>BSBN01001271.1:13242500-15642500 GCA_027924645.1 Cunninghamia lanceolata
GATGATATTCTAGGGAATACCCAATGTACCGGGATTGATGAGAATGCCACATATGATGTTCTAGGGAATACTCAATGTACCAGGAATGATGAGAATGCCATAGATGATGTTCCAGGGAATACCCAATGTACCGGGAATGATGAGAATGCCACAGATGATGTTCGAGGGAATATCCAAGGTAGCTGGAATGACGACAATTCCACAGATGATGTTCCAAGAACAAATTATAGTGAAGCTAATGAAGTTATAGAAACCAATGAAGATGAAGATCCTACAGGTGCACGCAAGGGGAAAAGAAAAGCCAAATCAAAAAAGGGGTGTGAGTGGGAAATGTCAAGAAGTTTTTAGATTGATTGGCTGTCAAAATTCCCATTCATTGAACCTGTGGAGAATAAAAACAAAGATGAACCTCCCACAGAATGCAAGTGTAAGATTTGCAGTTGGAAATATCATAGGGAGAAGAGGTTGCAGTTAAAACTTGACACCATAGAAAAACATATTGGCAAAGTTTATGAAAAACAAATCATAGATGGACAGGAAAAATCAGTGATAAGATGGAAAATGAAGGAAGAATGTCTTCATGTAAAGAATGCCCTCGAATATGAAGCGCATTTGTAAAGAAAAGAGAAGATTCATGTAGGTGGAGGTTCAATTGAAGCTCAATTTGGAAAGATGATGGGAGAATTACAAATGGCAAAAACTGTTCAGTTGGGTGTTGTTTTTCATATTTTGAGCAGAGGGCATCCTATGACAGACTACCTGAATATAATAGTTTATTATCTTTTATGGGCATTCCTAATTTTCCCAACACACACTGGTCAATAAACAATGGATGGGAATGGGCAAGTTCTCTTGCTGAGGTGGAAACATATGATTTACAGGAAAAAATAAACGAGTCAACTTTTATTGCATTATCTCTAGATGAAGTTACAACAATAGATAATACTTCCTGGGTATGTATGCATGTGTATACTATGGCAAATCATGTCCGCCAACCTCATCTACTCTCTGTTTAAAAAATGAAGGAGAATGCAACATCACAAAATCTATTTGAGATAGTTAAGAAATCTTTGAATGAAAATGGAGGTATGGATGACTGCACAATTGCGAGAAAGTTAGTGTGTGTAGGGACGGATGGAGCTTCAGTAATGCAAGGTCATAGGAATGGTCTGTGTGTGAAGCTACAAACTTCTATTTCACCATACATGATTGGCATTCACTGCATGGCCCACAGAATCAATTTAGCATTTAAAATTGTGAACAAGTTTCCTGCAGTATCAAAAATTGAAGATCTAGTCTGCGAGATCTACTCATATCTGTCGAAGTCCCAAAAGGATTTTGGAATTTCAACATTTTGCTGAGGGAATAACTACAGGAAACAAGCTTCTTAAGGATGTTGATACCAGATGGATCTCCTTACTTGAACCAACTAAAAGAGTTTTTGCAGAATATCAATCCTCGATTGGTTTAATGTACGAACATCGTTTCACAGTTGATAGGGTTCCTGACCTCTTACATAGGTTAAGTGATATAGATACGCTCCTCATTTTAGCTGGTATTCTTCCCATGCTAGAGGAAATGAACATGCTTGTGAAAAAATCTCAAGAAAGGACTATGTATATTTTTGAATATACTAGACTGCATAGAATGATATGCATGACCCTCAATAATCTATATCTATCAAGCCAGTCCTTCATAAGTCCAAAATTTAGCACCTAGCATTTGATACCAAATGTGACCAATAATGCTAATTTTTTACTGTTTAATGGTAGTGGGGAGTTATGTGTCTCTATAAAGGGATTTGAGATACCAATGTACTATTTAAACAAGGTCAAGTGCACTATCAGAGAAGAACCTATTTCAAGGGAAGCTTTTGACAAGATTATTAATTCTGTAAGTACTACTTTAAAGAATATTGTGAGGTCTCTTTCCATGGAGATTAGAGATCGATTCCCTCGTGATGAACTGCTTGAAGCCATGTCTATAGTGTATCCTCAATATTGGGTCAACTGTGAGCCAACTGATTTTCACAACAAGATAAAGACCTTAACAAATCATTTTTGCAAAAGTATAGAATTCAATGGACAAGTAATAGAAGGAATTTTAAATCAAACTAAGCTCAGTGATCAATCAGGTCGATTTGCAATTTCAATGAGGGAACAGTTTAAACTCATGGAGGCTCCCCACCAACATGAATTGATAACAAAGCTTTGGGCAACCTTAGGTCAAAGTGAAATATTGCATGATACATTTTCAAAAAAATTCAAACTTGTTGATTTATGTCAAACCATGATATTAGGGTCGGTGGAGGATGAGAGAGTTTTTAGTGCATTGGGGTTCTTGAAATCAAAGATAAGAAATAAACTTGACAAGAATTTGGAAAATTGCTTGAGGATGTATACAACTAGACATGATATTTGGAGTTTTCCTTTTGATAGGGCACTCACAATCTGGAGGTCCTCATGTGAAAGAAGAGGGTTGTGTAACACTTCAACCAATAATAGCATACATGATAGTGACACGATGAATACAATTGCCACATGTAGTGGTAGTGGTGATGATGAGATGCTCTTAAGTGGAGATATGGAGATAGAAGAAACTAAAGAACATGATCAGGATGATTCTGGATATCATGGTCACAGGTAGGATCGGGAGAATCTGAATGACAAGATGATTTGGTAATTTGAAGGGATTTAGAAGCTACTAGGTATTTATATTGTATTACATGTTCTAAACTCCAAAATGTTGTTGATGGCATTTTATTTCAATTTGTCTATCTATGACGTACATTTTTTATTTTCGATCAAAAAATTAATATTTTCATTTATTATTGTGTGATTCTGATAATTTTTACAAGCATTCAACTAAATGTGAAGTAATTTTTCTTCTCTATAACCACAATAGTGTTTCATTTGTTTTCCTTTATTGCATTACGATGATTTTTCAAATTCCCAAGCTCCAGCTCTTGTAAACTATAGAATAATGTGTTGCATTACCATACTTTGATCAGTTCCTAAACCAACTATACGTAAGAATCCTTGTAATCACTCAGAACACTTAATATATTCTTAAAGCATTAAATTTACTCTGAGTAAAACCAATAAGATATATATTCAAACACTAAATTTAGGTTCCTTGATCATAGCGTTTTATCAATTTTAAAATAGCAGACCCCAGCAGATTGTTCCACGATGTCCAACAGAACATCCTAGTGCTGCTTCCTTAGGATTTAGGGCTTCTGGTTCACTTGGTTTCATCTATTTGAATCTTGAATCCCTAAAATTCTAAGTGTTTATGCTTTGTGCTTCCTGTGCTTTTTCTTCTTTCCCTCCGTTGACTATCTGTCAAAGGTTACCGGTCACTTAAGTCACAACTTAATGTCTTCACACTCGTGAGTTGACTGGCCCCTAAACCTAGCCTTACCTACTGTTCCCCGTAAAAATCAAAGCCTTAAGTCTTAGGTTAAAGCTTAATAAAGTGCATTTTGTAGCTTTGCAGTGCATTTTTCATGACATCACACCCCCCGTGACGATGCGAAATGATTGCCATCTGTCAATTGATATGACAGTGGTCCATGGAAGAACTTTTGATCCAACGACTGCGCTCCATCGCAGAGGTATCTCTCCGAGGGGAATATTCATTGTGCTGTCGCGAGATGGTGACATGTGGCACTCCTTTATTAAAGAATTGAAAAGCAAGTGGAAGGTGGGCGCGTGGGGGCTTAATCGCACCGTCGCATGGTAGGTAAGTGGTGGGTAGTTTCCAGCTGCGAAGTGGGAAGCACCACGCGTCTGGTCTGGACAAAAAGGTGATGTGATCTACGGAGAGGGTACAACTGATTCAGCTTATTTTGATTGGTCAAGGTCTTTTCAAAGGTGGTGATGAAGATTTTCAAATCTAGTCACGTGATCTCAGCCATTGATTGCAAAACGTAACGAAAGGATCAACAACCCCATTTCAAATTTCCTACGAATGAGGATTTTCAACTGTCCGCAACAGGAACTGAGTAATGGTCGTTGCCACCACCATTAATACTGTAAATGGCAAGAAATCCAACATTATAAGGGCATAATTTAGGGCATTGTCTATCATTTTCAAGAGTTGCATTCCCAGTGAAAGGAGCTTTGAAACAAGCAAGTTGATGTGATTCCAAGCCTCTGTTAGCGTCAAAAACTAGTAAGTGGCTTCTATTCCTCTGTGTCTCATCAATTCAACTATTCATTCGTTTCAAAGTGTTAAGAGGTAATTTATAGTTGCAAAAGCCCTAAGTTAATTGCATAAACACAGTTTAGAAGGATGAGTCAGTCTAGTCAACCTTCCACCTCAAAACGTAGTCTAGACAAAGACCTCATGATCCAATGTCCCAGGTCATTGAGGAAAGTTGCAACAAGGCTAGGACAAGTAGGAAAAAATAATAAAATCTATGACTTATGTGTGAATTGTAGAGATGCTAGGATACTCATATCAGCGTGGAGCCTATTTGAGCATTGGCATAATAGAGCCCCTATTTTCCATGCCTAGAAGCTTGATTTGGCCAAGTTGATTTGCTCCAATGTCTTTGTCAATCCAGACCTTGTCATAGCAATTGCAAGTAGATATGACCCCAAAACTAGGTTTGTTCTATCTAGAAATGGTTCTATCATAATTAGATTCACAAAAGCCTATATTTCAATTGTGTTCAATTTAGACCCTACTGCCAGTATGCCCATTGACCTGAATGCCTTCAGAGAAAAGTATAAGATTGTCAGATATGCCTATAGATCATTCAATCTGGCCAAGCATAGACCAAGGGGAGTTGATGGAGGCCTGGTAAAAATTTCTGACAGAGAAGAGGAGCCCTTCCATTGTAAATTGTTCATGGAATATTTTGTCAGAACTTACCATAGTTTATGCCATGTGCTTGGAAGGGATGCAGCTGACAGAATGCCAGTATCTTTGATGATGATGGCAGTTTGTATTCAAGATCTTGGAACTAGACATCCATATGACTATGCGGGTTACTTGGTTGAGAAAATCCACAAGCAGATGGTGACAATAAAAAACAACCTGTATATTATAGGCCCCCATGTGGAATTCACATGGTATTCTTTGATGTGCCACATGATCCTATTCTCTCTGTCATGCCACTTCCAGTGGCATAAAGATTTACATGTGAGGATGACAGATGAACAAGGCAACATGATGCCAGTGCAAATGTGGACTTGCATGCTTGACATGCATTTTAAGGATGCTAGTTATGGTGTTTTTGAGGAACATTTTGTAAGGAAGGTCTTAGGTTTCTTGAAACATGAGGGGGACAAAATACCTAAAGAAGTTAAGGATTTCTTGAGACCTTTGGAAAGAGCCCCACACTTGAACATAGAACACAACTGGGGAGATTGGTTTTTGCATGCAAATACTACTTGCATCAGGATTTATGGGTGTGAGGCTCCACCTTACAGTCTGCCTAAGTTTGTGCCCAAGAGGCTTGCCTTCATGGAAATCATAAGGCAATTAAATGAAGCTGACAAGGAGCATTTCAGAAAGCACAAGAAGGGGTCACTCATCCCTACTTCATTGAAGCTCAGTGATTTTATAACAATTGATAAGAATGGATTAGATCATATTAGCTCCACGCTTCAGTGTTACAGGATGGATACAGAGCAAGTGAGAGCATTTGACCCTAAGGATTTTATTGACAAAACAAGGTTGAAGGTCAGTAGGCCTGGTTACCCCCACCGAGTCATCTTCGATGAAGAGATAGTAAGAAACTGCCAATCAATGCAGGAGATATATCTTTTGAGAAATAAATGGAATGCAGTGATTGAGGGAGAGACGATGAAGAGAAATGCCAATCCTGCATACCCTGGGGCTTTTGCTGAAGTGCAAGATCCCATAAGGAGAATTGAGATGATCTTTGCCAAGGCAGATGAACTAATAGCTAGTGCACTTGCAGGTGAGGAGAGGCCATCTTACCAACCAAGTAGTTCTAGGGGTAAGTATGTAAGAGAAGAAGAATCCCCTGATTCCCCTGCTCCAAAAAGAATAAAAATCATTGACCTTGAGGCAGAGTGGCATGCCCACATTTCCCATGTGGTCATGATACGCAACACACATGTCATGTCCACATTTGTCATGTGGTCATGACACGAAATATCAAAAACTTTTCCGCGTGTCCCTAAAAACCCCCTCGCATGCATCAGCGTGCTCAGTGGTAATACACATAAGGCGTAAACATGTCAAACATATTCGGGGAAGTGCGTCTACCTACGCAATCCTTTGCATGATGAAAGCTGACTAGGGGGTATGCGACGTGATGTGCACTGCTTCTAGGGTTAGAACAGATTTAATTCAACCCCTAAGTTTCCTAGGCGAAAGAGATGATTTCGACTGAATTGAAACCAAACCTTAACCCTAACATAATAATAAAATCAACTAATATAACACATCCAATGGTATGATGGTCGCATGATAAAATGAAGCGATTAAATGAAAGTCGTAAAAAATGCCATAAAAACAAAACCTTAAAATCTGGAAAAAATTCGACAGCATAACGTGTTTTCAATAATAGAAATAAATATTTTAAAAAGAAGACCCTAAGAAGTAATTGATGCACAAATTAAAATAATATAAATATAAGAACAATTAAATAAATTTCCAAGGTCAAACAAATTCGACCACTCAACAAGATATTAATTTCAAAAATGAATAAATGGCCAAATTAAAAATCAATAATTAAGTCCTTTAATAAATATAATTTTGACAATTATATTTATTAATTAACTCAAACATAATTTAGAAAGGGGAAAAATTAAAATATCTCTCCCCATAGAAATCATAAAATCGATCAAATTAAAATAATTAAATTAAAAAGTCTCTCCCCTATGAAATTAAAATTAAAGTCCACAAGAAGAAAATAATAAAGATGTCCCAAAATAATTAACTTGAAAAAGGGATAAAGAATCCCATTTAAAAAAATAAAAACAACCCCTTACCACTAATTAAATTTCACATGGGATTAAAATCCAAACCCCAAAATAAAGATTTAAATCAACATAAATAAAAACACTAGGAAAGACATATAAATCAAAAAGGTCAAAAAGCAATTGAGAAAAGAATTCCCCAATAAATAATTAAGGCAAAAATTAAATAAATAAAGTAAAAAAAATAAATTAAATAATTCCAAAGTCAAATTAAAATTTACCACCCATCAAAATATAAAATTTGAAATTAACTAAATGAACAAATTATAATTTAACAACTAAGTCCTTTGATAAATATAATTGCAACAATTATATTTATTAATTAACTTGAGTTTAAATATTAAAAGGGGGAAAGTCAAAACATCTCTCCCCATGGAATAATAAAAAAATGATTAAAATAAAAAAAACATTTAATTAAAAGTTTTCCCCAAATAAAATTAAAGTCCTCTAGAAAATAATAAAGATGCCCAAAATAAATAATAGACCAAGGAATAAAGCATTTTAATAAAATAAAAGTTCCATCCCATTAAAATAAATCCCACATGGAAATAAAATCCAACCCCTCAAAAAAATCAAAAAGAATTTAAAACTCAAGGGAAAGCAAAAATAAATCAAAAAAGCAAAAAGCAATTGAAAGGGAAGTTTAGACTTCCCTTGCACATGAAAAAAATAAATAAATCAATAAACATAATAAATCCCCACTCAACTTGCAACCCTAAATTCTTTCCATTATTTTATTACTTTCCTTATGAAAGACATTAACCCTAAAAATCTCTATCTTATTCTTTTCTCTCATTCTTTTTCTCTCATTTTTTTTCTCTTTTCTTTTCTTCTTGCCTCTATTTTTGTTGCAAGTTGAAGGCTTCTTCCACAATGGCATGGCAGCCATGGAGATGCCTCACAGAGGTATATTTATTGAGTATATTCAATGGGTTTACTCTGTTTCTTTTTTTTTTTTGTATATATATATTAAAGAGTCAAATCTGGAGAAATTTAAATCTGTTTATACATGTCCAATACATAGTGATATATATATATATATATATATATATATATATATATATATATATATATATATATATATAGTTTTGCAGAAATAACAAAGGAATGATGCACAAAATCAAGCAAGCGCTGGCCAGAGGATTCCCACGCCGCAGACTGTGGTTTGCAGGTTTAGCAATGCATAAAGGTGTGGACGAGGGTTTGGGGGTGTGGCTACTATGAAGAGGGCAATGGGCGACAGCCATGGCCATCGTCCATTGCCTTAGATTTTTTTTTCTTTTAAAACATAAAACTTAACATTCGAAGGTCTCGGCTCTGCCCAACAGGTTTTAATGCCACATATTTTATTTTATTTTAAAACAGTTTAATTATATATATATATAGTAATCTATGTATATACAGCTTATTTCTCAGAAGCACAGTGAGGGTAAAATTATATATATATCCTTTACATGTAAACACATTTTCAAAAAAAAAAAAAATAGAACAGATTCTATTATTCAATAACCAGATTTGAAAAACTTGTAAACACCATTACTATATTTTTTTTTTTTAAAGAGAAAGGACCAGATTTCTTTTATATATTTTCTCTTTGCAACAATAAATAGTCAAACTAACTATCCTTTTTTTTTCTTGCCTTTTTTGTCAACATATATAATGAAGCATAATCCTATTCTTTTGTTTATAATAGAAAATATACAACCTTTTTTTTTTGCATTTTCTTGTGAGCATAAAATAGAGTTTGCACAACAATTTCTTTTATTTCTAAAAACTCAATTCAAAGGGCTACTTCAACATTTACACTTCTTTTCTTTTCAACTATAAAATGATAGCAAACACAAAAAGATTATTTCGGTCATACTTTCAACAACACATGCACAAACAACAAAATGATAAACATGTATTTTCATTTCATACATAGTAGCAAAGTATATTTTCTTTGGCAACCTTTCATAACTAAATTAATGCAACAACAGTCTATTACATAGTTTTAAAAATCACCACAATAGGATTAATACATATAAAATTTCCTTCCAACACCAAATACAATGAGGAGTACAATTTTTACAATTTCAACATTAAGGCCTCCAAGGCCATGGCTCAAAAATAGCCAACTAAAATAAGGCAAAAGAGGTAACAATGAACTCCTCTAAACTCCATTTTTCTAATGAAAACCTACAATAAAATAACACAAAATGGGGAACCAAGCCACGAAGGAATGCCCTTCTCCCTACCATACACCTGCTAGTGGGTCACCCCCGAGCTAGGGAGGTGGGATTCACAAGGTTTTGCACACACATACCACAACAAATGAAAATTTCCCAAACACACAAAAATCTACTCCCATGGATTTGCACATACAAAACTCAATAAATTGAGTTTGGAGGGGGTAGGGGAGTGGACCCCTCAACTCAAGAGGCCACCCCAAGAACTCTAAAAATCATAAAAATCACAAGGCCTCAAGCCAAACACATTTTCCACCAAACTCAAGAATCACTATGGCACTCATGCCAAAATCACATATTGTTCCCAAAACTCCATATGATGCCCTCAAGGCTAAAAATAGTGCAACACTAAGGAGATGACCTCGAGGAGGTTCACTCTCCCCTACCCCAAACTAGTTGAGCCTTTCCTCCAAATGGAGGTGCTCTAACCACACCCATCCCACACAAAAATAAAATAACAACACACATAACTATTCAACCACATACACAAAAAGAAATAACATATGCAAAAAGGGAAATGGCCATTGCCATGGAGCTTACCTTCAAAAGCCCTAAAATGGAAGCACGTTTGAAGAAGAGCTCCAAGTTCCTCCAAGTCTCCAAATCTCCAAAAAATTTCTAACACTCCCAAAACCTCCAACAAAAGAAAGAGAATTTCAAAAAAAAAAAAACCCCACACTCCTCTCCAAGAGGAGATAATATAGGCCTTCCAATTTGGCCTTGAGGAATGAGAAGGTGACACTTGTCACCTTCTCCTTCCTCATCCCATGCCACTTGTAAGGGAGGAGTGTGAGGGTGACAAGTGTCACCCTCCAATCCATTCAAACCCTCACCTTATCCACTTGTGCTCTCACACGTGTGAGAGACCAAGTGGAGAGGTGGCAACTCCCTCCAAGCCTCCATGAGGATAAGGGATGCCACATGGCATCCTCTTATTCTCTAAGAGAGCCATCTCCCTCCAAAATACTCTCACATGTGTGTGAGAGTCTTGGAGCGAGATCCCACACACTTGGGAGTCTTGAAGACCTCCCAAGTCTTCTTGGTGAAGGGATCCCAAAACTTTGGGAAGGGAGATGGGTCTTTCCCAAAGCATGACTCATCTCCCACCCTTAGCCAAATCAAAATTCGTCACTTTTACTAAACCCCAGTTTAGAGTGACCAAAAGTGAGTTACCCTAGGTTTAGTTAGTCAAAATTGACCCTAGGCCCTAAGGTTACCACCTAGAGTAAGTTTGGGACACTAAAGCACACCTAGGGAGGTATAAAATCACTTTTAAATGGCCCCATAAATAAAAATAATACCAAATGGTGTAAATCAAATATAAATATACAACACATGATATAAATCCATTAAGAAGGGTGAACTAGGCCAATTAAATAATTCAAGCATGCACGAAAGCATCATCTGATCAAACGTGATCCTCATCCCTCTTGGGAATGGATCAACTTAACAGGGAATAACATATGTGTGAACACTACCTCCGATTTCCCATGGCCTGGGAATATAATCCTGCACAACTAGATCAAGCGTAGCCGAAGCAACTGAAACTAAATACATGTCATTGCACACAACATTTATCATTCACAACATAATTTATGATTAAAACTGCATTTTTTATCTAATGCCTCATAATCATCATCAAATAATAAATCCACATAATGAACTTGTAATCACATCAATAATCATCATCAAATGTATCTCATTAATCCAACATCATCATAACATCAGAATATAATCAAATCAAATCACATGTCTAATCAATGCCAACCAAAAGTCAGGAGATATAATCTGATTTGCATAATGGAAAAATAATAGTCTCTAAAAGTCTGATAATGTCACCACTATAATGTAAAACGATCAAAATAGGGAAGTGAAAATAATCAGCCTCACACAGAGGTGGAGACAGAAGTTGTGGAACAAATGGAAGAAGCATCAGAAGAACAAATTCAGGAGCCTCCTCATTAGATGAGTTCCCCATTAAGGATAAGGCCATACTCTTCACCAGATAATAGGCTGACAAGGTCAACAATTAACAATGAAGTTGATACAAAAGATATGAGAGTAATGGCATGCAACCAATTTATTGCAAATGATGCATTTGTCAACACACCTGAATTCAAGTCATTCGTGCTGAGGACAAAGAATGAAGAATTTCAAAGGAGAATTGAGGAAGCAAGGAGTGGTGCTGACCCCTCTGAGTACGATACTATTGCTCAAAGGGTTTTGAGTGAGGTTAATAAGGATATCAGTGCAATAACCCCAGAGGAGGGCAGGGCTCTTGTAGCCAGAAGCAGCATCCTACTACTACCACATTGGACTCTATCAAATGCAATTGCATTTGATACCATAACAAGGGATGACTCTGATATGACAGAGGAACAAGTCAACAAAGCTTTGCAGGGTGTTGCATTTGACCCAAGGTTTGAAACCTTGGCAATTTGGGCATTGGCCCCCAGTTATAAGAAACCAAAAGTTGGTTTGGAGGAACTGACTGGCAATGTCATAATTAGAAGGGTGTCAGACACCCCTGCCCCTCAAGCTGCTAGTCTAAATGTGCAAACTGCACAATTTGCTGAGGCAACGACAATTAAACTACAGAAAGACTTGTTACTAAATTTTGTTCGCACCTAATTTAGTTGGACCTAATTTGTAGTTGTTTCAAAAGGAGTAAAGAAAATTTTTAAGTTATTGCAATTAGTGAATATTTGATGTCTTGAAAGAGGAAAACAATGATCAGTTGTCATGATAATCCAACAGTCCAATCAGGACTGTCAAATCATCATGACAAGTGAATGCCCAATGTCAAGAAATCAAAAAGTCAATGAGAGACAATTGATCTAACTGTTTTTATCTTTCAAAGTTATAAGACAATTTGATTATTCAAGTGATCATATTTCAGGGTGAAAGAAAGATATTCAGTTATAAAACTGTCATTTCATATCATTTTTGAACAATACATTCAGTTTCAATTATTCTATCCTATGCATTGATTGAAAAAGAAAAATACATAAATCAATTGCATAAGGTAAATTAACTGATCATGTTTAAAAGAAATGTTTAAATGTGTCCCACACAAGCCGTGGGAGTGACTAAACTAAGCAATGCAAACATATGCAAGCTATAGATCTGATGATAAAAGGAAATGGAAAAAGAACATATGAGAATATCAAATATCCATCATTGCCTTTTGTTTGAAGGTTGATGCCTTGTTGGTGACTGGTCTTCATATCTTCATCTTCAGCTCCAGTCATGTCAGTGTACCTGCAACAAATTTGGGGAAGATCCTGTTAGAAGCTATATTCAAAACCCTTGTGCTATTTTATATATGCAGAGGGAATAAATGCTACATAAGTGGAGCAGAGATAAAGAAGAAAAATACAGTGAATAATATCAGAGAGAAGTCATTTCTTCATAAGCAAGATACCCATATGGACATTTTGAAAACCCTTGTTTTCTTTTACATCTACAGTCAAGAGAGATATATAGGAAGCAGAATATGGAGCAAGCCGTGCTAGGAGATACCATCTCATGCAAGAATTATCAAAACCCATCTCAAATCTTTTTGAAACCCTTGCCAGTTTTTGTCCAAAGTCAAAGTAATGCTATACAAAAAAATGGAAATGCCATGGCTGTTACAAGACAAGACTTATATGCAAAGAAATATCAAACCCTCACTGTCAATGTTGAAAAAATTATAGTTTTACATCTACAGAGGAGTGAAAATGCTACAGAACAAAGATATTGTCATGGCCGTGAAACAGAAGGCATTGTTTCATTTAGAAATGCAATACCCATTTCATTTTTTTTGAAACCCTTATATCTTTTCTTACATACAGTCAAAGGAAAAGTATTGAAGTGAAGCTGAAAGGAGAAGGAACCATAGAAGCCATGGCTATACCAGAGAGATCATTTTATACCCATTGATAAAAATTTTCAAAACCCTTATCAAGAATCAAGTTACAGTTCGAAAAAATGAGATTCAAAGCCAGAGAAGGAAGCTCACCTCATTTTGTTTTGCAGAAGAAGAAGACTGTAGCAGGCCGCGACCTTCATTCTTGAAGATTTTTTGCATACAGAGTTATTTTTGCAGATAAAGAAGACAACACAGAGGCAATAAAAGTTTTGTTAAAAGATGTGATAAATACTCAACATTGAAGCCACGTCTGTTTGGAGAAGAAAGAAGCCCTAGAAGTAACACAAAATACCAGTCACCACTCAAAATAAAGTTTACCTTCTTTCTTGCATTCGAATGCTGAAGATTTGACTGAAGAAACACCAGATGGAGAGTGAAGAAACCAGAGAAGATGCACATTCAGACTAAACCCTAGCCGTCGGACAGTTTTGATTGCAGAGCAAAATAGATTTTGCAAAGTAAACAGTGAAATGATTTTTAGGGTTCACTTTATGCTTTTGTTCGATAGCCTTTTGGCTTTGATCTCATTTTTTTTGACTTTGCAAAAAATCAAAAATAAATCATTACCTTATCTAGAATGCTCGGGGTCAAGACTTAGTCTTGATTAAAAACCTAACCATCATGCCAAGGAGGGGCCGTGGGCCAACCACATCATTTCTGTTGCACTTGAATTTTTTATGAAGTCAAAAGGTCGAAATCATTGTGTGATAAAATTTAGTGCCTTAAAGACTTTTATTCCCTTTATTTCATGGAGATTGACAGCATGGTTGAAATGTGCTTTTTATCATATGCAAAAGTCAGAGATTCCTCATTATCATGCATGGTGGCCGAGTATGGTCAAAGAGGCTCTTTTCATGCCTTATACATTTTTTGCATCAAAGGTCAAAGGAACATCATTTACTTGCAAGGTAAGGCATGAAGAAATGGCATCATGGATGGGGTAAGGTTTTACATGGTGGTATTTATATAGTGATACAAGAATATTTGCAGGAATATTATGAAGACAAAGGTGTGATGTATGTGGATGTGGTAAGGGTATTTTTGTAGGGTGATATGCCTTATGAAGGTAGAGGGTATTATTTTTGCCTTAATGCATTGATGGTTGTGTGATGCAATCTTTTCCTCCTAGCAATGAAATGGAGCAATAAGGGTTAATTTTTGCCTGGATGTATGTAAGATGCAACTAGGAGATTACTTCTTGCATGGAGGCATAAGTGGATCTTTTCTTTCTATTAAGTCCTATTTGCATTAAATCATGCAAATTTGTGCAAATTAGGCAAGTATAACTGGAGAGATAAGGTGTTTGTTTGTTTTTCATCTTTCAAGCATGACTATACAACTGAAATCAATGTAAGTAAATAATAAAGTAATATTTTACAAATTACTTTTTTATTTTTCACAAGTTGTAAAATCATAGAAAAATAGTACAAAATGTAACTAATAGTAAAGTAATTATCACCTAAATTACTTTATTATTTACTCACATCTTTTTGCAATGCAAAATCATGCAAAATAGATGAGTTGAGTTAACTGAGGCTATTTGGAGACTTTGGCGTGATTTGGAGGCCAATTTGGAGAGTTTTGGTCAACTTCTTGGTCAAACATGTGGAGAAGATCAACTTGGAGCTATTTTTGCTCACTTTGGGGTAGTTTGGACCCTTATTTTTAGGAACTTCTTGGTTTGCTCGTGGATCACTTTGGAGAGATTATTTTTAGAGGCAGTTAGCTGCAGTTATATTTTTCATGCCTCTTGGAGAGAGCAAGCTATATATTGTAAAGTAAAACCTAGTTTTTGCTAGTTCTTGCATTCTTTTCTCTTTTAGACATTGAGAGAAAGAGGTTTTGTAACTCATTTTCGAGTTCTTGCCTTTTTTGCTCTTTATAATTTGGAAGAGAAGAAAGGTTTTGTAACTCAATTTTACAGATTTTATAGAGATTACAACAAGTTACAGGTTCCATTTTCTTGTCTTTTATGCAATATTTTCCTTTATTTTTCATTAGAATCAAGTGTTTGCCTTTCCGTTAATGTTGCTTGTATGGGTGATTTGATGAAGTTTTATTGTGTTTAAATATCAAAACCTTTAAAATTATTGTCTCATTCTTACTTGCAAGTGTTAAGCATAGTGATATCACAGGTCTTAGGTTGTGTTACTGAAATCTTCTTCTTTCATGTTGTGAAAAATCCCTTTTCCTTCATAAAGAAGATAATTTCCAGCCTTAGATTTTTTTTTTGTAATTATTTTTCCAAAAGTGAATTGTGTGGATAAGATTTCTGAGATCTATTGTGAGTCAGAATTGCAAATTTTCTATCATTATTAGGTGCATCACCAACTTTTACAGTTTTTATTACCTTTAGAAAATCCTTTTTTACCCTTTTCCAAAACAAAAGTCATAGATTCAAATTGAATATTTTAATGGAACCAGCCCATAATCTGGAGGTTCAAACTCAATATAGGTCACCCACACCTGAGTTTGTCCCCATGTTTCGAAGGATTGCAGAGTTTCACAACTTTGCATAAAGGTGCAATCCTCATCGACAATAGTTTCTGGCACGCCTGGTGGGACTTTGAACTAATTTTTAGTTCAAAAAGAACTTATTACTGTTGCTGTTTTGGTATGATCAGAATTTAATATAGCCTTTTTTAGAGGTGTTATTTTCAAAATACTTGGCGACTCTAGCTTTCTAGGTTTATAGATTAGACTTTGTAGCCTATGAGAAATAGTTTTTTTCAGCTCTTTGAATGAGTAGGCATGTCTACCTTTCATGGGAACATGTCATATCATCCATTATATCATGAAAATACTGCTAATCCACCATCTTATCAGCCATATCAGATCAGTCATGCTGCTGATTTCAACCCCAAATTCTACAGTTTCTCAAGGAAACCAACATGTTCAATATGCTTACCACCCACCCACCCCTGCTCAAACTCCATATCAACATGCATATGTCCAAAATCAACCTCAAGAAATATCTCTGATATCAAATCAACTCAAGAACAACATGAATGACATGAAAAATATACTGCTAGAGATCAATAAGCAAATAGAAGAGATCAAGAGGCAACAAGAGTATAACATGCATCAGGTGGGACTGGATTATCAGGCCTATCTTCATGATCAGGAGTTGGAGGCACAAAGAATATAGTTTGAGAGGGAAATGTTTGCAAAAGAGGAGCAAATGAGACTTTTGCTCACTCAAGCACAAAGGCATCAGATCCAAACATCTCATTTCATTCCAAATCAGCCTATTCAAAATGAGGTTAGTATGTATCAAATTTCAAGTTTTAAGCACAGTGAGCTTCCTAATCCTCCTAAGGTCAAGATCCCAAATTTTAGAGACCCTTCACCATTGCCAGAGCCTATGTTGACACAATCCGAATCTATTATTCCTCATGACTAGCCACTTCAAGAGCCTTTTATCATCCAGGAAACTCAAGAAAAACTCCAAGTTTCCCCATCAGATGAATCTGATTGTCCTATCACTATTTGCCTTTATAAAGGTGGACCTATTATTTTTCAAGAAAACCCAATCATCATGAAGAAAGCTGGGAATATAAATCTAATGCATACAACTATGAAGCATTACCAATTAGAACAACAAAAGATTGAACAAGAGAAGACCCTTCAAGAGGAGTCTTTCAATGCTTTAATTGATGATCTTCCCTGTTTTGTTGAAATTGAGGAAAATGTTTCAACCTTTATCTCAGAAGATCAATTAGAGCAAGAATAGGAAAAGGTAGTAAAATCTGAACCAATCAAGATTCCAAGTTGGTATAGTGAACAAGACCAAAAAGTTTTAGAGCCCAAGCCAATCAAAATTCTAAGCTTCAGTCCAGCCGTTGAAGGTGCTGCTATTTTTTCTGTATTCTCAGCTGAAAATGAGCATAATGCATATGAAGAGGATACTGGTTCAAATTGGTACTCAATCCTTTACATTTTGATTCATTTGAGAAGTTTTCTAATGTTGTTTACAAAATGAATGAAAGTAGAGTACAGAGGTCACAAGGTGAAAGTCTTCTGTTACAAAGACAGAATGCCCAAGTTCCATTGGAGGAAGCCCCGTGTGAGGAGAAAGAACCAGTTTCTTTGTTTGATCAGCTACCTAATTTCATTGAACCAGATGAGGAAAGCATACCAATAGCAGTTTTAGAACAACAGTAAGACATCAACAATATGAAGAGTTGTTGATTAAAGTTAAACAGTCTGACGAGGTAATCTAGATCAATCACAAAAGTGTGAGGGTAATTCTATCATGCAACTTGCACAGTTGGTTGAGAGTTGTTATGAGGTAATAAACAATCCTCTTTTACCAAAAATTCAAGAGGAATGTGATGATGTTTCATTTTGGGATGATCTTGAGTCCTTTGTGTCAAACTTAGATGGAAAACAAGATCAGTTGAACATGTTTTTTGTGAAGGAAATAGAGGTTGAGTCTCATGAGCTTGCTAACTTATTTAATGAACTTCCTGAATCTATGCCTAACATTGAACAACTGGGTGATATACCTCATATGGATTTAGTGCAAGATTATCAGTCAGATAAGAGCATGTTTTCAGGTAACATAGAAGCGTTTTGTTCTAACATTAATGATAAGCTAATATCAAATAAACCAATAGTATGTGATCAACCTATTCAGGTCAAAGAGGCAGACATTACATCATTTCATTCCTCTGAGCTAACTCTTTCAAATTAGACTGAAATTTCAAGTGATCATATGATAGCAAATATAAATCAAGACATCAGAAGCATCATCCAAGGATACATCATTGCAAGAGGATGCACAATCAAAGATATGGTTGTCAAAGATCTAAAAAAGTAGGTACAGATCGTTGTTGTACCCATGGAGCAGTTTTTAGCTTTGGAACAACAGAATGAAACCATCCATTCACACCATAATAGCAGTATATGTGATCAGGTTTGGATGATCAATAAGTTTGTTTTCATTCTTCAGAGAGTTTTGCAGCACTCTATAAGGTATGTCCTTATGAATTATATAATGTCAGTGGCAATACAGCTTGCAGAACATCCTTTCTTAATTAGAAAGGGAAGTTATTTCACAAAGCCAATTAATGGATTTGTTTGACCAGCTTCAATGACTGGTTAGAGTAGGGTAGAGTATAATTTTAGTTCAATATTTCATTTTCCAAGAAGTGCACATTGCACATTTTGCTGGCTATGTCTTAAACAAGCTAGATTAGTTTCAGTTTCAGTTTTGTTGCTATTGTAGTTTTCTATCAGTTTGAGTTGCGAAAAGTTTTTCAAAGTTCAGGACAGAAGAAGACTCATGTGCCCAATGGAAATGCAAGGATGCTGGTTCTATTTTGTTTAGAAGGCAAACACCCCTGAGAGGTCCCTAGAAATGTTACTAAATTTTGTTCACACCTAATTTAGTTAGACCTAATTTGTAGTTGTTTCAAAAGGAGTAAAGAAAAATTTTAAGTTATTGCAATCAGTGAATATTTGATTTCTTGACAAGAGGAAAACAATGATCAGTTGTCATGATAATCCAATAGTCCAATGAGGACTGTCAAATCATCATGACAAGTGAATGCCCAATGTCAAGAAATCAAACAGTCAATGAGAGACAGTTGATCTAACTATTTTTATCTTTCAAAGTTATAAGACAATTTGATTATTCAAGTGATCATATTTCAGGGTGAAAGAAAGATATTCATTTATAAAACTGTCATTTCATATCATTTTTGAACAATACATTCAGTTTCAGTTATTCTATCCTATGCATTGATTGAAAAAGAAAAATACATAAATCAATTGCATAAGGTAAATTAACTGATCATGTTTAAAAGAAATGTTTAAATGTGTCCCACACAAGCCGTGGGAGTGACTAAACTAAGCAATGCAAACATAGGCAAGCTATAGATATGATGATAAAAGGAAATGGAAAAAGAACATATGAGAATATAAAATATCCATCATTGCCTTTTGTTTGAAGGTTGATGCCTTGTTGGTGATTGGTCTTCATATCTTCATCTTCATCTCCAGTCATGTCAATGTACCTACAAAAAATTTCAGGAAGGTCTAGTTAGAAGCTCTAGATATTTAAGATTATCATATGCTTTTATCAAACAGACATATCAACTTGCAAAACATCATGCATTTCATATGAAGGAATCAAATCAGACATGTGCAATAAATCAAATTTTCATGAGAAAGATCAATCAACTTCAAGAGGTATGTTTTTATGCTAACTTGTTTGTTCACTGTGCAGGTATAGGAAAAGTAATGTTGCTGATTTGAAGACATTAAAACATGTGGAGAAAATGTGGCTCCCACAAGGGTTGAGCCCAACATGTTTCCATTTTCTATTCATTTGAAAAGGATATCAGATTGTAAAAGACATGATGCATCATTCAAAATAATATCATGCATCATAAAATCAACCTTGCAAAAGAGTGAAGTCATCATGATAAAGATGAAAAGGAGCAATTGCTCCTATAAACTATGCCCACTTGACAAATAGATTGATTGAATCAGATCAGATATATTCAAAATGCCTCATTACAGATTACAAAGGAAGCAGTGGTTCTGAATCAAATTGTCAAATTACTGAACACACAGATGCAGTTATGATAAGGTACTTTTCTTTATTTCTACCATCATTGGAATGCCTTACTGCTGTAATATTTCATGCCACAGTCATTTAAATAGGTCAAACATCATAAAATCAGACCTTAAGATGTCATAGAAGTATACAAGTGTAATGGAGGATCAGATGAATGAACCTTTGTTATGACATACAGAAGAAGAATAATGCCAATTGAATGTACTAGAACAATAGGGAAGATAAAAGGCATGTATTACAATTATGATTCATAACAGCATACAGGAGTTAGGTCATGAAATAAAATACAACCATGCTTTAGTATTGAAACATCTTTCATACCATGACAATGTTCAAATCTCATACATCAAGGACTTGACAATGGCACACAAGAGAAGAGAGAATTTTACAGCCAAGAGAGTAATTCATCATTATTCCATGTGCAAGACAAGTCAAAACAACTACAAGAGATGGAAGTGGTGAGCTACAGGTGGAGGTATGAGAAAACATATTTTCATGTTCTTGTCATGAAGAGAGGTTTTTACATATGCCAAGTATCAGTTTACCAGATAAAAGACTGTGTTGTTCTATATGTGTCTCTTTTCACATGTCTGAGTGAACAGGTAAAAGAAATAACAAACATACTCATAGAATGTCAAAACCTTGTTATCATATGGTGTTAAGGAAACTACAATAAAAGATAAGGCTGTTTAGAGAATAAGCATCTAACAGCGACCTAGAGAAGATGAAAATGACAAAGTACAGATGATAGTATTGGATTAAAGATCCAGCCCTGTAGTATTCTTCATGATAGTCAAATGAAAGAAATAATATAAGATGCAGATTAATAGAGTATACTATTACAAATTGAGCAGTAAGGGTTTATTTCTTTCAAAATCTTAAAACCCTCATCACAGTCTTGAAACCCTCATCACTATATTCAAAACCCTTGTGCTATTTTATATATGCAGAGGGAATAAATGCTACAAAAGTGGAGCAGAGATGAAGAAGAAAAATACAGTGAATAATATCAGAGAGAAGTCATTTCTTCTTAAGCAAGATACCCATATGGACATTTTGAAAACCCTTATTTTCTTTTACATCTACAGTAAAGAGAGATATACAGGAAATAGAATATGGAGCAGACTGTGCCAAGAGATACCATCTCATGCAAGAATTATCAAAACCCATCTCAAATCTTTTTGAAACCCTTGCCAGTTTTTGTCTAGAGTCAAAGTAATGCTATATAGAAAAATGGAAATGCCATGGCCATTACAGGACAAGACTTATATGCAAAGAAATATCAAACCCTCACTGTCAATGTTGAAAACATTATAATTTTACATCTGCAGAGGAGTGAAAATGCTACAGAAAGAAGATATTGTCATGGCCGTGAAACAAAAGGCATTTTTTCATTCAAAAAATGCAATACCCATTTCATTTTTTTTGAAACCCTTATATATTTTCTTACATATAGTCAAAGGAAAAGTATTGAAGTGAAGCTGAAAGGAGAAGGAACCATAGAAGCCACGGCTATACCAAAGAGATCATTTTATACATGATAAAACTTTTCAAAACCCTTATCAAGAATCAGGTTACAATTCAAAAAAATGAGATTCAGAGCCAGAGAAGGAAGCTCACCTCATTGTTTTGCAGAAGAAGACTGTAGCAGGTCGCGGCCTTCATTCTTGAAGGTTTTTTGCATACAGAGTTAGTTTTGCAGATAAAGAAGACAACACAGAGGCAATAAAAGTTTTGCTAAAAGATGTGATAAATACTCAGCATTGAAGCCGCGGCCATTTGGAGAAGAAGCCCCAGAAGTAACACAAAATACCAGTCACCACTCAAAATAAAGTTTACCTTCTTGCATTTGAATGCCAAAGATTTGACCGGAGAAACACCAGATGGAGAGTAAATAAACTAGAGAAGATGCATATTCAAACCAAACCCTAGCCGTCGGTCAGTTTTGATTGCAGAGCAAAATAGATTTTGCAAAGTAAAAAGTGAAATGATTTTTAGGGTTCACTTTGTGCTTTTGTTTGATAGCCTTTTGGCTTTGATCTCATTTTTTTGACTTTCCAAAAAATTAAAAAAAAATCATTACCTTATCTAGAATGCTCAGGGTCAAGACTTAGTCTTGATTAAAAACCTACCCATCATGCCAAGGAGGGGCCGTGGGCCGACCACATCATTTCTATTGCACTCAAATTTTTGATGAAGTCAAAAGGTCAAAATCATTGTGTGATAAAATTTAGTGCCTTAAAGACTTTTATTCCCTTTATTTCATGGAGATCGACAGCATGGTCGAAATGTGCTTTTTATCATATGCAAAAGTTAGAGATTCCTCATTATCATGCATGGTGGCCGAGGATGGTCAAAGAGGCTCTTTTCATGCCTTACACATTCTTTGCATCAAAGGTCAAAGGAACATCATTTAGTTGCAAGGTAATGCATGGAGAAATGGCATCGTGGATGGGGTAAGGTTTTACATGGTGGTATTTATATAGTGATACAACAATATTTGCAGGAATATTATGAAGACAAAGGTGAGATGTATGTGGATGTGGTAAGGGTATTTTTGCAGGGTGATATGCCTTATGAAGGTAGAGGGTATTATTTTTGCCTT
The DNA here is from genome assembly GCA_027924645.1 of Cunninghamia lanceolata. NCBI lineage: Eukaryota > Viridiplantae > Streptophyta > Pinopsida > Cupressales > Cupressaceae > Cunninghamia > Cunninghamia lanceolata. Next base: position 13,264,795 of record BSBN01001271.1, read on the forward strand.
AATGCATTGATGGTTGTGTGATGCAATCTTTTCCTCTTGGCAATGAAATGGAGCAATAAGGGTTAATTTTTGCCTTGATGCATGTGAGATGCAACTAGGAGATTATTTCTTGCATGGAGGCATAAGGGGATCTTTTCGTTCTCTTAAGTCCTATTTGCATTAAATCATGCAAATTTGTGCAAATTAGGCAAGTGTAACTAGAGAGATAAGGTGTTTGTTTGTTTTTCATCTTTCATGCATGACTATACAACTAAAATCAATGTAAGTAAATAATAAAGTAATATTTTACAAATTACTTTTTTATTTTTCACAAGTTGTAAAATCATAGAAAAATAGTACAAAATGTAACCAATAGTAAAGTAATTATCACCTAAATTACTTTATTATTTACTCACATCCTTTTGTAATGCAAAATCATGCAAAATAGATGAGTTGAGTTATTTGAGGCTATTTGGAGACTTTTGCATGATTTGGAGGCCAATTTGGAGAGTTTTGGTCAACTTCTTGGTCAAACATGTGGAGAAGATCAACTTGGAGCTATTTTTGCTCATTTTGCGGCAGTTTGGACCCTTATTTTTAGGAACTTCTTGGTTTGCTCGTGGATCACTTTGGAGAGATTATTTTTAGAGGCAGTTAGCTGCAATTATATTTTTCATGCCTCTTGGAGAGAGCAAGCTATATATTGTAAAGCAAAACCTAGTTTTTGCTAGTTCTTGCATTCTTTTCTCTTTTAGACATTGAGAGAAAGAGGTTTTGTAACTCATTTTCGAGTTCTTGCCTTTTTTGCTCTTAATAATTTGAAGAGAAGAAAGGTTTTGTAACTCAATTTTACAGATTTTATAGAGATTACAGCAGGTTATAGGTTCCATTTTCTTGTCTTTTATGCAATATTTTCCTTTATTTTTCATTGGAATCAAGTATTTGCCTTTTCGTTAATGTTGCTTGTATGGGTGATTTGATGAAGTTTTATTATGTTTAAATATCAAAACCTTTAAAATTATTGTCTCATTCTTACTTGCAAGTGTTAAGCATAGTGATATCACAGGTCTTAGGTTGTGTTACTGAAATCTTCTTCTTTCATGTTGTGAAAAATCCCTTTTCCTTCATAAAGAAGATAATTTCTAGCCTTCCTTAGAAATATTTTTTGTGATTATTTTGCCAAAAGTGGATTGTGTGGATAAGATTTCTGAGATCTATTGTGAGTCAGAATTGCAAATTTTCCATCATTATTAGGTGCATCACCAACTTTTACAGTTTTTATTACCTTTAAAAAATCTTTTTTTACCCTTTTCCAAAACAAAAGTCAATGATTCAAATTGAATATTTTAAAGAAACCAACCCATAATCTGGAGGTTCAAACTCAATATAGGTCACCCATAGCCTGAGTTTGTCCCCATGTTTTGAAGGATTGCATATTTTCACAACTTTGCATAAGGGTGCAATCCTAATCGACAAGAAGACTATAATGAATTGTTGGAGAAATATGCAGTGGCCATGGCCAAGTTGAGCAAATGTGAAGGGCAACCACAATTAGAGCCTGATCCATCTCAGAGTCCCCCTATCATTCAGACTGTAGAGGCACTTCTAGTTGACACACAGCCTCTCCTTTCAGAAATCAGAGAATTGAAGGAGGCTAACAAAAAATTGAAAGAAGAAAATGAGAACAAAGTAAAGGACATGGTCACCAATTTGATCAATTACAGAGTGACCAAAATCTTGGCCAGAGTGGAGGAGGCTTGGAGGACTTACTCAAAATTAAGGATAGCCTATGAGAAGCATGAATCTGATAAGCAGAGACTATCAAGTGTGAAAGCTAAGTGGCTACCAAGAACTTTAGAGGTCAGAGATTTTCTTAGGGGTTCTAGATTTGATGCAAATGAACCTCCTGAGTTGAAATTGGTGTCAGATATACTGAAACATTTCAAGGATGTGGCCAGTTTTCAATTGAAATTGGATACAGTTTTGAGGGAAAAGATGCAGGCAATAGAAATGATGGACACTAAATGGTTGCCACATATTTTGGAGGCTGATGGGAAGGCTAAGGACCTGGACAAGTGGAAGAGAGAAATAATAGATAATGGTCATCAATTAATTCCCACTTGTTGTGATGAAGGTGATCCAACCATGCAGGTGCTGGGTTTATCACTTGACAAGCTGCATTTGGTTGAATTTACTTTTGATATATTCTGAAAGAATGTAAAGTCTATTTTGGATGCCAACTATGTCAGTCATAATGGCAAGATCGCAGAGGTTTTCTCATTCCCCTAGCCACTTGAAAAGACATACAGTGAATGGAAGGACAAGTATGGGTCGCATGATTGAACAAGTCAACCACCTTTTTCCCAGCATTAACGAGGCAGATCTTCAGGCGGCTACACATCTCCCAAAGTCCATCTACTCCTCTTTTCTTCTCTCAAATGAAATTAATGTTCTCAATGCCATGTTGGTGGTGCTTTGTATCCATAACCTATTTGAAATGACAATATAATCAATGTTGAGTACACGTTCTTGGTCTATAAAAGAACTGTGTTAATCATTCTTGTGTGGTTGGAAGATTTTGGAAATTTTGAGAAGTAAATAAGATACAAGTACTACTTTGTAATGTTGTTGGAAGATTGGGGAAGTTTTAAACAGTGAAATATAATACAATTCTGATAGGTTTCCCATATTTCTGGAGTTGTAAGTTTCAGTTTCTTGCATGTTGCATGTTTTTTCATGAGCATTTTATCAGTTCTAGATTGAAATATATGAATAATGTTGTAGCATATTATATTATTAATATACACCATTAGCAAACATTTAATATGAAGTGGGCAATTAAGTAATACAGACAATTTCAACACATAAAAGGATTTCAGTGTTATATTGATTTTCAAATGAACATTGAAGGTCTGAAGGAAATTAGAATACATTGAAGACTAAAGTATTACATTTACAATCATTCTGGTATTGATGTCATTGGAAACACATGTTACTAAATCATTGTATCAGCTTTTGTAGAGTGCTCCACTCTTCATTTGATGGAAGTGTAATTTTTCTTAACCCATGGTTACTGAGTTGTAACTGTGATAATATTTTATAACTGATATTGTTACTTGACTTGAATGTATCACTCAAAGTTGCATTCAAGTTTATCAGTGGTAGGATGGAATCCATAAAAATTGCCTCATCAAGATTTTGAGGAAACTGGTCCTTGTCGAAGTTCATTTTATCCTCCATCTTCTTTTTGAAAGCATCCTTTCCAATGTATCGGTATAATGGGTCAAAAGCCACCAGCAAACCAAGCTTTTTGAAATGTTCTACATTTGTTTGTAGTTGCTTTGTCAATAATGCAGCTTGTACCAAAAGTTCATGTGCTTGTTCCAGCTTTGTACATTTTTCAATGATAGTTGAGGCCTTTATTGTGGCATCAATACGGTTCTGAATTCCTTTGGATTCCAATTCTTCACCACTAGCTATGTAGATTGATTGTAAAATTTTGTTTGCATCTGACTGTCTTGAAGTTGCCATGTCTCCATTTTCAACATTATATTGTTTGAGTGTATTACTACATAATACTAGATCATCAATGAATTCAAACATTTTAGACAAATCATCAATCCTCTTCATTATTTTCTCCCAAATGTTACTTTTTATATAAACCATTGTGTTTCTATATAATTCAGATACTTTGTTTTGGTAGGATTTTATTTCATTCTCTGCATTCTTCAGTTTTTTCTGCAAATTTTCAAAGAGTTTTCTCTCTCCACATTTTCTTGCCACATATGTCTTGCTTTTTCTGATTGCTCCAGTTTGGTATTGTCTTCAATCAAGGATTGTTCTAATTTTTCTGAATTGACTATTTGAATGTCATAATTTTTTTTACTTTCACTTAACATTTTCTTCAGTTTATTCACTTCACTTGTAGATGTAGAGTCAGAGTTTTTTATTCTTTTCTCTAATTCTTTGGTCTTGTACTCTGCTCCTTTCCTCTTGGCTTTTTCACTTGCTATGTCTACCTGTAACTTTCCTATAAGAGTCTCCAACCTGTTACGTAAATCACAAAGTCAAATAAAAAAGAGCAATATGAATGGAATTAACATCACTGAATATATTTTCCTTCTGTTGTAACTCAATTATTGGAAGATGTGACCTGTCTATCTTACAACTCTGATTTGTAGACAATATATTCAACAAGGTTACCAGGAAATTAAAAACAATCATACATCTCTCTCTCTCTCTCTCTAGCAATGATGTGTACACCACTTCGTTGTTCTTTTTTGATACATTAATTTTGTCAAAATTTTTCATTCCAGAAAAATCCACTTGGATGGTGCTCACCTCATAGTCAGATCGTTGTATCTGGTCCTCTGGTTTATCTTGAACTTTGGGCACAATAATCATGTAATCCATTTTTTCATTTTTTGGGTCAAATGTAGTCAATACCTGGGTTGTTGCAGGCTCTGAAGTTGCAGTAGTCTCTATCTCTAGCACTTGCTTATTGTGACTTTTAGATAATTTTTCTTTCTTTTCAAACTCATCTTTGTAATCACAATCTGTGACACTTGACATAACTTTGAATGGTGAAGGAGTAGTTGTAGTTTTGGCGGCATCTCTAATTAATTGTGGCTGAGTATTAGCCATTCTTGTCCCAGTCACACTAACAATAGGAGGGGGGTGCCTTATGGAAACAACTGCTTTGATGTGGATGTGGAATCAAAACCTGCCATAACCTTCTGCTTCTTAGTCTTCACAAGGCCTTCCTCTTTAAGTTTGTCTATAGTTTCATTTAATGTTGTTGATTGCCTCTTCTGAGTTTGTTGTTGCATCTCTTGCTGACCACTACTACTACTAATACCTGTACCATCACCAAATTTGCCACCAGTAGCACTAGAATGTCCACCATCTCCTGCAAGAAAAGAATGAGAAACATGTAGATTAGAAGACCCTTGTGGCACTGTTAGTGATTGAATCTCACTCTAAGGATTTAAAGCTGGAACAAATCTGATCTCTTGATCTGTATGTGTATGCCTTTTGGCTTGTTCATCACCTCCAATGCCGAGTAGAAGATCATTAGGTTTTCTAGGGTATACCTCTGGTACCGTACAAATGCCTTCTCCTGTGGGCCCCAAACCACCACCTTCATAACCCAATTTTTGGGCTATTGATGCCCCTTTAGTATATGTTTGTCTTACGATCTCACTCATACGAGGTTTGAATACATAGGCACTAAGATCTTTGGGTTGGTTTTCATCCTCATCATCACTTTCAACATTAGTTGCTTGAGCTTCAGAGGGATGCTCTTTATCCCACAATTTGCTGAACTCTTCATCTTCTGAGACGTCTTCGAGATCTGCAGTAGCTTTTGGATCACCAAGATCCTTCCTCATAGACCAAAGGGCAGAATTTTTTTATAGTGACCAATGTTCCTCTGTACAAGCTTGTTTTAGAGTCTCTGGAATTTTTGCACACTTAGATTTTTCAACAGCTTTTGTATAGAAATTGTTGAATCTCTTGTTTGCCAGTGCATCTCTCTATGTTTGTGGAATTGGATGCAATCCCATTATTTCTGATGACAAATTTTCAAAAGAAATACCTCTTTGAGCAGTAGTTTCTTCCATGACTTTTCTCAGCTCCTCCCAAGAATTCTTGTTTTTACTTTCATGTTGAATTTTAGTGGGAGCATTCTTATTGGCCACAAGCCTTCTTTTAATCACCCCACATGGGTCATACTGCCAGTGAGAGTCAACATCAAATTTAAAAAGTTTTAGAATTTCATGTGCCACAGTGAATGCTTTTCTCTCGAATGTGAACCCTCCACATGAAAAAGGTAAGGAAGGAAATATGCTCTTCTTTTTCTAACTAACAAAGTACAACTAATCAGTACTCTCCATCTGTCGTATGTATTCCAATGCAAAAACCCTCTCTGTCACATGTATTGGAAGTTTGTGGGGCTGTGCTCCTGATCCATAAAATCTTAAGACAATATATTCCTCTATGAAGTTCCAGTCAGCCAATTGTATTTCTTTTCCTAGTTTAATGCAATTTCTACAAGACTCGAACAATCTAAGCATTGGAGTATTTGTAATGGTTTCGTACAATGGAGCCAAAAAGTAGTCCACAAAATGATTGTAGTTCTTTTGATTATGATACATCTTTATCTTATGGGTCCAATCCAGTAGTCCAATTTTATCTTGCTGACGCTGAATTTGAAGCTTGTTGTCCTGAAACATCCCAACAAACTGCACTAGAAAAAAATAACACAAGTAGGTTGTGAACCTAAATGTCTTTATGTTGGCACTGGGAGTGGGAGGTTCACTTTGGCTTCATTTAATCATTAAAAACTGACAATGCATGGATTCTAGAATGTGCTCAAGAAATCTGTATTTAGCAGGTGGCATGAATTGATGGATATTGGATACTATTTTAAGGAGGCTTGCATCCACTTCACTATTATTATCCAATCCAAGGCAAAACACTAGCATGGAAACAGTATCTTAGACCCATGATCTAAAAATATCAATTTTATAAGGAGGCTTATGATTCTGATTGAGTTGGACACCATTCGCTGTTAGAGATTTGATAAATCTTATTTTGTTATTTTCACTAACTGCTTCATAAGTATTAGCAAGTTTTTCTAGGTTTATGAGGATTGCTCCACATTCTTCAGTGGTAAAACCCAACAATTTGCCAAAAAGTTCTCCATTAATGGGAAGAATTATTTCCTGGCTATCATTTTTAACTATTGCTTTTCTTTTTTCATCATAATTCTGGGCACAAACCATGATAAATTCAGGGCAAGGGAAAACCTCAGGTAACATCAAGCGTCCCAATCCAACCACCCATGGTGTAGTCATCCTGTTAATTGGTATTGGTTTTTTTGGGTCAGGTTGCTTAGCTTGCACTTGACGTACCTTATTCTCCAATCAAAACCTAAGTATTGAGGTAAACCTTCCAAAAATTACATGGTCATAAATATCATGGTATTCATCTGTAAGACCTGGGGCATTAAGCAGTCCGTAATTGTCTGTTTTTTCTTTTTCTTTGGTTTTCCCAATTTTTGGTCTGGTAGTGCTAATAGACATGCTTGTAAACACTCAACCCTAAACCCCAAGATTGAAAAAATTGAAGTCTCAAGGACAACAGTAACAACAATAGTAATAGGAATAAAGTATTTCTATATTTCACTTATCCGGATAAGATGAATACAAAGACTGGCACTGAGTGAATCGTGGCATCGCACAATCGATATTAAAATTTCTGGTGCACTGCAATCTCCTTATCACTTAGGTCCTTGACCCTCTCGCTTCCAAGTAGTATCAATAAAAATTGCTAAATGCTAAGTGCCAATTGTGAAGTAAAGTGAGTGAAACATGGTAAATTCTTTTATTAAAGTTCAGTACAAGTATGTAGTTTTAGTTGTACACTTGTACTGAGTACTCCCACTTTAAAGTTCAAACAAAATTTAAGGATGGCATGCAAGTCTGCAGCTTGAATTAATTATTTAATACAACAGGTACATCGAGCGGTGGAATTGAAAATTTGAAAACTATTGTATAATCTCAATTGTTGATCTTTGTAAATCTAACGGCTCTTGATTGATTATGGAGGTTTGAGATCGCAAGTCTAGCGCTCCGGACTTTCGTTCCATAATTCAACTACACTCGTCCATTTGGCATCGAAACATTTTGCTAGAGTCTGCAGCGCCTTTAATATTTATACGAAATTGGGCCCACTTTGATGATATAATAACTAATAGAATAAAATGAACACATTGACATCATTGCATCAATAATAAAGTGGAAATTATATTAATACAAAAAGATTTACACTTGGGTAATTATATTAATACAAAAAGATTTACCCTTGGGTAGTTATATTAATACAAAAAGATTTACACTCAGGAAATTATATCAATACAAAAACCACTCCAGCGGCCAGCCCAGGCTCCAAAAACACACAGCACCATAGAGGCTACCATAGTACCATAGAAATCCCTAGCCCCTTGACTGAGCAACTCCTCGAAAACTTGCCACCCTACAACCCCAACATGGAAATCACCAAAAAAAGTGGCCCTGGGAGCCCGACCACTCCTACGGCCACTACGAGTAGAATCCCCCCGCACTCACAATACTAACTAGCTATTGAGCCATAATTCCCCCTGCAGGGGGGCTATGCAGGGTGGGTGGGGAGATATTGGCGGTAACCACTTGATCTTTCCCATCGATTCGGTACGGTCACACATTAGTGGCCCCACCTATTGCCTCCTGGGAACCAACTGTTCCCTAACTATCTCCCCCTACGTTCCCACCAACGGCGAATTACCGCCCACCTGGAATAGAACCCCAATTCATCTACCCCCCTATCGGGCCGCCCCAATAGAGTTCTATGGAATGAAGCACCCGGAAGGAACATAACCCCCCTGGGAACCCTATGATTCCCTCCCAGCTAGAATTCTCAGGGTTGGGTGGGAATAGAAAGCAATTGGGTTGGGTGGGAGTTGTAGTTCGATTGCCCCACACACGAGTTGCCGGGAGGCCAAAGAAACTATAGGCCAATTAGAACCAAACTAAACTAGAACTCTGGTGGAAAGGTAAGCTGCAGGTGTTACTTACTATGCCTCTGCCTCTGCTTTCTATGCTGCTTATGCTGGTGCTACTGCCGGTCATATTGCTGCTAGCTTCGGATCTTCTATCTATACGTCACCATCAACGGAGTTCTTAATCGACTGCTTAACCTACTGGATCAATGGCTTAAGCTGGTAGTGCTGCTGCTACTGAGACTGGGTAAACAACTAGCTTTGGGACTGTAATGTCCTCCCACCCACCCCGATGCTGCTGGATAAGCTCCTAGGTATAGCTATGCTTACTCTGCTACTGCCGGATAAACTACTGAATAAGCTGTCGGAACCTATCTCCCCCTACCCACAATTTAGAGAGGGGGGACGTGTGCTTAAACTGCGTAATCTACTTATGGATCATACACATCAACAGCTGCTGCTGGTATTGCTGCTTGGTCAATGACTGAATCTACTGGATCAAGCTAAGCAACTGGGTCACCCAATATATCTACTTGTGCTTCACCGACTGCTTAATTGACTGAACCAACTGCTTCATCGATCTCTGCAACTATAGTGCTGCTGGATCCACTTAATCTACTTATGCACCTACCCTTGCTCTTATTTATGATGCTATGTATGCTTTTGGTTCTCGATCTGGTTAAGATACTGGCTTTGATGCTTATGGATAAACTGGATCATCGATTGGATCAACAAGATAATCTACTGATGGTGGTTCTACTGCTTAAGCAATAGAGTCTACAGGCTCCCATAGAATAGTAGGGCTGTTTCATCTACATCAAGGGCTGGATCTACTGAGTCAACTGGTTCTGGTTATCCAACTGGTTCTTAAGCTACCTCTGTCTCTGTCGCTGGATATGGAACTGGTGCTTACTCAACAGAATCTACTGGGTCAACTGCACGATCAAAATGCCCCTCTCTCTAGTGCCCCTACTATTGCCCCCAACTATTGCCTCCCACCCACCCACCCCATTAAAAATGCCCCTCTCAAAATGCCCCTCTCTCAAAATGCCCTACCTCCATGGTCACTATCTCCCACCCACCCACCCCGGTAAGGTAACAGCAGCCTGTCCAGATAAGTTGGATTGGCCGTGGGTGGAGGAAGGAGAGGATCCAGATAAATCAAAATGTCCTCTCTCAAAATTCTCCACTTCCAAATGCAACAAATGCCCTCTCTCAAAATTCTCCACTTCCAAATGCAACAGAGAGAGGGGCAAGTCAAAAGATTTCAAATCTAATCATATGCATGCAAGCCACCCGGTTAGGACAGTAACAACCGAATGTGGAAACGAAGGATGGAATGAAGGATGAACGAAGCAAGCAGGGAAGGATGCACACCAAGCATTGATCCATGCAGGGAAGCACCGAAGCAAGGAATCCAACAAGGATGATCGAAGGATGGAGGGAAGTAGGGAACGAAGGAAACGAAGAACGAGGGACTGTCAAAATCTTATCAAATCTTATTGGTACATAGGCAGCAGGGAAAATATCAAGTAGGTGGTTTGGTGCGTTGGGGGTCCAACTGAAAGTAGGTGGGTTGGTGCGTTGGGGGTCTAATGGATAAAGGTGGTGTGGGGTTCCTCCCAGTGTAAGGTTGGTTGGGGGATGGTTTCTGTTGGTTGTGGGGCGGGGATGTTGTCTGTTGGTTGTGGGTGTTGGTGGGTGGAGGGCATTTTGTGGGTGGTGGGTGGTAGTGATTGTAATGGATCCGAACCTTCCTTCCAGTTGTTGGATGTTGGGAGGACCTTAAAGGTTGGAGGGTTGGTTGGAGGGCATTTTGGATTATTGGAGGGCATTGGAGGGCATTTTTACCTTCCTTCCAGTTGTTGGATGTTGGGAGGACCTTAAAGGTTGGAGGGTTGGTTGGAGGGCATTTTGGATTGTTGGAGGGCATTGGAGGGCATTTTTACCTTCCTTCCAGTTGTTGGATGTTGGGAGGACCTTAAAGGTTGGAGGGTTGGTTGGAGGGCATTTTGGATTGTTGGAGGGCATTTTGAGGCCATACTGGAGTCTCCTCTGTGTCCATTCCAATTGCCCGCCAAAGAAAGTTTCTCCCACAAGCCGCCCAAAACCAGTGCCTTCCCAATTGTTGCTCATTCATGTTTAGCAGGAACGACTGCCTAGCTACGCCCTCCTATCCCTCCCGCAGCTTCTCCAGGTCTCTCGGCCACAGGATACTGATCCCCAATTCTACATAAATCAACAAGTCTATGTCGTCCAAAAGAATATCTGGAGTGAATACCTCCCATATAATCATTAGTGCATCCACCTTTGCCTCTCCTAGGTCCAACAAAGAAGCCAGAAAGCGTGATGAAATGTCTGAATTTACCCTATATCTATCCTCAGAGACCAAGAAGTCTTTACTAAGGACCATCTTCACTGCCTCAAGGAAGAGTCGGTTTTGCTGGTTACAAATGTTCATTAGTCTGCCATCTCTGATACAGCCCAAAAAGGTGACCTGACACTTATTGCAACGGAGCCTTATGGGAGTCTCCATGCTATATTTTGAGCAAGCCAGCTGAGTGCCATTTTGCTAGAGACCTCCAAGATTTAAAGGAAGATCGTTAATGAACACACGCCTCAACTGACAGATGCATTTATTCATTGTCTAGATTTTTTGTAGCGTCAATCTTCGGCTCGTGTAAGGATCAACCAACAACGATTCTCTGAACTTGTCAGAACTATTTAATAAATTAAAAATTAATGCCTGGGAAAAGTATTTTGCAGCCCACCAAATGGAATCGATATCAATATATAAATTTATAATAATATCATATTTTATATAATATAATTATAATTTATTATTATATTATTATTATCATATATAATATAATATAATAAAGGGGCTCAGGGCCAATAACTTAGAGCAAGGGGCTAGTAACTCAACGACAACCGAGGGGATAAAAGAACAACTTAAGTTGAGGAAACCGGCTACACAGGTCAACGATGAATTAGAAGGATAAACCCTAAACACCTTAGATAAAAACAACTGCAGTGTTATTTTATATTGAAAATTTGGTTCTTTGAACCATCTATGATCTGTATACATTGCAATTTGCCATTGAACTTATGTCAATTTCAAACCGTAATTACTTCTATATTATTTAGTAAAATTTAACATCACCCTTCAAAAAGATTGGGGAATTACATCATACATGAACCTCTAACCAACCTCAAAGTTCCAAACAAAACTATTATCCTTCAACCTTCAAACCTTGCTTTGATCCTCCAAAATCTTTTTGGTTCCTCTTTTTGACAACGCGTAATGAATATTTCACTGTAGTCCATAATTATCCTATTAACAGGCAATGGGTCCGTTACAAATTCAATTATGTCCTCATTCACAATGACAGTCAATGATTCACTATAGAACCTTGCTTTATATGTACAAGAAACCACTAGGCATGGGTAACAATAAGGCCAATAAAGGAGAATTAAATTGATTTTCTCGAGGTCACTGTCAATTGAGTTGAAATACCAATTCCATGTGTCAATTCGAATTTCCAATTTCTCATACATGCATGCATGTGTGGGAGATTCAACCCACCACCCAGAATAGAATGCATCATTTGCAAATGTTAAAAGTGTCGATTCTTGACACGATTTATTCCACTTGACGAATGCTCCTATTTCTTCATTCCAAGACATGCAAAGCAATAACATCCTGCATAGCCACACACAAACAAAATTTTCCATCGTTCTTATTACTATTCTACATATGTGAACTGAGAACTCTATCACACAGTTAAATTCAAAATCATGAATGATCACAAAATAAGTACTTGGTAACTTACTTTCTTCGCACAGCTACTGTAATGAAAGCCATTACTTTGAACTTTAACAGTCTATTGATTCTTCTACTATCTGAAACTTAGTAATGCAATATAAGGTTGAAACAATAAAGACTATCATATATACATTACATGTACTTCTGTGACAAATGGGTAATAAATAATAAGTAACTCCGTTTAATTGCCTCTGCTGTACCGTGGAAATTCACATTGGCTAATCTATGCAGTTAAGTGTGTTCAATCAAATCAATCATACCACCACTGACCATTTGATGAACCCTAGAACGAAAGATGAACGGTTGTAGTTCAATTCTGGAAGGTAGATCTCCAACGCGATCAACGGTTGACATATATAAAATATATAATATATTTATATTGATTATTGTGCAAAGGTCAAGGTGGCAGCGCGATAGAGCGCAAGTCCTCGACTGTACAACTACAAATTTGGAAAATTGGGTGTGTCAGTACTTTTGCCCCAAATAGAACTTATGCCGTCGATTTGCGATCATCTGACAATCAAAATCTATTAGAATATTTTCCATTTAATGACATCCACGCCGGAAGTGACCTCTGCCCTTTCGTAATAAATAAGGAATGTCATGAAAAGCACAATTGCACATTTTTGGGAAGGCAAATTATGCAGCTCAATTATGAATCGTACAACAGTACATGCCGCCAAAATTAATGCAATTTATGGAAACAATTTATTGGGTTTGCAACCCTCGCAGACACATTATTCTGCATTTTCAATTTTTCACTAGTTTGCTTTGGAGGAGCTCTGGATTGCGTCTTCTATAGGTGTTGAACACGAGCTTTCGCAACCAGGTTGGTTAATTTGTGCTCTTTCTTGCCCATTTCTTATAGTGATAAATTTGAATACTTTAAGTCAATTGGGTGGGAATTGGGAAGAACAATTATTTTTCATGAGTCCAAACTATTTGTTTACCCAAAATCTTTTGGAGATTTATTTGGCACCCTTAGCAGTTATAGAAGCTTTTGTTTACTGGTTTCTCAAACAAGTAAAGATGAAGCTTTTGTTTATTGAGAATGATTTAGCTAAGGTGAAGGATACCGAGCTAAGTAATATAGATTTCAACTTGAAGGATTTCTGGGCTCAATTAGAGCAAAACCCTAAGTCACCTATAGCCTAGAAAATCCTATCACTTGCGGGTTAGCTCGTGCTCAGGGTTTCCCATCTATTGTGCCATGTCCAAACCTAGTTGTTGCATGTGCAAAGAACTATTATCCTGATATTAAGTGGAAATTTCAAGAGCATGTTGGTTCTTCTTCTGTGCATAAAGAATCAGGAACAAGAGAGCAAGGAACCTCCCAGACTTCCAGAATTCAGAAAACTTCAATTGGTGTGGAAAAACCTCATCACAGAGTTGGTTCACAATCTGGTAGTGGTGGGGATGGAGAGCAACCTGAAGATAATAGGAAACTAAAACTAAAAGGTGTATGTGAACATGATGGTCAGCTTGCATTCGTGAAACCACGAGCGGAGAAGAAGTTGGATGCCTTACAATAATTGCAGGCAGATCACATGACTTCTGTTGTGTCTCCTTTACCTGGTAATGATTCTTCCATTTATCAACAGATTGTTGATGAGGGTACTTTTAGTTTTCGTTCCTTGTTTGAGAATCCAGCCTCCCTCGTATCAAATGAAATTCCCGTGCAAGATACTCCTAATCAGCCAGAGAGAGTTGTCCTGGGTACAAGTGAGAGCGGTACAGTTTTGTCTTCCCCTTCCTGGCTAAAGAAAGTTTTTGAGAAAAAGAGGAGATATCCCCCAACAACAGACATAAACGTTGACACTGTAACTACACCTAAGCCTAAGAAGGCTAAGAGGATGTCTCAGATGGTAACGAATTCTTCCTTAGGGCATAGGATCTTGGAGATTGCAAACTCCATCGGGGATAAAAATGAAAATGAAGTCACATAAGCGAATTTCAATATGACCAAGATTGACATGGGTCCTCCTACGGTGGAAGGTGATTTATACATTTAAAATTCTCTTAATGCATGCTAACAAAGAGAGTTAAAGCTCAGCAATAGGAGAATGCAAAGCTGCAAGCCCAGGTGAATTCTCTGACATCTTTCATTCAATCTACTTTGATTATTACTTCTCAATCCTCCGATGCAACTCCGAGTGTTTCTGTTGATGGAATGGATCCTAGCATGTTGCAACAAATCAAGAGATATCAAACTCTAGGTAAGGCCACTGAGCAATGGGTAGAGCGAGTCACCATTGATGGTTTGTTGTACATCAAGGAGGTCATGAAACTATATCCCCTCCTTTCTAATAAAAGGAAAGGGTTAATTATAGAGTTACGAACTTTAAAGAGGGAAGACAGAAATCTGCTCACAGACTTTACAGAGATACAAGAAATGATGAAATTTGATACAAATAATCTTGTAGCTCAGAAAATTTTTAATGATCCAAATGAGAATGATTCTGTATCTTGGATAGATGCACTAGAGTGGAAGAGGTCTGTGCTAGGGGATTTTAGTGGACAAATAAGAAGAATTTTGGCTCAACATTTCACTGATATGGCTGATCTTAAAAATAATTGTACCATCTTAGATGTAGAGATTTTAGATGAAAGTGGAGAGAACTTCCTTGATGTCAAGGAAGTAAAGAAAATTTTTAAGAAGAGGCTTACTGAAGAGCATGTTGCCACAGTTAATGGTGAATCACTAGGGAAGCTTGGGCATATAGCATCGTATCTCACAACTTTCAGGTGTGGAATTGATGATATCTATATGAGAGTAACAGATGCGGAGAGAATGATAGATAAGTGGAAAGTTCGGGCAAATAACACCTGTACACCAAGCTCTGGGACTTTAAAACCCATAATTAGTAGGTTCAGAAGATACAAGGTGAAACTGAGAGCATAGGTGGACTCGACTGTTGCTGGTGAAGAGGACAAGGAAAATGAAGCGACTCAGGAGGAAGACCAAACGACTACCACGTGATGGCATTTCTTAGTTTTATGTTATTTCTTTAAACATGCTCTGAATTCTCTTATGGCAAAAGACTTATTATTATATATTTCAATATTTATATAATTTGATGTTACTATATATTTCTGTTATTTTCAATATATGTATTATGAATGGAAGCTTGAGGAGTTGATTTCTGAAGTCGTAAAGTTTGTGTTATAGTGGATGAATCTATATTCTTTTTATGTATCCTTTTGAATTTTATTTTTTAAATGATTATCTATTAATTTTCATTAATCAAAATCGTTGTTACTTAACACTTGTCTCTATTCCAGAGACTTTATGTAGAAAGATGGGTGTGTCAAAACTGTAGCCTGAAATGGAACTTCAATTGATGTCGTTGATTCTGATGCCGTTGATTCTGATACTGAATAAACTATAAATTTGCCAAGAAGATTAGACATTATAATATAGCATTTGGTATTTTCGCCAACCACACTATGACTTTTCAAAAAATTGCCAGCACAATTGTGAAATATTCTATTTTATATTTTTGAATATCTATTTAATTCGCCACCCAATTTATTTTACTTTTTGGAATACAACTATAATTCACCACTTAATTTATTAAATTTTTTGGAATACAACTATAATTCGCTAAGGAAATTATTATTATTTTTTAAATCTATATACAATTCGCCAACAAAAAAGACAATGTTGACAAATTTGAAAAAATTCGCCAATGAATTTTTTTTTTTTTTTTTTTTGTTTTTCTGAAATAAGCATAGATTCACCAGCATTTTTTTGGCCCCGCGCTAGGATTTGCCAGGATTTTATAGGTTTTTTTAGGGGGGGTTCCTTAAATTTATCCCTGCTCTTATTCCATTTGAACTTTCCCAATTGCCTTTGCTTATTATTTTGTTTCCTATTATATTTCCTTCTTCTCATTTCCTTTTCTTCTACAAGCCTCCACACTTTCAACTCATATTCACAAATGCTATCTTCATCATTCATATCTACACTCTTCTCATCTTCATCCATCAAACTTTTATCTTCAACTATAAATTAAAAATTTTCAAAAATAATTTACCTTTCACCTTGTATACATCCTCCTCTATCTTCTTCCAAGCTACTCCATTCTCTTTCTTCCTTGGTATGATGCTAGTCAATACCTTTGTGTCTTCATCATCTCCTTTCTGTTGTTCCAGTTCTCTTGCATATTTCTTTACATCATCACCTTCCTTTCTAGCTTCATGTTGTAACAATATTTCTTCATTTTCCTTGAACTCCTCTTTACAAGTTTCAGCTTGTTGTATGTGACCCTCCTGCTGTAAACTTAACTCCATCTCCTTCATCTTATTCTCCTCTTCATGTTTTCTACTCTCTTGAGAGATTTTCCTCTCACCGCATCCTGCTGCATCAGCTTCCCTTGATGCTGTCTTAGACTTCACCCTCCATACTTGGCTTCATGTGGTTCCAAACTGCTGACTTCTTATTGCTACACCTTTCCTCCATGACCTATGATCTGTTTGCTCCCTCAAAATACTTTCATTACAATTCTTTTCTTGCCAACTTGTCCTCTCATCTTGGCTCTTCTTTAATTTTGTCATGCCTCTCACGCTTGGAATAGGTTTACTATCATAAACTTCATCATAACCAACATCTTGTTTACTCTTTCTAGGCTGCCCCTTAAGCCAACTTAGTACTACATGCTCATGTTCTTCCTTACTAACTTTCATAACCACATTTCAAAATTCATGAACATTTGTATTCACAATACCTCATCTTTGGCCTGCTGTCTGGATTTGCTATCCTCCTTCACTTCATTACTTGCCAGGCCTTCATTTTTGCAGACTTCCTTTCCTTCAATTGTCACTTCCTCTAACGCATCATGAAACTCAAAAACATCTTCAACTTTTTCTATATCATGCTGAAAACTTTCTCTGCCATCTTCATCTTCATTTGTAGGTACCTCTACCTCACTTTGTTGTCTGATTCCTTCTTGGCATACTGCTGCATTTGGTCTCTCCTCTTTCTCCTTCTGAATGCTGACTACGGGTACTTTTCTTACCCCTTCTCTTATCATCTTCAAGGTCTCATTCTTGACCTTCATCATACATGTACACACATACTCAAACATAACATCAACAACAAAAATAAAGGACCAAAATGTCCTCATAAGTGCCTTCTTCATGGACACTTTCCCCTCTTCTTTTCTTCTTCCTTTAAGTGCCTCTTTCTACACTTTCTATTCTCTCACGCTCTCCACAATGAGAACTTCTTTGGCCTCTTCTAGACCAGGTTGCTCAATAGGCAACTCTTTGCTGTCCCAAACTCTCTGGGATCCTCTCGTCCTCTTACCTTCTCTTCTTAAGGCATTCATCCTTTGCCTTCTTCTCCACTCAACAATCATCTTCACAGGCCACTTTACTTTCTTCTCCATTAGCCATACCCAAAAATACTCATGGCTTTCTTCTTCATACCTTTGCTCCCTGGCAATCAAGTATTATGCTAAATCTCTTCTCAGTTCTGCTAGCTCTCTTTCAAAATCTTGCTTCTTCATGTTTTCCTTCCTCTTCTAGACACCTCACCTAGGCCTTCCTTCTCTTTCTCCTCTGCCCAATCTTTTGGTGCCAAGTTCTCTACAACCTGTCAATCAGCAACGACACTACAACACACAACTTTCAATAAGGTCAATAGCACATTAAATATACACACCCAAATCTTTCTGAGCTCTGATACCAATCTGATAGCATGGAATCATGGACAAGCTCATCTACCCTATACACACCATTAACAAATTACTCGGTTTCTTTACCTTAACCAGTTTTCTACAAACTTGTTGTCACCACAGTAACAGAACCCAAGCAAACATATAAGAATCACACATTAACAATCATAATAAACAATTCGTGCTACAACTCATATATACGACAAGAACTGGCCATTAACCGATGCAACTTGCCTTCAAGATGACAGGAGCTTGTATAAACCAAATAACTACCAAAACATATCTTCTCTTCAATGAAAACCATCAAATATCAGAGGCGACAGGAAGTATTAAAAGACATTTTTTTATTAACACAAAAGACCATATTGAGCACACAGATTCATCCCACTTCTATTGGCTAAAATAACATGACATTACCCAGCTTGTGGGTCTACACACAACGATCACTTCCTATCTATAGAAATTTGATTCTAATCCTAACCTTGCTTCCTTCAGCTTGTTCTTATTTCTTTATTCAGCCTACTCACAACACCTCAACATTTCTTTGTCAACGGCCTCTCTTTCTTTTACTGTTGGCCTTCCTTATTTCTCTTGGTCTGGCCTCCTACAGATCAACCTTCCTATCTGGAAAATCACCCCTCTTCTTATCAGCTACGGCCTTTCTTTCTTCTTTCCAGCCGCTCCTAATCACCTCCAATCTATTTGACCTTCCTCTTCTTTTTGTTTCAACCTCCCCACCTTTTTTAATCTTCGGCCTCTACACGATTTGATTGCTGGGCTTCTTTATATCATCGCCCCTACCATATGTTCGGCTTGCTTGACAGTCTAATCATCTCATCCATTTTAACGACTACCTCCCTTCGTCTTCCATAACTGCCACTTGCCTCTTTCTGAAAGAATCTTATATTATCATTCCTCTAACTCTTTTGTAGCCGCTAGAGAGTCTCTTCATCTTTGAGTGTTTCATCTTCCTTCTGCCAACCGTTCACATCCAAGATGCTATCGCTCTATCTTCTTACTGTCCGTAACTACCATTGGGTGTTCGGGTTTCCTACCACGGTCATGCAGCCAACCACCACATTCGACCACTCCTCTTTCTTAAATATGTAACTGCCTAAGAGATCAAGACTAACGGTTTCTAATATAACTGAACTCTTTTCCCATCTAGCGACATGAATCTCTGCAGCTTCAACCTGGCGACAGGAACTCAACTAACATGACAAGAGAAACCATAAGGTAATGATGCTTATCCCTGAAAGAAAACCAACAAAACCAAAACTGCAAACAACATAAAAAAATCAAAATTTGTTAAAAAGCATGATGCCCCTGCATCAATTCATATGCATATTTTTAGAAGGAAGCGATCCCGACCCCTCTCCAACATCAAAGTTTGGTTTGGCCTCCTCCCTGACACCAACTGTGTGTTGTTGGGCCTCCTCCCTGACATAAACTATGTGTGGTTGGGCCTCCTCTGCTCTAGTATCTAAATTAGGCTCGACTTCTACTCTAGTTTTTGTATGTTGAGCCCATACACATCATATAAAAGAGAGAAGATTTAGAATATATTTAAGGGATGGATATATAAACTCATTTTCAAAAAACTATGTCAGTTTTAACATTTTAATATTTTATCTTCTCTATTATGTAATATTTAATATAAGCTTAAATGTATAGCATTGTTTTTCCATTTACTCTCAAATCACTATAAAATTAAACATGTAAAATTCTAACATCATTTTCCTCATGTCTATATATACTTGCATAATGGTAGCATAAATAGGTGCACAAAGATAATTTGAGGTGACTTGCATATCATTTTAAATTATTTAGATAATATACATGATTGAATCCAAGATGTGGTGCCCATGATGTGGGAAAGAAATATTACTCAAGTCCATGCATATATGAAATATTACTTGTCCATGCATATATGAAAGATGAATGTAGGACATATAGGAATCTAATTCTAGTATTAAAATTAAATCTAAAAGTGTATGTGATCTCTAGGATTAAATTATAGAACTATGTTACAAACATCTAGAGAATCTTAGAAATCATTACACACAATTTTTAAACAATTAAACTTTGAGAAGATTTGAAGGAGCTTTGTCGCAAAATACTAGCATGATTTTCTAGAGATCTAGAGAACAAAGGTTTAGCATCAAATTCAACCGAGAATTCAATTTACTTTTGACAACCTTAATGAGGCTTATGAATAAAGTGCTACACACTCATGTTTTAAGAGTATGTGATATCTTTAATAGTTGGATGAAATTCTCATTTTTAGCTAAAAATACATGAGAAAATTGTTGCACACTTAGAGAAGGTATTATTGATTTCAAAGGCTCGATCAAAATTCATTTGAATGATTAAAAATGTGAATTCTTTGAGAAAAGTTCAATGGTTAGTCTTGTTAATGTTGTTTGGAATGTATTGGTTCATATAGAGCCATCAGAAGTACAGGGCGAATGAATTGGCCTAATGGACTACAAGCATCATCAAGATAAGGAGCTTTGTATGGGTAGCTTAATAGTTTAGTAAAATTGTTAAGTCTTTTCTAAATTATAGCTACACCTTTACATGCAATAGAATTTATTCATAAAAAGAGAATCAAGGTAGGTAATTTAGAAATGTTTTGAATGGTTTTGTCCTTGGGTATTTCACCTATGACAACGAGATTTATACTTTGGTGCAAGTGGTGAAAAATTGGAAGCACTATTTGTTGCCCTTAAAGAGACCATTGCTTAAATGGACCATTGACCATTACAATTCTTACAAGATCAATAGAAGGTTGAGAAATCACACCATGTTACAAGGGGGCATTGTTTCTTGAACAATTCCACTTAGTCATAAAATAAAATAAAAGGTGTAAATAATAAGTTCAAGTTGATTTTTCTTCAAGATCACCATTGTTGTCGGTAGTTAATACTTTTTGTCTTCTTGAACCCTTTGCAAGTTAGGTATATATGAGGGATTATGTCTATAAAGAGGATTTTGGAGAGTCATATTAGTAGATTGAAGAAGGTAAGAAAGATGAATTTGTTAATAAGACTAATTTTCATGTGAAGATTGGTTTTCTCTTCAAGTTGGGTTTGTTGTGCCTTCTAAAAGAGAAGAGATTAGTCTTATTGAGGTGCATGTACCCCTAAGGTGTATGGGAACTTTGAGGACACTAAACCATATCTAATTTGTAGTATTACATTATTTAGACCTGATGATACTAATTATGTTTAACATTGTACTTGAGGTGACATGTTATTAAGGCAAGTAATTGGAAAACCAGGCCACTTCAAATCCAAACACTATCATGTGAAAATATAGTGATAGATTTTGTACTTGTGATTTACCTATGACAAGAAAAATGCACGCATGAATATCTATTTGTGGTGGTTGATAGGTTTATAAATTTAGATAAATGTAGAACATTTAGGAATCTAATTTGTATTAAAATTAAATGTAAAATTAGAAACTATACTCAAACCCTAGAGTTGAGGAAGTAGGGGAAAGAGATATAAAGCCTAGAGAGAAACTAGGGAATCTAGTGAATTTAACCTAGACAATTTAGATGAATGCAGAACATGTAAGAATCTAATTCTAGTTTAAAATTAAATTTAAAACTAGAAACTATATTGAAACCCTAGAGTTGAGGAAGGAGGGGAAAAAGATACAAACCATAGAGAGGAACCAGTGAATTTAACTTAGAGAACTTATTTGGAATCTATGTAGAATTTGAAATTTATATGAATGTAGAACATGTAAGAATCTATTTTTTATGAAAATTAAATCTAAAATTATAAACTAAATTAAGGATAAATACAAATATAAATTGTAAACTAGAGTTGAGGAAGTAGGGATAAATACAAATTTTCTAATATTTTTGAAACATTTTTATACCAAATTACAAAGTTCTTTCTTTTGAAATATCTTTGCGCCTTTTCTTTAGTTATTTTTTGTTCTTTTTTTGCTGAATATGACCACATAACCTTATTTCAACTTGTTCTTTTATTTCTCATTTCCTCCTTTGCAAAATATCAGTCCAAAATTCCTTTACCAAATATTTTGTCCTTAAAAAACTCCCAAAATTGCAAACACAATTTTAGCAATTATTTTCCAAATGTTTCACTTGCAAATAATAAAAAAAATGCAAATGCGAGGACAAATATTTTTTAATTTCACAAATATATTTGACCTCTTATTTATAAGTATTTGCATAAGTTTTTTAAATACAACTGGCTTAACAAAATTTGTTCGAAGGTTGTTTGTTGTACATTTATTTAATATTCTTTTACTCAGCCTGGACCTTCGTTTGAAGACTAGCTATTATGATTTTTTTATTATTTTGGGTGGCAAAAAGGATCTTCGAACAAAGGTGCCTTTGTGTGAAGATATCTTCACATGAATGTATTACATGTACAAAGGTACCTTCAAACAAAGGTCTTTGGATGGCCTCTCCCACTCTCTGCCTTAAGTTTTCCTCAAAATTTTTAGTTTCAAACCTTCGATTGGACCTTCAAATGGAATGAACTTGACCAGATAATTTGTAGGATTGTAACCCTCGAAATGAGCTTTCCAACAAGTATAATTTTGAATATATTTAATTTGATTGTTATATTTATTTTCTATTTTTACTAAACATAGGTTTTTCTATTTATGTGGAAAAATAGTAAAATAGTGAAAAAAATTCTAAAAAATATTTGCGCACTTGATGTCCTTGTTTCAACAAAAAAAGTGAATTTGGACACATACATAAAAAAATATGTTGTATGGTATAAACCTACATCTAAATTATAATTAATCTCATTTAAAAATTTAATAAAAAATATGCATAAAAAACTAAGAAAAAATTTCCGCACACTAGATATTGGTGTTACGAATCTATATTTAAAATTTTAGAATTTTATCCTTTCTATAAAAAAGTCATGTTGTATGGTATAAACGTCACTTTTTAAAAATAATGTTAACTATAAAAAACATGTTATTAAAAGTTATGTAAAAAAAATCATAAATTATTTTAATTTTTTTTTTAAATATATATTTAGAATCTACACACAAAATCTCAAAAAATCACTAGTTCACATCATCTTCAAATTCCTAATAGTTTAGTTGCTATAGGTGTCAGAGAGTGAAAATTTGGTTAAAATGTTGATTTCAATGTGCCACTTTGGCCAAAAAGTGGGACATAGTATTGTGGGATCACCCATAGCTCTATTGTTCCCAACAACACACCATCACTATCATTGTTATTCACCAAATTATGGTGTGCCTTGACAAAGTATCCACTAGGGTAATGTGTAATCCGCAACTTGTGTGTGTTTGAATCAATCCTTCATGCACGTGGCACACCGTCATCATGATCCCTTATATCATGATGCATAATGCTAGTGCTACAACAAAATTAGGTTGCTCTTTACATGGATATTACCTTTGTAGCATGCACCTATCATCATATACAATATATCATAGTCATCACATCCATTTTTATTCTATCATAATCATATTCATCATATCATCATTTTCTATTCTATCCTTTTTACATTCTATCATTCACACTATTTCTATTCATCACATTCTATTCTATTCTATCCACTATCCACAAGTGATGCGCCATTATCCAAAATCAAAACAGCAAAGCATACATCACAAGAACATTACAAAACAACCATAATGAGACCATACATCATAATCAATATATCTCATACACATCTACACCCATGCAATCTAAATCTAATCATCTAATCAATATCATAATCAATAGCACATCCAAAATATCAAAAGAAATCACAAGACATCCATAGTATGTCAAATCCCAATCCATCATATATAATAAAAAATGGTATGTACAATGTCTCGAAATATCAATACATTATCACATACGTGTCTCAAAAATACATCTACAAAATGGCACATGGCATTGTCACCAAATCTATCCCATTGTGCCTAGTCACACCTGGCTATCGCTATCCCCCTTGTCCTCCTACTATACTATAGATGGCCCTCGCGATGGTGGTGATTTGACTAACAACCTTGGTCAAGGCAGCATACTCACTAAGTGAGATCTCCCTGATGGCGACCCTACTATCGATGCTCGAAGCCTCTGCATATACAGGGTCCCTCTGCTCCACTAGCATTGCCTTCTCGTATAGCCCTCTATAGTATGCTATCTCTCTATGTGCCTAATTTATCCTCCTATTCACACTTGCTATCTCCATAAATGCCTATGATAGGCCCTACTTATCCACTAATCTCCTCCCCATAGCTTGCTCTTGGTGTAGCCTCTATGACTCCACCATAGTTATCTCTCCTTCTAACCTCAATATTGTCAATTGCATCTACAGTCCATCCACCTATGTCTACTTGTTGTCTTTCTTTTCTATATTCATGACCCTATCCCTCTACACTGCATCTAATTGTAGCCTCAGCTCATCCCTCTCATTGCACATTGCCTGATGCCTTTGCAAAACATCCCATTTTACCATAGGGGAGAGCACCCAGTAGTGGTTCACCCTAACTTCACGCCTCTCAAAATCATACGTGGCAATTTTAAATCACTCCAAAACTTTTACACTAGCTTACTTGGCAATGCCCCTACTTATAACTAAGGTTTCTGAGCCACATCATCAAATATGATGCCACATCAACATGCTTTTTGTTGAGATGTCAAATAGTTCCCCCAAAAAAAGATTGGACCAATAAGTGTGCATTAAATCATGCTTTGTTTGTGGTCTGATGTGGCATCACATGATTGGTTGCTTTTTAAATCTAAAGGGCACATTTCATTCATTTATTAGTACTTATAGTAACACTAAAAACCTTAAAATCACAACTACTAGTACTAAACTTTAAAAATATTGGGCCTTAAATGCACATATACTAGTACTAAACTTAAAAAATATTAGGCCTTAAATGCACATCTACTCTCTCAGCCATTGGAACTATCTCACCTATTGGGCCTTTTCCCCTACTCCCTCTTGCTTTGCATGAGCCATGCCCACTATGCTATAGCTCCATCTTGCTCTACATGAGCCCTGTCCCACTCTGCATAAGCCTTGTCTCTACCCCTCTACAATCTTACTATAGTGACATCTCGTGCAAGTATCTCTACTGCTAAGCTCTCTAAGCTTGACCCACCTGCTCCTGACGGCCCTACACCTACTAACCCTCTCACTAGGGGACTCACCTCTAGACCTCCTCCATCTCTACGTTAGGCACCTAACCCACATCCTATACCCTCTACTCATCTTGTACCCTTTGCCCAATCTATTGTGCACCTTGTCTGGCTCCCCCTCTCCCCTCCTCTCTCCACTGTCTCCACTCACAACCTATTGTCACCAAATGTTGCATCACACTATACACCGTAGGCACTGTCAATCTTGCTAGCCTCATCCACTCCCACCATGTGTCATAACCATCTACCACCCCCCCATCCTCCACCTCTTCTTGTGGCACCCATGGTAGTACTGACTAGCTCCTCTAGCTCTTTGTAGCCACATCTCAGTCCACCTACCTATCCCATCAGGCATGCCAGAAATGTGGACGTCAAATTTAGACCAAAAAAAGTGGAGTTAGATGCACAAACACAAGACAAGAAATTCAAATCCAAACTCAACATGCACTTTTAGTTCAAGATAAATGAAAGAACAACAACAATGCAAACATAAACTAGAAATGCATTATACCTCCATTGATCTCTATGATATGCTCCAAGATTGAGTTGATGAGTCACTTGATAAAATGTGGTTGATTTATTGTTAGACAATTACCGAATTGAGAAGTATGTACTTGCATAGATGATGTTGGATGAAATGTCCTTTGAGTAAAGCTCTTAAATAGATTTTCTCCAAAGGAAATAGAGGGCTAGGATTTAGGGATGAAACGGAGAGCTAGGATGAACTTGCATGGGTATGCATCCTAGCCTCTTAACAAGTGGCAAGAGGAGATGGATTATGCATGGGAGAATAGATGCAAGAAAGTGGAGGATGATGGAGGATGCAAGTGGAGGGAGGAGATTGAGTTTTGGAATGTTGGGATAGGATTTCACCAAGTTACACGATCACACATGTGTGAGCATGAGGGGACAAGTGGATTGGGAAGACATGTGTGGAGATGAATGGCCCAGATTGCTCCTAAGATTTAAAATGGACGGTGGGTATTAGAGGACAAAGTCTCTTGGATTTTAATAGAGAGGGGTGAATTTCTAATTGGAGGAAAATGAAATAGGTTAATTAAATAATAAGCAAGTGTTATTTAATTAATTAGTTAGAGAAATATTTGGGCTTAGGTTAATTGAATATGTGGATTGATTTAATTAATCTCGTGATGAAAAGTAATTAATTAATTAAATAAATGAAGTTTATTTAATTAATGCTAGAAGAGAAAAATTAGTGATGGATTAGTTAATTAATTAAATAAATTAAAATTTATCTAATTAAGTGAGATTAGCTGACTAGTTAGTCAAGAGATGAGCAAAGATAATTAATTAATTAATTAAATCATATCATAAAATCACATCATGTATACTAATGATTTGTGTTCCTCTTTGCAAATATAACACTTGAAAATCACTAGTATCCACAAACTATTCATAGCATACAAAAACTGATCTCTACATGTGTATATCAAAGTATGGTTGTTTGGAAATGGCTTCAAGAACTTCTTTTATATCATCCTTGTCTCTTTCCTTCAAAGGAGTCGGCCTCATATGGATTTAAATCTTTAATTTAAATTCTTCTCTTTCACAAGTTGGCAACCTTGGATGTATGATTAAATTTGAACTTCATTCTATGTCGACCCAAAACACTTATATCTCAAATGTTTAAATCTTTAATTTAAACATGCAATCTACCAACAGTAAGGTGTAACAGATGTATTTTGCTTTGCTCTCCAACGGAAAATTCTTATTATATCCGGCCACTCTTATTTGCCTTAACATCAATGATCCTATTTATGACTCCGTGCCTTTGACACCACTCATCTATACTTCTTAATCCAACAGTCTCCACAACGATCTCTTAGACATCAATCTTCCAACAATCTCGAGCTTTGACATTAGGGATAGCAATCTTGTTCACGCACCTTCTTGACATAAACGACCACGTGTATGCACCTTTGACATCAATGACAAACATTCCAACAGTATGCAATGCAAGGATGATTACAAACACACCAGGCGTCCACAACGACCACATGCCACGCTTATTCAGTGGGGTGTGTTATATGCAAAGACACAAATATGCATGCACTAGAAGCGGCTGAGCCAACCACATCTACGCTTGTTCAATGTAGTGCATGATGCAATACAAAATGAATCACATGAGGCGATAAGCCGACCTATCGACACTTATTCAACAGACATGTGAATAATGCAAAGCCTTTGACAGAGTGTGCATGCAAAATGGGCTAACATGAATGTTATAGATTATTGGTGATAAACCATCCAATATTACAATATGAAATGCACAAACATGTAAGCTTCTGACGGTACTACCGTCCG
This sequence comes from Cunninghamia lanceolata, assembly GCA_027924645.1. Taxonomy (NCBI): domain Eukaryota; kingdom Viridiplantae; phylum Streptophyta; class Pinopsida; order Cupressales; family Cupressaceae; genus Cunninghamia; species Cunninghamia lanceolata. Next base: position 13,292,307 of record BSBN01001271.1, read on the forward strand.
GGTATTACAAACATAGAATTATTGCAACTAAAGAAATATTACAAACATTAAATGTTGCAATTGTAAGGTCACCAAAACTCTATCTAAGACATCAATTTGGTATGAGAAGATGGAAAAGCATAATTGGATGACAAGGGATGCGAAGTACAGGCAAGTATGAGTTCATTGGAAATAATGTTGTTAATAATAAATTATATTTGTTTTAGAGTCTTAGTTTATGGTGTTTGATAGAAAGGAATCAATTATTCTATAAATAGATTGCTTGTATAATTTATCATTATCAAAACCAATAATAACATGTTGCCATTATTGGATTAATAGATGCTTGTGGGTTCTACCGCCCTTGTAGCTAATGTATACGCTAGGAATTCTTCCAAAATGTCATTACTCTTTGAAAGGTTTTGTGGAATTAAATTTCGTTTAGGGCATGTTTCCTTAAGGAATTTAATCAAACCATTCATCTAGTGTGTATCCTCCTACCATGCAATCCATGAGATAATATTTCTATGGCTTCTTATTAGCTTGTCTAAATTCTAGTAATCTTATAATAAGTGAAAGAAAGTTATTTAATTATTATAATTAAACATTGCATTTATTAATTATTATTTTTTATAATACTATATAAATTAAAATAATTTTTACTTATAATTGTTCTTTAAGAATAATTATTATTTTAAAATAGTTATAAAAGAAATATTTTTAATTATTTCTTTAATCTTAAAATATCTATAAAAAATAAAATAATAAAATAATATTATTATGGAGAGTCACATTAAAAATAAAAACAAAAAAAAAAAATTAAAAACCAGAGCAAAAGCTGAGAAAATGACAAGAACCAAAAAAGAAATTGGAAAAAATAAAAAAATAAAAACCAATTAAAAAAAATAAAAAATAAAAACCAAAAAAGAAATTCAAACCATTGAAGGAAAAAAATTGAGAAAATCAAAGAAACTATAGAAAAAAAAGATATCCATCCGCATACTTTAGATATATTTTTTAAAATATAAATATACTAGTAATTATGCCAAGAGGCATTATACAACCACATCGGGGTGGGGATGAGAGCACTCATTTTTTCTACCTAAATTTATAAGAAAAAAAAATTAAAATATGGAACCAAAAAAGAAATTGGAAAAATTAAAAAATAAAAACCAAAAAAGAAATTGCAAGAGAAAATCAAAGAAACTATGGAAAAAAGATATACTCGGCGTATTTTAAATATATTTTTTTAAATATAAATATACTAGTATAATTACGTCGAGAGGCGTTATGAGCACTCACTTAAATTTATTAAAAAAAAAAAAAATTTAAAATTCCAAAAAGAAACTTATTTTCATTTGAAGATCATTGGTTCCAATTTCTTTTTTGGTTCGATAGTTTTTGTGATTTTCTTATTTTTCAATTTCTTTTTTGATTTTTAGTTTTTTTTTTTTTTTTTTCCAATTTCTTTTTTAGTTTTTAGTTTTTATTTTTTCCAATTTATTTTTTAGTTTTTATTTTTTATTTTTTCAATTTTCTTTTTCAAATAAACTATGGAAAAGAGATATCCAACGTACTTTAGATATATTTTTTAAAATATAAATATACTAGTATTACTATTACTATGTTAAATATACCATAACCCTGTTATTGCTTTATGTAATAATTTAAGGGATTAAAGTGAGTTTTTTTTTTTTTTTGGAAGGGAAAAACATTATTTTTTTTTAAGAATGTAATTTAAAGAATAAAAATTATGGCATGTTTTAAAACAGGAGTTTTTTTTAAGTTTAAAAAGATTTCACTTGACGTAGTGTGTAGTTTCTTTTTTTCTGGTTAGACGTTTCTTAATATACAAAGACATTTCTCTCTCTTACGGATTTAACTTGTTTTTTCTTTGAATGTGGGGGTTGCTTTGTCATTTCATATCATAAAAGGAAACTTATTTTATCAAGCAAGCATGGAGGGAGGGAATAAATAGTAAAAACGTAGAATAATAGTGGGAGATGGAAAAACAAAGGCTGTTGGATTAAGCCTTGCTGCGTGGAGTAAAGGGAAAAAGGGGCTCATACAGAAGATCATTCTTGAAGAAATGTTTTGGTAGGCTTCAAAGCTGAGGAGTAAGTCTAAGATTTTGTTCTTTCTATCATCATTTGAAATATGATTTCCAGGTATGATTGACATTTCACCATCTTTCATCTATTCTTAAACCCTTTTTATTCATGATAGAACGATAAGTGCGTATGGAATTCTGATTTTAATATTCTTTGTTTGGAGAATAAAATATATATACATATATATAGAAATCGTGAGAGAACATCTGCATACCTCCCACTGCCTGAGGGATTATGAAAGTTAAATTAAAGATATTGTTACGTCGCAAGGCATTTTTACATTTACAGCAGAATGGAGCACAAGAGTTGAAAGATTCATAAACAGATTTAGATTCTATGAAATTTTATAAGATTCTGATAAAAAATATACAAAAAAAGAGAAGATGAAAGGAATAAAATAGAAGAAAAAAAAGAAAATGTAAGTGGGATGGAAAGGAATGTGAATGGCAGTTTCAAAAAGCCATCACTATCTACTAAGATCAAAGAAGGAAACGTTATCAAAACACACACATTCATCTTTATTTACATTACCTCCAAAAGATATCTGTAGACGTACTTAAATATATTTTTAAATATAAGTATACTGGTTGTAGTGCAGTAACTGTTTTTAGAGTGAACGTGACATAAGATATCCTAAAACATACTGCTCGGTACATTTGGATTTTATGAATCCCTTGCTAAGTTCTCTACATTAGGGAAAATTCAATTAGCAAGAAGTTATATATTTTGGCATTTCTTTAAAATTTTTAAGATAAAATAAAGTTCACTAAATCGAGCTTTGCGCCTGTTGAGATTAATTAGTACACAGCCTATATTAGCTTATGCCGTATGTTCAACCTAATGAACAGACGCAAATTCCTTGAAACTTTGTGAACAGGTGTATCTGAAATTACACGCCCATATACTCCTTTAGAAAATCCTCTGATAGGGGTTTATTTCTATTATGGGCATTCAGTTTGGCCTTTATCTACGATTTTCTCCTCCTAAAATCATGGTTTTTTTATCCATTCTTAAAAAGAAATTTCTGTAGAGTTTTATTTTTTTTATATATAGGCATTTAAATTTTGGCCATTATGAATACTTGCAGCATTTTATTGTCTTTTGTTAATAGTTAATAAATTTAAATAGTTGTTATTAGATCCCTCAAAATATTGAATATTTAATTCTTTCAACAAAATGAGTTGTTAAATGTTTAGAGAAGATTGATTAACATATGGGATATTGATAATAACAAATTAGATGTTTTGGAGAAATTTATATATTTCCTCATGTTTTGAAGTTGTTTTTTTGCCTGATTTCCTGTGCCAACAGCTTTTGCATGAATTACAACCTCTTCAAACAGCTTCTGGGTTTTATTCCTCTATATTTTAGCTGTAACACATTATTTGTCAGATTTCATTTAGAAACAAGAAAGATATGAAGTTTCTTTTGTTGCTGAATAGTGTGTTGTCATTGTTAAATGTTTTATGCTTTTTCATTTATTTAATCTGTAATTCATAGTAATTCATTTTAACTATTTACTTTCCCTTCAAGATTCTTGTACACAAATTTAATTCTTTTAATGACTTTCCTAAATTTATGAGTTATCTTAAGTAACTCCAGTTTAATTGTGTAAGAATAGTATAAAGAAAGAAGTCAATTTAATGATAAAATAAATATTATCTTAGTTTGTTATACAAGCATTATGATACCAACTTGGTTCTTTGGATAGCTTCTAAATCTTTTTTTTTTTTTCAAGCCGTAACTAGATTATGTATTATCTTATCTCAAGAAAATAAAAATGGATAAATAAATAAAATGTAGCTATGCAAGGATGGTTTAAACTTTATCTCTAAATATGGTGGTTGATATAAAAAGTTCCGTATCATGCGCAAATTTGCTCATTGAATGTATAACAATGTATATCAGTTTAAAATCTTATCGTTGTGATTTAACATTTCCAAACCCTGATTAAGCTATTTAATAAATGTAATTTGAAAATAACCTAAGTTTTGTGGTTCACGTTCAAGTATAACGGCTTGGGCATGACAGCAATAATACTCTTCATAAATGTGATTGCAAATAAGTTAACACTGTTTTAGCATAAAATCAAGATGAAGAAGCATTAGAAATACTCAAATCATCACAAGGAATCATACCCATTGTAGCCCTACTAAAGTAGATAGAGATGAAGACCACAAAATATTGAATCATGCTGAAAGGCACTGCCCAGACTGAAATAACTGACTGATATAAATTTTGTAGCTCTGATAAACCTTAACTAGCACACCAAAAACATCCCAAAACACCTCAAAACATACAAGGTTAACCTTCCAACTGATGCAAACAGTCTCTACTTCTCAAGGCACCGCCAAACAACTCACAACACTCATGGATTAGGAGGTGTTTTTGTTTCCCTAGCTCACATGCCCTTCCTCGAGATGGTATGACCTGCTTTAGTCTCCCTTCTTCATATTAAATCTGCTCTTAATAACACAAAACTGCAACAAATGCCTTGCACCTAAGATGGAATGGGGTCAGATTCATCAAACATGATTTTAGCAACATCACTAATGCTTTTCAACACCTGAACATGGACACCCCTCAGAGGAAAGTAACAAACTTCAAACAAAACATCATACTATGCCAAGCCAAGATCAACAATTGCAAATCTTATCACTACCACTCACCAAACTTGCATTAAAACTCCAAAATCATTAGAAAACATGATAAATATTCATCATATGAGCACCAAAATGCAATACAACTCTTTAGCACAAGTGTGATTCCTGTATGAAATCATTGCAACCAGCTAGGGTAGTTCTTTCACCACTGAAACTAGCAATCTCAAAAGGGAAATGCAATACAACTCTTCAGCACAAGCATGATTCTTGTATGAAATCACCACAACCAGCTAGAGTAGATCTTTCACCACCGAAACTAGCAATCTCAAGAGGTTTTTCCTCAAGGGATTTGAGAAGAACACAAGTTCTCTCCAAATTGTAGAAGCAAAAGCAAATTCATCAACAATCCCCACAATGAGCCCTCAACCTCCTTTTATAACTTTTCTAGAGCAATAAAATATTACTTTTTTCTTTTTTGCTCCAAAAACTCCTTTTATAAAAATAAATACTTAATTTTATGGAGCACTTTCACTTTTTTGAGGAATAATAATATTTTCCATGAATAAAGTCCCTTTTCCAAGGCATCCACTTGAAATAACTTTTCAATGTACCTTTAAAATGAGCTATCAAACTTAGTTGTCCCTTTTAATATTTCCAACATTAGACAACATAAGTGAATAATTAATTAAATAACTCAATAATATACCCAAGTTGTGGAAAGCATCCAAATGATATAATTTTGCAATTCTAATCATACCAATATGACATTGAAGACTTAAGATGATGATCGATGGTATCTGAGAGACTTACTAAAAATAGCCCGCTCCTCCAAAAAGTTTGGAGAGCACCTGAAAGGTCAGAAATTGATTTTGAAAGCGTCAAAAGGCTCCATCTAACCAACTGAACTCAAAACCAAGAACAATTGCTCTGTAAGATTTATCAAAGCTTCTCCACGAACGTTGGAGTTCTCCCCAACTAACCAATTAGCCTCTGGAAGACTTGGAAATTGACTACTTGCGCACAAATCGGCTATGCATCAAAAAGGGAAATTACATGTAGAAAACCAAGATCATGGAAAAGATTAACAAGCGTACGAATTGCAATGGAATTGACCAAATGTATTAGCCAATAAGGCGAGTATAAATAGAGTTGTCTTAGGTACCTGAATCTCCATGAAAAGAGGATAGGACTCCTCTATCATGGAGTTGTGGCGAGTAACCTCCCACAAACATAGCGTGAACCTGTGTCGATGCAAATCGACACCTCTCAAAACAATTCCACCTACTTTGACAAGTTCAAATGAACACGTGCCAATACGCCTAAGTAAGCTTAAATACAAATGTGTACGCCTATAGATTAAAGTTATACACTAACACCCTCCCTTAAGCATAGCTTAGGTGAGTATTATGAAAAATGGGTCCCAACTATAAGCCTGGTGAGGTACAGCCATGTACAATGCAAAAGAAAAAAGAGTCCCGACCATGAAACCTGATAAGGTACTCAAGTACAATGCAAATTCTCTACAAAATGGAGTAAGAAGGAAAACCCAGTGGGAAAAAACTATCCTCCAAAAAGAGAGATTATACAAGTGAAGAAGTACTACTTCTTTCACTAAGTACAATAAAAGATTCCCCCCATAGGAGAGAAAATGATAGAACGTCTATAAGACCCCCCATAATACATGTCATGTTGCAGTGATGTTGAATAGTCGACAAAGGATGCAAATGTAGATCAAAGAATACCAAACAATGTTCCTTACCTTCGGAAGAAATGAAATAGCCTGAAGATGCAGGATATCTTCCCGTGCAAGAAGATGTATGTATGATCTTGAATCATGCTGAAGCTGATCCAAGGATGATGGTGCCCATGTTGATGCCTTCGAAGAGTGCTCAAGTGTCCCCATGTCGATGCCGAAGGATACCATAACCAAATCAAGTGCATGCACAATAGATGAGGATGATGACGATCCACAACCATGTGCAGAACAATGTAGAGCATGAATATTCGAAGTGGACAATGGAGATGTAGCTTCATCGAAACTGTCATTGAAGAGAAGACTGATATCCTCAATGTGTGCTTCCATGTCAGCAATGCAAGACTCTACAAATAGACAAGTGATGTCAGGTAGAAATCTGTCCCAATCAGCAATGCTAGAAAGACTGATATCCTGTTGCAAAGAAGCACCAGAAGCTTTTGAGGAAGCGACTCTAGAATCTAATGAAGCAACAATAGGAGTGATGACTTCTTCTATGTCACTGGAACATTATGTTTCTGTATCATGGTTAGGGATGTGAGTTGTGATCAAAACAAGATCATGTGGGAATGGAGAAACATTCGAGTCTCCATATATCTCCCAAATTTTGATCCATAACGCATGTGCAGTCAATATCCATGATGGCATACAAAGCGACATCTGGTATATGTAAACTGATCAATCCAACAATGTGATCATGATGATTAAACCGCTTAGCCTTCTGAGATTGTTTACCAGGTTTAGGGACAAGTCCATACGGATGAGGTATGAGATTATGGAACCTGAGGTGTTTCAGGATGCCTTCACACCAGGAGTTATAGTTTCCCTTGTTTAGGTTGATTACAAAAGAGTAAGTTTTATATCCCATGATTAGAACAAGTTAGTTCAACTAGACAATAGAAATCAACACATTAGGCAACCCAAATTAGTTAGATCCCTAATTGAACTTTATGTAAAGTGGCACTTTATAAGTTGAGTGTGTGATTTTGCTTATTTTTCCCCCTTAAAGTGATACTTTATAAAGTTAGTGCCTTGTGAAAAATGAACACACAAGACCCCCTCTTAATTATGTGTTTCCCCCCCAAATTTGGCACTTTATAGGAGTGCTTTAGGCCACCCAAAAAGAGCATAAACAATTTCAGTGCGATTTTATGCTAGTTGGATCCGTGACGAAAAAATATTCACTTTTGCAAATAAAAGCACTCGATTATGAGTTGATTTGCAAAAGTTATTGAAGTTGCAAAATTTATGCAATTACAAAAACACCTTCTTGAGCGGAAAAAAAAATCAATCAATTTTCCATGCAAAAATTGTGAGTGAGAAAAAAAATTGGAGGAAATTTAAGCCCCCTTGGGCTGTGCGCGACCAAGAGCTAAAACCTCATGTGACAAGGGGCTACAAATTTAAATTGGTCTCCCCTCCCCCTGCTGACATCACCCCCCCAATTTCTTATGTCAGCTAAATAGGACCACCTTGCTTGGCAAAAAAAGATGACACCCGTCACAAAGCTCCCTTTGTAGAGGATGAGCTGCCTTTGTGGAGGCCAAGTTGCCTCTGTGCGGGTTTGTGAGGCGTCTAGGGGTGCTGTTGAGGAGGCACCGTTGGTGAGGGACGCCGAGACGACGTTTAAGGAGAGTGTCGGGCGTGTGGACTGTGACAATGACCTTCCCCTCTACGTGGCGAGGAGTCGTGAGGGCCTATCGAGGGTTCGAGAGGCTCTAGCAAGGGTCAATTGACCCCTGTTTCTACCAGGCGACAACCATTTGAGCCAGTTAATCGCCGGTGGTAACTGTTGGGTGAGGCGGTGTGCTGCAATTTGCCGGCATCGTCCTCCCTTCCCTCGATCTTTTCCTTCGGTCGATCAAGCCAAGAAATGACCCTTCTAGTGTCACAGATGCCACAAACAATCAACAAAACCAGAACAAAAAAGACAATAACGATGAATTGCCTTACAGATTTCGAAAACAAGAGCTTCCTTCCAGCGATTGGGAACAAATTGCACAACAAAAAAGACGGCTTAAAACTAATCCAAGAAGCTCTGATACCATGTAGAAAACCAAGATCATGGAAAAGATTAACAAGCACATGAATTGCAATGGAATCGACCATGTATTAGCCAATAAGGCGAATATAAATAGAGTTGTCTTAGGTACCCAAATCTCCATGAAAAGAGGATAGGACTCCTCTATCATGGAGTTGTAGCGAGTAACCTCCCACAAACATAGCGCGAGGTGTCGATGCAAGTCGACACCTCTCAAAACAACTCCAACTATTTTGCCAAGTTCAAATGAACATGTGCCAATACGCCTAAGTAAGCTTAAATGCAAATGTGTACGCCTATAGATTAAAGGTATACACTAACATTACACATCTCCAAACGATGCACCAATATATATAGGAAAGACCCAAACTAGAAACCACCAATGGTTTCTAAAATCACGAGAGAAAAACACGGGCTAAAAGCAACACCTAAATCTATATGCAAATCCCAATGCCCAAATTAAGAAGAGTTAACTAAAACATAAATTATAAACTTTCACTTAAAACTAGAGCACTCCACTTGGTCTTGTCCGCCTTTTTGGTATCATGCACATGCAAACTAAAGATCTTCCATGATTTTCTCCAAGTCCACATTTAACTCCCCCTTGTCATGTTCTTTCTAATCTGACAACTCTTACACACATTTCAAGTTAATAGTTGCATTTAGCAACTCCCATGAGAACTAAGTGATAATTACAAATAAATAATTAAATACGAATATTGGAAAAAGCAACGCTAAGACACCTTTTTCCCAACACAAAGAGGTCATAGCCTTTAAAACTTAATACAATTTGAGTGGTCATTTTTATATATTGAAGTTTATAATTTACTTGAAAATATTCAATTAAGGATGTAGTCCTATGGAAGAGGTCTAGACTCCTATTTTTATTCCAAGGACAATGTTGTGACTATTTACATGACATTTTTTTTAAATAATAATTTCTATTTTTATTGCAAGATCTAACAATTTCAAAAATGAAAGTACATATGCAAAAGCATTCGCCATAATGACACAATATTTATCTTGGGAAAACCCTTTCGAGCAAAACTCGACCTCCAAAACTCCAACCACAATATTCACATTACAAAATTCAATTACAATATATCAACATGTTCAAGCTTTCATAGTAGAAAAATAAATAACACAAGTTTACAGATTTTTTGGCAACACCCCCCCTTGCAAAATTATAAAAAAAAACATCTCCAAACAAAGCACAAATATATATAGGAAAGACCCAAACTAGAAACCATCAATGGTTTCTAAAACCATGAGAGAAAAACAAGGGCTAAAAGTAGCACCCAAATCTATATGCAAATCCCAACACCCAAATCAAGAAGAGTTAACTAAAATATAAATTAGAAACTTCCTCTTTCAACTAGAGCACTCCATTTGGTCTTATCCACCTTTTTGGTAACATGCACATGTGAACTAAAGATCTTCCATAATCTTCTTCAAGTCCATATTTAACTCCCCCTTGTCATGCTCTTTCTAATCTGACAACTCTTACACTTTTCAAGTTATCATAGTTGCATTTAGCAACTCCCATGAGAACTATGTGATAATTACAAATTGTCAAATTACAAATAAATAATTAAATACAAATCTTGGAAAAAACAAGGTTGAGACACCTTTTTCCCAACACAAGGAGGTCATCCTTCATAGCCTTTAAGTGATCATTTTATATATTGAAGTTTATAATTTACTTGACAATATTCAATTAAGGATGCGGTCCTATGGAAGAGGTCTAGACTCTTATTTTTATTCCAAGGACAATGTTGTGACTATTTACATGACATTTTTTAAAATTATAATTTCTATTTTATTGCAAGATCTAACAATTTCAAAAATGAAAGTCCATATGCAAAGAAAAAAAGAAACCAACCTCCAAAACTCAAACCACTATATTCAGAGTACCAAATTCGATTAATATATCTTGGCATCCACATTAGAAGCTTTCTAATGTGGTTGCTCGTAAGGAGCTTGTATTAGGTGATTTCTAATGTGTTTTCTCATAAGGAGCTTGTATTGGTCTCATGTTGATGCTCGTATGAGCAAAATATTTGTAAACGATATGCAATAAAAAAAAATAATACATCAACATGTTGAAGCCTTCACAAGGGAAAAACAATAGAAGTTTGAAGAAATTTGGCAACATTTCGGCCTACAAAATTATAAAAAACATACATCTCCAAAGTCCAAACTATGCACCAATATATATAGGAAAGACCCAAACTAGAAATTGCCAATGGTTTCCAAAACCACGAGAGAAAAACATGGGCTAAAAGCAGCACCCAAATCTATATGTAAATCCCAACAGCCAAACAAGAAGAGTTAACTAAATCATAAATTAGAAACTTCCTCTTTCAACTAGAGCACTCCATTTGGTCTTATCCGTTGTTTTGGTAACATGCACATGTGAACTAAAGATATTCTATAATCTTCTCCAAGTCCACATTTAACTCCCCCTTGTCATGCTCTTTCTAATCTGACAACTCTTACACACTTTTCAAGTTATCATAGTTGCATTTAGCAACTCCCATGAGAACTAAGTGATAATTACAAATTGCCAAATTACAAATAAATAATTAAATACGAACCTTGGAAAAAGCAAGGTTGAGACACCTTTTTCCAAACACAAAGAGGTCATAGCCTTTAAACTTAATACAATATGAGTGATCATTTTTATATATTGAAGTTTATAATTTACTTGACAATATTCAATTAAGGATGGGGTCCTATGAAAGAGGTCTAGACTCCTATTTTTATTCCTAGGACAATGTTGTGACTATTTACATGACATTTTTTTTTAAATTATAATTTTTATTTGTATATACCCTTGTTTAAATAAAGCTCTTAATTTCTAATTTTATTAATTATATAGTTGCTATAATATTTCATCTAAAATCTTCACTTCCACTTAAAATTTTTGACAACTAAAAAATCAAAAAATTACTAATTTTTTTAATTTTTATTTGCATATAATTACTATAATTTTTCATCTAAAAATCTTCCTTTCCACTTAATGTTTTTTAATATATATATTTTTAAATTCCATGACACTAAGAATCTTAACTAACCCTCCTTTTAAAAAATTCTTTTAATTCCCAACTTTTGACATTCTTTGAGACAAATTCGGGTTTTCAAATTACAGAATTTATTTTTCCCTCCATTTTTAATGCAGCCGTCACCTCAGTAATCCATCATTCAACAACTATATATAGCAGCTTTGCATTTACAAAATTCAAAGTGTTTTCTAAGGATTTATTCTTACAATTCGTAGTTTGAATAAAATCCAAGTCAAAGTCTTTTTCTTTCTTTTTTAACAAAATTTGGTTGGCGGGGTTTTTAATTTCAATTCTTTCTGTCAAGAAGTGCAGAAGAACTGATTTCATAAAAACCTGCAAAAATGGAGGCTTGCAGCAACGAAATCGAAGAACCTGTTATGAGGCTTAAAAGAAATCCTTCCTTTTCTGGTTTAGAAATTGAGAATAGCCCTAGAGCAGTGCGCAGGAAATTAATTGCTGCACTCACTGAAGTTTCCGAAAATGGGAATAGTAATTCAGTTGATTTGTGTTTGGTAAAAGATGGGCAGAATTGTACAGACGAGAATATTCACGGAGAAGAACAGAATTTGAGCCTTGATTCTCTGCATACATCTATTTTGGTAAGTTTTTTTTACTTTTTAAAAACAATTTTGTGATTGTTTTGGCGAGGTTCCTGGAAAGTTTGCACCACAGTGGGTGTTTTGCAAGTTTTTGGCTCCCCACACCCACATTTTTTAAGGATTATGGTTCATAATTAATGGTCTACATTTTGTTCATGCTTTGCCACCATAGGTTTTTTTTTTTGTTTTTAAGCATTTAGAATTGGTTGGAATGTTAGTTGTGGTAGGCTCAGAGATTCTATTCAAATTAACTCTCAAAATTGTAATGTTTTTCAGGTTGAAATCATTTGTAAGGTCTCTCACGACCAACTTGACTCGCTCTCTACTGTGTCAGACAATTTTGAGGAAGCGGTAAGGCTTGTTGCAATCACCAATTTAATATTTTGATTCTTTGGGTTTTTGTGCAGACTAATTGACTGTACTTTTGGTTTATTGGAAAACAGGTTAATGAGGCCAAGGAGATTCATTTTGATTATACGACTCCTACAGTTTGTGTCAAATCTCCTGAAAGTTCTTTGCTTAATGCACCCAAAAGACCTGAAAGTTCTAGGATATCAAGGTTATCAGCTGAAGACATCAAGAAACTTCAGAACTTAGCACGCCAAGCAAGGACGATGATAGAAGCCAATTCCTTTTTGCTTAATGTACCAAAGAACTCTTGAAGTTATGGGTTTAGCTTCTCTGTTTTGTAATGGGTGAGAAGTTATGTACATATGGTTTTTAGGTTATGTAAATTGTGGCAATTCTGCCATTTCACTCTTTCTTTTACAAAGACAGTTTATCTCAATGAATAAATGTTATGTTTCTCTTCACTTATTGCATTATAATTCTTTGCTCAATTTTTATGGTTCTTAAAATAAGATATAGTATTTTGTTTATATCATTTATTAGTTTTTTTAATTATTGGATAAAGATGGGTTTTTTAAAGGGCCCAAACTCTTATTCAAAAGTTAACCAGCTATTTAGGCATTTTTACGGGACAAACTGTCAAAATTTATATAGGATTATTATGATTTATGTATTTGATTTTTATATGATTTACTTATATTAAGGCATGTCAGAGTATTATGAATAAATAACTGTCATAAAAAAATTGCTTGACAGGCAAGGTCGACTGTCAAATTTAACCCCTGACCTGCAAGGCGAGGGCAAGAAACAAAATGAACAACAGCAACAAAGCAACTACAAATTATTACAAATTTTGTTTATAAATTAATATTTTTAATTTTCTTCAAAATTAACTTTTAGTTTCTACTGTATAATATAATAATAGAATCTTAATAATTAGATAAGATTAAATCCCTTTAAGGATATTATGAATATAATAAATAGAATCTTAAATAATTACATAAGAATAAATTTTAATTTTTAATGTATATTTTTTATTAAAAATATATAGAAATTAAGTAAATAATTAAATAAAAAAGGACAATTATTTTATTATGTATGTGTTGTTTTTGTCGTGCATCAACAAAGTAAAACATCTCTAAAAAACATGCATGCATGACAAAAGCATTGTGTACATATAGGAAGCATGTTTGTTTGAAAAGGCAATGCATGCATGCACATAATTCCTATGCATGTATGAGAAACAATGCATAGTTATAATTTAATTATATTATAATAGATTAGATTAGATAGTTAGATAGGTAAACTTTTAGTTTTTAATATGGTTTTTAATCAAAAATTTTTTATTTAATTAATTAATTAAGAATAAGAACAATTATTATAAGATTTATAACTTTCTAAATATAATTTAATAAGACTTTTACTTATATATAATTAAAGTTTTATTATTTAGTTTGTAAATCACAATTTCTAATTATATTAAAAAGAATTAGATTGTATGTTTATATAAGAGTTTTCTTTCTAACTTAAAAATTTATCTTAAAAAATAATTTAAAAGATCTGCAAAAACTTCCATTATTTAGTTAGAAGGTTAAGTCCTAGAGAGTCACATTTCTCCAATATGTCATAACCTTACTTCACACTATTTAATAAAAACATAATTTTAATCAAAATATGGATTTAAATTAAGAAATCTAAACCCTTTTAATATAATTAAAATAAATTGACAGACTCAAAAAATATATAATTAAAATAAAATGTTTATTCTTTCAAAAATGTTCCATGGAAGTGTTGTTATTTTTACTTCTAAGATAATTTTATAAAATTCAAAAATAAATAAATATTTCCTTGCAAAATAAGATCTACATATATAGGACCTTATAGGTGTAAGCTTTAAGTTGGTATTGGAGAAGGTGGCTAAAAATTTTGGACAACTTTTATGTGTATATGATGGCATGCAAGACATTTTTTTATTATTATAATTTCTATTTGCATGTAGTTACTAAATTTTCATCTAAAAAATTCACTTCGGCTTATATTTTCTTGGCAAAAATTATTTAAAAAACCCATGGAACCCTTGTTTAGGTAAGGCTCCTAGTTTTCTGGTCCAGAAATTGAGAATAGCCCTAGTACAACGTGAAGGAAAAATAATTGCTGCACCCGCTGAAATTTCTGAGAATGTGAATGGAAATTCAGCTAAGTTGTTTTTGGTAAAAGATGGGCAGAATTGTAGACACGAGAATATTGATGGAGAAGAAGAGGATTTGAGCCTTGGTTTTCTGCATATATCTATTTTGGTAGATTTCTTATTAAGAAAACAATTTTGTGATTTGTTTTGCCTTGTTAAATCTTTGGTGAGCTTAGGCTCTGGTCCCATGGAATGGTTGTACCTCAGTGGGTGCTGCTGAGAATATTGTGGAGCCTTTTATGAGCAAATGATCCCACTGAAAGCAAGTTTTTGCCTTCTCATACACACATTTTTCAGGGTTCTCGTTTATAATTAATGGTCTACATTTTGTTCATGCTTCCCCACCGTAGGCCTATTTTTTGCATTTAGGATTTGGTTGGAGGGTTGGGAGTCGAGATTCTATTCAAATTAATTCTCAAAATTTTAATTGTTTTTGACAGGTTCAAATTATTTGTAAGGTCTCTCATGATGAACTTGAGCCACTCTCTACTGTGTCACAAAAATTTAAGGAAGTGATAAGGTTTGTTGCAATCACAAATTTAACATTTAACTCTTTCAGCTTTTGTACAGGACTAATTGAGTGTACTTTTGGTTTACTGGAAAACAGGTTAATGTGGCCAGGCAGATTCATTTTGATTATAAGACTCCAGTTCGTGTCAAAGCTCCTAAAAGAAGTGTCCCCTTCGAGTATGCCGAAATTTTTCACAACCTTGAAATTATTTTTCACAACCTTGCACAATTTCAACTGAGTAAAAAGAGAACATTAGTATTCGATTCATCTTTTATTTCAATATAAATTCATTAAGACTTTTGCTCAATTATCCATATTCACATTAGTTATCATACATTTTCATTTCATAATCATACAACAATTCCATTTCATAGACACATTTCACATACACATTATTTCCTTCATCACTTGTTTATGATATAGCTCGGGAGGGATGTTAGGTAGACTTTGACGTTAACCAGCGCTACGTCACCATCCTATGTGAGTATGACTTTGCTAAGGTGATAGTCCAACCATCCCTTACGGAGGCCCAAAGGTTTCACTCACACCTAGAGTACCTCACCATTTGGCTTGTGGGACTTCACCCACACCCAGGGTTCCTCATCTAGACGAGGGTCACCTACCGTAGGGCACATAACCTTGCAAGTATACCTTAGGCCCAAGGATTTCACCCACACCCGGGGTACCTCGTCTCTTGGTTCGAGAGACTTCACTCACACCCGGAGTTCCTCGTCCAGTCGAGGGTCGCCTAGGTCCATTACACTACCCCTAACTACATCCTACTCGAATGGTGATAGAGGGGTTAATGATAGAGTCCTAGTCAGCTCCGAGCATATCATAAACTCATTCTTATTGGATCATTTGTCATGTTATTTACTTATTGGCAGCACGTTTGCCATCATCCTTATAATATCTTTTATCTCTATTTCATTTCATTCTATTCAATTTAACAATGTTCATAAACATATCTATTATACTTAATAATGATCCTATTTATGATATGAGACTATAACATTAAACCTTCATATGTTATTGGCAACACACTATTACCTTATAGGTGCATCTATGTAAGACACTCGAAACAGAAATACTTCCAATTCATTTACAAAATTCATCATGGGTATTCATAAGCTTTCTATGCTTCTAACTATTAGACATATAAATGCAACATTCCATTACCTTTGTTTCTAAATAAGACATATGTATGCAAGGGGACTCTTAACAATTTAACAAGTATATATAGATGCTCATATTCGATCCATTCATTAGTTTAGCAAATAGCATTTTCAATGTTATGCAAATTCGATATGCAAGCTTAACATACAGTCCGTAATGAAAACGTTATGCAGTGATAAATTATATTCATCCCTATGCATTCTGATACAAGATATATATTAATCCAATTCTAACATTGATGTTATATAAGTTCTACGTACACAGCATATATTAAACAACAATAGTCATACCTTCGAATGGTCTGGAGTGCTGGATAATATCTGATCGAACGTGGACAAAAAGATGATGTAAACTTGATTATCTCCAGTATACAGATTGATCTGCTCCTATTCGTGGATGACTAAGAAGAAATTGTTGATGTTCTGTGATCGGATCTGAGTTATGTTTGAATAAGAATGTGACTTGATCTGCTTTGTTGATTGTTTATCCAATGAGGAATAAATCGCTGATTCGATGATGCCTTGATCTCACCGTGGGCTGCCTTTTTAAAGCCCCGAATGAGGTGTTATGCCAACAGTCACATTGTTTTGAAGATCTCCTGCCCTTTCATAATCGTGGGTTTATTGTAATGAGCCCAACCCAAGCTGACCCAAAACTCTTCACTTGCTGCCCTTGTAATTTGTCAAACAGTTTGTAGGCGAAGTAGTATCTTGCTGTTATGATGTTTCAGTTTGCTGCCTTGTGTGTAGTTTGAACATAAAATGATGCAACTTGCCTTGGAATGAATGCAAAATGATTACACTACGAATTAAACTTGAAATGCAATTGTTCATGTGTTTTTAAAATGCATAGATGACTAATGCAAGTGTAAATCAACTCCTACAGCGAGTTGACATTTTGTCAAACAATTGGCATGCAAACTACTATGCTGATTATGTATGCTGTAAGATGGACATTTCATCAAACATATGGTATGCAACATATATCTCCTTAATTGAGTGCAATCCAAAGTACAACGATGCTATGTATTTGCCAAGACTCTTGCTCTTGGCTTACAATGATATATCAACAATGCCAAATCTGATATAAATTATCATCTACACCAACACCTTATGCAAATTGATATAACAATGCAAAATACATCAAAGAACCTGATTATGAAGTCTGGAATGATCAGAAGATGCAATGATATCTATCTCTGATTTTTATTCGATTTTATTGAGCCTCCTTGCATGAAATCACACCTCCTAGAAGTAGCCGCCCTTGCCCTTGCCTGGTAATCTTTACTAAAAATAAATGCAACAATAAAACTCCACTTTATGGCACCTGAAATGATCAGTAGGATCAAATGATCAAAATGCAACAATGCCCAGAACCATAGGATGCTTCAATGATGAGATATGAACAAAAATGTCTTGCCAATGATGCCCTTACTGTAGTATATCAATCCTCAAAATTAATTAATTGCAGCCTTGAAACACCTCCAAACTGGTATAAAAATGATTGTCTTCACAAGAAGAATTGATCCCTCAAATACCCAGAATGAAAGGGTGTCTACATAAGCCTCCAACAATGAAAATCTCAGAACTCCATGGCTGGTTATTGTAGCAGGTACTGTAGCAGCCAGCAATAGATATGTTCCACAATGAATCCTCAATACCTTTATAATTTGCAAGTAGATATGCATCAAACCCTTGTATTCTTTGTATTTCTTCTCCAATTTAAGCACGATTGGACTCCTAGATGAAGCCCACACTTTGGCAATAATCTCCGCTGATAGTTTCGCAGGCTCAATATTGTACAACCAATGAGAGTTTTCGTTCCCAAAAGCTCAGTAATGGCAGAAACCCTAGCTGGTTCCTTGTCCAAGCAAACACTTCAAACAAATATCAATTCCTGGATGATATGAAGCTTGGGTGACCCTCTTAATATACTTTTTTTCTCCTCATAAAGTCGGCCCATCTAGAAGCTTCTTTTTTATTAAAATAATATTTTATTTGCACTTTTAATAATATTAAAATATGACCTTATAAATAATAAATTGAAATGGCCCCCTTTTTAATGCCACATGACCCCTCAAGTCATAAAGTGCAAATATAATGTTAAAATATAATATTAAAATATTAATTATTATTAAAGTGACCTTTAATAATAATTAAACATCATAACTTAAGCAAAACACCTTATTTCTCCAAGCCAACTGAATACCAAAATTGACACTGCCGAAATATCCCATTCAAGTGCCCTGGTATAAAGAGTAACCCTGACTGAATGACTTACTATAAATAGTAAGTATGAGGGAAAGAGTCCTAAAACCCTTGCAAAGGCCAACCCTGAAACTTACTGAACTTTGGAGAAGAAATAAACCATCCACTGACTAGGTTTCTGTCACAAAAGACCCTCTATCCAATCCCATTAGCCTACGAAGGTCAAGAATAGGCTAAACCATCCACAAACAACATTAGGCTAAAAGGGGACATTACAATCCGCCCTCCCTGAAATTGTTTGTCCCCAAGCAATCTCAACTGCCAGAACAAAACCCTCCGGGAGTTCACTCCACCTGGATCCCAAATCCAGAAAGGAAGTCTACCATGTCTTATATCCTCCAACTTCCTCTGCACAAATCTGATCTCATCTTCACCATGCCGAAAGTGATGAAGATTTCCACTGGGACCCATCCAATACACAGTGCCACACCTGTCACCACCCGGATCCCAAATACTGCAATTATCACCCAGCTCCGAACTAGTGTTAGGAGGGAGATCAGTGTAACTCAAAGAGAGGATTATCATCATGAATGCCATCTACTCCTTGGAAAGAAGCTGAATCGACATCATCATCCCATGTGCAAGTCCTAGAGGAAATCATCTCCTCCCGATGAGGTTGTCCAATGACAATCTCTATAGTGCCGATGTAGAGTCTAATGCTCGAATTACCCATGACATATGTATCCTGAGTGTGAATGCTCATGCTACTATCATCAACAAGTGTCCTGGCTGCCCTAGATGAATAAGTCTCTGCTGTACATGATGTGCATCTAGCCAAACTCAACTCCGAGCAAATCTCATCAATATATCTCTAGGAATCCTTAAGTGCCAAAGGAGTACTCACCAAAGAATCCCTAGTGACCTCACATCCATCCGTCATGAAGTTATACGAATATATGAAAGTATCCGCAACACAACATCTCTCTCTATCCTCTGCCCAATTCCTATGGACGTGCTGACTAACCAATCCATCATACCTACTACCCCCATAATCATCCTATAACCATGTATCCATGTGAAATCTTTGTGACATAGAAGTAGCAAACCTTGTCGGATACATAATAGCACGATGGATAACTGACTGCTGTCCCTGCAAGTCATCATGAGAAGACTCTGCTCCAATCCCCTTTTGTCTTCTCTCTAACTAAACCACCCAAAGATGATCCTCAATCAATTTGTGCATCCTGTCATGATGAGATAATGTTGCAATAATCTCATCCTCCTTCATTGTCAACTGAGTCTCCAAGCTATGAACCACTTCCGCCTCACATGAAGAAACCCCAATATGTTCTTGTTTCCTCATGTTGGGAATCTTTACCAAGTCCTTCAATTGACCAAACTTATCAACCTCATCATCATCATCAGAACAAAATGCATTTTCAGATTCATCCTCATTTTGAATAAAGAGTCTTCTAATGTTATCTATCCTTTTTTGTCTTGCTATGTTGATGAGATTGATCTTTTCTTTCACTTTTTGAAGATGTTGTCTTGCATTTGCAGCCACTAATTTAGCCTCTTTGGCTTTTTGCAACCATTCTTCGTTCATCTTTTCGGACTTCTTTACCTCTTCGATGCAAAAATATACAAAATCAGTCCTCTTATGCTTAATATCTTCATGTCTACCAATTGGTGTAGGGCTGCCATTAATGGTTGATATCATAACATTAGCTTTCTCATGATCACAAGCTCCTATCTCATGAGAATGATGGGACATAATGTTGCTGTCCTCAAAAAAATCAGTAACGACATCATGCCATTGTAAAAAGTCTCCATCACGTGTAGTCAAAACACTAGTGGCTGCTCCACTAAGTAAAGGATCAACTTTCACATCCACCTTTCTATCTTGGGCCTCCAATAGACTTTCATATGTATGAATAACATTCATCAAACCACAGTCTGATTCTTTACCATGATAGGATGAAACAATGCTACACTCACCTAATGAATCATCACAAGAAACCTTATCTTTATGTAGCTGTTCTAATGCAACTAGTTTATCTTCAAACATCACTTGCTCTTCTCCAATCTTGAATTCATCATGAAGTGTCTTGTGCCCGACATCTTTCTTAATGTAAGTCTGATTTTTGCTCTCCATAGGATCAGATGTATGCTGGTCACTAGTTGCTGAAAATTCATTGTAAAGATTTCTAGATACTTCACCTGTAGAGACCTAGGTGTTTCTCCTTCTTTTTGTTTTGTGATGTAGACCCTTTAAAAATGGATGACATATACCGTGCTAATATGTCTATGGTTGCAAGGTGTGAAAGCAATTCACCCATCCTTTCCTGACTTTCTCTGAGCTTTTCCAATTCTTTCATCATGGCATTTGACTGCTTCCTAGATATAGTCATACTATTCAACTGAACTTCCGAACTGCAGCTGAAACTTACCCAACATGTTGGCAGGAAACCGCTTTGACACCACAGTAATGAGCCCAACCCAAGCTGACTCAAAACTCTTCACTTGCTGCCCTTGTAAATTTGTCAAACGGTTTGTAGGCGAAGTAGTATCTTGTTGTTATGATGTTTCAGTTTGCTGCCTTGTGTGTAGTTTGAACATAAAATGATGCAACTTGCCTTGGAATGAATGCAAAATGATTACACTACGAATTAAACTTGAAATGCAATTGTTCTTGTGTTTTTTGAATGCAATAGATGACTAATGCAAATGTAAATCAACTCCTACAGCCAGTTGACATTTTGTCAAACAATTGGCATGCAAACTACTATGTTGATTATGTATGCTCTAAGATGGACATTTCACCAAACATATGGTATGCAACATATATCTCCTTAATTGAGTGCAATCCAAAGTACAATGATGCTATGTATTTGCCAAGACTCTTGGCTTACAATGATATATCAACAATGCCAAATCTGATATAAAATTATCATCTACACCAGCACCTTATGCAAACTGATATAACAATGCAAAATACATCAAAGAACTTGATTATGAAGTCTGGAATGATCAGCAGATGCAATGATATCTATCTCTGATTTTTATTCGATTTTATTGAGCCTCCTTGCATGAAATCGCACCTCCTAGAATTAGCCGCCCTTGCCCTTGCCTGGCAATCTTTACTAAAAATAAATGTAATAATAAAACTCCACTTTATGGCACCTGAAATGATCGGTAGGATCAAAGGATCAAAATGCAACAATGCCCAAAACCATAGGATGCTTCAATGATGAGATATGAACAAAAATGTCTTGCCAATGGCGCCCTTGCTGTAATATATCAATCCTCAGAATTAATTAATTGCAGCCTTGAAACACCTCCAAATTGGTATAGAAATGATTGTCTTCACAAGAAGAATTGATCCCTCAAATACCCAGAATGAAAGGGTGTCTACATAAGCCTCCAACAATGAAAATCTGAGAACTCCATGGCTGGTTATTGTAGTGGGTACTGTAGCAGCCAACAATAGATATGTTCCACAATGAATCCTCAATACCCTTATAATTTGCAAGTAGATATGCACCAAACCCTTGTATTCTTTGTATTTCTTCTCCAATTTAAGCACGATTGGACTCCTGGATGAAGCCCACACTTTGGCAATAATCTCAACTGATAGTTTCTCAGCCTCAAAATTGCACAACCAATGAAAGTTTTCATTCCCAAAGGCTCAATAATGGCAGAAACCCTAGCTGGTTCCTTCTCCAAGCAAACACTTCAAACAAATATCAATTCCTCGATGATATGAAGCTTGGGTGACCCTCTTAATATACTTTTTTTCTCCTCATGAAGTTGGCCCATCTAGAAGCTTCATTTTTATTAAAATAATATTTTATTTGCACTTTTAATAATATTAAAATATGACCTTATAAATAATAAATTGAAATGGCCCCCTTTTTAATGCCACGACCCCTCAAGTTATAAAGTGCAAATATAACGTTAAAATATAATATTAAAATATTAATTATTATTAAAGTGACCTTTAATAATAATTAAACATCATAACTTAGGCAAAACACCTTATTTCTCCAAGCCAACTGAATACCAAAATCGACACTGCCAAAATATCCCATTCAGATGTTGTGCTATAAATAGTAACCCTGACTGAATGACTTACTATAAATAGTAAGTATGAGGGAAAGAGTCCTGAAACCCTTGCAAAGGCCAACCCTGAAACTTACTGAACTCTAGAGAAGAAATAAAACATCCACTGAGTAGGTTTCTGTCACAAAAGACCATCTATCCAATCCCATTAGCCTATGAAGGTTAGGAATAGGCTAAACCATCCACAAACAACATTAGGCTAAAAAGGGGACACTACAGTTCGCCCTCCCTGAAATTGCTTGTCCCCAAGCAATCTCAACTGCCAGAACAAAACCCTCCGGGAGTTCACTCCACTTGGATCCCAAATCCAAAAAGGAAGTCTACCATGTCTGATATCCTCCGACTTCCTCTGCACAAATCTGATCTCATCTTCACCAAGCCAGAAGTGATGAAGATTTCCACTGGGACCCGTCCAATACACAATGCCACACCTGTCGCCGCCCGGATCCCAAATAATGTGATTATCACCCAACTCCGAACTAGTGTCAGGAGGGAGATCAGTGTCTAACTCAAAGAGAGGATTATCATCATGAATGCCATCTACTCCTTGGAAAGAAGTTGAATCGACATCATCATCCCATGTGCAAGTCCTAGAGGAAATCATCTCCTCCCGATGAGGTTGTCCAATGACAATCTCTATAGTGCCAATGTAGAGTCTAATGGTCAAATTACCCATGACATCTATATCTTGAGTGTGAATGCTCATGCTACTATCATCAACAAGTGTCCTGGCTGCCCTAGATGAATAAGTCTCTGTTGTACATGATGTGCATCTAGTCAAACTCAACTCTGAGCAAAGCTCATCAACATATCTCTGGGAATCCTGAAGTGCCAAAGGAGTACTCACCATAGAATCCCTAGCGACCTCACATCCATCCGTCATGAAGTGATACGAATATATGAAAGTATCCGCAACACAACACCTCTCTCTATCCTCTGCCCAATTCCTATGGACATGCTGACTAACCAAGCCATCATACCTATTGCCCCCATAATCATCCTGTAACCATGTATCCGTGTGAAATCTCTGTGACATAGAAGTAGCAAACCTTGTCGGATACATAATAGCACGATGGATAACTGACTGTTGTCCCTGCAAGTCATCATGAGAAGACTCTGCTCCAATCCTCTTTTGTCTTCTCTCTAACTAAACCACCCAAAGATAGTCCTCAATCAGTTTGTGCATCCTGTCATGATGAGATAATGCTACAATAATCTCATCCTCCTTCACTGTCAACTGAGTCTCCAAGCTATGAACCACTTCTGACTCACATGAAGAAACCTCAATATGTTCTTGTTTCCTCATGTTGGGAATCTTTACCAAGTCCTTCAATTGACCAAACTTATCAACCTCATCATCATCATTAGAACAAAGTGCATTTTCAGATTCATCCTCTCTTTGAATAAAGAGTCTTCTAATGGTATCTATCCTTTTTTGTCTTGCTATGTTGATGAGATTGATCTTTTCTTTCACTTTTTGAAGATGTTGTCTTGGATTGGCAGCCACTGATTTAGCCTCTTTGGCTTTTTGCAACCATTCTTCGTTCATCTTTTCGGACTTCTTTACCTCTTCGATGCAAAAATATACAAAATCAGTCCTCTTATACTTAATATCTTCATGTCTACCAATTGGTGTAGGGCTGCCATTAATGGTTGATATCATAACATTAGCTTTCTCATGATCAAAAGCTCCTATCACATCAGAATGATGGGACATAATTTTGCTGTCCTCAAACAAATCAGTAATGACATCATGCCATTGTAAAAAGTCTCCTTCATCATGTGTAGTCAAAACACTAGTGGCTGCTCCACTAAATAAAGGATCAACTTTCACATCCACCTTTCTATCTTGGGCCTCCAATAGACTTTCATATGTATGAAAAACATTCATCGAACCACAATCTGATTCTTTACCATGATAGGATGAAGCAATGCTAGACTCACCTAATGAAGCATCACAAGAAACCTTATCTTCATGTAGTTGTTCTAATGCAATTGGTTTATCTTCAAACATCACTTGCTCTGCTCCAATCTTGAGTTCATCATGAAGTGTCTTGTGCCCAACATCTTTCTTAATGTAAGTCTGATTTTTGCTCTCCACAGGATCAGCTGTATGCTAGTCACCAGCTGCTGAAAATTCATTGTAAAGATTTCTAGATACTTCACCTGTAGAGACCTCTTGTTTCTCCTTCTTTTTGTTTTGTGATGTAGACCCTTTAAAAATGGATGACATATACCGTGCTAATCTGTCTATGGTTGCAGGGTGTGAAAGCAATTCACCCATCCTTTCCTGACTTTGTCTGAGCTTCTCCAATTCTTTCATCATGGCATTTGACTGAACTTCCGAACTACAGCTGAAACTTACCCAATGGGTTGGCAGGAAACCACTCTGATACCACAGTAATGAGCCCAACCCAAGCTGACTCAAAACTCTTCACTTGCTGCCCTTGTAAATTTGTCAAACGGTTTGTAGGCGAAGTAGTATCTTGTTGTTATGATGTTTCAGTTTGCTGCCTTGTGTGTAGTTTGAACATAAAATGATGCAACTTGCCTTGGAATGAATGCAAAATGATTACACTACGAATTAAACTTGAAATGCAATTGTTCTTGTGTTTTTCGAATGCAATAGATGACTAATGCAAATGTAAATCAACTCCTACAGCCAGTTGACATTTTGTCAAACAACTGGCATGCAAACTACTATGCTAATTATGTATGCTATAAGATGGACATTTCATCAAACATATGGTATGCAACATATATCTCCTTAATTGAGTGCAATCCAAAGTACAATGATGCTATGTATTTGCCAAGACTCTTGGCTTACAATGATATATCAACAATGCCTAATCTGATATAAAATGATCATCTACAGCAACACCTTGTGCAAATTGATATAACAATGCAAAATACATCAAAGAACCTGATTATGAAGTCTGGAATGATCAGCAAATGCAATGATATCTATCTCTGATTTTTATTCGATTTTATTGAGCCTCCTTGCATGAAATCACACCTCCTAGAATTAGCCGCCCTTGCCCTTGCCTGGCAATCTTTACTAAAAATAAATGTAACAATAAAACTCCACTTTATGGCACTTGAAATGATCGGTAGGATCAAAGGATCAAAAAGCAACAATGCCCAGAACCATAGAATGCTTCAATGATGAGATATGAACAAAAATGTCTTGCCAATGGAGCCCTTGCTGTAGTATATCAGTCCTCAGAATTAATTAATTGCAGCCTTGAAACACCTCCAAACTGGTATAGAAATGATTGTCTTCACAAGAAGAATTGATCCCTCAAATACCCAGAATGAAAGGGTGCCTACATAAGCCTCCAACAATGAAAATCTGATAACTACATGGCTAGTTATTGTAGCGGGTATTGTAGCAACCAGCAATAGATATGTTCCACAATAAATCCTCGATACCCTTATAATTTGCAAGTAGATATGCGTCAAACCCTTGTATTCTTTGTATTTCTTCTCCAATTTAAACACGATTGGACTCCTGGATACCCTTATAATTTGCAAGTAGATATGCATCAAACCCTTGTATTCTTTGTATTTCTTCTCCAATTTAAGCACGATTGTACTCCTGGATGAAGCCCATAGTTTGGCAATAATCTCAGCTGATAGTTTCATAGCCTCAAAATTGCACAACCAATGAGAGTTTTCGTTCCTAAAGGCTCAATAATGGCAGAAACCCTAGCTAGTTCCTTCTCCAAGCAAACACTTCAAACAAATATCAATTCCTGGATGATATGAAGCTTGGGTGACTCTCTTAATATACTTTTTTTCTCCTCATGAAGTCGGCCCATCTAGAAGCTTCCTTTTTATTAAAATAATATTTTATTTGCACTTTTAATAATATTAAAATATGACCTTATAAATAATAAATTGAAATGGCCCCCTTTTGAATGCCACATGACTCCTGAAGTCATAAAGTGCAAATATAACGTTAAAATATAATATTAAAATATTAATTATTATTAAAGTGACCTTTAATAATAATTAAACATCATAACTTAGGCAAAACACCTTATTTCTCCAAGCCAACTGAATACCGGAATCGATACTGCCGAAATATCCCATTCAGGTGCCCTGCTATAAATAGTAACCCTGACTGAATGACTTACTATAAATAGTAAGTATGAGGGAAAGAGTCCTGAAACCCTTGCAAAGGCCAACCCTGAAACTTACTGAACTCTGGAGAAGAAATAAACCATCCACTAACTAGGTTTCTGTCACAAAAGACCCTCTATCCAATCCCATTAGCCTACAAAAGTCAGGAATAGGCTAAACCATCCACAAACAACAGTAGGCTAAAAAAGGGACATTACATTTATCCTTTAATTATTCTCCTTATGAGGATCAACGCCTTCATGGATCGGGGGTCTCTATAATGATTTGTCTTTTTTTTGCTCTTGTCTTATCTTGTTTGTCTTATATGTATTTGTCTTTAGTGCCATGTCATCTTTGTCTTTGGCCTTATTTTGTTTTATTCTTATTTTGTCTTCTTCCTCTTAGCACAAAATTTGACTAAGTAGTAAAAAGGTAAGGAGAGTCTTCCAATCTTTAATTGGAAACATCGACTTATCACAAATGACCAATTCCTTTCTGCTTAGTTCACCCAAAAAATCTGGAAGTTTTAAGATGTCAAAGTGATCAGCTCCAGATATCAAAGAGCTTCAAAACTCCACGTGGCACGTAAGAATGATGATACAAGATTTGTAAAACATGGTCATTTCTTCATATAGAAGCACACAGCCAATTGAGTCTTGTTTTTTTTGGGATGTCCTCTGTGGGTTTGATCAGAGTGTAAAGTTCTGTTACGGGTTTGGCTTCTCTATTTTGTAGTTGTTGAGAAGTTATGTACATCTATTTTATGCAAGAGTCCAGCTTTCTTTGAGCTCTCTAGGATTCTAGTTCTGTGGTTTTTGAGTTATGTGTCTATTGGCAATTCTGCCATTTCACTCTTGTGTTTTCAAAAGACAGTTTCACCATATTTTCCAAATAACAGAGTATTTCTTCATACACAGATATTTCCAAAAACGTACTCATATCCACTGATTTTAAAATGAGCTCTGTGATAAATAGGAGGCTTTTCCTAGCAAGCCATTCTTCTGTGTTAATAATAGGCTTGGATATAGAATTATAGTTTCTCTCTCTGTTCTTTGTGGTACTGCTAGGTTCTTCTTACTCTTTTGCCTTGCATTGAGGAAATTGTCTTAGACATTTGTGGAAAAAGAAACACTATCGAATTTTATTGTACAACTTAGGTCAATAAATGCCGCAAAAGATATTCATATAGCTTATTTCAAAAATATTCACTACAATGTCAGTAGGGACAAATACCCCCTTCCTTTTCTACTCAATCAAACAATCTATTCAAGCAATGCAAAAACCCGAAGAAAATATGATAAGCATACACAACATGCATAACAAGGGATCTTGGTAGCCCTGGCAAGCAACGACATGCACCTCAAAAGATAAGTAAAATCTCCATTTGCTAAGGAAGTTTCCATTAGTGTGACCATAGTAGAAGAAATTGTTTTTGAATCATGATTAATTGGTGCTGGACCAGGTTAATGTTTTTTTTTTTTTTCAAATTATGATTTTTTTGCTAAAACAGATCAAGACTGGTTTTTTTACCAGAAAGTGTGATTTAATTGTGATTTACCCAAAAATTGCAATTTTTCCTTTATTTTTAGTTGGCCTTTTCTGATTTCTGCAGCAAATTTTTCAGATCTTTTTTGTAACCCTAACCCTGATCTGATATTTTCCCATTTTTCCCTGATTAACTGAAAAAAAAAATTATCGTTTGATTTACTATTTATTCCAAGAAATATTTTTGCTACTATGGGTGTGACAATGTTTATGACATAATAGGTTTTATTCTGTGATCAGAGTAGACATATTATGACTGAAGTGCAGTGTTCACTTGTTTTCATTATGGAATGGAAAGGGACGATTTTGGTAAATGAAGGGTATTTACTATTTTACCTTGGAATTAATTTTTTCCATTGCCAACATTTATAAATGTTAATTATACCACTAAATTCGTTTTTAAGAGCATATTTATGCAAATGTGCCTAAATCTAGCGATAGAAATTGTGGGGCATCAGATTTGGCTAAAATAATGGCCATTGGTTGCAGATTTAAGGCAAATCTTTGGAAGCTCTGTTTACGCATAAGTAGTAGTTTAAGAAGAAACATAAATTATTTTGGTAAATGAAGGGTATTCATCAATGGTATTTACTAGTTTACCTGGGAATTAATTTTTTCCATGCCCAACATTTATAAATGTTAATTATACCACTAAATTCATTTTTAAGAGCATATTTATGCAAATGTGCCTAAATCCAGCGATAGAAATTGTGGGGCATCAGATTTGGCTAAATTAATGGTCATTGATTGCAGATGTAAGGCAAATCTTTGGAAGCTCTCTTTATGCGCAAATAGAAGTTTAAGAAGAAACATAAATTATTTCTATTACAGTGAAAAAGTGGTATTAAATGAATACAATCCACATTAAGTATTAAATGTTAACAAAGTATGAGTCAATTAAAACAGTGACTATACTTTTTAGACCTTGATTGAAGGAACCAAGATGAAATTATTTTAATTTAAGTGCATTTATTTGATAGGTCAACAGGGGTTCGTAATGGGTCCAACACATGTTAAAATTAAAAATAAAAAGAGATATTTATTTCTGCCATTACAAACCCTGCAACAATATTCCATCCTTCCATACAACCAAATTAGCATAGATATCTTAAATACATCTATTTAAACGATGTTAAGAAGTATCAATATAATTATAAATTAATTTTGTTTTTGATCAGCACAGACTGATTATTCGGTGGGCCTCCGACCATGGAAAACAAGACTGATTATAACAGAAACATACATAAGCCACTATATAAAAAGATTAAAAACACCAAAGCTCCTACATAGGGGAAGACCAACACTACAAAATGCTACACAAACAAAGTTCTCCAACAGAAACATACATAAGCCACTATATAAAAAGATTAAAAACACCAAAGCTCCTACATAGGGGAAGACCAACACTAGAAAATGCTACACAAACAAAGTTCTCCAAGCTAGGAGCCCAAAAAAACATCACAGCAACCCAACCAAAACTACAACAAATGTGAAATCCCCCAGCCACCCACACCACCACCCAAACCACCAGCCTCATCACCCCTAGGGGCAGCACCATACCAACTTTTAGCTCCTATCACCACTCATCTCGGGTCCACCACTTTCTCTCCACAAAAATTTGCCAAAGGCTCAATTTTAAGCCATCTATAACCACTTAGTGTTGCTTAGCTTGAAGCAACACATAATCATCCATGGTGGGGAGAGTATAGTGTAATATCCCACATAGGGTATTTGCCAAACATGTACCAAAAACTTTGGATGAATTACACAATGAATTTCACATGGATCCAACACCAAAATGATAACAAAATTATTAGAAAATCAGATCTGAAGTCTGCTGTCATAAAAAAATCAGAGATATAGAGTCTTCAAGTACATCAATTGCAATGGGCAAACATGCCAAACAATGCCCAGCTATCAAATGCAATAAACCCTAGGGTTTATACATACCAATCATATGCAAATTCGACGTCCGAATGATGAAATTGAACCTCCAAAATCGCTCAGATCTAAGGTTTCAAACCCTATTGCAATGCTATTCCAACACACCAATGACTGATCCAAGGTGGGCGCTCAGGTCTGCAACAAATCGCTGCTCCAAAAATGTTGTCAAAAATGCCAAAGGATGCAATGAAATCACCAAAACCTCCTCCACAAGTGGGCACTCCAATGGAATGATGAAACCCTAGCAAAAATGCATCAAAACGCCAATCAACAATGTCAGAGGATGACCGATCTGCTGCTGCACCAAATCTGATTGCACTTCTCAAACCCTAGCAGCCAAAAGATGTCACAAAATGCCTCAAAAATGAGGTCACTCCACTCCTAGAAGGTGGCGCTCAAACCCTAGGTAAAAACCCTAGGCCAAAATGCCTCCAATGCTCGCCAAAGAAACCTTCTTCGAATCTGATATGAAAAATCTGCTCCTCTTCGCCAATGAACAACAATGAAGCACAATTTGATCCCCGTCATGGAATCACCACAATGATGAGCTAGGTTTTCGTCCAACTCACCGTGAACAAGGATTTTCGTCCTTGGTTCAATGCTCAACTTTCATTGCAGCCAAACAGATAAACTCAAATCAAAATGGTATATTATTCTAGACGCCAAATGCTTTCCAAGTGACTTATATTTATACCATGTACAACTCCTTCTCGTAGCCGACCTAGAAACATGATTTTCATTTTAATTTTCAAATTATTCTCTCTAAATAGGTCGACCACCTCTACTAACATTGGACACCCAAAATCAAATTAAAGATTTGATTTAATATTAATTTAATCTCCAAAGCTGGGCAACCACAACTTGTCTTTATCTTGGCCGACCTAGAATTATTTTTCCTTATTTTTTTATTATTTTCTTCAAGAAGGCCCACCTCCCTTGATCACTTCTTGTTTTACTTCTCATAGGCCGACCTAGGAAGCTCCTTCTACTAGGCCGACCACCTTCACCCAAGGGCGCTCAACAATAAATGCATCCACCTTTCCTCCCTCTAGGGCTGACATGCAAAATAAAGACTTCTTTTTCTCCTAGGCTGACCCAACACAAGAAATGTATTATTTTATTTTTATCAAATGCCGACATGAGGAAGGATATCAATTGTCAAGGAGTGACCCATTTCCCACACTTATACCATCTCTAAATGGTTCGCTCCACTAGAGAGCAATTTAATTAATTCACAATAAATACATCATAATTATGAGAAAAATATGACAATCCTTTTCCCATACTCAAAATGCCTTCCATGAAGTGTGGAAATGAGCCCATTAGATCTTCTCCTGTGATCACTCCAAAAAAGGGGACATTACAATTCTCCCTTCACGAGATTGCTTGTCCTCAAGCAATGACAAACGTGCATCCTGCAAAATACCGTCAAATGACAAGTATCTCCATCCACTCAAATGTCCTGTGATCACACAACTCCTCAACTTGTGGTTGCAACTCCCTAGAAGAATATGAAGAATGCCCTGCGAAGTGTAACTCCGGTGGCAAAAGCCATACACACTCGAACTCGACTCAGCCCCAATCTCCAAAGAATGCAATGCTCTCAACCTCATGCACCAAAGCCTCCAAGCCTCCAAAGCTCCACCATATATGAGTGCTAAGTCCAACAAAGACCAAACACCATGCCAACCCAAAGCTCTGAAGGAAACCATGTCTGTCAACAAGTGATGAAGAATTTGCACCTTGAAGTTCCAACACATGTCTCCAAGCTTCTGCTACTCCACTCTGATATAATCATCATCAATGCTCAGTGAGTTGTGAAGCAATTCATCTAGATCCGAATGAAGTGAAGTGTCAAGCATGTCACCACTTGGATCCCAAATCATTATAACATCACATCCCGAAAACATGAAGAGATGGAAACATCTCAAAGTGCTAGCAACGCAAAACCACTCTCCAACTCCTGTAGATCTCCCGTGGATGTGAAGAATACCCAACATAGGTGCAAAAAGGTATATTACAACTCCTTCCAAGTTGCTGATATAGAACAAAACAGCAACCTCATGACTGAAAATCAGACCTATGTGGATACAAATAACACCGCCAAGATTATAGGATGATAGAGTATCAACCCTATGCCACTCTCCAATGGTGAGGAGATGATGCAACTCTCCTCCCAACTTTTGAACAGCTGCTGTCCTCCAATAGTTATGCAAGAAATCCATGTTCCATAAAGTAGAACAGCCATCTCCTATCAATGTAGGGAGTAGATTCTCACGAACTAGGGCGGGGACACCAATGCAAACATGCTCACCTCCACGCCCTACGGCATAATTCAACTGAAATGCAAGTATCAATGCCTCAAAATCAGAAATTATAGCAATGTCTCCATATCTAGGCTCATGAGCCAGCTACAACCCAAAAGTATGCCACATAAATGCAAGTGTCTCCATGACATGCATTACTCATCTATGGAATAGGGCAGCCTCCAACAATAGCAAGGAATCAATAAGATGATATGGTTGCACCTCATCACCAACCAACTCTTCATCTTCTCCAAGAAGGACCAATGGATCACCACAAACTGAATCACTTATGACTCCCCTTTCATGTGAAGACTTGACACTAGTGGTTGATCCACTAAGTGTATGCTCAACTACTCCAACTTCCTCTAAGGTTTGAACCTTCAAGGGGCTCTCAGACAAAGGCGACTCATAATGCAAATCAATTACACAAACAAAGTTTTTTGAATCATACCTTTCCACTTGTCCACCCAAATCTGCATACCTTTCTTGCTTGCTCTCCTCAAGATTCTTCTCCTTCGCTTGTCCCACCACTATGCATTCTTCCCTTGGAAGAAATAGAGATCTAAGGTGTGTCTCCCTTTGCTTCCTTGCTTGATCTAGCTGATTGCAACGCTCCTTGACCTCTTGTAGGTGTTGTCTTGCTTGGGCAGCCAACGACTTTGTCTCCTTAGCTCTTTGTAGCCAACCATCACACATGTCTTGAGTTCTCTTGACATCCTCCATGGTATGATGAACAAATTCAGACTTGTTGTGACTGGAATCTTCAATATGCTTCTTGTGTTTAACACCCAAATCATGAGTGTCAACATTGGGAGACTCTTCTACCACATTCCCTTTATGTGAAGGGGCTACCATCTCATGAATGTGTGAAGAAATAGGACTGTTGTCATAAAACAGAGAATCATACCTGCTGCCATAACTTCTTATGTTGTCCTCTATTTCCTCAAACCCTTCCTCTTCCTTAGCCACATGTCTTCCTACAAGTGCAGACCCTAAAGGTAGCTCCAACTAAAAATCAAATGCCTCCATCTGTTTGGCTGCCATATTCATAGGTGTGTTGTTATTGATTGCCTTCAAAATGATTTGCTTGCCATTTGAAGTGAATTCAAGTTCCATTTCGTTTAAGTCTTGAATGTATCTCCCAAGTGACTTAAACCATTGAATACCCAAAACCAATGCCAACAACAAAGAACTCGTCCTCAAAAGTATAACTGTCCAATTGAATGCTCAACTAGGAGATCTTCCTCCTGCAACTAATCTTGAATCCATCCACCAATAAAACACTAAATCCAGGAAACTCCTCTGCTTGCAGTCCTCTCTTGACTATGAATCCCTCATCAATGAAATTATGTGTGGCTCCACTATCAACCAAACAAGATGCTCTTTGTCCTTTCACAATGCCACTTATCCCAAAAGAACAATGCTTAGGAAAGCCTGAAAGGAAAGCAATTGTACCTTGTGTGTTATCAAGCTCCTTTTGTTGCTCCTCCTTGTCTTCTTCCGAGCTAGTGTCTAGGATCTCCTCATCCACATCAGAAGTGACCTCAATGTAATATGCTTTGCCTTTCCCAAGGCATCTATGACTAGGCTCCGATGGCTCTTTGCATGAAAAACAAACTTTCTTCCTCCTTAATTTATTCTTAGCCTCATAATCCATCTTAGGAGGTGTATGCCTATGCTGATTAAAAGTTTTCTGATCTGATTTAGAATCCTTAAAACTTTTCTTTTGCAGCTGAAATGAAAGTGGAGTTGTCTCAAGATCAAGCACCAACTCAATTGCATCCTATAGAGTGTTAGGCTTATGAGTCTTAACCAAACCCTTCAACTTATCATTCAATCCATCTACAAAAAACATTACCACCCTTCTCTCTGTCATATCAGGAACCATAACCGCAACCTTCTGGAACTCATTGATGTAGGAATCCACTCTACCAACCTATCTCAATTGTGCCAAATACTTGTAGTAGACTTCTACATCCTTCCTATCAAACCTAGCAATGAGTTTGCGTGTAAACTCATCATAAGAATTGATCAATCCATGGTTCTGTGTCACAAGTCCATGATGCCACCAATCATAGGCTACTCCCTCCAAGTGCATGGTTGCAAACTAAATTGCATCTTCTTCTAGCATAGGCTTGAGTTTCAAAAATGTATCTAATTTGTGAAACCAAGCACGAGTTGTACTCTTTCCACTACCATCAAAGTTAGGAAGAGGAACCTTGTTCAAAGCATCCTTGTACTCCTTGTGTTGCTTCTTAGGTCTTCTTTCCTATTTGCCTTTCCTCTTGTCCTTCCGTTGGTTCATGAATTGATTCAAGGTGATTGCATTCCTCACTGTTGTCGGAAGTGTATTGTACTTATCATAGGAAACCATTACATCATCTATTATATGAGTGTCTTCTTCTTCCTCTTCGGATGATTCTTCTTCATTTCTTTGCACAAATGTACAATGGAGAGGTCTATCTGAAACTGTAGCAATTGTCCTTCCATTATTGTTATTCCCTGCACTGCTGCCCTCTCTTGGAGTAGGTTGATCTACCCCCAACTGTCCAATGGCTGTGATTAATTGTTGCTAGAAAGTTTGAAACATTTGTTGTTGTTGTTGGGCAAAAGTGTGCAAGAAGTTGTCCATGTTTTGCTGATCATGTCTCTAGGACTACCATCTCTATTGCCACCTCTTTCTCTATCCATGTCCTCTGCAAATGGATTGACTTCTTGTTCTCTTTGTTGTCCTGCTCTTCTTCTATAGTGTTGCCAATAAGGAGATTGCATAAGGACAATCTAACTAGCCCACTAACTAGGTCAGATCCTTTTCCACATAACATGCAAGGATAAAATCGAGCCAAATCATTTCCAAGTGGAGGACTTAGCTGTTGAACTTATACTCATGAATGCTAATAGGATAAGATTTAACTTAGTCCTTTCCCAAACCCTCCAAGCTGGTAGGATCCAAGCTCTAATACCACTGTAATATCCCACCTAGGGTATTTGCCAAAATTTCTGATCTTATCCACAAATTTGATTCCAACCCTAGTTCTGAATTTTTGATTTTATGTTTCAAATCTGATCATACACTTATTACAGCCACTTAGAGATGTCAAAACAACATAAGAATCATGCCAAACATGTACCAAAATCTTTGGATGAATTACACATGGATCCAACACCAAAATGATAACAAAATTATTGGAAAATCAGATCTGAAGTCTGTTGTCATAAAAAATCAGAGATATAGAGTCTTCAAGTACATCAATTGCAATGGGCAAACATGCCAAAAAATGCCCAGCTATCAACTGCAATAAACCCTAGGGTTTATCATACTAATCATATGCAAATTCAACCTCCGAATGATGAAATTGAACCTCCAAAATGTGGCGCTCAGATCTAGGGTTTCAAACCCTAATGCAATACTATTCCAACACACCAATGGCTGATCCAAGGTGGGTGCTCAGGTCTGCAACAAATCGCTGCTCCAAAAATGTTGTCAAAAATGCCAAAGGATGCAACGAAATCACCAAAACCTCCTCCACAAGTGAGCGCTCCAATGGAATGATGAAACCCTAGCAAAAATGCATCAAAACGCCAAACAACAATGTCGGAGGATGACCGATCTGCTGCTGCACCAAATCTGATTGCACTTCTCAAACCCTAGCAGCCAAAAGATGTCACAAAATGCCTCAAAATTGAGGCTCCACTCCTAGAAGGTGGTTCTCAACCCTAGGTGAAAATCCTAGGCCAAAATGCCTTCAATGCTCGCCAAAGAAACCTTCTTCGAATCTGCTCTGCAAATCTGATATGAAAAATCTGCTCTTCGCCAATGAACAACAATGAAGCACAATTTGATCCCCATCACGGAATCACCACAATGATGAGCTAGGTTTTCATCCAACTCACCATGAACAAGGGTTTTTGTCCTTGGTACAATGCTCAACTTTCATTGCAGCCAAACAGATAAACTCAAATCAAAATGGTATATTGTTCTAGATGCCAAATGCTTTCCAAGTGACTTATACTTATACCACGTACAACTCCTTCCCATAGCCGACCTAGAAACATGATTTTCTTTTTAATTTTCAAATTGTTTTCTCTCCAAATAGGCCAACCACCTCTACTAACCTTGCGCGCCCAAAATCAAATTAAAGATTTGATTTAATATTAATTTATTCTCCAAAGCTGGCCGAACTAGAATCATTTTTCCCTATTTTTTTATTATTTTCTTCAAGAAGGCCCACCTCCCTTGATCACATCTTGGCACTCATACAAAATAATTTAGAGGTTTGTTTTACTTCTCATAGGCCGACCTAGGAAGCTCCTACTAGGCCGACCACCTTCACCCAAGGGCGCTTAACAATAAATGCATACACCATTCCTCTCTCTAGGGCCGACATGCAAAATAAAGACTTATTTGTCTCCTAGGCCGACCCAACAAAAGAAATGTATTATTTTATTTTTATCAAATGCCGACATGAGGAAAGATGTCAATTGTCAAGGAGTGACCAATTTCCCACACTTATACCATCTCTAAAGGGTTCGCTCCACTAGAGAGCAATTTAATTAATTCACTATAAATACAACATAATTATAAGAAAAATATGACAAGCCTTTTCCCATACTCAAAATGCCTTCCAAAATTCATAAGTGTGCAAATGAGCCCATTAGATCTTCTCCTGTGATCACTTCGAAAAAGGGGACATTACATATAGGCACTCATCACCACAGTCCTATCGACTGCCAATTTGTTTAACAACCAAAAGTCACCCACGGTTGCAAAAGAAACCAAATCCTCTATAGTTGACTCCACCCTTAACTTCCCTAAGCTCACATACCCATCCAAAACCCAACCTTGAAGAGAACGAAGCAACCCATAAAAAATCCATTGCCTCATTGCTTCAGACAAAATGACTATTTCAAACGTTGCCATGAAGTCTGATAGAATAGACTCCCTTCCTCAATGCTGGCCATTATCTTCGAAACTCTTAGCATCTAAGATACACTTTACAAAATTCAATGAAACAACATCAGGGTAATGAAAAACCTTGCAAAGCAAATGATCAGACATTTTATCCCGTAGGAAAGGATCCCTGCCCTTTGCTAAGTGGCATTGCCTAGCCGTAGACTTTCTCGCATATAGCCAAAACGGAAGTATAAACCCAACATGCTCCCACCGCACAAACGACAAGGTTCCAATGAGTGCCACAACACTAGCCAAAGAAGAGCAAAACGAATATAATGACAAATGACACCTACATGATAATTACACCACCTCTCAAACACTAGTTAAGGACCCTCAAATCCAAATAAATCCAATCGATGGGGAGAGAAATATAATGGCATCATCAAATAAGAGGAATGTCTGCAAAAGAGACCCATTCAGGACCCCTTTCAAGAACCTAAGGCAATCATATTGAAAGCTAAAAGTGGATGCCAATCAAAAAGAACTTTCTCCAAGTCTGACCATGCATCCAAACAGTCACTGGTATCGTTGAGAAAGGCATCTCATCAATACGGTCTGCATTAGCTTAGAAACCAACTACTTTATTGCACTCTCAAAAACAATTATTGAAGATGATATCTTCAAACTTACAACAAACTACAGAGCTTCCAATGATTGAAGTTGATTGAGAGCTTCTTCCAAAAGACTGCAGAGCTTCTAGTTTGGACAAGACATTCAACTCAAACCTTGGATCACCACCGTTGAATCACCTTCAAAAATCATTTTTTTACAGTCTAAAGCAGATGCTAAGAGAGCCCATGCTCCAGTAATTCCCACTCTTTCACATTAGAGGAAGAAGGATTCACCCTTCACAAAAGTGACAAAACTGCTGCAAGAATATTGAATGGCTGAATGGGCACCCAAGCCCTACCAGAACCTAGATTGCCTCCAAAGGCACCATAAAAGTTCAATTTGAGAAACACACACAAAGGAGTCATCCATTTAGCTTCCTTACAAACACTGATTACCTACTACCCCATTATCAAGGAATTACAAATTAATAATTAATTTATACATAATTATTTTTTTTAGTTTATTAGATAGATGGGCTGAGTAAGGAATTATAAATTTATTATTAATTTATACAAAATAATTTTTTTTAGTTTATTAGATATATGGGCTGAATAATGGCCCACTTGTGTTACATACTATATTATTCATGAGACATTTGTCAGGCCTGTATTACTTTAGAACGAACACCACTTGATTGGCCTTGTAGTAAGTGTTTTTGCTTGTAACACACCTACCATCCACATATGTCCAGCATATCCAGTCAGGCAACCGCTCCCAAAAACTACAGGCTGCATCCTCAAACACTATCTGATTGTATTCTACCTACAATTTTAGCAGCTCTGTTGCTCAACACACCTTATGACACTAAGATATCTTTGGGGAGAGTTGAACCTTGGTCTCCAACATGAGAACCATGAGGCCCAACCACTTAACCACAACCCCCATTGACATACATAAATTACTTTTATTTATATATTTATTAATTATTTTATTATATTAAATAATTATAAATTTATAATCAAAATTATATTATTAATATATAAAATAGGTATTTTTTATTAAATAGTGAGGGATCTATTGAGGACCTTGCCCAAACCAAAGTATAATTGATTACAAAAGTCATGACCTATAGGTTGGAAAACAAAATACCAAGCAAACAACAACATATGACAAAAAGACCACCTTGCAAAAAGACTGTCAACCAACTGGAGATCATCTTCAACATCAAACCCAACAGAAGCATCCCAACATGCCACCTCCTACGCTGCCACCTCTTCTTACCTAGCCAAGTTGAAGCCAATCTCGTCACCCTTTCTTGGCACATCAAGTATGAGGAACTTTACACCATGAAACACTTTCTCCTATTGTTTGGCTCTCGTCAATGTTCCCAAACAAAGGTCGAATGGTGAAAGCACTAGACACATGCAAATGCACACAAGAATGCTTCTCCATGAGGCCCTCCAGCACTTTGCCTAGATCAAGGAAAAACACTTTTAGCTCCAAAACTTTGTATAGACAATAAGTGTTTCCTTCTAGGCCAAATTGACATCCACCATAGTTGCCACCATAGGACCCACATCCTTATATCCATTTGTAAAATCCCTAACTGGATCTGCCCTAAAATTCTGATTTATTTTTCTGCTCAAACCCTAACTTCAGAATTCTGATTTTTATTTCTGATTTACAAAACAAATATAGCACCGAACATACAAGTGCCAATAATGCCAAATGAACATGCCAAAAATACTTCTAAATGCTGATCCCATCAAACATGAATTCCACCATGAAATACACAAGATATAACCTTCCAATTGCAACACAAAGG
Organism: Cunninghamia lanceolata; assembly: GCA_027924645.1. Lineage (NCBI taxonomy): Eukaryota > Viridiplantae > Streptophyta > Pinopsida > Cupressales > Cupressaceae > Cunninghamia > Cunninghamia lanceolata. The sequence continues at coordinate 13,332,261 of BSBN01001271.1, forward strand.
TCTGATATTCTGAATATAACTCTGCTGTTACAAATCAGAATATGATGACTGAAAATTACATCCAATCATGGGCTAAAACATGATCAAACATGGCCCAGAATGCTGCTGTCCAAATCAGATCAAAACCCCAGGTTTGTACATACCAAATGATGAAGAATGATGCTCAACAAACCCTCCAAAATGGTCGTGCATGCAATGATGAAACAGCTGCTAGGGTTAGGGCTCCAAAGCCCACCAAATGATGAAATCGCCTCACACAAGCCAAATCACCCTCCTCCAAAGGTGGCGCTCCAGTCTAGGGTAAAACCCTAGTGCAATGTCAACACAAAATGCCACAAAGAATAATGCTCCAATGCTAATCTGAATATGCTTCAAGCTCCAAGTCTCCAATGAAGTACAAATTGAACTCCGTTACAAGTCCACCACAAGATGAGCTAGGTTTTCATTCAACTCACCAATATTCACAAGGGTTTTCGTTCTTGGAATATAGCCCAACAAATGTTGCAGCCAAGAGAGAAAATCTCAATGAAAAATGATAAAATGAATGGATGATGAAATGACTCCAAAAGAACCTTTATTCATAGCCATTATTTCCTCCCAACTCAACCTTGGCCAACCTCCTAGCTGACCTCTTTGGCAAATATAATTTATTTATTTGTTTTATCTTCTCCAACTTGGTCCACCTCATGCTAGGCGCCAAAGAATAAATAAAATATTTTTATTTATTTTTTTATTATCCTCTCCAAGAGGAGCGACCTTCTTTGGCCATTGATATTTCATTTTTAGGCCTCTCCCTAAGTCATCCACCTCATAAACAATTTTATTCAATTTATTTCTTTTTTCCACATGGCTCACAAAAATATAAGTCATTTCACATCTTCAATTTGCCCAAATAAATTGATTAAATATAATATTTAATCAATTAAGTCATTCCCTAGCCCTTCTGGCTTAGCCTACATGAATAGGATAGGCTAACCGATTCCATAGGTGATCACTCGAAAAAAGGGGACATTACACCATCCTCCTCCAACTTTTCCATCTCTGGCCCAAAATCAACAAAATACTGTGGGAAAAGATGTTGCAACAACCACACCCTAGTCATTACGGACAACAAAGAATAAGCAACTTTTTGAGCAAAATCCTCCCTAATGAAGGCCTTTGACCTTAGAGGACCAATCTCGCCCACTTGATTTCCTCCCAACACAACTTTAATGAAACCAAGCACAACCACATCCTTACTATTCAAAACAACTTCCAAATGGCAGTCAAATACCCTACCACAGAAGTAAAGATCATGAAGTTGTGAAGAACAACCACATTTTGTCATTCATCCTCAAACCCACAATAGAAGAATGCCACCAAAGCCGAGCTTCATAGCCACTTTCCAATGCCATCTCTGACATTGGTTGCAGAGACAAGAAAATAATGAAGAAAAACCAATGGCTTTTGGAAGATATAAACCTCCTTTGCATACTCCAACAATTAGAACACGAGTAATTAAATTATACACCATCCACCATCAAGTCACCCCCTACACTTACCAATCACGAGTCATCATTGAAGTGAAACAAGAGCAAATGGTACAATTCAGGATGCCACCATGGCCAAAGCAACAAGAGAAAGGAACTACGGTGGCTTGAAAGTCATCCATTCCCTAAGTCTTGACCAAGATTTAAGATGCATGTAATGTCCCCTTCTAGGCACATGGTTAGTCCATCATAGAGTTCCCGTGGGCTAGCAGTTTGGTTAGGGAACTGTGGTTAGTTTGGCTCTGGAGGTCCTTGGCAGTGACAGAGTCTTGGTTCGCATTTAGTGGATCCAGTTGGCATCCTCGTGGTTGGTTCAGTGGGCTCTTGGCCGTTACTATTTTTAGTAAGTTCGGGTACTGTGTCAGTTCGGGATTCAGAGTTGGATCAAATGTGTTTCGTCGAAACCTTTCCGGCGAGCTAAAGATCAGTGAATTCCGACACCGTCTTCATACTTATTTTAAAGTCCGAAGATTTATTAATTTATATTAATATGGACTTTATTATATTTTGCCGGAAAAGTGAAATTAATGAAATAAAGACAAAGGCTTATGTCTTGACCTTGGGCGCTCATCCCTAGGAGGCATAAAGTGAAATGAAATATTATTTTCCCTCCTAAATGCCCAACGCCTATCTTGGAGGAAGATAAAAAGGGTCACTTGGAGCTCATTTGGATTATGCTATGTTGGATATTTGGTTTATGAGAGCTCTGCTAGGGTTTCGGAGTTGGAGTTTTTGCATCAAGCTATTGGAGACGGAAACCTCCATTAGTGACGGTATCCCACAGGTGTGCAATACCACCCAACGGTGCCATTGACGGTAGATGTATTCAGCATTCACATATGTGCTGAAATGGAGTTTGACGGACGAGCTTGTAGAGGTTTATTTGATATTGCTATTGCAGATTTATTCGAGGTCTGAGGAGACCAGTTTGCATTGCAAAGGAGGAGCAGATTTGATATTGTTTGGGTCTGTTTTTATAACAGCTGCTGGCCGTACATTCCAGTTTGGCCGTACCATGTACCATTGAGGCGTGGGTCCTTTGGAGGCTCTTCCTCTTTCATTGCAGCTTCATTCTTGGCCATTGGATGGCGTTTCAGGCTTATTTCTCTGTTGTTATCATCTGTTTTAACATTCTATATCAATCCATGGAGATTTGATGCATTTCTAGCCATACCCACTTGCTAGTCCATTTCCGGTGGCCGTACCAAGTTGCATATTTTCATATGGGTATGTAATAGTAATTGTTTTTGGGCTATTCTACTATCTGGGTTGTCATTACTTTCTTCAGATTCATTGTATATTTTCTGGGTTTCTGTTATATGCAATATATTGTGTGCTCCGGCACCACATCTGCAGGAAAACATAAAACCCCTTTCTGCATCTTCTGTCTATCTGAAAGACCACACAAAAATAATAATAAAATATAACACGTAAAAGATTTTTAAAAAATATAAACAGGTACGGCACATTACAGTGGTATCAGAGCTTAAGATCTTTCCATCCTGTGAAGTTCAGTTCTGACATGCAGAAGTAAAATGAGACATGCGACCAGCTGATAGATATCCGTTCAGAAGTACAAGGGCAAGACAGGGGACACAGGCTCTACAGTTGAATAATCCAAAGAATCCAGTTCCCGTAATAGATCCTTTTGAGTCAGATACTGAGATTGTGGTAGCAGCTACTGAGGACGATTCTCAGGTATCACGAACAGACCCATTTTCTGGAGAGCTTCCACCAGTTACAGGTCCTACAGGAGATATGGGTGACAAGGAAGAACCAGAACTTAGTGCGCGAGACATTTTGATCACACTTACTTGAGAGATGAGAGAGTCTCGACGTGAGATGGTAGAGGCACAGGTTGAGTTAGCACATGCCATCGAACGAATGGGTAATGACTTAGACAATCACCGTGACAGAAATAGATATAATGGAGGTGACAAGAACAGGTACCATGGAGGTGACAGAAACAGATACAACGGAGTTGACAGGAATAGGTACCAGGACGGTGATAGAAACAGACATGATGGGGGAGAAAGGAACAGGAATGATGGGAATGATAGGCATAACGGTGATAGGAATCGGGAAGAACGGAATAATGGGGACAGGTATCATGATGATAGACGCAAAGATAGAGATGATGAGGAGGCTTCGGTTAATCACCATAGGGCTTCGTAGTTCACTGCGGGAGATAGACCTGGTATTCCGATATTTGCTCCCAGGAATCAAGTTCCTGAACAGGATCCTACTCAGGCAGAGTTCCAGGAGGAGATTCTGAGGGACTGGAGGGCATCCAGTGAGGGTTTCAAAAATGAGATGACATTTGCTGAATATTCTGAAATGAGGACTAGGTGTAGACCTCGGAGGGGAGGTAGATCACAGAACCAAGAACTGCAGAGGAAAGTAAGTAAGATGACACTTCCTTACTTCGATGGATCAGGTAAGACCACCGCGAGAGCTTGGGTCCAAAAATTGGACAGCTACTTGCAGATTAGTCCCATGCCAGAGGAGGACGCTATTACTTATGCAGCTCTACACTTGGAGGGGACTGCTCACAAATGGTGGAGTAACGGGAAGGTTACATTGGGTCACGATCAGGTCACTTCATATGTGGAGTTTACAGCTAGATTGATCGACAGGTTTGATAAAAAGGACCCAGAGTTACAGTTCAAGAAGTTGACTTGGTTGAGACAGAGCGGATCAGTAGATTCCTACATTGCTGATTTCCAGGATATATCTGTTATGGTTCCGGATATTACTAAGCGCAGGTTGGTTGTTCTTTTCATTGACGGATTGTTAGATCAACTTCGCAGACGGGTGAAGGGTTTTGACCCTACTACACTGCAGGAGGCCATGAAGAAGGCCCAGGACATGGAATCATTAGTATGGAGGAATAAATTTCAATCTAAAGGATTTCCGCCAAGGAAAGATAAGGAGAGGGATAGGAGACCATTTCAGAGAGATGCAGGACAACAGCATAAGAGTTCTTCTAGATTGGACAGCGATCAGTTGAATGACTTGAGGAGAAAGAAACTCTGTTTTCATTGTCGAGAGCCTTGGGATCCCACGCACAAGTGTGCTGCCCAAGGAAAAGCCAAACAGTTAGAGTACTTTTCAGCCGACGAGTCTCTTGATGGGGAACCCCACTCAGATTACCATTTAGAGGCCGAGGGTGGAGAATCAGAGGGCTCAAGGGAAGCATCAGATAGAGAGGATGATCTAGCTCGACCCACAGCCCGTATCACGAGTATTCAGAAGGAAGGATCATTCAGGACTAGAGGGGTACTAAGCGGGCAGCGATGTATTGCCTTACTTGACACAGGTGCCACTCATAACTTCATAGACGAGGGCTTGGTCGCCAAGAGAGGGCTGAAAACCGAGGAATTTGAGAGCTTTAAGGTGAAGGTTGCGGATGGTTTTGTACTTACCTACACTAGGAGGATACCCAATCTATCAATCCAACTGAACAGATACACTTGTCAATCAGAGTTTTATGTTGTCAGTATGGGTGAGATGGATGTTGTGTTGGGTATGAAGTGGTTGAATGATATTGAAGAGTTCACTCTCAACTTGCGGACAATGGAAATGAAGTTTGAGGTGGACGGAGTTAGACATGTGCTCAGAGGCATTTCAAATGGTGGATTGAGAGTTGTTTCCCTCAAGCAGATGAAGCGACTAATTCGACATGATCAGGTGGAGTGGGCAGCTGAGGTTATGGTGATGCCTGCAGTAGATCAGCAGAAGCATGTGTATCCTCCTGACATACAGTCTATACTTACTAAACACACCAAAGTGTTTAGTGATATTCCACCAGGTAAACCTCCTGATAGAGGTTTTGAGCATGTGATCGAGTTGGAGGAGGGTGCTAAGCCAGTAATCACGACACCTTACAGGCACCCAAAGAGGTATAAGGATGAGATCGAGAAGGCTATCAAAGAGCTTCTCGAGATGGGTCACATCAGGCCCAGTAAGAGTCCGTTTGCATCATCCGTGGTATTGGTGAAGAAGAAGGATGGGACTCTCAGAATGTGTATCGATTACAGGGAACTCAATAAGAAAACAATCAAGAATAGGTACCCGATTCCCAGAATCGATGAGTTGATTGACGAGTTGCACGGAGCTTGTTACTTCTCCAAGATTGATTTGAGATCCGGTTACCATCAGATACGGGTCAGAAATGAGGATGTGGAGAAGACAACATTCAGGTGTCATTATGGGCACTTTGAGTTCCTGGTCATGCCATTTGGTTTGACCAATGCTCCAGCTACCTTCCAGTCCTGTATGAACAAGGTGTTCAGAGCGCAGTTGAGGAGATTTGTGCTGATTTTCTTTGATGATATACTAATTTACAGCAGGACATGGGAAGAGCATCTGAAACACATTGACATTGTGTTGAGCATCTTAGAAAGTGAGTCGTATGCCAAAATGTCGAAGTGTGAGTTTGGGATGACCGAGTTGCTATACTTGGGTCATATCATCAGTGCTAGTAGTGTGAAGGTAGACCTGGAAAAGATTTGAGTAATTGTGGATTGGCCACCACCAAAAAATCTCTCATATCTTAAGGGATTTCTTGGCCTCTGTGGATATTACCGCAGGTTTGTGAAGGGGTTCTCTCAATCAGTTGCTCCCCTTACTGATTTGACTCGTAAGGATGCTTTCAGTTGGTCTGATAAGGCACAAGAGTGTTTTGACAAGTTCAAACAAATCATGAGCACTTGCCCTGTGTTAGCCATTCCTGATTTCAGCAAACCCTTCGAGCTACAGTGTGATGCCTCAGGCGTAGGCATTGGTGCGGTAATCATGCAAGATAAGCACCCCATTGCATTCGAGAGTAGGAAGTTGAAAGGTGTGGAGAGGAGTTACAGCATATATGATAAAGAGATGTTAGCCATCATGCATGCACTGGCTAAGTTCAGACAGTATCTGGTGGGCAGTAAATTTGTGGTTAAGACAGACCACAACAGTTTGAAGCATTTCCTTGGACAGAAGGATTTGAACGAGAGGCAACAAAAGTGGGTCAACAAGTTACAGGCCTACAACTTTGACATTGTTTATGTCAAAGGAAAGAAGAATGTTGTTGCTGATGCGTTATCCAGGAGACCTCATCTGTGTGCACTAGGTGCTATAGCTGATGATTAGAGAGAATTGATTTCAGCAGAATATGCTAAGGATGAGTGGGCTACTGGAGTGATTGATGGCACCATCAAAGATGACAGGTACACGGTGGTAAATGACTTGATCATCTACAAGGACAGGATTTTCTTGGTGTCGGGTTCACAGATGAAGCAAAAAGTTTTGAGGGCATTTCATGACTTGCCTATGGCAGGGCATCCAGGATACTTCAAAACTTACAGACAGGTCAGAGAGAGGTTCACCTAGAAGGGCCTCAAGACCGAGGTGATGCAGTATGTGAGAGAGTGCCCAATATGTCAAATGAACAAGCAAGAGCACTCACTTCCAGGAGGTTTATTGCAGCCCCTGCCCATTCCCGACAGGAAGTGGGACAGCATTTATATGGACTTCATCACAGGGTTACCTAGAGTCCAAGGCAGGGATTGTATTTATGTGGTAGTGGACAGGTTGACGAAGAATGCACACTTCTTTGCCATTCCTATCACTTATACTGCAGCTCAGGTTGCAGAGTTGTTCTTTCGTGAGTTATTTCGACTTCATGGGTTGCCCAAGAGCATTGTTAGTGACAGGGACAACAGGTTCCTCAGTAATTTTTGGCAGGAGCTTTTCAGGTTGTCAGGGACAGAGCTAACACCCAGTACGAGTTATCACCCCCAGACTGATGGTTAGACGGAGATAGTGAACAAGTGGGTGGAAGGATACCTCCGAAACTATGTTTCAGGGCAGCAGAAGGCATGGGTTAGGTGGCTTCACATGGGGGAGTATTGCTACAATTCCACTTACCACATGTCCATCTAGATGTCACCCTTCATAGCATTGTATGGTTATGAGGCACCGAGCTTTGTTGATTTACTGTTTGGTGATAGTAGGGTGCTGAAGGCCAAAGACTTCCTTCAGGAGAGTCAAGATATCATGAGGACATTGAAGGAAAACATACAGAAGGCTCAGAATCAGCAGAAGCAGTATGCAGATCAGCAGAGGACTGAGCAATCATTTGAGGTGGGTGACATGGTTTACCTCGTGCTACAGCCTTATAGGCAATCTACTCTCAAGAAGAGTGGAGCGGAGAAGTTGAAGCCACGGTATTATGGACCCTTCAGGGTCACCAGGAGGATTGGTGAAGTGGCTTATGAGTTGGAGTTACCAGCAGGGAGCAGGGTACATAATGTGTTTCATGTTTCTCGCCTCAAGAAGGCACTGGGGCACAATGTGACACCTTCAGTTGAGTTGCCTCCTCTTGATGATGAGGGGAAGTTGATATTGGTACCCGAGGCAATCATTGACACCAGGTATCGCAATTTGAGGAGGATTATTAGAGAATACCTGGTCAAATGGAAAAACCTGCCGGTTGAGTATGCTACATGGGAGAACGAGCGGATTCTGGAGCATCCTGAGCTGAGATTGCTTGAGGCAAGCAATCTTAGGGAGGGCGGACTGTAATGTCCCCTTCTAGGCACATGGTTAGTCCATCATAGAGTTCCCGTGGGCTAGCAATTTGGTTAGGGAACTGTGGTTAGTTTGGCTCTGGAGGTCCTTGGCAGTGACAGAGTCTTAGTTCGCATTTAGTGGATCCAGTTGGCATCCTCGTGGTTAGTTCAGTAGGCTCTTGACCGTTACTATTTTTAGTAAGTTCGGGTACTGTGTCGGTTTGGGATTTTCAGAGTTGGATCAAATGCGTTTCGTCGAGACCTTTCCGGCGAGCTAAAGATCAGTGAATTCCGACACCGTCTTCATACTTATTTTATAGTCCGAAGATTTATTAATTTATATTAATATGGACTTTATTATATTTTGCCGGAAAAGTGAAATTAATGAAATAAAGACAAAGGCTTGTGTCTTGACCTTGGGCGCTCATCCCTAGGAGGCATAAAGTGAAATTAAATATTATTTTCCCTCCTAAATGCCCAACGCCTATCTTGGAGGAAGATAAAAAGGGTCACTTGGAGCTCATTTGGATTATGCTATGTTGGATATTTGGTTTATGAGAGCTCTGCTAGGGTTTTGGAGTTGGAGTTTTTGCATCAGGCTATTGGAGACGGAAACCTCCATTAGTGACGGTATCCCACAGGTGTGCAATGCCACCCAACGGTGCCATTGATGTGGATGTATTCAGCATTCACATATGTGCTGAAATGGAGTTTGACGGACGAGCTTGTAGAGGTTTATTTGATATTTCTATTGCAGATTTATTCGAGGTTTGAGGAGACCAGTTTGCATTGCAAAGGAGGAGCAGATTTGATATTGTTTGGGACTGTTTTTATAACAACTGCTGGCCGTACATTCCAGTTTGGCCGTACCATGTACCATTGAGGCGTGGGTCCTTTGGAGGCTCTTCCTCTTTCATTGCAGCTTCATTATTGGCCATTGGATGGCGTTTCAAGCTTATTTCTCTGTTGTTATCATCTGTTTTAACATTCTATATCAATCCATGGAGATTTATGCATTTCTAGCCATACCCACTTGCTGGTCCATTTCCGACGGCCATACCAAGTTGCATATTTTCATATGGGTATGTAATAGTAATTGTTTTTGGGCTATTCTACTATCTGGGTTGTCATTACGTTCTTCAGATTCATTGTATATTTTCTGGGTTTCTGTTATATGCAATATATTGTGTGCTCCGGCACCACATCTGCAGGAAAACATAAAACCCCCTTCTGCATCTTCTGTCTATCTAAAAGACCACACAAAAATAATAATAATAAAATATAACACGTAAAAGATTTTTAAAAAATACAAACAGGTACGGCACATTACAATGCATGCTATATAACATCGTTAAAGGCTAATGGCCCACACAAAAGTTGGCTAAAAAAATTGCCGCCGAATTAACCTTTCGAAAGCAATGTGAGAAAAACACGATTAGAATATTGTCATTGATGTCAAAGGAAACTAAGTCTCTATGTTGGCAAAGTTTCTATGTGAAAGCAAATCTATGTGGTCGGCAAAGTTAAGAAGCTCCGACAAAGGAACAAAAGGCGACAAGAAGTGGTTCGCCAAAGGGTAAAATCACTGACAAAAGGAAGGATAAAGTGAAGAAGTTGCAAGGAAAAGGATGATAGTTAGCCAAAAGACAAAGGAAGGGGAAGTCGATCGCTTGGTCAGTAAGTTCGCGAAATGGTAAACTTGCCGACAAGTTCACGATTCTCCAATTTCGCCGATAGGGCGAAGGACAGACAAGGTGATGAGCCAGAAAAAGAAGAAAACAGAAATGGTTCGCAATAGACAAGTTTTGCCGATAAGGCAAAATAACAATCAAAAATAAATTAAAAATCAATGAAAATAAAGCATGTAATATGATGTAGTACTCTAGAATATTTTAAAGAAATTTAAAATATTTAAAATGTTGTAAAAGCTTTTAAGGCGTGATTTCATGGGTTCTTGAAAACACGCTTCCAAGTGACACCATTGCTACAGGTCGAGGTCACACAGGTAGCTGAAACAATGTAGAAATTCAATGTGCAGGTACCGGAAATGAATGAATTAGATGAAGTACCCCTGCAACCCATCCTTTTGCAGGTTCTTCCAAGGCCAATTCAACGTACCACAAGATATGAGCGGCCATCTAGGCTGTCGATTCTTCAACACGCCAAGATATGGGCATCCTCAAAATCCATAGATTTTCTAACAAGGCCTCTAGGCCAAATTCAATGCAACATGGGCAACTGGTTTTGCTTGTTGACAACCCTTCCAAGCCCTCGTCCAAGTTGCTACAATGACAGATTTTCATTTCTATATATGCATATATCAAAGATGTTTTAGAGGTTGGCTGCTCTAGGTCATTTTCACAGGCAAAAGGTTCTTTTGTAGGTTCAGACCTTTTGGTTTTCTCTAGAACTAGGCGGATTTGATGTACTGTGCTCTTTTTCTGAGCCTCTCATGTCTCTACAGCCGTTCAACAATAAAGGAGAGTCTATCATTTTGTGTCTATCTCATGCCTGTAATGAATTCTTCTTTTGTAATGGCTATTTAGCCTCTATGATCATTATAAACTAAAGTTTCGCCTCTATCATTATTCTTGCACTGTGTTTATTTGATAGATGTAAGTTGTGTATTGTGGATAAAACGGTCCTGTTGATGATTGTTTTTCGACAAGTCAACAATTAGAGTGAAATACAAAGTATCTAACTCCCTCTTGAGCAAAGCCTCTCGAATGCTGAACGAAGTGATCAAACAAGATGACTCCAAGGTTCCTTTCTTTTGATTTTGTAAGAGACAGCTCAATGACTAAGTATGATTTTGCTGTTAAACACAAAGGGACTTACGCAGACTCTTCTTCTTTCGTTAGCTTGTTCCTCCTTCTATGTGGATGATATATGTACAAAGGTCTTAATGATAAAGAAAATGAAAAGGGTTAAGGGTTCAGAAAGCTAATCTAAGGTCAATGAGGTAATGATGAGGTATTGAATAGACAAACTCCCTAATTAACCGAACTTCACTTCGCCAAGGATGCCTACAACTACATGAAGTTGGTGCAATCTCCTAAGGTTACGCGAATGGTTTTCAAATCATGAAGACTTATACAAGCACCCATCAAATGGCGCAGCTCAAACAAACATCCACAATCGAACTTAAGCAAATAAGGCTCAGACTAGCTTTACACAACAATTCACCAGCGATGAATGTTAAAAGCATGAGCTAGGAGTTGATCAAATATCCAACACAAAACATACATTACATCAATGAGCTTCTAATCTACTTTACTTTCTACTTGAAACATCTCTTAATTCCATCAAGATTCATGAAACCATGTTACTCCACAAGATAATACTTCACACCAAACAAGTAGCTCCAATGTCTTTGCATTAACTTTGAGAAATATTTACAACAATTTCAAGTCCTCTCGGAGAATTTTGAGAGTCTCTCCTACTCTACTCCTACTTGCCTACAATCTAAATCTACTCTTTACAAATGAGGCAACAAGGCCTTTATAGAGAAGCCCAGGTTACAATGAATGGCTTAGATCAATTTGATAGCCAAGGGTCTAGATCGTGCCACCTCAAAGGTAGTTACAACAAACTGCTATTTTTAGCATAAAAGAGAGAGGCAATGAAGGCACGTTTTCCAATGTGATAAGGTAAGGCGAAAGCATTTAAAATATCCCTCCACATAGGAATCCCTTTGGCTTCTTTCATTAAATGATACATTTAATGCATTTAAAATAATGCGGCTAATCAAAATTGAATGATGTGTACTCGCCACATAGATGCCAACTCAGCATACTTTGAAAATTGTATCATCTTTATGTGATGTATTCAATGTGATTGCTTGAACTTGTATGTTTAGGAATACATCTTATAGATCTTTGCCTTGTACATTCTTCTTGTAGACTGGATGTATGATACTTGTTGCTTCACTTGACTAACTTTGCAATGTTTCTTCTTCTTGTAGGTAGGTTGATGTGAATCCTCTTCGATGTATCTTCATGTAGACTAGAGAGTAGATGATGACACTTGATTCCTTCATGAAGAGTAGGAGATCTCTCTTGGACTTGAAATTGTAAAGTCTTGAAGTTTAGATGGATGAATGCCTTCGTTTAATGTAGAAGTTGATGAAGTAATCCTTCATGATGATCTTTGAAGCTTGATGAACCTTTGAAGATTTGAACATAATGTATGAATGCCCTGTCTGTGAACATGATGCCATTTGATGAAGAGTTCCAGTAGATTGATGAAGAAATCAGCTGGTACTTGAAGTGATTTAGATCTCTTGGAATGATGCTTCCTTGAGGGTTGACAAACTTGAAGTAGAAAGGAAGCCTTGATGAAGATGATGAAGTAGTTGGTACTTGAAGTGACTTCTTAGAACAGCTACTTGATGTCTTCTTTACACACAGCCACTTGTTGACTTTACTCTTAGCATGAAGGTGATTCCAGCCCTTAGCTCCTGCAACAAACAAAAAGCAATATCAATCCTTATTCTTACAACACAAAATAATCATTATAAATCAATTTCTAACCTTTCCAACCTTAAGTGCATTGGATCTAGAAAGTGAATTCTTGATCAGAAGATATTTTACTTAAACAAAACCATGCTCTATAAAGCTGGCGCACTAGCTGATAATTCAGATTTCTTACTGATTTAAATGCCTTGAATCAACTTTCAGATCTTATAAGGACTAGCGCATCGGTTAGCAAGTTTGAAATCCTCTTCAAAGTGGGGCAACGGTTGAGGTCTTCAAGATCTTCTTACATTGAGCGCATTGGATGAGGGTACTGAGTTCTTCTAGATTGAAATTTTGATACCTATTACCCCTTCTTCCCTTCCTCAAGCGCATTAGATTAAAGGTGTTGAATCTTCTTGAGGTTAGTGATTGAAAATACCTTGATCTTCCCTTCATAACCCTCTAGGCTTTAGGCGTGTTGGATTAGTGGTTTCGAAATCCTCTTCTTTTGAGCGCATTGGATAGGGTGTAAGAGATCTTCTTGTCGTTGGATTAGTGGTTGAGGTAAGTAAATTCTCTTGATTCAGCCTTGATGAACCTTTAAACTTTACCTTATCCTCAAGCGGAGCATTGGATTGATACATTGAGATCTTCCTTACATGCCTCCAACACTTGACTCTTCTTCCCTTTATGAGGTGGCGGAGTGGTTGGATACTTTGGATTCGTCTTGAAAATCTCTGAATTTTGCCTAGACTACCTTGATTTAGTGGCGCTTTGGATCAAAGGATTGAATTCCTCTAGAATTTCACTTCAAGACTTGATTCTTGATAGTCGCATTAGATCACACCTTCAAAATCCTCCAAGTGTTCAAATTTCTTCTTTCATTTCGCATTAGATGAGTATGTTGAAGTCTTCTCAAAACCTCTTTCAAGTTGCTTTGGTTTGAACTTGTTTTCATTTACACTAGAATGGCGCATCACTTCAAGGTGATAAAGTCTTCTTCAAATTGGTGTTTTTTGAAATATCTTACCTTCTTCATGCTTGGATTCCTCCTTTCCTTAAGCGCTTTGGTTGATAATTTGTAATCTTTAAAATCTTATACTCTCCCTCATGTGTGGCGCATTGGTTACCACCTTTGATTTCTTCCTTTTGAGCATAATGATTTAGAAGATAAGGGTCCTTGAAGTGGCGCATCAGTTCACTATGTTGGAATCTTCAAAACTTAGGTGCATTAGATGAACTTTACCTTTAGCGAATCATGCATGATGTTGGCGCTTGGGATAAAACTTTTGAAATCTTCTAACTTGCCTTGAAGACTTGACCTTGGATGTCTAGGACACTTTTGCTTTCTTCCTTGTATGGCGCATTGGATGGGGTGTGGAGAATCCTCTGGAATTTCGCCTTAGATAAGGATCCTCTGAACTTTATATTGAAACCTCTTGGTGCACTAGATCATCACCTTAGAATCTCTTGAAAATTGACTTAAACCTTGTGATGTATCCCCTTTGAAGCGCCTGGAATCTTCCTTCATGAAGTCGCATTAGATGAGGCATTGGAAATCTTCTGGAATTCACCTTTAATGTGTAATCAACCTCAACTAGATCCTTCTTCCTTAGGTCGCTTTGGATGAGGGTTTCAAATTCCTCTGAGTTTCGCATTGGATGCTTGGTTTAAGCACTTGGGTTGGATGTTTGAGAGTCTCTTTTCTTAACCATGATATTTACTAGATGGGCGCATTAGATGAGGGATTAGAAATCCTCAAGTTTTTGGCGCATGGGATAAGACTTCGAAATCCTCTAAACTAGAGCCTCCATAATTCCAAAACCTTAAAACTCCTCCTTTTCTCCAAGTGGCGCACCAGTTGAGTTTTTCAAATCTTCTAGTCTCTCTTCAAAATTCAGATTTCGGAATCAATCCTTCTATCCTAGCGCATTGGTTGATGGTTTGAAATCCTCTGGACACTGATCATCTTTAATTCGCTCCAAGACTTGGCTTTTCATTTTCGCATTAGTTAAGTATTTTGGAGTCCTCTGGAATTCGCATTACTCAAAGGCATGAAAATCTTTTGAAATCACATCACTTCAAGACTTGAAAATCCTTTAACATTTTCATCTCCCTTCATGCTTTAGATGGGCGCATTAGATGATCAACTGAAATCCTCATGCTTATCTTGTAATTGAAAAGCGCCCTTTCATCGCGATTTTGCGCCACTTAGATGCCCCGTCGCACTAGATGAGCTTTTTGAATCCTCTGGAAGAGTCAGGCGTTTTTCAGGATCGCGAGGGTAAAGGTATATTGAAAAATATATTTAAGTATAAGAAAGAATTTCTTATACTTTAAATATTTTTCAATATACCTTTCAGGATGTTTGAGATAGGTCTCGAATCCACCGGATTTAAGATGCAAAATCTAGAATTTGGAGGATTCACCAGATTTCAGACTTAGCCATTTTTTCAGGATTTTCAGGATTTCAAGCTCTAGACTTAGTCTTTCAGGATCTCAAACAGACATCAAGAAGGGTCTCATTATTCATTACTTGGATAGAATTCAATCAAGAGTCTTCATCACTGCAAGTTCATGTTTCAGTTGAGACCTCTAGTTATAAAACAAAAATCTTCTAGGAGAGGAACTCATTATTGGATTGACAGAGGAAATGAACCTAAGGCATCATCTAAGATCTCATGCAAAACATCGGAGCTCAAAAAAAGGGGGGTCCCCATTTGCAATGGGGCGATGTGTGATTTGGTCACAACAGGTCCCTTTCATAGTTTTATCTTTCTACCTTAACCTCTGTTTGAATCTGCATGAGTCTGTGTGAGTTTCCTTCAGCGTTTGAGATCATTACTGTGCTATGTTAGTTGCAGTTAAACACTCTAAATCTGGTGCATCACCTTTTTAATTTCAATTTCTCCTTCTTCCACTTTTCCCTGGTAACCGATAGCATTAGATTTAACTTTATTCTCTGAGCCTTAAGCTCAAAAAGAGGAACCAGCCTTCTTGGGAGGTTTGATCTCATCTGCAAGGTCCCACACCTTGAAATCAGTCCCATTGTGTCATTGGAATGTTTGAACAGGCTTCAAGTAGGGTGTAATTCTAAGTGATAATAGTACTCAAAAGTCTCTTTCAGAAGTGGCTTTGTGAAGATGTCTGCAATTTGTTTCTTTGTAGCAATGTACTCCAACTTTACTTGTTCATCTGCCACCTGCTCCCTTAGAAAATGATACTTTATAGGTATATGATTAGTCCTTAAGTGCATCACCGAATTCTTTGAAATATTGATTGCACTTGTGTTATCGCAAAATATAGTGATGGGATGAACATACTCTACCTTGATATTTTTCAACGTCTACGTCATCCATAGAACTTGAGTACAACAAGATTCTGCTGCAATATACTTTGTTTCTGCAATTGATAGAGAAACTGTAATGTCCCCATTTTTGGGTTCTCTAGCATTGCAGTTGGCACTCAACTTCGAGGTGTGTCAGCATTATCAGAGGAGTTATGTGATGTTTCCAATGAGCTCAGGTGGTCTAGAGGACTCATATGCCACTTTCGGATATGATTTCTAGCTTTCGGTGTGGTCTCCAAGATTCTTGAAGGGAGCGTCTATTTTTAATAAGTCCCCCGGTCAGGTCCGTTCATCATCTTTCATCATCGGAATCACTCCTATGCAGTCAGTTTTCAGTTCCGATGCATCTCAGCCATTTTTGCTAATTGGGTGTAATAATGAGCTATATTTAATTAATTTTACTAAGTTGCCATTTTAATTAAAATATTTAATCGGACACCTCAGTATTATAGCTCGTTGGAAAGAGAACGAAAAGATTTAAATGATGAGATGCTAAAAAATGATTTTCAGTGCCGGAAATGTTTTAAAAGTAAAATAAATCACATTTCGGAGCAATAAGGCTTATTTATTTATAAAGTGATTTTAAATTATATTTTCACCAAAGTTCCAACAAGTGCTTATAAAAAGGGAAATTGGGAATAAGGGATTTGGCTTTGTGGACGGAACCCTAGGACGAAAACCCTTGGGTATTTGGCTTTGTGGACAGAAACCCACTTGGTCATTTCTTGGCGGATTTACACAAGATTCGCAGTTGCAGTGAATGGAATAGATTTCGAAGTTTTTTGGTGTGCAAAGGATAAATCTTCTTGCAGGTTATGAGTTTTATTTCATCGAGGTATTCTTTGATAAATTTGTGAGATTTGTATCCGAATACAAATTCATGTGATTATATGGGTATTATCTGTGAATTGTTGTTGATAATATTTATGAAGGGTTTATGCCATAAACCCCAACACTTGAGTGTGGAGGGTTTGTTAGTGATGGGTGATGGGTATTTGTTGATGATTATTCTAGCTGCAGCCCCAAATACTCTTATCGCTGCCTTAGAAGGTTTTTAACTACTCTAAAGGGGGACGCATCTATCAACAAGGAGAGACATGAAGGTCTAAACTGAGATCGCAGCCTCTTTAATCCTTTTCGCAGCACATACTATGGGAGACAGCCTGTTGAAGTTTCTTTTGCTGACGAGGAATGACGTGGGCCCCCCAGATATTTGCCAAGCACTTCACTAAAGATTTCATTGAATGTTCTAATTGGTGCGTAAGGTTTGAAAGGGAATACTTTGGAGATAAATATAGCACGTGGGAGTTGAAGTCTTATGACATCCTTTGCTCATTCAAAAAGGATGCATGGAAGCTTTGGAAAGGGTACGTGAGCTGAATAAAACATAAAGCGCTGCCTTTGTGAGGAGATGAGTGCTCTTTGATACCAGCCACTCCATCTTTGGGGATCATTCTATGATTTCAAGAGTGGGTGACTGTATTAAGGGAGATATAAGGTGTTTAAGGTTGCTGCCACAGGTTATCAGAGGTCTGAAACTATATTCTGTAAGTGATGTTCCAGTTTTAGGGCATGTTTAAATACCAGAATCATATCTGCACTTCCCAGAAGTCTCCATTTCCAGCAACATTGTCTTCATTTGGGGGTTAGAACCAAATAGTTTTTCATCTTTGTAAACTCTGATTTCTTGGAACAGCAATGAGTAATGTTCATTTCCAGCTCGATTGAAAGCAGTAAACTATTTGACAAAATGCCTATTCATTATCTCTGTGTTTAGTGCTTAATTTATATTTGAAATATCATTTAAACTCTTCAACACAAGCTGTCCAACTTTAACACACTCAGAAAATTCAGTCTATGAGTAAAATGCGAAGTGTTTGACAAAATGCCCGCTCATTAGAGGTCTGAATTATTTGTGGGTTTCAGAAAAAAATGGTTTCAATTTGGGGTAGAACATCACAGAAACTGACGCTTGCTTATTACTCATCCATGATACAAGATTATTACCAAGAAAGAAAGGTCCTCCATTTGTACTTTTTTGATCATCAACACTGCCTACCCAATCCACATCTGTGTATGCTGCTAGTGTGAAGTCTTCACCACTTGGATACCACAACCCAAAATCCAATGTTCCCTTTAAGTATTTGAATATCCTTTTAACTGCTTGAACATGTGTTTCCTTTGGTGCAGCTTGAAACCTAGCTACCATTCCAACTGCCTGCATGATATCGAGCCTTGAGGCTGTCACATATAAAAGGCTTCCAATCATTGACCTATAGAGTGTCTGATATGCTTCGGGTGACTCATCATATTTGCTTAACTTACATCCTGTTACCATGGGGTTACTCACAAGATTACATTCCTCCATTCTGAATTTGTTCAACATCTCCTTGACATACTTGGTTTGTGGAATAAACTAAGTTGCCGGTTCTAGTACGGGAACGGGTTCGGGAGCGGGGTTCTGGTACGCCGGTACGGCGAAAAAAAAATTTCCCTGTGGGTACGGCTGTACTATATATATATATATATTTATTTATTTATTTATATAGTATAACTGTATATACCAAAAAAATTAAAAAATATACAGAATTGAACATACATAATACATTTGAATCTTGATTGATAATTTAGATGACCAATGAACAATGAAACATTGAAAATCATTACAAATACTCAGTAGTCAGTACTGTATTACAAAATTTGAAATTTCAAAATAGTAAAATACTATAAGTCTATAAGTCTATAATCAAGATTCAAAAGTCAATCTTTCGCTCTTCAATCTTCATCAAAAGGATCTAGATCTAAGTCATCATCATTGGTTGGTTGCAAATCGTTTGAAACACCAACATATGGAGTGCCACTCGCACTATGTACATCATGTAGAAAATTCTCCTCATCATCTACAGTGATTGTAACAAGCTCTGTAATAGATGCATCCAAGTTGGCACACTCAGGGGCTATTTCCCAATTCTTCGCTGCCCCGTCCTTGTACTCAACTTGCTTATGTGATAGAAGACGCAAGTTGGAGTGGACATAGACCAAGTCTTCTGCTTTTTTAGCAGCCAATTGATTACGCTTCACTGAGTGGATACAGGAGTATGTACTCCAATTCCGTTCAGCTGAAGAAGAACTTGCAACCTATTCAAATTTCAAATTAGAGCTCTAGTCAATACAACTTTAAAATGCAAAAAATGGTAAGTACTAAGAATGTTAAAATAAAACATGCTTACTTGTGATAGAATTTTGATTGCAAGAGGCTGGAGCAAAACATAATCTTGCCCATGGAGGTACCACCATGTATGTGCATCTTCCTTGTACATGTCTGCAATAGCACACAAACTATGCTCTCGTCCTTGTATGAACTTGCCAAACTCTTTCCTAACACCATTCACCATTTTTGGATCGGAGTAGATTCTTCGAAATGCTTTCATGCAGCCGGAAGCAACTTCTCTATCTCTATATGGTGCGGTTCTCCCTGGCAAAGCAAGTATCTCAGTACTATAATATTTGGGAGACAAGGCATATGCAAGGAGGTGCAAGGGTGTGTTCATCTTGTCCCAACAGTCATCAATGATTTTTTTGACACTTAGGAAAAATGTTTCATTGGGGTCATTGTCCTTTTGTGTTATTATGCTCTTTATTTTTTCTACCATGGAGTCAATGCCATCATAGATTTCCCCCAAACATGGCTGATCTGTATCAGCAAACCTAAGCATACTCATGATAGGCTCCGTGAAACTCAAAACATATTGCACACGTTCCCAGAACTCATCAACTAGGATCAATGACTTCACCTTTTGAGCCCTCTCTGAATTAGCTGTCTTCCATATACTCCATTGGTGGCTAGTGACCATGGAGCCTAATGCCTCTTTCACCTTCACAAGTCGTCTCAAAACGATTGTGTGTGATGCAAATCGGGTCTCAGCAACCTAATGTTATGTAAAAAAACAAGTTAATAACACATTAAAAATTAAAATCTAAATCAATGAATCATGCAACTCAAGTAAATAAAAATATGGCATAAATTAAAATTAAAATAAACTAAATTTACCTTCAACAACTCCAAATGCGAGAAAGACCTGAAGATGCCTTGTGACATATGATGGTTTGTCACAAACATTTGAATCTCCTCACCCTCATTGTATGTATTTTTCACCCAATCTACTTGAGTGCCAATTGCTTGCATCACCAAGTTAAGGGAGTGTACGGTACATGGTGTCCAAAATATGTGTGAGTATCTTTCCTCAACCAAAGCACCTACTGCCCTACAATTTTTTGCATTGTCTGTAATGACTTGGACAACATTATCAACACCCACCATCTCTATGGACTCAATGAGGATTTTGGAAATAAATTGTGCATCCTTGATTTCCCCCTCACAATCAACCGACTTCAAAAACATTGCCCCTTTGGGGACACAGCAATAACATTTATTAAAGGTCGGTTTTTGCAATCTTTCCATCCATCAGAAACAATGGACACTCCTATTTCAATCCATGAATCTCTAATTAGTTTTAGTGATTTCTCTACATAACTTTTTTCTTTTGCCAATAAGGTGGTTTGCACCTTTTCATAACCAGGACCTGCGTAATCAGAAGGTGCATTACTAATTGCTACCACCATTTCCCGCCAATATGGTGATCTCACCAAGTTGAAAGGAAGACCATTGGCGTAAATGCAACGTGCAATTTTTTCATCTGCAATATCTCTCGTTTCATTTCGAAATGCCTTTGCCAATGGACCTCTTTTGCAGGAAGAAGAGGGTTCATCATCTTGGATTACCTCCAAGTCCAAGAAAGGATGTTGTGGCCTGGAACAAGGAACTTCTATAGGTGGATTCATTGATGTTTTCTTCGTTAAAGGATGAGCTCTTGATTTTGCTCTTGCACTCTTTTCATCAGCTTCTTCTTGTTCTTTAATGTATGCCATAATTTGTGCTTTTGGCAACCCCCTCTTGTTTGGCCCTTCACATATTTTTATTCCTTTTCCACTTATGGCACATAAGTGAGCTTTCAATCGAGTATATGAGCTCTTAAATGTGACTTTGCACTCATTACAAACCCAAACAAAAGCCCCACCTCCTGCTAGTTGTTCAATCATGTTGACATGTCTCCAAAGAGGAGATCCTTGATCATATTTAAATTGTTTACCCTTCTCAAGACCCACCGAACTTGAACTAGTAAGCGTAGCCATTTCACTTTCAAATAGATTGCTGCTTAAAAAATTACAAAATTTAAATTAAAATATAATAAAAATATTCCAACCCTACACACTAATAAAACACCTAAACATTCAAGAGAAACAATAAAATAGGTTTAAAAAATGTTCAATCTTGTTTTTTTTTTCAAAAAAAAAGTTGAAATTTTTGAAAAAATTTAAAAATCCATAAAAAACTTGAACAAATTCAACAAAAACTAGAAAAAATAGGTTAAACTACTTACCTTAGATCAATAGATGACCTTTGTGCAAGCTACAATCCTTCCTTGGTGCTTTGCAATCGATTCCGGATTCCCTCCACAATGCAAAAATGAACAAAATGTGAAAAACTCTTGTGAAATGGAGTTGTTGCAAAAATAAGAAGTGAATAGGGGCGTTTGTGTTATATTGAGCTTTTTAGGGTTTTAGTTTTTGTTTTTTTTCATTAAAAAATGAGTTTTAAAAACTTTTTTTTAATTTTTAACACAAAAAAAATGTTTTTTTCGCTCGCGGGAGCGGCTGGGAGAGGCCGGGTGCAGGCAAGGAGCGCCCCGCCCGCACCCGTCACCGCTCCCGTCCAGTCCGGTACCCGCCCCCTGCAATGAAGAACCCGGTAACATAGGGAATAAATATTCCCTTCGTTGATTGAGAAATCTATAATCCAAGGAAAAAGGATAGCTCATCAAGCATAGACATTTCAAACTCTTTTTGCATTTCCATGGCAAACCCTTGACATATTGTCATGATCACTACCACTGAATATTATATCATCCACGTATACTACCACTATCAGCTGGTCATCATATATAGTCCTGATATACAAGTTGTTGTCAGCAACTCCCTTCTTGAACCCTTGTTGATGTAGATATTTATCTAGTTTTGCATACCATGCTCTGGGGGCTTGTTTCAGTCCATAAAGTGTTTTCTTCAACATGCACACATAATCCTTATTCTCTAGCAACAAAAACCCTTCTGGCTGGTCAAAATATACTTCTTTCTCTAGATTTCCATTTAGGAAAGCAGATTTGACATCCATTTGATAGACTTTGAAGTTTTTGAAACTAGCATAAGCTAAAAACATTCTAATGGCTTCCATCCTAGCAATAGGAGCAAAATTTTCTTCAAAATCAATGCCTTCTACCTGTGCATACCCTTTGCAAACCAACCTTGCCTTATTTCCTACCACTTGACCATCTTCATTTAGCTTGTTTCGGAAGACCCACTTAGTGCCAATCACATTCTTGTCCTCTAATAGGTCTTGAGACAAGCTCCCAAGTTTCATTCTTTTCTATTTGGTTCAGTCCTTCATTCATGGCCTCTATCCAATGCTTATTTTCACTTGCTTCTTTGAAATTCTTTGGTTCTATTTTTGAAAGCAAGGAGAGATTTGTATCTTCTAAAACATTTACCAGTCTCCTTGTTCTAATCTCACCATCTTTGTCTCCTATAATCAAGTATTTTGGATGATTCCTTTGAACAAATTTGGAGGGTGTCCTAGTTGATGCTTTTGATGGTGTCTTGGTGCTCCTTTGCTCAACTACCTCATCCTCACTTTCCTCTACTTCTTCCATGCAACTTCATTATGAAAGTCATCCTCTTGTGGTTCATTTTGATAACTTCTTTCCTCATCAATTTTCACATTCACACTCTCAACCATTTTGTGCAATCTTTTGTTAAAACACTTATAGGCTTTACTTCTTGAAGAGTAACCCAAAAATATTCCTTCATCTGCCCTTGCATCAAACTTTCCAAAATCTTCTTCATCTCTTCTTATGTAACACAAACTTCCAAACACCTTAAAGTACTTCACCAATGCAAGCCTTCCTTTCCATAACTCATACGGTGTCTTGTGTCATTGTTTATTCTGATTTGACCTAGGTTGAGAATATACACTGTCGTATGAACTGCATCCTTCCAAAATGTGTCAAGTACTTTTGACTCATTCAACATGGATCTGGCCATCGCTTGAACGGTTCTATTTTTCCTTTCCACTACTCCATTTTGTTGTGGAGTTCTTGAAGTTGAGTACTGTCTTCTTATCCCATGCTTCTCACAAAAATCTTCGAATTCATTTGATGTGAATTCTCCTCCTCTATCCGATCTAAGACATTTGATTTTTAAACCTACCTCATTCTCCACTAAGGTTTTGAATGCCTTAAACTTGTCCAGAGGTTAAGATTTTTCCTTCAAAAAAGTAACCCAAGTCATTCTAGAAAAATCATCAATTACTAACATAAAATACCTTTCTCCTTGCATGCTTCTTGTTCTGGTGGATCCACATAGGTCTATATGAATGAGCTCTAGAGGTTTTGAAGTGGAATACTCCTTTGACTTAAAACTCACTCTGGTTTGCTTCTGGAGTTGACATTGTTTGCAAATAATGTTTGAGGGCCTTGATATCTTCAACATATCTCTCATTGCTTCCTTTTGACGAATCTTGACAAGGTTGTCAAAATTTAGATGCCCCATTCTCCTATGCCATAGCCAACTTTCATCTTCCTTTCCCATACAACACTTCTCACCTCTAATTTCACTAAGAATGTAGAAGTTGTTGCCTGCTCTACAAGCTTCTAAAACTTGTTTTCCTCCTTACTAATTTCACATCCTTTGGCATGAAATGTGAGGGTGTGCCCTTGGTCTCACATTTGACTCACACTTAGGAGATTGTGCTTTAAGCCTTCAACATATAATACATTTTCTGCTCTTGTTCTACCATTGTCTAGACTCTAGAGTCTCTAGACTAATAGTGCCTTTTCCAGCTATTCTTACGGAAGCATTATCCTCAAACTTTACTGTTCCACCATTCATTCTTTTCAAAGTGATGAATTTCCTTGTCACCTGTCATATGTCTCGAACAACCACTGTCTATATAACATTGATCACCTTCATTCCGGGCGTGTAGGATTGTTTGAACTATCATGGACTTTTCTTTCTTATTCCACACTTTTGAACTTTCTTCTTTCTCCTCAATCTTCTACTCTTCCTCCTTGTCTTGCTTAGGAGGTTCTACAAAGTTGCTTCTACAAAACTTTGTTGAATGTCCAAAGTTGTTGCACTTATAGCATATTATGTTGTGATCCATGAGTCAAGCAAATGAATTGAAGTTCCTATTCATCATTCCATATCTTCTAATCTTGTTCTCTGCAGGGATAGTGCTAGCATACGCTCCATAATTCATTGCTTTATGCCTAAAGTTATTCGTAACAGGCAATCTACAATCTATTACTTTATACCCAAATTGATTGCAAAAGAAACAATAGCCAAGGAAATAGTGATAGAACCTGTTTGTGTACGCCTACCTTGGTGGGAGATATTTTCTGAATGTGTCGTACATGCTTTGCCACTGATTTTCTTTCCTTTTGTTTGTTTCACTTTTGATGGAGTTTTGGACAACTTTTGAGTAGGTCTTTTGATTTTCTTCCTTTGATTCCTTGGGAGATTGATTTGTTTTAGAACTTTGTCCTTTTTCAAATCCAATACCACTCTTGTCACATGTGGATTTTTGAGAGTTTATAATTTCATTCAATATTTCCGAACTCCTTACATTTTTCAACAACCTGTTTTGGTTGAGCCACAGTTTTCATAGTTTTCGCTAACTCCTTCCTGTTGGTCATGATGTTAGTCATTCACAAACATAGAATAAAAGTTACACAACAACCTTTACTCATCTTGAAAGATACGATGAATTCAGAGAATTCATGATCCCAAGTCTCCGTTGATTAGGTCTTAATCTACTGACGTTACTCAGTGGTTGATGTGTGTTGCTGTTTTCCATTCAGGGGCCTTACGTATTTCTGCAAAATTTCATCATTATTTCTCCAAATATCCTGCTCTATATATCTGCTCCGCATAAATCTCCAATAATTCTACCTCTGCACTGTGAATTTAGTCAAATAATGTGCCTACAGGCTGATATTTGCATGATTTCTACCATTATTTGCAATTCTTTGCATGATATTTTCAATACTACATGCATTTAACTCAAATATGCTAAGGATTTTCAGTTACCTACGGGATTTCAGCATATTTCTCTGTTCTGCTTGTTATTTGTCATGACTTGCAGTTATGGTGATGAATTTATGAAATTAAAAAAAGGAAAAGGTTAAAGAATGAGATTCCCAAAACTACTTGACTGAGATCACTGATCCACATACAAGCTCCCATACATGCAATGAAAAGAAGGAAACTAGAATCATACTTCACCAGGACATTCCACAAATCCGCATGATCTAGTGCAAATCTTCAAAGGAAAAGTTGATAACAACATGTAATGAAATGAAAGCGCTTCCAGTTGAACACAGCATTCACCAGTACATATCCAGAAATCAACAGGAAGATTACGTAAAATTTACAATCAGGATGTAATCTGAAACTTCATATCCATTCAGTATGCTCAAGAACAGGTACATTTACAGTGATCTGAAGAAAGAACCTTGACATTTCAACAATTCTATCCTCATTAGTCTCAGTAATCCGATCTCCTAATTGATTCTACAGTAATCGGCCTTAATGTACCAGATGTGTCTAATGTATCTCTTTCTCTTTTTTATTATTAGCCTTATTGCCAGATATATCTATCTATCTCCTTCTCTTCTTTCTAATGTATTATTAGCCTTATTGCCAGATATATCTATCTATCTCCCCCTTATTTTTGACAAGCTCTGGCTCTTATATAGAGCAAATGCCAGAAAACAGTTACAATGATCCAAGGATCAGGATCTTCTCATAATAATCAACGGTCCAGATGAAAAGCACATGCTTCACCAGTTGGCAAATGTACAGCTGGCACAGAATATTCCAGCATCTTTGATTTGATTCGGTCTCCAGCTGGCAAACAGCATATTTGACAATATCCTCCTCACTTCTGGTTCATGTTGCCTCCATGTGCAACTTTGTAATTATCAGCTTCAGCTCTAACAGCATCATGACTTCCTGCAAGTAAACAGACAAACATTAAGTTCATCATCCTTTGATAAACAACAGGAATTTAAACATTTTATTAAACATGCCTCAAAATGTGCAGCTACAGGCAATCGGGCTTCAAATCAGTGGAAAATATGCACTAAATGCCTAAACAGCGTTAAAACACTCGGGTCAACCATCGTTGACTGGAAAAAATACACTCGGGCCTTCAAATTTCTATCGCTTTGTTTTCCTGCCCATTTTCATGTATATCGGGTTCAAAATAGTGCATATACATCGCAACATATACGAGGAACCAATCGCTTTTAACAAATTATTTCAAATCCGGCTTTGCATGCTATCGGCGAGACCAAACATAACACGGCCGAAGACCTTATCTGCAGGATATTTTGGAAATATGATGCTCCCCCTCCTCGAATGTCCTGATGACGTCACCGTCATGTTTCGCTTCTGTATATTGGGGAAAAGAATGACATCATCATCATCATCATGTCAAAGGAAAATAGGAGGATATGAAATATGATCCTGCTGCTGAGGAATGGAATATGATGGGGACGTCATCGTCATATCCGGGCTTCATTAAAATGCAAAAGATGACGTCACCGTCATGTTTAGTTAAGATCAGGGGATAAATGTAATATCGGGTCACCTAAGGAAGATGATCAGGTGGTGAATGTAATATGACCCCTTTGCGGCCAAGGTAAC
This sequence comes from Cunninghamia lanceolata, assembly GCA_027924645.1. Taxonomy (NCBI): domain Eukaryota; kingdom Viridiplantae; phylum Streptophyta; class Pinopsida; order Cupressales; family Cupressaceae; genus Cunninghamia; species Cunninghamia lanceolata. The sequence goes on from BSBN01001271.1 coordinate 13,358,977, forward strand.
CCTCTCGAAAGATCAGGATGATGATGATCATCAGGATATTGGGGGCTTTTGTTTAAACTTAGAACATGACGTCATCGTCATATTCGCGAACCGGATCATGTTTTGGAAAATATCTTGCCGAAGGAAAATGTGATGATGATGTCCTCCTAATATTTGCTTCTTCGTTTATCAGATCGGGATGACGTCATCAGGATATTTGCAAAAGGTCATATTTCTCGGCAGGAGGACATTACGAAATATCGGGTAGACAAACAAGATCATGATGATCTTGACAACATGACAGGATAAAAATATGATGATCCTCCTCATCGAATATCATGATGACGTAAACATCATATTCCGTCTTCGAAGCATGAGGATGAGTTGAGGTCATCATCAGGTTAGCACTAGGGTGATATTTAAAATATGATCATGCTGACGAATGGAATATCACCCTCCCTTAAAAGATAGGGTGATCATCATGATCATGCAAAAGGAGATCAGGAGGATATGATGACATCATCATCATATTAGCGAATATCAGCAAATATGACCCTCCCTTGAAAGATCAGGATGATGACCCTCCGATAGGACTTTGACATGCGCATGCAAATTATGCAGATGGTGGATTTTCTAAGCAGGGTGATATTATAATATCAACATGATATTATAATATCAGGTGATGTTATAATATCATGATGCTCGTTGTTATGAAATATCGGGTTACACTCAAAACATTATGCTCACGATGCGCATAAGGTCATTTGACGGGTAAAGGGCACTATCACCTAAGATTGACGTCCGAATATTTCGACTGCATGATTTTTATCGGGTGATAGATCAAGATCATGATGACCTTGACAACATGACTGAGGATAAAAATATGATGATCACTTGCGATTATCAGGTTTGACCAAAACTTTGACTGCTCATAACTCCCTCATATGGACGAATTTTCAGGTGATGTAAAAGGCAAACCTGCCTAGAATTTCAAGCTCTTTCTAAATATGAGGTCATAGAAACAAAATATGAACTTCGACAAACTGACCTCATGATGATGACCAACCTCATCCTGACCTTCATGATGATGATGCACCTGACTCATTTTACCAAACCGCCAGAAAGCAGACAACACAAGCCAAGCCAAAAAGTTGGGTCCCTGTTTTGCCAATTTATGTTGTGTTAGAAGCGAGGGGCCTGCATAAAATGAATGATGACTGAAGCAATAGTGTCTTTTCCAGTTCTGCCCTCCTTCTAGTGCCAATTTATGTTGCGTTAGGAGCGAGGGGCCTGCAGATATGTTTGCAAGATTTAAAGCGGGTTGATAAACAGAGGCAGGGGATATCACTTCAACTGAAAAGAATTTATTTGCTGAGAAACAACTCAGCCCTCCTTCTAGCGCCAATTTATGTTGGTCATGATGTTAGTCATTCACAAACATAGAATAAAAGTTACACAACAACCTTTACTCATCTTGAAAGATACGATGAATTCAGAGAATTCATGATCCCAAGTCTCCGTTGATTAGGTCTTAATCTACTGACGTTACTCAGTGGTTGATGTGTGTTGCTGTTTCCATTTTGGGGCCTTACGTGAAAATGCACTATCATCATGACGTTCCTGCAGAAATTCCTTACAGAGAAGTCAAATTATGCGGGTATTTGATGAAAGGAAGTAAAATACCTAGATCTTTGCATGATATTTTCAATTGTGCATGCTTAGTGTTCAAATATGCTAAATATTTACGATTATCTATGAGATGTCTGCATATTTTGGGTTGTTTGCTTAAGATTATCAGTTTATTTGCAATTGTGATAGTGAGATGCTCTGAAATTGAAAGAAATTAAAGGAAATGCTTCTAATTAAGTTGAACCTTTAGCTTTTGATCCACATACATGCTTGATACTGTCATGAGGAGAAGAAATCAAACCATATGTTCACCAGGACATTCCACAGCTAGATACAGTTGATGCAAACTTCAGAGGATAATGAATGAAAACAATACATGCAACATGATGAGCACTCCAAGGGACGCAGCAAATCAAAGCACATATCCAGAATTCAGACACAGATTACTCAAGATTTACGAAGATTTGTAATCAAAATACTCTTCCCTTTCATTAAGTATGCAAAAGACATGTACATATACAACAGCTTTGAAATAAGTCCTGAATACTTCAGCAATCAAATTTCAATTAAGTTTCGAATGAATATAACAAGGCATTCCACCACCTTTTATAGAATAAGGTGAGGAATCCGTTACAAAAGATCCACGGATCTGATTTATCAATATAAATCAACGGTCATCATTTCATGACTTACCAATATTACAAAAAGGCACAAGTTGCCAGCTGGCAACTATCTATACTGCATATGCAAAATACTCCCCCCCTCATGATGTATCTTCATCATGCTCTTCATCTGATGCATGCGGGTCATCATCATGTGTATCGCTTTCTGAACTTTCGCTATCCGGATGATGACGCTGTTGCATATGGGGTTGCATGCTGCTTTGGATCTGTTCGTATGACTACACAACCTGATCTATTCCTCCGCCATCTTGAGTCTTTGCCTTGATGATGGCGTGTTTGTGCACTTCATACTTATCCCTACTGTTGTCCAGCTTATTCTTTCTGTCCTGCAGTGTCTCGTTGTAGGTCTCCATCTTGACCTTGATCCTCACCATTTTATTTAGCACTTCCTCTGTCAAGTGGACGAGCGTACCATCATCTTCTATATGGAAGTTATTACGCAGAGCCTTAAAGGCAGAATCTTCATCTTGATTCTCAATTTTCCCTTCCACCTTGCCCTCTAGCGTTTCTAGCATGTCTGCCTCAATGCCCATTAAATCGCGTAGCCTCATGCTGATCTCCCTCAGCTTATTATTGCATCTTTTGAGGACTCCACATTCAAACTGTACATCTTTATACCAGATATCCACTAACAATGCGGTATTATTATTCAATACCTGCTTACTGATAAGCAGTTGTGGATTTATCTTCCTTATTTCGTCCAACAGGCTGAGGACTTTCTCCAGTTTATAAGACCTTTTTCCGGTCTGCATCTGCAATTTATCCACCTTAGTTTTGGAGTCACTTAGGATGCTCCACCTCTTCAAAGAACCTTTCATTATTTCAATGGCATCATCCAATGTGGATGACACCCACTTTCTTATTACGGAAACCTCATGTTTCATGAGGTCCAGTCTATTCACTTCTTCCTGAGAAATGGCAGTCAATGGGACTGCAGCTTCGCTTGTGGTATCTTCAGGGTTGGTCAAGCCTTCAATATATGCACGCAACTGAGCAATGTGCTCTTTATGTTGCTTATTCTTCTCTTTCTCTCTTTTCACTTTCTGAATCAGAGAGTCAATGATATCCTTTCCCTCCTGACCTTCCTGCTCTTCATTGGCAAAACCCAAATCAACTGTGCTTATCTGGAATTCATCCACAATGATTTTGCCTTTCTCTTTCTCTACCGCAGGTACAGCAATTTGTGCGGTCCTTCTCCCTGTCGCCGGATCTCTTTTGATGGCCGAAGTCATTCTGGCCTTCCTCCTGGGTTTCATTATATCTGCGGCGAACAGGGTGGAGACATCGAACTCTTGAATCTCCAGCTCCTCCTCAACATTTACCTCCTTTTCTAACCATGGAGGCACCTGATCATGCTTTTCAGCATCATGATGCTGTTCACCTCTATCTCCCGTTTCCACCAACAAGCGTTGTGGAGATGGTGACTTTTCTTTTTCTGGCTCTTGATGCTCACCTTGCTGCGAATCCTGTGGTGCCTCCTCCTGTTGAGGAACTTCCTTTTCTGGGGGAGCATCTTCTCCGTGTGGGGAACCTGGCGGTGTACCTGTATGTGGATCATGATGATCATGATCTTTCTCCATCCTTTCTTCACCTGTCCCCAGTTCTTCCCCCTGTGGAGGTTGATCATCCTCCTCTTGCTTCTCTATTTCTGGCGGCATGTCCACCGTATCTGATATCACTGGATCTACCCGAGGTGATGGCATCTGTTCCGCAGCGGCTATCTGTTCTGTACCTGCAGCATCCACCTCTTGTGCCTTATCAGCAGGATCCTCTATCGCTTCATTCTTCTCATCATCAGCCTTTGCTTCTTGGACCTCTACTATAGCAGGTCCTGCTGATGTATCTTGTGGGCTTTGTTGGCCTGATTCAAGAGCGTGGCTTTCTGTTTCTGCCATCTCTATCTCTTCTATTAAGTGGCCCTTATCAGGTGATCCTGCTGGCTGTTCAGGACTTGCATCCTGCTTCTCTGTTAAGTCTACCACTACAGGACTTGTCACCTCAGCGATCAATGTATCCAGCCCTATGTCCTGAGCTACCTGCTCTGGGCTCTTCTCTGGTTCTGGGCTCTTTTCTCGCTCCGCTTCTGCTTGTTTCATCTCCTCAAGCACTGTTTGAACCGTTGGAGGCTTGTGAGGAGTCACACTGATGCCAGCAGCCGCAAGTGTTTCCATTTCTTGTGCAGCTACATCCTGCACCACCTCATCATCAGACAAGTTTATTGTCTCGTCTAGCGAGACATGCTTTTCTGCTTGCGCCTGGGATGCTTCCTTTTGTTGCTCTTCTGCCAGTTCAGTTTTGAACTTGACAATGGTAGGAAGTGGAACATTGTGCTGAAGTTCCTTCTGCACTTCACTACCTGCCCCTTGTAATTGCACTGGGGGTTGACTCATCTCACCTCTCATGGAGGTTCTTGTTTTCTTAGGTGTGGTAGGAACCAGCACCTGCGGAGCTCTCCTCTTTCTTCTGATTATCAATGGAGCTTCCTCCTCTTCTTCAGGCTCTTCCTCCATGAGGATATCCTTGCCTGGTTGTCTGGATGATTGACCCACTTCTTGGGTCTCTGTGGTTCCAGCCTCTGCTGTCTTGGCTTTCTTGGGCTTTGGAGGAGAATCTGATTCTGACCCTGATTTGGCTACCTCCTCCGCTGTGAATACTGCCCTGTCAACTATGACCCCTTTGGGTCCCTTTTCCACCTTCTTGCCCTTTGTGGCCCTTTTGCTAGGTTGCTGTGGTGGAGGGGTCCTCTCTCCCTTAGTCTTCCGCTTCTCCAGCAGGAAGTCATCATATTCATCTGTGGGGATGTCCTGCCCCTTCTTCTTGCTATCTATTGTGATGGCAACACCCTTTTTCTTCAATGCCTCTACCTGTGCATCTACCCAAGCTTGGGTCAAGTGTATGGTTCTGGCAAAGAATGGGTCTAAGGACATATCCTCTTGCATGGTGAGGTCAGGGGCAGAAATGGTATCATTGTAGATCTTCTGCTCGTATTCATCTGCCATGATCCTGCCGTCATCACTCTTCAGCTGCTGAGGGAGGGAGATGCAGTCGAACGTTCTAATCTGGTTCAGAGTTAACCTCTGATACCTCCTCCTCCTGGCCTCTGCCTCATCTTCGCAGTCAGCCCAAAAATCTTCTAGGTGCCTCTGGTGAATAGGCTTTCCTAGGATCTTCTGCATTCGGCCGTAAGGATCATATGGTCTTGTTACTGGGAAGGGCAGTAAATTCATCTTGTTCAGAGTGACCATCACCTTCTTAATATTGTCAGAGTCAGGGCACATGTAGTTGTCGATGCTGACTGGGAACAAAATTGGTGGCAGCTTCTTGGCATCCTTATACGTCTGTATGATGGTGGAGCCCTGCCTGATAAACTCCATTAAAACTACTGCATCTGTAGGATACCTTGGCAGCATCAGGGGATGCCCTTCAAAACCTTCTATCCTGATGTAGGAAAAGGTGGCAAATTGGATGTACCATGCCCCATGCCTGTATACTGCCTCCTGAGCCTCCATGTTCAGTCTTTTAGTTCTGTCATCTTCCATGGTCCTTACCAGATGCATAGAAAATGCATCATTGACCAATTTGTAGTCCTTGATATATTTGGTTCTTTGCAGCTAGGGATGATGATCCCATATATATGCTGCATTCGTGCCCGTCAGTTTTCCATCTGTGACCAGGGCATCAAAAGTGCCTCTATAAGCACAGGAATAAACAATATAGGAGGTCATGTAGAAGGCACAATCTGAACCTCCCAGGTTCAGCAGCTGCTCATGCAGAGCATCACTTATGATTTGGCCCCACAGTGGCTTGATGTCTGCATATAGGCACATCATTATTATGCCGTACATCCAGTCTCTGAATTCTCCAGTATCAGGCTGGCCAGTCACCCTGTTAAGTAGGGCAATCACATACTGATATTCTTCATTAAAATCAAATTTGAACATGCGCACAGGGAGCTTGGCCGCTGCATTATATGTGCTGTTCTCGGCCCGCCAAGCATACATGTTCTTTCTGGCCGTCTTCTCGTTGGCCTCATATTCTCTTTCAGACTTCTTCAAGTCTACACTCTTTACCTTGCTGCCCATTGGCAGTCCAAATGTTTGGGATAGACCTTTGATGGATAGGTCTACATACATTCTCCCATGCTTCACCACCTGCCTCGTCTGAGGGTTGTAATTCTGGGCGCACTCAATAACCAGCTCCGGAGACTCCATGGAGTAGGGGAAGCCAGCAGCGTTCCACATACCTGATACAAACACAGCGTCCAGCACCGGACTCTTATCCTGCCCATCATTCAGCTTGGCTGACCAAGCCTCCAGGTTGGTACTCCCCTGATGGGTGTCTGTAATTGCCCCAAATTTAAATAGGACCCCTCTCTGAGAAGAGAACATAGGCCTGCTGAATTCTTCCTGACACTTGACTAAGCGTTTTTCAGCCATGGGTACCTGCAATTAACAACATTTCTTCTCACAACAGGATATGCATGCATATATACTGCAAATATCATGCTTATTGTATCAATTCTACATTACTTACTTGCATGGATACATAACCAGAACTTTCAACATTATTTAAAAAACACATGATGAGGGTTTTAGTTCACTTACCTGGTTATGCCGATTTCTTTTTATACCAGTATATCTCTAAGACGCTCTTGATTCAGCTGCTGATCACCTTCCTCCCTCAGTCTATGAGCTCCAGTCGCGCAACGGTAGCTGTTATGCAGAAATGGAGGCTAGTGCTCTGTAAAACAATTTTAACGCAGGTAAATGTAACAATGGCGGTTGAATTACCTTTTAACCTCGCAGTTAGGGTAAAGTTAGGGTAACTCTGACAAGTTAGATCGTAATCTTTGATCATTCGTGCGAAAACTCAGGATCTCGCCAGACGTTTCATTGGGTTCCGGGATCGGCGGGAATCACCTACCATATCTGCGCGCATTTAATGGCAATGGCGGCAAAGGGAGCGGGGGAATATCCATATGACATGATATCATGAGAGCAGGATGACATTTCACAAATATCGGGTTGAGTTTCGATATCATCCTCCCCAGCATTGGAACTGTTATCGCGACAAAATTCGGGTGACAACGCACCTTTGTTTACACTTTAGCACATCAGGAGGATATTTCGGTCTATCGGGTGATATTCCAAAATATGATGATGACCTTCAAACTTACTCATTCTCCTCTTTGAATATCGGGATGACGTCATCATGATATTTGTTCTTTGTATTGGAAATGTCTCATGACGTCATCGCCACATTGGGAGAACATGATCATGTTTACAAAATATCCTGTCGAAATGTAAATATGATGATGATGTCATCAGGATGTTTGTTTTTTTGTTTATCGGATTCAGATGATGTCATCAGGATGTTTGTTAAGGGTGATATTTTGCATCAGGATGATATTAACGAATATCGGGTTACTTTCAAAATATGATGCTCGCTATACAAAAGACCGTTCGACGGGGAAGACTTACTATCACTTAATGTTGACGTCCAGATATTTGAACCGCAGGATATTATCGGGAGGGGACGTTTCAAATATGATGATGATGTTCTTCACACAACATAACTGAGGTTATAAAATATGACCCTCTTCTTGCGAATATCAGGTTTGACCAAGACTTTGACTGTTCATAACTTTCACAACCTGATGAATATCAGGGTGATGTAAAAAGCAAACCTACATGAATTTTAATGCTCTTTCGAGATATGTGGTCATATACATGAAATACGAATTTTGACAAACTGACCTCATATTGGGGCTTACCTAATCTTGACTCCACATGATGATGAACATGACTGATTTTACCAAACCGCCAGAAAGCAGACAACACAAGCCAAAAGAAAAGTTGGGTCCCTGTTTTGCCAAGTCAAAATGGGGCGTGTTGTGTAACCACACAACACTTCCTCAAAGAGATAATCTCAAATTCCAAGTTTTCATAATTTTCTTCCTTTTCTTTCAAATTGCTTCTTACTTCTTCAATCCTCTTTGCTTCTTCGCATTGAACTTTTAGATCCACGATCATTCTTTTTGCTTCTTCAAGAGCTTGATATACTTTGGCTTTGGATTCACTTTCCTCTTGAACTATGGATTTTAGTTGCGAGTTTCTTCTCTGGAGCTTTTCAACCTCACCACATGCGAAGTGGATTTCTTCCTCAAGATCCACTTCTTCATCATCCTCGTTCTTCTTGCCTTCCGAATCCCTTTTATCTTCCTTCTAGTTATCTTCATCATTCTTTGTTTCCATCACCATGAAAAGTATCTCTTCTCTATCACTGAAATATTCATCATCGCTTCCTCTAAAGAACTGTTATACTCTCTTAGAGTAGAGACTCTTCTTGTACCTCCGGAAGTTCTTTCTCTCAAATTGACCCTGCTTGTAGCACTTCTTATGTTGTTGATATCCTCTCTCTTTATTCATGTTGTAGTCTTCATCTTCACTATTCTCATTCTTACCCTGCGGACACTTCGAAGCAAAATGACCTATTCTACCACAATTAAAACATTTGAAAGGTAACTTACCTTGATACTTACCTGATCCCTTCTTTAGCTTCCTCATGAAATGGGCTTCCTCTTCATCTGTCTCACTTGGTTCAGGCTCCTTATTCTTTCCTTTCTTTGAAGCTTTGAACGCTACCTCCCTTTTTGATGGTTCATCTATGGTTCTCATTTCATAGGCAGTGAGGATCCCATGCAGCTCGTCCTTTGTTAATTTGTCCAAATCTTTCATTTCTTCAATCGCCCAAACTTTTGCATCAAATCTCATAGGAAGAGATCTTAGTACCTTTTGTACAATCGTGGATTCTTCCATGTCTTCGCCAAGTCCTCTAATGGTATTGACAATTTTATCCACACAGAGGAGGTAGGCTGCAATATTTTCATCATCTCTCATGATTAAGCTCTCAAATTGTCTTCTATGGGTTTGGAGATTGGCCTTCTTAACTTTGTCATCGCCTTCATAAATGTTCCTAAGCTTAATCCACATCTCTTTGGCGGAATTGTAGTGCATTACCTTTACAAACTCTGATTCGGTCAATCGACATAAAAAAACATTTTTCGCTTTGATATTGTTCTTACTTGCCCTCTTTCCATCTTGATCCGAAGGTGAAGTTGTTGGAGTCGTATAACCATTCACAAAGGATTGCCAAATATCAAACCCTAGAGCATTTAAATAAGTTTCCATCCTTATGCTCCAAAAGGCATAGTTTGTCCCATCAAATAGTGGTGCCCTATTTGAGGAAAACCCATATCCTTCGTGAAGGGATGGTTGATCATGCATCTTGCTTGTATACATTCTCCCATTTTGTTTCTAATGATGATGTAGATCCATTGATTGCTATTCACACTCATGCATCAGGTGTGAATCATGTTTCTCAGGTGAAGTTTGGTCACTTGAACCTTGGTGTTCTTGCATCTACTTTAGTTCCTGAGACTAGTTTTGAGCTTCCTCCTTCTCCTGCTTCTTCAGAGATTGGCATTGACATAGCTTCATCCACTTCATTTAAGCAGGATATTCCTTGTCTTCAAGATATAGGTTTATTGGATGAGTACTTGACAGGTATTTCAAACTTGTTTTGTGAGTCCTATCTTGATGACTTGGAGGACATAATTGATGACATTCATCTCCTCTTTGAAGGAGTTGATTCTTCTAATTTGGATGTACGGGCACCATCTTCTCCTCTTCACTTGTCACAGTTTGGCATTGAGTGGGAGTATCTTGAGCATCATTCAGAGGATTCCTTGTCTTTGGAGATTGATGATCATGAGTTTTCATCTTGTCTTGGATTGTCACATTCTTTGATTAGGCATACAATACCTAATTATGTGACATCTTTTGGTTGTGACATGTGGACACTTGAGCAATTTCCAGAGATAGCATACATCATGAGGTTTTTTTTGTCATACCTTGAGATGGAGTTTCTTCTACATCAGCCTTTGGACCTATTTCTTCCTAAGGGGAAGAATGTTGTTTGTCAGCTTTGGATTCTCTTCAGCATTCTTCTTCAGGCATTCACCATCGGCACAGGATCTACTTCATTGCGGGGGGTACCTATAGTCTCACACTTGCTTTCCTATGGGGGGGTAATTGATTGTACATGTGTTGGATGTAGTTCTAGGGGGTCTTGAGTCCTCCTTCCATCACATCTTTCATTTGTTTTATGCATTCTCACTTTTGGAGAGGGGTTTTGTCCCATGAGGTTTTCTCCTTTTCTCCACTTGAGATTTGTAGTACATGGGTACCTAACATGGCCTAGTAGCCTGTAATGTCCTCTTCTAGCAAGCCAAAATTTTCTTAATCTTGCACAAAATTTCAACTTGTAAAAGAGAACATTAGTAATCAATTCTTCTTATAATATCAACATATATCAATAATTCAATTATCCAATCCTTAAGTCGATTCATACTTAGGGTTGTCTATTATATGTTAATCTTATTCATTTTCAAACCTTAGTGGAGATGGGGTACTATCTCTTGTTAGGTTGCATGAATCATCCTCTACGGGTAGTGCCTTTGTATGATGTAACACATGCCCATTCCACCTTAGGTCTTACTAAGTGCCTTTGTATGATGTAACACATGCCCATTCCACCGCAGGTCTTACTTATTGCCCTTGTATGATGTAGCATATGTCCATTCCACCATAGGTCTTATCCATCGCCTAAGTATGATGTAACATGGTCCATTCCACCGCCGGTCTTATCTAGATTTCGAGGTATTAATGTTGCTTCTTCCTAACAAGTTTACCTCCAATCTCTCAATGTGTGCTATGCTCTTATATAAATCAAATACGATTACTCTTTATTATATTTATTTATTTTCAATATTAAAGTTGAATTTAACTCAGAAATGTTCTCTTAAAAAATATATTTTTTCCTGTTGCTTTTACTTTCTATCTTATAACCTTTATTTATTTCCCTTTCAAGGGATATGTTCGAAGAGATACGTCTCTTATTATTCTTCATGTAAAATACATATGTACCTTCTTATAATTTTTATTACTTTAGTAAATTACATACGTACCCTCTTATAATTTTTATTACTTTATATTAATTCCCTTTTATGAGCTGAGCTGTGGTAAAACTAGTTCTAACCATACGTAACTCCGTTATCATAAGAGGATAGGTTAAAAGATGTTTATTTATATTATTTGTATTTATATTATATCATTTATATTATAATAAATGATATATTATTAATTTTATATTATTTATATTATATCATTTATATCATAATAAACGATATATGATTTATATTATATTATTTATATTTATATTACAATATAAGATAAATATAAGAATATTTGTATTTATATTATTATTATTTATGTGTTATTTATAAATATAATAATAATATATCTTGTTAATTGTTTTAAATAAATATTATTTAAATATATTCAATTTATAATATCATTCATATCTTTGATTTGAATGAATAATACATAATCAATTCAATTATAAATTACTAGTATAGGGACATGACAACCCTCCCCACTCAAAATTGCTTGTCCTCAAGCAATCACAATTTGGATTAAAGGATTAGGCAAAAGTATTTTTATTTTTTATTTTTATTTTATAGTTATGTTTAATAGGATTATGAGATGATCACAAATTTTATATTTATATAGATCATCATTAATTTATATAGACCTACATCATTGATTATCATATAATATTAATTGAATTTACTATATGGGGTTATATATTATGATATAGAAAATAACTTTGTCAAGTATATTTACTTAGAGTTGTTTTATTTTTATTTATTTTTACCTTATTTACTCATTATTTATTACATATTTGTAATAAATTTTATTTTTTTTAATGTTGCATGATTTATTTTTATTTTATTTTATATTATTATTTATATTTATATTTTTTATTTTTTATTTTTTTATTTAACTATTATTTACAGGATGGTAGGATGACTGCTCTGATACCACTTGAATTGTCCTCTTCTAGCAAGCCAAAATTTTCTTAATCTTGCACAGAATTTCAACTTGTAAAAGAGAACATTAGTAATCAATTCTTCTTATAATATCAACATATATCAATAATTCAATTATCCAATCCTTAAGTCGATTCATACTTAGGGTTGTCTATTATATGTTAATCTTATTCATTTTCAAACCTTAGTGGAGATGGGGTACTATCTCTTGTTAGGTTGCATGAATCACCCTCTACGGGTAGTGCCTTTGTATGATGTAACACATGCCCATTCCACCTTAAGTCTTACTAAGTGCCTTTGTATGATGTAACACATTCCCATTCCACCGCAGGTCTTACTTATTGCCCTTGTATGATGTAGCATATGTCCATTCCACCGCAGGTCTTATCCATTGCCTAAGTATGATGTAACATGGTCCATTCCACCGCCGGTCTTATCTAAATTTCGAGGTATTAATGTTACTTCTTCCTAACAAGTTTACCTCCAATCTCTCAATGTGTGCTACGCTCTTATATAAATCAAATATGATTACTCTTTATTATATTTATTTATTTTCAATATTAAAGTTGTATTTAACTCGGAAATGTTCTCTTAAAAAATATATTTTTTCCTGTTGCTTTTACTTTCTATCTTATAACCTTTATTTATTTCCCTTTCAAGGGATATGTTCGAAGAGACACGTCTCTTATTATTCTTCATGTAAAATACATATGTACCTTCTTATAATTTTTATTACTTTAGTAAATTACATACGTACCCTCTTATAATTTTTATTACTTTATATTAATTCCCTTTTATGAGCTGAGTTGTGGTAAAACTAGTTCTAACCATACGTAACTCCGTTATCATAAGAGGATAGGTTAAAAGATGTTTATTTATATTATTTGTATTTATATTATATCATTTATATTATAATAAATGATATATTATTAATTTTATATTATTTATATTATATCATTTATAAATGATATATGATAATATAAGATAAATATAAGAATATTTGTATTTATATTATTAGATATATTTATAATATATTATTATTATTTATGTGTTATTTATAAATATAATAATAATATATCTTGTTAATTGTTTTAAATAAATATTATTTAAATATATTCAATTTATAATATCATTCATATCTTTGATTTGAATGAATAATACATAATCGATTCAATTATAAATTACTAGTAGAGGGACATGACACAGCCGGGACCCATCATTGCATCTTTACTTTAGTCAGCTACTCCCTAAGTTGCACTTAAGAGGGGTGTTGGTGTGAATAGGGGTTTTTCCTAACTAGTTTAGTCAATTTCCCTTTGTGTGACTAATTCATATTATTTAACTATTTATTAGTTAAATAATATTCACACATCACACATAATTCACATGTTAAGTTGACTTTATGAGTCTACTAAATGTTTCTAGTTGTTGATAGTTGTAGTGAGTTGTCTTATCCTACACATGATCTAGTTGGCATCCTATCCTCTAGTTGTCATATGTGATAGGAATGTGACACTTGTCACATGACTACAACTCCTTGATTCTCATCCTTGCCTTTATAAGCAAGGCTCTCTCTCATTGTATTTCACACAGTTTCATACGGTTTGGTGTATAGAATATTGCTCCATTATTTTAACATATTCTCTTTTCTCATAGTGTGGAAGGTTGTCTTGATTGCAAGGATCCTCGCTTGTTGAGTCACATTGACTCTTACAATAAACACTGCCTTATATCTCTGCCTTATAAATTTTGCCTTGTATTTTTGCCTTATATCTGTGACATCAATGATGGTTTGACATCAATGAAAATCTATTCCAACAATTACAAACCAACAATCTGTTACTCTATTTTTACAACTATCGAATAATATTGTTATCACAAGGAAAAACAATGAAGAATGTAGTCATAGCGTGGTAGTTACCATATCTAAGTATGGCTAATGCTGAATGTCCATCAAATTTGACTCAAACCTCTCTCTATAATGCATTTGAATGAAATTCAGATTCTTGATTTAATGGGATCAAAGTGCAAGACAAGGAAAGGGCTAGAAGATTTTTTAATTTGAAATTTTAAAAATTACATAAACGGCTAATTTTGTTTGAAATTGCTCCACATATTTATAACTAGCAATTGTACTTACCGTGCAATGGGCACGTTGATAGGCATTTGCAATGAGCACACTATGTAAATATTTAATAAACACAAAGTTTGAAAGAAACATGAGCTTTGTTAAAATTTGGCAACGACAAGCAAGGTAAAAAGTGTAGATAGGAAGGGCTTGGGGCACATTGTTGTTTGAAATGGCTGGCAATAAGAGGTTGTGATTGTGTTTAGATAATTCCCCCATCTTCCCAAGGGACACATATGAATTGTCTTGCATGCGAACATACCCTTAGTGGCTAAAGATTACAAAGATGTGCATATCTACCAAGTGCATCTTAGTCTCAACCACACAATATTTCCGGACCCAAATTGCTTTTATGTCCACATTTGAGCTTATTAAAATATCCTAAGGTTTGAGTTGTTGGCGGACTTGAGAAGGCCACCCAATCATAGTTTGCTCACTCTATCATGTCCAAGGATTTCAAAGTTTAAGTTTGCGGAGCCCTTTCGGAGACAAGAGTCCCATTTGGTTAGAATTTATTCACATAATCAAGTCGAGTATTTCATTTGTCTCCTATGAACTTGAAAAATCTAGTCAACCTTTATTAAGTCATTTTCTTGCATCTAGAATTGTGAAGCTTGGAGGTCTAGGAAGACTAACAGACAAACCTGAAAGCATCTTAGGTCAAACTTTATATTAAGTCCGTGTCCAAGATCTTGAAGCCATGAATTCCAAGACCGTAGCTGGCCCAAGCTCATCCAAGCACTCATATTGTATCTACTTCCTTGCATATGGGAGATGGCAAATTGGTTTGAGGACCATTGAAACTTGATAGAGCTCACCACATGCCTACTCTTGATTCCCTCAAGCCTCAATTCACCCAAGCACCACCTTACAATCATAGACTTGAAAGTATAAATAGAACATACCTAAGACCACTTTCTCACCTCCTTCCTAGAGAAATACAATAGAGATCAGATGTATCTTTGCCCAACAACTCTAAAATTTATAGGAATGTTGCAATTTAGCTCACAATATTGTAAATGCAAAGTAGTAGTTTAGGTATTGAGCATTAGATTGTTCTCTCAATTAATATCTTAATATCCATCTATGCTTCCATCATTGTTATTTCGTTTAAATTGCATGGAGTGTGTTGATGAGGTTTTTGTGACAACAACAACATTTGAATAAAACACTAAGTGCTCTATCCTCTCTTGAACAAAGCCTCTTGAATGCTGAACTATGTGATCAATCAAGAACACTCCAAGGTTCCTTTGGTGTCAGGTCTTGACTTGCACGTGGATAGCCTCAGTGAATAGATGTGATCTTGCTAATAATCACAAAGGGACTTACACAATTGTTCAAACACAATGCTTATTGTTTCACTTGCAAAGGGAAGGCTCTTGGAATTTTAAGTGCTACAACTAAAGCGTATGATATTGCAATAAAGCTCTTGATCCTAATTCCTAACAATGATTGATAAAAAAGTGCAAAGGATATAGGTTTTAGAGAAGCTATTCTAATCCTATATGCAAGAAATTATTGTTGACAAGGTGAAATCAACCAACTTACTACACAAAGTTGATGCAATCTTCTAAGGTAATGTATGATGTTCAAATCACTCACGCAATGAAAATCAACGAACACAAGTAAGCGAAGTTAAGCTTGTTTGAGTTCAATCTAACAGGCACTACAACTTGTAAGCCACAAATCACAAATGGTATGAACTTAGAGATTTCACCATGACATAACAATAATAACTTCTATTAACCAACACAATGCTTGAAAAGACAACTTATTCTAAACTTATTCCACGCTTGAGAAATTGGAAACCATGCAACACTTGAAACAAAACACTATCACCGAACCAATGAGTCTTGTATTATCTCAAAGAGCTCTTGCAACAATTCTCTAAAGTCTCAATCTTACAAATAAGAGAGAAGTGAGGCTTTTTATAGTCCTCAAAATACAATGAATCGCCAAGATCGATTTGAGCAACGGATGGTCGAGATCTTGCCACATCAGCAATTAGTTACATCTTGCTATTTTTAGCAAAAGTGAAAGTTGACACAACTTGTGTACATAAAAACTCAGACAATGAAGGCACGTTTTCCAAGATGATAAGTATGTTATGTTGGAATCTATGAGGATTATCCATGTGGCGTGCCCTATTGGTGTTTATCTCTTCTTGTGAATGCAATGAACTTGGATACAATATTTGCGATATCATCAATTGGTGCACTTGGCGAATTTTGAATGGTGCCTTCTGCAACTGTCAAATCTTCTGTGTGTGCAACAAGTGTCCTTTCCCATTCTGCCATCCAAACTTGATTTGCTCCAATGAGTGTAGAAAGTGTGTAGATGTTATCCAATTGTTCTCCAAAGATGGTGTGAATGTTGTCAAAGTAAAGTGCATGTATGCGATTCTTCAAATCATCAATATCAACTTCTCCCGAAGGATCACATATCTTTCTGACTGAACTGTTTATCCTCTCTTGAATTCTTTGAAGTGCACTTCTTATTCGAACACTTTCACTTTCTACCTTCTCAAGAATTTGCTCCCTTATGAGTAAACTAAAATACCAAGAAGAAAAATCATATGATGATCTGTGTTCAATCACCTTTCCATCTATCAAGTCCATTTTTGGAGTATTCATCAAATCTTTCAAATATGGCATAAGATCTTCCTTGATGGCTCCAAACTCGAAACATACAACCAAAATGGCTTGGATTCTCTCCAATAACATGGAAACTCTTCCATATTGCTGTTTAATTTCCTCTATGAATCCATTAGCCTTGTCTTTGACTCTCTCCATCCATTCTTTCATCTCTTGGGATGATGATCTCATTCCTTCCAAACATGCAATAGATTCCTGTGAAAGCATGGCAGGTGGAGTTGATGTTCCTTCATGTTGATGAATTGGATTCATCAATTGCTGAATGTAATGTTTGAATCCCAAATTCTCTTTCTCTAACTGATCTCTCTTTTTTTTTTCTCACCTCAGTCTTTCCTTGATAGCTGCGACAATATCTTCCAACTCGTCTACTTCCTACTCTTCTGTTGTTGGACCTGTTGTGACCTAATCACACATCGCCCCATTACAAATGGGGACCCCCCTTTTTTGAGCTCTAATGCTTTGCATGAAGTTTTGATGATATCTTTGGTTTATTGCATGATGAAGTCAATGGTGTTTGAGTTCTATAGTCCTCTGATGACCTGATCCTGATGTTTGAGATCCTGAAAATGACTAAGTCTAGTAGCCTGATCCTGAAAATCCTGAAAATTGGCTAAGTCTGAAATCTGGTGGATCCTCAAAAATCTAGAATCTGCATGTTAAATCCGGTGGATCCGAGACCTATCTCAAACATCTCTAAACTTATACTTAAATATATTTTTCAATATACCTTACCCTGGGGACTTCTGTTTTCTAGGCGCGAATTTGCTCCAGGAAGTTAGGCGTGTTTTCTCATCTCAGCAAACCCATAAGTGCGCCTAAAGTAGAAACCCTGATGTGCGCCTTGAGAAAGGAGAAGTGAAGACCAAGGCGCCTTGATTGAAAAATTGCCAAAAGGCCTTAAGAATGGAAAATTTGACAAGGAAATGCTCTTAAAGCTAAGGCGCCTATTCATGTTCAAACAATCACAAAAGTGCACCTAAGTGGAAGGAGAAAGAGCATCTAGGAAGTGAGGCGCCCTTCATGCATTAGACCATCCATTTTGTGCGCCTTGGCAATATAGTAGATGAATAACCTCAAAATGGCCGCCTAAGATTCAAGTAGTCTCACAAGGGTGTAATCAAGTGTTGAAGAGCCTTAAAAATGTCAAGAATGAGCAAACTTAAGCTAGGCGCCAATTTCCTCTGTGTAACGTCATTTTGGCGCCTTAGCATGAAAGAGATGTTTAAACTAACTCCAAGTTGTGCCTTAGGAAGAAAGAGCATGATATGATATCATTAAGTGGCGCCTAAGTTGAACAAAGCTTCCTTGTCTATATCTAGTACTAGGAATCCATAAACTTGAAGTGTTTTCTCCCTTAAGTGCTAGGCGCAATTTCACACTCCAATCATCATCAAATTGCACTTAGAAGAGAAATCAAGTTGGAAATCACCAAATTTGGCTTAGTGAAGGTGCTTGAAATAATGAAATGCCAATCCAACAATAAGTCTCTCTCCTAGAAGTTTTTGTTTTATAACTGGAGGTCTCATCTGGAACATGAACTTGCAGTAATGAAGAGTCTTAATCAAATCCAAATAATGAACATTGAGACCAATCCTGATGTATGTTTGAGATCCTGAAAATGACTAAGTCTGGTAGCCTGATATCCTAAAACACTGAAAAATTGACTAAGTCTGAAATCTGGTGGATCCTCCAAATTCTATAATCTACATGTTAAATCCGGTGGATTCGAGACCTATCTCAAACATCTCTAAACTTATACTTAAATATATTTTTCAATATACCTTACCTCGGGGACTTCCACTTCTAGGCGCAAATTTATTCTAAGTAGCTAGGCGCATTTCTCACCTCTGCAAACATCATATTGCGCCTAAGGTAAGAACTCAAATAGGCACCTAGAGGAGAACAAGCTTCAAAACACTTCAAATAGTGGCGCCTTGAGAGGGATTAACATTTTGATCCTCAACAAGAGTTCTAACTTAGAAAATCTTGCAATAAAGTACCTCAATGAGTTTAGGTGCATTATACTATTTGTTGAGACATGATATTGCGCCTTGAGAAAGGATGATAGATGTTATAGAAAGGAAGTGGCGCCTTGAAGAATTGAACCCCCCAAGGCACCTTGAAATTGCCTAAAGTGCAAAATTCACTCAAATATGCTAAGGCGCATTTTTCATCTCCCAAGCCTCCTTTGAGCACCTTAGCATGAAGTGAATGTTTTAAACTATACAAAATTGCGCCTAAAGGAGAACGACCTTCTTCAAAGTTCTTAGGAGTGATTGAAGTTCACAAAATACTTATCAAGTGTTAGGCGCATTTTACCCTCAGTGCAAGTCTGTTTTGGCGCCTAGAGAAAAAACATGTTTAAATCTCCAAATCAATAAAAGGTGGCGCCTTGAGAGGCCTAGCCTTCCTTAAGAGGTTTGTGAGGTTGATTAAGCTCATAAAATGCTCATCTTGACCTTAGGCGCCACTTTACATTTGGAGGATCCTAATATTGCGCCTTGCAAGAGGACTTAAAACTATGAAATTTGATGTCATTTTGAGGTGAGAAGTCCTCTAAATAAGTATTCACTGAGTCAAAATCATCAAAATGCCAAAAAATAGGCCAAGTATTATAGGCGCATTTGCTTGTCTCTCCACACCTCAATGAGCGCTTTGAAAGAGAATGTATGAAGTGACCTTTAGGTAATGAGTGCCTAGATGATAGAAGTCATCCTAGATCATCTCCAAGTGTTAGAAAATATGAAATGTCAAGTATGAAGGCATTTATTGCTAGGCGCTAATTTCATCCCAAATCACCTAAGTATGCGCCTAGACTTGAAGAAGGGTTATTTACATGTTTAAAGTGTTTCCTTTGTTATAAAGTGATTAATATTGTTTTTCTTGTCTTGTAGGAACATCAACAAACCTAAGGAGCAAGCGCCTGGAGTCACCTTCATCCAAGGAGTGAAGTCAAGAAATTGTCATTGCAAGAAGAAACATCATGCTAGCCACCCTTGGAGATCACTTCAAGATCATCCTGTTAGAACGCTTCATCATCAAGTTGCATCATTGAGAGGAGTGTTGGTGAAGCCAAGGAGTCATCTGAAGGACAAGCACCCGAGTCACCTTCAAGTTGCAGAGGAAACACCACTCTAAAAGGTCATATCAAGTTCAACATTCATCATCAAGTTGCATCATGTTCGAAGACATCCATCCACCATACTTCAAGTTCTTTCATCTTCAAGTCTTTGAGAAGAGTCTTGAAGAGTCTCCTACTCAATCAAGCATCATTCTCTACTCTACTTCATGTCATCATCATCATCATCTACTCTTACATGAAGGAAGCAGCATCATATCTCTACTCTACTCTTCATGAAAAAGCATCGAAGATCAACATCAACCTACCTGCAAGAAGAAATGTCACAGTGTTAGATGAATGAGCAACATGTATCATACTCATCCAGTTTACAAGAAGAATGAACAAGGCAAGATCATTGAAGATACATTCCCAAGCATACAAGTTCAAGCAATCATATCGAAGACATCACAAAGATGATACAATTTGGGAATATGCCCAAAAGCAAATTGAATTAACTGTTGAAATCCATAAGAGTTGCTGAGGTGGCACCTACCTATCATCATCCAATCATAATCAACCATATCATATGATTGCATTCAATGTATCTTCAATAAGCAAGAAGCGATAGAGAACGCCTATGTGGAAGATGCTCTAAAAGATTCTATTTCATCCTTCTTGGAAAACGTGCCTTCATTGCCTCTCTTGTGTACTAAAAATAGCAAGTTGTTATAACTACCTGCTGAGTTGGCATAATCCTGGCCCTTGGCTACGTGAATTGATCCTAGCCTTTCATTGTAATATGGATCACTATATAAAGGCCTTGTTGCCTCATTTGTAAAGTCAATAGTCATTAGAGATTAGAAAGTAGTTCAGTTGGTAGTAGAGTAGGAGTAGAGTAGAAGAGACTCTCGAAATTCTCTGAGAGTGCTTGGAGATTGTTGTAAATATTTCTCAAGATTAATGCAAAGACATTGGAGCATTATTTGGTGTTAAGTGTTGTCTTGTGGAATGACATAGTTTCTTATACTTTGAAGAAGTGGAGAGATGTTTCAAGTAGATTAGAAGTAGATTAGTAGCTCTTTGATGTTATGCATGTTGTATTGAATATTTGATTAACTCCTAGCTCATGCTTTTAACATTCATCGCCGGTGAAGTGTTGTGTAAAGCTAGTCTAAGCTTCATTTGCATAAGTTCGATTGTGGATCCTTGTTTGAGTTGCGCCGTCTTATGGGTGCTTATATATAGCCTTCATAATTTAAAAACCATTCGCATACCTTAGGAGATTGCACCAACTTCATGTAGTTGTAGGCATCCTTGGCGAAGTGGAGTTAGGTTAATTCAGGAGTTTGTCTATTCATGCATCGTCATTACCTCATTGACCTTAGATTAGATTCCTTAAACCTTTATCTTTTGTCTTTTCTTTATCATTGATACATCATCCACACTTAAAGGAGAAATAAGCTAAGTGTATGAAGAAGTCTAATGTAAGTCCCTTTGTGATTATCAGCAAGATCACATGTAATCACTGAGTCTATCCAATATAAATCATAAAAAGGGAACCTTGGAGTTGTCTCACTGGATCACATAGCTTAGCCTTTGAGAGACTTTACTCAAGAGAGTTGAATACTCAGTGTTTCACTCTATTGTTGACTTGTCTAAAAACAATCATCAACAGGACCCAAGTCAAAAGTAGTCACATAATCTTCTGGAACAATATCATCCATCATCTTGTCAATCCTTGGTACTGCAATATGTACTTTTCTGGAACCAGAACTATCCCTTGTGATTTTGGAGAGCTTAGTCGCCTTCTTTCCTTTGTCTTTTCCTGCTTTGTATAGCAACTCCTCTAAACTGATTTATGGTTCTCTTTCCACAATGCATGTTTCCTTCACTCTTTCTCTTAACCATTCCGGCAACATAGATAGGTCCTCATTGGTTTCTTCTTGTATTATTGGCAATAATTCCTCATTAAAGTCATCATGTGGTGATTCTATCTCTTGGTCTTCTTCATCGTCCTCAATCATAGCTGCCTCATGACTTTCTTGTGGACTCAAATGATCTTCCTCAACTTGATTCTCACGCTAGGTTGACTCCAAAGATTCATGAATATTTCCTTGATCTTGCACATTCAGAGCTACTAGAACTTCTTCTCTTTCTTGATCTTCCACTATAGATGTCACATTTGCATTTCCGGAAGCATCTTCTCCTGGCCTAGAAGAAGTGCTAGCCTCATGTTTTGAATTTGATTTCTTTCTTTTACTACATTCACCTTGCGAACTATCCGGTCTTTTCCTCTTTTTTGATTGAGCTCTTTCCTTTGAACTATCACTATATCCACTAGATTCACTGTTGACCTCATTATCATGTTCACTGCTAGATTCACTATCACTTGCTTCTTTGGATGGCTGTGAATCTATATCTTCCATCAAGTTGTATGTGAATTGATAACCTTTATCAAGCATTTTGTGTATTTAACGATCTGCATACTGTCTGGCGCGAGCTATGATTGACTGCATCCAATCATCATCATGTGTAACTTCCCTTTCGGACCAATTGATGATGGATGGCTATTTCCTTTCTTCATCATATGTACTTTGGGAAATGAACCTACCATCTTCTTCAAGCTGATCAGGAATATTGAACACTATGTTCGCTCTTACTAAATCCCAAGATAACCTCAAACACCTTCTCTTTTTCATTTCCTCTTAATCTACTGCATCGACCCAATGATCTTCGAGGTGTGCTTTATGCTTATATCTCCTTCCAAATGCCTTCCGGACGGAGTTGAACGGATCAAAATTGTCTCTTCTCGAGTCATGAAGTACCATATTGTAAGCTTGTAGCTCATATTCCGAATTTTGTGTAGCTTGCAGTGATAAACAAGTTTCTAATTTTCCAATTCCAATTGGAAAATTGACTCCGGCTTTCTTCTTATTCTTCTGAATCTTGTCATATGCTGTCAATTGCATTGTCACCTCCAGCAGCACCATCTTGTCAGTGGGATATCTTGGCAAGCGGTAGGGAAAAGATGAGAATCCTTGAACTCTTATGTAGGTGAATTTTGGAAATTGGATGTACCATCGTCCATACTTGTTCACCAAATTCATGGCCTCTTTTGATAACCTTTTATGAATATCTCCTTGCAATTTCCTCACAATATACATGGAAAAAGCATCGTTGAACCTCCGGTAGTCGTCAATAGCTGCTAATTGCAATTGTGGATAGCAATTATATACCTTGAATTGTCCAGGGCCATGTCCTACATTGCCTCTATAGGTCAATCCTACATATCTTTCACATCTTGCTAACATGTAGATGACATATGAGCTCATGTAGAATGACCTTGTTACTTCCAGTTTTGTTAATTGCTCATGGATATTGTTGCTTATCATCTCCGCCCAATCAATCATCTTTTTGCCTTTTACAACTTCTTGCATGTAGAAGAACATCCATGTCTCAAATGTAGATGATTGCGGACAACCCATGATTCTACTCAAGAATATCACCATGTATCCGTACTCCGAAAAGAAATCTGATTTATGGAGCTTCTTTGGCATCTTGCTATGATGGTGTCTTGGTTGTGCTATCCACTTGGTGTTGATCTCATTCAAACAATCCTTTGCTCCAGAATCATATATTTGTCGTGCCTTCTCCTTGGTGCAATATGTGGTAGACTTGTACCTTGGGATGTCAAATGTCTCCGCAATAGTCTCCTTCCTTAGGTGAGCCAGCACTTCGCCATCCTTAGTCACAATGCATCTTCTTTGGCGGTCATAATGGCGAGCGCACTCTAGCATCAATTCGACACTTGGCAATGCGAGCGGAAAACATGCGGCTTGCACTATTCCGTTCTTGAACATCTCCTTGATGACTTTGGAGTTACTAGGCTTGTTCAATTCCTTTTTTACCTCGTCCATGTTGGTGTGTCCCAAGTTGGTGTCGCTCAAGTTCCTTCATCTTGATGTGATCTTGGTCTCGGGCATGGTCCCTTTCATGTCGCTCTTGAACAAGGCTTGGCATTCCCTCGCATTCATCATCTACCTACAAGTGGAAAATTTCTTAAGTTAGTACATTGATACGACACTTGATATAAAAGGGGAATTAATGAAAAATCTCTACCACCTTGTGAATGTGGGATAAATAAATCATGATATTATAACAATTTTCACACCTATTTATCCAAAACTACTTAATAATAGCTAATAAAACTTGCTGCAAGGAAGAGCATAATGAAAAATGTCTGCTCTACGTATGTTGTTTTGCTCTGCAGCTCTGATTTTTCAGTTTAGATTTGGGTGTGAAATGGAGAATTAAGTCTCTCCTCTAAAGTGTTCCCACTTTTCCTTCTAACGCCTAGGAAATTTGCCCTTCGTCTTGAGTAAAATCTGCTCTTTTGAGTGAAATTATGCTCTTTAATCTACTTATTTGTTTCGGAGATGAATGTGAAAAAATGAGGATTAAAAACCTCCTTATATAGTACTGACGCCTATTCAACTTACTAGGTCGGTCTAGTGCAAGTTGGCCTACCTTTTGATTGATAATTTTTGTTGATTTAAAATTAAATCTCCTTCTCCCTAGGCCGACTTGCTTTAACTTGGGCGAATGTTTCTTTGATGAAGGCAAGGATTGTGTGAAGGGCGCATTCTCATTCTACAGTTGGAATATGCGCCCATTCTAGAGCATATTCTCCTACAGAGGAAATCTCCCTCATTTTGGGCGCATTCTCCTCTTGTGTGAGGAATTTCCATCTTTTGCCTTAGTGCATATTCCTCATGGACAAGGATTTTGCGACCTTCCTCTCATGAACTTCTTAAACTTTCATTCCACCTTCGCGAATTCTTTAAGTTTTTTTTTTATAATGGATCTTCATAAAATCACATCTATTTTCAAGGATTGTAGATTTGGGTGGACTAAGAGGTGGCAAACTTTCTTCATGTTGAGGGATTTTCCTTTGAGTGTGGGCGCATATTCCTCATGGACAAGGAATTTCCGACTTTCTCCATGATGTCATTTTCTACTAAGGACTTGTCAAATGATTTTATCTTATGCCTCCTAATGATTTCTCAATGCATTCTCTAGGTTTCCCTTTGATGACTTACATGATTTGTCCACAAGCACATTTCCACATGTCTGGAGGAATGTTTTCCTAAGGCGCAAATTCCATATCTCTGTGGATTTTCCCTTATCCTAGAGCGCATATTCCTCATGCATGAGAACTTTCCACTTTTTAGAGCACATTCTCCTCATGTATGAGACTTTCCTGTAATGTGTCGTACCTGTTTGTAAATTTTTTAATGATCTTTTTACGTGTTATTTTATTATTTTATTGTGATCTTTCAGACTAGAGAGAAGATGCAGAAGGGGTTTTAGTTTTCCTGCAGATGTGTGTTGCCAGAGCATACAAAATATAGCATATATTGCAAACCCAGAAAATATATCATAGATATTGTAATATCCCCTTCTTGATACATGGTTAGTCCATCATTGGGTTCCCGTGGACTAGCAGTTTGGTTAGGGAATTGTGGTTAGTATGGCCTTGGAGGTGTTTGTCGGTGATGGAGTTGTGGTGCGAGGTCAATGGATCCAGTTGGCACCCTCAGAGTTGGCTCTGTTTGCTCTTGGTCGTTACTATTTTTAATAAGTTCGAGTTTAATGTTGGTTCGGGATTTTAAGAGTGGGGTCAAGTTCGTCTCGTCGAGGGCTTTCTGACGAGCTATAGATCATTGCATTCTGACACCGTCTTCATATTTATTTTAAAGTCCGAAGTTTAATATATTTATTAATTGGGACTTTATGAGCAAACATTATATTGTCACTTTGTAAAATTAAGTTGCAACTTAAAAGTGACCCCCAAGGAGTTGGGCGCCCATGGGAGACATAAGAGGATGAAAATTAAATATTAAAACAAAAGAATTTCCCTCCATTTGGGGTGTTGAGTTTTGGAGGAGAAGATGAAAGGTGAAAAAAGCTCATTTTGCATTATGCTATGTTTTGATATTTCTCTTGTGAGCTCTACTAGGGTTTGAGGGTTTAAAGTTTCGAACCAGGCTCTTGGAGATGAAAACCTCCCTGAGTGACGACATTCTACAAGTGTGCAATACTACCCAAAGGTGCCATTTGAGATGAATACACTCAGTATTCACTACTGTGCTTCAATGGAGTTTGATTCTTGAGGGTTTGAGGATATATTTGCCACATCATTTCCAGAGATTGTATTGAACAGCCAATGACAATGGTGGAAGATCGATAGAAGCAGCTGAGTTGAAGTTTGTTGCAGCCATGAGAGATACCCTGCTGGCCGTACTTCCTTGAGCAGGTCGTACACAATTTATGCAGCTGTTTGGTGTGGTTTTGGGGCATATATCTCACCCATTCTTGGTCGCCTTGCCTTGGGGGAACATTGCTGATCATTCACAGTGCTGAGTGGAGGAGTTTCCAGTTGTATTTGCTGCCATTTTCACCTACAGCCAACCGTACCTTACATTGGAGGACGTGGGTCTTTGGAGTTGCTTCTCCAACATTGTTAGCAGCCATTGTAGTGTCTATTTGAGGCGTTTAGTGCCTATATCTATGCTAATAACACTTGTATAAGCAATCTTTACCATTCATTGGAGTTTGGAGGCATTTCCAACCATACCCACTTGCTGGTCCATTTCCGACTGATGTACCAAGTTGCATATTTTAACATGGGTATGTGATAGTAATTGTTTATTGGCCATTTTACTATCTAGGTAGTTGATAGTTTCTTCATCTCTATTGTATATATTTTAGGTTTTTGTTATATGCAATATATTGTATGCTTCGGCAACACATATGCAGGAAAACTAAAAACCCTTTCTGCATTCTTCTCTCTAGTCTAAAAGATCACAAAAAAATTAATAAAAAATCACACAAAGATCTTAAAAATATACAAACAGGTACGGCACATTACAAATATGAAGAAAATAATGAAGACCCAGATGGTAAAATGGCCAAATAACAATTACTATCACATACCCATCATTTGTTTTTCAACTTGGCACATATGCTAAGTGTGAACCAGCAACTGGGTATGGCTGAAATCGCCTCAAATCTCCAAGGAATGTGAAAGATTAACAATACAAATGATATCAGCAATAAATAAGGCTCTGGACGCCACAACAAGACCAAATATCGAGTTGCAAATGGAATAGAAGAGTCCTCTACAATACCCACGTCCCCTCTAGCATGTGTACGGCCTGGGCTGGGACATATGCAGCAGCAAACACTCTAGAAACCCTCTGTAATTCGCTGGAATCAGACTGCACTCATAGTATGATGCTAGGTGACCAAGGGAAATGGATCAAAATGCATATAAACTCACAATAGAAGCCCCAATAAGTAGTACGGCCTGACTGAGAGGGTACGGCCAGCAGCAGCAAATAATCTCAGTCCAAAAACAATGAAATATCAGCTCCACTATCCTCAGCAACTAACCTCCAAATCTGCTTATGAAGAACGCAATAGAAAATGCAAGAGTAATGCCAAGTTCTTCTCAAACCCTCGACAAACAAACTCCATTGAAGCACATTTGTGAACACTGAATGCATTCACCTCAAATGGCACCTTTGGGTGATCTCGCACACCTGTAGAATGCCGTTACTCGGGAGGTTTTCGTCTCCAAGAGCCTCTGGTTCGAATCCACAAACCCTCAACAAGAACAAACCCTAGCAGAGCTCAATAAGAGAAAATCACAAACATAGCATAGCAAATGAGCCTTCTTTTTCATCTTTTATTTCCCTCTCCAAGCCCAACGCCCAAGAGGAGGGAAGTTCAACTTGTTTTATTATTTTATTTTATCCCCTTATGTCTCCCATGGGCGTCCACCTCCTAGGGGGGTCACTTTTTAGGTTACAACTTATTTTATAAAGTGACAACATAATATTTACTCATAAAGTCCCAATAAATAAATATATTAAACTTCGGACTTTAAAATAAATATCAAGGTGATACTGGAATGCCATGATCTATAGCTCGTCGGAAAGCCCTCGACGAGACAAAACCAACCCCGCTCCGAAAATCCCGATCTGGCACCGTCCCCGAACTTACTAAAAATAGTAACTGCCAAGAGCAAATTGAGCCAACTCAGAGTGTGCCAACTGGATCCACTGACCTCGAACCACAACTCCATCACCGACAAATAGCCGCAGCCAAACTAACCACAGTTCCCTAACCAAACTGCTAGTCCACGGGAACCCAATGATGGACTAACCATGTATCAAGAAGGGGACATTACATTTCCTCTTTTCACTTTTGACTCTTACTTCCTTAGGCAAATTTCTCAAAGTTTTCAAATGGATTTTCATGAATTTCAACTAAGGAGATAAAATTTCCATTGTTTTTGATCCAAAAATCACCAACTCTAAATGGGCGCATATTGCATGATCAGAGGGAATTTCACTAGGGCGCATTCTCCTCATGGACAAGGAATTTGCGCTCTTCCTAATCATGAATTTTCTAAGTATTTTGATGACCTTGTAGTAAGTTTTTCACGATTTCCAATGATCAAATTTTCATCATATTGCAATTTTCATGTCTAGATGGATCTTCTTCCAGAGCGCATATTCCTCTTGTGGAGGGAATTTCCACTTTCCTAGGCGAAAATTCCATGGGTGCATGAAAAATGTGATTTTCACACTTAGTCATTTTCAACAATTCAAATTTCTCATTCCTCTGTTTTCCAAATTCGACAAGCTTTCATCATCTTATTCTCAGGGATTGATCTCAGTATGCTCATATATACCTTGTTTGATAGATGACCTTTATTTGCATGGAGATCGGACAAGATTCAGGATCAAGACTCTCTAGACTACTAAAAACCAAAAGCGAAAATTTGGGGGCTCCCATTTGCAATGGGGCAAGTTGTGATTAGGTCACAACAGAGTGCACACCAAGTTACACTAGTTGTCATAGTTGGAAGAGAAATGAGGGGAGTTTGAACAAGCGTGTTCTTTGGAGAACTCATAATTTGAAGTAGGTAATTTGAAGCAACTCTACACAAATCCGAATCAACCCATCCCAAAGAAATATAATAGAGATCAGCAACTTTATAGGAATGCTGCAGTTTAGTTCACAATATTGTAAATGCAAAGTAGTAATGTAGGTACTAAACATTAGACTATTCCCTCAATTAATATCTTAATATCTATCTATGCTTCCATCATTGTTATTTCGTTTAAATTACGTGGAGTGCACACCAAGTTACACCAATTGTCATGGTTGGAAGAAAGGTGAATTGTTCTAGCCAAGCCAAACCGTTGTTCCACATTTAAGGTAGGTAATAAACATAAAAATATCAAGAACAACATTTGATTGATAAACAGTTTCTCAACATGCTACTTTTCGTTATATAAACATGTTTAGAAGACACTATATTTTTTGAAAAGTGATTATTGATAAAAAAAAAACAATCACTTCTCCTTGAAAAATACTGTAATTGAAATACTTCAAATATAATTATCAGTTTAAACCAAACAAAAAAACAAAAAATAGACTTTGGAAGATTGACTATTCATAAAAACAATCAATACACTTTAACAGATTTTACAAACCAATCAGTTAAGGCGATCTGCCATATTAACATAATTACCAACTTAACCTAATGCCCAATAAATTTAAGATTACACAGAAGCTCCCAAACGCAAAACAGAGTTTTTCTAAATTAAAAGAATTCAAAGCCTAAATGCAGAGCATGAAGTGACTATAAAAAACCCTTATGGAGTTTTCAGGCATATGCAATTGTCAGGTGTGAAGCGAAATTCCACAATCTTTACCAGCATCCTCCCTGCTGCTGCCTAAATGGGAGCTTGGGAACGGGTATCGACATCCATCAAAAAATAAAGGACAGAAATTCTGTCAGATGTTGTAGTTGCAACTGCCCCGGTAGACATGTATGTAAAAATGTGGAAGAATAGACAAGGTACGCAAAGTGTTTGACAGAATGTATCTAAGACGTGCAGTCTCGTGGACCGAAATGATTGCAGAATATGCACAAAATGGATTTATCGAAAGGTATTTAGAAACTTTCAAGCAAATGCAATTGGCAAGTGTAAAGCCAAACTCAACAACCTTAGCCAGCATTCTCCCCACCTGTGTCAATCTAGGAGCTTCGGAACAGGGTATGGCCATCCATGAAAGCACAATGAAAGGGGGATTCTGTCACATGTTATAGGGCAGCTACATGTTATGGATGCAGCTGCCCTGATCGACATGCATGCAAAATGTGGAACCATATACAGGGCATGGAGAGCTAACTAGAAACTTCAGGACAACAGTCATACAAAGGATACATATAAGACGAATGTAAAACTGATAACTGGTTAAATCAATAAATGTATATGAATCTGAGCTTTCTCTAACATTATCTCTGCAAAATTTCAAATCCAATTAGAATGAGAACCAGCAGCAAAATCCAATCAAACTAGCATAAATCAATAGAATCTCATCTCAATAAAAATAAATAAATCAAGTTAAGAGACTGTAAAACAGTAGCTGGGAACCACGGAAGCACAAATTTATATGCAGCAATGTCTTGTATGCTTTAGGCTACTTTTCCCCATTAGGACAACATTATATGAACTGATGCATGAATTCACATAAGTTTTAAAGGGATTCTGTAAATATAGCTGTATAAGCTTTTCCTACCAAGATACATATCAGACCATTCAACATATTTCCTCTTGAACATCAATAATGACAAACCCTAAAAACGCTTTGCTATGCTATTACAACACATGTTCTCCTACATTTTGGAGAAAGAATTATGCCTACATTTCACAGTTAGGGTTTGCCCACAAAATGCAGTTCAGTTTACATACATTGCACAAAACACATAAAAGAAAACTCATATACTCTGTTTGTGTTTGGCAATAAATGTAAAATAGAAAACAAATACATAAAAATTTGAAACCCTGAAAGATTTAAAAATAACTAACCCAAAGAAGCAGAACAGAATAAAAAGAATTAAAAAATGAAAGTAATGGAAAATAAATGTTTCTGGATTTGACTGTGTATTAGTTCTTCACATCAAATCCTAGTACACAGTCAAATGCAGAAACATTCATTTCATTCATTTTCTAATACTATGGACTGTGGAAATTTAATGTGTACAGTGCATATCTTACCTTATTTGATCCCTTCACATAAAATCATGAAAAATCAAACAAATGAATTCATAAACTCAAATTTATTCATACATAGAATATTTATTTCACAGTTAAAAAAGAATGGTACCTCTTCTGGTCGCCGTGGGAGAGTATTTGGCCTCCGCGGCTTATCTTGCCGCAGAGAGAATAACGCAGACGGACTACTGTATCTGGTTATGGTTTGCTGAATGTCCATCAAAATTGACTCAAACCTCTCTATAATGATGCATCCGAATGAAATTCGGAATTTCTCGATTTAATGGGATCGAGGTGGAAGACAAGGAAAGGGCTAGAAGATCTTTCATCTGAAAATTTGAAAATTATATAAACGGCCACTTTTGTTTGAAATTGCTTCATATTTCTATAAATATAAATGATTTTAAATTTCTATGATCTATCTTCGAGGAGTTGTTCAAAAATACCCAAAAACAACTGTTGGACCCAAACATGTGCACCAAAGCACCTATTACCCATAGCCTTATTATTGTTTGTGTGTCACCATATGATTGGTCGTTTCTTTGATGTGACATATGAAATGGATTATTACACATGTATTGGTTCCTTATTAAATTATTTTTGTAATATTTGTATTGGTTATTTTCATAAATTGAATAATTATTGGTATTAAATGGCAAGCACTAATTTAGTCATTAACATGTTAAAAGTTGTGGTCATTATACTTAAAACTAGTAGGATTTTTTTTTTTCATAGATTTTTTTTTTTTTCAATTTTTTTTTGTTTTTATTTTTTAATTTTTCCAATTTCTTTTTTTATTCCATAGTTTTCATTATTTTTTCAACTTTTTCTCTTCCAACAGTTCTTTTTTTTGTTTTTTTTTTTTTTTTTTCCAATTTTTTTTTTTTTCCACCTTTTTCTTGAACCTTTTTAATTTCTTTTTGAGTTTTTTTTTTTTTTTTAATTATTTTTTCAACTTTTTCTCTTATTTTTAATTTCTTTTTAGTTTTTGTTTTTTTTGGCGTAATTAAATATTTTAAAACAATTGTATTGTTATAGATTTATAAGCTAAAAGATATTTTATTTTGTGAAATTTTATATTTTGATGAGTTTTTATGAAGAATTATTTGTTTTATTATTATGAATATTGATAATAACTAATGTAGTTTTTGTAATTTTCTCCACCTTTTTTTCTTTCAACTATTTCCAATTTCTTTTTTTTGTTTTTTTTTGCTATATATTTACACGAAAAAATGAGTGCTCTCATCTCCACCCTTGTAGAATGCCTCTAAGCATAATTAATAAATGTTAATTTGATTAAACTATTATTTATTGAGTTTTGTAGAGTCTTTGTTACCTCTAATCAATGTCAATTTTCTTACAAATATTATTTAATGAGTTTTGTAGAGGTGCCTTTGTTATCTCTAACTAATCTTAATTTATTTATTAGTATTACTAGTATATTTATATTTTAAAAAATATATCTACAATATGCGAAGAAATAAATATCTTCTTTATAGCTTTTATGATTTTCTCCAATTTCTTTTTTTATTTTTTTTATTTTGCGTTTTCATAGTTTTTTTATTTCTCCAAATTTTTTCTTTTTAATTTATTCCAATTTCTAATTTCTTTTTTGCTTTTTAATTTTTATTTTTTTCAATTTATTT
This sequence comes from Cunninghamia lanceolata, assembly GCA_027924645.1. Classification (NCBI taxonomy): domain Eukaryota; kingdom Viridiplantae; phylum Streptophyta; class Pinopsida; order Cupressales; family Cupressaceae; genus Cunninghamia; species Cunninghamia lanceolata. The sequence continues at coordinate 13,391,847 of BSBN01001271.1, forward strand.
TTGGTTCCATAGTTTTTGTGATTTTTTCACCTTTTTTTCCCCAATTTCTTTTTTGTTTTTATTTTTTATTTTTTCCAATTTTTTTTTTGGTTTTTATTTTTTATTTATTCCAATTTCTTTTTTGGTCTTTATTTTTCATTTTTTTGCTATATATTTACATAGAAAAAATGAGTGCTCTCATAGAATGCCTCTTAGCATAATTAAATAAGTTTGTAGAAATTCTCTTACTTTATAAAATTTAACAATGTTGGATATGTGTTTTATATTTTGCATTGTTATATTTAGTTAAGCTTAGAGGTTCTCAGCCAGGGCCTAAATTTAATGGTCATATTTACGCATTTTTGTTGTAGAATACAAACAAAATTTTAAAAATATTGTATCATTTGAAAGGAGAGATTTTGGATAGACTGTCAAAATTTATATAGATTGTGATGATATATATTTGGTTTATATATCATTTTACTTATACTAAGGTTGTTGATAACTGATAGGGGGGGAGGGTGAATCAGTTATCCTAATTATTTCTTCTTTCTGAACTTTCTTATTAATCAATGTAGCATTAATTCAAACAAGCAAACATTACCATGAAATGGAAAAACACATGACACAGTATTTTTGACGTGGAAACCCTGTTAAAGGAGAAAACCACAAGGTGATTAACCCAAAGATTATTCTCTGTTAGAAGAATAAGGAATTACAAAATGGCACTTGCCAATTAGGGCTCACTGCCCGAGCACACTGCTCACAAAGGAGGCACACTGCCTACAAGGAGACACACTGTCTACAAAAGAATGTTATACAATACTTGAACTGATTGGAAGCATCCACATATGCTGGAGTTCAGTTCCGGTTAGGCTCAGTACACTGATCTGCTGCACTTCATCTTTCCTTTTCTCTTATGCTGCTTTCCTTTCACATACCGGACCTTCCTTACTGCTTCTGCTCTGCTTTGCTTTTATTTGCATATCACATATCACCACAACACTTCTCACAACTAAATCCATCCTATATATATCCGCACAAGTGATTTCATTATCTTTCTAGTCAACACCCGAAACAGTCAATCTTCTCACAAACTCTGTTTTGTCAGTTGAATCCTTACACATCAAGTAATGTGGATCAAGCATATACTTGTAGAAATCATTAATCATGTCGGCCAAACATGATTCATGCCTTCATAACCTTTAACACCATCAGTAACACATCCGGAAAGTAGTCTGATGTTCTGTCAGTCAATTCTTCCTCTGTTCACACTGTCACTCAGGAATCTGGTACTCAACTATTCATATCTTTTTCCTTGTCCATCACTGGAGGCTAAATCCTTGGAATCTATTACTCAAGGTAGTCCTCTTGACTTTCCCAAATCTGCACTTTACCAAGATACTTCCTCTGAGAGATCCAGACCTGTCTGTCGGACCTTGCCACAAGCTCTGTTCTTGTTTACCGGACCTCAACAATCTTCATTCTGACTTCCGGTAGAGACACACCATGTCCTGCAGATGTGTGGGATGAACTTTGTTGCCATCAATGACAACAATCATGAATCCATATAGTGTCTCTTGCCAACAATCTCCCCCTTTGGCATTGATGGCAACACTTAGTGAAAAATGACTAAGTGTTTACACTAAGCTCCCCCTTGGCTGGTGCTCTATCTTTATATATATTTTCTAGAGCTCCCCCTTAGTTGGATTCCTCATTTTTCACTGCTCCTCACTCCCCCTTTGACATCAATGGCAAAGGGTAGGGTCCGCATACCAAAATTTACAAAAATTTAACTATATTTAGCTGCATAAGTATATATATACAAGTTGTACTTACATATACTTAAGTATGTCTGCAAAAGTGTTCTTCAACTGTACAACTTTTGTCGCCCAACTCTACTTCATCCTGTCCAAAATTGAGATATGCCCATTCAACAGGAATGCAAACGCATCTGCCCTTTTTAGATTTGTCGGATCATTTATCTGGGCTGTGATTTGAGCTTCTGTTATGGCCTCATGCATGGCCTCTAGCTTAGGGACAATTAACCCCCTGAGCTCACTCAACCTGCTTATTCTATTTTTCCTTTCCTTCTCCAATTTCTTGATTTCACTCAAGACTGCAATAGTCTGACATTCTTGATTTGTTATAGAGGAAGAAAGGGGATCAAAATTTTGAGACAAGCTTAGTAGTTTGTCCTCTTGCTCTTTTATTTTCTTCTCAATCTCCACTGTTACCTTGGACCAGGAGATACAAAATTTGTATATTTCACCGCCATCCTTAAGAGCATTTTCTAAGCTCTTTATTCCAATGTTCATGTTTCTCCTATCATTAATGATCAAACCCTGTACCTCGGAGAACCTTTTATCCAAAAACTCCTTTCGGACCTTTTCTTCAGCTAATTTTTCTAGAGAATCAAAATGTGTGCTAACACTGCTGACTAAGGTTTTGAGATTACCGGAAGAGGAGGCTGTGGGATCCTTCTGAAAAGATGGCATGATCTTTTCCAACACTCTGGATGCTACCTCCATAAGCTCACAGTCTTCCATGTGAGATTTCAGTAGTTTCTCTTTGACTTTCTCATTTGCAAATGAGGCTATTTTCATTGTTTGCACTGGTGACAAAGAGTCAAAATCTAATGGTCCTTTTAGTAGGTCTAGTTCATCAATTTCTATAGTGGCTTTTGTCAAGAATTCTTGAACAGTTTGTGCAGTGTCTCTTGCCGGAGACAGATGTCTCTTCTCTTCTGCAATCTTGGAGCTGTCCTTTTGAGTTTTCTCTCCTTCTGCAAGCTTAGCACTGTCATCTTCTTTTTCTTTTACCTCTGCTTCTTTCTCCTGTGATTTTTCTTCTCCTTTAGATCTGGAGACTATAGGGGAAACCAGAGGAGAAATGTTAGTTTGTTCGGGGCCCACCTCTTCTGACATTTTCTCAGGAGTTTCTTCTGCAACATTTGTAGTGGAGGGAACAGTATCCAAGTCCTCTATAATAGGAAGATTAAATCTTTTGAAGGTTTTCCAGAGAATCTCTTCAGTGTCCTTGGCTACCTTGTCGGTCTCACCAAGCATAAGCTAATTCATCCTTGCTTTGCTCTTGAATTCATCCGTGCAGTCTTTGAATACCATGTTCATTGTATTGGGATCAATTGAAGGATATAGCTGAATAGCTATCTGTTCCCGGATCTCAAGGTCTTTTGCCATGGCATTGATCTTTCTCATTTCCAACTCCTTCTCTAGACTCTTAGGAATTAGAGAGATAATTTCAATAAAAGCTTTATTGTAAACGTTCAGATACCTGATTGTAGCTTCCTGTAGGATCTTTTGGTTGGCCTCATTGTAATCATCATAGAATTTAGCCATTGGTTGAAGGTTTCCATCCACAGTGACTAATTTGATTACACTTTCTAGGGACATGGTGGGCTTTTCAACAAATTCCTCTATCATTTCTTCCTTGTCTTGGCCTATGGAGGGCTTACCAGATCCTTTCTTCTTCTTCTTCTTTATTTCCTTTACCCCCTCATCTGATTCAGTTTCTTCTTCATCTCTTTGACTTGCATAAGCCCTTGTGGCTTTTGTCTTTGACCTTTTCTCTCCTTTACCGGATGCTTGGACTTCCAATTTTGAGCTTTTAGTAGGGACAGGTGCTGGTCTCTTTAAAGATCTGGTTCGGGTGGAAGTTTCTACTGAAGCACTTTTCTTGCTTCCGTTTTCTGCCTCTTTCTTCTCTTCATCAACTTTTTGTCTCTTTTCCCGGTTGGCATCAAGTGCCTGCTTTGAGATCCCAAGGCCTTGTGCAATATGTTCTACTTCTTTTCTCACCTTCCTTTTCATCTCTGGTTCTCTGAGTTCCACATGGATCTTTACACTCAGCTCCTCAAAGGTTCCAAACCTTTCTACCTTTGGATCTTTAGGTTGACTCAGCATGTGTTGAACATGTAGCTCCACAATCTATTCATCCACTTCATACCCCATGGGCATGATCCAGACTGTCCTTAGTTCTACTGCCTCCATTAGGCACTGATCAGTCTCTACCATAAAGCAGACTGTGTCTTTGTATTTCTCAACAAGGGATTGGGCAATCCTTTCTCTTGTTTGCATCATGTTCTGAAAGTTCTTAAAGTATCCCCATAGAGCTATTTTTCTTGCCTTTGCATCTCCAAGTTCATGCAAGTAATCTCTGATCTGGATAGCTATTGGTTTGTCATTTTCCCATACCCATCCATTTGATTCGAGAAGCTCATTCATGAAGTAGAAGAACAAACATAGTATCAATCCTCCATATTCAAAGGAGTTCTTTTTATCCTTCTTGATCTTCTATATGTTTTCCATTAATTGGCTCAAGAGGAGTTCACAGATATTATAATCTGCATTCTTTCTTAGCATCTCATAGGCCGTGTATGCTATAGTTCCAGATACTGAATTCTCCCTACTGGAATGATATATCTTGTATCCTATTATCATAGATGCATACTTGATATTCGGGTCAGTAATATCTTCAATGGTCATTGCCCTCTTATCAAATTTTGATCCAGTGGTGTCTGTGACAATGTTGTTTTTGACAGACTTGAGGACAGGAATTCCTCCGAAGGAATGTAAACCAGTTACTGCCCTAATTGCTTCCTTGGTGATCTTGCAAGGTCTATTCAGCCATAGGAAGTTATCATGCACCCTACTTAAAACATACCGGACCCATTCATCTTCTTCAAAGCAGGGGAAATGAATGAACTGATCAAAATGCTTTTCCTGGATGCCCTTATATTCTGGTTTAAGCTCAAAAGCATCATCTATCAATTGTTTGTGATAGATGTCTCTTAGTTTGAATTCCCCAAACTCTTCAATATTGGCATGTATGTAAACCCTAATGTCTTCTGTGTGTAAAACGCCATGCGGAACACTAGAAAATGCACCTAGGGGGTCTACCTCCAAGGATTTGTATGGATGTTTCTTAAATGTAGGGCGAGGTCTATCAGAAATCTTTACAATATTCAGAGTACCCATTATCAAGAGATTTGCAGTGAGATATTTGAAAATAGAAAATACCTTTTGCGCCTATCGGTTTCACGGAGTTGGTTGGATTCATCTCTGGAAGTAATGACTTCTGCAAGTGATCTTTAATGAACTTGGGGAATTTTGTTGCAGAGCTCCGCTTTTCGTTTCCTCTTGAGTGTAGAATGAACGAGTGATTAATGAAAAACCCTTATATTGCTCCGTAAGCCCTAATATCAAACTGTAATAAATGCTTGACCTACATTATTCTGGTTTGCCTTATTCGGGTGATTTGAAGAACTGGATCAACCCTAATTTTTAAACATCTTGCGGATCTTCCAAATCTTAACCACAGTTTGTTTAAATATATCCCTTGTGACTCCTTCAATCCACAACTCTTCTTGTGCCAGTTCCGGCACCAATTGACTGGCTGGGGGAACAAGGTTTTCTTTGTGTCTCTCCCTGAGCCAGAGCTCACTTTTCAGTTTCCGGAAGGAATATTAGCACCAAAGTCTGGTGCGGATCCAACCTCTACATTCTTGGTACTTTTCTTCACCCAAATCTTGCTCATCTCATTTTTAACTTCATCCACATTCATCTTTTGTTTACCCTTTCTTGATTCTGATTATATACCGGACTTCTTTTGTCCTGATTCTTGCTTCTGCAGACTTTTGCATTATGACCGGACCTATTACAGATTTGGCACACAACATTTCTTTGCATATTTGACTGATATCCTCTTGATCTACATTGATTAGCCATATAACCTACTCTATTGCATGCAAACCATCTACCATTGAATGATTTGTTCATTTGCATATTTCTGCATTCATGAGACTTGTGACCATACCTTTTGCAGTTAAAACACTGTCCGGAGAAGGATGAATTAGTTTGATTCATTCTCTTTCTACACTGATTAGCTTTGTGACCAAAGTGATTGCAGCTGTGGCAGTATCCATTGAAGGATGGATATCTTTGAGCATTGGGCTGTCTTACCGGAGGTCTTCTAGGCCTATTCCTTAGATTTTCTGATCCAAAATTCTTCTGACCGGATCCGAAGCTTTCTCCTTTCTCATATCCCAAACCACATTTGTCATCTACCTTCTTTTGACTTCCAAGAAGAACTTCAAGTTGAGCAGAACTTATCTTGAATTTCTCTTTATACTCATTTGCTATTTGAAGATCCCTTTTTAGAGAGACAATTTGATCCTCAAGTTTTTCTTCATTATCTTTAGCATCTTCAAGTTCAGATTCAAGATGTCTGATAATTCTATCCATCTGGTGGCATTCTTCTGATTTCTCCTTGAGAGATTGTCTTAGATTATTTTAGTTTTTCTTTTCTCTTCAACTTCTTGGGTAAGCTTTATAACTCCTGATTCCATTTCATGTCTTACCATAATGATTTCTTTTGATAACTTTTCACATAACTTGGTTTTCTCAATCAGTTCTTCATTTGCATTATTTTCTTCACCTTGTCTTGCCAATTGCTGAAGCAGCTCCTTTCTCTTTTTCATAGAGAGACTTAATTTATCTTTTAGTTCTCTCATGAAATCATCAGCCTGTTTGAGTCTTTCCTGTAATTCATTGACTTCAGAGTTTGATTGTTCAAAATCATCAAGGGCAGTCTTGAGTTGTTATCTTAAACCATATGCATCCATTTGAACTCCCAGATCTTCCTCGAGCTGTTAGACTCTGTTAGGAGGAACTTAGCTCTGATACCAATTGTTGATAACTGAGAGGGGGGGTGAATCAGTTATCCTAATTATTTCTTCTTTTTGAACTTTCTTATTAATCAATGCAGCATTAATTCAAACAAGCAAACATTACCATGAAATGGAAAAACACATGACACAGTATTTTTGACGTGGAAACCCTGTTAAGGGAGAAAACCATGAGGTGATTAACCCAAAGATTATTCTCTGTTAGAAGAATAAGGAATTACAAAATGGCACTTGCCAATTAGGGCTCACTGCCTGAGCACACTGCTCACAAAGGAGGCACACTGCCTACAAGGAGACACACTGCCTACAAGGAGACACACTGTCTACAAAAGAATGTTATACAATACTTGAACTAATTGGAAGCATCCACATATGCTGGAGTTCAGTTGCGATTAGGCTCAGTACATTGATCTGCTACACTTCATCTTTCCTCTTCTCCTATGCTGCTTTCCTTTCACATACTGGACCTTCCTTACTGCTTCTGCTCTGCTCTGCTTTTATTCGCATATCACATATCACCACAACACTTCTCATAACTAAATCCATCCTATATATATCTGCACAAGTGATTTCATTATCTTTCTAGTCGGCACCCGGAACAGTCAATCTTCTCACAAACTCTGTTCTGTCGGTTGAATCCTTACACATCAAGTATGCGGATCAAGCATATACTTGTAGAAATCATTAATCATGTCGGCCAAACATGATTCATGCCTTCATAACCTTTAACACCATCAATAACACATCCGGAAAGTAGTCTAATGTTCTGTCAGTCAGTTCTTCCTCTGTTCACACTGTCACTCAGGAATCCGATACTCAACTATTCATATCTTTTTCCTTGTCCATCACCGGAGGCTAAATCCTTGGAATCTATTACTCAAGGTAGTCCTCTTGACTTTCCCAAATCTACACTTTACCAAGATACTTCCTCTGAGAGATCCGGACCTGTCTGTCGGACCTTGCCACAAGCTCTATTCTTGTTTACCGGACCTCAACAATCTTCATTCTGACTTCCGGTAGAGACACACCATGTCCTGCGGATGTGTGGGATGAACTTTGTTGCCATCAATGACAACAATCATGAATCCATATAGTGTCTCTTGCCAACAAAGGTATATTGCAGTATTTTAAGGGTGCATTTGAATGGATAACTGTCATTAAAAAATTGCTTGACAAGCAGGGTAACCATCAAATTTAAGCCCTATTCTCAGCCCATGGTTTATATCCATTGTTTTGTAGTTTTGTGCTTATAAGTACTTGCACGTGAATTAGGGTTAAATATAAGCAAGAAATATCTTATTATATTGTGAATGGTTGAGTTAATATAGTGAGTGTTATTTTTGCTTGGGTTTTTAAAAAATAGAAAAAAACAAGATAAATGATCATGTTATATTATGAGTGTGTGCCATTATTTTCTTTCAATTAAATTTAAGATTATTTAACATTATTTTTTATTAAGGTAAAGAGGTTTTGAAAGGGGTCCCACCCTTTTACAAAAATAGCCCAACAACATATGGAACAAGCCCCATGAGGAGTGAGACAAACAAGAAGAAACCATAGCTTAGGAACAACAACAACAACATGACAAAACAACAATAACACAATTGCAGCTAGGCTATTAAGAACAACACTACATCAAAGCCTAAGTTATGATAGGCCTCGTCTTAGACATACACAGACCCCTGAATTAAATGTGTGGCTAGGAAACAAATTTGGGAAAAATACTCTTTTGCCTTTGAACTAAAGTCCAAGATACATTGTGCTTTAAGACCACAAATTAAGGAGAGAGGGGGACTCTACTACAAACAAGGCACCAAGTCCCAAGTATTATTCTTTTCCAAAGTAGCCATCTCTTCGTCCATGGCCTCTTTCTAGGAACCTGCATCTTTTATACACATAGCCTCTTTCATAGTTCTAGGCTCATCAGTGTTAGAAATCAAAGCAAAAATACAACTAGAATCAAGCAATGAATAACCAAACCTCTCATGTTGCTTCCTAATCTGTGTAGACCTCTTAAAAAGTTGAGGTTGAGGTTCTTCTTCTTCTTCTGAACTTTTAGAGCTGCTAGAGCTCTCCTCATCATCAGGTCCAATAGGAGCTTTCGGTTCAATCTTCTCAAGGGTAGAAGGAAATTAAACCACATCCTCTTTCTTTTCTTTCTCTTTTGGTTGTAGAACAACAAGAGAATGACTTAATTCTCTAAATATAACACTTCTGCTATACAAGACTTTATCGGCCATAGGATCCCAAAGCTTATACCCTTTCACACCGACACTGTAGCCAATGAAGATACACTTAACTGCCTTGTTCTCCAATTTCAACCTATTCTCCTTAGGCACATGTGCATATGCCTCACAACCAAATACTTGTAGATGTCTCAATAAAGGTATTTTACGATACCACACCTCCACGGGTGTCTTCTCAATAAGAGGAGAAGTAGGAGACCTGTTAATCAGGTAGAAGGCAGTGGCTACAACTTCAGCCCAAAACTTTTTTTCGAGTCTAGGTCCACTAAGCATACTCCTAGCCCTCTCCATCAACATGTTGTTCATCCTTTCTACAAATCCATTTTGCTGAGGGGTGTATAGAGTTGTCTGATGTCTTTTAGTCCCATGTTCTTTACAAAACTTATCAAAATTTATCGAACAAAACTCACCACCATTGTCAGTCCTCAAACACTTAATCTTTTTACTAGTTTGACTCTCTACAAAAGTTTTAAACACTTTGAATTGACTAAAGACTTCAAATTTGCTCCTAAGGAAATAGACCCATGTCCTTCTACTATAATAATCAATGAATGACACAAAATATAAAGATTTAGAAATTGAAGAAACATCCACATGACCAAACACATTAGAATGAATCAGATCCAACACCTTAGAAGATTTGTGAGAACTAGAGTAAAATTGAACACGATTTTGCTTCCCATATATGCAATGTTCACAAAATTTGAACTCGAGATTACAATCATTTAACCCCTTTACGAGGTTTTTATTTTTCAGGGCTCTAAGACCCTTCTCACCAATGTTACTAATTCTCTCATGCCACAACATTATCTTCTCAGCAGGAAGTTTCATCTCCAAAGCATGAGCACCCTTAGGTACCCAGAAAGCATGACCATTGAAAGTAGATGCAACACACTTCTTCGATGTTGGTTCTAATGGTAAGGATGAAGAATATGAAGCTCTCTTTTTTGAAACAAAAGAACTATTGCACTAAACAATGCATGCATCCAACTGAAACAAAGTACCTTTTCAAACACCCTTAGCAAGCACCATAGCTCCTATCATCATCTTGCATTCTCCATTTGAGAAGACAAATTGCACACACACATCATTTAACTTGCTTACAAAAAGAAGGTTTCATGTCAAACCAAGGATATGCAAAACACCATTGATCCCCTTCACTCGTTCATCAAGGAATCAGATCAAGACTCTTCCACGACCAACAATCTTCAAGTGAGAGTCATTAGGTGCCAGGTACACCTTCCCACCATTGAATTCTTCATACTTTGTGAACCAACCCCGATGTGAGGTCATGTGTAAAGAAGCACTAGAATCTATCAACCACACATCTTCCAATGCATGGGTGGCCAAGGCAGCAACAAAAGCATCACCATCATCTTGGGACTTGTCATAATTTGAATCGGAGAAGTTCTTTTTTTCTTCTTCTCTTCCTTACACTCCTTTTGGAAGTGCCCAGGCTTACCACAATTCCAACATAGTGCCTTGGATTTTCCAAGAGACTTAGATCTCCCACACAATTTAGATATTCCTTTATCTGCTTTCTTGTTCTTCTTTTTCCCTTTGTTTTTTGATCGACCACGAACTGCAAGAGCCTCTTTAACTATTTCAAAAGATTTTCTCTGCATCTCTTTAGATAGTAATGATGCAACCACTTCATCCATCTTGAAGGTGGTAGTGGTACTCTCAATGGCCATCACAAGGCGGTCCCACAAATCTGGAAAAGAACACAACAAAGTCATGCAACAATCCTCCTCCTCCATCTTCAGTCCAACGGAGCTCAACTGACCAACAAGCATATTAAAATTGTTCAAGTGATCTACAATAGATCCTCCATCTTCCATCCTCAGAGAGTACATCTTCTTCCTAATGAACAACTTATTTACCAAGGATTTAGCTTGATAAATTTGACCAAGTTTTTTTCATAGGTTTTCTGTCGTAGTCTCTTCATGGACATTTAATGAAACAAAGTCAACCAAACAGAGTCTTATCAGACCCTTAGCCTTCTTATCCACCATATCCTAGTCTTCTTGTTTCATGATCGTTGGCATCTTTTCGAATATAGCAACCCATAGATCTTGATCTACAAGCATGTCCTCCATTTTGAGTTTCCACAACTCAAAATTACTACCATTAAACTTCTCTATCTCTATTTTTCCAAATGTCCTTTCCATCTCCTTCCTGCAACAAGATCACAAAATACTTTGCACAAACTCCCACTCAATCAAAGATCAGTACAAAAAACTCTCTACCCAATAACTAGGACCAAAATTGGCCACACTCTAATACCAATTGAAAGGAAGCAAGGTACGCAGAATAACTTCCTACACCGAACTAATGAGGGCAGATTTATGTAAATTTTTAATCTTTATAGTTAACATAAAAGAAGATACACAAACATAAATCAAGTCAGCAATACCACAATACAAGATGTACATGGGGAAAACCTTTTCAAGTACAAAACCCCACACTCCAAAGCACAACCCAATGTATTATTCAGTAATCAAATAATGGTTACATTACAATTATAGAGCCAAGCTCTTCCAAGAGTTCACCAAAATGTATTATCTAGAGTAATTTTGGCAGCATAACAACACCTACAAATCAACCATACAAATTACTCCAACAAGCACCTTATTTATAAAGAGATACAAGCATGCAATAAGTTTTTGGAGCAAGCAACAAGAGATGGGTGTCCAAATCCTTTTGGCACACTCTTCAAACACATGTTTGACTCTCGTGACACTTATACAAGATGACACCACTTATAACTATAAGAAAATATGTCATAACTAACTATTAATAGAGATTCTCTTACAACTTTTCATATCCCAAACTTGGGTGCCCCAAAATGGGCTAAGTCAAATATGCCTCTTATAGTGTCATACATGCAAATGACACTTGTCTCATCCCTTCTATTTCTGGCTCTTACAATGTCATAGAATCTGTCATAGTTCTTACACGTCATAAACCTCTTACAACACCCAAAAGATGCTGACACATGGAAAAATATAGGTTCTACCACAAAATGGGACACCTACCTCCTCATATGAGGACAAAAATACATCTAGTCATCTTCCATGTAGGATGACACATCATCGTGCCAACTTCCACAAAGTGACAAAATGAGATTTACATAGAAAAATACAATAGTAGGCAAAAATTAATAAATACATTAGGAATTTGCAAAGGTCGAGACACATTAATTCCCAACATGTTATTCACCATATTATGGTGTGCCTTGACAAAATGTCCACTAGGGCATTGTGCTATTCGTTACTTGTGTGTGTATTTGAATCAATCCTTCATGCACCTGGCACACTGTCATCATGATGCATAATGCTAGTGCTACAACAAAATTAGGTTTCTCTTTGCATGGATATTACCTTTGCAGCATGTACCTATCATCATGTACAACATATCATATTCATCACATCCATTTTTATTTTATCATAATCATATTTATCATATCATCATTTTCTATTATATCCTTTCATCACATTCTATTCTATTCTATCCACTATCCACAAGTGATGCGCCATTATCCAAAATCAAAACAACAAAGCATACATCCCAAGAACATTACAAAACAACCATAATGAGACCATATATCAAAATCAATATATCCCATACACATGTACACCCATGCAATCTAAATCTAATCATCTAATCAACATCATAATTGATATCACATCCAAAACATCAAAAAATATTGCAAGACATCCATAGTATGTCAAATCCCAATCCATCATATATAATAAAAATGGTGTGTACAATCTCTCAAAATATTGATACATTATCACATACGTGTCTCAAAAATACATCTACAAAATGGCACATGGCATTGCCACCAAATCTATCTCATTGTGCCCAGTCCCACCTAGCTATCGCTATCCCCCTTGTCCTCTTGCTATACTATAGATGGCTTTGGCGATGGTGGTGATCTGACAAACCTTGGTCAAGGAAGCATACTCACTAAGTGAGATCTCCATAATGGTGACCCTGCTACCGATGCTTGAAGCCTCTGCATATATAGGCTCCCACTGCTCTGCTAGCACCGTCTGCTCATATAGCCCTCTATAGTATGTTATCTCTCTATGTGTCTGATATATCCTCCTGTTCACACTTGTTATCTCCATAAATGCCTCTGATAGGCCCTACCCAACCACTAATCTCCTCCCCATATCTTGCTCCCAGTGGAGCCTCTATGACTCCACCATAGCAATCTCTCATTCTACCCTCAGTATTGTCAACTGTACCTATAGTCCATCCACCTATGTCTACTTATTGTCTCTCTGTTATATTTATAACCCTATCCCTCTACACCACATCTAACTGTAGCCTCAACTCGTCCCTCTCATTGCATCACTACTAGATGCCTTCACTAAACATTTCACTCTACCATAGCTCCCTCTTGCTCTGCATGAGCCATGCTCGCTATGTTATAGCTCCATCTTGCTCTACATGAGCCATGTCCCACTCTGCATAATCCTTATCTCTAGCCCTCTCCAATCCTTCTATAGTGATATCTGGTGCCAGTATCTCTACTATCAGGCTCTCTAAGCTTGACCCACCTGCTCGTGATGGCCCTACACCTGCTAACCCTCTCACTAGGGGACTCACCTAGACCTCCTCCATATTTATGTTAGGCACCTAACCCACATCATGTACCCTCTACTCATCCTGTACCCTTTGCCCGACCTATTGTGCACCTTGTCTAGCTCCCCCTCTCCCCTTCATCTCTCTCCACTATCTCCACTCACAACCTATTGTCACCAAATGTTGCATCACACTCTACATCGTAGGCACTATCAATCTTGTTGGCCTCATCCACTCCCACAACATGTCATAACCATCTACCACCCCCGCATCCTCCACCTCCGCTCATGGCACCCATGGTAGTACTGACTAGCTCATCTAGCTCTTTGTAGCCACATCTCAGTCCACCTACCTATCCCATCAGGCGTGCCAGAAATGTGGATGTCAAATTTAGACCAAAACAAGTGGAGTTAGATGCATAAACACAAGACAAGAAATTCAAATCCAAACTCAACATGCACTTTTAGTTTGAGATAAATAGAAGAACAACAACAATGCAAACACAAACTAGAAATGCATTATACCTCCATTGATCTTTGTGATATGCTTCAAGATTGAGTTGATTAGTTGCTTGATAAAATGTGGTTGATTTATTGCTTGATAATTACCAAATTAGATAGTATGTACTTCTATAGATGATGTTGGATGAAATGTCCATTGAGTAGAGCTCTTAAATAGACTTTCTCTAAAGGAAGTAAAGGGCTAGGATTTAGGGATGAGATGGAGAGCTAGGATGTTCACTTTTATGGGTATGCATCCTAGCCTCTTGACTTGTGGCAAGAGGGGATGGATTATGCATGGGAGAATAGATGCAAGCAAGTGGAGGATGATGGAGGATGGAAGTGTAGGGAGGAGATTAAGTTTTGGAATGGTGGGATAGGATTGCACCAAGTTATATGTTCACACATGTGTGAGCATGAGGAGGGGACAAGCTGATTGGAAAGACATGTGTGGAGATGAATGGCCCAGATTTCTCTTAAGATTTAAAATGGCTGGTGGGAATTAGAGGACAAAGTATCTTGGATTTTAATGGAGAGGGGTGAATTTTTAATTGGAGGAAAATGAAAGAGGTTAATTAATTAGCCCAATTAATTAAATAAGCAAGTGTTATTTAATTAATTAGTTATAGAAATATCTGGGCTTAGGTTAAATGAATATGTGGATTGATTTAATTAACTTAGTGATGAAAGGTAATTAATTAATTAATTAATTAAATGATGCTAGAAAAGAAAAATTAGTGATGGATTAGTTAATTAACTAAATAAATTAAAACTTATCTAATTAATGTGAAGGGAGATCAGCTGACTAGTTAGTCCAGAGATGAGTAAAGATAATTAATTAATTAAATCATGAGCAAAGATAATTAATTAATTAATGATTTATTCAATTAGTTTATGAAGAAATAGTTGAGAAGAAAATCCAAAACGAATTTGGGATGTCTACAATAATATTTAACCTAGAGAATTTATTTGAAATCTATGTAGAATTTGAAATTTAGATGAATGTAGAATATGTAAGAATCTAATTTTTATTAAAACTAAATCTAAAATTATAAACTAAATTAGGGATAAATAGAAATATAAATTGTAAACTAGAATTGAGGAAGTAGGGATAAATACAAATCTAATATTTTAAAACAATTTTATACAAATTAAAAAATACATGTTTTTTTTTTTTTTTTTTTTTTTTTTTTTTTTTTCTGAAATATCTTTGTGCCCTTTCTTCATCCTCTACTAAATATGACAACATAGCCTTATTTTTCCAGTCCAAAATTCTTGTACCAAATATTATGTGTAAGGTCGTAAAATGTGTACATTATCATTTTACACCTTGTTTAGCTCCTAGGGTGGACCTAAATCTTTTTGCCTCTGCTAATTAAGACCTATTTTAACATCTTTTTGAGCTTATAACGATGAATATCCCAATCCCAACAATTAAACCTAAATATATCAATATAAGACCTGACTAAGCCCGCATTAAAAGACAACTTATGAGATTTGAGGACCAAGGGCCTAGGGCACCCAAGCACCCTGGTCCCTCTTTAGGGCTTTGGTCTAATCCCATGGTGTTAGCTTAGGTTGGTCCTATAGTTTGTATTTTTCAGCCTATTCAAGTTTTAATTACTAAAGGTGACTGCGAATGTATATTTAAATGTGTATTGTGACTCATTTTACATCCAATGACTACATGAATACAAACAAATGCTAAGGAATTGAATGTGAATTTGTTGTGTTATGCTTAAGAATTATGTGTTTGGATTGTCTTCTACTTGTGAATGTTATTGAAGTTGTTTGCAGGCTTTGAAGGAAGTTTGAAACCCTCTTCATCACTCTCCTTTGTTGGTGCTAAGTCTTCATCAACTAAGGTTGGACATCTTGTTGTTATAATTTATTATCATTATTGATCAAATTGTTGCAGATCTGGCCTCTGCCCTACGAGGGCAAGCACTCTTGGATCTTATCAGTCGTTGTTGTGGAGGTGGGAACACCAACATAGGGTTTGACTAAGACAAACCCTTAAAATAACACAACCTTTTTCCCTCTTTTGTGTATGTGCAGGAAAGGTGAGCAATTTTCAAGAGTTGACAATCGGAAAGAAGGAAGTGCAGACATTTACGAATATGATAATCTTGAAAGTTCTACCTGAGCTCAGAGGAGGACCAGGGCGCCCAAGCGCCCCTGTCCCAGACATTACTACTACATTTACCAAGTTCTAAACTATTTCCTGATCTCTGCTCTTCTCTCTGATTGTTTTGGTTGGTTTATGTTAGTCTGTGATAGTCTGTTCTTTGTATCTTTTGTGTTAAGTTGTACATCCTAGCTAGTTTGCTTGATTGAGGTTAAGTTTGGTTGAATCATCTCTATACAACAAAAAGGAGTAGTACACCTATAGCTTAATTTCTCCTTCTTAGGTAGAAGCTAGGCTTGATCACTCTCTCGTAGTGTTAAGGATAGATGAGGGTTTAATCTAGTTGATCCATTGAGCTAGTCTCCCTTCCAATCTACCCCTTTATATTTTGGTGAATCCGTAGTTGCTTACACTATTGTTTACATCCCTCTTCTTTCAGATCTGAGTTTTCTATTACCCTAGATCTGATTAAGAGTGTGATTCTTATTTATTTGGCATTCATACTTGCTTGAATTTTGCATATTTTGAAAACTAGGGTTTAAAGTCTTGTATTAAAGTTTGCCACCCTAGGATTTGTGATTTGAAAATTGTGTAGATCTTGTTGCATCTTGGTTTAAAGCATTTGCATTTTCTATTCTATTTTAATTTAGTTGTTGATTAAAAGCATTTTATATTCTTGCATCATTTGAATTTGAAAATTGGAAAAAAAGAAAAACTTTGCATTATAGAGGTTGCATAGTTGTCACTTTATTTTGCATTTGGAAAAGAAAAATTATTATAGATTCATATCATTTTCTGATTTTCATAGCAGATCTGAAATAAATTGCATTTATTAGACATTCTACATAGTTGCATTATGCATTTACATCATATTTGTTGTTAAAAAGTATTGAAAAAGTTACATTTCGTAAAACCTAGTTAGTGTTGCAAGCTAGGGTTTCAAAGTATAGGTTTAATTTTAGATTTTGTTGTTGTTGTTTACATCCTAAATCTGATTTTACCTTACTCTATAATATTTACTATCATCATCTTGCATTGAAAAAGAAAAGATAAAAGAATTAAAATTTGTGTTTTATCTTTGCATCACTCTTGTTGACATATAAGTGGAAAAGAATTGAATTTGACTAAGAGTATATTACTTCATTTAAAGGAAAATTTAAAACTTTTGGCACCTTGCATGTTAATAATATTTGTAATTGCTTTACGAGCTTGTTAACTTGGTTCCCTAAGACTAACAAGTTTGTAAGAAGAAGTGTTTGAATAATGGGTCTAATGAGGATTTTACCGCATCTAAAATCCTTACTGAAGTCACACAACTTCCTACCATAACTATTCATGAAACATCAACTTCTCAAGAATCCGTTGACATTGATGACCTTATTGCTCATGTGTCTGACGCCCAAATTCAAAAGTTAGACACATAATTGGCTAACTTTCAACAATTTGTGAGCGAAGAGCACATAGCTGAGGAGGTCGTCCATGTTGTTGAGAGTCTTAGAGGGTTGTTGCAGGAAAGACAAGAAGGAGTGGAAGTCTTGCGTGTCCTAGCTCACATAGTGCATAACAACATTATGTTAGCAACTAGTTGTGCTAAACTCATGCAAAATGTAACTCCTAACAACATAGGGACTCAAGTGTCGGTACCTATACCCACACTCTCTATGCCTACATATTCATCTACTATTCTTACCACTATTACACAACCGAGTAATGATTCTACTATGTGTGTCAGTTTATCCCTTGGGAATCCTATGTGACACTATAATAATGTTTTTTACAATTACAATATAACTTAGCACCTACTACTTTTCCATCTACATCTAAACTTCTTATTGTGTTTCAAAAGGCTACTCATACACCTCCACCTAGTCCATCTAGTTCATTCCAATCCCTACCTAATTCAAATTCTACTCCTGTCATAGACTAGTTATTGAAAAATATGAGCTCCATTCAACAACAATTAGCTAGCATGAGTACTAGCCTACCTAAAAATAGTATAACAACACACCATCTTTGTAGCCCTTTATCTTATGCCATCTTAAGAACTCCTATACCTGAGAAATTTGAGACTCCTCGCTTTGAAAAATATAATGGGAAATGAGACCCGAACAATCATGTCGCGACCTTTACTGCTATGTGTAGTGATTTCTACTTTGAAGATGCGCTCTTGGCGAAACTCTTTCCTAGGTCACTCAAGGACACAACCTTGGATTGGTTTTGCATGCTTCCTCCTAATTCTATAAATACTTTTTCAGAACTAGTTACTAAATTTCTTGAACATTTTCAAGCTAACATTGGACCTCAAGTCTCTTTGACAAACTTGGTTCACTATAAAAAATGAACAAAAGAGAAAATAACTGACTTTATGGGCCGATATCAAGCCCTCTTTTCACAAATCCAATACTCTATTTTAGATGCAGATGTGCAAAGAATCTTTATCGGAAACTTACAACCTAACATCTATGATAAAGTATTGTTGATGTGATATGATTCATTTACTCATCTCTGCACGACCCTTCATGATTATCAACTCTTGGTTAGTCAGTATGAGCATCAACCCTCATCGGCTCCAGTTGGTCAATCTAAGGCCTCTAATAATCCTTCATTCAAGAGAAATAATAGAAACTTCATAAAGATAAATAAAATTTCAGTGGATAGCATTCGAAAGCATGTGGCAGTAGCGTAATCACCTGTTCCCACCCCTTTATAAACTAAAACTGAAAACAATACACTTTACACCATTATTAGAATCTCTCCATGCTATTATGACACAAATTTTACAAAATGATCTCATAAAGATACCACCTGTTAAGCCTCTTGATCTGAATAAGATGCAGTCAACCTCTTTTGATACAAAAGCTTTTTGTCAATTCCACCGCTCCGTGGGTCATGACACCGAAATATGTATGCGTCTTAAACATGAAGTTCAAGACATCATCGATTCTAATATCATCCAAGTTGCAAGTGTTAATGATAAAGGAAATAAATCGGTGGTATCTCCTAATCAAAACCTTCAAATATACATCGATCCTTTACCTCATCATGAGTCTAATGTGGTGAATCTCTTTGATGACAAAGATTGTGATGAAGATATTTGCATGGTAGACGCTCGCCCTCATAAAGAGCGAGCAAAGGTAGAACCTATTATCTCTTTCACTCCACATGATGCTACTATAGAATCTCCTAATGGACCTTTATATATCACTGTACGATTCAATGATAAGCCTATTCGGGGTGCTATGATAGATCCTATATGCATGGTGAATGTAGTAAATTAAGAGTTTCTCTACATGCATGGTTTGCATCGAGATACATATGATGTATTGGAGATGTCTATTAGAGCACACGATGGGTCTACCCATCCAACTCTTGGTGCTTTAACTCTTGAAGTTAAAGTTGGGCCTAGAGCTTTGGATGTCCATTTTGTTATCATTCCTACATCAGACTTGTTTCATGTGAAGTTGGGCTACCCATGGCTCTGCTCCATGAAGGCAGTCCCCTTTATGTTTCATAAGTGCTTAAAATTTCCATTTGAAGGACAAGTGCATGCTATACACCATAGTCAGTATCGCCCTGTCGCTCGCAATGGACACTTTTCACTTGACTACTTTTGGCCAAAACCATTGGGAGTCACTAAAGAAAGAGGATATATTTTTCATATCATACCAATAATTCAAAGCAAAGAAAATAGTAGAATTATCACTTAGTAATATTCCTCTCAGTGATGTTTCCAAACCTCTTCTCCTCCTGTCCCACAGGTAGTGAATGAGGCTAAGCCTGAATCAAAGGTTCTTCCCCGTCCCTGAGCATCTGGTAATTATGTCGAGGTTCCTCCTTCGCCATCCTTCCAAGGAGAACGAGGCAACCTTCATGCAAAAAATAGACCTCCATGAAATCACAGTGTGACTTTTGTTCCACCTGCCTCTAAAGAGACTAGTGGTGGTAAATCGGTTGTGAGAGTCTTATTTTCTGAGGTTTCTTAGCTGCTTAAGGATGCTCCTGTACTTCCACCTATTTCACAAGTTGCAAAGGAAGAACATCCTACATTAAGGAACCCTCCCCTATAGCCTCCTAGTCTTCGGTGGTTCCTCCTGTTTCTTCTAATATTTCTAAAGCAAAGGAAGAAAAGGAACATGTTGGAAGATACTACGGTTCCCCTAAAGAACATCACAAATAAAGCTAAGTGAAACAATATTTCACGAGAAACAAAGAAGCGTCATCATGCTATTGCTTGCCTTGTCATAGGAGTGGATAACCTCCCTCCTTGCAAGCGTTTATCACCGACGAATGCCAAAGAGATGGCTACCACTACCGTGTCTCCTATGAAGAAAGAGGAATTTTTGAAAGCCACAATGGAACCTATTGAAATACATTCCAATAGTGACTCTGAAGAAAATACATGCATGGCTATTATTCTTTATACTTCACGTGCTATAGTTCCTCTCAAATCTTGTCCTTCTTTTCAAACATACAGTGAGCAAGATTGGGAGAAAGATGATTTGCTTTAGGTTGACTCACATGTGAGGTACCTTTATTTACTATGTTGTGTGTATGTAATGTTCTCCCCCGTGATGTGTTGCTTGATGCTTTATCTATGTTTTAGTTGCTCTTGTTGTTGTTTGTTGTTGTTGATCGTTGTTGTGTTGTTAAACTCTCTTTGGATGACCCTTGACACCCTTGTAGGTGCAAGGATACAAAGGGAGTGAATTTGTTCTGACATTCCTTCTATTTGTATCATCATTCCTCTACATGTCGTGCTTCCTTTTGTTGTCGTGTCCTTTGGGGACAATGCAAGGTGTAGGATGCTTTGGCATTCTCCCTTGTTGACCCAAGGGATGTTTTATTTTGATTTCATGTGATACTTCCTATTTTGTTTATGTAGTT
Organism: Cunninghamia lanceolata; assembly: GCA_027924645.1. Classification (NCBI taxonomy): domain Eukaryota; kingdom Viridiplantae; phylum Streptophyta; class Pinopsida; order Cupressales; family Cupressaceae; genus Cunninghamia; species Cunninghamia lanceolata. The sequence goes on from BSBN01001271.1 coordinate 13,412,886, forward strand.
CTACTGGCTGGCAGATGATGACATATATACAAAGTATTGAGAATTATACAACCATTCCTATACTGACGCCAGTTGGGTAGATCCCTTTGTGTTATCTCTTATTGGTTTTCTCTTCTTTTATGTTGTGGCTTTGTTTTTGTGGCTCCTTGTTGCTATGCTCGACATCATACCATGACTACACAAGTGATTGTGTATCATGCTTGTTAGCATTGCCTTGGTTTTTCCTTTTGTGGGGGAAATCCCTTGGTGCGATGTAGTTCTTTGGAAATGCATATCTTATGGGCATGTGCTTCCGGAAAGCTCTCATGCCTGTTTTGTGATTTGTTCTACCTTAAAGCAATTGCTCCCTAAGAGGAGTTAGCAATCACTTTAAGGTGGGGGCATGCATCTTGCTATGCTCCTTTGTGGTTGCATGTTTTCACCTGTTGGCGTGGAACTCACCTAGTGATTCGACGGTCCTCACTAGCCTGTGATGTTTCCTCTTTTGTACATGAGCCACCTAGTGTAATGAAGTTGGCTAGTGTGTGTGCTTCATGTGGTTTGTTGTGGTCACGTAGTAATTTGGTGGTCCTTACTAGTGTGTGATCCACGTTGGCACTCCTCTTCACATGACCCCTAGAGACAGAGCAAGCTAGCGTCAGATTCATGTGCCTTGCGTGTTTGTTCATGTGTATTCCCTTGTTTGTTTGTTCATGTGTATTTTCATGTTTTTGTTTTCCTTATGTATGGTCTCTATGTATTCATTATGTCTTAAGTGTATGCTTTGTGCCTTAAGTGTATGCTTTGTGTATTACATGTGTATGCTTCGTGTTAAGCATGTATGATTCATGTTTAGTGTGTATGCATTGTGTTTTGCGTGTCTTCTGTGTGTATTCTTATGTATGTTTCTAGTGCTCCGCATATGTGTGAGTTAATTTAGTAGTGCCTTGTATGTTTATTGTTTGCTTATGTGTTTGTGACCTTAGGATCCTAAGTCTAGGGGCTACTCGTAGTTCTCAACTTAGTGGTATTCTTTGGGCTTCTCTACTTGTGTGTTTGATCCAATCCCTTTAGTATGAGTTTGAGTGTAAGTTCATACCCACACTAAAGTGGGGGCTAAATGTAATGTCCTAAAATGTGTACACTAGCATTTTATACCTTGTTTAGCTCCTAGGGTGGTTTACACCTTGTTTAGCACCTAGGGTGTACCTATCTTTTTGCCTTTGCTAATTGAGACCTATTTTAACATCTTTTTGAGCTTATAATGATGAATATCCTAATCCTGACAATTAAACCTGACTAAATCAATATAAGACTTGACTAAGCTTGCATTAAAAGACAACTTTCAGGACTTTAGGACTAGGGGCCTAGGGCACCCAAGTGCCCTGGTCCCTCTTTGGGGCCTTGGTCTGATCCCGAGGTGTCAGCTTAGGATGGTCCTATAGTTTGTATTTGTCATCCTATTCAAGTTTTAATTGTCGAAGGTGAGTAGGAATGCATATTTAAATGTGTATTGTGACTCATTTTACATCTAACGACTACATGAATGCGAACGAATGCTAAGGAATTGAATGTGAATTTGTTGTGTTATGCTTAAGGATTCTATGTATTTGGATTGTCTTCTACTTGTGAATGTTATTGAAGTTGTTTGTAGGCTTTGAAGGAAGTTTGAAACCCTCTTCATCACTCTCCTTTGTTGGTGCTAAGTCTTCATCAACTAAGGTTGGACATCTTGTTGTTATTATCATCATTTATTATCATTATCAATCATATTGTTGCAGATCTGGCCTCTGCCTTGTGAGGGAAAACACTCTTGGATCTTATCAATCGTTGTTGTGGAGGTGGGAACACCAACACAGGGTTTGTCTGAGGCAGACCCTTTAAACATCACAACCTTTTTCCCTCTTTATGTATGTGTAGGAAAGGTGAACATGTTTCAGGAGTCGACAGTCAGAAAGAAGTGTAGACATTTACGAATCTGATAATCCCAAAAGTTTTGCCTGAGCTCAGAGGAGGACCAGGGCACCCAAGTGCCCCTGTCCTAGACATTACTGCTACATTTACTAGGTTTTGAACTGATTCCTAATCTTTGCTCTGCTCTCTGATTGTTCTGGTTAGTTTTTGTTAGTCTGTGATACTCTGTTCTTTGTATCTTTTGTGTTAAATTGTACATCCTAGCTAGTTTGCTTGATTGAGGTCAAGTTTGGTTGAATCATCTCTATACAACAAAAATGAGTAGAACACCTGTATCTTAAGCTCTCCTTCTTGGGTAGAAGCTAGGCTTGGTCACTCTCTCCTGATGTTAAGGATAGATGAGGGTTTGATCTAGTTGATCCATTGAGCTAATCTCCCTTTCCAATCTACCCCCTTTACATTATGTCCTTTAAAAACTCCCAAAATTGCAAACACAATTTTTGCAATTATTTTCCAAATGTTTCAAAAGTGCAAATATTTAGAAAAATGTGAATATTAGGAAAAATATTTTTTAATTTCACAAATATATTTGACCTCTTATTTATATGTATTCCTATATTTTAAAAAAAAATAGTTGGCTTAGCAACCTTCATTCAAAGTGTAAATGTTATGCATTTTTTAATATTTTCTTACTAAGGACCTTCATTCAAAGACTAGTTATGAATTTTTTATTATTTTGGGTGGCCAAAAGGATCTTCGAACAAAGGTACCTTTGTGCGAAGGTATCTTCACACAAAGGTATTACCTTTGTGCAAAGGTATCATCGAACAAAGTTCTTTCAATGGCCTCTCCCACTCTCTGCCTCAAATTTTCCTTTGAATTTTCAATTTCAGACCTCTGGTTGAACCTTCAAATGGAATGAATTTGACAAGATAATTTTCAGGATTGTAGCGCTCAAATTGAGCTTCCCAACAAGTATAAATTTGAATATATTTAATTTGATTGTTATATTTATTTTCTATTTTTTACTAAACATAGGTTTTCACCGAACATCAAGTTCTTTATTCTACACATGGAAAAATAGTAAAATAATGAAAAAGAATTCTGAAAAATATTTGCGCACTAGTTATTGATATCCTTGTTTCAATAAAAAAAGTAAATTTGGACAAATGAAAACAAAGTTATGTTGTATGGTGTAAACCTACTTCTAAACTATAATTAGTATCACTTAAAAAATTAATTAAAAAAAGTATGCATCAAAAAATTATGAAAAAACATACTTTTAAAAAATCTTGTAATTATAAAAAACAAGTTATTAAAAGTTATGTAAAAAAATTTACAAATTATTTTTGAATTTTTTTTAAATATATTTAGAATCTACACATGAAATCTCAAAAATCACTAGTTCACATCATCTTCGAATTCTTAACAATTTAGTTGCTATAGGTGTTAAAAAGTGAAAATTTGGTTAAAAATGTTGATTTCCATGTCCCACTTTGGCCAAAAAGTGGGACACAGTATTATGGGATCACCCATAGCTCTATTGTCCCCAATAACACACCATCACAGTCATTCTTATTCACCATATTATGACCTATTCCTTGACAAAGTGTCCACTAGGACATTGTGCTCTCTGTAGCTTGTGTGTGTTTGAGTCAATCCTTCATGCACCTGGCACACTGCCATCATGATGCATAATGCTAGTGCTACAACAAAATTAGGTTGCTCTTTGCATGGATATTACCTATGCAACATGTACCTATCATCATATACAACATATCATATTCCATCTATCATATTCATCACATTCATTTTTATTCTATCATAATCATATTCATCATATCATCATTTTTTATTCTATCCTTTTTACATTCTATCTTTCACACAATTTCTATTCTTCACATTCTATTCTATTCTATCCACTATCCATAAGTGATGCGCCATTATCCAAAATCAAAACAACAAAGCATACATCACAAGAACATTACAAAACAACCATAATGAGATCATACATCATAATCAATATATCTCATACACATGTACACCCATGTAATCTAAATCTAATCATCTAATCAACATCATAATCAATCACATCCAAAACATCAAAAAATATCACAAGACATCCATAGTATGTCAAATCCCAATCGATCAAATATATAATAAAAATGTTGTGTACAATGTCTCAAAATATCGATACATTATCGCATACATGTCTCAAAAATACATCTACAAAATGGCACATGGCATTGTCACCAAATCTATCTTGTTGTGCCCAGTCACACCTAGCTATCGCTATCCCCCTTGTCCTCTTGCTATACTATAGAAGGCCCTGTTGATGGTGGTGATCTGACAAACAACCTTGGTCAAGGTAGCCTACTCACCGAGGGAGATCTCCTTGATGGCAACCCTGCTATTGATGTTCCAAGTCTCTACATATATAGGATCCCTCTACTCCACTAGCACCGTCTGCTTGTATAGCCCTTTATAGTATGTTGTCTCTCTAGATGCCTAATATATCCTCCTGTTCACACTTGCTATCTCCATAAATGCCTGTGATAGGCCCTACCCATCCACTAATCTCCTCCCCATATCTCGCTCCTAGTGTAGCCTCTATGACGCCACCATAACTATCTCTCGTTTTACCCTCAGTATTGTCAACTACACCTACAGTCCATCCACCTATGTCTACTTTTTGTCTCTCTTTGCTATATCTATGACCCTATCCCTCTACACCACATCTAATTGTAGCCTTAGCTCATCCCTCTCATTGCATCATTGCTAGATGCCTCCATAAAACATCCCACTCTACCATAGCTCCCTCTTGCTCTGCATGAGCCATGCTTGCTATGCTATAGCTCCATCTAGCACTACATGAGCCCTATCCCGCTCTGCATAAGCCTTGTCTCTACCCTTCTCCAATCCTTCCGTAGTGACATATCATGCTAATATCTCTATTGGTAGGCTCTCTAAGCTTGACCCACCTGCTCCCGATGGCCCTAGACCTGCTAACCCTCTCATTAGGGGACTCATCTATAACTCCTCTATCTCTACGTTAGGAACCTAACCCACATCTTGTGTCCTCTACTCATCCTATACCCTTTGTCGAGCCTGTTGTGCACCTTGCCTAGCTCCCATTCTCCTCTTCATCTCTCTCCACACTAACTCATTTGACTGGAAAATACGACGAAACTTTCTGACAAAAGATGCATAATTAGATGTATCATCGGGTAACTCAATGTTTTTTAAAAATTTATACCTGACATTCATTGAACTTGCGATGCTCCGTAAGTTTTGTCGCGATCTCGACGTATACTTAAATCCAACCATCCCCTTCCATCAATTTGTGGGCCAACATATGGTTAGCCTCCTTAATTTGTGGGATGACGGGTATATGGTTAGCATTCGTCGGGGTTCCGACAAATGGTTTTTAATAAATAAAAGTGAGTTCGACAATTTATCTATACTTGCGACAGTAATTTTGCTATATTGTGAATTTGCTATACTTGCGAATTTGCTATACTTGTGACAGTTTGTGGAGGTTATAGGCTAAATTTTTTTGGTGCAAAATATCAGAATTATTAGATTTTGTTACTTGTCTATGATTAAAAATTATTGGAGTGTGAGTTTGATATTTTTTTAAGATCTAAATATTCAAGCTTGGTAAAGAAAAATCATGTCAGATAATATTAGTGCAGAACAAAATGAAGAGACACTTGCTAGATTGTGGGCTAGATTGAAAAGAAAGGGTGATGGGAAATGTTATTGTCTTGCAATAATTGCAAGGGCTTAAAGACGAGAAGACTTTTAATCACAACAACTGAGAAACATTGTAGGCAACATGGTCACGTTGAAGGGGGGCATGATTATCGTCCATTGGTAAGTTGTTCATTATATGTCTTTATATTGATTGAATTTCTAAATGTTTATATCATTTTAACATTATATATATATATATATATATATATATATATATATATATATATATATATATATATATATATATATAAAATCACTTGATCATGATCATGGTTTATTTGTGTCGATTGTTATTATAAAGGTGGGGCACCCTAGGGCACATGATATGGATTATCACGGCCCGAAGAATGTGGTTTTGCAAGCGGAGGAACATGGAGCTGTGAATATCGAAGATGAAGTTAATGATCCTATGGAAGAAGATGATCAAGTGCCAGAAAACATAGTTGAAGATGATGGTACAAATACATTGATCCATGACACATTTAGTGGTGCAACTAATCATGATGATCGAGATGACTTTGATGATGCTCATGATTTACTTGTAGTTGAGAATGCATACGATCCCCTTTATGAAGGCTCCCAAACAACTCTTCTCTTTGCTGTATTGTTGCTGGTGAACTTGAAGGTTATGAATGGTTTATCCAACATAGCAATCTCATGGATGTTAAGGTATGTCATATATGTCATCTTTTTTCATCTATTTTTGTTGTTAGTTCATCACTAGTAAATAAAGGATGAAATATATACCATTAATATTCTTTATATTAACAAATTATTTTTTTGTTGTAGATTGATAGGTGAATTTTTGTTACCACCATCAAATATTTTACCTCTCTCATACTGAGATTTATCTGCCATTATGAAAGATATTGGAATGGAGTATCAAGCAATAGATGCATGTCCCAATGATCATATTATAAATCATAAACAACATGAATTTACAACAGAATGCCCGAAATGTCATATCAGTAGATATTGAACAGATCAACTAACAAAAAAGGTGCCTCACAAGGTTCTTCGTTATATTCCAATTATTCCACGTATGCAACGATTATTTAGGTGCGAAAGCTTAGCGCAATTTATGGATTACCATGCACAGAATAGAAGTGGAGATGACATTCTTTGAATGCTTGCAGATGGTTCTGCATTTAGGGACATGGAGGGAAAATGGCCACACTTTAAAGAAGAACCTCATAATCTTAGGCTTTCATTGGCAGCAGACGGTGTCAATCCATTTGGAGAGCTGAGATCTATTTACTCAGTGTGGCTTGTTTTTGTTATCAAAAGTAACATTCCTCCATGGATGTCAATAAAGAGGGAGCACATAATATTGGTAATGATTGTTCCAGGTATTTGTTTACATCAATTTTATTTAATGTAGTAGCATATCATTTCTCTTATTTGTTGCATAATGACTTATATTTTTTTCATTTAATAGTCATGTACATTAATTTATGTATATTGCAATAAAATGGTTATAATATTTATGTAATGTTTATGTTCATTCAACTAGGTAAGAACCAAGTTAAAGATATGAATGTATATATCGAGCCTCTTATCAACGAGTAACTAAAGTTATGGAATGGCGTCACTATGTATGACGTCTCTAGACCAATAGGACAAAGACAATTTCAATTCCATGCAATGCTTGTATGGACAATTCATGATGCCCCAGGGCTAACACATTTTTGTGGTATGTTATAACATTCGACTGCACTTTAACAATATTTAATTTTATGAAGTAGATATCATGCATGTTTTTTAAATAATCTATTCATTATATATAATTATAAAAATTGACATATTTAATCCAATTATATATGATCTTGCAGGTCTTCAAACAAAGGGAAAATTTGCATGTCCATTTTGTGGTCCAAAGATGAAATCTCATCATTCAACAAGTTTAGGAAAGTAGGTGTTTGATGAGTATAGGCACTTCCTCCACAGAAATCATAAGTATCAAACTACTGAAAAACATCTTTTCAATGGGAAAGAAGAGACTACATCAAAACCACGAAGAATGACACCTTGCCTATGGAAGTTGGAATATAATAGAATTAATCGTCAAGGTTATACATCGGATCAAATTATTTATCTATCATATATGATATGTTTGGAATTTATATTTTTATATTGTGTTTTGTTTACTCATGTTGTAATTGACAATGATTGTCGTTGTTAATTTATTTAACTTATATGCTTCATGAAGGTCATCAAGGCATTAATGGCCCGCTTCCACAGGGACTGAAAAGTTATCCCAAACAATTTAGTAGGTTGCCCTACTATGAGCAGCTACAAATTGTGCATTTGTTTGATACAATGCATATCGGAAAGAATATAACAAAAACGTTATGGAAAATATTGGATGGAGGGCATGACAACAAAAAAAATGTCAAAATTTGTAGTGACATTTAGGAAGCCAATCATGTAATGAAAAATGTCATTCAATTAAATAGTGATGGAGACCAAATTAATATAAGCGCCCTTCCTTGGTTATTAACAGAGCAACAAAGTAATGCTATAAAAGAAGTTATACAAAAAATTCGATTTCCCACAGGATTTGCTGCGGACATAAACAATATCATAACAAAGAAAGGTGAATTTGGGTCAGGGATGAGAACACATGATTGGCATACCTTCATTAAGGTAATTATTCTGGTATATTTTATATATATTTGTATACTGCATGTACTTTTCAGTGTATTATGTTTAATAGTTTTGGAAAAATAATGAAAAGATCATTTTATAATTGCTATAGTACGTTCTACCTCTATCTCTCCCAGACAACTTCGACAACAATGTCGAGCAAGTTATATATGATCTTGGAAAATACATGAGGTAAGTAGCAATATTTGTTCAATTCGTTGTATAGATCTTATATTTGTCATTTGTTTTACTTGTTATGCAATATATTGTATATTTTTGTTAAATCTCGTTAATATATTTGAGCCTTGAATCACTTGTAGATGGCTATCATCTAAAGAAATCCATAAAGAAGATATAAATTATTGGAGGAAAAAAATTCCTCGTCTAATGTGTGAAATGCAAAAGTGTCTACCTTCGACATTTTTCAATGCACAAGAACACTACCTCATACACCAAGTTGAGGAGATTGAATTGTGTGGACCTGTACACACAAGGTCAATGTGGATGGTTGAGAGGCACTTGAAATTTTTTAAGGCTTTGGTTAGACAAAGAGCACATCCTGAGGGTTCTATGGTGGAGGGATATATGGTATACCAGACCATGGTGTACATTACTGAATATCTTCCTAAGTTTGCAGCAAAGATCCATGTAGATTACATTTGGGATCCCAACTCCATTAACAAATTTGAAGGGGAGTACCTGATGGGGAAAGGTAGATTAAGGAAAGTGAGAGGTAATTATAAGATGGTCATGGAGATTAATTAGAATACATTTTAAATTGCCTTCAATTGCTTGAAAAGAAACAACAGAGAACTAGTCCAAATGAAAGAATATTCCACACACAAATAGAAAAGTACTGGTATTGTATTACTCCAGAAAATAAGTCTTTCACTGCTGAAAAGTATTAAAATCTTAAAAAGTGTTGATGATCAAATATTACAATTTGAATTTCATATATATAAGAAGAAGACCCAACAAAGGTGTCTCTTCGGATTGTCTTTTGGCAAATAATTAAACTACTGATCTTAATTAAACTTATAAAACAATTTAATCTTCTCCTAACATTGACTTAGCTGCTGAGAGATGTTTTTTATACTCCTCTAAGGTATGGGTATCCGCATCATGCACTGCATTTCAGGCTTCATATTCAAGTTTTATCATCAATTTCATATGTTTGCATGCTCCATCCAGCAATAGCCCTTCTACTTTGACTGTATCCAATTATTCTTGAAGTATCCTATTGCATTCATCCATCCAATCATCTCGTTCCTTCAGAAAACTATTCTTATCACATAATTTGGGTAATCCCAACTTCACAGTATCATCAAACCCTGTGTTTTATGAGTGTAAGTCTTCATCATATTTGTAATGCTTTCTCATGATTGTGTCAATGGCCAAGATGGAATTAGTGTCGGACCCCTCATGTAGTTGCATATCATGTCTCTTAGTACCCAATCTATTTTTCACTCTCCCATGCTCAAGAATGGCTTCATAGTTCTTTTTGTGAACATGCCAAAAATCATCAAGGCATATCTTCAGGTTTGTAAATCTCTTGTGCAACATCGTTGCCACAGTGTCAAACTGAAGGTCCTTCATCTTTTCTACTAGCTGTTGATGTTCTTCTTGCAACTGCTCATATTCACTCTGCAACTCTGTATCAGTTCCAGAGGTGATCCTCAATCTGGCATCTTTCATGGCAGCAATTTCCAAATCTAATTTTTCACTTTTCATTTTGTAATAATTTCTTTCTTTCATCAACTGTATTGTTTGTGCCTTGTTGAACTTGGCAATGCTTATGCCCATATTTGCTGAAGCCACAGGGTCAGTTTCCCCAACTTTAAGGGTCATCATGTGTCCAAAGGCTTTTTCGATATCGATGATCTTTGGCCTTTTGTGAGGTGGGTATAGTGCCCATATCAACATTAAATTTTCATCAGGATTGAGTCTTGACCCTATGTAATTTTCCTTCACACCCTCTATGTCTAAATGAGATTTTATGGAATTCTAAAATGAAATGATGGTAATTTCGTATAAATTGTATATGCAATATCAAGGTAAAAACCCTAAGTTAGATTGATGGAATTTCTAAGTAAGATGGAATGGGTGAGACCAGTGCCTTGTTGGGTAAACGAAGTCAAGTGAGAACCTGGGATTAATGGTGTTACCTGGCAATAATTCTAGCTGTTTGGCACAATGTTTCTGATTTATGACTTGCATAAACATGCAGGGATGTAACTGGCAGACTCTTCTTATTAATCCAATCAAGATCTACTAAATTACTGTGATCTATCTAAGAGGATTTTAATCCTTCCTTGAAGGAACTAGTTAAGAGGGATCACACAATGACAACAAAATGTGCACCAACAAAATGAAAATATACTTGATATATTCAATTTTGAACAACTTAATAGTATTATTTGGAGACAGTATAACAACCTTCAATTATAGATTCTCCTTATCTATCCAATTGATATTTCCAAATTACTGTAATCTATTTAAAAGGATTTTAATTCCTACTTTAAGAAACTAGTTAAGCAAATTACACAGGAACAACAAATGTGTTTGATGAATTTAATATTCTACTTGGAATAAATTCAAATAATAAGGAATACCAACTTGGAGACAGCCAAATAATTGCTTATCTTAACAAACAGTTGATGCCAGTATGGAGCCACTGAATCTATTGATTTCCTCAAAATATTATGTGCAACATGGCCTTTGGATATGATTTAAAACATTTTGATAGTGAATGGAATGGATGAAAGCTACTACTAATGGTAGTGATTCTAATCTAATCTTGATGATGATTCAAAAGACGACCTTGGGTTCCCTTTATATATTGGGAAGCAAACAAGCTTAAGGCCGGTTACAATGGAAGAGTCACATCTTTTCATAACTAACTGAATTAAGAAAATAAATAGAAATATAATTAAAACACTGATCCACTACTCTTCGAATAGAAACCCATGACCATTCAAGGCTTGAGCAAGGTTTTCTATTTTCTCATAGGATATTTCATCTATTTGTTGGTTGATCTACTCCTTCTGAACAATAGGTGCATCAACTGCTCTACTAAGAAACAAATGTTGTGCTTAGAACCAATGCAAAATTATGAGACTAAACAAACACAATTAAGCCCTACGAAACCACAAGTAAATCTGAGCAAGATGATCTAAGTATTTTTTTCTCATGTGTGTTTCAGTATATTCAATGGCATCCCTAACGTCCACCTCCATTGAGACCATCTTCTCCAAATGCGAGCAAGCCTCCTTAGATGCTGAATCTTCATGTTTCACAATTTCTAGGGCTTCTTTCAAGATTCCCTGACACTTCTTGATCCATTCATCTTTGCTTTTCAAATCTTTGTCATTTTTGAGTAAACCAGGTACACTTATCTACGAAGTCTCCATGCATTATTTTACTTCATCCTGTATCCTATCATGATATTTCTTATGCTACTTAATAAGATTATCAGGATCAGATGTGCTTGCACTGTCAGAGGCTTGTTTGCCCTGTATCTCTTGTAACTTATCTCTTACCCTATTATCTAGTCTCTCATGTTCCTGAATGACCTTTTGATTCTCAGAACAAATGTCCCATAATTTATACATCCATTTCATCATATGATCATGCCTGTTCTACAGGACTGTAGTGAGTGTATCTATTCTGACCCGTGTTATTTGATTTTTTGAAGATGATTGGGCTTGTTGTGAGCTCTCTACTTGTGTAATCATTTTGAGAGGAACTGCATCCTTTAAAAAATCATTTTACTTTTTCAATCTCTCCCAACTCATCTTGTAGGTATCCCTCTCCTTTATCAATAGCTGAATCTGAGCTTTATTTAGCTTTGCTACATTTATTCCAAGCTCTGCTGTGATAACTGGATCAGTTTCTCTAGCTCTCAATGTCATAACATGACCGAAAGCTTTCTCAGTATCAATGATTGCAATATTCTTATTCGGGGGATACAGAGCCCATATCATGAGAGAATTCTCATCTGGATTGTATTTTGTTCATGTATACGCTTCAACAACCCCTTCAGAACTAAGCTTGTGTTTTGTGTCATCACTATGCAAAAAACTATCAAAAACAAGTGTTGATTTCAGATCAAGTCCTGGGAATATTATTACACCAGATTCTCTGAGTAGCTCTCTGCCTTTCTCAGGAGTCATATCTTCTATCTCCTTTTCAACCTCTATTTTTTAAAGCATTCATCAATTGTGCCTGGTTATCTGGTGTAATATCTGGGACTGATTCTCTAATAGCCTTTCCCTTGTGTTTGTACAGAAAAGATCTAAACTTAGGAGTATGAATGAATTGGTCATCTGAAATAAAAGATCTGTATGCAACCTGTCTAACATCATCATCCCTTGTTTCTTCAATTTCTAATTCTCTTTCCGAGGGCTGATATGGTTCAATTCTGCATTTTGAAATTGTATCAAGTAGGTCATGGGTTTCAGTGGCTACATACCCTTCACTGTCAGAGGACAAAACTTCAATTTCTTGTGTTTTTCTTCTCCTTTCCCTTACTTCTTGATTATACTTATCAATGGCTATTTGAGCCTCTACTTCTTCCAAATTTCTCATCACATCATCATGAGGGAATGGTACATGAGCATATCCTCCCAGTTTTTGCTTCTTTTTAGCATAATCAATAAAGCCCTCCGGGTCAAAATTCTTTCTTTGCATCCCTTTCCCAAGATTAAAATGAGATAATTTATCAAGAATAAGATCATAACCTTCTCTAGCCAACACAGTGAAGTCACCAAAACATAAGGTGCTTGGCATAAAGGATTGTTTATCATATGCACTAAGATGCATCACATTTGAGTAATCAAGTTGTCTAACTATTTCCAAGTATGCCACCCTATCTGGTACAATTTTTGGCAATTAAAAAGGGGTATCCTCAAACTCATACACTCTGATCATTGTGGAATCACAGAAACTATACCAATCCCCCCAATTGTGGTTCACAGTAGATGGCCCATCAAAATCTTTGGGTCTCAAAAACCTTTTAATTTCCTCAGACAAAGTATAACTGCATGGGTAGCCATAACATATGTATAGGGTTTTCACAAAGAATTCTTCAAAATAAACATAACTGGAATTTCTAAACCTACTGTCCCAAACAGAGGTCCATAACTGTGGAGGCAGAGGCTGACCATTTTTATCAATTTGTGAAATTTTTAGCTGCTTTGGCCATAAATTTAATTCTTGTCCAAAATACAAAACCATATGCATGAGAATAGAATAGTGTCTGAAGTTGACTGTGGGGGAACTATTTTTTATGGCCTTCAGACTTGAGTCTATTTCCTTAAAAATAAAAGCAGCATAATCAAATGTCCTAGGTTGATGGCACTAGATATCCGCAGAGATAACCATGGGCACTATAGACATAAACTCCAGAACTTCAGTCCCCAACACATGTCCCACTGAGTAATATGCGTATCTCAAGTAAGGTTTGAACAAATCTACATGAAATGGTGGTTCATCCCCTTCTTCAAATGGCACCAGACTCCTTTCCGTGGACTATGTAATGGTAGTCTCCAGCCCTTATATGTTGTATCCAATTTGAAATATTCCTTTTCTAGGGCTTCATGCACAAATGGGGTATTGTATGTGTCATTTAAGTCAAAAACTTCATAGATTACATTTTTGGAAACACGAAACAGGGGCTTTCCTTGTAGATCACATATGGCTTTTTGGTCAGGGTCATAATGGTACGCCAGTAGTTTCAAAAGGTCGATATTGACAAAAACATTTGTAACTATCAATCTCCCAAATTGAGTTGCCAAGGGTTGCAGACGGGTTCCATCCTATGTCTCCTGTGATAGTGGAACATAAATAACTCATATCCTCGAATAGGAGTCCATACATTTCCTATGTAATTGTACTTATCTTCAAGTTTTTCCACATTTGCTCTTAATTGTGTAGTTCTTCTGGCCTTGGGCCCTAAACCGGGCAACTGGTCTACAAGGTCTTGGTTTAATTTCCTCTCTGGTGTTTTCACTCCCTTTTCTGTGTCAATTTTCTATTTTTTACCCTTGGTTTGGCTCTTCTCAATTGGTTGCCTCTTCTTTGTTTCAGAGTAACTTTCCATTTTTGGTGACTATCAGAACTTGACTATTCCAGAGAGAGTTCAAGGACTTACCCATATACACTCTGTGCAATCTCCTTGGCTCCTGGTGAACTTCTTCTCCATCTACAACCCTTGTATTGATCTCAATTGAATTCAATCTAGTTTATACCTCTTATGTTTAATCAGCCATTAATGGCTGCCACTTGAATTGAATGCAGGGAGTTCACGACTTTCAAAATGTCAGGGCAATGCTCTTTTATTCATATCGGTGAGACTATCTCATTCTTTTACCAACCTTCATATTGCCTTGGTGCCATTTTCATTCATATGTATCTAATTGGTCATCATGGGTACATTAGTGTCTCCCTGAAGCAGTTTTTAACCTTTTATCATTACTTCGGGAAGATACTTCAATTTTCATCCCGACAACATTTGGTCAGGTTGGATTAATAATCACCATGGCATCGGTGAGTGTTTCTCCGATGGATAGAGATTAGCTTGTTGTTATCGGCAAGATAATCTTCATCGGCAAGAAAATATGCGGGTCTCCCAACGGGTCATGTCTTCCCTATAGTCTTATTTCCTTCATTCAACTTTACTGGAACATATCGGAGAGAGTCTTGCCGAAAAAACTTTTACAAAGATTGCTTGCCTTCATGCTGATAAGTCATTGATCAATGTGACTTAAAGGCTCGGTGTGACTTCAGGACTTTGCTCCGATTGTTATACTCATGCCGATGAGAATGTATCGGTGATACATACCAAATGTCTCCCAGAAATTTTTAACATATGAAATCTTGGTCGTTCAGACATTGCTCATCTATCACCGATTATCATATTTTCTTCCAAAAATGTATTTTACCATTCAGTGTGAGTTACATGAGGTCTTGCCGATATGGATGAACTAGTATCAGAATTGAGCTAGGGTCACAGAGCTAGGTATGTTCATGGGATCTTTTATGTGTGGACTCTGATATGGATCTTATCACGCAAATTTTAGTGGTTGGTCTTGGAAATGAGGGACATTAGTGAATTCTTCGGCAGATGAAAAATGTGATTTTTTTAGTTCCAACAGTGACTTTGCATTATATTTCACCGATGCCCACTTCTTCCATCAATGGATTTCCTTTTCTCAGTCTATCGGCGAGATTTTGTATGTAGTTACTCCGATATACCCTAGCTCGGCTGATACTTATCATATTGGTAATGCTTTTCAGTTATCTTGGGCCATCGGTGAAACTTTATCCTTGGTTCCACCGATGCTTATATCTTTCAGCGATGCTTATTCTCATAATACCAAATTTTGTAATTTAGGGTATAATACTTTTGAAATTTTGTAATTTAGGGTATAATACCTTCATGAAATTTTCTATAACCTCCTCTACTTCTTTATCTTCTTTGTTCTTAAACACATCTTCCCCCGGTATAGGAACATGGGTGTATCCACTAAGGTTTTGCTTTTTCTTACAAGAGTGTATGTACCCTTCAGGGTCATAATTCATTATTTGTGCATACTCCTTTAATTTGAATTCATCCAACAATGAAAGATAATAAGATCATTGGTAGTGGGATGTTAGGTTTCAGGTACATCAATTATAAATTAAGGTTGTATACCGTGGCCGTAATTAACTAATTATACGTCGTTTGTGAATTTCAAATTTTTTTGATATAGTTGGTCAAGAGTGGGATGCACTACATTTGTACGTTGCAAATAATCTTGATTGGATGACGGTATGGATTGAACGATGTCAACAATCCAATCGTGTATTAACATGGGAAGGTGTGGCTTCATTGGTTAAAGAAGCTCATTGTAATAGAGATTCCAATGTTACACCAAGGGAAATTGATTTAGCATATGGTTTAAGAGATAAACAGGTACCGATAAATATATTAATCACCCATATTATTTAATTATTTTCAATTATATTGATGTATATATGTTGAGTTTTTTTTTCTTTGCATACATTTGGCCAAGAATAAATATGTTTATGAACTAACGATGCAATAATTTTTACATGTTTGACATATTGCAGGTGAAACACCATGTTAGTAATAATTTATGTTTGGGGTTTTGAGTGAGGCCTCTTCCCTAAAAATCTAAAAAGTTCTAATATTTTGGCATCTGCAGTGCTAAAAATGCATCTCACCTTGTATGCTCAGGGTCAAAATATGCAGTGGCGGGTCGAAAAATCTCCATCAGCCCCTGAAAATTGATAAAAAAATGGGTCACAGGCGTTCCAGATGCATATCAGGTCACAATTTTCAGTTACTGTGATTGTTTCTTGTAGTGGCTATGAGGGTCTCTTGTTTTAAAGTGCCACAGGTCCACCAAGTGTCGAGCCTTGATTCATGCCGCACTTTTGTTTCTAACGGGTAACTTTATCGCAAAGCATGCCACGTGGTAGAAACTTTTTCTCTTGTGTTTTAAATTGCTTCCTGTGGGTGGCTCCACGTGTTGACAGTCGTGATGCTCCTTAAAAGTTTCAATCTGAGTGTGGAGGGTGCCACCTGTCGGCATTTGCCAGTGTTTCTAAAAGACTCTCAAAGTTTCACAGTCTCTGCCAAGTTTCTGATAGACCCTCAATGTTTCTATTATGTTTCATGCTGTGCCCCGCGGAAAGCGCCATGTGTTTCTAGCAGGTTTTGCAGAGCTTGCCAAGTGGCAGCTTCCGCATTATGAACCTTTTTGTTTCTTTTTGTTTCGGCGCTAAGTAAGGATGGAGTGGGTCCCAGTGAAGAATCTAAGACCCTACGGAAGACACCACGTGTCAGTAGTGGAAATAGCCCCTTGATAAAGTTTCAACTATGCACGGAAGGCACCACGTGTCAGCTTCCGCCGAAGTTTCTATGCAATTTCTAAAAAGTTTCTGAGCAGGGGCGGAGCGTGCCACGTGTCTTTTGTAGCTGTTGCAGAAGCCAACAAGTGTCATCTTCCATGTTTGTTTCTTTTTTGTTTCGAAGTGTGGCACAGACATGGTGGGTCCCATTAAAGTTTCTAAGCTGCTACGGATGTTGCCAGATGGCAGCCTCCGCCGAAATGTTTCAAGAAGTTTCTCAGTTTCTTTGGTGGCTGCGGAACCTGCCAAGTGGCAACCTCCGCTTGAAGTTTCAAGAGCCCCTTTTTAGAGTTTCAAATGTGTCTCAAGTGTCGCGGGTGATGACAAATGTCACCTTCCGCATAAGTTTTTTGCGGCCCCTTAAAGTTTTTGAGCAGCACGGAAGGTGCCAAGTGTCGCAGTCCGCTATGTTTCAAAGAAGACTCTTTTTTGTTTCAAGAGGGCATGGAGCCCGCCATGTGTCTGCCTCCGCCAAGCTTCCGAGGGAGTTTCTATGGGTTCCAAGGGTGCCGCGGAGCTTGCCACGTGGTGATTTCCGTGTGAGGTTCCGGCTGTTGACTCTTGGCAGGGAAGATAAAGGTAAGCGATGACCCAGCGTTGGAAACTTGAGGTGCCTACGTGGCACAATTTTGTTGGCTGGTGACTTTTCAACATTATTGACACCATTGATCACAGCGACAGGAGGGAAATCATCGACGGCCAGGTTTTAAAGTTGCATCGTGGGTTTTTTCCTGAGTATCTGCGACCATTTTTGGCAGGAGAAACTTGTTGCGGCTGCATTTCTAGAGGCTACAGGTAAATGAAACATTAATGGTAGTTTGTGGTGGCGGTATGGGTCGAGTTGACATGTCAACCACCTGATTTATGAAGAAAGTCCCTTAGTGGCGGCCCTGATCCCGATCTCACCTGCTCTGTCCTCTGTTTCTGGCCATTGCATTCATTTTTGAGCGCCAATCTGATCATGCATTGCATCTGGTGGATTTTTGTCTGGCTATGTAATTAATTTGCTGGGTACATTTTTTGGCTATTTAAGCAGACTTTGTGACCCATTTTAAGGTTGTTGAAAACTGGACATATCTGGCTTTGTAACAAGATACAACTAGTTTTGGTTTCTCTGTACAGGAGGTCTTGTGAGTTTATGTATCTCTTGTTGTATGTCTCATGCATGATTCTACTGATTTCATGATTGATTTTATATGAGTAATGCTGTATTTGCATGTGTTTTGTTAATTCTGTCTCCAGTATTGCATGTGTCCTTCTTTTGAATCTAGATATCTAAGGGGTGTCTGGTATTCTAGAATATGGAATTCCTGTATTGAATGCTTGATCTTTCAACTTCTACCCAAGGGGTAGATTAAAGTGTTTTCAGATTAAGTGTTGGGAAAGATATACTGCAATAGGGATACCATAAGTTGAGATAACTTAACACTCTGTTCTGGGAGGTATCTGTAAGGCAGATATCACAATATCCCCTTGAAATCCAGTTTTAGTGCATTCATGCTGATCATTCACAGGTGTATGTCTACTGACTCCAAGCCTTGGATAGGCACCGATCTAGCTCTGTGTTGAGGTTATACACCAGGTCCTAGTTTTGCACCCACATAAAATCAAACTCATACTTCCAAAACAACCATTAGGATAGTAGAATTAGTTTTAGGATCCCAAGTCCTCTGTCTACAACTGAAAATAAGCCCAAAGCTAGCCCCTTTGCTCTTATCTTGCAGTTTTGGTCTACTTACAGGAGGACTTATTTGCTTCATGTCAGCATCCCAGCCTTTGTATGCATATTCTCATGGATGTTGAGTAGGGAATACCCCCCTAGGTTTTGCAGAACCTAAAGAAGAAGAGGAGATAAAAATAGAGTCTATCTCCTATACTGTTGGCCCCTGGCCCAGAGATCCTGTTGATCATTGATGGCTACCTTGTAGGGAAATCTGGGAGTAAGCATCCAGTCAGGGAAAAAACCAACACACCACAAGGCTATGTGGTGCAATGGTCTTAAATTTTGAATCAAAAAGTTAGATGACACGAAGAAAACTTGTGATTCTACAATAACTGCAATCTTTCAGGTGACTAATGTTTCATCTAGAAGCAACATACATCTAGAAGTCTCAGAAAATTGATACTATGGGATTTTGGATGATATACTTGAGTGTGACTTTAAGTCCTTCAAATTAGTTCTGTTTGTCGTCGAATGGTACAAGCTATGATTAACTAAAAATGATCCCAAGAGAACTATTATTAAACATGATAATGGATTTACCATGGTTAATACAAGGTTGATCGAGTGAGCTAGAAATGAGCCCTATGTTCTTCCAAGCCAATGTGAGCAGGTATTTTACTCAAAGGTTCCAAGTAAACTAGGTTGGTCATTTTTTGTTAGGCATGATCCAAGAGGAAGGCCGGTAAAGTATAATGTGGTGGAAGAAGAAGATACTGAAGAACTAGAAGATGATGATCAGGATCAACAGTTAGTTGATGATGTGCCTGACGAAGATGTCGAAGAAGAGGAACTAGATCATGATGATGTAGGAGTTAATGTTCATGAAGATGATATCCATGTGGATGATGACATTATCGAAACTGATATCAATGACGACGACGATGATATGACCAATCCTTACAATGTCGAATCTGGATTAGATGATACAGACAAAGAGTTGGATGAAGAAGAAGATCAATGACATTGAAAGGTATGAGTTATGCGATTATATTATCTATTTGATGTTGATTTCTTGATAGAATTATATTTGACTTATATGGTTACATAATTAATTCATGATGTTTTTAATTTTTATGCCATTACATAATTAATTCATGATGTACTTTTTAATGTTGTTAATTCATGATGTTACAACTATTGTATCTCTCCTAGAAATTTCCATATGATCAAATCCTAATTACTCTACGACTATTTATGATTAGATATTATTTGATCATATCTTTGGTTATTTCCATGTGAATGGGGCCAACATTAAATTTTTTTCAATTTGTGCTTGTATGGAGTGAAACTTGACATGGTTAGCCTAGACGCATGCGTTGACGATATGGGAGGGTTTCAAGACTCAGACATGAGGTCATGCTATATAAAGGTATCTCGTCCTTCCTAATAATACAAGTTGCCTTATTCTTTGTTTCTTTCATATATTTTTTTAGCATTTCTTTGGTTAATGGTTTCAAAAGACGAGGCTCTCTGAGCCTCACCTTGGATCTATTACACATTAGTAGTGCTAAAATTAGTTCTAGTGTTCTTCCCTTGGTGTTATATTTATCTCTACAATTTCCCATATTTAACCATTTCATCATCCCTTTTCCCAAGCTATTTGTATCATAATATAAACTTGGTCCAATCTCACATTAGCCCCTTAGGTAATTATCCATTTCCTCCAAGTTGAATGGAACCTTTTGTACCAATGCATCTATGTTTTCCTACCCTAATGGATCAAGAATTGACATCACCTTAACAATCTTTTTTATGTCATAGCATATCTCCAAAGTGCCTTTGGCATGCTTTAGATGTGTCAATATTAACTAGATTGAATATATTAATTTTAAAGTCTATTAACACATTCCATGACATAGCATATATATAAATTATATATTTTGAATTTTGGCCCTGTGTGCACAGGAGCATGACATAGCATACTGCACCGAGACCCTAACTGGAGAGTTGTGCCGAGAATCACTACATCTAGCCCCTAAGTGGAGAGTTGTGAGACTTCACTGGATGAGTGTTGCAAGGCCATTGAGTCGAGGAGGAAGACTAGGAACCATTTGGTAGGAGGAAAGCTAGAGCGAGAGGTGAGGGCACTCAGAAAGGGAAAATCGACCAAGGGACAATGACTGTAAGTGATTTTTCCCCCACATTTAGAAATCTTGTTGCAAGTATAGTGATTTAGACTCTATTTGTTCCCATCAAGGTGTTGCATGCTATATTTTGGTCAATTCAATCAAATGTCCCATTGACAAACCCAAGTACTACCTAGTACTGGTGTCTGGTTAGTTTGAACAACCAAGCTTTGAGATGTTCAATCAGTTGGGTGGCCATTTTTGGCCTGTGAACTGTAGTTTTTGTATTTGTCTTAGCATATTTTTTCTACTGTAAGATTAATGAAAGGAATTCCCATCACATAACAACACACAAAGTTCACTAGGGTTCAAATTTCTAAACTTCAATGAAATAAATTTACATATTGAGGTCTACAAATGATCAAAGGGACTGAAAATAATACATGGTCCATGAGTGCAATGAAAAATGCCTAGTACCTATCCAAAAGAGAATGTATAGAAGTACATGATGCAGAGTCAGAGGAAGGAAACAAACTTAGACAATCTCATTTGACAAGTCACAAACAATCTTGAACTTTCCTTCTTTTGACACACTTATTCAACTATATTTCCCTTCACAAAACTCAACACAAACACTCAACTTTTGCTTTAGAGTTCCAAACCATTACCAGAACTTCAAACACCTTAGTCAACTTCATCTTGATCAAAATAAATAATTACCCAGTTTGCCCTTTCATTTTACCATTAACTCTCTTTATGATTGTCCTAAACTTCACAATTTCAACTCAACATAAAGTAATCTAACCCAAAATAGTATTTAGGCTAATATAGACCACACAATTTCCATTCCATTTCACTTCAAACAAATGTAAACCATCTCCCATCCTTTATTCTTGACAATTTAACAAAATCATATACTGTACTTTCATTTTACTAGTAGTGACAACCTTGGTTTTTAATCCTCCAACCCCATACCTGAAAGAACTACATCCAACATCCTTATGAGTGTGGGTACCACCAAATAGATATTTGTTAGATCTATCTTCCTTGAGCGAGGGAAATTCAGGAAGAGAAGAGGAAAGTGAGACATGTAGTAGGTCTAAAAGAGGGAGATCAACTAGAGGTCAAAAGATTAGAAGAAAATTCCGTAAACGCATGGAATTTTTTCGTGCTGAAGGGGGTTCATGTTCTTATGATGATGAGAGCATAGGCGACATTGAGGTGCCCTTGAGGTACAAACATCTACGGAAAAAATGGATACCCAAGGAACTTCCTCTAATAAACACTAAATTTTGTGTCAACAAGAGGATATATCGCATAACACCATCGTCATTACATGGTTTGGGCCTATTTTGCATGGATGACATAAAGGTCTATTATGACAAAGTTACTGAATTGATGGAGTATGTCAGACCTTGTTACAATTACAAAGATTGGATGCAGTTGGTTCGATATACATGAAGTATGCATAGGTATGCACTGTCAGCAAATTATATACAGCTAAAAGATAAGGATCAAAATAAAGGAGTGGCTATGTACATTGATGGAAGGCCAAAAGCATCAGGGAATATTGTAGGGTTTATAAACAATACACAACCTAGGTCAACAAATAAGCAACCCAATTGCATATTCGAGGTGCACGAGGGAAACCGTGTATTCATATGTGCAATAAAATCAATAACTGTAGGGGAAGATTTGCTAATCGATTACAAATTGAATCGCATAGATACAAACACAATTACTATGGGGGTGGTACGCACTATATACCATTTTACCCAACCTCCAATTAATGACTCCAATATACCATTTTATTATTATGTTTTTTTTTGTCAGTCTGTTGGTTTCATTTCGGTAATATTTTTTTATATTTAATTTTTGTCATAGCGAGACATTGATCTTAGGGGGAACGCTCCAACCCAAAGCACAGATCGTGATGCATCTTCAGGCACTTCTACCTGATAGGTTTACCTCATTGTAATTGTACAAATTAGATACGAGCAAAATGTTTTATTATTATATTTTTTTCATAAGTTTATTGGGTTAATTTCGATAATGTTTTTAATATTCTTGTCGCAGTCAGATGATCAGGGAAAGGCACTAGCAGTAGAGGAGAGCATCCATAGGGAGGTGCAATCACTATTATGTGATGATGACATCGCATATTCCGCAAACCCTCTGGATATGATAAGGAAGACCCAAAAAATGCAATGAAGAAATCCTTCAATTGTTAGTCATAGTTCCTCAAACAGATGAGATAAGAGAAAGGGTTAAAATATTGACTCAGAGAGCATGAAACTTGCAAGTAAGCTATCATGAGATCTTTAATTATAACATAAGTTCATTCATGGTTTTATATTTTGTACTCTTTTATGTCATGAACTAAAATATGTGTTATTTTTACAAGATTTTTTGCATCCTCATGATGTTGCTAGCCATGATTGGGGTACTATATGTGTTGCCCGGTGAGTAGGGGTTGGTACAAGTGTTGATCCTGATCTTCCTGCGCATACATCACATCATCCGACCCCATCATTCATGCCTATATTGTCGACTGAAATGTCGGCAACACATAGCATGCAGGCATCGGGTAGTGCACCCTCTGGCAACGAACACATGCCAAAACATGCATCAGGACATGTACCTGGGGATGTAGAAGCCACTAGTACTGGTGATGTTTTAACAGCATTTCCTGGATCTTCCCGTATTACTAGTACGAGAACATTGCCGGTCACATTTGTGGTGATTGAGGATTTCATTCCCATAAAGATAGAGAAGGTCCTAGGTACTTTAAAATGTTTTAATTATTATTATTATTATTTTAGGTAAGTGCTACCATTAACAGGGGTAGCTCCTATATTATATAGAAATTAAAACAAGTACATATAGTGCTGGAAGGGATGTTTAGTGGTATATGTACCCAACACCCTCAGCTATATCGACCAACCTGGCCACTACATTTTGGTCAATCAAGTTAGGATTGGCCTCTACAAAATTCAAAAAATCAGTGATGTCATTTGATTTTTCCACTCCTTTTTTGAAAATTGCCCAGGTTTTATGCAGTTTGGTCTTCTTGTTCTCCTCATTCAAGCTCAAAATGGACAGAGCAAGGCCTTGTTCAGGCTCTACTTCCACGGCATCCAAGGCAGGCTTGATAGCTTCCAAAACCTCCTCGCGGGCTAGCCTCATAGCTGCTCTTAGACCCCATAGCTGGGCACCCATGATCTGCACATAATTGATGAAAAACCTTTCCAAGACCAGACCATATGGGAGTGGCCACTAGACCGAAAATCTTTCCTGATGACCTTCAAAATTGCATCCCTCTCTTCGTCTGATGCCTTGTTGAAGAGATAGGCGATTTGCGCCTTGTTTGTTTTGTCCTCCTTATCGCGGCATGTTACACCAAAATGCTGAGTCATGCTTGCTAAAAGAAGAAAGATCCGTACTGAATGACGCCTTTACTCAGGGAATGCACATTAAATAGAAGCTGAGTGAAGAAACTTTCATGAAGTTCACGGGGTTCCTGTTCATCTTGAAATTACACTTTCCTGCAAAGAGATCATCCTGCAAATCCCACAAATTTTGTCCCTGTGATGATGATGTTGCCTGAGTAGAGGGAATTTGGTGGATACTTCTTGACTGGGAATAGATTTTGAGGATCAATTGGGATTCAGAATGAATATCAGGGACACTTGAAGACACACGTGTGACTGAGTAACTTCCCAGGCTTGCCAGGGCCAATACAATCTTTTCCAGCCATCCTC
The DNA here is from genome assembly GCA_027924645.1 of Cunninghamia lanceolata. Taxonomy (NCBI): domain Eukaryota; kingdom Viridiplantae; phylum Streptophyta; class Pinopsida; order Cupressales; family Cupressaceae; genus Cunninghamia; species Cunninghamia lanceolata. Next base: position 13,437,647 of record BSBN01001271.1, read on the forward strand.
TTAATTTCCAGTTACTAATTTGTTTGGACTTTATCACATTAATACAGAGGAGGGAGTCCCCTTCAATTTCCACTGATCTAATATTCAGTTTATCGCAAAGCCATAGTCCACTGTGAAGTGCTTCGAATTCTGCTTCATTGTTGGTCAAAGTCCCAAAGTGACAAGACGTAGCCCCCACTACATTGCCACAAGCATCTCTAATTACCACCCTCTCCAGCCGGGCCTGGATTTCCTTTAGTGGACCCATCAAAATTGAGTTTAAAACAATCCTTTTGAGGTTTTATTCATTTTGCTGTGCTCCTATTTGGTCCCTTCTAAATATGTGAGGATGCGGTGCATCTTACGTTAGGCCAATTTTTCCTTAGTTCCTCATCCCATAAGGTAAAGGAGTGGTTTCAGTTCAGGACTACTTTGGCGTTGAGGATCTCACAAATGCCAGTTTGAATCCGCTTAATAATTTGTCCTAGGTTGAGGCTTTGCTCTTGGAAGATGCGGTGGTTACATTCTTTCCAGAGAAAATGTTTTAATTATTATTATATATAATCCAATTGAAATTTACTTATTGATCACTCTTTTTAGACTAATGATCCCATGATCATTTTGCAGGAAATGATGTTTTTTATAAACATCTAAATGATATTACATTGGAGATCTTTGGGCCCACCATACGTACACGATGGAATGCCTAAAATCAAGATTTAAAAGATGAGCTCAATAACCGTTTAGTTGTGTTGTTCGGTAATAACACATTCAACCAAACCAAGGTCCTTAAGAAAGATGGTACCTATCTAAAGTATGTGAGGGACCAATATAGGTCACATTTAGAGAAGAACAAAAAGTACGAGCGTCCCCCCATGATTCTGGAGAGGGAGTGGAAGGACCTGGTGTCAGATGGAAAGGAGAAGGCTGAAAAGAAAAAAATGAAAGACACCATTGGGCCAAGGAAGGTATGTGATACTATCAATAATGTAATTATATACTGATTACTCTTTCTTTTTACATAATCGAACGTATTTCAAACTTTTCATAGGCTATCTGACACATCAAAGGCAACAAAGGCAAGACTAGAAAAATATGGGCGACACAAACTTGGCTCTGGTGGTTATGTGAAATTAGCCACATAAATTGTAATTATCAATAAATGAAATATTGCATCCAAATAATAAATTGCAAACAATTATGGTTTTATCACACCATAGAAGCAAAATTCATGATCTTATGCAAAAATGCAGGGCTCTGAATTCAACAGAGTGCCCACAGAAGAGGACCTAAAGATTGCCTTCTAGTAAGGCTATGGAGCCATGGTTGAACGCTTAAGACTCTTGACTGGGCAAACACAAGCTTCCACTGCATCTGACACGCAGGTAAATAAATTCAATGAAGTTTATTTAAAATTGAATACTTGTGCAATCTATTCAATATTAATTTCCACCATAAAGTAATTATGTGCCTATTTGTTTTAAACAGGCAAGCAATGATAATACTGCACATGACATTGGAATGCAGCCTAGTGAGGGTGGAGCACAACCTATAGATGAAGGTCATGGTGTGCATCCTGGTACTGGATGTATTCATGTGTTATACAAAATGTAGTATGGATTAATACAACTAAACATCTTTAATTGCAATTGGTGTATTAATTAATGTAACCTTTCGTGTTTCAACTTTAGAGCATGTAGAGCATGATCAACATGTTGAGCATGATTAGGCTAGACAAGATCAGGAACATGATGTGGCCCCATCAGGTAAAGAGGACCACTGTAATATTCTTTTAAACATATTTAATCACAATTGGTGTATTAATTAATGTAACCTTTTGTGTTTCAAATCCAGAGGGTTTAGAGGGTGTTTAGCATGTTGAGCATGAGGCTATAAGACAAGATCAGGAACATGATGTGGCCCCATCAGGTAAAGAGCACCACTCTAATGTTCCTTTAATTAATGAAATACTTGTAACAATAATAATTAAACATATCAATTTAACATTTCTTTGTTATTGCAGCAGACCCGCCAGCTTGCAGCGGCCTCCACGTCATGAGTACATGACTAGGCATACATTAAGATCATGAGCAGAGGGCAGAACAACTGAAGGGGGGACAGATGATTTAGAAAATGATACTCCACTTCTTTTTTTAGCTGCAAAAAAGAAACAAAAAAAAGTGATTGTAATCATATTATGACAACCATATTTTTGATAATATGTTAATGAATGTTAAAAATTGATATTTTTGACAACCATATTTTTGATAATATGTAAAAACTGAAAGAATGAATGTTATATGTTAATGAATGAATGCAAATATGTTAATGAATGAATGTTAAATATGTTAATGAATGAATGTTATATGTTATTAATGGATGAATGAATGATTAATGTTATATGATCGGGTATGGGGAATTGAGAGTAATGTGAGGGAGGGGGGAGGGGCTAAATGAGCTTCCACTGTCATGTGGTTGGCCCCATTAAGTAGAGAATATTAAACTATTCTCGAAACAAAGAGAAGCTCAATAAGGTAATGCACTTTTCAATATTTCATTATGTTGCACTTTTAAGCTTAGGCAATTTTCATTAGTTCTCTTTGCTTCAATATGTTACCCTTTGTACTTATTTTACTTTTTAACACATCTCATATGTTACCCTGGATGATAGCTTTTGTAGGGGAAGCTATTCACGGATGGATCCCGCGTCTAGGGATATACGAGTTTGGATTAGACAAAATTGGGATGTACTCATGTAGCGCAGAAACAAAAGAGAAGAGCCCAACCATTTTAGCACAAGAATTGGCTTAAGACTAGTACGTGGTTCGAACTAGGTCTAGGTATGAGGGGTCTAGGAGAGAGCCCTGTAACACAGTTGGTATTAAATCATTAAACATACAGATATTGTAATTATGTGGTTAATGCTAAAATCATCCACAATTCACTATGTGATGAGTAGTTAGTGATGATGCCATGCCATTGTTTGGTAGGTTATTGATTCTACAATTGCTCCCAATAATCACCTCTAGTTGCATACATGCCATTTGATCCATATGAGGGGCACCTTTCAATCTAGGTAGCAATTTTATAGATGATTCTCTTATTTAGTGACTAATGGAATAAGTGAGTGGATGGATTGATCCTAGTAATCACCTGTCATGTGCTTCATGCACTATTGATAAAATAATTTCATTGGATAGAATTAATACAGTTAGGTATTATATGTTGTTGGTTTGGTTTTAACTGTTATTTTTATTCACCTAGGTATCATATGAGAAAGCACGCACATATTTTGCTGGAGATGGGTTTAGTGTTGGGGGCAACTAAACTACACTTGGAGGGAGATTCACTACTAACGGTAAATGCAATTTGGACCGACTTCACACTGAACTAGACCTTGCGCAGATGGATTCTTCCAATCAAAAGATGCATTGATTCTGATTTGGTGGATTTCTGCATCAGCCACATGTACAGGGAGCGCAACACTATGGCTGATGAGTTGGCAAAAGAAGGGGCTTTGGGAGGTGGAAGGATGACTGAGATTGCCAGCGGAGCAGATGTCCGTCATGGGGAGGAATGATGACAGTGGGTGTTGAGGTGGTGTAAGGTGGACGAGAGTCAAAAGGTACAGCCGGGATAGCTATTGGCAAGATTTCGTTCATGTGATAGGAGCGAGGCCCCAAGGTGGATCATTGGGTAGATCTTTGGCCATGGAAAGGACAAATACTTCCCTCAAGAAATGGAAAGTAGTTATTCCAAGGCATCTTGCCCGTCATCTCATGATACAGAATCAGAGGGGTTGTACAGTGTGGTGGTGGCAACACGTGTGGCGATTTAATGAAGATTCAATATTGGTTTGGGTGATTTTTGATATAAATAGACATAAGAGGTAGGGCAGATTATAAGCTTTGTTGGGTAGTAGAATAGGTAGGAACAGGAGCTATGGACACTCTAATTTGTCTTGAGTCCTCGGTAACAATGGTCACCTTCCTTAGAGTGATCATAGACAAGAGACTCCGAGGGATCCTATTTGTCAAACACGAGTTGCTGCTGCATGCTATGAAGGAGGTTCTGGGGCGGGAATTTCTGTGGACCTACCATAGACACCAGGTCAACACAGATATCCTAGTGATGTTTCTAGTGTTAGCATTGAGTAGGGGTGTGCCTAAACCTAAGATTAAAAACTTGTGCCAGAGATTGTTCAAACATGCAGTCATGGGGGAGATTGATGTAGTGCTGGACAACGTAGGCGCTGACGGTAAGATCCCATTGCCTCATCAGTATTATCTGAGGAAAGGAAGGAGGGTGAAAGAGGTGCAAAGGTTCCCACTAATCTTCTCAATGGACACGGATGAGTTGGAGGAAAGGGTGGAGGCGCTGGACTGGAATTTGGAATTCTTGTAGCGAATAGCAGGTATTCTCTCACTTCCCTCGATAGACTGGATGGGTGACTTTCTGGCAAGGGAATGCTTTAGGGTGCCAAGTGACAGTGATAGTGAAGGGGATAGAGGGGATATAGAGTTACCTTTGCTTCCAGAGTGCGGGAAAGATTGGATAGAAGAAGATGAAAGGGACATGGAGGAAATTGCACAGGGTCCTGCACACAGAACATGTAGAATGGATTGCCCAGTCAAAGTTTGTGCTACTCACGCCAGACAGATGAGGAAGGAGATGGAAGATTCGATCCCAGAAATGGATCCCGGGACAGAGCATGGAGTCTCGAGCTCCTCTGTAGGGTACGGCACAGTGCGTGGTCGTGGTCGTGTCGGGGGTGTTAAATTGCTAAGGGCAATCCTAGCCCGTAATGTCTATATTTTCTTTTTTGTCTAGTTATAGGTGTACTCAACATGGTTTTACAGCTTTTGTTGCAGATGTTTCTACTTGTAAGAAAGGGATTAGGATACGTTAATAGCAGCTTTTGTTTAGTTTGGGATCAGGGGGAAGCTGGTCACTAGTAATTTTGTTAGTCGGTTGGGTCTGGTCTGAAAGCTTGAACTCATAATTTGTAATCTTTTTTTTTAACGATATAATATAATGGGAGCTAGCCCTTACCAGCTTTAAATTATAAAAAAAAAATATCGGCACAACAACTAGCAAGCTTCACCGATAACATTTAGTCAAGAGAACATATCTCAAGTTAAGTCGACATAGTAGATAAAATAAGGCACCATCGGTGAAAGTAAAAGATGTTTGATCGAATAATTTGTTTTTAAAAAACTGCAGGATTTTATCTCAATTTCGGTGAACATAGCCCAACGAACCACAAAAATTTGTCAAGAGGTTGCTGTACATGTGACACAATTTTTGTCGTAATGGCAACAATGGTTTGCTCCACCTCATTAGAAAATAGACGCACATTTGGTGGTTTTCAACGATTTCAAATGGGTGTTTTGCAACGTTTTGTGATTTTTTGCATCGATATATGGACGAAGTTACGTCAATTTTTTGTGGTTTGCATCGATATATGGACGAAGTTACGCCAATTTTTTGTGGCGCTAACTGACGATGTTGGGTCATGGTTTCCTCCACCTCGTCAAAAAATGGATAAATGTTTGGTGTTTTTTTGATGATTTGAAATGGGCATTCTACAACGTTTTGAGTTTTTTGTGTCGATAGATGGACGAAGTTACGTAAATTTTGCGATGAAGACCTCCAACATTTTTTGTGGCATTGACCGACGATGCTGGGTCATGGTTTCGATGTAAAAAAATTGGTCATGAAAGCGACAAAAATTTAGCAACGAAATTTAAATCAGTGTTGCGTCGGTAAGTCGACAATATTTTGTAGATATGTCACCAAACATTTATCAGAATTTGTACTCAAATATAGTAGTGTCACTATCTCCTCTCATGACCTATTGTCACCAAATGTTGCATCACACTCTACATCGTAGGAACCGTCAATATTGTTGACCTCATCCACTCCCACCACATGTCATAACCATCTACCACCCCTGCATCTTCCACATGCTCTCGTGGCACGCATGGTAGTACTGACTAACTCCTCTAGCTCTTTGTAGCCACATCTCAGTCCATCTACATGTCCCTTCGGGCATGCCAAAAATGTAGACGTCACATTTAGACAAAAACAAGTGGAGTTATATGCACAAACACAAGACAAGAAATTCAAATCCAAACTCAACATGCACTTTCAGTTTGAGATAAATGGAAGAACAACAACAATGCAAACACAAACTAGAAATGCATTATGTACCTCCATTGATCTTTGTGATACGCTCCAAGATTTAGTTGATGAGTTTCTTGATAAAATGTGGTTGATTTATTGCTTGACAGTTACCAAATTGGGCATCATGTACTTGCACAGATGATGTTGGATGAAATTTTCTTTGAGTAAAGCTCTTAAATAGACTTTCTCCCAAGGAAATAGAAGGCTAGGATTTAGGGATGAGATGGAGAGATAGGATGTTCACTTGTGTGGGTATGCATCCTAGCCTCTTGACAAGTGGCAAGAGGAAATGGATTATGCATGGGACAATATGATGCAGGAGCATCTAGGTTCACAAGCAATCCCGTGTCACCAAAAAACACATTTTATTTCTAATTTATTTTTTGACTTTGTTTTTTTCTTTGTAGATTTGTTTTTGAGTTTTAGGAGGCAAATTCATACTTATCTAGCCAAGTTGAGGGCAACATCTTGTCAAAGAGCCAATTGGGTATCTCCAGTTTAATTTTGGTGAAGTTTGGGTGAAAATTGGCTAAGTCAGAGCAAGTTAGAAAATTCTCTAGTTCGCAAACTATTTAGTTCGCTAATCCGATAGTTCACCAACGACTTAGTTCACCAATGGGAACTTTCATTAACAAACTCTAAGGGCAAGTTCACAGTTTCAAAGTTTGTTGAAGGGAAGCCTTAGTCGGCAAAGTCGCTAGTTCACCAAAAAGACATTTGATTTCTAATTTGCTTTTCAACTTGTTAGAAATGAAGGTGCAAACTAGACAACGAAAATCTAATTCAAACCTTATTTATGTCCTCTAAATTATGTAGAATCAATGGAGATTGCAACAGAAATAAACCTACTACACAAAAATAACATGCATTAAGAACTAAACGCATAACACAGTATGTAACGTGGAGAAAACCCTTTTAGGTAAAAAACTCCACCAAGAAAAGAGGCTCCAAGTTGTATTATCTTCAAATATAAGATTACAATACATGCACTTCCTCTTCTTCTTCAGTCTTCAATCCAATGGCGTCTATTATTCTCAACTCTGCTAAAAACATAGTACAAACATCCTTATAAAAAGGGTTGCCTTCTAGGGCAAGAAAACTGACATAATAAAGCAGACAAATTAGCATCGGGGACCAGATATAAATATGCAGCTAAAACAAGATCGCTACTGGTGAAACCTTTCATCCCTTATCAGTGATTTACAAATAATATTAGGAGTAATTAATTACATAGGATTTACAAGGTTGATGGCACCTAAATCCTAATATGACTTTGTTTTTTTCTTTGTAGATTGAGTTTTGAGTTTCAGGAGGCAAATTTAGACTTATCCGACCAAGTTGAGGGCATTATCTTGTCAAAGAGCCAATTAGGTATCTCCAGTTCAATTTTGGTGAAGTTTCTGTGAAAATTGGCTAAGTTGGAGCAAGTCAAAAAATTATCTCGTTCGTGAACTGCTTAGTTTGCCGATCTGATAGTTTGTCGACAACTTAGTTCGCTAATGGGAATTTTCACCGACAAGCTCTAAGGGCAAGTTCATAGTTTGAAAGTTTGTCGAAGGGAAGCCTTAGTCAAAAAAGTCACTAGTTCGTAAATTGTTAAGCTCACCGATGACTTAGTTTTCCGACGGGAATTTTTGTCGACAAGCCTTAAAGACAAAGTTTGTACTTTTTCAAAGTTCTGATGAAGGAAAGCCTTTAGTCAACAAAATCTCTAGTTCACAAACTGTTAAGTTTGCCGACAACTTAGTTCACTAATGGGAACTTTTGCTGATTTCCTTTTTCATGAGTTGGATGAAGTTGCACTTATTATCGGCAAAGTTGAAGGTTTGTGAACTTAAGTTTTTGCTGATAAAGTTTGAGAGTTCTAAAAAATTTTGATAGAAGGAAAGTTAACAACCATGGTGTTGGTTCCCAAATCAGTAGGTTGCAAAACCCTAAAGATATGCAAAACCTTATGATTGGGTTTTACAAGTGAATTGGCCAACAAACGGAATCAATCAAAATGATTGGACTTCCCTACACTTTAGGATCTGTTATGCCCGGGTGGGTATTACCTTACGTTCACCACTAAATAATTACTCCTCAAATTGGTTGGTGAATTTAAAATAGATTATGGAATTTGTGTAATTTTATCAATTAAATTATCCACTTTAACCTAATTCAGATTGACATGTAATTTGAAATAGGTTATCTTTATCTATGCTAAACACTACTACTTCTACAACAGAAAATTTAAATTGGATTTTGAATATTATACAAGGAAATGATTTTGAAAAGAATTGATCGGTGCTTTTTCTCAACTGGGCAACAGAGCCTAATCATATATAGATTTGTGCTTTACTTCTAGTTATAACTCGAATTACTTGGCATAATATTGTCTATGATTGACATAAACATGCAAGATTATTTTTATATGGTTCTACTTAGTTATCCAACATGGATCCTCAAAAGTATAGTGACCTATTTACTGGAATTTAATTCCTATTTGAGGAAACCCTGTCAGACAAATCACACAAAACACTAAATATGCTTTGAAAAACTAGACATATACTTGATATGTTAATTTAAATATTAAGGAGAAGACAAGATGGAGACAACCATATAGAATATATCAATAACATTCAACAAGTAATTGAGAATTAGATTTTAGGCACTAGAGAAATGCAGTTTGCTTTTATTGATATGCTTCAGAAAACATGCCTTTACAATGCCTCTTTCCAAAATCAACTTCCTAGAGAGTTTTTCCCATGGTCTTGGTTTCCTTCTTATAGACAAAAATGAGGGAAGCAACAAGCTTCAAACTATCTACATTCCAAGGTGACTTTTCAACTACCCACCCATTGATTTACATTAATTTCCTTTTCACAATATTAATTCTATCTCCTTTTGTATTTGCATCCCCATGAAAAATATTGTGCCGATACAAAATATTTGCGATACATTGCAATTCAATATACATTTTCACCCAAAACATATTTTTGAGTAAAAACATTTACTCACTCCTTAGCTTCCCCCGGTGAAAATATTTTATAGTAATATTGCCATCAACAAAAGAAATATCACATTTTATTTGTAAAATATTTTATACTTCACTTTATTGTTGAACTCGCAATTTGACATTCACCTGTATGTATTTTCACCCAATTTGGTAAACATATCTTTTAGGTAGAAATAATTACCTACCCCAAGACTTTTACTTTTATATTTATTTAACTCTATGGGTGGAAATATTTCACTTTTCAATGAAAATATTTACATGTTATATATTTATTTTGATACATTTCCCCTTCCGATGTGTGCAATATATTTTATCCTTTACTTCAATATTTTATGCCTCCACATTTTAATGATCCCACTGCAATACCGTACATACTTTAGATTTAATAGCTTTGACTCTGCGAGGGTGCGGGAAAGTTATGCTTTTACCGCAACACCGCATCATTTTTAAATTTCTCCATCTATCCTTTGCAGGAACGCGAGGGGATCTTGGAGTCACCGCAATACCGCACCATGTCTTAGGTTTTCAAACTAGCCCTCGCAGGGATGCGGGAAAGGCCTATAAAGAATGACCCATTTCTCTTGCTTTCGGCTTCAAAAGGTTGAACCAAATTTGAATACTTTCCTGTTCCACCTTCAAAACATTGAAGCATATCTAGATTAGAAGTTTTTAAACCTCTCCAAAGCTTGAAAAGTCAACCATATATGTCCTTCCTCAACTTATCTTTAGATCTGGATTCCAATGACATAAGGTAATTTCAGTTTGGAAGTGAATCACCGTTCTCAGTGCAACTATCCTCTACTTGCCTTGATTGTATGCCACTAATGTGTATAACTTGAGTTGTTTATTCAACTGTGGTTGAAAGTGCCATTGATTGAGGGCCAGCTTATAGTGGATAAAAAAGAATAGAAAATTTACCAAACTCTAGATCAGGTTCCCTAAATACATCATCAAGAAGAGTAGCACATGCCTCATTATCCTTAACAAGTTTTCCTTTTGTATACCAAATATGAAGCACCCAATGAAAAGCATATGTTGTAGGCATGCTCTCAAAGTTGAATGCAACTTCTCTAGTTACAAGGGAAATAAAAAACGACCCTCCAGATACAGAGGCATAGCTATAGAACAAAAGAATTCACCCCATTGGCTAGTTTCATAGTTCAAATGGCTAAAGGTATCGAGATTAGCTTCTTGGAATACATAAGGAAAGAGTATAGCAACCTTGTCCAACAATACAAACCCTAATCTCTAAACAACTTCCACTTTGCTCTTAAGCAGCTTTGGAACAAATTTTATTGAACCACCTTTTACACAGAGTTGCATCTACTTCAGATACTTGTCCTCTAGTGAGCAAACAATTATCACCATCCATGTCATAAAATGCAAGTGACAGCTTTGAAAGCAATGCAATATTCACATATTCAAGGTTAGCCAAATGCCAATTCAAAAGACAATAAAAAATTATCTGATCTGCTACAACAAACTATATAGAAATAGAGAAATTTTAATTTCTCCTACGACCATTTCAGAGAAAATTCACTATGGACAAACCGAGCCACCTGAAGCCATGATTTTTTGTGAGGAGGCATAATCAATTGAATAAAACATGGGTTTGTTATCCATTTTTGCCCAGCTCACCAAATTTATGCACTTCCTTTGTAAACTGGCCCTGCTGACAAGTTGCGGGAAAAATGTGAAGTTTAAAATGACATACCCAATGAGCTCGGATGGCCGCGAAATTTGCAACTTTTTCAGGATGCCAAATCTAGCCCAGAAGAAGTCAAGAACACATTAAAAACCATATCAAAACTCATCTAGTGACCACGAAACTGAACAGACACTCTGACATATGTACCAATAAACTTTCTACCACACATAATTGCAAGATCATTTCCAAGTTTCAAAATTTTAATTGTCAAAGTTATCCTCCGGGGCATATTTGCAAAGTGCAGGCAGTAAACTCTTCCAGAACCCTCCAACTTGGTGCTTAAAAACCCTGCCATATCTAAAAGGAAGCTAGGTGTGCGAAAATCGCTTCCGACACTAATCTAATGAGGAGAGATGAGTGCAAATTCTTTTTAACCTTTACAATTATAGAATGTTTAACACAACAATGGAGATATTGCAGCAATACACAACACAAGAATGTAAGACAGAAGAAGAGATCTAGACAAAATATAACGTGGGGAAAATCCTTATTGGGTGAAAAACCCCACACTCCAAAACCTGCACAATGTATTATCAAAACTGTAATGGTTTACAATACACTTGCAATGCAAGCTCTTAGGAGTCTTTGACACTCGTATCTGGGGACAATCCAGTAGCATAGCAGTACCCTCCTCTCAAAGCACCTGTTTATAAAGAAGTTACAAGGCAAAAATGAGCCTATCTTGAGATGGGCATCCAACATGGCCTCATGGCCCAAAATCCATGCCTAGGGACACTTGTCCAACACTACAGGGTGTTCATGACACTTGTCATATCACCCCATCCCAAAGAAGTCGCCTATTCCCAAGTTGGGCTATGACAGGTACTCTTACGACTGTCATAAAATCTGTCATAATTGTCATATCTTACAGTTGTAAGAGAATCTATCATACACAGGCTAAAAATAGCATATTCTCTTATAACATGTCATAACCCTCCTTGGGGCACCCAAAGATGCCTTCTTCCAAGATACCTTGTGACACATGTCTTCACCTATCATAGAACATTCCATTTTTGACTCTTACGCGTCATAGATTCTGTCATAGGAATCTGTCATAACCGTTTCGGTCAAGATTCATTTACACACTAGTCAAGATGCTGACACATGGCAGAAAACCTCTACCACACAAAGGGGATGCCTATCTCCACATGGAGTGGGTTGACCATCCTAGTCATCTTACAAGTGGAGTGACAACTCACCGTGTCACTTCACATTAAATGACAAAATAAGATGTGCAACAAAATTACAACATAGGCTAAATAAATAAATACATTACAAATAATAAATGCAAGGAATTACCAAGGTTGAGACATCTTAATTCCCAACATTCTCCCACTTGTTGAACACCTTGTAAGAGCCAATGGAAATAATAGGATTTAACTACTATAGGCCGAGAGGACCATAGACTCCGAACACCATCTGAAATTCTCTGTGCCCATTGGTTTTGTCAATGCATCCACAACATTCTTCAAAGTGTCTACCTTCTCCAAATTCACCTTCCCATCCTCTACCATGTCTCGTACAAAGTGAAACTGTACATCAATATGCTTTGTTCTGGCATGGAAAGTTGGATTCTTTGCTAGGTAAATTGCACTCTGACTGTCACAACAAATCGTAATCTGTCCTGCATCAACACCAATATCTGAACACAATCTCTTAAGCCAAATGGCTTCCTTACAAGCATGAGTTTCTACCATATACTCAGCTTCTATCATGGACAAAGCAACCACAGGTTGTCACTTACTCATCCACCTAATTGCACCATTGAACATAGTGAACACATAGGCACTGGTGGATCTCCTACTGTCAATGTCACCTGCTCAATCAGAATCCATGAATCCATGAATACAAACTGAATGTGGAGGTCCTGTAGGATTACCATGATAGCATATGGAATACTTGGAAGTACCCCTCAAATATTTGGACACTCTCTTTATTGCATCCCAATGTACCCATCCAGGATTAGCCATAAATCAACTAAGGACTCCCACTGCTTAGGCAATGTCTGGTCTTGTGTAGACCATAGCATACATCAAATTGCCAACAGCACTAGCATAAGGTGCTCTGCTCATGTCCTCCACCTCACTAGGAGATTTTGGACAATCATTAACAAACAACTTTGTCCCCAAAGAAACAAGAACAAACAATGGTCTACAATCTGGCATGCTGAACCTATCCAACACAGTCTTCACATACTTACTTTGGCTTAACCAAAGTTTTATGTTAGCTCTGTTTCTTCTGATTTCCATTCCCAGAATGTACCTGGCCACCCCTAGATTTTTCATCTCAAACTGTGTTGACAACTGAGACTTCAAATCAGAAATCATATTATTACCATTCCCAATTAACAACATATCATCAACATACAATGCAATAATGAGAGTGCGATCATTGTCAAATTTATAATACACATAATGATTTGATTTCAATCTCAGAAATCCAACTGACAACACAAAGGCATCAAACTTCAAGTACCACATCCTAGGAGACTGCTTCAAACCATACAAAGACTTTTTTAACTTGCAAACCAAATTTTCTTTATCTTTCTCTATGTAATGCTCTAGCTGTGACATGTAAATCTCTTCCTCCAAATCACCATGAAGAAATGTTGTCTTCACATCCATCTGCTCCACCTCTAAGTCATAAGATGCTGCAAGAGATAACAAGAACTGAATAGATGTCAGCTTTGCAATGGGAGAGAAAATTTCACCATAATCAATTTCCTCCACTTGTGAATATCCTTTCGCAACCAGTCTATCCTTGTACTATTCAACACTACCATCTGCACTGAATTTCTTCTTGAACACCCATATGCATCCAACAGGTTTCTATCCTTCAGGAAAATACACCAAGTCCCATGTTTTATTCTTTTCCAAAGAAGCCATCTCATCTTCCATGGCCTCCTTCCAGGAACCTGCATCTTTCATGCCCATAGCCTCTGTCATAGTTCTAGGCTCATCAGTGTTAGTAAGCAAGGCAAAAGCACAACTAGAATCAAGCAATGAATAACCAAACCTATTAGGTTGCTTTCTTGTTCGTGTAGGCCTCCTTAATGGCTGAGGTTGAGGTTCTGCTTCTTCTTCTTAATTTTTAGAGTTGCTAGAGCTCTCCTCATCGTCAAGTCTCACAGGGTATGTTGGTTCAGTCTTCTCAGGGGTAGAAGGAAACTGAACCACATCCTCTTTCTTTTCTATTTCTTCTAGCTGTAGAACAACAGGAGAAGGTGTTAGCTCTTTGAAAATAACACTTCTACTATACAACACTTTTTTAGCCATAGGATCCCAAAGCCTGTATCCTTTCACACTGATACCATAGCCAATGAAAATACACTTAACAGCCTTGTTCTCCAATTTAGACTGTTTCTCCATAGGCACATGTGCGTATGCCTCACAACTAAAACACAAAAATGTCTAACTAAAGGCTTCTTACTAGACCACACCTCCATAGGTGTCTTACCAACAAGAACTGATGTAGGAGACCTGTTTACCAGGTAGCAAGCAGTGGCTATAGCTTCAACCCAAAACTTTTGTTCAAGGCTTGCTCCACTAAGCATACTCCTAGCCTTCTCCATCAGTATCCTCTCTACAACTCCATTTTGTTGTAGGGTGTATGGAGTTGTCTTATGTCTTTCAATCCCTTGCTCTTTACAGAACTTATTGAACTCTACCGAACAAAACTCACCACCGTTATTAGTTCTCAAACACTTAATCTTTTTACTAGTCTGATTCTCAACAAAAGCTTTAAACTCTTTGAACCGACTAAAGACTTCAGTCTTGCTTCTGAGAAAATAAATCCATGTCCTTCTACTGTAATCAGCTATGAAAGATACAAAATATACAGATTTGGAAATTGAAGGAACACTAACAGGACCAAACACATCAGAATGAATAAGATCCAATACACCAGAAGACTTGTGAGAACTAGAGTAAAACTGAACACGGTTTTGCTTTCCATATATACAATGTTTGCAAAAGTCAAACTTGAGATTACAATCATTTAATCCCTTAATGAGGTTTTTATTTTTCAGGGTTCTAAGACCCTTCTCACCAATGTGGCCAAATCTCATATGCCATAACATTGTCTATTCAACAGAAAGCTTAACTTCCAAAGCATGAGCACCCTTGGGTACACAAGATGCACTACCATTAGAATTTTTTACAACAACTTTCTTCATTGCTTGTTTAGATGGCGGGGATGAAGTGACTGCAGCTCTTTTCTTTGAGTCAGAAGAACTATTGCACTATGAAGTGCATGCCTCTAGCTGAAATAGAGTACCTCTCCGAGTACCCTTCACAAGCACCATAGATCCTCTAGTCATCTTGCATCCATCCTTCAAAAAGACAACTTGCACACTTGCATCGTTCAATATAATTGTAGAAAGTAGGATCCATGCCAAGCCTCGGATGTGCATAACCCCAGTGATCCCCCTCACTCATCCATCAGGGAATCAGATTGAAACTCTTCCACTACCAACAATCTTCAGATGAGAATCGTCACCCAAGTACACTCTTCCACCATCAAACTCTTCATACTTCGTGAACTAGCTTCGATGCAAGGTCATGTGGAATGATGCACCAGAATCTATCAACCACACATCATCAGATGCATGGGTGGCCAGGGCTGCGATGAAGGCATCACCATCATCTTGTGACTTGTCAGAATCTAAATCTAGGGCATTCTTCTTCTTCTTCTTTTCCTCTTTGCATTCCTTTCAGAAATGCCCAATTTTGCCACAGTTCCAACAAAGAGCCTTGGACTTTCCAGGAGATTTGGATCTCCCACAGGATTTGGATCTACCCTTCTCAACTTTCTTGTCCTTTTTCCCTTTCTCCTTAGGTCTTCCACGAACCGCAAGAGCCTCTTTGGCTACCTCAGAAGACTTTCTCTGCATCTCTTCAGATAACAGTGAAAATACCACTTCATCCATTTTGAAAGTGGATGTGGTGCTCCCAATAGCCATAACAAGATGATCCCACGAGTTCAGCAAAGAACAAAGCAAGGTCATACAATGATCCTTCTCCTCCATCTTCAAACCAACGGATGTCAATTGTGCAACTAACATGTTGAAAGCATTCAGGTGATCTGCAACAGATCCTCCATCCTCCATCCTCAGAGAATACAACTTCTTTCTCAGAAAAAGCTTGTTCACCAGGGATTTAGCTTGATAAACATCACCCAACTTCTTCCAAAGGTCTTTCGCGGTCTTCTCCTCATGGACATTTAACAAGACAGAATCAACTAGACTAAGTCTTATTAGACCCTTAGCCTTCCAATCTTTGAGATCCCAATCAGCTTGTGCCATTGCAGTTGGTTTTACACCAGATAGGGTTTCCCATAGGTCTCGATCAACAAGCATGTATTCCATCTTAAGTTTCCATAATTCAAAATTTGTGCCATTGAATTTCTCCACCTCTAATCTTCTGGATGTGCCTTCCATCTCCTTCCTACAACAAGATTATAGAATTCTCTGTACAGAGCTCCCACTCAACCTAAGATTAGCTCAAAAACCCTTACCCAACAACTAGGACCAAAGGTGATCAAGCTCTGATACCAACTGAAAGGAAGCTAGGTGTGCAGAAATCACTTCCTACACTAATCTAATGAGGATATATGAGTGCAAATTCTTTTTAACCTTTACAATTACAAAATGTTTAACACAACAATGGAGATATTGCAGCAATACACAACACATGAATGTAAGACAGAAGAAGAGAGAGACAAGATATAACATGGGGAAAACCCTTATCAGATGAAAAACCCCACACTCTAAAACTTGGACAATGTATTATCAAAACTGTAATGGTTTACAATACACTTGCAATGCAAGCTCTCAAGAGTCTTTGACACTTGTATTTGGGGACAATCCGGCAACATAACAGTACCGGTCAATCACATACTACATCTCCTCTCAAAGCACTTGTTTATAAAGAAGTTACAAGGCAAAAATGAGCCTATCTTGAGATGGGTGTCCAACATGGCCTCATGCCCCAAAATCCATGCCTAGGGACACTTGTCCAACACTGCAGGGTGTTCATGACACTTGTTATATCACCCCATCCCAAAGAAGTTGCCTATTCCAAAGTTGGGCTATGACAGATACTCTTACGACTGTCATAGAATCCGTCATAACTGTCATATCTTACAGCTGTAAGAGAATCTGTCATACACAGGCTAAAAATAGCATATTCTCTTACAACATGTCATAACCCTCCTCGGGGCACCCAAAGATGCCTTCTTCCAAGATTCCTTGTGACACATGTCTTCACCTGTCATAGAACATTCTATTTTTGACTCTTACGCGTCATAGATTCAGTCATAGGAATCTGTCATAACCGTTTCGGTCAAGATTCACTTATAGACTAGTCAAGATGCCGACATATGGTAGAAAAACTCTACCACACAAAGGGGACGCCTATCTCCACATGGAGTGAGTTGACCATCCTAGTCATATTACAAGTGGAGTGACAACTCACCGTGCCACTTCACACTAAATGACAAAATAGGATGTGCAACAAAATTACAACATAGGCTAAATAAATAAATACATTACAAATAATAAATGCAAGGAATTACCAAGGTTGAGACACCTTAATTCCCAACAAAATCTAAACATAGGAGGCTGAAATCAAACATACATACTTACATATGGTAAGTGAATGTGCCTACCAAGTGATTTAGCATAAAAATGAACATACTTCAAATTATGATCCTCCAAAGTAGGCTACTGCGATAGATTTAACAAGTGTATTTCTGAGTGTTGCAATCAATTTTTCACCATGGAAAATTTGAAGGTGCCAACAATGGCTTTGATTGGGGATGTATGCCCCTTGCAGGCATAGCAAGAATTCAGATATCTGGGGAGTAGATCGGGTGTTTTATCTATTGGGCATCAAAGTCCAACCTCTACTTTGCCCTAAACTGGTATGATTTGAAAACATCACACCACAGCTAATGGCACAAGGCCATCAAAAAATAAAAAGCTTCTATTTCCCTTTGTCATATACTTTATTTTCATCTGACTGCATCAGGTCAAATATGAAAGTATTACCACTGTAAGCCTAAAAACAAACATTACCACTGGCATTCTAAAACATATCACTGTATTTTCCCATGCCCACCTTAGTTCTATCAGACTATATCTCACAATCAAGCACAAATTGAAAAATACCATCACCACGTGACAAACATCCATCATGTTCATACATAATGCAACAATTAGCACTATCTATTTCATCATAATGTTTCACTAAAACTTTTCCCAAATGGACTGAGAAATTGAAACACTCATATGTTGCATCATAGCTAGTATCACACTGCTGCAAACCATGAGAATTATGCAAACAAGCCTCCATTATATGGAAAGAGAAACATTCATATACAGACTCATTTAATAACTTCAATTCAACATTTTGGTGGGAAGAATCATTAATAAATCATGTTTCATCAACATGTTTGCTTACTTCATTATCATCTAAGCAAAATATATCAGTACCATTTTCAGCATCACAAAGTTGTGACCTTGAAATTCTATCATCAGTATCAACAAATTGCATATTTAACATATTTGAATCACCCATCTCCCATATATTCAAAAACATATCCTTATCTAACTTATTTGCATCATGACTCACTTCCATATGGGATGTTTTGTTATCAGCATTATTCCCTCCCATACAAGGATCAAAAAGATCAACACAATTAGACATTATTGAATCAGAGGAAACTTCAAATCCCATGCTTACTTTTGATACAGAACTTACTTGCCCATCATATACATTAGAGATAAAATCAGATTCATAGGAGTCATAGAAAGCATCATTTACGAATTCATTGCTTTCAAAATTAGAGCTCAATGATCTTGAACTACATCTTCTTGCATACCTCTGATATTCATCTATCAACAAATCTGAAATTTGTTCACTACTGAGTGAACATGCCTCTTCATTCACTTCATTGCTGATGTATTTTTTACTTTTTTCATCATCACAACAACACTCAAGAAATAACAAATGAGATGCATTCTTTTCATCAACATAATTATTCTCTTCACAAGTAACATCCTGATCATTCAAAAGTGCTTCATCCTCATTATAGAATGGATTTGAATACACATGAAAATAATGTTTTGACACACCTTGTCAAAATATAATTTGATTTTCTTCTATCATTTCATCATACAATGGGTTTGAAAAACTTTAAAAACCATTCTCAGATGTACATACCTTTTCTTCATCAATTGTGTCTATCAATGGATGTGTTTCTTGTTTGCTGCCAAGTGGAGATGCTCCTTCATTCACCTCATTGATGATGCTCTCCTTATGCAATGTGTCCTCAAAAGTATCTTGAATATTGCAGTCCTCCTCCAAGGTGAAGAGCTGACCTTCCACAGGTTTATCTTCATTCAAATCTGGAATGTTATTACTAAAAACTTCACTCGCACATGTTTCCTCTATTGGCTGATCAAAAGTAGTTGGAAATGTTGTAGTTTCAGGATGTCTTCTTACAAATGGATTTTGTCCTTGATAAGGCTGATATTGTTGATATTGTATCCCTATTGTTGATATTGCTGATGCATACCCTGATGCATATTTTGGTTAACACCTCCATGAAGATTCATACTGCCTTGTACATTTTGATTTGGATATTGGTGTTGATATTGATAATGCCCCATATGCTAATTATATCCCTGATTTTGAATTTTCACTCCTCCTTGACCCGAAGGAAAAGGATAAGCACCTCCAATAGGCTGATTACAGTCAGATCTGTATTGTGGTACATTTTAAATAATCTGGGCACACAACTGAAGTAGCTCTTGATCCAATTCATTCATTTGCCTTATCAATTTTTGCCTTTCAACTTGTGCTTGCAATTGTTCCACTTCTTGTTTTAACTCTTGATTAGTCAGTTCTTTTGTTGAAGTAGAGACAACATGGGCATCAATAAAGCATATCATTTGAGGTGTTTGCCCCCCATGCCTATGTTGTGAATATTGTTGGGTTATTCTCTCATCAGGTTCTTATTAACAGAGTCACCACCTCTTTCAAAGAAGAATGAATTTTATTTTCTGGGTCTTCCCAATAGCAGAGTCATTCTCATATCTCTTCATTCAATTCATCCCCAGTAGAGTCACTAATCTATTGGTTTCCAAATCAGCAGGTTGCAAAACCCTAAAGATATGTCAGGCCTTATGATTGGGTTTGACAAGTGAATTGGCCAATGAACAGAATCAATCAAAATTATTGGAATTCCCTGCACTTTAGGCTCTGTTATGCTTAGGTGGGTATTACCTTATGTTCACCAATGAATAATTACTCCTCAAATTGGTTGGTGAATTTAAAACAAATTATAGAATTTGTGTAATTTTATCAATTAAATCATCCACTTTAACCTAATTCAGATTGGCATGTAATTTGAAATAGGTTATCTTTATCTATGCTAAACACTACTCCTACTTCTACAACAAAAAATTTAAACTAGATTTTGAATATTATACAAGGAAATGATTTTGAAAAGAATTGATCAGTGCCTTTTTCTCAACTGGGCAATGGAGTCTAATCACAGATAGATTTGTGCTTTCCTTCTAGTTATAACTTAAATTACTTGGCATAATATTGTCTATGACTGAGATAAACATGCAAGATTATTGTTATCTGGTTCTACTTAGTTATCCAACTTGGATCCTCCAAAATACAGTGACCTATTTAATGGAATTTAATTCCTACTTGAGGAAACCCTATCAGACAAATCACACAAAACACTAAATATGATTTTAAAAACTAGACATATACTTGATATGCTAATTTAAATATTAAGAAGACAAAATGGAGATAACCAGATATAATATATCAATAACATTCAACAAGTAATTGAGAACTAAATTTTAGGCACTAGAGAAATGCAGTTTGCTTTTATTGATATGCTTCAGAAAATAGGCCTTTACAATGTCTATTTCCAAAATCAATTCCCAGAGAGTTTTCCCCACAGTCTTGGTTTCCTTTTTATAGACAAAAATGAAGGAAGCAACAAGCTTTAGACCATTTACATTTCAAGGTGACTTTTCAACTACCCACCCATTGATTTACATTAATTGCCTTTTCACAATATTAATTCTATCTCCTTTTGTCTTTGCATCCCCATGAAAAATATTGTGCCAATACAAAATATTTGCGATACATTGCAATTCAATATACATTTTCACCCAAAACATATTTTCGAGTAAAAACATTTACTCACTCCTTAGCTTCCATTGGTGAAAATGTTTTATAGTAATATTGCCATCAACAAAAGCAATATCACATTTTATTTGCAAAATATTTTATACTTCACTTTATTGTTCCCACAATTTGACATTCACCTGTATGTATTTTCACCCAATGTGGTAAACATATCTTTAGGTAGAAATAATTACCTACCCCAAGACTTTTACTTTTATATTTATTTAACTCTATGGGTGGAAATATTTCACTTTTCAATGAAAATATTTGCACGTTATATATTTATTTTGATACATTTCCCCTTTCGGTGTGTGCAATATATTTTATCCTTTACTTCAATATTTTATGCCTCCACATTTTAATGATCCCACCGCAATACCGCACATACTAAAGATTTAATAGCTTTGACTTTGCGGGGGTGCGGGAAAGTTATGCTTTTACCACAACACTGCATCATTTTTAAATTTTCTCCATCTAGCCTTTGGGGGAACACAGTGGGGATCTTGGAGTCACCGCAATACCGCACCATGTCTTAGGTTTTCAAACTGGTCCTTGTGGGGATGCAGGAAAGGCCTATAAAAAATCACCCATGTCTCTTGCTTTCCACTTAAAAAGGTTGAACCAAATTTGAATATTTTCTTGTTCCACCTTCAAAACATTAAAGCATATTTGGATCAGAAGTTTTTAAACCTCTCCAAATCTTGAAAAGTCGACCATGTACGTCCTTCCTCAACTTGGCTTCAGATCTAGATTCCAATGACATAAGGTAATTTTGGTTTGGAAGTGAATCGTCATTCTCAGTGCAACTATCCTCTACTTGCCTCGATTGTATGGCACTAATGTGTACAACTTGAGTTGCTTATTTAATGTTCACTAAATACATCACCAAGAAGAGCAGCACATGCCTCATTATCCTTTACAAGTTTTCCTTTTGTATACCAAATATGAAGCACCCGATGAAAAGCATCTGTTGCAGGCATGCTCTCAAAGTTGAATGTAGCTTCTCCAGTTACAAGGGAAATCAGAAATGGCCCTCCAGATATAAGGGCATAGCTATAGAACAAAAGAATTCACCCTGTTGGCTAGTTTCATAGTTTGAATGGCCAAAGCTATTAAGATTAGATTCCTGGAATACATAAGGAAAGAGTATAGAAACCTTATCCAACAATCCAAACCCTAATCTCTAAACAACTTCCACTTTGCTCTTAGGCAGCTTTGGAACAAATTTTATTGAACCACCTTTTACACAGAGCTGCATCTACTTAAAATACTTGTCCTCTAGTGAGCAAACAATGATCACCATCCATCTCATAAAATGCAAGAGATAGTTGGGAAAGCAATGCAACATTCACATATTCAAGGTTAGCCAAATGCCAATTCAAAAGATAATAAAAAATTACCTGATCTGTTGCAACAAACTATATAGAAATAGAGAAATTTTAATTTCTCCTGCAACCATTTCAGAGAAAATTCACTGCGGATAACCTGGGCCACCTGAAGCCATGATTTTTTGCGAGGAGGCATAATCAATTGAATAAACATGGGTTTGTTATCCATTTTGCCCAGCTCACCAAATTTATGCACTTCCTTTATAAACTAGCCCTGCTGACAAGTTGCAGGAAAAATGTGAAGTTTAAAATGATATACCCAATGAGCTCCAATGGCCACTAAATTGAAAGTGGAATCATTTGAGGCCAAAACATTAACTGGGTCACCCTTGGAATTTTAAAATTTGCAACTTTTTAGGATGCCAAATCTAGCCCGGAAGCAGTCAGCAACTCATTAAAAACCATATTAAAACTCATCCAGCGACCACGAAACTGAATAGACACTTTGACATTGTACCAAGAAACTTTCTACCATAGAATTGCAAGATCATTTCCAGGTTTCAAATTTTTGATCGTCAAAATTGTCCTCTGGGGCATATTTGCAAAGTGCAGGCAATAAACTCTTCTAGAACCCTCCAACTTGGTGCTTCAAAACCCTGTCAAATCTGAACATAGGAGGCTAAAATCAAACATACATACTTACATATGGTAAGTGAATGTGCCTACCAAGTGATTTGGCATAAAAGTGAACAAAATTCAAATTATGATCCTCCAAAGTAGGCTATTGGGACAGATTTCACAAGTGTATTTTCAAGTATTGCAATTATTTTTTTCACCATGGGTACTTCAAATTTAGCCAAAATTTGAAGGTGCCAACACACGGCTAGTTCGTAAGTTTTGAAATTCGTTGATTCACCAATTAGTGCTCTTTGTCAAGTTTTTGTTAGTTCGTGATGTTCAATTTTCACCAACAAACATATATGGAGGAGTTTGCAACATAGAAGATTGGCTGATGGGATGTATATACCAGTAAATGAGAATATCCCATTTTGGAGGACCTTGTTGAATGATGAGATGGTAGTTCAACTTCTTTTCTAGTATTTCATTCAGTTTCATAACAAAAGGTTGTGGTTCAACTTCTTTTCTGGTATTTTGTTTAGTTTCTCAATGAATGGCGGGGGTTCAACTGTTTCCGTTGAGTATCATAAATACATTGATCTGGTTTAGTGAAGGCGTTCGATTTCCTGGAGAAGGGAGGTGTCACAGAAGAGTACTGTAAAAGAGCTAGTGTGTTGGTCCAGAAGTGTGATTGTATGAAGAATTTCTACTCCTGTAATGATTTTATTGCTACAGAAATAAATAAATAAAACTATTGTGGGTGTGGCGTGTTGTTTTGTGTTGATATTTGATTTTTGCTTCTTACTTCAGTAGTTTGATAAAACCCTTGAATTTTGTCCCGTACCAAAATAGATGCAAGCAAGTGGACGATGATGGAGGATGCAATTGGAGGGAGGAGATTGAGTTTTGGAATGGTGTGATAGGATTGCACCAAGTTACATGCTCACACATGTGTGACCATGAGGAGGGGACAAGTGGATTGGGAAGACATGTGGAGATGAATGGCCCAAATTGCTCCTAAGATTTAAAATGGATGGTGGGGAATAGAGGACAAAGTTCTTGGATTTTAACAGAGAGGGATGAATTTTTAATTGGAGGAAAATGAAAGAGATTGATTAATTAGCCCATTTAATTAAATAAACAAGTGTTATTTAATTTATTAGTTAGAGAAATATTTGGACTTAGGTTAAATGAATATGTGGATTGATTTAATTAACTTAGTGATGAAAGGTAATTAATTAATTAAATAAATAAAATTTATTTAATTAATGCTAGAAGAGAAAAATTAATGATGGATTAGTTAATTAATTAAACAAATTAAAAGTTATCTAATTAATGCAAAGCTAAGAGATGAGATACATAATTAATTAAATAAATCCTCAACAAAGATAATTAATTAATTAATTAATGATTTATTTAATTAGTTTAAGGAGAAGCATTTGAGAAGAAATTTCAAAACGAATTTGGGATGTTTACAGTAATATTTTAGAATATCAAACCTTTATTTTGGGCAAAGATTTTGACATTAATGGGTCAACCCCATTTTAAGTAACCTTATCATTGTCCAAAAGTAGCAACCATGGAGAGGAATTCGAACAGCAATTGTAGACCTCCACGTTTGGGAGTCTTCCCAACAAAAATGCCTCTAAATGGAAGCAATGAAACCTGATAATGGCGGCTAAGGTGAGAGAAATAATAGTAGAAATGGCACCTGAGATTTGCACAACATTTGGCTACTCCACAACTCCTAAAGAGTAGTCATCATGGCATCCAAACTAGGTAACAACTCGTCCATTACTTGAGCCCTTTCTAAAACAAGGAAAATCTCTTCAAGGTTGGACCCTCCTAAACTGCCTTCATTCTCAGTAGCAACAAAAATATAAATGAATGTTTCTGGAATTAAATTATGTGATAGTATTTTTCCTCAATGTTTCATATCATACTCCATGATCCATCATCACGAGAATAGAAAGCAAGACAAGAGAACTAAAATGATGATGGATCATGGAGTATGATTCAAAACATTGAGGAAAAATACTATCACACAGTTTAATCCAGAAGAATTCATTTATATTATCATGGACTGTGGAAATCTAATGTCTATTAGCAACAAAAATAGCCTATATGGGTAGGGTTTCTTCTTGTCTTTTTTTTATTTAATTCATTTTTTTGCCCCACCAAATTTTTTGCCTTTTTCATTTTTTTCTCTTTAATTAAAACTTATTCTAAGTTGTCTATGTTGAGTGCCATGTTTTCCAATTGTAGGGAAAAAGACCCAATAGTTGAGATAGTTCCAATGGGTGAGATAATATTTGTGCATTTAAGGTTCAATATTTTAAAAAGTTTAGCACTAGTAGTTGTGTCTTTAAAGTTGTTAGTGTTGACTATAAGTACTAATAATTGAATGAAATGTGCCTTTTAGATCTAAAAAGCAACCAATCATGTGATGCCACATCAATGCACTAACAAAACATGACTTAATGCATACCTATTGGTCCACCCTTTTTTAGGGGGAACTATTTGACACCTCATCAAAAAGCATGCTGATGTGGCATCATATTTGATGATGTGGCCCTCAAACCTTAGCTATAAGCAAGGGCCTTGCCAAGTAAGCTACTGCAAATTTTTTGGAGTGATTTGAAATTGCCACGTATGATTTTGAGAGGCGTGAAGTTAGGGTGTTCAACTACTGGGTCCTCTCCCCTACTAGGGTGCATATTCATTTAGAGAGTTTGGAGCGTATTACCTCATCCCTACCAAATTTTTGACTAGTGATTTGAGGTTTTTTTTAATGGAGAATTTTATATCATCTACAAGATTGTATTGCTACCTAATACATGAGCATGAGCCTGTAGATTGAAACCTCTTCCGTTGAGAGCCAAGGACTGAGGGGTATCCATTCTACCAAATTTGCTCGAGGCACGATTACGGTCTTATCCCTTATTTGAGCTACTTTAGGTAGTTCCATCTTTTCTTTTTTAAGAGCCCATATAGATAGGTTTAAATTATTCATCACTTGATAGTAATGTTTTATATAAATTTATATATGTACATATATTTATTTAGTCACGTTACTTGTGGAATTAAATATTGTGTATTCATTAAGAAGTATTAATTAAAATTGAGATTATTATAATGATAATTATATATCAAATATATCGCAACTCCTAATTTTTTTGGGAAATTAGGGCTTGGAAGAACAATTTCAGCTATTTAAGCGGCATCCCTGCTATTGGCATGATAGATGGGTTGGAAGGATCTACTCTTGAGAAAAGGAAATCACAGGGTAGTCAAAGGTTTGTGCACTGTAAGGAGGTCAATGAAAATTAAAAAACACATTGCCCCTACTCATGGCCCACAACAATTTGGATTGAGCATTTACAGGATAGGTGATATGATTAGGGCACCCTCCCCCCCCCCCCCCCCAAAATGTAGAACCATCCCAAGGTTGCCATCACACTAGGGATTGGAGATGACAGGGGTCTCCTCTCCCACTAGAACTCCTTCCATTCACCACGATGCACCAACAAAAATAGAAAACCACACAAAAGTTCCATCAAACACATTGTGCTTGATTTCAACGAAGTTGCTAAGAACACAATAATTAAAAATGAGGGATTTTTCATAGAAAATAGGTTAATTGGTAGACTTAATCAATTCTAGCCAAGTCTTCTAGAATTGCATAAGTGGATCACTGATAATTGGCAGCCAATCATGAATGATGCTTGTGTTTATGGTTTTTCATATTGTGTGGAGGATCGAAACACTATCCTCTACAACTTCTGGTTATGGGGACAACATTTGCTTATGTTAAAACTGTGACATACTATTTTCAATACCATTGTTGATTCATTTACTATCATTCTAGTGTGGGTGTGTCTTCCTAATCTAAAGATTCAACTCTAGGATGAATTATGCTTTGAAGCAATTGGAAACTCAATGGTCAATTTTCTGGCAAGAAACAATGTTTCATGTAATATCATGCACATGACCTTTGCTTGCATTTTGGTGGATCTTGACACTTCAAAAGATCTCCTAACAAAAATAATATTAAAATTTGATGGGCGTAGTTGGTCTCAACCCCTAGATTATGAGGGTCTACCTTTTCGTTGTTAGAGATGTTATAATATAGGTCATCATGCTGCTGATTGCCCTTGCTTCAAAAGCAAACTAAACTATCAAGCCTCTTGGTGGATGGAAGCCTCTCCACATCAATACTCTGTTGAAGCTCCAGAATGAGTCTTCAATTGAGTCTACATTGGATATGATCAAGCATGCTTCACAAAAGCCTAATCAACAAGAGGCTTCCCAAGACATGCAGAAATCAGTCATTGCAACAAAAGATAGTGGGCCAGATGGGTGTATTAATGTGGCTGCAATATCCACGACTCTATCCTTGCAACCTTCTTTGGTGGTTCTTGATGAGGGAGAAGAATGGAAGGTGATGCAAAAGAAAAAGAAAGACTCCTCCAAAATGGATGGGTCTTGCCACAAGATGAACATGCAATCCCACTCTAAAACATGTGTTAATACTACAATATAGAACTTGGTAGATAAGATCACCATTTTTGGGATTCCTTACTTCAATATAATGCACCCCTACTCATGGGTTTGATACACTTCTTCATTAATTCATTATTTTATATGGGTTGGCCCACAAGGCCACTTTCAGTGAGCAAAAGAAAAATTATATATCAAATATATCATTTCAATATGGGTCTTGACTAATATAACAACTATCTTAGAAGACAATATCACTTACACCCTTTTTATAGCATTGAGTCATGGTATTAGACTTGAAGTGGGCATTGGTATACTCCCCTAATTGAACTACAAAACTTACTATCACTTTGCACCTCGCCATCAACAAATTAATAAGTGTACCTATCCACAACAAATTAAAATGTGACAGATTCACGATAATATACATAATAAATATATATGACAATTATTACAAATTTTGTTTATAAATTAATATTTTTAACTCTCTTTAAAATTGATCTTTAGTTTTTACTATTTATTAGGAAAATCCTTTTAAGGACACTATGAGCATAGATTTAATTATTTTACTATATTTTATTAATTTAAAAAATAGTACATAAAAATTAATTAAATAAATAAAAAGTAAGGACAATTATTTTATTAATTGAGACCATACAAAAAAATTTCAATCTACAAACCAATGATTGCTTACATCTTACCATGTAATGCTCAGGCTGTGTCATGTAGATTTCTTCCTCCAAGTCACAATGCAAGAAAGCTATCTTCACATCCATCTATTCAATCTCAACAACAAAAGTTGTTGTGAATGATAATAAGAACTGAATGGATGTCAACTTAGCAACTAGAGAAAATTTTTACCGTAATCAATTCCCTCAACTTGGGAATATCCCTTTGAGACCAATCTAGTCTTGTACTTTTCAACACTACCATTTAAATTGAATTTCTTCTTGAAGATCCATTTTCAACCACTAGGCTTCCTACCCTTCAACAACTGAACCAAGTCCTAGGTGTCATTCTTCTTTAAAGAAGTCATCTCATCATCCATTGCCAACTTCTAGAACTCTCTATCATCCATCTCCATTGCCTTAGTCATAGTTTGAGTCTCATTAATGTATGTAATCAAGGCCAAAATGCATGTAAAATCAAGTGAACTATACATCTTTGGTTTCGTCCTTTATCGAGTGGATCTTCTCAAAAGTTGAGGTGGAGGTTCTTCTTCTAAATTATCTGAGCTCTCTATATTAGCATCCTAATTAAATCCATTCTAAACCTCTGATTCAACCTTAGGAACAGTTGTCTCAGTCTTTGGTTGTAACTACACTGTGGACTTCACACTACCATCTAGTCGCTCAACTAGAGAAGAAAGCTTAATCTCTCTAAAGATCACATTTTGACTATATAATTCTTCTTCTAAATTCTCTAAGCTCTCTATATTAGCATCCTAATTAGATCCATCCTAAACCTCTAATTCAACCTTAGGCACAGTTGTCTTAGTCTTTGGTTGTAACTACACTGTGCACTTCACACTACCATCTAGTTGCTCAACTAGAGAAGAAAGCCTAATCTCTCTAAAGATCACATTTTGACTATATAATTCTTCTTATAAATTCTCTGAGCTCTCTATATTAGCATCCTAATTAGATCCATCCTAAACCTCTAATTCAACCTTAGGCACAATTGTATCAATCTTTGGTTGTAACTACACTGTGGACTTCACACTACCATTTGGTTGATCAACTAGAGAAGAAAGCCTAATCTCTCTAAAGATCACATTTTGACTATATAATACCTTTTTAGTCACAAGATTCCACTTGTATCTTTTCACATCATCGCCATAACCAATGAAAATACATTTTACTACTTTATAATCCAATGTTGGCATCTTCTCCTTAGGCACACGAGCATATCCCTCACAACCAAATACTCAAAGATGCTGAAGTGAGGGATTTCTAGCTATCCAAACCTTGAAGGGGGTTTTATCCACAAGTGCTGATGAAGGGAACTTGTTAATCAAATAACATGTGGTGCTAACTACCTCTACCCATAATTTTTGTTCCAAATTGACCCCACTAAGCATACTCATCACCCTCTCTATTAATGACCTAATCATGCACTCTATAATTAAGCCCTCTACAAGATTTTTTTGTTTCAAGGTCTTAAGACCCTTCTCACCAATGAAGTCCATGCACTCATGCCACAACATAGTCTTGTCTATTGGTAAATTGCTTTATAAGGCGAGAACATGTTTTAGAACCCACATCACATTTCCCCTTACTACAAATGTCTTTTTCATTTGTGTATTTGCTATATTATTAATGTAGCTAATCCCTTTTTTGCAAGTTCGAATCCTATGGGTGTAGATATTGGAAGTATCGCTAAATTGTTACATTGAATGCATGTGCTAGTATCAAAGTGAAAAAGAGTGTTAGCATCAAGGTGAGAAAGAGTTTCAACCCAAACTCCCTTTGCCAACACCATGGCTCCACGAACCATCTTGCACTCACCACCACTGGATACTACTTACAAACTTGCATCATTCATATTACTAACAAATAATAGGATCCATATCAAACCCAATACTAAAAAACTCCTAAAATACCTTTCATCCTCCCATCAATGAATTTGCTCTTGACTCGACCATGTCCAATAATACTCAAAAAAAGTTGTCCCAAGGTATACCTTTCCACCATCAAACTTCTTATAGTTAGAAAACCACCCCCTATGGGGATTCATGTGGAAAGAGGTGCCAAATTTGATCACCCATGCATCCTCACATGCATGTGTTGGAAGGGTTACAATAAATGCATCTAATTCATCTTGAGAAGCCTTAGAATCTGAATCATCATCTGACTCATTGTTTTCCTTCTTCTCTTTGCATTCCTTCTTGATTTGGTTTATCTTACTGCATCTCCAACATATTACCTTGGATTTTCTAGGAGACCTAGATTTGATCTTGTCCTTTTTGTCTTTTTCTTTAGACCATCCATGGCAGATTTGGAAACTTTCCACCTCATCCCTTCCAAGAGAAGAGAAGCCACTACCTCATCAAGAACAAACTTTGAAGTAGTGCTTCTAATGACCATCACAAGATTGTCCCATGAGTTTGGAAAAGAACATAACAAGGTCATGCAACGATCTTCTTCCTCCATCTTTACACCAATGGACCACAACTGGCTTACAATAGTGTTAAATGCATTTAACTGATCAACAACAGAATCTCCATCTCCCATCCTCAAAGAATACTTCTGTAGAAAAATATTATTCACCAATGATTTATCCTAGTACAACTTTCCTAACTTTTCCTAGAGGTCTTTGACAGAGGATTCTTCTACAACATTCAAGAGCACTGAATCTGCCAAACAAAGTTGAATGAGACTTCTCGCTTTTCAATCCTGTTGGGAAAATGTTTTGCACACCTTGCATAATGCTTATAATGTAAAATGTAATATTTAATTGTGGTGCATCTTAGAGATGTGAACATCACAATGGGTTAAACATTCTTGAGACCACTTGCAAGTTGTATGTAACATTAGAATAAATATTTAATGTGGGTTGCACATTGAAAATATATTTTAAATATTGGGAAAACTTAGTACCAAAAAGTAAATGAGGGGGACATAGTTTAGTGAGCTCATGGTTTTGAGGCACATGGTTATGTAATACCACTTGGTGGTTTTTTTGAAGCTTACTTTTATAAAAGCAAGCACACGAGTAGTTGTTAAGGTTGGCTTGTCTATCCTTTGGCTTTTTGGCTAAGGTTGGATTGAACATCTCTTGTAACTTGCATATGTGAGGAGAGGAAGCATGGATTGGGATGTGTAGGTACATGATTTTAATTTGCTTGTTCACTTGGAGTGCAATTAGGGAGATTGATGCTTCAGAAGTATTCATAGAGGTTTTGTAAGTGTATTGTAATCTTTGTTCATAAAATAATACATTGAGTGTGGATGTTTTTGGAGGTTCAATTTTTCCTCCATGAGGGTTTGCCTGGTATACATCTTGTGTCATCTTGATGGTATGCTTGTTTATTCTTTTACATGTGGATTCTTAATACTTTTTTGTATACTTTTCTCTCTTGGGGTTATATAGAAATAATTTATTATGGCTCTAAATTTCCTTTTATTTGGAATTATAACTTGGTTGTTAGGTTGTGGGAGGATATTTCTTTAGTATTTGCAACCCTTGGTACAAGTAGATTTTTATGCATAGTTGAATCCATGAATTTGCAAGAAAAGAATGAAATCATTTTCAAGGTTACAGATGTGTTTGGAGACTTGGGTTGTTGCAAACATAGGGTTTGATGGAGATTCAACAAATGGTTTTTTTTTTGTTTAGGCTCTTTTTGTGAGGGTTTTGGGGGTGATCTTTGTTGGAGACCTCATAAAAAAAATTAACTTCACCATAGAGTATAGAAGGCTTAAAAACTTATGGATCTATATAAAACTTGACTATGTTTGGAGCAAAAAAGATTGGCTATTTTTGGGGGCTTGAAAGAATCTTTGCAAGAATATTCAAGATAATCATATCGAATTCATATAGATCATATAGGGCCACGGTTGCCTATAGAATTGGTAGTCACAGGGAATATTCCATGGCATATTTGTCTTGCTTGCATCAATGCAAGTATGAGTTTGTAGAAATTATTAATTTAAAAATATTACTACACAAGTGTTACACCACTAACATTACACATGAATTCAAGGTATGGCGAGTCCCTAGGTCATATGAAAATCTCTCGCTAAAGCTTGACAGCTAGGGAAGAAACCCCTAATTGTGTAGGGGCCTAGTCCTTGATCGTGGCTAGCCTATCGGGTGGCACCAACCCTTGTTGTTCAGCCACAACACCACCACCTGAACCACTATAGTGTTGCCTACCTGCCATGTTGTCAACCAACCACCAGTGCACTGCCCAATCCCAACCCTCTTGCCACCTATGCATGGTTTTGAAGGTCTAACATGTTCAAGTTTTTGCATTCTTATAGTCAACGAAAAGATCTTTTCAAGTACTACAATATGGTATCAGTGGTTTTTTCCAGATTTTGTTGTTTTGGATAGGAAAGGTCAGTTGGAAGCTAGATTTTCTCTCATTGATTCAATAGGTCATATCTTGTGCCCATAGTATCTGATTTTGGACTTCTAGTTGATAGAGAGCATTTTCTTGGCACTTTGCAGTGGATTAGGTTTGGAGATGTTGATATATGATTTATTCACTTGCATTTTTGTTTGAGCTATTTGTTGGTTCTTTTGATTGTGGTACTTTGTGAGTTTGTAGCAAATCAAATCTAGAGGTAATTTGGTGGTTAAGTCATGGAAAACTTACATGTTTATCTCTGGTTGTTTATGTTTGACATGGTTACCAATGTATGGTTGAATTTATCTGTCCCATTGTGAAATCTACAAGTTGTGCAATATTATAGGTTGTCTATGCTTACATGTTGCATGGATAACTAGGATGTGGGTTGTCTATACCCATAAATATTTTAGTGTTTATGTAGATTCTATTTCATTGGCTTGGTTTTCTCACTTGGTTCATTGGTTTGGTTGTGATTATGAGATAGAGGGAGATGGTGTTACCTAATGCAATGTTGTTGTTGAACCTTGACTTGTTGACTATATGGTATAGTACTGTGAGACTTAATTGGAGTTTGATGCAGGTACATTTGGTGGTGGTCATAGTGTAATATAGGTTCCTTATATCCTTATATATTTGGCATGACATAGGGGTATGTGCATGGAAATGGGAGACCAAAAGTGGGTCAAAAGTGGACACTTTTTTTTCTTCTAAAATTAGTAAAAATTGATCTTGGATGAGAAATTGAAGATATCCACGCTCAAAATTAGAAAATGTGATCAGAACAAGATTTATAGTGCTTGGAATCTAGTTTCTAAACTACTATGTTTTTCAAAAAATGGAGGAGATTAAGAGGTCCAATTAGGGGGAGCACACAAAGTTCTCCTGATTTTGTCAGAAAAGTATAATATAGCACCTAGTGTGCTCCCCCTAAAATGTTGACTTTTTTAAAGTTTTTCAAAAATCACTCTTGTGGAATATTAGCTAACATCACATAGTTTATGCCTAATTTTTCTGACAATTTTTAATAAATATATGATTTTATATGAATTTTCAAAGTTGACACATCCTTAAAATTGGAAATTTGAGTGTGCTCCCCCTTATTTTTTTTGAAAAATAATCAAAAATCATTTTTTTCAACATGTATAGAATAGAGTCTAGAATCTAAAAATGTATTTTTTTCAAATTTTGATAAACACCAGAAATACTAGACATAAGATTTCTAAAAAAAGAAAACATAAGCAAAAGAAATTCAAGATGGAAACCTTAATGTTATTAGATTTTAAAAAATACATGGTTAGAAAGTTAATAAAAAATTTGAAGTCATCCTGGCATTTTTCATATTGACATTGAAAAACGTGTAAACCTGAGGGAGAGCACACCCAAAATTTAGTTGATTTTCTAAGTTTTGTTGAAAACACATCCTTGGTATCCAAAAGGTACATCCAACCCTTTGGGTTGGATGCCACAAATCTAACCCTTAGGGTTGGATGCCGTAAATCCAACCCTTAGGGTTGGAATTTCCCAAAGCAAGAAAAAATGTGATTTTAATCAGTTAAATCTCTCTCTCTCTCTCTCTCTCTCTCTCTCTCTCTCTCTCTCTCTCTCCCCAATCTCTCCCTCTTTCTCCCCCTCTCCCTCTTTCTCCCCCTCTCCCACATCTCTCCCTCTCTCTCCCCCTATCTCTATCACTCCCTCTCTATCCCTAATTCTCTATCTCCCCTCTCTATATCCCCTCTCCCCCATCTCTCCCTCTATCTCTCTCTTTCCCTAAAATTGGGAATCTAATATCATGATGAGGCAAATAAGATGTTGTAGTCGAACTTGATCTTTGCTCATCAAATTTTGAATAAGAAAAAAAAAGATCAAAATGCTTGAAGGATGCCTCAATGAATAACAAAGTGACTCTAATTCACAATACAAACAAGTCATGTTCATGTAACAATAAATATAGAAAGATCAAAGTAAGATTAAGGGCCTTGAGCAAACATTTTCATCTTTAATAGACTCACCAGAGGAGGTCAACTAAAATATTAAGGAAGCATAAAATTATAAAAACATAACACGTATACATAGAATTTACATGTAGTTGTGTCAATTGTAATGAAAATACGAATCATCAATTTCAAACTGATGTGTTGTCTTCCTCTCTATTATATAAATATGTATAAAACCATTCTTTGTAAGGCTTGACACAATAAGAAACAATCTTACGTCCATAGAAACCATACATCGATTCTCATAGATCATGTACAAAACTAAGAATAATATATAACTTTCTTGTTATAGTTCTAATTGTCTATTCTTTATGTTTGTTGTTAAATTGTTCTTTGCACGTACTTTATTAAAATCTCTATCACATGGTAGGCACAAGTGACCAAGGTGATAGAGAAGTCCATCTCGCTAGTAGAAATATCAAAATAGTTTACAACAAAGCAAGTTTTCATAGATTTTAAAAAAATTCTTGTTAGAAGGATACACTTTTGACCATGCATTGACTTTATGTCCACAAGCATCAAGAATAAAGAGAAAAACTTGAATTGGAAGATGAATTAGATAATCTGCTATTGGATTGGTTATTCCCTTCTTGTCCTTGATATTTAGGTGGAACTATTGAAGATATTGTAGAGCTAAAACTCTACATTTTGTTTCAGCTTGGTTTCGGTTCAGTTTCTACAGTTTCAGTTTTTGTTTCTGTCGCTATGTGTTTCTTGTGTGCGGGGTGCACCATGTGTCAATATGGAGTAACAGGGGAACATGCTAAATTGCATGTGATGCTTCCATCTGTAAAACCTAGTGCCACGCGGGAGCTATCGCATTCATATACTTCCAATTTCTAGTATATGCCAGAATGCGCCACGTATCTTTGGTCTTGTTTCTTTTTATTAAGTTTCTTGCTTGATGCAAAATGCACCACGTGTCACTGCTGTGGACCAAGGTGAAGTTTATTTTGATATAGCTTGCTACCGGAAGTTGCTAAGTGTCCTTGTTTTGATGCTGCCAGGAGCTACCGTGTGTATCTCTTTTTGATAGACTTAAATGGTACTAAAACATAGATGGTGGACCCTAGATGTTGCGACATAGTTTTCATAGTATGTGCCGGAGTGTGCCACGTGTTGTAAGCGGAGGGTTGAACTATTTTCATATTGATGCTGCTAGATATTGCCACATATTTTTATCTTGTAATTTCTAGTATATGCCGGAGGATGACAAGTGTCATCTTTGTGGGGCTTTAAGGGACTCTTTTGTAAAGCTTTAGAAGCTACTAGAGGGCACCACATTCCTATTGTTCCTTCAGGTGGATGGCACCGCGTGTCACTCACTTATGAGAAGCTATAAGTTAAAGAAACAAATGGTGGGCCCTGCGAAATAAAGCTGCATTTCTAAATGATACGGTAAGTGACATGTGTCATTACCACAGATGTTTATGGCATAAAGTAAACAATTTTTAGGATTAGCAGAGGGTACAATGTGTCCTAGTTTTGTTTCTCAAAGGCCTCCACGTATCGAGTTTCAAGTGTGGTAGATGGCAACAAGTGGTGATATTATGTGTGTCTCTTTTCAAAGCAAGAAAGTTAAGGATTACGCAGAATCTACCACGTGGTATGTTTTAGAGCCATTGGAGAACCCTCAGGTGGTGCCATGTGTCATAACAGAACTACAGTTAATGTGCTACATATTTTATCGCTCAGCCAATGAGTGCGTAGGAAATGATGGTTACAGATTCAAGGAGATCCTTAGTGCTAGTTGAAGTCTTAGTTGAGCTCCAGTTCTGTTGATGCTGTTAAGATCTTAGACAATTAGAGGTGATCTTGAGCCAAATTTTATGGCTATAAATATGAGAAGATTTGTAATAGAAATATACATTGGTTGATTAAGAATTTAGAGATTTTTGTGGTGATCAGATTATATCATTTTGCCTTAGTTTAGCTATTTCTGAGAAGGAAGTTGATATATCTGTGCATGAATCTGTGCCTTTTGTATTTGCTAAATTGTTAATGAAAGAAACTCTGTTCTATGCTAGTTGTGATTTCTTCTGTGTATTTGCATAAA
This sequence comes from Cunninghamia lanceolata, assembly GCA_027924645.1. NCBI lineage: Eukaryota > Viridiplantae > Streptophyta > Pinopsida > Cupressales > Cupressaceae > Cunninghamia > Cunninghamia lanceolata. Next base: position 13,474,305 of record BSBN01001271.1, read on the forward strand.
TCTTATGAGTTTGGCCTTTGATTTTAAATTCATTTACTATATGTCTATATTGATCATGTAGTATTTGCTCTTTGATATAGTTGAATCTTGAGAATTTAATCACTATGCTGAGTTACTGAAACACATTTAAATCAGGTGCATCGCCATAGGATTGGAAGTTTTGCTTATAGTATTTGTAATCTTGTTTCTTCTTCCCTTTACTCAAAACCCCACTAAAATAAGAAGATCCAGCTTTTGTAAAATCTAGAGGTTGTTTCAAGTATCAAGTCTCACATTCTTGAAACTTCTCATGTTGGTCTTGGAACCTGTGTAATTTTATACATCAACAATTTTTGGCATGCCCGGTGGGACCTTTCTTGAATTCTGATCAAGATAGTATGAACCAGAGAGCATCAAGGAGTTAGAGCTGTGGACCAACAACAAGAGCTCAGTCAGTTGCTAATCCAGGGATCTTATTGCCTTCGTTGGTAGCCACTCCAAGAAGAAGAATAAATCGAGTAGCAATAGCATCAGTAGAAAACATGGGAGCACCTGTGCCTCCAAGGAACTATGCGAATTGGAATAATGGCAGTCCTCTCATTCTTATGACACCACCAGATACTTGGTATCCAATTCTAGCTAATGCTTTGAAAGCTTTACCCAAATTCAGTGGAGAAGATTCCAAGACACCAGGGGAGCATCTCCAAGATGTATCAGATGTGTGTGTAGTACATGTCATTACAATAAAAAATGTTGCTATCAGGCTATTGGTGGCTTCTTTCAAAGGGAATGCTCTAGATTGGTATAGATCTTTGACCCCAAATTCCATATCTACTTGGGATGAGCTTAGAGATGCCTTCTTTGTGAGATTCAGCAAAAAGGATGATAAGTCATCTTTGCTACAACAATTAATTTCAAGAAGCTATAACAGACTTCAACACAAGGTTCTAGAAGACCTGGGATAGAATCCCTACTACAGCGAGACCACCATCAGGTATGGCTATTGTATTCTATCTCAAATCTTTCAATTCTGATATCTCTGTGATGATTCAGACCCTAGGAGGGCAGACCCTACCAGACGCATATGAATTGGTTGCAAGAGTTGAGAACAATCTGATAGATACTAGAAAATTGCCTCCAAGGCCTCCTATGCCTATGTTCCTAGAAATTTCTATTCCCTTACCTCAAGAAGCCCCTAATCCACCATCAGTGCTTGTATCCATGAACACCTTCCCAACATCTCAGCAACCCACTGTGTCAGCACCCTCTGCTCCTCCATCTAAAATGGATGATGTCAAGAACATCCTTAGGACCTTCTCAAATGAGATTATTAATCTCAAGAGGCAACAAACTCTTACCCAAAGCCTCCTTACCAGGGATTCCAAGAAAATAGACCTCCATATCAGCCTAACTAGTACCAAGGTGCTCAAAGACCAAATAATCCTCAACCTTCAAATCAGTTGGTCACTATTCCCACACCCTTGTAGGTTGTCCCTCCTAACCCAGACAGAGAAATGGTTCCTAGATAAAATAATCTAGCAGAAGATGCCAATGCTTGGTGTTTTCCTTGCAACAATGCTCACATGCCCAGAGGTTGCCCTAGAGGTAATTTACAACAAAAGATAGCAGAATAGAGAAGGATGGAAAATCAAGCTACAGTGTCTAATGCTCCTTCGTATTAGTCACCTAGTGTCCATAATGCAGTAATGGTTATGTTATCTCTAAAAATTGCACCCTATCAATTTACAAAAAATTGGTACTCTAGAGGAACATGGAAACACTCCTAGGCTATGGGTCACCTGGAAACTTGAGTGAATCTCTGGAGAAGGCTGACTTCCTAAACTTATATCACCTAAACTAATGATTTCTTGCAGAGAAAAGGGAAGGAGGAAACTCATAAAAACTAAACTGAAAACTGAAAGTAAAAGGGTGATACACCTAACTGAAAGGATATGAAACTCAAATTCATGCACTTACTATAATGACAGAAAACATATTTGCACAACTTATTACTGTATACTTCTGCATAAGTGTTTCACAAACAGGTCCTAGTGCTCAAACTTTCAATAAAGAAGATAACTTCGCATCCAGAAAGAAACAATTTACACCTTTTGACACAATTTGTAACCTGCATTAACATAATTTCTGCATAAAGGTTCTAAATCTGAGACAAAGCTATAAGGAAATAAACATTACCTCACAAATAACTTGATCAATCAGTTGCTTAAGCACAATAATGCAAAGAACAAGTAGGCAAAATCTTTAGTCAATAATACTTAAGGCCTTCACTATATTTCATATCAAGTAAAATGAGTTACAAAAAATGCTCAAGTCTAAGAAAGGATCTCAAAATCACATGTCTCTCCAAAGTTGCATAATTAGAACTGAGTACAAATGAGTCATGTAAGTGACTATATCCACCACTATCCAAGTGGTTCCACCATACTAGGAGCTAGAAACAACTCTGGGTCGGATGCCTCCAAAAGCTTAGGAAATAGCAACCAAAACTCCTCCAAAAAGAGTCCAATGTGTAGAAGAAGTCAACTTTGACCAAGTCTAACATTAAGGAACAAGAAACTACCCCCTATATGCTCTCATTCCACTCAAGAAGTGATTAAACACTCCTATATCCCTGGCACATGTTGGGTAACCACTCCAACCTCTTCCTATATGCTTGAAAGTCATGAAGATTCAACCAAATTCATAAAAGCCCTTACCAAGTACGGTGTTCCATTTTTGCATTTAAAATAGCAACTTGATTTAATGATTTATAACAATATCATTTAAATCAAAATGCTTTACAAACTAAAATGAATGCAAAATTACATCAATACTATATGGTAAGTTTTAAAGAATTTCAAATACTTGCAAAACTTGCTAAGGGCACAAAAGGCCACGACATATTAGTTGGCCTTCAAAAATTCTAAAAGATAGGCAAAAATGCCCTTAAGCCCATCAGCCACTTTTAGGGTTGAAACCCTAATGACAAAAACACTTTTTGCCATCTTTACTTGACATTTCACATTTGCAACTCTTGCTATTTTGCTCTATGCGCCGCCATCAAAGGTCTGTGCTGCTACTTTTCTTGGATTTTCTTGCACCAAGGTAAGTGCAAGAAGTTGGGTCCACATAGAGGGGAAGTCGAGGGAAAAAAGAAAATCCTGACAGAAACGGGTACCTGAGCCTAAACGGGTACCCGCTTAGAAACAGATACCCGTTTAGGAATGGGTGCCCGATCCTAAACAGGTACCCATTGAGGAATGGGTACCCGTTTCTATAAACATATTTGAATTTGAAAAAAAGCCTACACACTTTTTTTCCCATACAAAAGGAATGGATACTCATTTTAAAACGGGTAGGAATGGGTACCTGTTTCTATAAACATATTTGAATTTGAAAAAAAGCCTACACACTTTTTTTCCCATACAAAAGGAACGGATACTCATTTTAAAACGGGTACCCGTTTCTAAAAGCTTAGGCTTGGGAAAGGCATGGCAAGCCAACCCCTTGCCTTTCACCTGCAAGTTTTTTTCTATGTATAGAACAAGAGAAAGACTGAGTTTACCTATATGGTTGACGACATTTTTTTCTAAATTTTTTTATGAAACTAAAACACATTATAGATGATAGTGTCTAGTTTTCAAATATGTAATTTTTTTTATTGGACTTGTTTTTCTATTTATTATTTAATTTATGAGTAGACTAGTCCAAAAACTTGAAATGACAGGTGTTTGTATTTTTTTAATAACTTTTAATTTTTAAATTTTTTTGAAAAAAAATTATGTCATCAATCTACACGTCATTCTTTACACAATGAAAAAAAAATCATTTTATGATTAGTTTTGCTCAAATTATGTTGGCCGTACACAAGGGTTTTTGAAAACAACAATTAGGGCCAATAAAAAATTAATAAAAAAAATTATAAAAAAATATCCTCATCAAACTTCACTATACTAGACATCTTTCCCCAAAAGGGTTTAGAAAAACACTTTTATTTAGGTCAAATTATGTTGGCCGTACATGTGCATGGTATGGTAAAAAAAAGTGACTTTTAAACAATGGTTTTTAGAAATGCCTATTGAAAATCAATTTGTATCATCTAGGTATTAAAATAAATTACATATTTGGAAACTAGACTATGAGTACTACATTTCATATTACTAACTTTTTTTAAGATTCAATATTTAAGTGCCTCAAATGTTCAGGTCAAATGTGACAAATTCTGAAAATCAGGGAAAACACTTCCACTTTTTGGCCAAAAAGTGGACCCAACTTCTTGCACTGACCCACCATATCTTGAAGGTTTAACTGAAGATTTTCATGCATCTCTATAGGAAAAACTATACAGAAACTCAGGTAAGTTGTACCATCGAGCTTTTCTTTTGTGTAGCAATCATCTGTGTAATTGGATGTGATTGTGATGTCTTTCTTGCTCTTGCATCTTAGATAAAAACTCTAATGTTTCAACTCCTGAACACACAGAAAGGTTTCCTTTGGCTCTAAAGTAACACCATAACTACACCAGTCATATGACAACTAGTACTTTTTTATATGTTTTATTGCTTTATATTTCATGATATAGACATTTCATGAAGTTTTCAACAATGCATCTTTAGTCTTGGCTCGACTAGGGTTAGGGTTTTTTCAAAAACCTTATTCTATGAGCTCGTTGAGATGAAAGAATACCCACTTCCAAGGTCACTGAGGGTTTGACAGTCTTTGGCTTTTAACCTTCATTCTGCTAACTGTCCCTTGAAAACCTCCTACCTAGTAGACTTTGTGAACAGTGTTTTTCTTTGCTGTTTTCTGAGCATTTATCATTGTGAGTCTTCACAGCTTGGTCACTGGTAAGATCTCTTAAGACCACTAGAGGACTGTGAATTGCATTTCCTGACAATGATATGAGCTGTATTGTAACACTATCTTTATGGATCCTTGTAGCCATGATATCTATCTCTGGTCATTATTATGCTTGTTTGTGTTTTCTTTCATACAACCATCACGACTCCCTTGTAACATGCCTTTGTAGCAATGACTTTTCCTCTTTGTGAGATTGAATACCTTCTTGACATTACTTCCTCACTATTCAACTTTGACATTCCCTAACAAAACCTGAAGTAGTTTGTCATCTGTGTTTTCCTCATACAATGCAAACCTTATTTGAATATTGCACCCTTCCTTTTTTCAAAATTGTAGTAGAACTTCACTTGTTCTATATGTGTCTTGTAGTGCAACAATGTCCACTAGTCATTGGACTAAAATGAAGCCTCTGATCCAATGATACATAGCAGAATACTAGCCAAAGGTTTCCATCTTCTACCTTGGATCTTCCAAAGTGTTATCTAATTCTTTTCATCATCTTTACTTTGTATTTAGCATCTTCAATCTTAGTCAGATTGTTCTTCCTTAGAATTAATAATAGGCAAAGACATGCATCCCATTTGAGCCATGGATGAAGAAAGCACTGGCCTATTGTCCTCTTTGTATCAAGCCTTCTACTATTCCTCTGTCAAGTTTTCACAAAACCTGTTTGTGACTGCTGCTCCACATTTAGGTACAAAACCATTGCCATACTTGTAAACAGTCTCAATTGACTGGGCTTTTGGTCTAGACTGTGTAAGATTTCCATTATTACAGGCTTATAAATAGAGAGTGTAGATGATATCCTGCCTTACTGATATCAGTGATGTTGTCAGAAAAAAAGTGACTTCTCTTGTGATTGGTAACTGTGTTTTCTGATTGTGCAAGGTTTTCATCTCTGTCTATTGTTGGTGCTCACAAAGACTCCAAATTTGTTTTTTTAATGGCATCTCATCTAAGACCACTGTTGATAACTGTTTCTAGGATTGTCTTTATAATAGTCTTTTGTGACTGTTTTCATGTTCTATACAGTCTTGTTACTACTTCATGCATTGTATTTTAACCCTGCCCATTGAAATAGTGCTCCCATTATTTTGACTGTGACATTCCCTATGTTGTCTCCTTGTGTGGTTTATAACTAATGACTATTTTACAGTGACTGTTCTAGCTACTTTGTTAAACTGCCATGATACTACATGAACCATCAACCTCACAAACCATGCTGCTACACTCATATCACTTGCTCTAAAAATGGATCAAAACTTAATAAAGAATCACTGCTACTTGCTATTTGCTATTAGTCATGTTGTCCTCATTAGAAGTGATTGTTCCTTGATTAAAAGTGACTACTCCATTCATGATTATCTCCACTTCACTGAGTTATTCACTATCCCACCAGTCTTATAATAGTGAATCATTTTCCTTGGTATTTGAGAAACTGTGCACTCTCTTATGCCTCAAAAGGGAAACTATGATAGTATAATGGCACTGCATGATGTTGATATGGCTCCTATAGCTCATATATTCATGTGCACTTGATATGATTACTTCACACAATAGGCTTGTTGCAATCCATTTCTTAATGAATTTGATGCATTACTTATGACATCTAAGGTTGGTCTAACATTATGTTAACCTATTTTGATGACTGTCATTTGATCTCCTTTCATTTATACTTGGCATTTAGATGGCACTCTTCTTAAATCAAAGATGCATTACCTTCTTATGCAAATTGTCCTTGTTTTATTTATACTTGATCTTGAATGAAGACTGTATCATATGATATCTTATGATAAACGGTTCCTTATGCTCCTCTGCATGACTTGACTCTCTTTGTCTGTTACCAAACAATTCCTCACGACTATCTTCTTCATGCACTCTGTCTTCCTTGTATCACTATAGGCTGTCTTTGCATGATTGACTGACCTTTAGACATATGACTGTCTTAGGCAATAAATCATATTGTTCAAGTATATGAATAGATCTAGCTATATGAGTGATCCTTGTTTTTGATGAATATACATGAAATCTTCTGTAATGGCTATGAGCTGGGCTCAACCCTTGTGGGAGCCACATTTTCTCCACTCATAATGTAATCTGATGAATCAAATAAAGACATAATTACACCTATATCTGCACATGAAGCAAACTTGTTAGAAAAATAAATGCATATTTTGGATGTGTTTGATGACTTGATTGTTCTCTAGGACATCCAAGGTTTGTATTGCTTACTTAATGCATTTGGAGATCAATTTGTACATGCTAGGTGTTTGTTCATGTAAGGTTTGAGACCTTTCATTGCTTAGAGTATTGATCTAACATCATTGTTATTGCCAGATGTAGGAACTAGGAGCAACATGGAACTAGGAAGGACAGAGGCAGCTCGGCATAGCAGTAGGACAAGATGACACATCAGAACCAGTCATTCTCAGGCAATGACTGGTCTCCCTCCCTATATGCACATTTACTTTTTATTTACTTATTCATGTACATATTGTTCTTCAATTCCATTGAATAAGTAAAGTTAGTCTCACGGCTTGTGTGAGACAATGTACATTTTACATTCAATAAAGATTAATTCTTTGTTCAAAAAAGATTTGTGTAAATCCTTCTTATGTTACATGCACTTGTATAAATGCAATAATTTGATAAACATAATCCTTTGAATTATTTCATATATGCACTTGAATGTAATATAGGAAAGATTAGATGAAATGCACTTTTCAAGTTTTGAACCAAAGCTCTACCTGAATGAGCTACAATGAAATTTAGGTAATAGGTGGCTCAGATGCAAGGAATGTCTATCCAACAAGAGGAGGAGATTGCCCCAGAACATGCTTTGTTCTCATGGATTGAAGATGAAGATTCATTATTCTTGAATGAAGCCTCTACCTCCAAGAAACCCTTAGTATAGTCAGATTATTGTACCAGTTCAAAGAGGAGAATGGTGGAACAACCTAAATCTATAAACAATGAGGTAGCTAGGGTCCCTCCCTTTTAGGCTCATTATAATCCAGCTTTAAAACAAGAAGTACCTCAATCGACCCAGAATCAAGCAGTCTCTAACCCAGTACTAGAAAGAGTAAAGTATCCTTACTACCCAAAGACACCAACATTGAGGCCCATGAATGTGGTAGAATAGCTGAAGAAGACCCCTGCTCATGTATCAATATGGGATATGCTAGCCATTCCTGAGCAAAAGACACTATTGCAAGAGGCATTGCAGATCCAGGTTGATCCCAAACCTATCAACACAAAAGAAGGAAGTACTAGCAAATGAAAGACTCAAAGCAAAGAAACTCCACCTCTGCAAATAGCCTCCATGCTAAATACTACTACAAAAGTAAGTAAATCTAGGCCTTAGCCATTTTACCTAACTTTAATAGTGGGTAAGAAATTGTTGCACAAATCAATGATAGATTCTGGGGCTAGTACTATAGTCATGCCAAAGAAAATAGCAGATGCTTTAAAAATAGAATATGAGCCACTGGCTAAAGGGGTCATGCAGTTGGATGGGAAGTTTGTTCAAACCATAGGAAGGATCAAACAACTTCCCTTACAGTTATATACTTGCCCAAATATAATTGTCAAGCAGGATGTAATGTTTATTGATATTCCTCCTATCTTTGGTTTGTGTCTATCTAGAGATTTTATAGCTAAAATAGGAGGGTATATGTCACTTGATTGGTCACATTTGATTTTGAGAACTAAATATGGAACAAAGATGAAGGTGTTGTCTGAGCCTTTGTCTCAAGATCATATTACTGAAGAACCAACCCCAAAGGTTGAAGCATCTCATGCTATGATGAATAGGGAGGAGAGAATTTTTGTAGAAGAAATGGGAGAATGGACTGAATATGATCAACAACAAGAAGAAAATAGTCAGCTGATGACTATGATGCAAAGTGACCCTTATGGAAACTATGACTCTACTAGTCTAGGCACTTATGTTATCTTTGAAGAAGGGCATGAAATACCAAATGTGATGAGACTAGAGATCCTTGAGGAAAAAGATACAGATAAAGAGTCTGAGTTTTGGACCTTGAGTTTTGATGGGGCTAGGAGAAAAAATGGTGCAGGGCCAAGTGTATGTCTCACTTCTCTGAATGGTGAGAAAATTCTTAGAGCCATACACTTCCAATTTGCTTGCACAAATAATGATGTTGAGTATGAGTCTTTGGTTCATGGTCTTATGCTAGCCAAGAAGAAAGGGATAAAGAATCTAGTAGTCAAGGGAGATTCAGAACTGGTTATGAAACAAATCAGAGAGAAAGCTGTGGAAAAGAATGTAAGAATGAGATCTTATCGCTACAGAATCTGGGATGTGATAGATAGTTTTGATGCTTTTAACATAGAAGTTGTCCCTAGAACCCAGAACACTGAGGGAGATAGAATGGCAAAAATTGGTTCCCAATTTGACTGAGCGAGTGACCTGCTTGTTAATAGTGAGGCAGTAAAAGTGATAGTGAGACCAGCAATCCCAGACAACATCCAAAATTAGCAAGTCTTTGATAATGATCTCCAGGTACTTTTGTTTCTGCAACAATCAAGAAAATTTGCTAACCAGTTGTAGCCTAAGATTTAAGAAGCTTATGGTGATAAAATTATCCAACTGGAGTCTAATAAGCTCCCAAAAGGATTGATCACACTAGAAAATCTATTTGACCCAAATGATATAAGCCTGGACAAGAGGAAGTTTAAGGCAAGCAAAGATGATTATTCTGAAATTCAAATCAGTGAAGGAAGAAAGCTGAAGGTAGGCAATGCTACTACACAAGAGGAAAAGGATAAGCTGATTTCTTTGTGTAATAAGTATGATAGAGTAATTGCATGGACCTATGATGACCTTCATGGTTATAATAGAGACATCATTCAACATACCATAGAACTAGCTGAGGGGTCAAAACTAGTCCATTAGAAACAAAGACCAGTGAATCCTAAGATTGAGCCTTTAATGGTAGATGAATTGCAAAAGTTTCTAGAATCCAAAATTATTTTTCCAATTAAACATTCAACTTGGGTGTCTAATTTAGTGCCAGTGAGGAAAAAGAATGGGGACATAAGGCTTTGTGTAGATTTCAAAGACCTGCATAAAGCATCATTGAAGGATCATTACCCCCTGCCATCCATGGAACAAATTTTGCAAACAGTGGCTGGATCAGAGAGGTTTTATTTGCTTGATGGTTTCTCAGGGTAAAATTAGATATGGTTGGCTGATGAAGACCAACATAAGACATAATTCACTACAAAGTGGGGAACCTTTGCATATGCCAAAATGCCATTCGGTCTTTCAAATGCTAGAGCTACTTTTCAACATGCCATGGACATAACATTTGGAGACCTTATAAATAAGATCATTTTGATCTATTTGGATGACCTTACAATATTTACCAAAGATGCTAAAGATCACTTTGAGCACTTAGAAGCTGTTTTTCAAAAATGTTAGGAGTTTGGGATCTCCCCCAATCCTAAGAAGTGTATTTTTGCTATGCGCCAAGGGAAACTTCTGTGACACATTGTTTCAAAATATGGGTTTTCCATTGATCTAGAGTGAGTCACAGCCATACTAAATCTATCTTTTCCAGTCAACAAGAAGGCAATTCAGTCCTTTTTGGGTAAGATCAATTTTGTTAGTCACTTTATATATGATTTTGCAGGGCTAGTTAGGCCCATTACCCTGCTGCTGAAGGAGGATCTAGTTTTCAAATGGACTACCGAGGGGAGACAAGCTTTTGAAGAAGTCAAGAAAGCCATTTCCATTGGATCAGTACTAAGAAATCTAGATTTATCTAAGCCCTTTATGATGTATGTATATGGGGGAGAACACAGTGTTGTAGCCATTCTGACCCAGAAAGATGACAAGGAAGAAGGAGAACATCCAATTACGTTCTTCTCCAGAACACTCAGGGAGTATGAATCCAGGTATAATTTCATTGAGAAACAAGCTTATGCAATGGTTAAAGCTCTTAAGAAATTCAGGCATTTAGTGACAGGGAATAAGATCCTAATATTAGTAGCTCACCCTAGTGTAAGGGAGTATATCATGGAAGGTCAGATTACTGAAAAGAGAGCCAATTGGATAACTAAAATCTTGAAATATGATGTAGAGGTAAGGCCTACCAAACTGGTCAGAGGCAGGGGACTCTACCAATATATTACTCAAGACATAGAAGAGTTAATGCTTGGAGAAGCAGAAAATGAAATAGTGTTGAGACTCCAAGAAGCTGATCAAGATTCTTGGGTAAGTGACAGAATACAGTTCATGAGAAATGGTATTTTCCCTAGTGAACTTTCCCCTGATAAAAGAAGGTATTACAGACAATAGGGATTTCATTTTGTATTGATTGATCATGTTTTGTTTAGAAAGAATATTGATGGAATACTATTAAGATGTCTAGAGAAGGAAGAAGCCCAAAAGGTACTACATGAGTTTCATCATGGAACCTCAGGAGGACACTTTTCAATAAGAACAACTACCATTAAAGTGACACAAGCTGGCTACTTCTAGCCAACACTATTTGCAGATTGCTATCAGATGGTTAAAGAGTGTCAAACCTGTCAGTTTTATACTGGAAGAAAAAGAAATGATGCATTGCCTTTGAGTCCCATAGTAGTAGATGAGCCCTTTGCTCAATGGGGCTTGGATTTTATTGGGATGATTAATCCAGTGTCAAATATGGGATACAAGCACAGATCCTTACTGCAACAGATTACTTTACAAGGTGGAGTGAAGCAGTGCCCCTCAAAGAAGCTACTAAAAAGGTAATCTTATAGTTTCTTGAGGGTATAACTACCCATTTTGGCCCTCCTCGCACCATCATATCAGATAATGCTAAAGCATTCTTAGGAACCAAACTATCAGAGTTTACATTAAAGAATGGGATATATCTGAAGATTTCATCCAACTACTATCCATAAGGCAATAGCTTGGCAGAGTCTACAAACAAGAACATGATTAGGCTTATTAAGAGAATGGGAATTGATCATTAGAGAGATTGGCATAAGTTCCTCAATTCAGTCCTGTGGGCAGACAGAATCACATCAAAACAAGTGACCAAGATGTCTCCATATGAGTTAGTCTATGGCAAGCATGTAGTGATGCCATTAAGTATTGAAATTCCAGCCTTACAATTGATTAAGTAGCTAGAGATAGAAGAAAATGGCTCAATACATGTGAGGCTCGCCGAGTTGCTGGAGGTTCAAGAGAAGAGAGAAGGGGCACATGAGTCTCTTATGAAACATCAGCAGATCATAAAAAATGGTTTGATAGAAAGACCTCCAATCCAAGTTTCGAAGTTGGGTCACTTGTTCTTAAATGGGATGAGAGAGCTGCTAAACCAGGCCGGCATAGTAAGTTTGATGCATTGTGGATAGGTCCTTTTAAGATCTTCTCTTGTAAGCAACAAAATGCATTTGAGCTAGAGACAATGGAAGGGGAGCCTGAACAGATTCTTGTAAATGGGATCTTCTTGAAGCATTTTACATAAATCTTGGATCCCACCTTGTATCATAATTAGTTAGGCGTCTTTATTTCCTTTCCCGCTTTTCCTTGCTTGCTTGCTTTTCCTTGCTTTCCTACTTTTCCTTGCTTTCCCACTTTTTCCCTTTTAAATAAGTGTTCTATGAACACGTGTCTGTAGCACAGTGGCCTCTTTTGTTAGCAGTAGCATTTACTAAGGTTGTTCGGTGGTTCCTTAAACATCAAAATAAGTACCAAATCATATGATCGCTGCATTTAATATTGATCTGACACATTATCCCATACGGATTTTCATAGATACACTAACCGTCTTTTTGGCATTAATGCCATTAATAAGATGTGATGGGTCATTAATGCTTTCTTACGCCTTGTCAAGCTAAGTTTTGAACCCCTTAGATTGTTGCATTTGCTATTTCCTCATTCTGCATTTCCCAAGCTCCGCTTCTGTGTCTAAGCTTCATTCCTTACTTGCAATTCTAGCTAAGTTCAAGTCACTTCCAATTTTCTTGCTTATCACTGTGTCAAGAGTTTCTAAGGATCAAAGGAGATACATGAATGTCAGAGCCACAGTTGCCACAGGAAGGGCTAGGAATCTTTGAGCAGTCTGATAAATTGAAAGGCAGCAAGTCATATGCATCTGCACCAGTGCAACCAAAAGTGAGTTATCTGAGGACAAGGGTCCTGGATATAGGGGCAAGTGCAGACTCTAGATAGGTAACCGACTACACAGATGGAATTTTTGACACACATATGCAGAAGAACCCAAAAAGTCTTCAGGAAGGAGCTTATCAAAGGTACCTCATCCAAGTTGCAAAGGGTCAGTCAGAAACTTTTGGAATGAGAGTTTGGACGACTCAATTGGCACATTTTGTGGGTCATGGTGTTCACCCATATCCAGAGTTGATTGACATATGTGCAGATTTGTTCCATCCCCCATCTACCTCTATTCAACATGGCCCCTTCATGGTCCAGATAACCCCTAAGGTAATTCAGGATATGCTAGGTTTACAACATGATAGAACAGCCACATTTCCTACGATTCCCAAGTTGCAGGCTACATGGGGAAATCTCCACAGTAAGGTGAAGTTTCTAAATGCTGAAATGCATCTAGGTGATGAAAATACCTAGTTGCCTTTGCTGCCTATAGGTCGTGCTTAGTTCAATCCTGATGTTCAAGATGCCCTTACCATGCTGGGTTTTATCTTTGGCCAATATGATGATTCGACGTTACATAATTGGCAACTTGCAGTAATCTTCAGACTCAAGACTGTGGACAAGTCTCAAGAGTATCATCTTGACTTTACAGAACAAATCTCTATGGCTATGGTGGACCAGCTTGCAAACTTTTCTCAGAATCATGTTTTTAGGTACTCAGCCTACCTGTTTCACTTAATACTGTATCAAAAATTTGATCTCTTTTAGTAATATATGCCATTAAGTATGTATGACCCTGAGTCTAGTAGTAATAGAACAATCCCAGTGTCCACTTGGACCCATGTTCTGTCAGACACCTCAGATCCCTATGTGTTTGCAAAATGTTTTGTTGCACCCATTTTTGGGTAGTTAAGCTCTAAGCCTATACAGACTAGAATGACAGAGAGCCTCAGGGGTTTCTTAGTGAATTTGAAAATTCCTTGTGATTTTTTCTCTAGAGCCCATACAACTATTATAAGACTTCACGACTTTGCTGAGGAGCTTGTTCTACTCCCAAAGGTTTTGACTCCTAGGGTTACATTTTTAGAAGTGGCTCAGAAAATATCTATCATTGATAACAATTTTGGTCATAAAAAGAGGGAGAAGAAAATATATGATGTTCCTTGGACCAGAGAGAAAATAACAATTGAGAGGAGAGAAACTGAAAACCTCTTATTGAGAAAATTAGCAGCCTACGGATTTTTAATTGTTGAAGATAAATGGAAGTGTGATCCAAATAGTTTCTTGGCTTCTTGGATTGTCAATAATAAAATTTCTACAAAATTTATTCATGAGAACTGTCCCTTCTGGGAGGAGAGAAGATCGCCAAAGCAGGATGATCCTGTAGTTTATGTTGAATTGACAGACTTGCCAGATGAAGGTCCCAAGCCATGGGAGACTTTTTATAGGAAGATACAAGATTTTGACCCTAAGAAGTGAATGACTTCAGGCCTCAGAGCTACCTTGAAGAAGAAAGATTGGAAGGAAGAAAAAATTGCTGCTTACTGGAAATATAGACATGAAATATCTGAACTTACCCATACTTTTGGAGATGTTGAGACTGATGAAGAATGGGAAATAGTTTGGGATGAGTTTCATATGTCCCCAGCATCAATCCCTGATACTAGAAACATTCCTAGAGATTCAAGAGCACAAGAAGAAGGAACTTCAGAGGGAGCTCAACAGTTTGAAGAAACTAAGCATGTTGTGGCAGAAATTCCTAGTGTTCCATGGCCTCCATATCTTAGTATTTTATAGAAACAAAAGGAGATTGTATCATCGTCTCGTGAGACTCAAATAGCTTTGGCATCGGGGGGTCTCAGAGTGGCATCTTTTCAGCAAATAGTAATTGATTCAGAAGAAGAAGATTCTGAAAGTACAGAGGGAAGGCTTTTGAAAAGAAAATGTAAAGAAGATGTATCAATGCCCCAGCAACAACAGGTTCCTATCACTTCATCAGTGGCTCAGGTTAGTGTTTCTTCTCCCTTTTCCCCTTCTTCTATTTCTTCTCATATAGGGGTGGCTACCTAGTTTACCCATTCTTCCATGCCTCCTACCACCTTTGTTGCACCTTTTCAGTCTTTTGCCCCATTTGCCAGTTCACCGGCCATGTCAACACAGGCCACATCCTTACCCTTGTTTTCCCTATCAATGCCCAAGAGAACTTACCTCAATTCAACCCAAGTCAACAAATAACTACCATTCCCTATGGCTTGCCTCAAGGTTATCCATTTGCTGGTGTGAAAATTGCTTCACCTCCTACTTTTCAAGCACAAGCTGACACAACAAGGAAAGCAAGAGAGGCTCGAATGAAAAAGAAGAGAAAGAAGGAGAATAAGAGCCCTGCTATTTCACACATGAAATCCTTGTTTGACCCTATTCAACAGTCTTTGACTGTTACTCATTTAGCCCCCAATGTGATCAAACCTGTGGAGCAAATGTAGCCACAAGATTATACAATGAATGCAGTGGCCATGGATTTGAATCATTTCAGACCACAAGACAAAGTGGAGTTGATAAATGAAACTGCTTCAGCAGTTGCCACTGATTATTTTAAAAATGTCAAAGAGATTGCAGAAAGTTGAAGCAGATTTAGCACAAGAGAAAGCTAATAATAGCAGCTTAACTTCAGAAATGAAAGCCAAGGATAAAGAGATTGATACTTTAAAAAAGGAGTTGCATTCTACTATACCTTTACAGGTACATCAAGTGTCATTGGCCCAGGTCACAACTTTGAAGAATGAAGTAGCACAGGAGAAAGCTGCTATTGCTGCATTGAGACAAGAGAAGGGCATTGTAGAGAAAAAGTATCAGGACAAAATACAAGAAGTGTTAACATTGCAATAGACCCTTTCAAAAGAGCAAAATCTGAGTAGTGCTACTCAAGCTCAATTTATGGCTGAACAACAAAAGACAAAGCAATTAACAATTGAGTTAGCACAGAGGCCACAAAATGTAGGGGTCTTGAATTTGGTAAAGGAGCTATATGCATCTGTGTGGAAAAGAATCTCTAAGGAGATTGTACAACTTAAGCCATCCCTCACCTTCTTGATAAATGCCCAACAACTTTGTGAGAAGGTAGAGTCTTCTGTGCAGGCAACTTTGTCTATTGTTTCATTAAGAGTTTCAGACTCCCAACTCCTGTTACAGAAGCGTTATGACACATATGATGAGACCTTGTCTGCAGTTGGTGTAAGTGATAGAATGGTTGCTGCCAAAAGGGTGAATGAAGTGTTGAGTTGTAATTCTACTACAATGAATTGTAAAGAACTTTTGGCTATAGTTAAGGAAGGAGTTAAGAATATGAAGAACCATATTGAGGATTTAGTGCAGATGGGCTTGCCTTCTCCTTTTCCTGATGAGAATACAGTTTTAATGATTAATAATATAAAGGCTTTGCTATTAACTAAACAAAATGATCAGACTATTTTTTAGGGTCTGATTGATTCCTCCAGTGTGGAAGAAGTGGAAGCTGTCTTGGTCCCAATGGCTCAGCTGGAATTTCAATTATATGTTGTAGTTTAGATTTTGCAGTCTTTTTCCCACAAAGACATCATTAATTTAGATTTTTCTTTCCAGGATTTGCAGAGTAGGCAGGGATTGTCAGATTCAGAGTGGTCTATATATTAGGCCACATTATAGAAATTATAATTGAGATTCATTGACAGTGGTAGTGCAATTTTAAAATTTTGTTGATTCTGGGGTTCTTTCTAAGCGGGCCCAGAAGTCCTTGTAGTCACCATGAACTGTAGAGCTAAAACTCTACATTTTGTTTCAGCTTGGTTTCAGCTCAGTTTCTACAGTTTCAATTTTTGTTTATGTGGCTATGTGTTTCTTGTGTGCGGGGTGCACCATGTGTCAATATGGAGTAACAGGGGAACATGCTAAATTGTCTGTGATGTTGCCATCTGTAAAACCCAGTGCCACGCGGGAGCTACCGCATTCATATGTTTCCAATTTCTAGTATATGCTGGAATGTGCCACGTATCTTTGGCGTTGTTTCTTTTTATTAGCTTGATGCAGAATGCACCACGTGTTGCTGCCATGGGCCAAGGTGAAGTTTCTTTTGATATAGCTTGTTGCCGGAAGTTGCCAAGTGTCCTTGTTTTGATGTTGCCGGGAGATGCCGCGTGTATCTCTTTTTGATAGACTTAAATGGTACCGAAACATAGATGGTGGGCCCTATATGTTGTGACACAGTTTTCATAGTATGTGTCGAAGTGTGCCACATGTCGTAAGTGGAGGGTTGAACTATTTTCATATTGATGCTGCTGGATATTGCCATGTATTTTTCTCTTGTAATTTCTAGTAAATGCCGGAGGATGACCTGTGTCATCTCTGTGGGGATTTAAGGGACTCTTTTGTAAAACTTTAGAAGCTACCGGAGGGCGCCATGTTCCTATTGTTGCTTCAGGCAGATGGCGCCGTGTGTCACTCACTTATGAGAAGCTATAATTTAAAGAAATAGATGGTGGGCCCCATGAAATAATGCTGCATTTCTAAATGATACGGTAAGTGACATGTGGACATCATTATTGTGGATTTTTAGGGCATAAAGTAAATAGTTTTTAGGATAAGTGGAGGGTGCCATATCTCACAATTTTTTTTCTCGGAGGCCACCACCTATCAAGTTTCAAGTGTGGCGGATGGCGACAAGTGGCAATATTCTGTGTGTCTCTTTTCAAAGTAAGGAAGTTAAGGATTATGCGGAAGATGCCGTGTGGTATGTTTTGGAGCCGTTGGAGAACCCTCAGGTGGTGCCATGTGTCATAACAGAACTACAGTTAATGTGCTACATATTTTATCGCTCAGCCAATGAGCGTGCATGAAATGACGGTTACAGATTCAGGAAGATCCTCAGTGCCAGTCGAAGTCTTGGTTGAGTTCCAGTTTTGTTGATGCTGTTAAGATCTTAGATTGTTAGAGCTGATCTTGAGCCAAATTTTATGGCTATAAATATGAGAAGATTTGTAATAGAAATATACATTGGTTGATTAAGAATTTAGAGATTTTTGTGGTGATCAGATTATATCATTTTGCCTTAGTTTAGCTATTTCTGAGAAGGAAGTTGATATATCTGCGCCTTTTGTATTTGCTAAATTGTTAATGAGAGAAGCTCTATTCTGTGCCAGTGGTGATATCTTCTGTGTCTTTACATAAATCTTATGAGTTTGGCTTTTGATTTTAAATTCATTTACTATCTGTCTATATTGATCATGCAGTATTCACTCTTTGATATAGTTGAATCTTGAGAATTCAATCACTGTGCTAAGTTACTGAAACACATTTAAATCAGGCGCATTGCCATAGGATTGGAAGTTTTGCTTATTGCATTTGTAATCTTGTTTCTTCTTCCCTTTACCCAAAACCCCACTGAAATAGGAAGAGCCAGCTTCTGTAAAATTTGGAGGTTGTTTCAAGTATCAAGTCTCACATTCTTGAAACTTCCCATGTTGGTGTTGGAACCTGTGCAATTTTATACATTAATAGATATGAAGACCATTTCTGATGCCACTCTTTCTATAGCTAGAGTGACTTGTTCTTTATGTGGATCATAGTTTCCTTACCCAAGATATAATGCTTCCAATGCTTACATGCTTGAACAATAGTATAAATCTCATGATCATATGTTGGGTAGTTTTCAACTAACATAGTGAATGATTCACTATGGTATGCAACTAGATAGCCATGTTAAGTGATAATTGCTCCAAGTGCATATTCTAATGCACCGGTCTTGATCTTAAATGGTCATTGAAGATCTAGTAGCAAAAGGATTGGTACATATAACATAATATGCATTTGAAGTCTTTAAGTGCTTTCCATTACCCTACTATCTAGATGAACCTTGCTTTGGTGCCACCTCTTGCAACCTAGTTTAATGGTCAAGTCACATGTGAAAAACCAAAAGTTTACCAATCCAAAGAATCTATGCAACTCTATGACATAATTCAAGTATTACTAATCTTGGATGACTTGAATATTTGTTGAGTCCACATGCACTACTTGTTTGCCTATAATGTATCTTAGATAACATATCTTCTTAGAAAATGAACATTTCTCCATGTTTGCATACAACTTGTATTTCTACAAGTTGTCAAGTACTTGCCCAATATGGTGTAGGTGTTTATCCCAAGTCTTACTAAATATTATGGAGAGGAAGATGGAGAGGGAGGGAGGGAGGGGGAAATAGAAAGATATGAGATAGATACATGGAGAGGGAGATGGAGGGGGCTCGGATAGACAAAGGGATATATAGAGGGAGAAAGATAGATAAAGAGGGAGATAGACATAGAGAGAGGGGAGAGACAGGGAGATAGAGATAGAGATAGAGATAGAGATAGAGATAGAGATAGAGATAGAGATAGAGATAGAGATAGAGATAGAGATAAAGAGAGGGGAGAGATAGGGAGATAGAGAGTGAGGGAGAGATATAGAGATAGAGAGAGGTAGAGAGGGATAAATTAAGAGATAGGGATTAAGGGATAGATAGAGCGAGGGAAAGAGATGTCTAGAGAGATAGGGAGAGAGATTGAGTGGTAGAGGGATGGGGAGAGAGATAGAGAGGGAGATATAAAAAATGCTAGAGATAGGGAGGGAGAGAGATTGAGAGATAGAGGGATGGGAGAGAGATTGAGAGGGAGAGAGATGGGGAGAGATATAGAGAGGGAGAGAGATAAAAATGCTTGAAAAAATGTGAGTGCATTATAACGCGCTCACGTTTTAAACTAGTTAAAAACATGGTCCAACAACCTGCAAAAAGGCATATCACGTGAATCTTGGCCCACATTCTTTGTTTTATTCTCCGTTCTACACTTTTTACAACATGCAAAAAGAATTTTGATGCTTTGAGGTTCTTCAATGTTTGGTTGACAAAATTGGATCACTTTTTGTTCTTGTTTCGATACAAAAGATTCTAATTGCATGTTTTTAATTCAAATTTGATATTGGAAATCATTTTTTTCATGTTTTGAGGAATTAACTAGTTTTTTGTCTTACATTAACAAAAACATAGTAATTGTGCATGTTTTGTATTATAATTTGATAATTTATCATATATTATTTGTCCTTTTTGATCTTTGTTTTAGATTGATATATATTTTAATACCACGACAAGGAAACGACCAAAAAGTCAAACAACAAGGGAGCGTGAAGCCGAGAATGCAAAGAAAAGAGAGTGAATGAGACAACTTCGTGAAAATAAGAAATTGAACACCACAAATGAAGGTCAACCATCTTTTTCCAATTGAATTGGATGATGAAGCATTCAAAAGAGAAAGAATTGGAGAAACAAAGGGAATGAATGCAAAAACTTTGCGCAAGTAAGAAATTGAATGCGGGAGTTGAAGGTATGTCATCTTTTCTATCTCAAATTGATAGTTTAGAAAATTTCAATCACCGATTGAAAATGATGATGCATTTGCAAATGTGAATTTAGATGTTACACCAAATGATCAAATGTTGAATGAGAAAAAAATGTCTAATGATTCAATTTTTCCATCGAGAACACCTCCAAGAATTTTGCATAAAAAGCTTAAGTTTTTGATTGAGATTGATGAGAATATTCTAAAACCAATGGTTGACAAGATTCTTGAGTGTACTTGTAGAAAAAATGTGAATAAGATAGTGAACGGGGTTGTGGTTGAATGGCATAGGCCAAATGGTTCTCTCAATGGAGATCCAAATTCGAATCCCCCAAGTAACATGTGGTTTCTATGTGGCTTCCAAGTGGATTTAGTTGATTAAGTGGATATGTTGATGGGGAGGTCTCCCTTGTGACCTCCAACAATTACGAATTAAAAAAAAATGTGAATAAGATATGGAACATGTTTTTCAAAACATAAGTGAAAGTGGAAGATGCCAATTATTTGTTGAGATGATAAAAAATCTTAAGTTTAGATCAATCATGAAGATTCTTGGCCTAAGAACATCAAGTGCTATTAGTGAAAAATCTATTGTAAGAAATTTAGTCAATGCATATCAAAGCATTAGTTCCACCTCACGCATGAAAGATAGTGATGCTACACGACATGTCATTACATCAACTATCGTGAGCAATCAAACAAATAAATCTTGCTTGATAAGAAAAACAAGTCAAGCACTAAAGAGAAGTATAAAAACATTGATGAAAGTTGTTGGAATGCGTGAAAGAATTGAGGACCCAAATAGCAATGAACTATGGGTATTTTTCGGTACACTCCCATGGAAAGATAAAGCCATAGTTGAAGCCTTAAATCCCTACTTTAGGAGTTTTGGATAAATAACACAAGAGTATCTCCTAATCAAAGGGATGTTGTAAAAAGGAGAATTGGTTATCAAAATCGTGAGCCACATCCAAAACATTTTTTGGATGACTCAAACACAATTTTTCTCCAAATTTGTAGAGACTTATCCTCAAATTCAAATTAGTCAAAGGTATTTTGAAATGGCAAAACCCTTTTATGTCAAAATAAATCACACACGCACTACTTGTTGTAGAGTTCACATGGAATTTTGTATGCATTATGATGTTTATCGACATATATGTGTAGCTTGTTGAGTGATAATTTTGTCATTGATGTCAAAGGTGATTTGATGAGCTGATTATTTGAGTTGAATAGGATCTCTGATCATGCTTCATTCATGCTTAAGGATTGATGTGTTGGATTGATATCAGGATATCAGGGATGATCAAAGTTCAAGACACCACTTACTTTCTCAGCAAACAAGATTGTTGGAAAGTATAGGACATGGAATTGTAGTTGAAAAGGATGCTTCATGATGTTGTGTACTTCATGATCTTCATCTTCATGATAAGGACTCTACCACAGAATGTGAGTTGTGATGGTGTTGATGATAAAGTTGTGATGGTCAAAAGTGATTGGATATTCATAGATGTTGGGTGTGGATGTTGTCGTTTTCATCTAAGAGGACTTTGAGGTTTGCAAAGGTTTGCTCATGATGTTCTTGGAATCAATGTTGTTTGGTTAAAAACTTTAGGGTTTGGTTCTAGAAGTTTTTATTGCATTCTCATTCCATTGTGTCAAATGGGTTGAAAGTAGAAATGGTTTAATCTCTCATGGAACATTTAGAGTCTGTGTCATAGAGAGGTTTTAGTATCACCATACTTGAATTTAGGATATTTTTCTAAGTACCAAGACCTAGACGCTCTAAACAAAATCCTAAAACCCTAACTTTGCTTTTAGTTCTAAGACAAAACCCTCAACCCGTCTCAAAAAAGGTACTTTATGTTATGTTTTTAAAGTGACTTGTTATCATAAGTCACATCACTTAAAGTTGACTTGTTAAAGGGTTTTTAAACATATAAAAATTGGCCCTCTCACCTTATGTCACCAGTTTGTCTGGTCACTATTATGAAGCCTGAGCGCCAATATGCAATCAATGGTTTATATTCAAATTCCTCCAGGTGGGATAAACAAGATCGAGGGATACAATTTAAACACAACTTGAAATTCAACAGACATCTGTGTAAGTCAAAATTGACGGGTAGTTGCAGCAAATGAAGCTCTAACTATTTTTTTGACAGTTTGCTACCAATGCAGATGGCCAAAAAAATTCATAAAAAGGACTGTGAGATGTTTTTGAGAGGTTGGATTGGTGATTTGAGTTTCTCAAAGACAGACCTACATATTCATGTGCAGATTGTCAAGTTTTGTAATGTAAATCAGTGTGTTTGAAAGGCTTGAATTTGAAGTATGTTTTCAATGTATGCAAGGGGGTTTTGACTAAATGTTTTATAGTATGCAAAAGAGTTGAAGGTATGGTTGTGTATGCATAAGAATACCTTGACTTTTGGTTTGTCATGTTTAGTTTTGAAAGTGGAGTTGAATATATGTGAAAGAAGAATAGTATGTTGATTTTTACAGTGATATAGTGATGTGATACTTGTCCAGCAAAACCTTTTAATGTTTGCTCATCACTTTGATTACATTGATTTGATAACACAAGGACATATGAGGGTGTTTGAGAAATATATCATGTAAATATGATCTTCTGTGGTCTAGAGTGCTTGAGTAATCAGATGTTCTTATGATGTCATTGGATGTATTAAGGTCTTCTTGTGTTGACAGAGTCGACTGGTTGCATCAAATGTTCATTTGATAAAATATGGGGGTTGACCTTTGAATAATTTTTTTTGAAAAATTCACGAGTCTGACCATGAAGTAATACTTGACACCATAAAGAGTAGAGCAGATCCACATGGTTCATTAGATTGAATCAATGGAATAACAGAAAGGTATGTTACATACAATCATTAAATTTTGTAATTTGATTACATTTTTCTTTTCTATCCTCATTTCACCTTCTATATTTTTTATGTTTTCTTACCTTCTTATATGTGCTCCTATCTCTTGGTTGATTAGCTTGGTTTCATTATAGATCTCATGGCTGAATGGCATGGTTGTTGATGCATTTGGATATTCCCCATGGTATTGATTGGTGAGTTGGTTTGATCAAACTAAGTCTTGGTTTCTTGTGTCATGATTTAAATGCTTTCATTTTACCTTTCAATCAATCCAATTTTAGTTTTGAGTATCCATTTGAGTATGATGCTTTACATTCAAATTATTATCAAATAACTCAATGCATTATTTAATCTCTTATCCTCTTAATCAAATAGTTTTGAGCTCCTTTTGTTGCCATATCCTCATATATCGCTCTAATAATTTGGTCTTATGGATTACATAGGCCTTAAGAGAAGTGTGTTTGCTCTAATATTTTGCTAGATCAAAGAGCAACTGAATTTCGGCATTATAGACTATTAGAATGATTATGAGATTGACCTTGCATTAGAGAAGCTAGGGAGATCATGAAGGACTATCTTAACTAAATGACTTCATGAAGGTTGCCATGTCACAAAGCCCTACTAGAAATGCAACTATCAAATCATCATTATGAATTTCCTAACATTCACTACAATTAATTCCTTGAGAACATCATGAATGGTCCTAAAACTAAATTTTAAGAATCCTATCATACCTAGAATAGCCACACATAGGAAGATTTGCATGCAGTGGAAAGGTGCAAGGAGTAAAATTTTTCATCCTGCACCTCGTGGGGTTGAACAAATCACACGAATGCATTGGGGTGGGTAGTTGAATGCTAGGTGGAGTCTAATTTCATGCTTCAAGTGGCCAAATCATTCCGAACTACACGCTACTAACAATGTCTCTCAGAGCCCTAAGAGGTAGAAATTGTCAATCTTTGACGGGGCAGTTCTCGAATTCTGTGACACCTGAGAATGTTTTATTTGGACCTACATGTGTATGTGGGTTCCATACACAATAAAATATCTCATTTTCCACAAACCCAACATCATTTGACCATAGGACAGTGGATGCATTCTTGTAAAATGCTTCAGTTTCATGTAGTGGAAAGGTGCAAGGAGTGAAATTTTGCATCCTACACCTCGTGGGACTACATGGACTATGCGAAGATCAAGGTGCATAGATGAAAGCTAAGAGGGGTCCCATTTCATGCACCAAGTGGCTGAAACATTCCAGACTACATGCTCGTGACAAAGTCCCTTAAGATCCTTGAGAGGCAAAAGATGCCAATCTTTGACAGGGTAGTTCTAGGATTTTATGACACTTGGGAACATTTTGTTTGGACCTACATATGCATGTGGGTTCCATCCACAATAACCTCTATTAGTTTTTGCAAACTCAACATCGTTTGACTGTGAGGACAACATATGCATTCTTGCAAAATGCTTTAGTTTCGTGCAGTGGAAAGGTGCAAGGGTGAAATTTTGCATCTTACACCTTGTGGGGATGAATAGACTACGATAATGTGTCAGTGTGGGTAGGTGAATGCTAGGAGGGGTCTCATTTCATGCCCCAAGTGGCCAAATCATTCCAGACTACATGATCGCAACAAAGTGTCTCAAGAGCCCTGAGAGACAAAAACTGCCAATCTTTGACAAGGTAGTTCTGGGCTTTCATGACACCTGGGAATATTTTGTTTGGACCTACATATGCACATGGGGTCCATCCATAATAAAATCTCTCGATTTATGTGAAATCAACATCATTTGACCATGAGGACAATGGATGCATTCTTGCAAAATGCTTCAGTTTCATGTAGTGGAAAGGTACAAAAAGTGAAATTTTGCATCATCCACCTCATGCGGCCGAATGGACAATGCCAACATGTAAGGATGGGTGGGTAAATGCTAGGAGAGGTCTTGTTTGGTGCCCTAAGTGGCTGAATTGTTTCAGAATACACTTGTGTAGTCCAAAATGATTCAGCCACTTGGGACACCAAACAAGACCTCTCTTAGCGTTCACCTACCCAACTAATGTGTTAGTACTGTTCGTTCGGCCCCATGAGGTGCAGATTGAATATGGCTCCTTGCAACATTTAGCATAACCATAAAAGGAGTGAATTTTTGCATTTTGTACCTCGTGGGGCCGAATGAACAACACCAACACATCGAGGTGGGCATTTAAATGCTAAGAAAGGTCTCATTTTGTGCCCCAAGTGGCCAAATTGTCCCGTACTACACGTTGCTGGCAAATGTGTGTAGTTTATGAGGAGCGAAATGTTGTGCAATTCAAAAGTCTTTGCCTATCGGTTAGAAAAACACCATCGGTCTTCCTTCTACGTGTCACTTCGACATCACGACTCACGCCGATGGGTGACTCCATGCTTCTTACCTATCGGCAAGACTACATACCATTGGCGAGCTTAAAATTCTGTCAGCCGATAGGCCGATGCCACCATAACTCCGTCTTCTCGCTTCTGATAGACACCCCGTTGCTGACTCCTATCGGCCAGACAGACTGCTATCTATGACTTTTGGAAATGTTTTTCCGAACACAAAGTCTGTCCGATACCTCCTATCGGTGAGACTTCTTCATTCAGCCGACATTTAGTTCAACAGTAACCAATCTCTCATCACTATGACCCTTATCATCGGCGAACACTTATCAACTTAAGTCGATGCACTGATGGACTAACCCCCTCTTCGAAGTGACTAGACCTGTTGGTCGGACTTGTTGGGACCTAAAAATTTCACACCAATTTTTGCAAAATTTTAAGTTCCCTTAATAAAAAATTTAACTTCAACATAATAATCCTGTCATGGCTACCAACCACTAGAACCTGTTGTAGAAGCATTTGCAGATGTACATACCAAACAATTGCAACAGAAAACCCTAATTTTGTGCTTTTAAATGAATTAAAAAACTCTAAGCATTCTACCATTGTCAAAAAGAAATAAAAGCAGGATGAGATTTCCAAAACATATCGATAGCAAGGATCATACCGATAGACTTTTTGGAAGGATAAATACTTGGTCTCACCGATGAAGTCAAATACAATAACAATGATGTCGGGAAGACTTGTATGATCGGAGCAGAAGCTTTGGGTTCTACCGACTACGAAAGTTACACCGATCATGGAAACCAAAGAGCCTTCGGTGACAGTCATATCGATGCATTAAGTAGTGAATGAAACATGTCATGGAACCAAAATGTTTATAAAATAAAGAGTAATTGTTGTATGTTTTGCGCCTTGTATGTATGTTTCGAGTCATACATTGTGGTACACATACAAGGTGAAACTTAGGAGAGATTTAAATCTGGTTAAAGGGATGCATCAGGACTTAATGTATATCGGAGGATGCATTTCATGGTATATACAAGTCGGAGTCAAAAATAAATGAACTATGGTTCATAAAAGCAAGAAGTCTGGAAAGGAGATACAATTGAGTTTGTATGTATCAAGCATTGCATATGAAGGTTGGATATAAGTAGTGTTGTAACATGGAATACGAGTGAGGAATAAGGTGGGTCTCGCCGCTTGCACATTGGGCTTGTATAATAACAATGTATATTTTCAAGATACAAGCCGATATGCAAAGCGAAAGATACAAGTTAAAGATACAAGCTGGATGTCAAAAGAAGTTCAATATAGAAAAATCTTTGTATGTTTATGATATACATACCCGATATTCAAAGAAAGTAAAAGTATCGCGAGAGAAAAGGTAAAGAGAGGGTTTGCATAAGGTTATTGTATATGTGCTTGTATATAATGAGGCAATACAACAGAATATATACAAATCTGGATCTGATTGAGAATTAAGATTGGGAGAACTTTATTTGAAGTCTGTGATTGTATATTGCAATGTATGTATACAAGATACAAAGACAAATGCACATGAGATACAAAGGAAATGTATATAAAAATGCACGAAACACCACGTGGGCCCCATCGCCAATGGATATACAAGTTTATACAAGCTTGGATTTGGATGACAATAAATATTGTGAATTTTAGCTAGGGTCCGCTATTGTATATAAAGCACATGCATTCGATATACAAAAAGGTGATACAAATGTGGATTCGAAGGAGATTTCAAATTCATTTCATAAATCTGGTTGGGCCCGCTCTTGTATATGGAAGAAAATGTATACGATATACAAAAGATTTGTATATATAGAGTCACAAATCTGGTGATTCCTTAGTTGTATGGTGCAAATATAGAAGATATACGGATACACTACAATACAAAGGCAAAGGGCATCCCACCTGCAACGACCAAAGCATTTTAAGAGTAAGAAGGTCAAGATTAAAATTTTGTTATTGAAGGAGATTAAAATAACAAAAGGTTGCACTGGATGTATAAAGAGTCATAACCCTAATATTGCAAGATATATATGGAGGTGCAAACCAAGCAATTAGATAAGGAGAAGTAGAGTAGAAAAAACATCATGATCATAAGTAGGAGTTAGATAACTGGATGGATTGACCAGTTGTTGAAATAAAACATTATGCTATACATTGTAAAATATTTTGAAATTGTATAATGGAGAAAAATGCATAAATTCATGATTTAATATTGGTGTCTATTGTTTGTTGAGTTGAACAATTATTCGGCTGTCTCCACATTGTTATTTCTCTATTATTTGAACCTGAGTTTCCAAGTTGATATTTTAGTTTCATCGAGACACACTTGCTGTTTTTGTGTAATCAAATTAATTGGTTTCCATTAAAGAATTAAAATCCTTTTGATTGATTACAGTAACTTGGAAGTAACATTTGGATCAATAAGAAGAGTCATATAATTGACAAGATTGCCATACTGTCTCCAACTCGATGTTGTCTTGTTATTCAAATTGAGGATCTAGTCCATTTGTCAATACACATTTGCTGTCATTGTGTGATTCTTTTGATTGGTTCCTTCAAGCAAGGATTAAAAATCCTTTCAATAAGTCATAGTAACCTGGTAGGATTGAGTGGATAAATAAGTAGAGTCTGTCAGTCACATTCTTGCACATTTATACAAGGTATAAACAAACACAAGTGCCAAACAATTAGAATTGTAACCAGTAAATAAGTCATATATCATATACACCTTGACTCCATTAGCCCAATAGAAACAGGCACTGGTCATACCAATTCCACTCTAGGATTTCATAAAATCTTATTCAAACAATTACATCTCAGATCTTAGTATTAGGAGTAGAAGTAGTTTGTAATCTTTCATCTATTCCACACTTTATGCCATTGTGGGTAGATCCTTAAATTCATTTGAGTCATACATTCCTTTTATCTGCTTCAGCTTTCAAGGTTCACCTGCCTAGGTTTAGCAGAGCCTAAAGTGTAGGGAGTCATCAACCATTTAGGTTAACTCCGTTAGTTGGTTCAAAAACGTTGCAAGTCTGATCATAGCGCCTGGCATCCTCTTAGGGTTTGTAACCTGCATTTTTGAGAGCTAACAAAATGGCGACCCTACTGGGGAACTAATCCAGAATCTGGTTAAAGATCATCTCATTACAGAGTCAGTAAACTTTTGAATTTTGACATGAATTGGTAACTCTGCTGGCAAGAAGGACCTGAAAAAGAAAAAAATAATTCCTCTTTTGTAAGAGGTGGCGACTCTAAAAAGATTGTAATATAATCCAACAATGAATGCAAGAAGATCTCTATTCCAAGAGAGGAGGCAAACAGACATGCATGGATCTCCTTATGGCAAAGGACCTTGAGAAATAAATGAATTTGAGGGACAGGTGGAAGAGGAACAGGAGAGGTTTACTGATCAAGCTGTCGTTGATCTTGAAGCATGATTGATCAAGAATTGGAAGTGTATTTAGAATGGAAAGAACAACAACTTAGGAGGTTACAACAGAGGGAACAAGAAATCCTAGATAGACAAATGGCATGATTAACCATCCAGGCATTAAAACCACCAAAATATGTCCCTCCACATAAACAAGGTAGAAATGTTAATTCACATGGGCCATAATAGAACACATATATTCCAGGTACTTCAAAAGTGCCTCATAATGCATGTGCTAACCTTACTCAGCATAATATGTCACCACAAAGACCCCAGACTATGAGCGCAAGTAACATTCCCCAATATTACCCACCACTAGGACAACTGTATGCCCCACAATATCAACAATATGTGTCACATCAGAATGAATGCTTTCAGCCACATATCCAACAAAATGCTTACCATTAGCCCCCATATAGATATTATACACAACAAGATATTTTCACACCACACTTTGAGCTACAACATATTCTAGCAAATAATGAAATGACATATGATACATTAGAAGATAAGAGTAGTCTTCAAAATCTAAATGCTCATATTGTCCAGCCCACCAACCTCAATACCCAAATCGGCAACTTGAGGAGGAAGAAAATGAGTATCTGCATATTCAGGGGAGAGGACAAAATCTCAGTGAAGAAGAGATGTGCACATCTGAAGATGATTTTTAGATCTGTTCAAATCCATTTTATAATGACATGATGAAAGAAGATGAAATGATACTTTGCCAGGGTATACCAGAACAAGAATTTCATGTGTTCTCAAATCCATGTTATCATGAGGATGAAGCATTTTTAGATAATCAAGGTAATATGTCATCTTGTGAAAGAAATGATTATGCTGATGAAACAATTATATCTGATTGTAATGAACTTGTGTATTGTGGTGATGAGGAAAGGGATGAAGAAAATGTTAGCAATGGGTCAGATGATGAAATACGCTGAATCAGCAGTGAGCAAATTTCAAATTTACTCACCATTGAATATCAGAGATATACACATGGGAATGATCTAGAAGTTTCATGTCCAGCATGCATTTGCTTTGATAGTGAAAGCACTTTGTGTAACAATGATGAGAAAACTCTTGGAGCTGATCAAGATTCTATGTCCATCCATGTTCAAGAGGAGATATGTAAGTTAGACTTGAAGATCTTTTGCTCACATGAGAAAGATATTGGTTTGCACATCAAGGATATTGAATGTTCAACGTTGATTAATTCAAGTGTGCATCAAAAATTTGCAATCAGTGACAGAAGAAATAGAAAAGGTTTCAGATTTGATTGTTTCAGAAGATATTGACATGGCAAATTTCTCAGACCCATGTGAGAAGTATTTAGATAATAGAGTGAGCAGCATGAATGAGGCTAAATACTTTTCTTTCTATACACCTGGAATTTTTTTTATCAGTTTGTATAAATGTCCATCTGATGGTTCCAAACTTTCTATACAGAATTATGATGAAGAGAACAATGAGCATTCTCATTTTTTAGATCAGCTGGAAGGTCAATTTACAATACATAACAGTGAGAAGAATAATGAAAAAAGTTACATTAAAGAGGGGTCCTCTTCATGTAGCAAAGATGTATCACATGGAGGTGAGATTGCTCAGATTATACCTGACTTCCAGATGCATGATGATGAACAAAACACTAGCAATATTGAGCATGGAAAATTGATCAACAATATGAATTCATTCAATCAGATAAGCTTTAAAAATATTGATAGATTGGCTTCACCACAGTGTGATGAGAATCGGATTTTTGACAAAGGGAAACATGGCCTTTTCTTTTCTAGTGGCATTGAACCATCTATTATGGTGTAATTCTTCAAACTATATCAGATTAGGGCAAAAAGAAGAAGTTGACTCTGTTGCCCAATGGAGTAGGCACTTGTCTGCTCCCCAGAGATTTGGGATCTTGCTATGCCCACAAGGGGCATACATCCCCAGACAGAGCCACTATTGGGACCTAAAAATTTCACACCAATTTTTGCAAAATTTTAAGTTCCCTTAATAAAAAATTTAACTTCAACACAATAATCCCGTCATGGCTACCAACCACTAGAACCTGTTGTAGAAGCATTTACAGATGTACATACCAAACAATTGTAGCAGAAAACCCTAACTCTGCGCTTTTAAATGAATTAAAAAACTCTAAGCATTCTACCATCGGCAAGAGAAATAAAAGTGGGATGAGATTTCCAAAACATATCGATAGCAAGGATCATACCGATAGACTTTTTGGAAGGATAAATACCTGGTCTCATCGATGAAGTCAAATACAATAACAATGATGTCGGGAAGACTTGTATGATCAGAGCAAAAGCTTTGGGTCCTTCCGACTACGTAAGTTACACCGATCATGGAAACCAAAGAGCCTTCGGTGAAAGTCATACCGATGCATTAAGTAGTGAATAAAACATGTCGCGGAACTGAAATGTTTATAAAATAAAGAGTAATTGTTGTATGTTTCATGCCTTGTATGTATGTTTCGGGTCATACATTGTGGTACACATACAAGGCGGAACTCAGGAGAGATTTAAATCTGGTTAAAGGGATGCATTGGGACTTAATGTATATCAGAGGATGCATTTCACGGTATATACAAGTCGGAGTTGAAAATAAATGAACTATGGTTCATAAAAGAAAGAAGTCCAGAAAGGAGATACAATTGAGTTTGTATGTATTGAGCATTGTATATGAAGGTTGGATACAAGTAGTGTTGTAACATGGAATACGAGTGAGGAATAAGGTGGGTCCCACCGCTTGCACATTGGGCTTGTATAATAACAATGTATATTTTCAAGATACAAGCCGATATGCAAAGCAAAAGATACAAGCCGGATGTCAAAAAAGTTCAATATAGAAAAATCTTTGTATGTTTATGATATACATACCAGATATACAAAGAAAGTAAAAGTATCATGAGAGAAAAAGTAAAGAGAGGGTTTGCATAAGGTTATTGTATATGCGCTTGTATATAATGAGGCAATACAATAGAATATATACAAATCTGGATCCGATTGAGAATTAAGATTGGGAGAACTTTATTTGAAGTCTGTGATTATATATTGCAATGTATGTATACAAGATACAAAGATAAATGCATATGAGATACAAAGGAAATGTATATACAAATGCATGAAACACCACGTGGGCCCCATCGCCAATGGATATACAAGTTTATACAAGCCCAGATTTGGATGACAGAATAAATATTGTGAATTTTAGCTAGGGTCCACTATTGTATATAAAGCATATGCATTCGATATACAAAAAGGTGATACACATGCGGATTCGAAGGAGATTTCAAATTCATTTCATAAATCTGGTTGGGCCCGCTCTTGTATATGGAAGAAAATGTATGCGATATACAAAAGATTTGTATATATAGTCACAAATCCGGTGATTCCTCAGGTGTATGTTGCAAATACAAAAGATATACAGATACACTACAATACACAGGCAAAGGGCATCCCACCTGCAACGACCAAAGCATTTTAACAATAAGAAGGTCAAGATTAAAATTTTGTTATTAAAGGAGATTAAACTAACAAAAGGTTGCACCGGATGTATAAAGGGTCATAACCCTAATATTGCAAGATATATATGGAGGTACAAACCAAGCAATCAGATAAGGAGAAGTAGAGTAGAAAAAACATCATGATCAGAAGTAGGAGTTAGATAACTGGATGGATTGACCAGTTGCTGAAATAAAACATTATGCTGTACATTGTAAAATCTTTTGAAATTGTATAATGGAGAAAAATGCATAAATTCATGATTTAATATTGGTGTCTGTTGTTTGTTGAGCTGAACAATTATTCGGCTGTCTCCACATTGTTATTTCTCTGTTATTTGAACCTAAGTTTCCAAGTTGATATTTCAGTTTCATCGAGACACACTTTTTGTTTTCATGTAATCGAATTAATTGGTTTCCATTAAATAATTAAAATCCTTTTGATTGATTACAGTAACTTGGAAGTAACATTTGGATCAGTAAGAAGAGCCGTATAATTGACAAGATTGTCATACTGTCTCCAACTCGATGTTGTCTTATTCAAATTGAGGATCTACTCCATTTGTCAATACACATTTGCTATCATTGTGTGATTCTTTTGATTGGTTCCTTCAAGCAAGGATTAAAAATCCTTTTAGTAAGTCATAGTAACCTAGTAGGATCGAGTGGATAAATAAGTAGAGTCTGTCAGTCACATTCTTGCATGTTTATACAAGGTATAAACAAACACAAGTGCCAAACAATTAGAATTGTAACCAGTAAATAAGTCATATATCATATACACCTTGACTCCATTAGCCCAATAGAAATAGGCACTGGTCATATCAATTCCACTCTAGGATTTCATAAAATCTTATTCAAACAATTATATCTTAGATCTTAGTATTAGGAGTAGAAGTAGTTTGCAATCTTTCATCTATTCCACACTTTATGCCATTGTGGGTAGATCCCTAAATTCATTTGAGTCATACATTCCTTTTATTTGCTTCAGCTTTCAAGGTTCACTCACCTAGGTTTAGCAGAGCCTAAAGTGCAGGGAGTCATCAACCATTTAGATTAACTCTGTTAGTTGGTTCAAAAACGTTGCAAGTCTGATCATAGAGCCTGGCATCCTCTTAGGGTTTGTAACTTGCATTTTTGAGACCTAACAGGACTCACTCTGGAGTTGCCGATACACCGATTCCTCCTGATGGATCTCCATCGGCGTAAGTTATCCCTTATCACTCCGATGCTCTCGATCGGTAAGACCAACACTATCGGTCCAATGCCAAGTTATCTACCTGATGCACTGATACTCTTGACTCCGTTTGATTTCGGCAGAAACTCAGTTTTGAGTCCCAACGAAACGCCGCTAGGGTTGTCACTCTCACACAGTCTGATCTGCCCTCTACGCCTAGCACATAGAGATGCTAGGGCATGCTACTGTACATATTTTTGTTTGTTTTTTCTTTTCATTTACTTATTTGGAGGGGCAGATGTTCCAGACAAATGTGACCATTATTTGCCAAATGGAATACAAAGGCTTCTAGGTTTTAGAAAACAAAACATGAACAAAATGACCTGGCCAAATAGGCCTTATTTCAACATAGTAGATTTTACTATGGTGCCCTTGCACCAGTAGTACAAGATGATTCATCCACTTGGAGAAAAATGAGACCTATCCTAGCATTTACCTGCCCACCTTGATATGTTGGTGCTATTCATTAGCCCCACTAGCAGGGATTTTTTTAGTGGCAAATCTTCACCAATTGGCGAATAGTTCATATCCACGAATTGGGAATTAGTGAATATATTACTACTGGTGGGGGGCCAATTCACCTGGATTTTTTAGATTTTTAGTCAAATGCATTTCAATTCACCACCCAATTAATTTTTGAGTCATTTATAGTTAGTATTTTCGCCACAGTATACTAAGCGGTTCTAACGGTGATTTGCCTAGAATTTCGGAGGCATGTTTTAATTCACCCACATGTTTGCCAATATCATTAAATGGTTGACGTGCATGAGGACCAATTTCACCAATATCATTAAATGGTTGATATGTATGAGGACCAATTTGGCCAATATCATTAAATGGTTCATGTGTATGAGGACCATTTTTGCCAATACCATTATAACCCCATGCTAATCCCATGGCCATATTCGCCTAGAAAATTACAACATATGTGTTTGATGGAGTTCCATTTAGCCTAACATTTATAAGTGTCCTATTAATAATATGCGGGATTCACCAAATTATTATACTACCTTTTGAAAATCCCACGGTATTTGCCAAATATGCATTGATATAAATGCATTTGAAACTCTAATTAATCTTTTACACATTTTGTTCAACTCTGAGCTCTTGAATCCTCAATTCACTTCAAATCATATAGAAATTACAGCTACAGGCATTGGCAAGTCACTGAAAGGTAAGTGATCATTTCTTTACTGTGTAATAATATAAGATTCATGTTAAATATTTTATGTCTTTGTTTGGTTTCATTGTTATAGATGATTTTGATTGAGTAGGAGTTAGGACTAGGGAGACATCTTAATCTAGGACCTAGGGATCTATATTTTATCATCTATGATTCCTTCTTGAACAAAATGACATTTTTTTCTATAGCTTTTAATTCATGAGAGATGTCGAGCAAGAAGAAGTTGCCTGAGGGTGGTGAAGGGAGGTCAAGGTCATCAAAACAGAGAAACATAAAGTCATACTTTGGCAATGTTGGCGGTCCATCTGATGGAGCTACAACATTAGAACCTATACCATCTATTAACTTTGATCACAATGTCATGGATGATATTCCAGGTAATATCCAAGGTAGCAGGAATGGTGACAATGCCACAGATGATGTTCTAGGGAATACCAAATGTACTGAGAATGATGAGAATGGCACAGATGATGTTCAATGGAATACCCAAGGTAGTGGGAATGATGACAATGCCATAGATGATGTTTCAGGGAATACCCAAGGTAGCATGAATGATAATATGAATAAACCAAACTCAACAAATGATAATGAAGTTAATGGAGTTATAGAAATCAATGAAGATGAAGATCCTATAAGTGCACATAAGGGGAAAAGAAAAGCCAAATAAAAAAAGGGGCATGAGTGGGAAATGTCAAGGAGTTTTCAGATTGATTAGGTGTCAAAATTCCCATTCATTGAATCGGTGGAGAATGCAAACAAAGATGAACCTCCCATAGAATGCAAGTGTAAGACTTGCAATTGGAAATATCGTAGGGACAAGAGGTTGTAGTTAAAACTTGACACCATAGAAAAACATATTGGAAAAGTTTATGAAAAATAAATCATAGATGGATAGGAAAAATAGTGATAAGATGGAAAACAAAGGAATAGTATCTTCATGTAAAGAATGCCCTTGATGCGCATATGCAAAGAAAGGCAAAGATTCATGCAGGTGGAGGTTCAATTGAAGCTCAATTTGGAAAGATGATGGGATAATTACAAATGGGCAAAACTGTTCAGTTGGGTGTTGTTTTTCATATTTTGACCAGAGGGCGTCCTATGACAAACTACCCAAAATATAATAGTTTACTATCTTTTATGGATGTTCCTAATTTTCTTAACACACATTGGTCAATAAACAGTGGATGGGAATGGGCAAGTTGTCTTGCTGAGGTGGAAAAATATGATATACCAAAAAAATAAAAGAGTCAACTTTTATTGCATTATCTCTAGATGAAGTTACGATAATAGATAATACTTTCTGGGTATGTATGCATGTGTATACTATGGCAAATCATGTCTGCCAACCTCATCTACTCTCTGTTTATAAAATGAAGGAGAATGCAACATCACAAAATTTATTTGAGATAGTTAAGAAATATTTGAATGAAATTGGAGGTATGGATGACTGCACAATTGTCAGAAAGTTGGTGTGTGTAGGGCGGTTGGAGCTCCAGTAATGCAAGGTCATAGGAACGGTCTGTGTGTAAAGCTATAAAATTCTATTTCATCATACATGATTGGCATTCACTGCATGGCCCATAGAATGAATTTAGCATTTAAAATGGTGAGCAAGTTTCCTATAACATCAAAATTCGAAGATCTAGTCCGTGAGCTCTACTCATACTTCTACCAAAGTCCCAAACAGTTTTTGGAATTTCAACATTTTGTTGAGGGAATAACTATAGGAAACAATCTTCTTAAGGATGTTGATACTAGATGGATCTCCTTGCATGAACCAGCGAAAAGAGTTTGAGAAGAATATCAATCCTTGATTGGTGTAATGTATGACCATCACTTCATAGTTGACAGGGCTCCTAACCTCTTACATAGGTTAAGTGACATAGAGAGACTCCTTGTTTTAGCTGGTATTCTTCCAATGTTGGAGGAAATGAACATGCTTGTGAAAAAATCCCAAGAAAAAACTGTATATTTCTGAATATACTAGACTGCATAGAATGATATGCATGACCCTTGATAATCTATATCTATTAGACCAGTCCTTCATAAGTCCAAAATTTAGCAATTGGCACTTGATAACAATTGTGACCGATCCTGCTAATTTTTTACAATTTAATGATAGCAAGGAGTTATGTGTCTCTGTAAATGGATTTAAGATACCAATGCACTGTTTTAACAAGGTCAAGCACATATTAGAGAAGAACCTGTTTCAATGGAAGCTTTTGATAAGATTGTTAATTCTGTAAGTACTACTTTAAAGAATATTGTGAAATCTCTTTCCTCAGAGATTAGAGATCGATTCCCTCGTGATGAACTGCTTGAAGCCATGTCTGTAGTGTATCCTCAATATTGGGTCAACTATCATCCAAGTGATTTTCACAACAAGATAAAGACCTTAATAAATCATTTTTGCAAAAGTATAGAATTTGATGGACAACAAAATAGAAGGAATTTTAAATCAAACTAAGCTTAGAAAGCAATCAGATTGATTTGCAACTTCAATGAAGGAACAATTTAAACTCATGGAGGCTCCCTACTAAGATGGATCGATAACAAAGCTTTGGGTAACCTTAAGTCAAAGTGAAATATTGCATGATGCATTATTAGAAAATTTCAAACTTGCTGATTTATGACAAACCATGATATTGGGGTCAGTGGAGGATGAGAGAATTTTCAGTGCATTGGGGTTCTTGAAATCAAAGATAAGAAATAAACTTGACATGAATTTTAAAAATTTCTTGAGAATGTATACAACTAGACATGATATCTGGAGTTTTCCTTTTGATAGGGCACTTGCAATCTGGAGGTCCTTATGTGAAAAAATGCGAGTTGTGAAACACTTCAAACAATAATAGCACACATGATAGTGACACAATGAATACCAGTACCACATGTAGTGGTAGTGGTGTTGATGAGATGCTCTTAAGTGGAGATATTGAGATAGAAGAAAATGAAGAACATGATTAGGATGACACTGGATATCATGGTTAGAGGGAGGAGAATGAGGATGATGAGATGATTTGGTAATTTGAAGGGATTTAGCATTTATTAGGTATTTATACTGTATTTCATGTTCCAAACTCAAAAATGTTGTTGATGACATTTTATTTGTCTATCAGTGATGTGTATTTTTCATTTTTTGATTTAAAAAATTAATATTTTCATATTATTATTGTGTGATACTTGTTACCTAATTTAGATTCCAGCTCAATCAGGTAAAGCTGAGATAGTTTTTGCAAAATAAAGAAAAAAGGTACACATTCAATTCTGCTAAGTTCTATTCATATGCACATAAGTATTATCAAATAAACTACAGTTCAGTTTGTAAATGTATACAAGAGAAAGATTAAACAAATTTTACATTACTGATGTCTTTTATTGATAATCATAAATGTACAATGTCCCACAAAAGCCATGGGAATAACTATTTCAATGCGATATAAGAATAAACTATACATTTGAAGAAAACAAAAAAGAAAGAGCATATGGAAAGAGTAGGGATCCATCATTGCCTTGTTATAATGATGAACCCCAAGTTGAACTGTTGCATCCTTGCTTCAGTCCCTCTTGCTTGGTTGCCCCAAAAGTTGATCTGTTGTTGCTTGAAATGCCTACAAGGGATGAGGAAAGTTGTGTTAGAGTTCAGGATCCATATTCCTTGCATATACTATATCAACAAATCTATAGTTTATTCTCCTAAGGCATTGAACCAGTTTTGCAATATCACATATGTCAGGAGATGCAGAGTATCATCAATCATCATGAGCATCACTGGAAGCTTTTGAGCTTCATTGTTTTATCTAACATGTTTGTTCATTGTGCAGGTATAGGAGAAATTTTTATTGCTGGATCATCTTTCCTTTGACATCATAGCATGTAGAGGGAAATGGACTCCCACAAGGGTCGAGCCCGACATGTTGCCCTCTTAGTTTTAAAGAGGGATAGGAGTGCAAATTCATTATACTTATCAATATTCAATAAGCACTCATCACTCATTATAGAAACAACAATAGAGATAGTGACCATATTCATAATTGTGAAGTTCATTCATAACCTTGAAATAGTAGTCCATGACAGTGATCTAGAACATCAAATGCATGACAGTCATATGTGATATTCAAGAGAATAGTCATAAAGCCAAATTCTACAGTGGACTTCTTTGTCAAAAGAGTGAAGGTATTATATCTAGAAGACACTAGCATCAACAATAGGGGGGTTTAGTGGCAAAATATAGTGATGAGAGTTGTCAAAAGGGAATACATTGGATGCCTATTTTACTACCAAAAGTATAGTGAACAAGGTTCATACCCAATGAATGACATAGTATATTCACCAATTAAAAAGAACAAGGAAAAGTGAATAGCCATCTCACTGTCATAAGAGTACAGTCTTAGTCAGCACATGATGCATTTTGGACAACCATGTTAAAGGCAAGGTCAACAAGGTCTCTGTATGGAGGAGGGAAGACACAAGTCTTAACTCACTATTAGTAAACAAAAGGATTATTGTAGTGGTTGTAAATGTTAGCACAAGTGCCTGGTGATAATGTAGAGATTTATAGGATAATGGGAACATCCTACACAGCTACCAAAGGGGATAGGTAACAGTCATTAATAGAAATGGTCAAAATGGGTAGTCCATAGTGCAAGTGCAGCTAAAGGGGACAGTCGTGTGGCTCAGTAATGATAAAATATCATTATAAAATCATGAAACCAAGATAGTGAGTTTGGTATTTTGGTTACAAACCCTATATCAAAACTTTCATGAAGGGTTGATAGTTTTGTGTGCCATAGGTAAATGACTAAGAAGACATCCAAGACAGAGATAAAGAATCATGGTCTTGTACAAAGGAAGTCATATATAATGAGCATGCATTTACACACTTGATGATAGAGATAGAAAGTATTTACCTTTGCATAACCTTCATCTCAGTCAAAGAATGAAAGATCTGACTGAAGATTTAGTCGTGACAAGAAATCACAGTTATGACTCAGAAGGGTTCTGTCATGGTCAAGAATAAGGCATGTTGATCAAGTGCCAAGTAAAGATACATTGACTTTTCACTGTCAAAGAAGTTAATGTACAGGCAAGGGTCTAAAATTTATGTGAAGGAACCTCAATTAATTCACTGACAAGCATAAGAGGATACACTTTAAAACAATCATAAATGGACTATATTTTTGGCCAAAAAGACATGACCAAAGCCCATGAATGCATCAAATTGGTAAAGAGAAGTAATGGAAGGTGTATGAATGCCAAAGACATAGTAAGCTCACTGATATATGAGAACACCTGATCTTCATTGTCAAAATCAGTAAACACACAGTAGTAGCAGTCTCACAATGACTGTAATAGAGGAATATAGTCTAACAATGGCTGTATTTATGACTATCTTTGGAAGTACACAGTAGTAGCAGTCTTCATATTAACTGTTATAAATTTTGAAAGTCATTAGAAAAAGGCTGTCAACAGTCTTAGAGCAAGTTATAGTCCTGCCTGTAACAAAGAGAACAGTCACCTTCAATGAAGGAATAGTCACTAAAATGTGCATGACAATCATACATAGGAGATTGTGTGGACAATCATTTGTCAAAGAAGACTTTGGAGCAGTCATTGCCAAAGAAAACAATCGTAAATGTCTGCATATGATTGTTAAAAAAGATAGTGAGATGGAGATACAGACCAAGTACGCAAGCATAGACAATGCACATAAAGCAAATATATTCATCATTTTTGCATATTGAGCTCTAGGAAAGCACCTTCATTTTTCAACACAGGAGAGCTCGAAATGGGCATTCTACTGAAAAAAAATGAAAAGAAAAGGCAGATTTTGAGTGACAAAGAGCTTACCAAAGCCTTTCCTGTTGATTTCCTATGAAAATGTAGTCCAAAACTCCAATTGAAACCTCCAGAAGCTTAAGCAAACCCTACCATGGTGGCACTCACCAACACAGTGAAGTGAAGATGAAAAATGAAATGTGAAATGAGGGTTTATTTGAGACTTTTGTCATTAGGGTTTGAGAGCCCTAAATGAATGCTGACAACTTTAAGGCATTTTTTGCCTTTTGTTTAAAACTTTGCAATAACATTAATACCCTTGACCTCATGTGTATATGCCTAGCAATAAGGGTGTGTTCCCTTATTTTTTATTTGCATTGACTTCAAATATCCAATTGAACCATGGCCTTTTATTTTGCATTTGTTTTGAAATGTAAAACATTAAGCTAAGTGGTGTGATTATAAACCACCTAATTAATGTTATTTAAATGCAGAATGAAGCGTATTTATGTCATGTAAGTACATAGAGGGGATATGGTTGAATTTTTATGTTCATGCCAAGCATATAGGGGAGGTTGGAAGGAGTTGAAAAACATGTGCCAAGAATATAGGGGTGGTTTTGACTTGTTTTAAAGGCCTTGGAGAGCATTTAGGGGCAGTTTTAGGTGCCTTTATGATAGGAGAAGTCATGCCTTAATTTTTTCTTCACTTTGGACTCATTTTGGAGGGCGTTTAGGGGCTACATTTTAGGCTTTTTGGTTATGAACGACCAAGGAGGTTTGGGATTCCTATTTTTGCACAACTGTTGGGAGAGGTTTATAGTGACTTCAATTATCATTTTTGAAGGGAGTACTTTTCATTCTCAAGCAGGTATTGTAACTCATTGCTGAATTAGTAGGAGATTATATATGTAACTCACTTTTGCAGACATATATAGCAGTATTACACCTTGGGAGATCAATAAAGTTAAGCAAGTTTTACCTTCTCAAATTTTGTTTCATTGTGTGTATTTAAGTAATTGATACTATTTGATGCGAAGTATCTCATCCTTGTTATTGTGTCTCATTATTAGCACCTTTATGCAGAAGATATATGTATGTTTGTGGGTTGTAAGTTGTGTTGGAATGCAAGTAGTTCAAGTTGTGAAGAGTGTATGTCTTTCTTCTAGGATTGTGAGTGTTATAACCTTCTTATGAAGCATTGATGCAAAATCATATAAGTCTTGAGTTGTGTATGTAGAAGCTTTTTGTTGATTAAAACTATGTGTAAAAGTAGCTATGTAAGTTTCAGACAAACATTTTGGTGCATCACCTTAGGAGATAGTTTCATTTTCATGTTTCTTCCTTACTCTTTCCCAACAAAAGCATTAGTTTAGTTAAGTTTTTAGGTGAACACCATAAGAGCCAGCTTACTCTAGAGGTTAGCTTCCATTATTTGAGCCCACAATCAGGTAGGCTTTCCAATGTTTCACCAATAGGTTGAGTTTACTCAACAAAGGTGCACTATTAGGAGATAACAGTTTTTGGCACGCCTGATGGGATAGTTTGGACTATTTTAGTCTATAAATTTTCCATACATTGCTAATATTTGGTGTGTATATGAGTGATTTCTGCCTTTGGAGGCAAGAAAACAACACACCTGGTGACTCTGGAGAGATTATCTACTGGTTTCAATAGTTCAAGTGCTAGTATGATTCAAGTTTTTTATCAAGAAAATATACTTTATTATGATTTTCCAACTTTTTGAATGAATAGGCATGTCTATGTTTCATGGGAATAGCCTTATCACCCTCCATTTCATGAGAATGTTGTTCATACTTCTTCTTATCAGCCATATCAAAATAACCATACTGCTGGTTTTATCCAAAATAGCCCTGTAATTGCAAGTAACCAGCAGATTCAACATGCTTACCACCATAGTCAATCTCAAAATTTGGACAATTTGGGGACTGGTGATATCAAAAACATATTGCTGGACTAGACTCGACAACTGGGTGAGATCAAGTGGCAACAACAAAATGAGAGCTACAATAGGAGGAGTTGGTCTACCAGGCTATCCAGCGTCAACAAGAGCTGGAAATGCAAAAAAAATCAATATGAGGAGAAGCTTGCACAAGTACTTGAAAAAGCTGAGCAAAAGAGGCTTTTGTTGGCTCCACTTCAAAGGTTGGAAACTCAATTAGCTATTTTTTTTCCAAATTCATTTTTTGAAGAAGAGGTTTTCAAGTTCAAA
Source organism: Cunninghamia lanceolata (assembly GCA_027924645.1). Classification (NCBI taxonomy): domain Eukaryota; kingdom Viridiplantae; phylum Streptophyta; class Pinopsida; order Cupressales; family Cupressaceae; genus Cunninghamia; species Cunninghamia lanceolata. Next base: position 13,517,327 of record BSBN01001271.1, read on the forward strand.
GTACTAAGCTTCAAGAAAGGTGAGTCTCCTAAGTCTCCTAAATTGAATATTCCAAGTTTTAGAGGGCCTCATCCATTGAAAGAACCTATACTTGAACAAGAACAACCTATATGCATTAGAACAAGAGCAAGCATGATCAAAATCATGAGGTAGGTGGACTTGTTTTCTTTCTCCAAATCTCATTACAGTAGTTGGTTATACTTTTGTCAATTATCCACCTTCATGAGGCTACTCATGAGCATGTGAGATATTGTAAATTGTTGAGGACGGGAAGCTATTTCAAAGAACCAGTAAATGGTCATGTTTGAGCACCACCTCTACTGGTTAGATGTAGGGTAGGTTCAGTTTTCATTTCCTCTAAGTGTTGTTTTGCACAGTTAGTTAGTTTTCTCTGAGTTTTGGTAGATGGAATAATATTTGAAGGTGTAATACACTATTTTTGATGAGTTACAAAAGTATGCAAGACCGTTTCTTAAGTCTTGTCTAGTTCCTATTTTACTTTATGCCCAATGGATAAGTTTAGGCAACTGGTCAAGATGTTTAGCAGATAAACATATAGCAGACGTCACCAAAAATGTTACCTAATTTACCTTCCATCTCAATCAGGTAAAGCTGAGATAGTTTTTGCAAAATAAAGATAAAAGGTACACATTCAATTCTGCTAAGTTCTATTCATATGCATAGAAGTATTATCAAATAAATTACAGTTTAGTTTGCAAATGTATACAAGAGAAAGATTACAAAAATTTTGCATAACTGTTGTCTTTTATTGATAATCATAAATGTATGGTATCCCACACAAGCCATGGGAATAACTATTTCAATGCGATATAAGAATAAACTATACATTTGAAGAAAAAAAAAAAGAAAGAGCATATGGAAAGAGTAGGGATCTGTCATTGCCTTGTTACTAATGATGAATCCCAAGTTGAACTGTTGCATCCTTGCTTTAGTCCCTCTTGCTTGGTTGCCCCAGAAGTTGATTTGCTACTGCTTGAAATGCTGGCAAGGGATGAGGAAAGTTGTGTTATTGCTTGGGATCCATATTCCTTGCATATACTATATCAACAAATATATAGTTTATTCTCCTAAGGCATTGAAATAGTTTTGCAATATCATAGATGTCAGGAGAAGTAGAGGAGTATCATCAATCATCATGAGCATCATTAAAAGTTTTTGAGTTTCATTGTTTTATCTAACATGTTTGTTCATTGTGCAGGTATAGGAGAAATTTTTATTGCTGGATCATCTTTCATTTGACATCATAGCATGTGGAGGGAAATGGGCTCCAACAAGGGTCAAGCCCAGCATGCTGCTCTTTCAGTTTTAAATAGGGATAGGAGTGCAAATTCATTATACTTATCAATATTCAATAAGCACTCATCACTCATGACAGAAACAACAATAGAGATAGTGACCATATTCATAATTGTGAAGTTCATTCATAACCTTGAAATAGTAGTCCATGACAGTGATCTGGAACATCGAATGCATGGTAGTCATATGTGATATTCAAGAGAACAGTCGTAAAGCCAAATTCTACAGTGGACTTCTTTGTCAAAAGAGTGAAGGTATTATATCTAGAAGACACTAGCATCAACAATAGGGGAGTTTAGTGGCAAAATATAGTGATGAGAGTTGTCAAAAGGGAATACATTGGATGCCCATTTTACTACCAAAAGTACAGTGAACAAGGTTCATACCCAATGAATGACATAGTATATTCACCAGTTAAAAAGAACAACGAAAAGTGAATAGCCATCTCACTGTCATAAGAGTACAGTCTTAGTCCTGGCACATGATGGGTTTTGGACAACCATGTTAAAGGCAAGGTCAACAAGGCCTCTGTATGGAGGAGGGAAGACACAAGTCTTAACTCACTATCAGTAAACAAAAGGAATATTGTAGTAGTTGTAAACGTTAGCACAAGTGCCTGATGATAATGCAGATATGTACAAGCTAATGGCAACATCCTACATAGCTACCAAAGGGGATAGGTGATAGTCATTAATAGAAATGGTCAAAATGGGCAGTCCACAGTGTAAGTGCAGCTAAAGGGGACAGTCGTGTGGTTCAGTAATGATGAAATATCATTATAAAATCATGAAACCAAGATAGTGAGTTTGGTATTTTGGTTACAAACCCTATATCAAAACTTTCATGAAGGGTTGATAGTTTTGTGTGCCATAGGTAAATGACTAAGAAGACATCCAAGATAGAGATAAAGAGTCATGGTCTTGTACAAAGGAAGACATATATAATGAGCATGCATTTACACACTTGATGATAGAGATAGTGTTTACCTCTGCATAACCTTCATCTCAGTCAAAGAATGAAAGATCTGACTAAAGATTTAGTCGTGACAAGAAATCACAGTTATGACTCAAGGGGGTTCTATCATGGTCAAGAATAAGGTATGTTGATCAAGTGCCAAGTAAAGATACATTGACTTTTCACTGTCAAATAAGTTAATGTACAGGCAATGGTCTGAAATTCATGTGAAGGAACCTCAATTAATTCACTAACAAGCATAAGAGGATACACTTTAAAAAAATCATAAATAGACTATATTTTTTGCCAAAAAGACATAACCAAAGCCCATGAATGCATCAAATTGGTAAAGAGAAGTAATGGAAGGTGTATGAATGCCAAAGACACAATAAGCTCACTAATAGATGAGAACACCTAATCTTCATTGTCAAAATCAGTAAACACATAGTAGTACAATCTCACAATGACTGTAATAAAGGAATATAGTCTAACAGTGGCTGTATATAGTATACAGTAGTAGCAGTCTTCATATTAACTGTTATAAATTTTGAAAGTCATTAGAAAAAGGCTGTCAACAGTCTTAGAGCAAGTTATAGTCCTGCTTGTAACAAAGAGAACTGTCACCTTTAATGAAGGAATAGTCACTAAAATGTGCTTGACAATCATACATAGGAGATTGTGTGGACAATCATTTGTCCAAGAAGACTTTGGAGCAGTCATTGCCAAAGAAAACAATTGTAAAGGTCTACATATGACTATTAAAAAAGACAGTGAGATGGAGATACTGTTGCAAGTATGAGGATAACTAGTGTTGTCATTGATGTCAACATACTCATATTGCATTAATGAGAAGGATTGGATGAGCTGTGTGCTGAGGATATTGAGAGAATAAGTCTCAATTAGGAACAGTGAAGAACAATGATGAGAAGAAGGCAAAAGTCCTCCATAGGTTGAGGATCAGAGGATGCGGTTTAAAGGGTTTGTATATATGAGTCTTGAGATGTTCTATCAAGATTTCAAAGGTCCGCATGAAGATCTGAAGAAGTTATGATCACTCAAGTAGAACCGGTTCCGGCAGGTGTTCAGTGGTGACAGAGTGTCACAGATTGGTCCGGTGAGCTCCAGAATTGCATTATCTCATTCTACGGATTGGAGAGAGTGTTGAAGAAGTCTGTGTGAAGTGACAACTAGATTTGTTCATGGTTTGGAGGTTCGGAAGCACCTTTCTCATTATGACAGTGATGACAGATTGTGTTCTTGAAGTTCCAGATGAAGAAGAGAAGAATTCTAGTAAGCTGATAAAGTGCGGATGTTCTTGATGACTTAGGAAAGTTTTTGGTGATCTTTGGATCGTGTACAATTCTTATTGGCAGTCCGCATTAAAGTTTGAGTTTGCATTTCAACAGATATTGGTGTTCTTCCTAAAATAGGCTGACCGGATGTATTACACGTCTTGCGAATGATCTTATAGGTGTTTGCCGACTTAGATGATTGTTCCTAAGTCGATGCCTTGTATAAATAAGGGATTGTGAATTCATTTTGAAGGGTGTCTTGTGGTGATGAGTGTGATGTAGTGAAGGGAAGTGCGAAAGGCAGAGCAGGAGTTTTTGGGCTTAAATGGAACTGATCCAGGCATGGTAAAGATGTCATTCTCCAGTTCAAGTTTGTAATACTTGTTACTTTGTAGACAGTGTGTCTCTTGTAGGCAGTGTGCCTCTTGTGAGCAGTGTGCTCGAGCAGTGAGCCCTAATTGGCATGTGCCATCTTATTCTTCTAACAGAGAATAATCCTTGGGTTAATCACCCCGTGGTTTTTCCCTTGACCGGGTTTTCCATGTCAAAATCTTGGTGTCTCATGTATTGATGTATATCTGCTCTGGTGTTTATGCTTTATGCTTTCATGAGTGATTAATTGATATGCTATTAAATAACAAAGAGGATTTAAGTGTTTGAAATAGAAGCAAGTTTTGTACAACTAATTCACCCCCCCTCTTAGTTGTGTGCCCTAGATCTAACAGATACAGACCAAGTATGCAAGCATAGACAATGCACATAAAGCAAATATATTCATCATTTTTGCATATTGAGCTCTAGGAAAGCACCATTTTTCAACATAGGAGAGCTCGAAATGGGCATTCTACTGACAGAAAATGAAAAGAAAAGCCAGATTTTGAGTGATAGAGAGCTTACCGAAGCCTTTCTTGTTGATTTCCTATGAAAATATAGTCCAAAACTCCAGTTGAAACCTCCAGAAGCTCAAGCAAACCCTACCATGGTGGCGCTCACCAACACAGTGAAGTGAAGATGAAAAATGAAATGTGAAATGAGGGTTTATTTGAGCCTTTTGTCATTAGGGTTTGAGAGCCCTAAATGAATGCTAACAACTTTAAGGCATTTTTTGCCTTTTGTTTTAAACTTTGCAATAACATTAATACCCTTGATCTCATGTGTATATGCCTAACAATAAGTGTGTGTTCCCTTACTTTTTATTTGCATTGACTTCAAATATGGTCGAACCATGACCTTTTATTTTACATTTGTTTTGAAATGTAAAACATTAAGCTAAGTGGTGTGATTATAAAACCACCTGGTTAATGCTATTTAAATGCAGAATGAAGTGTATTTGTGTCATGTATGTACGTAGAGGGGATATGTTTGAATTTTTATGTTCATGCCAAGCATATAGGGGAGGTTGGAAGGAGTTGAAAAACATGTGCCAAGAATATAGGGGTGGTTTTGACTTGTTTTAAAGGCCTTGGAGAGCATTTAGGGGCAATTTTAGGTGCCTTTATGATAGGAGAAGTCATGCCTTGATTTTTTCTTCACTTTGGACTCATTTTGGAGGGTGTTTAGGGGCTACATTTTAGGCTTTTTGGTTATGCATGACCAAGGAGGTTTGGGATTCCTATTTTTGTACAACTGTTGGGAGAGGTTTATAGTGACTTCAATTATCATTTTTGAAGGGAGTACTTTTCATTCTCAAGCAGGTATTGTAACTCATTTTGGAGTTCTTTCAGTAGGAGATTGTATCTGTAACTCACTTTTGTAGACATATATAGCAATATTACACCTTGGGAGATCAATAAAGTTAAGCAAGTTTTACCTTCTCAAATTCTGTTTCATTGTGTGCATTTAAGTAATTGATACAATTTCATGTGAAGTATCTCATCCTTGTTATTGTGTCTCATTATTAGCACCTTTATGCAGAAGAAATATGTATGTTTGTGGGTTGTAAGTTATGTTGGAATGCAAGTAGTTCAAGTTGTGAAGAGTGTATGTCTTCCTTCTAGGATTGTGAGTGTTATAACCTTCTTATGAAGCATTGATGCAAAAGCATATAAGTCTTGACTTGTGTATGTAGAAGCTTTTTGTTGATTAAAACTATGTGTAAAAGCAGCTATGTAAGTTTCAGACAAACATTTTGGTGCATCACCTTAGGAGATAGTTTCATTTTCATGTTTCTTCCTTACTCTTTCCCAACAAAAGCATTAGTTTATTTAAGTTTTTAGGTGAACACCATAAGAGCTAGCTTACTCTAGAGGTTAGCTTGCATTATTTGAGCCCATAATCATGGAGGTTTTCCAATGTTTCACTAATACGCCGAGTTTACTCAGCAAGGGTGCACTATTAGGAGATAACAATACCGATAAGTTAAATACAAGCATTCAACTAAATGCAAAGTAATTTTTCTTCTCTATAACCACAATAGTGTTTCATTTATTTTCATTTATTGTATGGCATAGTAATCAACAACAATAGCATATTAATATACAACATTAGCAAATATTTAATGTGTATGTAGAAACTAGAGTTTTCCTGAAGTAGGCAATCAAATAATACAAATAATTTAAACACATAAATGGGTTTCATTGTTATATTGATTTTCAAATGAAGGAATACATTGAAGTATTACATTTAGAATGTATAATAACTTGCACAAAACTAACTTTGCATAATGCTCTGTTGGAAACACATATTACTAAATCGTTTTATTAGCTTTTGTAGAGTGCTCCACTCTTCATCTAATGGAAGTGCAGTTTTCTTAACCCATGGTAACCAAGTTGTAAGCATGTTAACATTTTATAATTGACATTGTTACTTGACTTGAATGTATCACTTAAAGTTTCATTCAAGATTATCAGTGGTTTGATAGAATCCAAAAAGTTTGCCTCATCAAGATTTTGAAGAAATTGGTCCTTATCCAATATCATTTTATCCTCCATATTCTTTTTGAAAGCAGCCTTTCCAATGCATTGGTATGATGGGTCAAAATCCACTGGAAAACCAAGCTTTTGGAGTATTCTTCCTTTGTTTGCAACATCTTTATCAATAATGTAGGTTGTTCCAAAAGATCATGTGTTTGTTCTAGCTTCATACATTTTTCAATGGTAGATGAGGCCTTTATTGTGGCATCAATAGGGTTCTAAATTCCTTTGGATTCCAATTCTTTGCCACTAGCTTTGTAAATTGATTGCAAAATTTTGTTTGCATTTGAATGTCTTGAAGTTTTCATGTCTCCATTTTCAGCAATGTATTGTTTGAGTGTATTACTACAAAATAGTAGATCATCAATGTATTCAAAAATTTTAGACAAATCATCAATCCTCTTCATTATTTTCTCCCAAATGTTATGTTTTACATAAACCATTGTGTTTCTATAAAATTTAGATACTTTGTTTTAGGAGGATTTTATTTCATTTTCTGCATTCTTCAGTTTTATCTTCAAATTTTTTGAGTTTTTTCTCTCCCTCTCTCCACATTTTCTTCCCATAGTTGTCTTGCTTTTTCTGCTTCCTATAGTTTGACATTCGCTTCATTCAAGGATTGTTGTAATTTTTCTGAATTGACTTTTTCAATATCATAATTTTTTATACTTTCACTTAACCTTTTCTCCAGTTTATTCACTTCCACCTCTATTTGTTTATTCACTTCACTTGTAAATGTAGAGTTAGAGTTTTTTATCCTTTTCTCTAATTCTTTGGTGTTGCTCTCTATTGCTTTCCTCTTGGCTTTTTCATTTTTTATGTCTGCCTATAACTTTTCTATTTGAGTCTGCAACCTGTTATGTAAATCACAAAGTCAAATGAAAATAAGCAATATGAATGGAAATAACATCACTGAATATATTTTCCTTCTATTGTAACTCAATTATTAGAACATGTGACTTTTCTATATTACAACTCTGATTTTTAGACAATATATTCAACAAGGTTACCAAGAAATTAAAAACAACCATACCTCTTTTTTTTTCTCTTGCTTTAGTAATGATGTGTACACCACTTCATTGTTCCTTTTTGATACATTAATTTTGTCAGAATTTTTCATTCTAGAAAAATTCGCTTGGATGGTGCTCACCTCATAGTCAGAGCATTGCATCTGGTCCTCTGGTTTATCTTGAACTTTGGACACAATAATCATGTGCTCCATTTTTTAGTTTCTGGGTCAAATGTAGACAATACCCTGGTTGTTGCAGTCTCTGAAGTTATAGTAGTCTCTATCTCTAGCACTTGCTTCTTGTGTCTTTTAGATATTTTTACTTTTTTTTCAAACTCAACTTTGTAATCAGAAACTATGACACTTGACATAACTTTGAATGGCGAAGGAGAAGTTGTAGTGTTTGGGGCATCTCTAATTAATTCAGGTTGAGGATTAGCCATTCCTATCCTAGTCACACTAATGATAGGAGGGGGGTGCCTTTTGGAAACAATTGCTTTGATGTGGATGTGGAATCAAAACCTGTCATAATCTTTTGCTTCTTAGTCTTCACAAGGCCTTTTTCTCTAAGTTTGTCTATAGTATCATCTAATGTTATTGTTGGCCTCTTCTAAGTTTGTTGTTGCGGTTCTTGCTAACCACTACTACTACTATTACCTATACCATCGCCAGATTTGCCACCAATAGCACTAGAATGTCCACCATCTCCTATAGGAAAAGAATGAGAAAAATGCAGATCAAAAGACCCTTGTGGTATTGTTTGTGATTGAATCTCACTTTGAGGGTTTAAAGCTAGAATAAAACTAATCTCCTGATCTGTATGTATATCCCTTTGGCTTGTTCATCAGCTCCAATGCCAAGTCAAAGAACATTAGGTTTTCTAGGGTTTACCTCTGGTACCATTATCTTGTGGGCCCCAAACCACCACCTTCATAACTCAATTTTGGGCTATGATGCCCCTGTAGTATATGTTTCTCTTATGCTCTCACTCATATGAGGTTTGAATGCATAGGCACTAATATCTATGGGTTGGTCTTTATCCTCATCATCACTTTCAACATTAGTTGCTTCAATTCCAGTGGGATGCTCTATATCCCACAATTTGCTGAACTCTTGATCTTCTGAGATTTCTTTGAATTTTGCAATAGCTTTTAGAACAGCGAGATCCTTCCTCATAGACCAAAATGTATTAATTTTTTATTGTGACCACTGTTCCTCTATACAAGCATCTCTTAGATTCTTTGGAATTTTTATATACGTAGATTTTTGAGCTACTCTTGTATATAAATTGTTGTATCTCTTGATTGCTAGTGCCACCTCTGCATCTCTCTATGTTTGTGGAATTGGATGCAATCCTATTATTTTTGATGATAATATTTCAAAAGTAATACCTCTTTGAGGAGTAGTTTCTTCCATGACTTTTCTGACCTCATCCCAAGAAATCTTGTTTCTCAGAATTCCTAGCAGGGGTTTACTTTCATGTTGAATTCTAGTTGGAGCATTCTTATTGGACACAAGCCTTGATTTAATCACATCACATGGGTCATACTTCTAGTGAGAGTCAACATCAAACTTAAAAAGTTGTAAAATTCCATGTGCCACAGTGAATGCTTTTCTCTCGAATGTGAACCCTCCACATGAAAAAGGTAAGGAAGGAAATATGCTCTTCTTTTGCTGACTAACAAAGTACAATTGGTCTATACTCTCCATCTACCATATGTATTCCAATACAAAAACCCTCTTTATTTATTGTACGTTTGTCGGGCTCTACTCCCAATCCATAAAATCTTAGGACAGTATATTCCTCCATGAAGTACTAGTCAACCAATTGTATTTCTTTTCCCAGTTGAATGCAATTTCTACAAGACTCAGACAATCTAGGCATTGGGGTATTTGTAATGGATTGATACAATGGAGCCAAAAAGTGGTCCACAAAATAATTATAGTTCTTTTGATTATGATACATCTTTATCTTATGGGTCCAATCATGTAGTCCATTTTTATCTTGCTGAAACTGAAGCTTGTTGTCCTGAAACATCCCAACAAACCGCACTAGAAATAAATAACACAAGTAGGTTGTGAACCTAAATATCTTTTTGTTGGAGCTGGAAGTGGAAGCTTCACTTTGACTTCGTTTAATAATTAAAAACTGATCATGCATGGATTCTGCAATGTGCTCAAGAAATTTATATTTAGCAGGTGGATTGCATTGATGGATATTGTATACCATTTCAAGGAGGCTTGCATCCACTTGACTATTATTATCCAATCCAAGACAAAACACTAGCATGGAAACAGTCTTGAACCCATGGTTTAAAAATATCAATTTTATAAGGAGGCTTATGATTTTGATTAAGGCAACTGATGCAGAGGAAACGCAACAGAAGCTTACAAATGGGAAGGAGGAGTCATTAACACAACCAGCATGTTAAAATCCTGGACAAGCAGTATGTAATACCTATCGGCTTATCATCATCATCATATTTCTTGCTAACACAGACAGCATCATCATATTTCGAAGAGGCATGAAATATCCTCCTGCTAACTACTGTTCACTTCCTTATCGCCTTTCGCCTTTCGCCTGTCAGCAGCATCATGATACTCGACGAACACAATTATCCTCCTGATGATCACTATTCACTTAGCGCCAAACTCTATTGGCAGCATCATGATGTTTAGCATCATCATCACCCTTCATCAGTAGGATATGAAATATCCGGTTCCTCTCATATATCTTGATGACAACTTCAAGCACCTTTCCTTCAATGCTTACGTCACCCCGATATCTGACTACTCAAACAACAGCATCAGGATATGACTTATCCGGTCATATTGAAACATCCTGATGATGATACTCAACTTTATGCCGATGACTTACGCCGATGCCAAAACACTTAGCGACAGCAGGATAAACTTGCATAGGGTGATATTCGCAATATCCTGATGACGATGACGTCACTTGCACCCGATGATGATGTCAATGCACCTGATGATGAGGTCAACAGGATATAAGACACTTATATCCTCCGCAACATGATAATGAATATCCGGTGATCTTTTCAATATCCTGATGATGACCTTTCCAGTCCTTAGCCAAAAAGTGAACTTTCACTTCTGCATGCAGTAGCGATATGCGGACGATGGATACACACAAAAGATGATCCTGATATACACACTGAGTATATATCCAACCTATATCATCTTGATGCATTCAAAATATACAGTCTTCGTTAGCTTCATAACCCGATCCGGATAGCGATATACTCGTAGATGATGATACGACTCACTCCGTCTGGAAAAGCACATGCAGATCCCTGTATATCTGTCAGCTGCATGCAAACTCACAGAACCGCACAATTTCACAAAGAAAACATGATGATCGGGCCAGATCACCTTCAGATCAAAACTTAACAGTTTATCTTCCTAAATCATAGCACATGAGGATGCTAGGTTGATTCACAGCATGCTACCAATCGATCTCCCACACAATGAAATGCATAAACAGAAAACTAAAATACAACCTAAACTAACATGCATGACCATTCCACCGATTTACAGATTCAACTGGTGGAAGGGTTGAAAGAATCCATTAACCTGTAATTAGAACAGAAATCAAAACATAAACAGCTGATAAACCAGATAATGCAATTGATGAGATCTTATTTAGATGAAACACAAATGTCCTGTTTCTACAATACTATCGAACAACAATGTTTCACAATGTCTGGACTGATCTCTGGATCTCACTCAATCACCAGTACAACATAACATAACTACTACTCTCTCCTACTCTCTTTCTCTTCATCTCAAACCCTAACTGATCTGAGTTATTTATAGCAATATCCTACGAGTACTACCAACTCGGTTCCCAGCGGTTGGGAGCTTCCAAGCGGCTGGGAGAGGACAGCTCATACTACCTGATCACGAGCTCTAACTGCCTGCACACTCTCCTAGGCTGATCTAATACATATGCATTGGTCCAATGGACCTTATTACATCATGAAGTCAAACATGCTAAAAATAGACTAATGTCCTGTCATGCGGACAATGAACCTATATCCTGTCTTGTAGGGGTGCTCCTGCACCATACTCCCCAGAAGAAGAAATCTCAAGTCCACTTGAGATGAGAGTATGAAGATCTGCACCATGTTTCTGGATCTGCTCTTCAGTCATCCAGATTGCTTCATAATTAAGTTTTCCCTTCCAAGAGACTAGATACTCCAAGTACTGTTTGTTCTGGGTCTGTTTGACCACTCGGGTGTCCAAAATCTTCTGCAACTGTGGAGGATCATGCTTGGGAATGTTATCATGGACTGTATCCTGTAGGAGTTCCTGATCTGCATCTGGATAAGACTTGTATGGAGTTAAATCACATACATTGAATATAGGGGACAAACCAAGATCAGGGGGGAGTTGTATCTCATAAGCATTCTGTCCATGCTTGTGCAAGATCTGACATGGTCCAACTTTTCTCTGCAGAAGTTTAGTATATTTTCCCTTAGGAAGTTTGTCCTTCTTCAAATGAACCCATACCAAATCTCCAACATCAAACTGAACATCCTTCTTCTTTTTATCAGCATATTCCTTATATTTCAAGGTGGTTTGCTGTAGTTGGGTCTTGACTTGATCATGAACCTCTTTGATGGCTTCTGTAAAAGCTTCTCCTTCAGCACTAACAGGGTCTACGGTAGGTAGATCTCTCAATTCCAAAATTCCTCTTGGATGCATACCATAAACTATCTGGAAAGGTGATTTCCCTGTGCTCCTATTGACAGTATCATTATAGGAAAATTCAGCTTGAGATAGAATATTATCCCACTTTTCTCCATGTTGTTTTGTCAAACATCTAAGCAAATTTCCTAAGGAACGGTTCACTACTTCAGTCTGTCCATCCGTTTGAGGATGATATGCAGAGGAAAAAGACAAATTTGTTCCAAGTTTATTCCAAAGAGTTCTCCAAAAGTGACCAATAAACTTCCCATCCCTATCTCACATTATGCTCAATGGCAATCCATGGATCCTGACAATCTCCCTGAAAAACAAATCTGCAATGTATGAAGCATCAGCAGTGGTTTTGCATGGCAAGAAATGTGCCATTTTGCTGAATCTATCCACTACAACAAAAACACTGTCAAACCCTTTCCTTGTCCTTGGTAAACCCAAGACAAAATCCATACTTATGCTTTCCCATGGTCTGGAAGGAATGGGTAAGGGCTGATATAAACCTGCATTAGTCGACCTGCCTTTAGCTTTCTGACATATCACACATGTCTCTACAAACTTTCTGACATCTGATTGTAACTTAGGCCAAAAGTAATGTCTTCGGACAAGATCAAGAGTCTTATCTAGACCAAAATGACTTGCCATAGCTCCACAATGTTTCTCCTTAATGATGTTTAACCTCATAGAACACCTTGGAATACATAACTGTCCACCTTTGAACAACAATCCATCCTGAATCAAAAATTCAGAGAATTCAGTATGATATTTCTCTCCAAAAAAAGTACATACATGATATATCTCCCCAAAATCTTCATCAGTCTCATACATGGTCTTTAGTGAATCAATGCCAACACTTTCTAACTGAATTTGGTTGACTGTTAGAACTCTCCTGCTCAAAGCATCTGCAACTTTATTCTTGACTCCTTTCTTATGCTTCAATGTAAAAGTAAACACTTGTAAGGTTTCTACCCATTTCATGTGTCTGTGGTTCAGCTTTTCCTGGCTGTTTATGAAACTCAGAGCCTGGTTATCTGTGAATACTATGAATTCCTTTGGCATCAAGTAATGCCTCCATTTCTTGAGTGACTGGACTAAAGCAAACATTTCCAAATCATATGAGGAATACCTCTTTTTAGCATCATTGAGCTTCTCACTGAAAAATGCAATAGATCTACCTTCTTGGCTGAGTACTGCTCCAATGGCCATGTGACTGGCATCACATTCCACCTGAAAGATTTTGTTAAAGTCTGGAAGTGCAAGGACTGGCTGCTGTGCCACCTTCTTCTTCAATGTTTCAAAAGAATCATCCGCTCCTTGAGTCCAAACAAATCTGCACTTCTGTCCTCCTTTGATGGTATCAAGCATGGGTGCACAAATATGACTAAACCCTCTTATAAACTTCCTGTAGAAGGTTGCTAACCCATGGAAACTTCTGACATCATTCATAGTCTTTGGGGTTGGCCAAGACAATATGGCACTTACCTTCTCCTTATCCATTTGTAACTTTCCTTGTGAAATGACAAAACCCAAATATGTGATCTCCTCTTGCATGAACAAACACTTGTCTAAATTTATCATCAGCTGCTCTTCATGTAACCTCTTAAGAACCAAATCTATGTGTCTGAGATGTTCTTCTTTTGTGTTGCTGAAAATCAGAATGTCATCTAGATATACTATGACAAACTTACCAATGAACTCTTTCAAAACCTCATTCATCAACCTCATAAAAGTACTAGGTGCATTAGATAAACCAAAAGGCATAACCTTCCACTCATATAACCCTTCATTAGTTTTGAATGCTGTTTTCCATTCATCTCCTGGCCTAATCCTGATCTGATGATATCCACTCTTTAGATCTATTTTTGTAAAATACTTAGCACCTCCCAAACAGTCAAGTAAATCCTCTATCCTAGGGATTGGAAACCTATACCTGATTGTGATCTTGTTAATAGCTCTGGAATCTGTGCAAAGCCTCCAAGTACCTTCCTTCTTTGGTGCTAGTACAGCTGGTACTGCACATGGACTTAAACTTTTCCCAATCAGACCTGAATCCAATAATTCTTCAATTTGTCTGGCTACTTCTGCATTCTATTCTGGAGTTAGCTTATAGGCTGCTTTGTTTGGAAGTGTTGACCCTGGAATTAAGTCTATGCAGTGACTAATATCCCTGACAGGTGGTAGGGATCTTGGCATTCCTTCTGAGATGATACCTTTGTACTTATCCAATAGCTCTTGGATAGCTGGGTCTATGAACCTTTGCTTCTTCTCTTCCTTGACTTCTTGCTGCTGTTCTTATTCACCCTCATACATGGGATTAGGGCATATGCAACTGCACCTTCTGCTACTACTTCTTTCATGAACTGTTTACCTTCCATTAGCATTACCTTCACCTCTTTTCCTTTAGATTTCTCCTCCTTCTCCGTCAATGGTAGTAACTTTATAACCTTACCATCTTTAGTGATTGTATAGGTGTTTCTAACACCATCATGTTGTGCCTTCAAATCATACTGCCATGGTCTACCAAATAAAAGATTGCAAGCATCCATCGTGGTAATGTCAAACAACAACTTATCCTTATATGCTCCAACCTGAAATTCTACCCAAGCCTGCTCTTCTACAATTGTCTGCTGACCTTGGGTAAGCCATGAGACTTTATATGGGGATGGGTGAGGCAATCTCCTAAGCTTAAGCTTTGTCACCATTTCTTCAGACACAAAATTTTCAGTAGAACCAGAATCAATCAAAACTTTACATGCCTTACCTCCTGCTTTGCAAATAGTCCCGAAAAGAGACTTTCTTTGAGGGGATTCTTTGTCAGGTACCTTCATGGTAGTCACTGTTATTCTCATCATTAGAGACTCTCCACTTTCTGGGTATCCATAATTATCAGGAGCATTCGCACTCTGAAAAGAATTAGAGCCTGTCATACTTTGATTATCAGGTTCTTGGACCAGATTTGTTCTCCTTTCTCCTGTTGAGCTTGTGGCCTTTTCTGGACATCTGCTGGCTATATGGCCTTCTTTGTTACAGTTATAACATCTGATGGATCCTCTGCCCTGGGATCTTCCTCTGAAAGGTCTTCTACCTCTGAAGTTTCCTTGCTGACTATAATTTTCCCCCTGGTTCTGACTATTGTTTCCCTTACTATTGTCATGACTGGATTCTCCTTGATATCCATGTCCATGTCCTCTACCTCTAAAAGGACCTCTTCCACCCCTTTGTTGTCTTCCTCTTCCTCTATTGTGTTGTTCTTGTTTTCTCTTTAACTTCTCTTCCACTTTCAATGCCAACTGAAAGCATTTCTGAAGTGTATTTGGATTATGCAGACTTAAATCTTCCTGAATGTTGAACCTCAATCCATTAAGGTATCTGGCTACCTTCTCTTCTTCACTTTCCTTTACCTTTGTTTTCATACAAAGTTTCATGAATTCTTCTGTATATGAGCTGACATCTAGCTTCTTCTGCTTCAGGTTTTGCTTCCTCTTGTGTAATTGGATACTGTAATCCAATGGGACATAAGCTTCCTTTACTAATGCCATCATTTTCTTCCATGCAGTGACTCTACGCTTTCCTTCCTGTACTCTATCATCTTGGACGAAATTCCACCATGTCAAGGCAGCTTCTTTCATTTTTGACTGGGCTATTTTCACCCTCTGTTGTTCTGGTATCTCCTCTGTTTCAAAGAAATTGTTCAAGGAGTCTATCCACTCCATCACTGAATCAAGTTCCATCTTTCCTATAAACACTGGCAAATCTAATTTCACATCCATGGTTCTCCTCTCCATGGCCTTGAGGGCGTTCAACAGTGGTCTCTGGTCTGTAGGAACGACCTCCTCGTTCCAACTAGGGATCTCTTCTTCTTCCCTATCTTCTTCTCTACCAGAACCTACTCTGCTCCTCAACTTCTCTAACTCATCCTTCAATTCTTGATTCTGAGCCTTCACGGCCTTGCTCTCTGCAATCTGTTTCTTTACCAGAACTGCCAACTCAACGTTGGTCATCCTTGCCAGAATCTCAGATGTTCCTTCTTCATCTGACATCCTGCTATATCCTGATCTTTTCCAGAAGATCCTTCCTTTGCTCTGATACCACTATGATGCAGAGGAAACGCAACAGAAGCTTACAAATGGAAAGGAGGAGTCATTAACACAACCAGCATGTTAAAATCCTGGACAAGTAGTATGTAATACCTATCGGCTTATCATCATCATCATATTTCTTGCTAACACAGATAGCATCATCATATTTCGAAGAGGCATGAAATATCCTCCTGCTAACTACTGTTCACTTCCTTATCGCCTTTCGCCTTTCGCTTGTCAGCAGCATCATGATACTCGATGAACACAATTATCCTCCTGATGATCACTATTCACTTAGCGCCAAACTCTATTGGCAGCATCATGATGTTTAGCATCATCATCACCCTTCGTCAGTAGGATATGAAATATCCGGTTCCTCTCATATATCTTGATGACAACTTCAAGCACCTTTCCTTCAATGCTTACGTCACCCTGATATCCGACTACTCAAACAACAGCATCAGGATATGACTTATCCGGTCATATTGAAACATCTTGATGATGATACTCAACTTTATGCCGATGACTTACGCCGATGCCAAAACACTTAGCGACAGCAGGATAAACTTGCATAGGGTGATATTCGCAATATCCTGATGACGATGACGTCACTTGCACCCGATGATGATGTCAATGCACCTGATGATGAGGTCAACAGGATATAAGACACTTATATCCTCCGCAACATGATAATGAATATCCGGTGATCTTTTCAATATCCTGATGATGACCTTTCCGGTCCTTAGCCAAAAAGTGAACTTTCACTTCTGCATGCGGTAGCGATATGCGGATGATGGATACACATGAAAGATGATCCTGATATACACACTGAGTATATATCCAACCTATATCATCCTGATGCATTCAAAATATACAGTCTTCGTCAGCTTCATAACCTGATCCGGATAGCGATATACTCGTAGATGACGATACGACTCACTCCGTCTGGAAAAGCACATGCAGATCCCTGTATATCCGTCAGCTGCATGCAAACTCACAGAACCGCACAATTTCACAAAGAAAACATGATGATCGGGCCGGATCACCTTCAGATCAAAACTTAACAGTTTATCTTCCTAAATCCTAGCACATGAGGATGCTAGGTTGATTCACAGCATGCTACCAATCGATCTCCCACACAATGAAATGCATAAACAGAAAACTAAAATACAACCTAAACTAACATGCATGACCATTCCACCGATTTACAGATTCAATCGGTGGAAGGGTTGAAAGAATCCATTAACCTGTAATCAGAATAGAAATCAAAACATAAACAGCTGATAAACCAGATAATGCAATTGATGAGATCTTATTTAGATGAAACATAAATGTCCTGTTTCTACAATACTATCGAACAACAATGTTTCACAATGTCTGGACTGATCTCTGGATCTCACTCAATCACCAGTACAACATAACATAACTACTACTCTCTCCTACTCTCTTTCTCTTCATCTCAAACCCTAACTGATCTGAGTTATTTATAGCAATATCCTACGAGTACTACCAACTCGGTTCCCAGCGGCTGGGAGAGGACAGCTCATACTACCTGATCACGAGCTCTAACTGCCTGCACACTCTCCTAGGCTGGTCTAATACATATGCATTGGTCCAATGGACCTTATTACATCATGAAGTCAAACATGCTAAAAATAGACTAATGTCCTGTCATGCGGACAATGAACCTATATCCTGTCTTGTAGGGGTGCTCCTGCACCAGCAACATCCAATGTTAGAGATTTGAGAATTTTTTTTTATCAGTTTCACTAACTGCTTCATAAGTACTAGCAAGTTTTTCTAAGTTTATGTGGACTTTCTCGCATTCTTTAGCTGCAAAACCCAACAATTGGCCAAAATATTCTCCATTAATGGGTAACAGGGTAAGTGCAAGAAGATGGGGGGCCAAAAAGGGGTCTTAAGTGGCCAATTTTTTTCTGAAATCAGGAAATGCTGGCCTTGGATGAGAAATTGAGCATAGTTACACTCAAAATTTGGAGATGCAACCAAAACAATGTTCATAGTGCTCCGAGTCTACTTTCTAAACTACTATTTTTTTTTGAAAATGGCATAGATTAAGGGGTTCAAAAGAGGGAGCCACAGAAACTGGTGTTGTTTCTGTCAAAAAAACATAACATAGCATGTTTTGTGGCTCCCTCAAAAGGTCAACTTTTTTTCGGTATTTTTAAAATCACTTCAGTGAGAAATTAGCTAATAGCATGTAGTTTATGCCTGATTTTTTTGATAATTTTTTGATGAATATTTAATTTTTTTACTAATTTTCAAAGTGGACACATCCTAAAAAATAAAATTTTGGCCGTGCTACCCCTATAAAATTTGAAAACTAATTGAAAATCATTTTTTTCTTTTTTTAATATGTGTAGAATGGAGTCTAGTTTCTAAATATGTAATTTTTTTGAAATTTCAATGAATAGTTAATTTACAATGAAAAAAAGACCAAACCGTGGGTTTTGCCCAAAAACAGACACACAAACAAAAGAAATTAAAGATGAAAGGCTTAACATTGTTAAAATGTGAAAAAAATCATATCGTCAAATAGCTAAGAGAAAGCCTAACATTACCCAAGTGTTCAATTTGTTCGACCTTGAAACATGTGCAAATCTGAGGGTTAGCACGAATGAAATTATGTGAAATCTTGAAGAATATGGAAAAACACATCTGTGGATGTTGAAAAGGCACTCCAAGCCTTTGGGTTCGAAATCCAAAGCAAATCCCAATCCCAAGGCTTGGGATTCCCAAAGCAAAACATAACGCAAGCGGGTTATAACGCGCTCGCGTTATTGTTTGCTTTGCATTTTCCCTTTTCCACAAACGTTTGTACTGTTTGTCATGTTTTAAATAATGCGAGCGCGTTATAACGCGCCCGCATTATGTTCCCCTTGAATTTTTTTATGTTCAAGGTTATTAATAATGTGTGTATGTATGTATGCCTATATGTATGTATGCATCTATGTATGCCTATATGTATGTATGTATAGTGTCGAGGGTAGAGGAGGGTAGAGATGGGAGTGAGCCAGATAGGGGAGGAGAGGGGTGGATAAGGATTGAATGGATAAGGATTAAAGTTGAGGGTTGAGGGTTTATGGATAGGATTTAGAGTTTAGGGATAAGGGATTAGAGTTTAGGACCTTGAGGGACTAGGGTTTAGGGTTGAGGCTTTAGGGATAACGTTTAGGGTTAAGGGTCGAGGGATTAGGGTTAAGGTAGAGTGTTGAGGGTAGAGGGATTAGGGATAGGGTTTAGGGTTGAAAGTTTAGGGTTGAGGGATTAGGGTTTAAGGTATAGTTTTGAGCGTTGAGGGTTTAGGGATAGGGTTTAGGATTTAAGTTTTAAGTGTTGAGGGTTGAGGATTTAGGGATAGGGTTTATGGTTTAGGGATAAGGGATTAGGGTTTAGGGTTTAGGGATTAGGGCACCATAAATTATAATTAGGGATTAGGGTTTATGGTTTAGGGACTAGGGATTAGGGTTTAGGGTTTAGGGATGTACAATTAAGGGGTACCATAAATAAATTGGAATTTAGGAAGGGTTGGGAAAATTTTGTGAATCATCATGGGATGGAGATTAGAGATTTTGTTGTGTTCAAGTACATAACCAAGTCATAATTTAAGGTTAAGATATTTCAAAGAACAGGGTGTGTGAAAAACATCAATGCTCTTTGGTTTATGAATACCAACATTGATATAGATAAAAGATGCCCTTCTTCTAACAGAGTATGTAGTTCAAGTGAACCAATGGGCAACAAGTTGTCGAATGAGTTGGTTTAATGGGCGTGCCTCCTTCTTCAAGGCCCAGGTGGGAAGGAGTGGGATGTACAATTAAGGGGTACCATAAATAAACTAGAATTAGGCAGGGTTGGGAAAATTTTGTGAATCATTATGGGCTAGAGATTGGAGATTTCATTGTGTTCAAGTACATATCCAAGTCATATTTTAAGGTTAAGATATTTCAAAGAACAGGGTGTGTGAAAAATATCAATGCTCTTCAGCTTATGAATACCAACATTGATACAGATAAAAAATGCCCTTCTTCTAACAGAGGATGCAATTCAAGTCAAACAATGGGCAGCAAGTTGCTGATCTTGAATTGGTTTTTGATGAAGAAAACAATGATGTTGAAGCAATGGAAGAAAATCAAAATTGTAAGTCTAATTTAATTTATTTCAACTTTCAACGCAGGCATTTGAATTGTAGCTTTACCTAGAGGATTGGTATAACAAAAACTTAATTATGTTACAATCCTTTCTTTGAAGAACCCTGGACATTATGGACCCTATCATCTAGAAAAGCACATGACAGTGAACTCTGTCCCACCTTTCAAATCAGATATTTACCTTTTTATTCAATGAAAATGAAGTCACGGAATGTAAACTGACCATGCATACTAGTGAGATCAAATTCTCTGCCTTCTATTCTTATTACTCTTACTTTATTAAGAGAAGAGTGTCAAAAAAAATGGGTTTAATTGTAAGCTAACATAAGGCAAAGCAGTTTTGTTATTACATTTTTTTGAGGGATCTCTAATAGTCTAATATAATGCAGTCTTCTATAATATGAACATCTACATTTGTGTGAATGCTAAGCTTTAATATAGTAGAGTATTAAATCAACGCAATCAACTATTTATTGGGTTAAAATAACTTAGTTTTTGTAATGGTTTGGGAATGCAAGAGTTGCCAAAAATAGGTGAATGTCCTCTACAATTACCAAGAGAAAAAAGCTTAGTAGTTCTTGTGGATAGAGCCAATAAACAATGGGAGATTATTTGCCCGTTTCATAACAATATACCTCCCTTAAGTGCGGGGTGGACAACAAGAAACATAGATGTACCCCAATGCAAAGCTTTTCTCATAATGATCATCCTTCTGATTTCAACTGTTAATTACTCACTGTGGATGTACCATACGCAAAGCTTTTCTCATAGTGTGTACACCTATTGGCATAATGAACCCTAGATGGGCCAGAAAAACATGCCATATAACATTACTAACATTAAAAAAGTTCATAGCCATTTTTTTGACATATTCTTGCAACTCAGATATCTTTAAGAGAAGAGTGTCAAAAATGATGGGTTTAACAACCTAACATAAGGCAAAGCAGTTTTGTTGGGTTTAGGGTTTAGGGTTGAGGGATTATGGTTTAAGGTATAGTGTTGAGGGTTGAGGGTTTAGGGATAGGGTTTAGGGTTGAGGGATTAGGGTTTAGGGTTGACGGATTAGGGTTTAATGTTGAGAGTTAAGGGTTGAGGGTTGAGGGTTTAGGGATAGGGTTGATGGTCATAGGATTAGGGTTAAAGTAGAGTGTTGAGGGTAGAGGGATTAGGGATGGGGTTTAGGGTTGAAGGTTTAATGATTGAGGGTTGAGGCTTTAGGGCTGAGGGTTAAGGGATTGGGGTTTAAAATATAGTGTTGAGCGTCGAAGGTTTATGGATAGGTTTTAGGGTTTAATTTTTAAGGGTTAAGGGTTGAGGGCTAGGGTTTAGGGTTTAGGGATAAGGGATTAGGGTTTAAGGTATAGTGTCGAGGGTTGAGGGTTTAGGAATAGGGATAGCGTTTAGGGTTTAGGGATGGGGGATTAGGGTTGAGGGATTAGGGTTGATGGTTGAGGGATTAGGGTTTAAGGTATAGTGTCGAGGGTTGAGGGTTTATTGATAGTGTTTAGGGTTGAGGGTTGACGGATTAGGGTTTAAGGTATAGTGTTGAGGGTTGAGGGTTTAGGGATAGGGTTTAGGGTTGACCGATTAGCGTTTAATGTCAAGGTTAGGGTTAGAGTGTCAAGGGTAGAGGGATTAGGGATAGGGTTTAGGGTTGAAGGTTTAAGGATTAAGGGTTGAGGCTTTAGGGATGATGGTTTAAGGCTTAAGATATAGTGTCAAGTGTTGAGGGTGTAGGGATAGGGTTTAAGTTTTAAGGGTTAAGGGTTGAGGGATAGGGATTGGGGTTTAAGGTATAGTGTTGAGGGTTGATGGTTTAGGGATAGGGTTTAGGTTTGAGGGATTAGGGTTTAGGGTTGATGAATTAGGGTTTAGGGTTGATGAATTAGGGTTTAATGTTGAGAGTTGAGGGTTGAGGGTTTAGGGATAGGGTTGATGGTCAAGGGATTAGGGTTAAAGAAGAGTGTCAAGGGTAGAGGGATTAGGGATAGGATTTAGGGTTGAAGGTTTAAGGATTTAGGGTTGAGGCTTTAGGGATGAGGGTTAAGGGATTAGGGTTTAAGATATAGTGTCGAGTGTCGAGCGTGTAGGGATAGGTTTTAGGGTTCAAGTTTTAAGGGTTAAGGGTCGAGGATCAGAGTTAAGGGTTGAGGAATTAGGGTTTGACATTGAGGGTATAAGGGTTGAGGGATAGGGTTTAGGGTTTAGGGATAAGAGATTAGGGTTTAAGGTATAGTTTCAAGGGTTGAGGGTTTAGGAATAGGGATAATCTTTAGGGTTTAGGGTTGAGGGATTAGGGTTGAGGGTTGAGGGATTAGGTTTTAGGGTTGATGGATTAGGGTTTAAGGTATAGTGTTGAGGGTTGAGGGTTTAGGGTTGACAGATTAGGGTTTAGGGTTGATGGATTAGCATTTAATGTCGAGGTTAGGGTTAGAGTGTCGAGGGTAGAGGGATTACGGATAGGGTTTAGGGTTGAAGGTTTAAGGATTGAGGGTTGAGGATTTAGGGATGATGGTTTAAGGCTTAAGATATAGTGTCAAGTGTTGAGGGTGCAGGGATAGGGTTTAAGTTTTAAGGGTTAAGGGTTGATGGATAGGGATTAGGGTTTAAGGTATAGTGTTGAGGGTTGATGGTTTAGGGATAGGGTTTAGGTTCGAGGGATTAGGGTTCAGGGTTGATGAATTAGGGTTTAATGTTGAGGGTTGAGGGTTGAGGTTTTAGGGATAGGGTTGATGGTCAAGGGATTCTAGGGTTAAAGAAGAGTGTTGAGGGTAGAGGGATTAGGGGTAGGGTTTAGGGTTGAAGGTTTAAGGATTTAGGGCTGAGGCTTTAGGGATGAGGGTTAAGGGATTAGGGTTTAAGATATAGTGTCGAGTGTCGAGCGTGTAGGGATAGGTTTTAGGGTTCAAGTTTTAAGGGTTAAGGGTCAAGGGATCAGAGTTAAGGGTTGAGGGATTAGGGTTTGACGTTGAGGGTATAAGGATTAGGGATAGGGTTGGAGGGTTCAGGGATAAGGGATTAGGGTTTAAGGTATAATATCGAGCCCATTGAGGGTCTAGGAATAGGGATGGCATTTAGGGTTTAGGGATAAGAGATTAGAGTTGAGGGATGACAGATTAGGGTTGAGGGTTGAGGGATTAGGGTTTAGGGATAAGGTTTAGGGTTGAGGGTTGAGGGATTAGGGTTTAAGGTATAGTGTTGAGGGTTTAGGGATAGGGTTTAGGGTTGAGGGATTAGAGTGAAGGGTTGAGGGATTAGGATTTGACGTTGAGGGTTGAGGGTTGAGGCTTTAGGGTTTAGGGTTTAGGGATAGGGTTGAGGGTTGAGGGATTAGAGTTAAGGGTTGAGGGATTAGGGTTAAAGTAGAGTGTCGAGGGTATAAGGATTAGGGATAGGGTTGGAGGGTTTAGGGATAAGGGATTAGGGTTTAAGGTATAGTATCAAGCTTGTTGAGGGTTTAGGAATAGGGATAGTGTTTAGGGTTTAGGGTTGAGATATTAGAGTTAAGGGTTGAGGGATTAGGATTTGACATTGAGGGTTGAGGGTCAAGGCTTTAGGGTTTAGGGTTTAGGGATAGGGTTGAGGGTCGAGGGATCAGAATTAAGGGTTGAGGGATTAGGGTTTGATGTTGAGGGTTGAGTACATTGAGGTTCAAGGGTTGAGGGATTAGGGTTAAAGTAGAGTGTTGAGGGTATAAGGATTAGGGATAGGGTTGGATAGTTTAGGGATAAGGCATTAGGGTTTAAGGTATAGTATCGAGCCCATTGAGGGTTTAGGAATAGGGATGGTGTTTAGGGTTTAGGGATGAGGGATTATAGTTGAGGGTTGAGGGATAAGGTTTAGGGTTGAGGTAGACAAGGAGCGACTGAGAGACATAGAGAGGGGAGAGGTAGAGAGGTGAGGGGGAGAGATAAGTGAGATATAAAACATGAGCTAATAGAAATAGAGGTGAGATATTGTAAAGGTGCTATCGAAGGTGAGATAGGCACAAATATTTATGGACCAATCTATAGCAGGACAAAACGCGAGCACATTATAACGTGCTCGCAATTTGTCCTTCTATAGAAATGGTAAAAAAGTGTTGATCCCCGTGTTCTAGGCCCACACGCTCTATTTTCATGCTGATTATGTGCGTGCTTTGACAAAAAAGAAGTGCTTTCATGCTGTTGGGAAGTTCACATGCAGGATTTTACACATTCTACCACCTTTGCATGATCTTTCCACCACCTTTTCTTCTTTGTCAACTTGAGAAGGAGGAAATAACATAGTTTTCACACCAAGTTTGATATATATCTATTCAAGTTTCAATTATTGTAGTGTTGCAATGTTAATTGTGATTCAATTTTAGGAATTTAACATTATAGATTAGTTAATAGTATTGTTGTTAGTAATTATATTTGAGTGTTATTCAATTTAACATTGAAAAGGAAGTAAGTGGTGAAAAACTCAAATTGTTGAGGAGTTTGATGCAAGAAGAAAAAAAATACTACATAATTGGGTACTCTCTCCATTCGAATCTTTATTTTTTAGGTATGTCAAGTCTTTACATGCATGTTCTTTACATTTTTCTTAATTCTATTTGAATTGCTTTATCATGCTTTATCATACATGTTTAAAATAAACACATTCCCAATCAAGAAAGCAACCTACAATCTCACATGATGCCATGTATATTTTCTACACTTGGGCTCTTTAATAATTATGTGTATGAAATAGACCTTAACATACCATGATGTCAAACTATACAAGAATAAATTCTTACAACATAATAAAAATACAATCCCACTATTATCTTGTCATATTAACAAGTTAAAATACAAACGAATAGGTTCCAAGATCATACAAGTATGCACATGACATGATGATTTGTATGCACATATCTTGGGCTAGGACATTCCTTATGCACCTATTCATGATGATTTGTACATGCACATGACAACAATTGTTATCTATTCCTTCACAAGCCACCCAAATCCTAGTATCCCTAGTACCAACAAAACACCTTCTCAATTCCAAATCCTAGTAGCCCTAGTAACAACAAACATGTCAAATTGGGTCTGCCTCAACCTTTTCAAGCATGAAGTCCCATGTACTCTTTTCATGGCTGCAATAATTTTCTTTGTATGCTTTGTACCTATTTTGGTTGAGTGACATTTACTCTTTTAGATGGTGATTTTATGTACATTTACTATGAAGGGTTGAATGACATATATTTTAGTTATTTGTATGGATTCATTTTTTAGGAACTAATATTGGTCTCTTTGTCATGCTACAGACAAATTCTCCATCATGCCAAGGAAACGATCAAGAATTAAACCAACACAGGAAGAGATAGAAGCTAAGAATGCAAAGAAAGTAGTGGCTATGAGGGAACTTCGTAAGAAGAGGAAATTGGACACGATAAATGAAGACATGCCAATTGAAGAGGAACCACAACCATCACAAAGAGATATGGTATTGGCGGCACAAAGAGAACGAATGCAAAAACTTCGTGCTACGAGAGATTTGAATACCATAGTTAGAGACACATCTTCTACCGCAAGTCAACATGTAGGGACACCATCTACCACATCTCAAGTTGAGAGTACATCATCACTCACATGTGATGAAGGAGGTACACCATCATTCCCACCTCAACCTTAAGGTACGTCATCTATTCCATCTTCGATCGAAGGTATGCCATATAGCCCATCTCATTTAAATATTGATGAAATTCCTAATGTTGATATGAATTTATCTAACTTAACACCACCTAGAATTTTGCATAGAAAGCCAAAGTATTTGATTGATATTGATGAGAATATTTTGCAGCCAATGGAAGGTAAGATTCCAAAACGCACTTGTAGAAGATTTGCTCATAAGATTTAGAGATTGTTCTTTGAAAAGTTAAATGAGACTGCAAGATGTCAACTATTCCTTAAAATGATGTGAAGTATAAAGTATAGGTCCATCATGAAGATTCTTGGGTTGAGAACATCAGAGGCTTCAAGTGAAAAATCTATTGTCAAGAATCTAATGAGTGCGTATGAGAGTGTGGGTAACACCTCACACACAAAAGATAGTAATGCAACACAACGTGTAATTACATCGACTCTAGTAAGTAGTTAAACGAGGAAAGCTCATATCATTAGAAAGACGAGTCAAGAATTGAGAATTAATAGGAAAACTTTATCAAGAGCCATTGGAAGACGCCAAAGAATTGAGGACACTAATGCCAATGAATTATGGGCGTTCTCGGGGAGACTACCACAAAAAGATAAACCAATTGTTGAAGCATTGAGATCACTAATTGAAGACTTTTGAAAGAATTACACTAGGGTATCTTCGAATCAAAGGGATGTGGTAAGAAGAAGAATCGGTAGTCAGAACCATGAGCCACATCCAAAGCATTTTTTGGATGAGACTCAAACACAGTTTTATGGTAAATTTCTAGAGAAGTATCCTCAAATTAAAATTTGTCAAAGATATTTTGAAATGCTAAAACATTACTATGTCAAAATAAATCACACACGCACTACTTGTTGTTGTAGATTACATATTAAATTTTCTAACCATTTTGATGTTTATAGGTCTATATGTTTAGATATGCATACTAACAATGTTTTGCAGGGTTGTGCCATACGTGCCCCACCAACATCTTCAAGAGACTTCATATCAAAATTTTATGTGAAAGAGAGGAAGGTCAAATATTCTACAAGAAATTATGCTTGGATGGAACATGTCATCATTGCGGTGGCTTGCAACATTTGCCAATATGTGAACATATGGAAAGAACACATGCGGTTGGAAACGAACTAGTAGAGTTTGGCAAGTATAAAATAGTGGCATATAATACAAAAGATGGTAAAGAAGCAAAGAGGTGTGAATTAGTTATTGAAAAGATTCCAGTGTATCAGTTTATGCCTATATTTTGTGATAGCATAGTGTATGAGTATGCAAGACATGCCCATAGAGCTCGATGGTTGGACTTGCAATTCAAGTTATGCAATGACACATTTCTGGTTGGTAGCATTGTTTCAGTCATCAACTTTGCAGAGAACTACAGTCTACAGTCACAGCGTGAGGTGCAATCACAATATTATAACTCCACATAGGTTTCTATATTTGTGCACATCGCATTTATCCATGCAAATGATAGTACAGAGGATGATAGAAAGATCATAAGGGAGTATAATTTATATATTAGTGATGATCGCATGCATTCTACGAAGTTTGTGCAAGGTTGCTTTCAGGTGTTCTACAATGATTTGGCTAGAAGGGGCATATCGTTTAGTCAGCGTATCATATGGTCAGATAACTATGCGTCACAATTCAAGAACTCACGAAATTTCTATTGGATGAGTAGGAGGCATAATTTTATAGGTATTCAACATATGTGGAACTTTTGTGAGGCTGGGCATGGAAAGGGGGAGCATGATGGTGCACGAGCATGTATCAAAAGAGCCATAGCACGAAAAGAGTTAAAGTATAAAGACAATGCAAAGTTGACAGATGCAAAATCAATTATCGAGTGGTGTAATGCTTCCATGGGTCTAGGTAATGAAGATAAGTCTTCAGTTCATAGATTTTTTTGGCTGATAGATGATACTAAAATTGCACCATATGAGGACTGTTGTACACTGACAGGATCAAATGAGATGCACTCTTTTAGAAGCTCAATTACAGGTTCATGGAGTATCCATATGTGAAAGATGTCATGCTTTTGTTCTTCCTATACAATTCAAGCCTGGGATGAGTGTGAGTCAAAGGAGTGGGTTGATGAATGGTAGTTAAGTTATCTTAGCCTACTTGACACGTATCGACCCTCGACGGCACTAGAACTAACACAGATGGAATCATCAATTGACTTTGACCACATATTAGATCTAGTTCAACTAGGTAATATATCTATTTGCATAGTTTTTGAAATTCCTAATTTCATCTTACTTTGTAGTGTTTTGTAATGTTGACTAATTTCATCTAATTTGCTACACATATCAATGTAGGGCACATATATGCCATTATTGCAGATAAAGATAATGAAGAGGGAACATATTATTACTTATGTCATTGTGTTGAGGCCAAAAATAAATTGGAGGCCCCAGTTACAGATGGAGAAAACATCGAATACCCTTCAGGCTTAGTGGTTATTACTGGAACATGGCTTAGAAGGTACCCACATAAGAGTGTTATTGTTTGGCTGTTTTAGGACTTTGACATGCATAAGAAGATTCTTCATTACTTGAACCTTGTCATGGCATCCAATGTTCATTTGATACAATATCAGGGTAGACCTTTGAAAAAAATCTTATGGAAGGTGCATGAGTCTGACCATGAAGCAATACTTGACACAATAAAGAGTAGAGCAAACCCGGATGGTTCATTGGATTAATTTGTAAGTATTCACATTGATTTTGTAAAGTCATGTTACATTGAGTTGTAAGTATGCACAGTAATTTGTAAGGTTTTTCTTTTTTTATTTCCTGCTGCACTTTTACACATATACACATTTTTACATCATCATGTTATGCTTCATGGGGTTAGACCTAAGTGATGGATGAAGTTGATCCTGAGAATAATGTATAAAATCTAGGTAATGTATAAAATATAGGTGTCTCTAGGTGTCTTGGTTTCTAACTAGATAATAGGTGTCTCTAATTGTGATGTAGAGGCAATGGGATAGTTGGAGGATGGCAAACTAGACAAGGTTTCCTTATGCTCTAAAGCTTAAATTTCATGATCATTATACAAAAGTGGGAACATCAGTTAGAGACTCTAAATTCTTCATGGAAAAGGTGATTTCAGATGCTATGGGACCCATTCCAATCATTGCCAAAGGCAGACTAAACTTAGGATTAACACTTCCTTCACAAACCTAAGAAATGGCTTGTAGCCCTAAAAAAGAGAATAGTCCTAATAACTTTTGATACAGATCTTCAAACACAGAACTTGGACAATTAGTAGATACCCATTTGGACTCCCTATCATATATCCAAAACTGGGTATAGGTTGTTTTGGACGATATACTCTAACCTATAACTCCTCTCAATAACCTAGAGCCCCAATTAGGCCTAAAATACAAAGAGACTCCCCTTAAATTCACACACAGAACTCAACCAATGACTTGAGCACTTAGTACTCATGCCAAAACTATGAATTTTGTGGGTTTTGTCCTCCTACAATCTGCTGTTCCCAAAAATGCCTCTATGGTTCCTTCTCTATGTCTCTAAACATCACCTAACACATGGTTTTGTTAGGTTTCCTCAAAGAAGAATTCTTCTCCTCAGAATTCCTACCAAAAACTCATCATAGCATACTAGAACAGACCTACTACAACCCATTCCATTGATCAAAAGTGAATCAAATCAGTGGAATGGCCAAAAAATGCATGATTCTTACCAAAACCCTAGATAAGGGTTTCTTAAACTATTTTCAGGAAAATGAGTCTTACTCTACTCTAGAATTGTTTCAAGATGCCAAACTAGATGCAAATGAATATCAACTCACTCTAGTTTCATGCCACTACCATAGTCCTTCAGTTGCACTAATGGTGCAGGGGCACCTAGGTTGTCATGCCTCCAAGAGGGGTGAAAAAATGAAATTTTGATTTGATTGAGTCAATTGTATGTAATAAGGTCTTCTAAGACCATTTCATTTCTTTTTAAGTCACTTTGGGGTCAGTTTGAGTCTTTGAGTCCTGTTGCAAAAAAATGTCAATGTTGTCAAGTTGCGCAAAGCAACTTTTGCATTTTTGGTGTCCTGCTCCTGATGCGACCAAATTGATAGTTCCAACGCATCTGGATGGGTACATTTAGGCTAAGCATGGTTCTATTTTTCACCC
Organism: Cunninghamia lanceolata; assembly: GCA_027924645.1. NCBI lineage: Eukaryota > Viridiplantae > Streptophyta > Pinopsida > Cupressales > Cupressaceae > Cunninghamia > Cunninghamia lanceolata. The sequence goes on from BSBN01001271.1 coordinate 13,547,604, forward strand.
AAACATGTCGAAATAGTCTGAGCTACATTGTATCGACAATATCCCTGAAGAGTCCAAAGTGCAAAAAGGCAGCAATCTTTGATGAGATGTTACTCGAAAACCTTGTCACTTAGAAACATTCCATCTAAGGTAACAAGATCATGTAGAGTGCATCTACAATAACCTCTCTCAGATTTTTATATCTCTGAGGCATTTGCCCATACTGAAAGGTTTTCTGCTGCCCCAAAAATTGTTAGGAGGCAGTGTAAAGTTGCAAAGGGGTGTAACTTTTGTCCTGCTCCTGATGCGACCAAACTGACTGTTCCAATGCATCTGGATGGGTACATTTACGCTAGACATGGTCATGTTTTTCACCCAAACATGTCAAAATAGTCTGAGCTACATTGTATCGACGATATCCTTGAAGAGTCCAAAGTGCAAAAAGGAAGCAATCTTTGACGAGATGTTACTAAAAATCTGTCACTTAGAAACATTCCACCTAAGGCAACATGATCATGTAGAGTGCCTCTACAATAACCTCTCTTGGTTTTTTATATCTCTGAGGCATTTGCCCATGGTGAAAGGTTTTCTACTGCTCCAAAAATTGTCAGGAGGCAGTGTAAAATTGCAAAGGGGTGTAACTTTCGTCCTGCTCTTGATGTGACCAAACTGACTGTTCCAACGCATCCAGATGTGTACATTTACGCTAGGCATGATCCTATTTTTCACCCAAACATGTCAAAATAGTCCGAGCTACATTGTACCGACGATATCCCTGAAGAGTCTAAAGTGCAAAAAGGTAGCAATTTTTGACGAGATGTTACTCAAAAATCATGTCACTTAGAAACATTTCGTCTAAGGCAACATGATCACGTAGAGTGTCTCTAAAATAACCTCTCTCAGTTTTTTATATCTCTGAGGCATTTGCCCGTGGTGAAAGGTTTTCTGCTGCCCCAAAAATCGTCAGAAGGAGGTAGTGTAAAGTTGCAAGGAGGTGTAACTTTCGTCGTGCTCCTGATGCGACCAAACTGACTGTTCCAAGGCATCTGGATGGGTAAATTTATGCTAGGCATGGTCCTTTTTTTCACCCAAACATGTCGAAACAGTCCGAGCTACATTGTACCAACGATATCCTTGAAGAGTCCAAAGTGCAAAAAGGCAGCAATCTTTGATGAGATGTTACTTGAAAACCGTGTCACTTAGAAACATTCCGTATGAGGCAACATGATCACATAGAGTGCCTCTACAATAACCTCTCTCAGTTTTTTATATCTCTGAGGCATTTGCTTGTGGTGAAAGGTTTTTTACTGCCTCAAAAATCGTCAGAAGGAGGCAGTGTAAAGTTGCAAAGGGGTGTAACTTTCGTCCTGCTCCACGACGCAAGTTTTAAGTTGATTTCCTCCAAGGCACCAATGTGAGGTTGTTTTGATGGCAAAGGGTGCCTTGATTCATGATGTTGAATCTCCTCCCTCCTAGGTGCCAAAATGGATTATTTAGACAAGAAAAGGCGCCTTAGTATACTTAGCTCATTTCTTGGCAATTTGATGGCTTCAATCACTTGTTCAAACCTATAGGAGACCATTTTACACTTAGGCGCTAGATCTTAGGATTTAGAACATCTTCCTTCAAGGCACCAAAATGAGGCTATTTAGACACAAAAGTGCGCCTCCATACAAGATGCTTATTCTCCTTCCACTTAGGCACTCATTCATGATGATCCAAGTGACAATAGGCGCCTAGACTTCCTTTGGTAAGATTTAGTCATTTTGAAGGTTCTAACACTAGGTGCTACAGTTGGAAGTGATTTGAAGTTCATTTTCCTCTAGGTGCCCAAAATGGATGGTGGGGACAAGAAAAGGCGCCTAGGCTTCTTTTGATGATTTTCAAAGCCTTCCTAAGTTATATTATGTTTTATTGACCCTTAGGTGCAAATGGATGGTCTAGGATGACTCTAAGCATATATCCAAGGTGATATCTTTCTAGGCACAATCTTCACTAAGTTTAGACTTCACTTTACATCAAGGCGCCAAAATGGATAGTTTACAGAGAGGCAAAAATGCACCTAGAGGTATGATGCTTAGTTTGATGTGTTTGATCAACTTTGATAATCAAGATGAATTGCCTCCCTTAAGGTGCCCTCCTTTATACTTTGAAACATCCTTTAAATATCAAGGCACAATTTTGAGGTTGTTTGGATGATGAAAGGCGCCTTGAGTTCTAGGCAGAATTTTAAGGTTGTGCAAGTAGAGAAATGCGCCTAAGGTCTTAAAGCAAATTTGCGCCTAAAACTGAAAATCCCCGAGGTATGACTTATGGAAGCCTATAGCCCCAATGTTATGTTGCATACTAAAATTAGGTAAGACTTAATGTAATCTCATAACATCGCCTTATATGCAAGAGGAATTACATTTAATAACCACAATGGTCATCAGGTGCTCATAAAGACAATGATTTTGACTATCTTATTCAAAACAACAAACATACTCTTTGCATCCCAATATGGTATAATAACAAGAAATTAAGAAATATTTTCAATTGACCAACTCATAAAGAATATGGATCAACATACTCATTTGAATATTTTCAATTGAGCAACTCATAAAGAATATTAATATTTTCTATTCAACATGATGATTCATTTTTTTTTAAATACAACTTTTATCTTTTAGTTCCAAAATGAGGTTTAGGTGATACTTGAATAACAATAGCTAGCTTATTGGATCAACAAACATCCTATGTAATACAATTGGACTTTAAATATTTGAAGTAGCCATCTACAAATATCTATTCAAACGTGAATTTATAATGCAAGTATGGACACCATCAATAAAAAATATTTGTATTAACCAAATATCCATATAGGCATACAATGTCAACTATATGCAATACAAAATATATGTCCATAAATGCCATATAGGCATACAACAAAGGAACACAATAAAAAGTCATTCCCCTCTGGCTAGTGAAGAGAATAGATCACAGGCAGCCTTTGATCTTCTAGGGGATGGAGATGTGCATGTGGGTGGTCTACTACGAACCTAAGGGCTGCTCCTGTTTAGTTCTTCCTGCATCTTTAGCTGTTACAATAAAAAGTATAGACATTAATATATGGAAATTACATGTTATAAAAAATGAAACATTTAACAAAATAATCATTTACCGCTACCATATAATCTGTCTCCTCACTTGCCTCAGTAGCAGGAATAGGCTGTGGTGATGTCATGTCCTATAGAAACCATCCAGATAGAAATTAAACTTCAAATCAATTATCTTTTGATTTTTCAAAAATAAACAACTATAACAATGAATGTAAATTAAAATTTACTAATCTACCTCATACCCCTGTCAATGCCATGGAGCTATGAATTGCAGAGGTCACAACATGCTCCATTGCCCTATGAACATCGGGAGGTGTCTCTGCAACCTGCATCATCTGGAAATAAAACAACATTATTCAATTACGAAAACTATAATAGTGATGCAAATCATGGCTCCTAACATACACACACGTTCATCTAAAAATGGAAGAACACACAATAAAGCACACAAGTCACATACAAAAATCTAGTAAGTACAATTCATTCATTAAACTATTTATTTTATTACCTCCGTGAAGCTTTGAAGTCCACCACCGCTGGCAGGTGTTGCTGTGAAATCTCTAATATTAACCTATTCAACATCTAAAATTAGATATTAGAATACCATTCATATAACGATGCTATTCACATGTAATATTTATAATTGTTTACTAGTTACATACCCCGACAGTAGATGATCTAGTGTAATATGGAGGTGGAGAACCACTGAAAACTGCATCAACGCTATGACCCTGAAATTTTATTAAAATCATCAAACTAAATTAGTTAATTTTGCATTTCAAAAATAAAATTTAATAAATTAAATATAATAAACTTGCTAATATTTACCTGAGTATCAAGGCCGAAAGTCTCACTTAGGAGGGTATCTGTCATCACCATCTGCTCAGCTATAGATGTAGCCTGTGCACCTGCATCTTGACTATCCATGGGGTCATAACCATAGGCTAACCCGCAAGTCTAACAAGCATGGGGTGGGACCCTACTCCTCGCACTATCTCTCAACCCACTCTGTGTTGCAGGACTGGCAAGCTCTATGATGCTCTGGGTCAAGGCACTAATAGACTGAAGTGTATCAACCTCAATACTCTCCTTCAAAATGGAAGGGATAGAAACATGCTCACGGGCTGGTCTGTTGATTACTTGTCTCACTGCCTGCTGTGGGTCAACACGTACCCCTGGTCTATCTTGTGCTGACCCCCCACCTCTACCCTAGAAGTCCCACATATCAAAATAGTTTGGCATTTTATTGAGGACAAACTCGCAATAGAGTTTCCTCAAAAAGTATTGCGGGACCTCATTATTATTGCATGGAGGATGGTAAAAAACCATCCACCACCTCTGCCCAAAATTGTCCTTTATCGCTTGGTTGTTGCACCAATGGATAGGGAACCTTTTGCATGTAATGGGTGGAGGTTGATTTGTTTGTGGGTTTGTGAAAATTGAACACAAGTCTAATTTTGTAATTTGTAATTTTTTCACATCTTGGTATGACAGCTTGTCTACATAATAGTCTCTAAACTCTCTCCTCTTATCCATCCAACTAGATATTTGCTTGCTAATTGAATCTACATTTTATAACATAGATTCAAGAGATTCAGAAAGCATGGACCTATGCAAGGTTGAAGTGGAAGGATCTTTCAACCTTGCAATTATATCTTCAATTTCTTTTTTGTTGTTTTCAATTTGCCCCATTATATTTTCTTGTGTTCCAGGGGCATGTTGAGGAATGGATGGAGGAGGTTGTTGTTCCGCAGGTATTTCCTCCTCAGGATTTTGTAGATTTTGAGGAGGAGGAGGAGAAGGAGGTGCATTAACATTTCTTGACAATTAACGAAATATACATCAAAAATCAACTCAAACCTACCTATTTAGAAACAAATTCAAACAAAAAAACTCACTCCTTTGGCGTGCTCAACATCGTGGTGGCATTTTGGCAACAAATCGATAAGGTTTTGGTGTTGAATTGACTTTTCTAAAACGCGAGTGCGCTTCCTAGGGTTTGCAGGCCGTGGGGATAGAGGAGATAAAAGAAATGAAATGAGATGAAAATCTTTTTTTTAATTTATAATAAGTCATAATGCGCTCGTGTTATGCATTAGATTTTTTTGAAATCAATTTGGCCACTTTTTGGCCCCCCATCTTTTTGCACTTACCCAACATTACTTCTTGACTATCTTTTATAACTATTGCTCTTCTATTTTCATCATAATTATGGGTACAAACTATGATAAATTTAGGGCAAGGAAAAACCTCAAGGAACATCAGGCATCCCGATCCAACCACCCATGGTGCAGTCAACCTGTTAATTGGTATTGGTTTTTTTTGGGTCAAGTTGTAGTTAACATACCTTATTCTCACATGAAAATCTAAGTGTTGAGGTAAACCTTCCATAGATTATAGGGTCATAAATATCATGGTATTCATCTGTAAAACCTAGGGTTTTAAGAAGTCTAGCGTAGTCTATTTTATCTCTTTCTTTGGTTTTCCCAATTTTTGGTTTGGTAGTGCTAGTAGACTGCGTGTAAACACTCAACCCTAAACCCTAAGATTGAAAAAACTGAAGTCTCAAGGACAATAGTAATAGAAATAGTAATAGGAATGAAGTATTTATGTATTTCACTTACCCATAAAAGATGAATACAAAGACTAGCACTGAGTGACGCTGTGGCATTGTACAGTTGATATTAAAATTTCTGGTGCACTGCAATATCCTTGAGTCGTTGACCCTCTCACTTCCAAATAGTATCAAATAAAATTGCTAAGTGCCAACTGTGAAGTAAAGCGAGTGAAACATGTTACATTCTTTTATTAAAGTTATAAATTTTGTTTTATTCTTGAGGAAGTTACTTTTTTAAAAGTTATTATATTCTATCTTATTCTTCACTTTCAGTATTAGGGATATCTTTGACCTGCATAATTGCATTGAACATTGAGAAAAACCAAATTGACTCCCCTCCCAAGTTGTTAGAGTTGTCAAGCCCTCACCCCCTTTATTCCTTGTACCCTGTCCTACTCCTTTTGCCTGTAATCATGAGTTAGAGGTCTGGCTGTGGGGTAAAATGAAGAGGGATTTATCCCAAGCCTTATAAACCAACTCCCAGGATCTTATAAAAAATATAAACATGCCCAGGGTATCAGAGAATTGATAGATAGGTTTAATGATTATCATATATACATTAAGGATACAATTCTACCAATAAGAGGGTGGAAGCTATTTGAGTTTGGATACAACCATCATGCCCTGGAAAAAACCATTTCACACATTTGGGAATTAGATTTAGGGAAATTAGTTGTCCCCAATGTATTTGTAAATATGGACCTCATTCAAACAATTAGCCGGAGTTACAATTCAAACAATCGAGTGCTATCAAATTATGAGGGTAAGAAACTTTTCCATCTAAACAGAGAATTGATAATTGAAGTGTTTGGTCTAAACCCCTTGGCCCATGAAAGAATTGTTGTTGAGGAGCTAAAGAAGGAATAAAACAGAAACAAATAGGCTTACATAACATACAAGTTACCTCTTCACAATCCAAGAAGCATGGGCAAGCATTTGAAAATATTTGACCATGAAACAAAACCTTTCAGCATTGACATGTTTGAAGACTACTTTGTGAAGACTTACTATGGCCTCTGTTAAGTTTTTGGGATTGTTTAAATAATCCCCTAATACCAGATCATTTATTGGTCATGATTGTTGATATACAAGATAAATACTAGTATAGAAGGTTTGATTATGCTACATATCTAGTTGAACATATCCATAATGAATTGGTAGGATGCAAACGGGGAGATTATGCCCGCACCTTTTCTAGATATTCCTTGTTATGCAATATTTTATTACACTATGGGAGAAGATTCTAGGGCAGTGAATTACAAATCCAACATCAGACCAAGGATGAAGAGGCTATGCCAATTTAGGGCAGAGTTCACTTATGGGACTCATTTTGCAGCAATGCAAATTCCCTGGTGTTTGAGGAGCATTTTGCATAAAGGGTGCTGGGACTATTAGGATGGGAGAGGCCTAGACTCTCCAAGGAGATAATGGACTTGCTAAGGCCTTTGGAGAGAAAACCGGATGGTGTGATTGATCACAATTGGGGTGATTGGTTCCTTTATAGGAATGTAACCATAATCAGGGTTTATGGGGCAAATGTCAAACCCCACTTATTGCCCAAGAATGTGCTAAACAAGGTTGCATTTTTGGAGATTATGTGGCATCTGAATGAATCTGATAAGTTCACTTGAGAAATAGTAAAAAGGGGACTTTCCTTATTTCAACAATCAAGTTCTGTAGTTTCTTTATGAGTGCTAAAGAAGGTTTGGAGGCCTGCTTGGCAAAATTGCAACAATACAGATTGCCCACAACAGACCATAGGAATTATGACCCTGAGCACTTTATTGACAGTGTAAGGAGAGGGAAACACATATCAGGGTTCCAACATTGTTTCGATGAGTAGGAGGATTTGCTTAGAAATTGTGTTTCAGAGGCAAAGATTAAATTGAGGAGAGAAAATTAGGGTCTTATATATTCTCATTGGAGAAAGGCAGAGGAAGTTGAAGAACCCTGCATATAATGGTGCCTTCAATGAAATCACTGATCCTATTCTTAGGATGCAAGTGATGTTGGAACATGTCGAGGAACTCAATTTTGTAGCCAAAAGGAAGCCACTGTCCCCTGAGAAGCAATAGCTGCCTAAGGAAAATATTGAAGAACCTTCTCAATCTATGGTTGAGGAGGTTGCAGGAGGCATGGAGTTCACTTCCTCCCCCTGAACCAACTATTAAAAATCAACCTTTAGTTGATTACTCCTTGACAAAGGAGGTTGAGGACAACCAAATTGACTTTGATGAGGTACAAAAGGTGTTAATTTCACCTCCTAGGAATGAAATACATTTGATAATGCCTCCCCCATCAAGAACTTTATTGAGCCTACAAGAAAGCAGTGCAACTATAAAAGATGCCAGGGCATTAGCTTGCAAGGAATTTCTATCTGATGATGAATTCATTAAATCAAAGGAATTCAGAGCTTTACTTATGCAGAGCAAGTTTGAGATGTACCTGAAGAAGTTGAATGAGGAACATGGTAAAGCTGAAAATGAGGATAAGGTGGTAATTGCTCAGAGGGTTTTGAAGGAAGTTGGCATGGATGTTAGTAAAATTACCCCTGAGGCAGGAAGAAGGTTACTTAAGGAAAGTGGTTTATTACTCTTTCTAGGATGGGATATATCATCCTCTATTGCTATGGATACTATTAGAAGGCAAGATGAATTTGACGATGAAGTATTAACACATGAGCAAGAAGAAAAATTGTTTGGAGTAGGTTTTAATGCCAATCATGAGACTTTGGCAATTTTGGCTATGGCTTTGAAATGTCCCCTTCTAGCAAGCCAAAATTTTTGCAACCTTGCAAACAATTTCAACTTGTAAAAGAGCACATTAGTATACAAATCATTTCATCATGTTCACATAAAGTGATTAACAATAATAAACTGTATCTATTTCATATCCTTTCTAGTCATATATCCATGTTCATGATCTATCTTATATCATTAATCACACATGAGTCATGGACATACCTCAGGGAGGATGTTTGTAATCCTACCCATTAATTAGACCACTCACCTAATATGAGAGGGTGTGTTAAGGTTTCCAAGACCCACGGTTGTAGGCCCAAGGCTTCACCTCATGATCTGGAGGTACTTCACACTTGGCTCAGAGGGGCTTAAAGCTAGCTCGAGGTTCACCTACCGTTAGGCCATTAATATTATCTAGGTCCTACGTAATCATATGGTCAAGAACTTCATGTTACACCTGACAATACTTCATTCTTACCCTAGGTCTAAGAGCTTCATGGTACACTTGGCAATACGTCTCTCTTAGCTCAGAGGGGCAATGACTTGCCAACTTGAGTGTTAGACACTAGATTCCCTCTAACCACTAGTCTCATACTTATAAGGTGTGTAGGTGGATTAAGGGGAAGGCTACTAATCCTAGCCTGGTACTCCATGGTCATGTTGGTTACTTATTAAAGGTAATCTCATAATCAATCCCTTGTAGAGATATACTTATTATTCTAGGCATCAACATGACTTCAATTTAAAATCACTATCTTGGATATTCACAATATCCACTAGGATATTGTCATTTTTTAATCAATGCCTTAATGTCTTAGGCTATATCCATTCATTCAATCTATGATGATTTACATACATATACACCTATAATTTATCATTTAATTTCCATTCTTATGTATAAACATATATATATATATATATATATATATATATATATATATATATATATATATATATATATATATATATATATATATATATATATATATATATATATATATATTTGTTCCTTCATACTAATCTTATCATTTATATTCTTACAAATCATAAATTGAATAAGTAAATATAAATACTTACTTACCGGCTGTAGCTTTACTTGGGATTCCTTACCTATTGCTGCCGTCTTCTTTCTATTTTCCAATATTTTCCTTGCTCGATGGAATGACTAATATAATTTTTATTGTATTGCTGCTGCTGTTTATATATTTTATAATATATACTTTCCACATACTTTTCCATTGTACACCCTTATGCCCTTTTATATATTTCCAAGGGTTTACCATGGGTAAAAGGATATACCTTTTCCAACGATTGCGGCTTTAATAATGTTTATCTTTTTATTTATTTATTATTTATTAAGGTGATTGCTAATGTCAACCAACTTAATAGCCGCATACATACTTTTATTTATATTTGATTGTGTTATATAAGATCATTGATTTTATTTCATAGGAACTACTTCTCTCACTTTATATAATTATAGTATAGGATAATAATAATATTATTATTTATTAGATAATAAGTATTATTAATAATATATATTTACTTAAATATATATTTTACCAAAGCAATTTCACCAACTTTTATATGTTGTTTAAATCTTTAATTTAAACAATGTCTTAATATCGGGTCATGATAAACTTTATAATATTTATAATAATTAACTTATAATATTATATTTATGTTTACTCTTATATATATATATATATTAATATTTATATTGTTATATAATAATTAATATTAATATTAATATTTATTATCATATATTGTTATTATATAATAATAATATGTTATTTTAATATTTATATTTATATTAATGATTATAATTGTTATTTATATTTAGAATATTTATAGATAATATCATGGACTATTATAAATTAGGGTTTTACCCTTTAAGATTTTTCAGCACTATATTATATATATTTTGATTAATGCAAAATTTACAAACCTTGGTGAAGATGGAAAATATTATTTTATAAATAATTTATTTTATTACTATGTTTTATTAAGGTTTATGTACACAATAAATACTTTGGGTTAGTTGTTTACATATATTTTAATTTGTTTTTCTCACTTTAGGTTACCCATAGATGAAAATAACTTTGTCAAATATATTAATTTATAAGAACTAAATAGAATTATATTTTAATTATTTTATTTTACTATTTCATTTAGTATATTTACTTATTATGCCGAGAGGCGTTTCTACACTCACAACAAGGGCTGAAAGATTCAGATTCCTGTAAATAATTAAGATTCAGATTCCCGTGTAAACAAAATTATTAAAATGTTTAAATAAATAAATTCGTGGAAGGCAAATGGATAGAAAAATAGAAAAACTTGGGCAGTTATAGCACGGATGGGAGGTAAAAATATAAAAAATAAATTCAAAGAGAAGGTGAAAGGAATAAAAAATAAAATAAAATAAAATGCAACCTTGATGGATGGAGTTTCTTTCCCACAAGGAGGTTATTTAGAATAAAACAATAAAATTATTAATTTGTGTTAAATTTGATTTATTAAATTTTTGCATACAATAATTTATTTTATTTTATTTTAAATTTAAGAATATAAATATTTAGATATCACTTATGAAAGGTTAAGATATTAGTTGTAGAAACCTTACAACGTATCCTAGGTAACACAGACAATAAAATACAACAAAAGATATTTTATTTTCTTTCTCTGGATGCTTTTATTTTGCTTTCCTTTCTTTGGATGCATGTGCATGCCTGTGATTTTTCACAGAGGGTTTTTTTAACCTCTCTCCTGCAACATGCAGTTCACATTATAATCATATATGAACTTGGAGAAAATAAATTAATTAGAAATTCATAAAAATAAATAATTAAAATTGCAAACCAAATAAAAACAAACAAGAGAAATTACTCATAGGCATGAAGGTGGACTATGGCTTCTTTCATAAAGTCTCCTCTAGATTTATCATACAATAAAATAAACTAAAATTTCAAACCAAATAAAAACAAACAAGAGAAATTACCTCACAGGCATGAAGGTGGACTATGGCTTCTTCCAGAGAGTCTCCTCTAGATTTATCATACAATAAAATAAACTAAAATTAAGAAAGCTAAATGAATAATTTCTTGTGAATGAAATGTATTTTAAGTTTTAAATAATTACAAGTTTTCAAAATAGAAAAAGATAATTATTGCTTTGTAGCTAATTTGAGTTAGTTTTTAGTAAGGGATTGCTTTATTATTAGTTTAAAAATATGATCATGTTTTTTTAAATTTATGCAGTGCATAATTAAATTATTAGGTTAGTTTTTAGTAAGGGATTGCTTTATTATTTGTAACTTTTATATTTCAATTATTTCAAATAAAGTGGATGTTTTTTATATGCCTTTTGTCATTTGGCAAGTTTTAATATTTTTCTAAAAGTAGTGCTCTACCACCTTCTAAATTATAGCCTAATTTAAATTTATATTATGTTAAATTTAAAAATCAAAATCTAAGATTATCTACCACCTCCTAAATTATAGCCTAATTTCATTTTATATGATGTTAACTTAAATTTAAAAATCAAAATCTAAGATTATTTTAATACATATATATTATTTAAAAATGGAGTTGCTCAAGCCAATATTTTTAATCATATACATCATTAAAATAAATGTTTTTAATGGTGAGTCATAATCTCTTTTTATAGGACTTCATTTAAGTCTTCACAATTAAATGTATTTTTCTTAAAATTATCTAAGTTGTATTTTATTTATTTTAGAAAAAAACTTCACTTATGTCTCATTATATTTAAAATATTTTTAAAAAATGCCATTTAAATTTACATTTAATTTGTTAGTTTTAATTACTTATGCACATTTAAAAAATAAAAAATAATTTTATGATATTATTTAGTTTTATTATTTCAATTTTGTAACTTTTATATTTCAATTATTTCAAATAAAGTGGTGGATTAATTTTCTATTTAAATTATTTTAATTAGAATATTGTAGAAGTATGTTTTTTTATATGCTTTTGTCATTTGACAAGTTTTAAATTTTTTCTAAAATTAGTGCTCTACCACCTCCTAAATTATAGCCTAATTTAATTTTATATAACATAATCTTTTTTTTAAGGTAAGTTGTTACCAAGTGGGGGTAACTCGCATAAAATAATAAATGAAATAAAATTATATAACATAATCTTATACTTATGTTTTGTAGTGTTATTTCTTATCTTAGTGTTAATTAATTTTATTATAGAGTTATTTTCAATTAAGAGTTTAATTGATTTTACCATAGAATTTTATTAAATTAAGAGTTATTCTAGATTTAATTTGTTTTCAAAAGTTTATTTTTAACATATATTTGAAAATATAAGTTGTTATTTATTTATTTTTAAACAAAATTCAAAACATTTTTTCTTCCAAAACTAAAACAATTAAAAAAATAATTCCACCATTTACATATGATCGTTATGAAAAAAATGAAAAAGGGAAAATAACTTGGTAAGAGAAAAGCTGAAGAAGAAAGACTAAAATTATTAGAACACAACAGAGTAGAATAGAGTGGAGCAGAGTAAACCAGAGCAGACTAGAGCAGACCAGAAGAGAGCAGAGCAGAGTAGAACAAAGCAGAGTATAGTAGAATAGAGTAGAGTAGAACAGAACAAAGCAAAGTACAACAGAGCAGAGCAGAGTAGAACAAATCAGAGTATAGTAGAATAGAGAAAAGTAGAGAAGAATAGAGTAGAGAAGAGTAGAGCAGAGAATAGTAGAGTAGAATAGAGTAGAGTATAGTAGAACAGAGCAGAGTAGAGCATATCATAGTAGAGTAGAGTAGAGCAGAACAGAGTAGAGCAGAGTAGAATAGAGTAGAGTAGAGAAAACTCAACAGAGTAGAGTAGAGAAAAGAAGAGCAAACTGAACAAAGTAGAGCATAGTAGAGTAAAGCAGAGCAAAGAAAACAGAGAAGAGCAGAGCAGAGCATAACAAACTCAACAGAGCATAACAGAGAAAACAAAGCAAAGTAGAGCAGAGTAAACAAAGTAGACCAAAGCATTGTACAATAGGGCATAGAACTAATATCTTGTATATCTAAAATGCTATTTATACACATGAATATATACTTGGTGCTCTTTGCTGGTGTTGTTTTCCCCCAAAAGCTTTCTCCATGTATATTTTTTATTACTAAAATTTGTTGATTTTATTTGTTATTTGTACAAAGATAATTTCACACAATTACCATAACCCTAAGTTACTCATAACCCTTAGTTACTCAAATCAAACAACCATGATATGAATGTTTTATGTGAAGAAATACTATTCTTATGTGTACAAGTACTAGGGTGGCAATGAACATGCATTCGAATACTTCATATTATATGTTTGTCTTATGATGTGTTGATTTATGCATATTCTAAGAAATTAACTTCATTAAACTAATAATAAAACATGAAATTATGCTTCACTAAACTAAATAATTATAAATTAAAATAAAATAAATCTTATTTCTAAAATAACAAATTTTATTTAAATTAGAATTCCACAACACATAATTATTATGATAATTAATAAGAATCCAAGCACTACAATATTCTATATTTAATGAATTTCCAAAAATTATAAATAAAAAAATGATTTTTTCATAACTATAACTCTAAATAGATTAAAACCTTATTGTAACCCTAATTTTAAGCATTACCCTAATCATCACGCTAACTCTCAATCTAATCCTAATTCTAATCTAACCTTGACTCTTAGCTTAATTGAAACCCTATTTCTAAATCTAACCCTAATTCTAACCATAATCGTAAGATTACACTTACCATTGTTTTATAAGACTAACACTATATCTATCCCTATTTATAAGCCCAGCCCTAACTCAATACCTAAACAAAACCCTAATTCTAAACCTTACCTTCATTCAAATCCTAACTCTAAACCTAACACTAACCTTAACCATTATTTGGTACATGAACAAAACATTAAGTGTAACTAGATTTATAAACACAACTATAACCCTAATTAGATTAAAACTTTATTCTAACCCTGATTTTAAGCATAACCCTAAATAAAACCCTAATTCTAAACCTTACCTTCATTCTAATCCTAACTCTAAACTAATCGTGACCCTAATTCTAACTTGAACACTAACCCTAACCCTAATATAATATAATATATTTTTAATTATTATATTATAATTATAATAATATATTATATAATAATGTTATTATATATTATATTATAATAATATATTTAATCTATATCATAATATTATATTATATAATTATATTATATAGTTATAATTAGGCTTGCTGCTACAGATGCTACCAGCATACCTATATTTAAAAAATATATCTAAAGTACACCGACAAATATCCTTCTCGAGGCACCTATTTTTAATCAATTTACCTCAAATAGGTGGAATAGGTGCCTCGAGAAGAATATCTCTCTGCGTACTTTAGATATATTTTTTAAATATAGGTATGCTAGTTGTAATTTTATTGTTATTAAGAGTTGTTTTATTTTTATTTATTTTTACCTTATTTACTCGTAATTTTTAAATTTTTTTTTAATGTTGCATCCTAGATAATTTTTTTTTAATATTTTAGCAATGTATTAAACACCATTATTCCAACAATTCATGAAATTCATACCTACGATTTTCATTGATTCTTGTTTTTTTTTAATTTGTTTTTTAATTTTTATTTTTATATAACTATTATTCACAGGATGGCAGGATGACCGCTCTGATACCACTGAAATGTCCCCTTCTAGCAAGCCAAAATTTTTGCAACCTTGCAAACAATTTCAACTTGTAAAAGAGCACATTAGTATACAAATTATTTCATCATGTTCACATAAAGTGATTAAAAATAATAAACTCTATCTATTTCATATCCTTTCTAGTCATATATCCATGTTCATGATCTATCTTATATCATTAATCACATACAAGTCATGGACATACCTTGGGGAGGACATTTGTAATCCTACCCATTAATCAGACTACTCACCTAATATGAGAGGGTGTGTTAAGGTTTCCAAGACCCACGGCCGTAGGCCCAAGGCTTCGCCTCATGATCTAGAGGTACTTCACACTTGGCTCGGAGGGGCTTAAAGCTAGCTCAAGGTTCACCTACCGTTAGGCCATTTAATATTATCTAGGTCCTACGCAACCATAGGGTCAAGAACTTCATGCTACACCCAGAAATACTTCGTTCTTACCCTAGGTCTAAGAGCTTCATGCTACACCTGGCAATACTTTGCTCTTAGCTAGGAGGGGCAATGACTTGCCAACTTGAGTGCTAGACACTAGATTCCTTCTAACCACCAGTCTCATACTTATAAGGTGTGTAGGTGGATTAAGGGGAAGGCTACTAATCCTAGCCCGGTACTCCATGGTCATGTTGGTTACTTATTAAAGGTAATCTCATAATCAATCCCTTGTAGAGATATACTTATTATTCTAGGCATCAACATGCCTTCAATTTAAAATCACTATCTTGGATATTCACAATATCCACTAGGATATTGTCTTTTTTTAATCAATGCCTTAATGTCCTAGGCTATATCCATTCATTCAATCTATGATGATTTACATACATATACACCTATAATTTATCATTTAATTTCCATTCTTATGTATAAACCTATATATATTTGTTCCTTCATACTAATCTTATCATTTATATTCTTACAAATCATAAATTGAATAAGTAAGTATAAATACTTACTTACCAGCTGTAGCTTTACCTGGGATTCCTTACCTATTGCTGCCGTCTTTTTTCTATTTTCTAATATTTTCCTTGCTCGATGGAATGACTAATATAATTTTTATTGTATTGCTGTTGTTGTTTATATATTTTATTTGGCCCATAGGTCATTCTATATGTGCACACATCTTGTAACTGCCAAAAAATTGGTAGTCCCACTAATTTCATCATCCACAAATTTAAAAACAAAATTGGTAGTTCCATTATTTTTTGGTCGTCTAAAAATTTTAAAAAATTTCGTCGTCCAAAAAAAATTTTTTTGATTGTCAAGAACCTGCAATGTTTGTTTCAATCCACATTACATTTTTTATTCAACTACCATTACACTTTAATTAGAAATCTGAAGCATCAAGCAACATCATTTTTATGTGAAGCGTCATTCATCGCCAATCATTCTGTATATTGGCCAGCATATGAGTTTGGGATGTAATCAATTCCTTGGTCTGGGTATGATTTTAGTCTCTGATCAATTTCTTGGCCATTTTTAAAATCCATACTGGACTATTCTTTTCTTGGTTCAACAACAATATCTTAGTTATATTCTTTTCTAGGCTGTTTTTCTTTGTCCATTTTCATATTCTCCGCTATTCCCAGCACAACAACAATAAATCCGCCACCATGAAAGCTCTCTAATTTCATGTTGTATCTCATTCGAAACTACTTTTCCCCGGCGCTCCAACCCTTGGAAGCACTGCCATGGAAGCCATCATTAAAGGCTTGAATGTCCCATCGGCCTCTCTACTAGAAATGTACTAGATTTTTATACAAAATGTTTGTTTGGTTTCCCGCCAATAAAAAATTGACTCAAAACTTTCTAAAAATAATGTGGAAAAAGATCTAGCATGCAGATAGCAGTTGAGTGCAAGGATTTGGAAAAATTCAAGCATGCAGACAATAGTTGAGTGTGGTGAAAATCGTAGAGTTAATCTCTAGATGGACAGGCAGTGAACATATGGAGTTCTAAACTTATGGGTATGGCAGCATGAATTTGAATGTTGGATAGATGCTACCGGTTCTTTTTGTTTTAAAGCATAGTTCACATGCATTAACAACTAATGGATTTAGTTTATTGCCAATCTGGAAGTGACCTTCACTTACACATCACAAGGAAAAAGCTTCTGAAATTAAATATCATGCCCAAAAAGAAACAAAACTTAATTTCTTTTTGTACTTATGGTTAAATTTGATGATGCTTTTTACTATTGGGTGATCTCTCATTTGAAGATAATGCAATTACTTTTCCACTCTGTAGATACAAGGATGTTCACGAGTTCTCTGACAAAATGTCTCTACCATGATTTACTAAATGGTCATATTTTAGTTGGAGTTGTATAAGTTTTAATAAAAAATAACTTCTTCCTCATACTAGACTATTCTTTTCTTGGTTCAACAACAATATCTTAGTTATAAGCTACTTTGATATTGTTAATCTTTCGCTTTATCTCTTGGTACTTAATTGACCAGTTAGAAGAATTTTCTTTGGGCTTTCATCTTAATTGATCAGCTTATGATAATGTTCATCTGTATATTGATCTTCTCTAGGCCTTTGAGTCAAATGGCCTGAGCATTAAACATAAATGCCTTTACCTTATATAAACATTTTAGGCATGAGTTAATATCATAACCTTTTGGTTTTTTTTGAAAAATCTAAAATGGTTCCCTTGAATTAGAAACAATTTGATCACAACCACAAGCAATCCACACACTTTGCATGCCAATTCATTCGCAACATTTTCATCAAATCCGTTTTGTGCATGTCCTGCAATTAGTGCAATCTTGCAAGCCTATTTTTTTTAGATTGCTTTATATAGCATCACAAATAATCTGCTCATTCATATCTATGGAGATCTTGGAACTGAAATAAACCTCCTTCCGTCTTAACCATGGTCCATAGTTTAGCCCAATAATGTTTTGACTTCTATTCTTGTTTTGGTATTAAAGTAGATGTATTGAGATGAAATGTAAATAGTTTTCATTAAATTCCCAAATAGGCATCATGGTTATTTAATGCCTTTTCACCTGTAGTTTACTTCCTTGGGCCGCAACATAGTCTAGAGTTACAAATATATATGTGCATATGTAGATGCCTTCACATGTTTTGGCATATTCTTAAATTTCTTTTTTTATCAAACAATTTATTTAGATAACTCGACTTCTTTTAGAGTAGATTTTAAGAAAGATTTGATATTATGTACAACTCTGTTTCACTTAAATACTACAAATCTCAAACTTAGTAACAAAAGTGAGTAAATGAAGTCTGTTTAACATGAAAGCTCAAGATGATGAACAATCTTCATGTATTGAAGTTCAATATTGATGTCAAAATATAAAATTAAAATACAAATGAAATTTGCAAATATTTAAAAAGTATGTACCTCGACAACCCCCATTTTCGATAAGATTGAGAGAATGCAGGTGTGAATAGTCCTCAACACTTGGGTTTACTTAACCATATAAGAGGCAGTAAATTTTTGAATCAAACATTTCCAAGTTACCAAAGGGGTAAAATTAATAGTTATTCCAGTCAATGAACACATTTCTAATTTAGATGGGAATGGATGGAAGAAATTGTTGGACACCACAATCCGTGTTGAGAACGTAATTATTAAAAAAAAGTTCAATGTGAAAGTGATTGTTATGACATGATACATATAAAATGACTTTTATTTAAACATCAAAAGGTTTAATAGTCAAACATTCAATAGTAAGTTTACACTTCATGTACACTAAAAAGTGGTAAATAATTGTCCCAATTGTATCAGTCAATTTATCTTTAATGATCAAATGTTAGATGAATGGCCATACAAAACTTGTGACAATTCAATTATTAATATTACACTACACATTGAGAACTAAGTGATTTAAATCTTACTTTTGGCATGCATAGAGAGTCACATAAGGCCTTGCAGTGAAGGTGTGATCTAGTTGTCCTTAACTGGGCAATCAATATCTTGGCATTCACGACAATTCTAATTTTTTCATAGACACTTTTTGAGATGTAACAAATAAGAAAACCAATCTCATAATAAAATTATATAATTATTTTTTATGTTTCTCAAATTTTTATCTTGGAAGGGTTTTACTTAGAGTGTATTGTATACAATGATCAAATAAAATTTGAATTCCATAAACAAAAGGACTCAACACATGATAAAACATATATAATGTGTAAATATTTATACAATATAGATTTTCTTTATGTTTTAGAGATTTTTTAATTAACCATAAATAAAGGAGAATCATTAATGATAAGATGCAATTATTTCAATTATTTTTACTTGTCATGGTGGATAATTTTAGATATACATGTACATTTTAGTTTTAATTTAGATTAAATTTACTCATAATTTAATTTATGAGTCATTTGGCACATGTTTTTAAGAGTAAGATTCAATACAAGGCATACCCAAGGCATGTGAATTGTATTTGTGCCTTGTGTATGCTTTGACATTTTGCATACATGTATATTGGGCACTTGCAACAACAACATGGTAGAAAATTTAGGTTTTGATTATTCTTTTATTGAAGTCCATCTCTTGTTCCAAAGCTCTCATTTGGGCACAAGTGGGGAGGATGGTGGCCAAGGTTGTGGAATCTAACCTTATTCCTTCTAATTGCATTTGCTTAAAAGTTTCCAAGGTAATATTGATAAATACATTTTGGGTATATTCTAAAATCATTACAATCCAAGAAACTATGTTCTTTTGAGGTATATATTCAAACAATTCACATGCCTTATATACTATTTAGTGATGGGCCTATAAATATTTGTAACCCCAAATCATAAACATTATTTATGAAGGGTTTTTTGGTTTTAGATTATTGAATGTTAATATTAAAATTTCGCATTTGGAATCCATAATATGTTAATAAGAGAGTTGAATTGCAAGTATTGTCTTCCATTCTTTTAAAATTATGCTTTAGAATTAAAATGATCAACTAATCAAATCATGATGATACATTACCAAAATGGCCAAAACATACAAAGAACGGTTATAGTGTGCATACTAAAATATAAATATCTACTATTTGGTGATAGGCCTATAAATATTTGTGCCTATTGGCCATTTGATAGCACCTTTGGTGCTTTTACTAGTAATATATACTTTCCACATACTTTTCCATCATATGCCCTTATGCCCTTTTATATATTTCCAAGGGTTTACTGTGGGTAAAAGGATATACCATTTCCAACGTTTGCGGCTTTAATAATATTTTTCTTTTTATTTATTTATTATTTATTAAGGTGATCACTGGTGTCAACCAACTTAACAGCATACATACTTTTATTTATATTTGATTGCCTTATATAAGATCATTGATTTTATTTCATAGGAACTACTTCTCTCACTTTATATAATTATAGTATAGGATAATAATATTATTATTATTTATTAGATAATAAGTAATAATAATAATATATATTTACTTAAATATATATTTTACCAAAGCAATTTCACTGACTTTTATATGTTGTTTAAATCTTTAATTTAAACAATGTCTTAATATCGGGTCATGATAAACTTTATAATAATTAACTTATAATATTATATTTATGTTTACTCTTATATATATATATATTTATTAATATTTATATTGTTATATAATAATTAATATTATATTTATATTTATTATCATATATTGTTATTATATAATAATAATATGCTATTTTAATATTTATATTTATATTAATGATTATAATTGTTATTTATATTTAGAATATTTATAGATAATATCATGGACTATGGCTAAATCTTTAATTTAAACAGTTCCTTGATATGGGGACATGACATGCTCCATGTGATAATAAACCACAAGTGGCAAGGGATATAAATGAGCTCATAGGCCAATTAATTGTGAGAAGATTAACTAACACCACTGCCCCTCAGGCTGCATTATTGGTGGTAGCTATAACAAAATTTAGTGAAGTTGCAACAAAGAAGCTACAAGCAGAACTAGACAAACAGAGGGAGGATTATGTGAAGCTATTACATGAGTACAACAAGCTCAAATCACTTGTTCCTTCCACTAGAATTGAAGTTTTATTAGCACCTTCTGTGTCTAGTCCAAAGAGTTCATCAGGATATGAAGGATATTCTATTGGTGTTACTGAATTACAAGAAAATTTGAGAAGGATCAACAGTTTGATTGACAAACTCAAAGAAGAGCACAAAAGTGAACAGCTAGCTCTGATTAAAAACTTCTTGGATCATCAGATGAGTAAAGTGTTGAATAAAGTAGATGATGCATGGGTTTGTCTAAGTAATTTGAAAAAGGTAATTGAAAGCCACACTATGAATGGGTCAGACTTAAGGGATATTCTAGGTACTTGGATTCCCTATGTGCATGTGACAAATCATATTTATAATAGTGCCAATGTAGGTTCTGATGTGCCAGATGGAGTGATCGACACGCATGAAGTCATATGACTTTTGAACGAAGTCTTTGCTTTTCATGACCGACTTGATATAATGCTAAAGGACAGATTTAATAGCTTGAAGTCTCTTGAAAAGTATTCCCTACCGCCATTTTGTACTAAAAATGGCACTGAAAAGTCTCTATCAGATTGGAAAGCACAATTTGCCAGCATAGTTTCTGTCTCCATCAAATCAATCATCATTGGGAGCAAGATTGATCATGTGCAATGTAATGCTCGAATGGACATGCTACTAAATTTAGAATCCGTCTTGAGTAGTTTCATAAAAGAAACTAAAATATCGTTAGATGCCAGGTACATGACTTATATGCAAAGAGGTGATAAAATTTTGAAGTACAATTGGCCAGCAAATGAGGAATATAATGTATGGGTGCAAAGTATGTGATGTAATCACAATATGTAATTTTATGTCTAGTCTATGTTTAGGAGCAATAAATTATAGGGGATTTTGGTTTGTGCAGTATGAGTACTTTTGTATGATGTATTCTCCCCAATTGAATTAAATGACATAATGCAAACCATTTATGCATCTTATCTCCATCTGTATTTTTTGTAAGTGACGATTGAGAATTTGAGAATTATTACAATCAAGGATTTATAAATTATTACTTCTCTCATGATGAATCTTACTAACAGTTTTAATTATTTATGATAACTTATAACTTTTACAGTCACTTAAATTAGGTTTAGAATAATGTTCAAAATTTTAATCTAATCAGGGTTATGGTTATGTTTATAGTTTATAAATTTTGTTAGTGTTACATTTAATATTTTATTTATGTACCAAATTATGATAAAATGCCACATGTCAGGAAAGTATCTTTGGCGGGACAACGAAATTCATTCTACAACCAAAGGTTTAAGGGACACATGGCACCTTATTGCACTGTTGCAACTTTAAGCTTTTGGCTTAAAGCAAGGTTGCGAAGTGCGATGAGACAAATTATTATTATATATAATATAATATAATTATTATATATTATAATAATAATTATATAATATAATAATTATTATAATATAAAATATATAATAATATAACTATTATTATATATTATATAATATAATTATAATTTATTATTATATTATATAATTATTATCACATATTATATTATTATTGATAATAATATGATATATGATAATAATTATATAATAATAATATATATCTATTATTATATATTATATAATATAATATATAATAATAATATATAACTATATTTTTTTTAAAAAGAGGGGTAAAAATTTATAAGAAAATTAAGGAATAATACAAAACAACCAAAAGAAATCAATGAATCCCCAGAAGGACCCCACAAGGGCATAATTACATAGTCCTATCATCCAGAATAGCCTTTTCCAACAACCTCCCGTACTCTGGAGATAGAAGATTCCAATCTCCCACATCCCACCTATCCTCCTGCTCTGAAGCCCACTTGGCCAAACAGTCTACCACTTTGTTCCATTCTCTAGGAATATGACAAAAGAAGATATATTCCAACAAACTGCACAGACTCAAAATTTGCTTAACCAGTAAAGCTAGTTGTCAACTAGCTCCCGCCAACCTTCTATCATTCAGCATATCAACAATTATCTGTGAATTAGATTCACAAATAATCTTCCTCCAGCCAAGGGAGTAGCCTCTTTCCACAACATAGAGGATAGCCAGGGCCTCCATAAGATTGTTAGTTCGTTGCCCTTATACATGGAGAAGATAAACACACATTCCCCAGCATTGTTTTGCCTAATGCCACTAATCCCAGCATGACCAAGATTCCCCCAAGAAGAACCATTAGTATTCACTTTTAGAACACCCTGAGGAGGAGGGGTCCACTTACCTTCACGCTAAATTTTATGCTTGGGACACCGAGGACTTCTTCTCCCCATGTAACCAAGGCCACCCACCACCAAGTTCAAATTCCTTATAACAACCTCATCACAAGGATTGACAACATCTACCGTGTCACACTTCGTAGAAATAGTTTCTTGAACCTTGCCAAGAATCTTATGCCAAATCTGCGCCATTGCCATTTGCACCCCCTAAAATATCTTCTTGTTCCTTTCCAACCACATCAACCAAATAATAAGGGATGGGCCAAGGAACCAAGCAACTTTGAGAAAAGATGTCTAAGCAGGAGGCCTACCCAAACTATCCCAGAACTCAACTAGGGAAGTAGCATGAACATAGACATGATTCCAAGCTCCCCACCAGAAGTGCCAAATCACCTGAGCAAAAGGACATAAGAAAAAGAGATGAGAGGAACTTTCTTCACTATTATTACAAAGAACACAAATAAAGGGACCAAGAAAACCTCTCTTCTACAAATTATCCTAGGTAAGACATCTATTTTGCACAACCAACCATAAGAAAAAGTTGCATTTAGGCCAGGAAAATTTGCTCCAAACCTGCTTCCACCAAGGCACCTCAATCCTTCCAAATACTTGTCTGTCCAGCTCAAGGTAGCCTAAGGCCACAGTAAATTTACCCTTAGGAGAAGGAATCCAAGCCAGAATATCCCTCCCAGAGAGGGAATTACATAATCTATCCACCAAAATACTAGCTAGCTCTAACCGAGCCTCCTTAGTTCCCCCCAGCAGCCACTCCTGTAGAGTCTTCCAGTGTACCACCTCCACCTGACCCAGAACTTGCACTAATTTAAAGTCTCGCACTCTACTCCAACTAGCATCAAGAAAGCTACTATAGAGGGGCAAGAGATGAGGATACAAAGTCAAGATGGGAGGCTGCCCATCCCAAGAATCATGCCAAAAGAGAGCATCCGAGCCACTATTGCAGATCCAAAAGAGACCCTACTTAATTAGATTCGGCCCTCTTTTGAGTCTCCCAAATCATGGAGCCCTTCCTCGATAGGGCATACCGAGGCACATCCTCAGTGCACACCCCCTGAAGATATTTAAAAGTAAGAATCCTAGCCCAATCCTGATCCTGGCTAGTACACCATCACCAATATAGCTTAGCGGCTAAGGCCTGTCCAACCATACCCGCTAGCTTGAGACCAAGGCCACCCTCCTGCTTTAGCCTGCAAACAGAGTCCCACCTGACAAGGCTCCATTTTGAAGAAGACAAATTACCAGCCCATAGAAATTGACTAGCAATGGCCTCAAACTCCTTAACAAAGCACAGAGGGACAACCTACACAAAACATCTATAGATAGGAAGGGCCTGCACCACAAACTTTAATAGAGTCAAGCACCCAGCCGACGAGAGCCACCGACAAGTTCAATGACTTACCTTCCTACGAAACTTATCCAACACCTCCTACTAAAGGTCTCTGAGTTGGGAGTCCATCGAGATGGGGATCCCAAGATAAGAGAAGGGGAGAGAACCAATCTAAAACTAGAGAATCTAAGCAATCATGTTCTGGATAATTCAAGGAGTATTAAAGAAGAAAATTGACGACTTATCTTCATTAATATTTTTCCTAGAAGCAGTTAAATAAATATTCAAAGTCATCTTTAAGTTCATAGCCTCCTAGATTATGGCCATACCCATCAAAGCCGTATCATCCACGAACTACAAGTGAGAATAAGGATGCATGCACCCACCCCAACTCTAACCCTGCATCAGACCTTGATTAACACGGGACTTGATAAACCTGCCTAGCCCCTTCGCCATAATGATGAAAAGGTAAGGAGAGAGAGGATCCCCTTGATGAAGGCATCGGGAAGCCCCAAACAAAGTTGAAGGTTCACCATTAATAAGAATAGAGAAGGAGGAAGAAGTCACACATCTCATAACCCAATCAATCCACTCCCCATCGAAAAACCTTTTGTAAGAATGCCCATCTAACCCTATCATAAGCCTTTGCCATGTCAAGTTTTATGAACATGGCTTTCTCCTTTGAAATCACCATAGAATGCATGGCCTCAGTGGCAATCACAATCTCATCAAGAATTTGCCTACCAACAATGAAATAGCCTTGTTCAGGAGAGATCAAAGAATTGATCCAAGGCTTGAGTCTTTCCGCAATCAATTTAGTGATAATTTTGTAAACCACATTGCAGAGAGCAATGGGTCTAAATTGATCCAGACAATTTGCTCCCTCCCTTTTTGGAATAAGAGCCAAAAAAGTAGAGTACATGGTCCATAGCATCTGCTTATTACTCTATGACTCTTGGACCACCTCAAGAAGATCCAACTTGATAATTTCCCAAAACTCCTAGAAGAACTCAACAGGAAATCCATCCGGGCCTGGGGCCTTACCTTTTCATTTGAAACATAACCTCTTCCAACTCAGGCAACAAAATAGGATGCATGAGGGCTACATTCATCTCATGAGAAGCTAGAGAAGGAATACAACCCAAAATAGCACTCTCCTTAGTACTAACAGGGGTAGTGTCTTCAGTGAATAGAGCAGTGAAAAATTGAGCAGCCTCCCTAGAAATCTCAGCCATAGATGACAACTGTAGCCCTTTCGACGAAACTAGAGTGGGAATAAGATTTCCCATCCTCCTAGCTTTGACCAAATTATGAAAAAAGGTCGTATTTCGATCCCCTTCCTAAAGCTAGTCAACACGAGACTTCTGCTTCTAGAAAATCTCCTCCCTTAGCTCCCACTCCTCCAGCTCTTTAACAGCTATAGCCTCTTCCCAAATCAAATCCTTAGTAAGACCATGGTCCTAGATCTAGTGAGTTATGGCATCTAAATCTGCTTGAGCCAACATCTTGTTAAAGTGAAGGTTGCCAAACCAATGTTTATTCCACCTCTTGAGCTTAAACTTCACATACTATAATCTTTTGGCAAAGGAATACATAGCCCTACCATGAGCAGGCTTCCCTTATTGCCATAATCAGCCATAAGGTCATGAAGCGAGGAGTCCCTCAACCACATGAGTTGAAACTTGAAGGATGGGTTCTTAGGGAATTCAAAAGCACTAGCAGAAAGCTTAATCGACCAGTGATTTAACCCTTTCCAATCCAAAATCTTTGAACTGGTAGACCATCGATCCCCCACCCAAAAGCAGGAAACCAAGAACTGATCTAGCCTCTAAGATATAGAATTCTCCCCACATCTCCTATTATTCCAAGTGAAGATACCATTGTTTGGCTTCACATCAACGAAGTTTAGGAATTCAATGTTGTCCCTAAGGAGACCAGCAGACTGGTCTAACCTAGCATTCCCACCATGTTTCTCTGCAAGACAAGACATGACATTAAAGTCCCTTGCCACAATCCACGAGACCAAGGGAGGCAGAGATCTGATATATCTCACCACATGAGCCCACAACTGAGCTTTACCAGAAAGATCTGTAGGAGCATACACATTGGTAAAAAGATAGGTTTCACCCGACTCCAGATTGGAAGCAACCATAGATAGAACCGAGCGACTTGAACACCATCAAAGAGGGGCAATCTTCTGAGGATCCCAGAAAAAAGCCATCCCCCCAGAATTACCATGAGCCCCAACACACTGACACAATCTACGAGACCAAATTCTGGAGCTCTCTTTAGCATACCATCCACAGATAACTTAGTTTCCTGAAGGAAGACCTTATCAAGACCATGAGTACCAATCATTTCTCAAATAGCCTTTTGTTGAGGGATGTTAATCATACCCATTACATTCCATGAAATAACAATCATTTCTGAGATTAGGAGAAGTGGGAGTTAATGGTTTTCACTAACCCCGAATCCAGCAAATTCTCACCAAGCAACTTAACCTTCTCCAGATCCTTCTTGTGGCCCACCTTGGAAGGTTTCTCCATAGGCCCCTTTTTCAGGGACTTCTCCTGCAAACCAAGAAATTGCACAGCCCCACTATTCTTCCTAGAATCTAAAGCCACCTTAGAGTGAGAATAAATAGGGCCTCTCAAGGCCTCAGCCCCTTTCAACACCACTGGCTCACTTTGAACTGAACCAACTGGAAACTGAGACGTGGTATCAATGATGATCAGATCAACCTGTGCTTCTCCCAAAGGCAAGTTCTAACAATTAGCCCCTTTGTCACCATCCAAATCCACTCCCAAGGACTCCCCACCAACAGGAGGCACAACAGGACACCCCTACTCCTGGACTACGTCCTCCAGAACCGATTGGAGACCCCATCTTCTTGTCTATCCTTCAATGTTCTCTTCAAGCCTCTCCCTTTATTATGGGGCTTGACCTAGGTGAATCCCTCCTTATCTATCCCCCATCATGCATAGGGGCCTTCCCTTTATCATTCTTAGGAGCTGGACTGGAGTTAGAATTAGATGCACTAGCCACCTGATTAACCCGAGGGCACTTCCTTTGCAGATGTCCATATTCATGACAAAAATGACATCTAAAGGGGAGGGTTTCATAATCAAGTTGTTGAATCTAAGAAACATATCCAAGGCTTATCTCCATAGAATCTGGCAATGGGTTATTCAAATCAATTTCCACACAAATACAGGCATAAGTAATTACCTTTTGGTCCAGAGTTTGCTGAGCTGGACCAACCGGCTTACCAAGGAGAAGAGTGATCATGTGTAAAATATCACTCCTCCAGTAATCCAATAGAAGTCATGGAAGACAAACCCAGACCGGAACCCTCGAAGGAAGTTCCTCAGCCGCATTAAACCCCACATGCTAGGGTTTCAAGAAAAGCCCAACCTAATTGAAGAAATAAGGCCCTCCTTCAAAAGCCCTATTCCTATCTGCCATGCATGTAAACACCACTATAAAATAATTGTTAGCAGCCACCTTTATCTCCATATCCCTCTCGAGATTCCAAATCTTTCGAGCCCAAGACTCCAAAACTGGCAAAGATAGCTGGATCCCCATGAACTTGCAGATAAAAGCATGATTGCTTAGGTATGCCACGTCCTCAGCAACGGATTTGGGTTGAATAACCAATATAGGGCATTCTTGGCTTCTCACCAAATAACCGTTAACTTTCTTGGGTTTGGACCCACCTTTCTCCAGTGATGAACCTTCATTGAGTGAGGAATTGTTTGTAGCCCCAAAAGGCATTTCATGGATGTGAGGAGAAGGATCAACAAGCTCCATGCCTCCAGAGCACAACACACAGGGATACCCCTCACAAAAAAGAAAACCCCCACGCTCACACAGGGAAGGGAGAGTAGAAAAAATGCAATGAAAAAATCCTGAGCAAAAATCCCGATCAAAATGCACACAGCAGAAACAAATTGCTCCTCCATCCAAGCACTGCTTCCCCTAAACAACCCCCAAACGCTACCCACATGCAGATCACAAAGACAAAAGCAAAAGCCTCACGGCTAGGGTTTCCCCTAGCCCGTGTGGCCAAGGAAATGCAGTAGCAACGCCATCATTACTCCTATTATCAATAACCAATAATATATAACTATTATTATATATTATATAATATAATATATAATATAATTGTAATTTATTATTATATTATTATTATTATCATATATTATATTATTATATGATAATAATATAATATATGATAATAATCATATAATATAATTATTATTATATATTATATTATATAATATATTATAATATAATATATAATAATTATTCAACCATTGGCATTCATGTTGTCATCAGAATATTCACAACAAATGATAAAATGACACATGTTAGGATTTAGGAAAGTACATTTGGCAAGACCATGGAATTCCCCCTATGGCCAAAGTGATACATGTCACCTTATCACACTGTCATAGCTTTAAGTTTTCAGCTTAAAGCAAGGTTGCAATGAGGCAAATCCTTGCGACAAGACAAAAGAGACCACCACATGTTAGAGGTTTAGAGTGGATATGCTTGATAAATATCAAACATATATTAAAATAGATCAGGGCGATTAAAAACACGGACCCACAAGGAACACATGGTGTCTTCACGCATTGTCGCAACTTCAGAAATATAGGCTTAAATGGAGGTTGTGATGTCCACGACAAAATCAGACTTAGAATAAAATAAAGGGGCTCAGGGCCGGTAACTTAGAACAAAGGGGCCAGTAACTCGATGACCACCAAGGGGATAAAAGAACAACTTAAGTAGGGGAACTGGCTACACAGGTCAACGATCAATTATAAGGATAAACCCTGAACACCTTAGATGACACCAACCGCAGTGTTTTTACTTGGGGATTTTGCAGAGTGAATCATGATAAAATAAAAAACCCTAAAAATTTGAATTGACATAACACATCCATTTATCTTTGTCCTTTTTATACATCGCTATACATTGCCATTGAACTCACTTATCTTTTCCATGTGATGAATGTTATTTAATATTGAAAATTTGAACCATCTGTATACATTGCAATTTGCCATTGAACTCGTGTCAATTTCAAATCGTAATTACTTCTATATTTTTTATTAAAATTTAACACCACCCTTCAAAAAATTCAGGGAATTACATCATACATGAACATCTAACCAACCTCAAAGTTACAAACAAAATTTCTATCCTTCAACCTTGAATCCTTGCTTTGGTCCTCCAAAAAAATTTTGGTTCCTCTTTTCGATGATGCTTAATGAATATTTCACTATAGTCCATAACTATCCTATTAACAGGGAATGTCTCTGTTACAAATTCAATTATGTACTCATTCACAATGTCACTAAATGATTTTCTATGGAACCTTGCTTTATATGTACAAGAAACCACTAGGTATGGGTAATAATAAGGCTAGTAAAGGAGAACTAAATTGATTTTCTCGAGGTCACTAGAAATTGAGTTGCAATACCAATTCCATGCGTCAATTCAAATTTCTAGTTTCTCATACATGCATGTATGTGTAGGAGATTGAACCCGCCAACCAGAATAGAATGCGTCATTTGCAAATGTTAAAAGTGTTGATTCTTGACATGATTTATTCCACTTGACGAATACTTCTATTTCTTCATTATGAGAATTGCAAAGCAATAACATCCTGCATAGCCACATATAGACAAAATTTTCTATCATACTTATTACTATTCTACATCTATGAACTGAGAACTCTATCACATAGTTAAATTTAAAATCATGAATGAACACAAAATAAGTACTTGATAACTTACTTTCTTCGCATAGCTGCTGTAATGAAAGCCATTACCTTGAACTTCTACAATTTATTGATTCTTCTACTATCTGAAACTTAGTAATGCAATATAAGGTTGAAACAATAAACACTATCATATATACATGACACATGTACTGCCATGAAAAATGGGTAATAAACAACAAGCAACTACATTTAATTGACTCTGTCGTAGCTTGGAAATTTACATTGGCTAATCTATGTGGTTTGTCACTTGCCTTTAATGAACTCAATTGGCATTGACTAATCTAGCTGGTTAAGTGTTTTCAATCAAATAAATCATATGACTCTAATTAATGATAAAGGTACTGCAAGTGCAGTCTATCCTATCAATCGTGCGACACTATTTGAATCCATCCCAATTGAGATCACAATTAACCCACCGTAAATGGAAATAAATGTTAGCACCAGGAGTGACTGTTATATGTGGCGTGTTGTATGGTTATTGTACACTTTCACATGTGACACAATAGATATAGCCCTAATCCTCTTCTATAAGTTTATTAGGCATCTTCCTTCTTTTTTAGTTGTTTTTTTTCACAATTTCATGGCGAATTGCTATCATTGAGATTCAAGATGAGTCATTTAATTTCTCGTCATGTTTGTCTCTTGCCTTGCAAGTGGGAAATGACAGATTTTGATAGATATGATGAGCAAAAACTGCGGAAGGTGTTTTTGATTGACTCCCCCCGATTGACAATGATGTCTAGGATATTAGTGGCCATGATATTCTTTCACAATATCCTCAACAAAATCTTTTCAGTGACATCATCTATGCATTTCTGTCGAATTTAATGGACCTGCTTAGTGATCCAAGTCTGGTGAATATGATAGGGAAGGTAATGATTCAAGAATCGCTTATCCCTGGGGATAAGCTTGATTTAGCTTTAAATGATTATGATTGTGATGTCAGACCATGGGATAAGGCTAGAATTTTCCCTTTACATTTGTTAGAGCGCTCAGTTGCAGCTAAACATATTCTTAAGGAGGCAAGGAGGGCAATTTTTAGAGGCTTGCTAGAGTGCTTTAACATGACACTTATTTTACATAATGATTTATCTAACTATTACTTAAGAAGGGCAAGGTCTATTGTCTATGTCGTAGATTTTATTTTTCATGTGGTGGTTGTCAGAAGACAAATGAATGGTGGCCACTAAAAATTTTATTTAAATGAGTTTTTGAAAATTTAAACTATTTTGAATTTTCCCTTTTCTGCGTACGCTTTTATCCAAGGTTCATGTTAGGGCACCTTGGGCTTGGATGAAGACTATGTAAATACTAAAAAATCCTTTGTAGATTGTAAAATGAAACTCTTTTGTTTAATATAATATATTAATATGCATTACCGATATAGATTACAATTGTTGTCAACATTTTAATTCTTTTGTCTTATTATCTATTATTTTTCGATAATAACATATTTCTAAAACTTTTATTATTTATGGTTAGATCGATTGGTTGATTCTGGAAGTATTATAATTTAGAATATATGTAAAAAATAAATTTAATCAAAATCATTCCTTGAATCCTTTAGAAAAGAGATTAACAATGTCTGTAATTAATGAAATTAACAAATTAAAATTAGAATCATCTCTCATTTTATTGAGTCAAAAAACTTAAACAACTATTACAGAAAGATGACAACACAAAGGTGACATCCCTTTATAATAAAGGTTGCATGGTGAAAGAAGAAGCCTTCGGCCCCTCACTGGATAAATATTTCCAATTGATAGAGAACTAAACACTGTGTATTTCCCTCATATTTTCCTTACAACACAATGAAGAAGAAGCCTTCGCTTGAGCTCTGGCCAGTGGACCGGGAAGACTATGTGAATGAAATTGGGAATAAAGCTGGGGCTTTCTTCAAACTTTAAGAAGAAAGGCTAACATGGTGAAAGAAGAAGCCTTCTACAGTTTGGAATGTCTAGAAGGAAGTTAGAAGAATCATCATATTAAGCTGGCTGCCAGAAAGATGAACCAATGGATTGGGAGAGACCATTGTCCACAATTCATCACTAGGCTGCCAGAAAGATGTGACAGTAGATTGGTAGAGAACACTAACTACAATCCATCAGATAGATGCAAGACCATCTATCATGCAATTCTGCCAGATGCATTTGGCTGCACAGCCAAGGCACTTTCCAACTGCAATGAAAGAAGATTGATGCTAGAAGGCACCATTCTCTTTCCTCTTTATTTCCCAAGTAGTCGGTTGTTATCTTACTAGCTCCTCCCATGTCATACATGGAGTTCCCATGACTCATTTTTTTCATCTTACAAGAACTAGGTCCTTCAAGGTAAGGATAACAACCCAACTGTGTAACCATTCTAATTGCTTTCTCTGCTGAAAAAAATGCATTCTAACTAAATAATTCCCTTGAAATTAGCTAACAAGGAACAACCAAAAGTTGAAATTAATTGTTGAAAGCATCTTTCTCCATCCCTTTATAGCCATGACTACTAGGAATTCAAAAAATCATTACCTATAGGCTATCTGTCAATATATCTTACTAACCCTACAAATAAATCTCTAGATGCCAAAATGTCACTTCATATCATGCTCTAAGAGCATTTGGGCATCCAATTCAAGAAATCCTCGTATGGACTTGACATCTTACTCATATGGACTTGACATCTTACTCGTATGGACTTGACATCTCGCATCAAAAAGTACCTTGGCTCCCTTTACAAAGCTTGATTTTGCATCCACTTGATCACCTTGGGTGACTGATGTGACCACTAAAACACCAACCATCAGAGCAAATTGCTCCACTTGTAATTTTTTCCACCGTTTGATGAACAAATGATGAACGGTTGTAGTTCAATTATGGAAGGTAGATCTCCAACTCTACACGTTGCCAAAAAAATCCTTTGGAATCAACCAGGAGTTGTTATATATTATCAGATCAATGGTTGAGATATAATAAAATATATAATATATTTATATTGATTATTGTATACTATATTGTATATAATATGAATTATTTAATATAAAATAAAAGTCAAGGTGGCGGTAGAGAGCAAGCCCTCAACTGTGAAGATGGGCCCACCTATTAATTTTGCGATGTACATGAAAAATCACGATGCAATCATCATGAGCCACATGGCATACAACACAGTCCACTTGTCTCTATTCTGGAGACTTTGTGTATAAATTTGGGTGTGTTAGTACTTTCACCTGAAATAGAACTTATGTCATCAATCTGTGATCATCTGATGATAAAAAAATTATTAGAATATTATAAGTACATCAATGTAAATTTTAAGCTTACATTCGTCAAATTTTGAGGCACCAATTTTCCATTTATTGACATGCGTGGGGGTAAGTGCAAGAAGATGGGGGGCCAAAAAGGGGTCTTAAGTGGCAACTTTTTTCTGAAATCAAGAAATGCTGGCCTTGGATGAGAAATTGAGCATAGTTACACTCAAAATTTTAAGATGCAACAAAAACAATGTTCGTAATGCTCCGAGTCTACTTTCTAAAATACTAATTTTTTTTTGAAAATGGTATAGATTAAGGGGTTGAAAAGAGGGAGCCACAAAAATTGGTGTTATTTCTGTCAAAAAAACATAACATAGCATGTTTTGTGGCTCCCTCAAAAGGTTAACTTTTTTTTGGTATTTTTAAAATTGCTTTAGTGAGAGATTAGCTAACAACATGTAGTTTATGCTCGATTTTTCTGATAATTTTTTAATGAATATTTGATTTTTTTACTAATTTTCAAAGTGGACACATCCTAAAAACAAAATTTTGGTCATGCTACCCCTATAAATTTTGAAAACTAATGGAAAATCATTTTTTTAATATGTGTAGAATGGAGTCTAGTTTCTAAAAATGTATTTTTTTTGAAATTTCAATGAACGATTAATTTACAATGAAAAAAAGACCAAACACTAGTTTTTGCCCAAAAATAGACACACAAACAAAAGAAATTAAAGATGAAAGGCTTAACATTATCAAAATGTGAAAAAAATTACATCGTTAAATAGCTAAGAGAAGCCTAACATTACCCAGGTGTTTGATTTGTTTGACATTAAAACACGTGCAAATCTGAGGGTTAGCACGAATGAAATTATGTGAAATCCTATAGAATATGCAAAAACACATCTTTGGACATTGGGAAGGCACTCCAAGCCTTTGGATTGGAAATCCAAAGCAAATCCCAAGCCTAAGGCTTGGGATTCCCAAAGCAAAATATAACGTGAGCGCATCATAACGTGCTCGCGTTATGTTTTGTTTTGCATTTTTTCCCTTTTCACAAAAGTTTGCACGATGTTTGTCATGTTTGACATAACGCGAGCGCGTTATAACACACTCACATTATGTCTACATTGGAATGTTTTATGTTCAAGGTTATTAAGCATGTGTGTATGTATACTTGTATGTATGTATGTATGTAGGTATGTATGTATGTATGCCTATATGTATGTATGTATGTATTGATGTATGTATGTAGGCCTATATGTATGTATGCATACTTATATGTATACATATGTATGTATATATGTATGCTTGTATGTATGTATGTATATATGTATGCTTGTATGTATATATGTATGCTTGTATGTATGTATGTATGCATGCTTGTATGTATGCATGTTTGTATGTATGTATGTATGTTGAAGGTTTAGGGTTGATGGCTTAGGGATAAGGGATTAGGGTTTAAGGTATAGTGTCGGGGGTTGAGGGTTTAAGAATAGGGATAGCATTTAGGGTTTAGGGTTGAGGGATTAGGGTTTAGGGTTTAGGGCTAAGGGATTAGGGTTTAGGGTTTAGGGTTGAGGGATTAGGGTTTAGGGTTGATGGATTAAGGTTTAAGGTTGAGGGATTAAGGTTTAAGGTTGAGGGTTTAGGGATAGGGTTTAGAGTTTAGGGATAAGGGATTAGGGTTTAGGACCTTGAGGGATTAGGGTTTAGGGTTGAGCCTTTAGGGATAGCGTTTAGGATTGAGGGATTAGGGTTGAGGGTTTAGGGATAGTGTTTAGAGTTTAGGGATAAGGGATTAGGGTTTAAGGTTGAGGCTTTAGGGATAGCATTTAGTTTTGAGGGATTAGGGTTGAGGGTTGAAGGATTAGGGTTAAGGTAGAGTGTTGAGGGTAGAGGGATTAGGGATAGGGTTTAGGGTTGAGGGATTATGGTTTAGGGTTGAGGGTTTAGGGATAAGGGATTAGGGTTTAAGGTATAGTGTCGAGGGTTGAGAGTTTAGGAATAGGGATAGAATTTAGGGTTTAGGCTTGAGGGATTAGGGTTTAGGGTTTAGGGATAAGGGATTAGGGTTGAGGGATTAAGGTTTAGGTTTTACGGATTAAGGTTTAAGGTTGAGGGTTGAGGGTTTAGGGATAGGGTTTAGAGTTTAGGGATAATGGATTAGGGTTTAGGACCTTGAGGGAATAGGGTTTAGGGTTGAGGCTTTAGGGATAATATTTAAGGTTGAGGGATTAGGGTTGAGGCTTTAGGGATAGGGTTTAGAGTTTAGGGATAAGGGATTAGGGTTTATGACCTTGAGAGATTAGGGTTTAGGGTTGAGGCTTTAGGGATATTATTTAGGGTTGAGGGATTAGGGTTGAGGGTTTAGGGATAGAATTTAGAGTTTAGGGATAAGGAATTAGGGTTTAGGACCTTGAGGGATTAGGGTTTAGGGTTGAGGCTTTAGGGATAGTGTTTAGGGTTGAGGGATTAGGGTTGAGGGTTGAGGGATTAGGGTTGAGGGTCAAGGGATTAGGGTTAAGGTAGAGTGTTGAGGGTAGAGAGATTAGGGATAGGGCTTAGGGTTGAAGGTTTAGGGTTGAGGGATTAAGGTTTAGGGATAAGGGATTAGGGTTTAAGGTATAGTGTCGAGGGTTGAGGGTTTAGGAATAGGGATAGGGTTTAGGGTTGAGGGATTAGGGTTTAGGGTTTAGGGATAAGGGATTAGGGTTGAGGGTTGAGGGATTAAGGTTTAGGGTTAAGGGATTAAGGATTAAGGTTAAGGGTTGAGGGTTGAGGGTTTAGGAATAGGGTTTAGAGTTTAGGGATAAGGGATTAGGGTTTAGGACCTTGAGGGATTAGGGTTTAGGGTTAAGGCTTTAGGGATAGCATTTAGGGTTGAGGGATTATGGTTGAGGCTCGAGGGATTAGGGTTAAAGTAGAGTGTTGAGGGTAGAGGGATTAGGGATAGGGTTTAGGGTTTAAGGTTTAAGGTTAAGGGATGAGGGTTTAGGGTTGAGGGTTTAGGGATAAGGGATTAAGGTTTAAGCTATAGTGTCGAGGGTTGAGGGTTTAGGAATAGGGATAGCATTTAGGGTTTAGAGTTGAGGGATTACGGTTTAGGGTTTAGGGATTAGGGATTAGGGTTAAGGGTTGAGGTATTAAGGTTTAGGGTTGAGGGATTAAGGTTTAAGGTTGAGGTTTGAGGGTTTAGGGATAGGGTTTAGAGTTTAGGGATAAGGGATTAGGGTTTAGGACCTTGAGGGAATAGGGTTTAGGGTTGAGGCTTTAGGGATAGAATTTAGGGTTGAGGGATTAGGGTTGATGGTTTAGGGATAGGGTTTAGAGTTTAGGGATAAGGGATTTAGGTTTAGGACCTTGAGGGATTAGGGTTTAGGGTTGAGGCTTTAGGGATAGCATTTAGGGTTGAGGGTTTAGGGATAGGGTTTAGAGTTTAGGGATAAGTGATTAGGGTTTAGGACCTTGAGGGATTAGGGTTTAGGGTTGAGGATTTAGGGATAGCATTTAGGGTTGAGGGTCGAGGGATTATGGTTAAGGTAGAGTGTTGAGGGTAGAGGGATTAGGGATAGGGTTTAGGGTTGAAGGTTTTGGGGTGAGGTATTAGGGTTTAGGGATAAGGGATTAGGGTTTAAGGTATAGTGTCGAGGGTCAAGTGTTTAGGAATAGGGATAATGTTTAGGGTTTAGGGTTGAGGGATTGGGGTTTAGGGTTTAGGGATAAGGGATTAGGGTTGAGGGTTGAGGGATTAAGGTTTAGGGTTGAGGGATTAAGGTTTAAGGTTGAGGGTTTAGGGATAGGGTTTAGAGTTTAGGGATAAGGGATTAGTGTTTAGGACCTTGAGGGAATAGGGTTTAGAGTTGAGGATTTAGGGATAGCATTTAGGGTTGAGGGTTTAGGTATAGGGTTTAGAGTTTAGGGATAAGGGATTAGGGTTTAGGACCTTGAGGGATTAGGGTTTAGGGTTGAGGCTTTAGGGATAGCATTTAGGGTTGAGAGATTAGGGTTGAGGGTTTAGGGATAGGGTTTAGAGTTTAGGGGTAAGGGATTAGGGTTTAGGACCTTGAGGGATTAGGGTTGAGGGTTGAGGCTTTAGGGATAGCATTTAGGGTTGAGGGATTAGGGTTAATGGCTGAGGGATTATGGTCAAGGTAGAGTGTTGAGGGTAGAGGGATTAGGTATAGGGTTTAGGGTTGAAGGTTTAGGGTTGAGGGATTAGGGTTTAGGGTTGAGGGTTTAGGGATAAGGGATTATGGTTTAAGGTATAGTGTCGAGGGTTTAGGAATAGGGATAGCGTTTAGGGTTTAGGGTTGAGGGATTAGGATTTAGGGTTTAGGGTTGAGGGTTAAGGGATTAATGTTTAGGGTTGAGGGATTAAGGTTTAAGGTTGACGGTTGAGGGTTTAAGGATAGGGTTTAGAGTTTAGGGATAAGGGATTAGGGTTTAGGACCTTGAGGGAATAGGGTTTAGGGTTGAGGCTATATAGAGATAGCATTTAGGGTTGGGGGATTAGGGTTAAGGGTTTAGGGATAGGGTTTAGAGTTTAGGGATAATACATTAGGGTTTAAGACCTTGAGGGATTAGGGTTTAGGGTTGAGGATTTAGGGATAGTGTTTAGGGTTGAGGGATTAGGGTTGAGGGTTTACAGATAGGGTTTAGAGTTTAGGGATAAGGGATTAGGGTTTAGGACCTTGAGGGATTAGGGTTTAGGGTTGAGGCTTTAGGGATAGCATTTAGGGTTGAGGGATTAGGGTTGAGGATCGAGGGATTAGGGTTAAGGTAGAATGTTGAGAGTAGAGGGATTAGGAGGGTTTAGGTTTGAAGGTTTAGGGTTGAGGGATTAGGGTTTAGGGTTGAGGGTTTAGGGATAAGGGATTAGGGTCTAAGATATAGTATCAAGGGTTGAGTGTTTAGGAATAGGGATAGCATTTAGGGTTTAGGATTTAGGGATTAGGGTTTAGGGATAAGGGATTAGGGTTGAGGGTTGAGGGATTAAGCTTTAAGGTTGAGGGTTGAGGGTTTATGGATAGGGTTTAGAGTTTAGGGATAAAGGATTAGGGTTTAGGACCTTGAGGGATTAGGGTTTAGGGTTGAGGCTTTAGGGATAGCGTTTAGGGTTGAGGGATTAGGGTTAAGGTAGAGTGTTGAGGGTAGAGGGATTATGGATAGGGTTTAGGTTTGAAGGCTTAGGGTTGAGGGATTGGGGTTTAGCGATAAGGGATTAGGGTTTAAGGTATAGTGTCGAGGGTTGAGGGTTTAGGAATAGGGATAGCATTTAGGGTTTAGGGTTGAGGGATTGGGGTTTAGGGTTTATGGATAAGGGATTAGGGTTGAGGGATTAAGGTTTAGGGTTGAGGGTTGAGGGTTTAGGGATGGGGTTTAGAGTTTAGGGATAAGGGATTAGGGTTTAGGACCTTGAGGGAATAGGGTTTAGGGTTGAGGCTTAAGGGATAGCATTTAGGGTTGAGGGATTAGGTTTGAGGGTTTAGGGATAGGGTTTAGAGTTTAGGGATAAGGGATTAGGGTTTAGGACCTTGAGGGATTAGGGTTTAGGGTTGAGGCTTTAGGGATAGCGATTAGGGTTGAGGGTTTAGGGATATGGTTTAGAGTTTAGGGATAAGGGATTAGGGTTTAGGACCTTGAGAGATTAGGGTCTAGGGTTGTGGCCTTAGGGATAACGTTTAGGGTTGAGGGATTAGGGTTGAGGGTCAAGGGATTAGGGTTAAGGTAGAGTGTTGAGGGTAGAGGGATTACAGATAGGTTTTAGGGTTAAAGGTTTAGGATTGAGGGATTAGAGTTTAGGGTTAAGGGTTTAGGGTTAAGGGTTTAGGGATAAGGGATTACAGTTGAAGGTATAGTGTCGAG
This sequence comes from Cunninghamia lanceolata, assembly GCA_027924645.1. Taxonomy (NCBI): domain Eukaryota; kingdom Viridiplantae; phylum Streptophyta; class Pinopsida; order Cupressales; family Cupressaceae; genus Cunninghamia; species Cunninghamia lanceolata. The sequence continues at coordinate 13,587,272 of BSBN01001271.1, forward strand.
GGTTGAGGGATTAGGAATAGGGATAACATTTAGGGTTTAGGGTTGAGGGATTAGGGTTTAGGGTTTAGGGATAAGGGATTAGGGTTAAGGGTCGAGGGATTAAGGTTTAGGGTTGAGGGATTAAGGTTTAAGGTTGAGGGTTGAGGGTTTGGGGATAGGGTTTAGAGTTTAGGGATAAGGGATTAGGGTTTATGATCTTGGGGGATTAGGGTTTAGGGTTGAGGCTTTATGGATAGCATTTAGGGTTGAGGGATTAGGGTTGAGGGTCGAGGGATTAGGGTTAAGGTAGAGTGTTGAGGGTAGAGGGATTAGGGATAGGGTTTAGGGTTGAGGGCTTAGGGATAAGGGATTAGGGTTTAAGGTATAGTTTTGAGGGTTGAGGGTTTAGGAATAGGGATAGTGTTTAGGGTTTAGGGTTGAAGTATTAAGGTTTAGGGTTAAGGGATTAAGGTTTAAGGTTGAGGGTTGAGGGTTTAGGGATAGGGTTTAGAGTTTAGGGATAAGGGATTGGGGTTTAGGACCTTAAGGGATTAGGGTTTAGGGATAAGGAATGAGGGTTGAGGGATTAAGGTTTAAGGTTGAGGGGGAGGTAGAGAGGTGAGGGGAAGACATAGGTGAGAGGTTCAGAGGTGAGGGGGAGAGATAGGTGAGAGATAGAGAGGTGAGAGATAGAAGAAATACATGAAGAAATAGGAAATAATAACACACTCACGTTATAACATGAGTGCTTATAGCTTGGTCTTCCTGAGCCTTAGGCTCACCATCACCAAACCATAACGCGAGTGCGTTATAATGCGCTCACGTTATGGCCTAGAAGTTTTTTTAAAAGTTTGGCCACTTTTTGGCCCCCTAACTTTTTGCACCCGCTCGTGGTGAAAGTGACATCTATCCTTTCATAATAAATAAGGAATGTCATGAGAAGCACAATTGCACATTTTTGGAAGGGAATTTACGCAGCTCATTTATGAATTGTACAACAGTACACGTTGCTAAAATCGATGAAATTTATGGAAACATTTTATTAGGTTTGCAACTCTTGTAGATACCTTATTCTGCATTTTCACTGGTGTACTTCAGAGGAGCTCTTGACTACGTCTGTTAAACACGGGCTTTCAGAACTAGGTTAGCTAATTGGTGCTCTTTCTTGCCCATTTCTTATAGTAATAAATTTGTATTCTTTAAGTCAACTGGGTGGGAAGAACAATTATTTTTCATGAGTCTGGATTGTTTGTTTACCCCAAATGTTTTGGAGGTTTATTTGGCATCCTTAGTAGTTACATAAGCTTTTGTTTACTGGTTTCTCAAACAAGTAAATATGAAGTACAAATATCAGGGTTCCCATGTGGCTTCAATTATTGAGAATGGTTTAGCTAAGGTGAAGGATATTGAGCTAAGATATATAGATTTGGAGGATTTTTGGGCTTGATTAGAGCATAACCCAAGTCACCTATAGCTGAGAAAATCCTAACAAGTGGGTTAGCTCGTGCTAGGGGTTTCCCACCTATTGTGCCATGTCTAGACTTGGTTGTTGCATGTGCAAAGAACTATTACCCTGATATTAAGGTCTGGTCATCCTTTGTTTTGGAGAAGAGCGAGAGGTGGCTTAAGGGGAAATTTTGAGATCACACTGTTTCTTCTTTTGTGCATAAAGATTAAGAACAAGAGAGAAAGGAACCTCCCAGGCCTTCAAAATTTAGAAAACTTCAACTGGTGTGGAGACAACTCATCACAAAGTTAGTTCACAATCTGGTGGGGATGGAGAGCAGCCTGAAGATAATAGGAAACTAAAGGTGTATGTGAACAAAATGGTCAGCCTGCATTTGTGAAACCATGAGTAGAGAAGAAGTTGGATGCTTTACAACAATTACAGGCAGATCACATGACTTCTCCTGTGTCTCCTTCACTTGGTAATGATTCTTCCATTTTTCAACATATTGTTGATGATATTACTTTTAGTTCCTTGTTTGAGATTCTAGTCTCCCCTGTATCAAATGAAATTCCTATCCAAGATACTCCTAATCAGCCAGACAGAGTTGTCCTGGGTGCAAGTGATAGTGGTACAGTTTTGTCTTCCCCTTCCTAGCTAAAGAAAGTTGAGAAAAAGAGGAGATATGCCCCAGTGATAGACATAAACATTGACACTATAGCTAAATTGCTACAGACTACACCTAAGCATAAGAAGGCTAAGAGGATGTCTTGGATGGTAACAAATTCTTCCTCAAGGCATAGGATATTGGAGATTGTAGACCTCATCGGGGATAAAAATGAAGCCACATAAGAAGATTTTAATATGAGCAAGATTGACATGGGTCCTCCTATTGTGGAAGGTGACATATATCATGCAAAATTATATGTAGGCATGCTAGCAAAGAGAGTTAAAGCTGAGCAACAGGAGAATGCAAAGCTGCAAGCCCAGGTGAATTCTCTGACATCTTTCATTCAATCTATTTTGAGTATTACTTCTCAATCCTCTGATGTAACTCTGAGTGTTTCTATTGATATAATGGATCCTAGCATGTTGCAACAAATCAAGAGATATCAAACTCTAGCTAAGGCCACCAAGAAATGGGTAGAGCAAGTCACCATTGATGGTTTGATGTACATCGAGGAGGTCATGAAACTATATACCCTCACTTCTAATAAAAGGAAAGGGTTAGTTGTAGAGTTACAAAATGTAAAGAGGGAAATCAATAATCTGCTCACAGTGTCTACAGAAATACAAGATATGATGAAAATTGATACAAATATTCTTGTGGCTGAGAAAATTTTAAATGATCCAAATGAGAATGATTTTGTGTCTTGGCTAGATGCACTAGAGTGAAAGAGGTCTATGCTAGGGGATTTTAGTGGAGAAATAAGAAGAATTTTGACTCACTATTACACTGATATGGTTGATCTTAAAAACAATTGTATCATCTTAGATATAGAGATTTCAGATGGAAGCAGAGAGAACTTGCTTGATGTCAAGGAAGTAAAGCAAAATTTTAATAAGATACTTACTGAAGAGCTTGTTGGTGCTGACACAGTTAATGGTGAATCACTAGGGAAGCTTGGACATATAGCAATGTATCTCAGAACTTTTAGGTGTGAAATTGATGGTCTATAAGAGATTAACAGATGCAGACAAAATGATAAAAAGGTAGAAACTTTAGGCAAACATTACATGTAGTCCAAGTGTCAATATTGTAACTCCCATCATTACTAGGTACATGATTTACAAGGCAAAATTGAGAGCATAGGTGGACTCAACTACTGCTGGTGAACAGGACAAGGAAACCGAAGCGACTCGGGAGGAAGACCAAACTGCTGCCATGTGATGACATTTCTTATTTTTATGTTATTTCTTTAAACATGCTCTAGATACTCTTGTGGAAAAAGACTTATTATTATTTTATGTTTTAAATTGACTGTCCCCAAGAAGCTATTTTTGATATAATAAGGCGACAAAAACTAGGGGCCGAACCCTTTTACAAGACCAAGCCCAGGGGGCAAGAGAATAGTGTACTGACAATACTTAGCCAGGACATAGAAAAGACCAGTAGCTCAGGTACAACAACCTTGTTGTAAAACAAAAACCAACAAAGCCCAACAGACTAAGCAACAAGGTTGCAAGGAGCAACAACCTAAATAATAGTAGAACCAGACCTATCAGGTCGAACACCCTTGGCACGAGTGCAGTTCAATGAAACATGCTTGGGAAGACCTCGCTTCCTCCTTTGGACTATAGTCCAAAGAACATCATCTCCATCCACAGAAATTGGAGAAGAAGGAGAAACTCTCTCCAGATTCTTGGAAGGTGGCGGAGCCTTGGGCAAAACAACAAAAGCCCCAGCATCAACCTGTGTACCTATAGTAACAATTTGAGACATATCAACAACTGAGATCTCTGCAGTAGACTTGGTAGCAGCAACAACAGCAGGGGAGGTCCCTGTAGCAATTCCAAAAAAAATAGCAGTAGCAGGGAAGTTTCCTGCAGCACACCCAACAACACTAGCAATAGTCCCAGCAGTAGAACCACTAGCAGTAGTAACCATAGCTGTAAAATTAGGAACCCCCTCAATATCAGGAGTAGACCCATCATTATCAGAGGAAGATTCAACCGCCTCTGACCCAGAAATATCCTCAGCAACACCAATTGTAAGATGTTCATGCAAAGAATTCTTCCACCAAGAGGAAGAATGAGGGATCTTTAAGTGAGGACACCTAGAAGCCAGATGACCCGTAGTAAAGCATCTACGACAGCGGAAGGGAATACCTTCATATTCCAAAATCTGCCTCCAAGAATTATCAGCAACCTATAGCATAATCTCAGCCGGGAGAGGCTTAAAGAGATCAAGATCTACAAGAACACGAGCATATGTGGTATGAGAAAACAAGGTAGTTGCTTGATCTACCATAATAAAATAACCCAAAGAATTACCAATACCCTCATAACAAGATTTGCACCCAAGAAGTTGTTATTATTTCAAAGACAATTATTTTATGACAAGACTATATATACTAATCATGTCAATGCATTTAGGATCTTTTGGCAAACTTTGTGTTGTTGATAGGTCAATTTTGTGTTACTCTATATTTCAGTTATTTTCAATATATGAATGGAAGCTTGAGGAGTTGATTTCTGAAGTGGTAAACTTTGTGTTATGGTGGATGAATCTATATTCCTCTTATGTATCCTTTTGAATTTTCTTTTATTTAATTATTATCTATTAATTTTTGTTAATTTGAATCATTCCTTCGTTGAGACTTGTCTCTATTTCTGAGACTATATGTAGAAAGATGGGTGTGTCAGAATTGTAGCCCGGAATAGAACTGATGTTATTGATCTCTGATATTGAATATCCATCGATCTAAATGTATATATTTTTTTAAGCTATAAATTTGCCAAGTAAATTAATCATTATAATTTAGCATTTGATATTTTCGCTAGCCACAATGATTTTTCAAAAAATTGCCAACACATTTGCCAAATAATTTATTTTATATTTTTGAATATCTATATAATTTGCCACCTAATTTATTTTATATTTTGCAATACAACTATAATTCGCCACCTAATTTATTTTATTTTTTGGAATACAACTATAATTCACCAATGAAATTGTTTTTTTTTCAAACCTATATACAATTCACTAGCAAAAAAACCAATGTCGACAAATTTGAAAAAATTTGCCAATGAAATTATTATTTTTTTCAAAAATAGGCATAGATTCACCAATGTTTTTTTGGCCTCGGGCTAGGATTCGCAAGGATTTTATAGGTGTTTTTAGGGGGGGTTCCTATGAGGTGCATAATGAAAAATAGGGCTTCTTGCACCTTTCCACTGCATGAAACTTACTTTTTCACAAAAATGCATCCAGTGTTCTCACGGTCAAACAATGTTGAATTCACAAAAACTAAGAGAGGTTATTGTGGATGAACTCCACATGCATCTATAGGTCCAAATGACACATTCCCAAGTGTCACGAAATTTGAGAACTGTCTCATCAAAGATTGCTAGTTTTTGCCTTTCATGGCTCTTAAGAGACTTTATCGCGAGCTTGTAGTTTGAAATGATTTGGCCACTTGGGGCATGAAACACGACCCCTCCTAGAATTTACCCACCCACCCCAACATGTTGGCGTTGTCTGTTCGGCCCCACAAGGTGCATAATAAAAAATATGTCTCCTCGCAACATTTATTCATGAAATGCCATGATTGTAGGATATGCACAATATGGTTTGGTTGATAAGGCTTTAGAAACTTTCAAGCAAAAGCAATTAGCGAGTGTAAAGCCAAATTCCACAACCTTTAACTACATCCTCTATGCATGTACCAAAGTGGGATCTTTGGAACATGGTACATGGACATCCATCAAAGCATAAAGGATATGGGAATTTCAATAGATGTTGTAGTTGCAACTTCCCTAGAAGACATTTATGCAAAATGTGGAAGCATAGACAAGCAATAATTGCAAGATATGCACAAAATGGGAATGTTGATAAGGAATTAGAAACTAATTGTGTATGTCTTCCTCTCTACCTCATTCTTCTCTTTCCATAACCCATATAGAAGGTGAAACAAGGGTATGCTAGACCTAAAGATGATGTAATGAGGATATGATATTGAAACATACTTCCATTTAAGTTGTACACCTATTTACATTTCCAAATGCACTGTTAGGTGAATTTGGGTTATGGATGATAATTTTTTTGCATAAACTATATAACAAAATGGGTAAAAACACAAACATGTCTTTGCTGAATTAATACAAAAATAACTATCTTTGATTTACTAAAAACATCATATTTTTTTTCATTTTTAACATGTATCTTGCATGTTTAATATGTAATATGAGAAATTATCTATGATTATCATATGAAATCTAGTAATTCCTATATCAAATCTAGTAGTTCAATATCATGATTGTTATGAGATGTATACGAAAAGAGTCTAGTACAAAAAATATGTATGCAAAAAGTGGAAGTATATGGGAATTTTATCAAATGTTGTAGTTGCATGGAATGATGCCTCAAAGAAATGTGGTCTCATGGAATGCCATGATTGCAGGATATGGACAAAATGGATTTGTTGATAAGGCTTTAGAAACTTTCAAGCAAAAGCAATTGGCAGGTGTAAAGCCAAATTCCACAACCTTTGACTGCATCCTCTCTGCTTATGCCAAATTGAGATCTTTGGAACATGATACATGGACATCCATCAAAGCATAAAGGATATGGGAATTTCAACAAATGTTGTAGTTACAATTTCCTTATAAGACATGCATGCAAAATGTGGAATCATAGACAAGGAAAGTGAACTGTTTGACATGATGCCTCAAAGAAATGTGGTCTCAGGGAATGCCATGATTGCAAGATATGCATAAAAGGGATTTGTTGATAAGGCTTTATAAACTTTCAAGCAAAAGCAATTGGTGGGTGTAAAGCCAAATTCCACAACCTTTGATTGCATCCTCTCTGCTTGTACTAAAATGGGATTTTTGGAACATGGTACATGGGCATCCATCAAAGCATAAAGAATATGGGAATTTTCATAGATGTTTTAGTTGCAACTGCCCTAGAAGACATGTATGCAAAAGATGGAAACATAGACAAGGCAAGTGAACTGTTTAACATGATGCCTGAAAGAAATGCAGTCTCATAGAATGCCACGACTGTAGGCTATGCACAAAATTGATTTGTTGTTAAGGATTTAGAAACATTCAAGAAAATGCAATTAGCGGGTGTAAAGCCAAATTCCACAACCTTACAACATTCTCCTTGCCTATGCCAAAATGGGATCTTTGGAACATGATATGGTCATCCATCAAAGAATGAAGGATATGGGAATTTTATGAGATGTAGTTGCAAATGCCCTGGTAGACATGTATAACCTCAAAGTGTGGAAGCATAGACAAGGCAAGTGAACTATTTGACATGACACCTCAAATAAATGTGATATCATGGAATGCCATGATTGCAAGATATGCACACAATGTATTTGTTATTAAGGCTTTAGAAACTTTCAAGCAAATGCAATTGGTGGGTGTAAATCCAGATTCCACAACCTTAGCCGACATCCTCCTTGCCTATGCCAAAATGGGATCTATGGAATAGTGTATAGACATTCATCAAAGCATAATGGATATGGGAATTTTGTCACATGTAGCTTCAAATGCCCAAGGAGATATGTAAGCAAAATGTGGAAGCATAGACAAGGTGCGTGAGTTGTTTGACATGATGCCTCAGAGAAATGCAGTCTCATGGAATGCCATGATTGTAGGATATGCATAAAATGTATTTTGCAAGGATGCTCTCAAAATTTTTGAATTAATCAAACACTCTAAAACATATATTGAAACTAATTGAATATAATATCATTTCATGGAAACATTGAAGAACACACACACAATATCAAAACTTTTAAGCATGATACATTATCTATCATGTAACTGCTGTCTCTCATATTTGCACCCTTGCTGAGTTATAAAAACTTGGCAATCTGGAGAAACATGGGATCTTTCTAGGCTTGTGGGTCACCTGTGATGGAAAGAACCTCTGGAGAAGGCTGGCTTCCTATTGATACTCCACCTATACTACTTGTACTAAAGTCTTTGCAGAGAAAAGGGTAAGAAGGGTTACATGAAAATGAAACCTACTATCTAAGGTGATGCACCAAAAGATCGTCTGAGAATACACAGAACTGACACACTACAAAACCAATAATAATAAGGCTCTCTTACACAACCCAACAAGTCATAATATTTGCATAATTAATTTATAAGGAGGCTAAATAACAATAGTTCTATAAAGGAGAAAGATGTTTTCTCACCACTCAAAAACTAATTGTTATTCCTTGCATATCTCACAACTTTCAAAAATATATGTATCCCTGCATAAAGGCACCAACATGAAATACAGCTCCAAGGACAAAGAACATCACAAAGATCTATACTAACACTAAGGACACACAATATCAGAAGAAATGGGAAGGTATAAACTATTTATTACTGCTAAAAAGGGTGTGACAATGCTGTATATCTCTGAAAATGGGTTACAAGACTGTTCACTTCTACAAAAGAACTCAGAAAATTACAATATACAGTGCAATGAATAGCAAGAACTGGTAAATAATGAACAGGGAAGAAGACTATATACTTCCCAAATAGCTTGTAACAAGATACGCATGAGCCACCTCCATTTTCGTGCATCTCATAAATGCCCCCAAAATATCTACCTAAAGTCCTCCAAAATAGGTTTCCAATGCATAAATAGTTAAGGCATGTCATCACCCACCATAAAAGCTCCAGAAAATGCCTTTAAATGCCTTTAAAGGCCACTGAAATAAGTCAAATTTGTGCAATAACTCCTCAACTTGTTTGTCAAACTCACCCTGCAACATCATAAATGTCTGATATTTTGTACAATAAATGACCTAAATACACATTATTTTCTGCATATAATTAACATTGACTAAGAGGTTTATAGTTACACCACCTTAGTTAATGTTTTACAATCCAAATTTATTACAATTCCATGTAGAAAATAATGGCATTTAGGACACAAATATTTAATTTCCTAATTTTGCATGATTTAGGGACAAATTAAATATTGTGAAGGAACGACAAAGTAATCGACGAGACTTACTTTGCCATGTGTGATAAATTTGCTTAATATTGCCTCTTTGGATTTTTATTACAAATGATAAAGTAATTCATAATTCATTACTTTATTGTTTGTTTACAATGTTTAATCTGTTTCTAGATTATGCAAAAATGACAAAACAGTACCTTCATAGCTCCTAGGCAAAAATAACACGAATCCATGCACCTACATCATTACTCGCATTACATGGCTACATCTAAACACCTTATAACCCCTAGCCATTCATGTGTTTCACAATATACAACATCATGTCCTTACAAAGTTTAATGCAATACATTTTGAAAATGACTGTTATGCCTCCCTATACACATCACCATGCCTTATGTGCATCACTTCATCCACCTTGTGATTATACTAATACACACCTAGCAAGATATAACCCTCGGCCTTGTGTTTCCATAATGCATTTGACTTGACTTTGAAAGAGAATCGAAAGGCTAAAAAATGTCTCACGGCCCCATGATGTATCGTCACTAGGTTGAAAGACATGAAGTCTTGACCACGTCACATAAATGGATTGCAATGATATTGTTTTTAAATCAAAAGTCAAAAACTACACAATGTGAATTAGGTATATTCGACCTAAAAGAAGAAAAACCTAAAAAATCATTCATTTTCATTTCATTCTTTTCTGCTACCTTGATGTTGCGCCGCCATGCCTGTAGGGTTTGTGGGCAATCTCCATGATTTTCTGGTCGACTCTGAGTGCTTCTCAATAGCTCATGTCTAAAAATGAAAGGTAAAAACCTCTGTGCAACATATTTGATCCATTTTCTCATTTTTTGGCAATGAAAACTTGCTTTTTGAGCTGCGACCTGGCACATTTATGATGCTTTTCTTATTTTTTTCTTGGTTGACCTCCTTGCATCTATTATTGGCTGTGTCTAAGGCCTCCATTGGAAGGTTTTTTGAGGAAGAAATTGCATTTTTAACAAAACAAAAGGCAGAAAGAAAAGAGGTAATCCCTTATTTGTTGTTGATCTCTTCTTTTTTCTGAGATTCATTGCATATTCCACCTTTTTGAGGCACGATTTTGAGGTATATGAGTATTATTTATCTGAGATGAGTTTGAAAAAAATGTCACTTTCTCCTTTGCATTTGCATTTAGCTCAAAACAAGCTCTAGTTTCTATACATACTTGCTTTGATAAACACAAAAAACAAACTTGGTGGCTTCAGGCTGCGACCCATGTGGCTTTTCTTGAGTATCTCTGTGTTTGAAAAGAGTTTGCAATGAGTTGCATCTTACTCTACATCTATATTATTCGCTCCAAACGAGCTCGAGCTATGACCAAAACTTGCAAAATGACATTCTGTGCATTGTGCTGCCAGAGGCATGATTTGGGCATTTTGTGCATTTTGTTCTGGGATGACTTCCTCTCTAGCTTTGACAGAAAACTATTCCATCAAAATAAACTCTTTTGCATGCATAGAAAATTTTTGGATAGTAACATGTGCCCAGTTTCCTCGTCTTTGCAACTATTCAACCCTCTCATCCTTAAGCTAGAAGGCTTCACTATTAAACACAGTGCAGAATCTATTATTTCTATTCACTTTGGTTCCAAAATATTCAAAAGCAAATTCAATGTAGATTTTATCTCCTTCTCTTTCCTGGTGCTTTTCCAATTTTGAAAGTGAATCCACTGAGGATAACAGGTTCTCCTTCCATGCATTCCAAAGAGACATCATTATTGTTGAAGAGACTCTATTCTTTAGTAGCATTTTGAAATTATCACCACTCCTAAGGAAACTCCTCCCTTAGTCGTGCTGAAATGTCTTGACATCAGAATGAAGGTGTACATCAAGAACTTTACGAAGAGAAAGAACTTCAAAGTTAATATTTCCCATCTGTTGTGCGAGGATCATTTGTTCTGTTAACTCAGAGAGACCGGTTTAAAAGAATTGATGTTTCACAATCAAGGGAATCAAGGGTCTCAGGTACATGGGTCAGATTTTGTTTAGCTATTTGTTTTACTTTATCTACAAGTTCATTCTTTTCAAGAAAGTGCTGTAGTGGCCATTCTCCATTTCCCATTCCCCACAAAAAGTTTAACTGCACATGTTGTAGAATTGATTTAACTATTTTTTCATATTTTTCTACTTTTTCTTAGCATGACAGCCTCAAGTAATAAATCACCTTTTATCTCTACCACCTTTGCCGCCTGTATGAAATTCCCATTTGTCTCTTCTATTCCCAGAAGTTCATCAAAGTAATCTTTCCTCCAAAGAGAAGATCTAATTAAGTCCATTGTAGGGAAGGCTTTCACAAATTTCATCATAGACTTGGTATCCTTTTCTGATGAAAATGCGTTGCACACATTTTAAGATACTCAGTTTTAATTTTTTTGCACCTTCACAAAACTCACATATACCACAGTTTGGTTTGCAATTTTCCTTTTTAAAGACTTCAATAAATTTTAAACCAGTCTCAAATAATTTTCCTTTTATGCAGGCATTTAGGCATTTGGAAACACAATTAGTTCTGGCTCTTGACATAGACAATGAAATGCCTTACATGAAACCCTGTCACTCTTTTGGATTGGTTATCCCCTGTCATTCTATAACAGTCAATTAAGCCTGCTCTAGGAGGAGGATGACTGCCTCATGGATGCTCACAGAGTCGTTGATTGTTCTGGCATTGTTGATATATCACTGTAGGTTATCTTTGATAATTGTCATTTGACTATTCATCTATCCTTAACTGTCATGCATGGTTGTCCTTTCTAAACTGTTATGACAGTCTTAAAGACTATGTTATGCATGATAACTACAGTTGTAAAACTTTTCTTTTGTCTATAGTTACATGATATATTTGTCAGGGCTCATGACTATAATTACTTGTTGCTCCTTGTCAAGGTTGTAAACCTTATGAAGGGTGGATTCTTGTGTCATGAAGGTTTCAAGCTTGTAACACTATATTTGAAAAACTACCTATGTATAAGCATTTCATGATACCTTGCATCAATGAAGCTTTGTGGAATTCTGTTCTTTGTTGGATGTCCTTTGTAGTACACCATCCTTGATTATGAGATACTCTTGTTCTTCAATACTACCTTGACTATGACTACTCTAGGTTGTTGTATATCCTTAAGTTGACTCAAACTTAAACAACCTTGCATGCTGTGTATCTCTTTTATCTCTGCTTTGACAGTGTTGATCATAACTATAGATTCCATGATGTCCTCTGTCTGTAGATAACTGTTGATGACCGTGTTTGTTGCCAACAAATATGGCTGTATGATATGCCAAGACTGTTACTTTTTAGTTTGGGCTGTCCTTTATCATGGTTGTAACATTTGATGTTGCTTCTTTTATGCCTAGACAATGCATAAGGCCTTTGTTGTTCCTTTCATGGTTAGATCATGACTGTGTATTGAAGAAATCTTATGTATGACTGTCCTTTTTAATGAGCTGTTGTTATGGCACTTGAGTAGTCATATGACTCTTTGGCATTTGATAAATTATACACCTTTTATGCTTCAAGAAGCAATTGTGATAGTATAGTGGCACTGCATGATGTTGATATAGCTCCTGTAGCTACAATATGACATAACACTGATATGGCTATACCTTTCACTTGCTGATCTACGATTTCACCCATGATGTGGCATGCCGATCTGTTGTTCCATTGCTGTTCTATTATTCATTGTTGTTATAAAGCTACTCCCAATGCATCTAATGCATTTCTTATGACATCTAAGCTTGGTCTAACATGATGTTCATCCACTCAACTCTTATGCGGATCACTGTGTCTTCTCTGCTTGAGATTGAAATGTTGTTCATTATTTTAAGTCTATTGACTATTTCTTTTGACATTCTACTGCATATATGAAGTACCAATTATGTTTTCTATAGTAGATGTATTCATGTCTCAAACTTGTACAATTAAGCATGAGTTCATGTACCTTTCATTTGCTACTCTCTCTTGATAGTTGATTGTTGTTAGCATGCAATCATTCTGAGCACAAGATGTTGTTTCTAGTTTATCTCTGATAGATGGATTTCTTGGACAATCATTTAACTATTCTAAACTATCTGATGCTACAGTCGATGAGATGGATGTCTCTATTCCTTATTGCATATACCATTGTCTTTTTGTTGTAGCATTCATGTACTTCATGTGACTTTGCATCTTTGGCACATGCTATGATTACTCAGATCCTTATGATATTTGTATCTTTAACATTTCAATATGAATCTATATACTTTTGTCTATTTTACATACATATCTTGTAGCATCTTTTAAAATAGACAAAACTATATAGATTAGACTATCAGTTCCTCCTGTATTGTTTAGCAAGTAAATGACTATAGCTATATATTATTGATCTGCGTTTAATTGTCATGCATGGCTGTCCTTTGACTGTTGATGCTACATGACTATCAGCTTGTTTGTGAGAAAAGACTACTGTTCTATCCTTTATCTGTTATTCCTTTCTGAAACACCATGACTGCCATTATCTCTTCCTAGTGCCTTTCATGACTATTCTAAACAGTTCTCTTATGACTGTTCCTCATTTCCCTGGCAGTCTATCTTGCATTTGTATATTGCATACAAAATGTCTTGTAAGGACTATGAGCTGGGCTCAACCCTTGTGGGAGCCACATTTCCTCCACTCACAATGTAATATGATGGATCAAACAGAAACATAATTACATATGTATCTGCACATGAATCAAACTTGTTAGAAAATAAATGCATGTCTTGGATGTGTTTGATGACTTGATTGTTCTCTAGGACATCCAAGGTATACATTTCTTGTTTAATGCAATTGAGGATCAGTTTATACATGTATGACATCTTGTTCATGTATGGTTTGGGACCATTCATTTCTTAGAGAATTGCTCTAACACCACTATTTTTGCCAGATGTAGGAACCAGGGACGACATGAAGCTAGGAAGGACAAAGACAACTTGGGGTGATAGGATAATACGCTAGAACCAGAACCAATCATTCTCAGGCAATGACTGGCCTCTAACCTTACATGCACATTATTTATATTTACTTATTCATGTATAGATTGTTCCTCTATTTCATTGAATAAGATAGTTAACCTCACGGCTTTTGTGAGATAATGAACATTTTACATCCAATAAAGATTATTTAGTTTTTGGAAAAGATTTTGGATAAACCCTTCTCATGTTACATGCACTTGGATAAATGCAGTAAACTAATAAACATAATCTCTTGAATTATTTCATTTATGCACTTGAATGTAATGTATAAATGACTAGATGAGATGTACCTTATAAGTTTTGAATCAAAACTCTACATGAATGAGCCGTAGTGAAATTTAGGTAACAGTAACAATAATTGATCATCATATATAATGTAAAATCTCATATACATAATGTCATGAAAATAACATATAGTGTATATATAAAACCATATAGGCATGTACAAACAAATCCATATATACAATGATATACATTGAAAAAATAGAAAAGTATGTTTACAACTCGCCATATAGGCATACAACAAAATGTCCCAAAATCAAATATCCTATGGGGTGCTATGTAATAATCGATGACCCTTGCTTAGCCGTGAAGATGGAGAATCAATCAACAACTCATCCTCTCTTGTCCGCTGACTAGACCCCCTGGATAGAGATTTTTAAAGCTTAATACAATCAAACAATACCCACATTAATATAGAAAACATGAAATTATATACAACCTGACATAAGTTATCAATCACTTCCACAAGTTGGTGATCCCTCTCGATCATTTGGTGTCTCTCTTCATCAATAGCTGCATGGGTTGGAGCTCTAACCTCCTATGAGAAGCATGAAGAAGCAAAATTGAGTACATTAAATGATGTGAGATAAAACAAGAAACACATAATGACATTTACATGTTATTGCTCAAAGGATTTACAGACAAAACAGTTGCAACAATGCCCATCTCCGTTAACTAACGAATATGAGGAGTCTCAAGCCCTGTCATCAACTAAAAATAGAGTTCAAGGTTATTTAACCAAAACCTACAAAACTTATTTAAATGCATAATGATTAGAAATGGTAAATTTTACCTTAGTGAAACTACCTCTATATCTAGCCCAACTAACTCCTACTAAGGGTGAATATCTATATCATCAAATCATCACTAAATAAGATTACCATTGGTATATGAAAAAAAGTTTACATGTACTATATTTACTATCTTGTTATGCAAATTGCAAACCTTGCAGTGGACGACTGACAGATGTAGGATGAGTACTTTGACCCTGAAATTTCATAATGCATACAATTACCTACATTAATTTTGACATAATATCTATTAATATATTTAATTAGAGATTTCAATTACAAATATAATAAATTGTAAAACCTTCTAAAAATTTACTTCTGAATCAATTCCAAATGTACTATCCAACAAGTCATCTATCAATACAATATCGTAGTCCTGAAAGTGTGGAGCATGCTCTCCAATGTTTGTATCACGAGCATACTCTGATCTATAATCATGTAATGCTCCACATAATCGACAAAGATGGGGGGATAGGTGATGCCAGCTACTCTCACCCTCACCAACTTGGGAAAGATCGCTGCCATGTTGTGCTAAAGACCGAGGGAGATTAGAGGCTGTAGCGTCTCTACCTCAAAACTCTCCTTCAAAGACGAAGGGAGTGAGATATGTTGTGGCTTCCCTAGGGGTCTACCGGGATAGTTCTAATCACGATGCGTCCCCGCTCTATCCTGTGTAGAGCCACTACCTCTGCCCTAAAAATCTCGTATCTCAAAGTAGTTTGGAATATGGTTGAGGACAAACTCACAATAGAGTTTCCTCAAAAATATTGTGGGACCTCAAGGTTGTTACATGGTAGCTCATCAAACACCATCCACCACCTATCCCATAATTTTTTGGATATTCCTTCGTATACACACCAGTGAATGAGGAATCTTTTACAACTCCTGTGTAATGGTTGATTTGTTCCAGGATTGACAAAAAGTGCACATACATCATATTTCAAAAAAAATTGTATTTAACTTGTTTGTATGATAGTTTGTCTGCATAGAATCGTCGACAACTCTCCTTATAGTCTTCCCATAGCTTGATTTGGTTTGTGACTGTATCAACATGGGACGTAATGGACTCTAAGGAAGTGGCAAGGGATCTTCAATGATCATTGCTTCCATTTGGCTATTTTAATTGTTGAACTAAGTTTTCAAGTTGTTTTTTATTATTTTTAATTTCCCTATATAATTTTGTTGTGTGTCACAAGAGTGGCGAGGAAGTGAAGGTAGACTTTGAGGAGGGTTTTGAGCCTCCTCTTCAATTTGATTCTCATCTATTGATTAAGGCTTTGGGGTGGTTCATTGCCTGAAAAGTTTAAAAATAGAAATTTAATCAAAAAATGACAAACAAATTCAATTCATTTTCAAATTTACAAAAAAGATTCAAACCCTACCTTCTTGAGTTGGTCGACTCTGTTGAGCTCATGCACGATGGGAACGGTGAGGTGGCATCATGTTTTGGTGTGCTTTCTTCTTCAAATTGCTTCAAACATGATCACACAATAACCCTAGCATGTTTTTTGGCTCTAAAACTAAAAATAAAGTGAAAATGAGGACTCGTGGCTTTGTGCTTTTATATATATATATTTAGCAGGTCAAAATGTGATTGCATTATAACTCCCTAGGACCAAAAAGTGGTTTGGCCACTTTTTGGTCCCCCATCTTCTTGCACTTACCCGTAGTTGTTATGTAGATGTATTGGTGGTGGAGTTCGATTGATTCCTAGACTACAGGTGGAAATTTATCTTCTTGGTTTGGAGATACTAGTTCTACTTTATTCTCTAGAGCTATTGGTCTTACAGTTGAGTGTTTTGATTATGCATGATCCATTGGTGATCTTTAGTTAGGAGAAGGTTATCATGATGTTATGTGTATCTTGATACCACGGTTCAGTGGGAGCTTTGGCAGTGATGTGGATTCATCACTTGGTGATGGATGATCTTTTGCAATGTTTGTTAGTTTCATCAAGGAGCTTTTCGATCCTATTTCTCATATGCAATAAGAGTTATTTGACATCTTGAGTTTTATTGACAAGGGATGGTTTTTCATGTGATTTGAATATGTTGATATCTTGGTTTACTGTGGAGGACTCTTGGAGTCTTTGGTTGAGGTGTCAATTTGACAAATGATCCTTAGGTTAGAGGATGGATTTTATTATGCCATGGTGGACTCTTGATTGTACATTAGAGTTTTTACATGATACAAGTGCTCTTGGGAGAAAATATGTTCATTTGGGACATATGATCTTCCTTTGAGGAGATATAGATCATGACATTATGGTGAGTTCATGATTATGCATTTAGAGTTTTGGCAGTGATTTGTGATAATTTGATTGATGAGTGATGTGATCATTTTGCTTGTGAGCTTCTAGTTATTGCAGTGCTACATTGGAATTTGGTTGGCATGAGATGATTGGTTGTACACCTATTTCAAATGTGGGTGAGGCTAGAGATCTCTTGTTCTTAGCGACTATGTGTTGAGACAATTACTCTTTGATGAGGTTTCAATAGGAAGACCGAGGAGCCTACACCTAGGTTGAACGTGAGTTCAACACAAAATTATTAAGATTGTTGTTGGAGAGTGTCATTATGGCTTGGTATATCATGGAGGAACAATTTAATTCCCCACTCATTGGTCCTCTTGACGGTGAATGATCTGATAGGTATTGCCCACCCAATTTTTAGATACATTCTTTTTTTGTGTCTTGTCTTCTCATGTATGCTTGATCCTTGAACTATGGATGTTAGTTTTGGAGGACTTGTTCGAGGAGTAGATGCGTGGTTATAGTTTGTTATCTCCTTATGTTTAGATCTTAAGTTGTTTTGAGGTCAATGTGTTTTTAAGAAAAAAAGGAGATCATTAGTGGTTTTGGGCATATTCCTTGTTAGAATGGATGTTTTGTTTGACCTTACTTTGGTTTGAGAGACTTACACCCTGATTAGTTGGATGTTGAAGAGACTTCTTAATTTGGGGTTTTAGGAAGGAGATCTTACTTTTCACAACTATAGCACATTGGTGTTGGTAAAAGGACATCATTTTGATTTGCAAGTTCTCTTGTTGTTTAATGCTTCTTCATGGATATTCATGTTCATATGATATTGGAGTTGAGGCTTTCCTATCTTCTATGATGTGGAGAACTTGGGAGACATATGAACTTGTGGTGAGAGAGTTATGTTGCAATTGCTTTAGTTTGCATGTTTTACATATCAGTGTGCGTGTTCTTCAACACTATGTGATAGATGATTTAGCCATGTTCTCTATGTGAGTGTTATTGGTGGATCTTTAGATGTCTTAATTGATTTTAGATTTGATATTACTCATGCAGTGGGAGTTCCATGATGTATGTGTTCCTTTTTTGGATATTCTCATTATATTGTAGTGTTGAGGGTCTTGAGGTTTGTATCACATGTTTGTGTTGTTACCTTGGATGACTTCTTTATGTAGGATAGTGTGTATACAAGGATGTGATCATTGTGGATTGGGTTGGATATGTTGATCGCATAAGGTCTACTTGTTATCATGAGTATACCTTGGTTTGGAGATATGGTTAGTTGGATGTGTTAGCAACTAGTTGTGGTTGTTGTTCTAGCTATGATGATTAATTCTTGGTATCTACTCAAACCTATTTATTATCATTGGATTTGGTGTTTGTGTTTAGATATCAGTTGAGGAAGCATTCTTTCTTCTTTTTGACAGTTCAATGTGGGATCTCTTTAGATCAAGATCTTATCTTTTATGCATTGGCATGATGGAGGATGAGAGGATTCATGTTTATTGATGGTCACCTTGGTTATTGTTGTAGGAATCTTGATGGAGCACATGGATGTTTACATGGTACATGTTGGGTACATGGATCATTTCCTTGATGTTTTTTACTTTTGACCCTTATGCAATGTATATAACAAGTGGGAGAATGTTAGGAAAGGTGTGTTGTATGTTGATCAAAACAAGAGAATGATGTATGACCATGACGACCACAATAGGAACACACTTAAATTGGTTGAACTAATTTGGTAGAGGAAGATTCAACTTGACATGTATTCATAAGCCTTCCAAATACAAATTTGATGGGTTTCAAATGCTTTCGAATAGAAGACCCAACAAAACCTTGATAACCAAGACCACATTTTGCCCTGTTTATTTTTTGACATTCCCAAACTCTCAGAATGGGTTTGGATTGAGTAACAAAATTTGACTCAAGGGATTTCTGCTTTTGTGACTCAAGAGGATACACAACACTTTTCTTCAAGGACCTTTTAGTTTTACTTGCTTGTTGTTTTGAAGTGCTAGAAGAAGGTACATCCTCCTTAATAGTGTTAGTTCAAAGAAATTTGAACCTTGTCAAAGTTTAACAATGTTAGTTCAAACAAATTTGAGATTTTTCAAAGCAATAGGCTTAGTCTCAATTTAAGACCTGTCACAGTAGCAAGATCTTTTCAAGAAGCTTCAAATCATCTAGTATACTCACCAAAGTGCTTGGTCGAGAGAAGTTTGAGAAGTTCAATATACTGCTGCAGTTCAATATACTATTTGGTTTCTTGATAACTCCTTCAGATTAAGGGGGGATGTTGATGTGTTAATCCTCAAGGTTATACATTTGTAAACTATGTAATCTAATTTTTAGTTTAGATAGTTATGGGCAGTTAAACTATTCTTCTACCTATATAAACACAAATGTAATCCTCTATTGAGCGTCACTAATATTTATCATTTTTATCCTTTTACAATATTGGCCTAACAGTTGTACACCTTGATAATGATTATAATGTAAAATGTAATATTTAATTGTGGTGCATCTCAAAGATGTGAACATCACAATGGGTTAGACATTCTTGGGGTCACTTGCAAGTTGTATGTAACGTTAGAAAAATATTTTAATATTTTAAAAACTTAGTACCAAAAAGCAAATGGTTTAGTGAGCCAAATGAGGTGGACATGGTTTAGTGAGCTCATGGTTTTGAGGCACATGGTTATGTAATACCGCTTGGTGGTTTTGTGCAATCTTATTTCTATAAAAGCAAGCACATGAGTAGTTCTTTAGGTTGGCTTGTTGGCTTGTGTAACATTTGGCTTGTTGGCTAAGGTTGGATTGAGCATCTATTGTAAGTTGCATATGTGAGGAGAGAAAGCATAGATTTGGATGTGTGGGGTGTGTGCAAGAAGTTGGGTCCACTATTTGGCCAAAAAGTGGAAGTGTTTTTTTTCTTGAAAATCAAAGTTTGTCATAGTTGGACTAAAAATTTGAAGCACTTACACATAGAATCTTTAAAAAGTCCAATAATATGAAATGTAGGATTTTGAGTCTAGTTTTTAAATATGTAATTTATTCTAATACCTAGATGATACAAATTAATTTTGTATAGGCTTGTACAAAAACCACTTTTTAAAAGTGACTTATTTAGGACCATACCATGCATGTGTCCGACAAGCATAATCTAACCTAAATAAAATTATTTTTCTAATTCCTTTTGGCAAAAGATGTGTATTATACTAAAGATTGATGTAGATATTTTTTATAACTTTTTTCCAAATATTTCTTTTATTAAATTTTTATTGGCCTTAATTGCTATTTTTGAAAACCCCTCATGTTTGACAAGCATAATTTGAGCTAAACTAATCATTTTTTTATTTTTTTTCATTGTGTAAAGAATTGTCTGTAGATTGATGACATAATTTTTTTAAAAGAAACTTAAAAAATTAAAAGTTATTAAAAAATATGAACACCTTACATTTCAAGTTTATAGACCAGTTTCCTCATAAATTAATTAAAAAATAAAAAAAATTCATTCATAAAATATTACATATTTGAAAACTAGACATCCTCATCTATAATGGGTTTTAATTTCATAAAAAAAAAATCTGAAAAAAACTCGTCAACCATATTGCCAAAGTCTATTTTTTCTCTTGCTATTGACATGACCGTGTATTAGCAGGTCCAAGGCTAAGGGTTGGGTTACCATGCCTTTCCTGAGCCTAAAACTAAATCTAAAAGGTGGGTCAACATTTCAAAATTTTTGGAATGGGTACCAATTTTAAAAACACGGACAGGTACCCATTCCAAAATATAATGGTACCCGTTTTAAAGTAGGTACCTGTTTCAAATATATCAATTTCTAAAAAATAAATAAGCTCGTAGACCATTTTTTAAAAATAAATACTTTTTACAAACGGGGCATTGTTTAGGCCGGGATCTCGAACCGTAATGGGACCCTGTTTCTAAATGGGGTCTCGTTTAGGATCGAGACTCCAAGCCTAAATATGATCCCACTTTTTTGAAATAGAATCCCGTTCCTATCAGGATTTTTTGCCCGATGCTTCCCCTATATGTGGACCCAACTTCTTGCAAGTACCCTGTGGTTACATGATTCTCATTTGCTTGTTCACATGGAGTAGCAACTATGGAGCTTGATGCTTTAGAAGTATTCATGGAGGCTTTGTACGTGTATTGCAATCCTTGTTCATGAGATAATACATTGAGTGTGGATGCTTTTGGAGGTTGGGGTTTTCCCTCATGAAAGTTTTTCTAAGCTACATCTTGTGTCATCTTAATAGTATGTTTGTCTACAATTTTGCATGTGGATTCTGAATACTTATTTGCATGTTTTTCACTCTTGGGGTTATGTGGAAATAGTTTATTATGACTGCAAATTTCCTTTAAGATCCAACATAACCCAATCTTGATTCTTCATACATGATGGTTTACTTTTGAAGACTACTACCCTAGATCTCTATCTATCAACAGGTCATCCATTTTGAGCTTCCATGGCTTAAAGTTTGTAGCATTAAACCAATCCACCTCCATCCATGATGTACTTGTCATTTTTGTAAAAATAAAATGTCTTTTGTACACAGTGCCCACTCAAACCACAATTAGTTCAAAAAATCTTTCCTACCACCTAGGAAATAGAGGCAATCTAGCTCTGATACCAAATGAAAGGAAGATAATAATAGAAACACTTCCTATATTGACCAATTAGGAGAGAGATGCAATCAAGATCTAACAATTTTAGAAATGAAAGTACATATGCAAAAGCATTCACCACAATGACACAATATTTATCCTAGGAAAACCCTTTCAAAAAAACCCAACCTCCAAAAGTCAAACCATTATATTCATAGTACCAAATTCAATTACAATATATCAACATGTTCAAGCCTTCATAAGATAAAAACAACTTGTGCCTATTTTAGTCCTCTAGACTTAAAATGGTCTACCTAAAAATCCTGCACTTCTTCCATCAAATATATCTGATCTAAGATACCTTAAATGGAAGAAAATTTCCTTGTGAAAATCCTATAAAATTCTTGAAAATTCCTAAGTCAAGTTTGTAGGAGTAGATGTTAAAATTTCTGATAGATCTATTTGGAATCATGCCCAAGTAAGGAGTCCATCTTAAAGAGAAGCCAAATGGGTATTCACAGTTTAAATCTAGTGAAGATATGATAATTTTTTGCTAAGTTATGCTAATTGTTCCAACTAGACATTTAGATCTAGTGTGCTTTATCCCCATCCAGTTGTATTTCATGTATAGATCCAATCGCATCACATTACATCTTGAAGAGGATCCAAATGGGTATTCGCAGTCCAAATATGACAAAGATCTAATGAAAATTGACTAAGTTATGTTTCTACAAGACCTTGGCTCCAAATGGATATTTCACATCCACATCCAATTACGCTTTGACATCTGGTTGCACATTGTATTTCTATTAGGTTGTCTTTGATATCTCATTTCGGTTGTGTTCCTTTGTATCTCTAATCGGATGTGGAACACAAGATGAATCAAATGTCCATTGTTTAAGATCTGATTGCATATCTAATTAACTTTTCATGTTCCGGTTGCACTTATCATATGTTGAAGTGGAATATTTTAGGTTGGAGTATGACATCATTTGAGCACCGTTGGATGTTGAACTCTAGCTAGATGTGGAACACGAGATGAATCAATGTCCATTGTGCAAGATTGTATTCCAGATCCAATTTTACTTATTTGACTTTTTAATATCTGGTTGACTTCTTCATATCCAGTTGCACTACTTGCTTCCAACCGTATATCTTCCAAGCATGCTTTCCAACCAGATATCTTCCAAGCAAACTTTCCAACCAGATATCTTCCAAGTAGACTTTCTAACAGGATATCTTCCAAGCAGATTTTCTAACTGGATATCTTTCAAGCACATATTCCAACTAGACATCTTCCAGATAGTCAAAAGGAAAAGGGGCCTCAACAAGTGAACATTCAACCTGACATTTCCCAACATCCAGTTGAATAGGAGAATGCACTTGGAGTACGAAGTATGCATATAGATGACCAACATCAGGTTGATCAACATGAAGAGGATCCACATCAGGATCAAGGTAATGATCAGGGTGAAGTGACACATCCGGATGGTCAGCATCAAGAAGAACATCAAGAAGAACATCAAGAAGTGGATGTGGATTAGAATAAAGGCAGGATACATAACAACATCTAGATGACCAAGAACTGAACTAAATCTAGAACAAGACCACACACTAGACCTATGGGGTGGCTAGGATCAGATTGAACCAAATATCATATTGCATATCCACATCTAGATAACTTGCAGGATGGTCTAGAAATGCCTAGAAATGTGGGAAAGCACACTGTTGACTATCCAGATGCCTTGATTACATTTGAACTTGACATCTCATATCCAATTAAGAAGAATCTAACCAGACATATCCTATTGATTGGCATAACCGTCCTGTTGACTTCTAGAAGCGACAAAGTCAGTTTCCTACTGCCATTTTTGGTAGATAAAAGGGAAATTAGTCAAAGAGCACAATCAAAATGTCAAAAAGGGCACCAAAGCAAAAAAACAAAATAAACACTTTTGAAGTGTTGTAAAAGCTTCATCAGGGGGCACTTCCTTTATATCCCTATCTTGAAACACATTTCATTCGTGTGAAGACTTCTGTTCAATGCAATCACCATTACTATAGGACAGAGATGGACTTCAAGGTAGCTCAAACAGTGCTCGACTTTAATGCACCAGTACCAAAGGTGGATGAAGAAGATGAAATAGTGTATGCAGGAATCCCAGACCTGTAGATTTCATGGGGACGCATTTGACTAAAGGCCCTCCTACATTAAAGTCTCATACTAGAGGTTATGGACACCCTTCCAAATCATGCAGACCTTCTGATAGGGCCATGGGCAAAATTTATTGCAGTATGGGCAGTCTATAAAATGTGTTGACTCAGTTTCCTTATTCCTAGGGTTGCACAGTGAAAATTTAAAATCTATATAAGCATTTGAATGATGTATTTTAATGTGGGTTGGTCACTAGGTCCTGATCCAGGTTGAAGTGCTTGATGTTTGATTGTGACCTCATGATATTTGCCAGAAATGTATGAATTTGATCGAGTGTGTCCTCTCCAAGACCTCTCTTGTCTTCATTTCTAGTTCAACTATGAAGGGAAGGTTGTCATTTTTTGTCTTTTCTTATTTGTATCGAGACTTTCTTCCTTTGTAATGGCTACTTAACCTTCATGATTAATATAATAGAATGATATTTTACCTCTCTTTATACTTCTGCACTGTGTTTACTTGAAATCTGTAGGCTTATTTTGTGGATGATTCATCCCTCTTGTAGTTACAATTTTCTATTCAAACCTATGTTAAAGTTATAAGTCTGTGTTAATTCATATCAATATTTGAGATCATTGTTGTGTTATGTTAGTCCCAACCAAACACTCTAAATCTAGTGTATCATCTCCCTTTCAATTTAGGTCTCCTTCTTCCCCTTTCCCTTGGTGATTTCTCGCATTAGGTTTAGTTATTTTCTCTAGACCTTAATTCCAGAAAGAGGAACCTTCTTTGGAGGTCTAATCTCAGTTGCAAGGTCTCACACCTTGAGATCATTCTAATGTTTCACTGAATTTGTTGGGACTGCGAAAAGCTTCGACAACAAGGTGCAAATTCAAGTGATAACACAACCCAAGTCTAAAGAAATTTTGGCAACATACCTCCTACAAAATTATAAAAAACATACATCTCCAAACTATGCACCAATATATATATATATAAAAGACCCAAACTAGAAATCACTAATGGTTTCTAAAGCCATGAGAGAAAAACATGGACTAAAAGCAACACCCAAATCTGTATGCAAATCCCAATGCCCAAATCAAGAAGAGTTAACTAAAACATAAATTTTAAACTCTCTTTCAACTAGAGCACTCCACTTGGTTTTATCCGCCTTTTTGGTAACATGCACATGCAAATTAAAGATCTTCTATGATTTTCTCCAAGTCCACATTTAACTCCCCCTTGTCACGCTCTTTCTAATCCAATAACTCTTAGACACATTTCAAGTTATCATAGTTGCATTTAGCAACTCCCATGACAACTAAGTGATAACTACAAATTGCCAAATTACAAATAAATACAAAGAGGTCATAGCCTTTAAAACTTAATAAAATTTGAGTGGTCATTTTTATATATTGAAGTTTATAATTTACTTGAAAATATTCAATTAAGGATGCAGTCCTATGGAAGAGGTCTAGACTGCTATTTTTATTCCAAGGACAATGTTGTGACTATTTACATAACATTTTTTTAAAATTATAATTTCTATTTTTATTGCAAGATCTATGAATTTCAGAAATGAAAGTACTTATGCAAAATGCATTCACCATAATGACTCAATATTTATCTTGCAAAAACCCTTTCGGGAAAAACCCAACCTCAAAAGCTCCAACCACTACAAAATTTGATTACAATATATCAACATGTTCAAGCCTTCACATGAGAAAAATAACACAAGTTTAAAGATTTTTTGGCAACATTCTCCCTTGTAAAATTATGAAGAGCATACATCTACAAACTATGAACCAATATATATATATATAGGAAAAACCCAAACTAGAAACCATCAATGGTTTCTAAAACCATGAGAGAAAAATAAGGGCTAAAAGAGACACCCATATTTGTATGCAAATCCCAACACCCAAATCAAGAAGAGTTAACTAAAACATAAATTAGAAACTTTCTCTTTCAACTAGAGCACTCCATTTGGTTTCATTCACCTTTTTGATAACATGCACATGCGAACTAAAGATCTTCTGTGATCTTCTCCACTTCAACGTTTGATTACCCCATGTCATGCTCTTTCTAATCCAATGACTCTTACACACTTTTCAAGTTATCATAGTTGCATGTAGCAACTCCCATGACAACTAAGGGCATGTCCCCGTGTCGTTGCTTAGCTTATTTTGGCTAGCAGCCACTACTCATTTTTTTAGGAGATATTTGTGGAGCCAATGACCCCATGAATATTTTGTTTTTCTGCTTATCTTAAGCAGTTATCTTAATTTGTAGTTTTTACTATATAAAAAAATAGAAACAAATTATCTTAATTTAGAAGAAAATTAAAAAAAAGGAGGGAGGGAAATATATGCAACCACATGGCATATTTTTCATTATGCAGTGGTTGCTTATTTCCAACCCCCCTTTTTTTCCACAACTTATTTGCAATTCCTAAATAGTAGCTGCTCCACAAAAATAGGAAAAGATTCTATATTATCCTTTTCCCATAATTGTAGATTTCTAGGAGGCCACTTCAACTGCTTAAATTTAAGTAGAAAAATAACTTAAGTAGTCGCATGGGGACATTGGGTAAGTGATAATTACAAATAAATAATTAAATACAAATCTTGGAAAAAGCAAGGTTGAGACACCTTTTTCCCAACACAAAGAGGTCATAGCCTTTTAACTTAATACAATTTGAGTGATCATTTTTTATATGTTGAAGTTTATAATTTACTTGACAATGTTCAATTAAGGATGTGGTCCTATGGAAGAGGTCTAGACTCCTATTTTTTATTCCAATGACAATGTTGTTGGAATGTGTCGTCATTGATGTCAAAGAGTAATTAAAACAGATATATAAGTTTGCAATGGTGTTGAAGAGCAGAGCTATGAAGTATAATATGAAGTTTAAATTAAAGATTTAAATTTATAAGTATTTCTTATAAGAGTCGACACTTCCCTTGAATCTAGCGCCACCATAAAGGAAAGCTAAAAAAAATGTGGAAAAATGTCTTATGATGGTCGACTACCCTAAGTGCCAAAACTAAAATTCAAATCTAATTAAAAATATTTACATGGTGGCCGACTTGTTTGGTAATTTAAAAAAATTAAATTCAAATTCATATGATGGGATTTAAGTTTATATTATTTAAAAAAAGTGGTCGACCTCCCTAAATAGAGCGCCCCACTAAAGGATGAAATACTTATCAAGAGGTGTATAAAAGGAGTTGCATCTCTTTGCAAAAGGACATATATTTTGAAAGTCGCCACCCTTGAAGGAGTATAAAGGATAAATGAAAGGATTGAGTTTGATGTGAGAGTGAAATGAATAAAAATATATTTATGATTTAGAGCAAATCTAGGGCAAGTACTTATGAAGAGTATTTCAGACATGTTTTGAAAGAATACATGCAACCCATATATCAAGGATAAATGCAAATGTATGTGAATAATATATGTCAAGATTAAGAGTAGATTGATAAGGAAATTAGAGTAGATACAAAGGAAAAAATTTATGTGAAGATATTGCCATACTTATGATTAGTTTTTGTGAAGGAAGGATATTGTGTGGGTTATAATCAGATTTGTGAAAGGAAGAGCATTAACATTAAGATCTTGTGAAGACATATCATCCATTGAAGAATTCATAGGTTGGTGCCTATCAAAGAAGAGATTAGAGTCTCCAGCTGAGTTGGAGCTTAGTTGTGGGGATTGGTGTCTCTAGTGTGTTGGTGCTCACAAAAGAATAATTGTAAGAGAAGTAGGTTGGTGCCTACAAAAGAAGACCAATATATATAAGCAACATTTTGCCATGGTTTTCTTCCACAAGGGTTTCCATGTAAATCATGTGTTCTCTCTGTATTCATAATTGCTAGATCTTGCATGTTTATTATTGTCGTGGTTGATTAAGCTTTGAAAAGTAAAAGATTGTGTTATACTGATTCACCCCCCTCTCAATATAACCATGTGCTCATCAATTGGTATCAGAGTGGGTTCCTTCACAAATAGCCTAACTGCTAGAAGGTAGATCTTGGAAGCACACATGGCCAGTCAAGAAGGATATGGGTTTTCCTCAAACAGGGCACCACTATTTGATCAGACAAACTATGCTTTTTGGAGCATAAGGATAGAAACTTATTTAAATGCTCTAGGGTTTAATATTTGGCAATCCATTGTGAATGGTTATACTGCTCCAAAAACTCCACCTACGGATCCAGATGGAAAGAGGGCAAGTGAAAATAATGCCAAAGCAAAAAAATATTATTTTATATAGTTTGTTCGAGTCAGAGTTTGTAAAAGTAATGTACTGCAAATCTTCCAAAGAGATATGGGATAAGCTAAAGAATATTTATGGGGGAGATGATAAAGTGAAGAAGGCAAAGCTTTAAACCCATAGGGGAAATTTTGAAAGCCTTAAAATGAAAGAAGATGAAAACATAACATCTTACTTGCTTCGATTCGATGAGATAGTGAACACTATAAGATGTCTTGGAGAAACAATTAGAGAGGCCGTGATCGTGCAATAAATATTAAGATCTTTACCGCTAAGATTTGATCTTAAAGTTTCGGTGATTGAAGAAATGAAAGATTTGGATAAACTGACAAAGGACGAGTTGCATGGGATTCTTACTGCCTATGAAATGAGAACCATGGATAAACCCTCCAAAATGGAGGCAGCCTTCAAAGCATCAAGGAAATGAAAGAATAAAGAGTATGAACCTAATGATAGTTCAAACAATGAAACTTATGAGGAAGAATCCCACTTCATGAGGAAGCTAAAGAAAGGATCAGGTAAGTACCAAGGTGAGTTACCATTTAAATGTTTTAATTGTGGTAGAAGAGATTATTTTTCTTCTAAGTGTCCATAGGGCAAAAATGAGAGCAATAAAAATGAAGAGAACTATAATATGAAGAAAGGAAGAGGATTTCAACAACATAAGAAGGGTCAACAAGAGAAGAAGAAGAACTTCTGGAGGTACAAGAAGAGCCTTTACTCCAAAGATTATAATAGCTCATTGGAGGAAAGCGATGAAGAATTTTTCAATGATAGAGAAGAAATACTATTCATGTGGCAATGGAAGCAAAGAGCAATGAAGATAGCCAAAAAGAAGAAGCAAAAGATTCAAAAGATAAGAAGAATGAAGATAATGAAGAAGTGGAACTTGGGGAGGAACTTTATTTTGCTTATGATGAGATTGAAAGGCTTTAAAGAAGAAACTCGAGACTAAAATTGAAAATTCAAGAAGATGATGAAGCCAAGGCCAAAGTATCTCAAGCACTTGAAGAAGCAGAGAAGATGATCATGGATATAAAGGTTCAAATAGAAGAAGCAAAAAGGATTGAGGAGAAAGTGAGAAACCAACTAAATGAAAAAGAAGAAAATTGTGAAAAGTTATAATCAAATATTGTTTCCTTGAGAAAGCAGTTATAAAAAACAATGGCTCAAGTAAACAGTGACTTGAAGAATGAGAAGAGTTCAAAAATTCTGGATAACATCATCAACTCTTAGAAGCCTATTTTTGATAGGAGTGGTATTGGCTATGAAGAAGGTCAAAGTTCTAAAGCAACTCTATCATCAACAAAATCAAATGAAGAGAAGTCGAAAGAGCATGTTGATGTCCTTAAACACCCCATCAAAGGTAAAATCAACAAAACAAAGAACCTGAAGCAAAGCATGCATCTAGAAGTTAAGAACAACACATTTAGAAAACCTCTTCCACAAAGGTAGGCTCACATGACCAGATTTTATCACTCTTTCTTTGGTTATTGTTTTCTATGCAATCAATTTGGTCATAAAGTAGTAGATTGTAGAATGCATGTAAGGAACAACTTTTGACTTAAAGCAATGAATCATGAAGCATACACCAACAACAATTTTGCATGGAACAAGAACATGAGTCATGGGTTCACAAATAAGAATTTCAACTCATTTTCTCCACTTATGGATCACAACAACATATGCTATAAGTGCGATAATTTTGGACATACGACAAAGTTTTGTAGAAGCAGCTTTGTAGAGCCTACCAAACAAAATAAGAAGGAAGAACAAGAGACTAAGGAGAAAGAAGAAAGTTCAAAGAAGTGAACAAAGAAAAAGGAAGAGGAAAAGAAAGAAAAGTCTATGCTAGTTCAAACAACCCTACATGCACGGAATGAAGGAGATCAATGGTACATAGACAACAGTTGCTCACGACATATGACCGGTGACAAAAGCAAATTCATCACTTTCAAAAGAATGAATGGTGGAATGGTAGAGTTTGGAGATAATGCTTTCACAAGGATAGCTAGAAAAGGCACTATCAGTCTAGATAATAATAGAACAAGAGCGGAAAATGCATTATATGTTGAAGGCTTAAAGCACAATCTTCTAAGTGTGAGTCAAATATGTGACCAAGGGAACACCCTTGCATTTCATGTAGAAGGATGTGAGATTAGCAAAGCAGGAAAATGAGTTGCAAAAGCTAACAGGGCAGACAACAATCTTTTACATTCTTAGTGAAATTAAAGGTGAGAAATGTTGCATGGGACAAGAAGATGTAAGTTGGCTATGGTACAAGAGAATGGGGCACTTGAACTTTGACAATCTTATTAAGATCAGTCAAAAGGAAGCAGTGAGAGATATGCCAAAAATCTCAAAGCCCTCAAACATTATTTGTAAGCAATGCCAATTTGGGAAACAAACTAGGGAGAGTTTCAAATCAAAAGAATATTCCACAACAAACCCTCTAGAGCTCATTCATACAAATTTATGTGGGCCAACTAGAACAAGAAGTATGCAAGGAGAAAGGTATTTCATGTTGTTGATTGATGATTTTTCAAGAATGACTTGGGTTACTTTTCTAAAAGAAAAATCTGAAGCTCTTGATAAGTTTAAGGCATTCAAAGCCTTAGTTGAGAGTAAGATAGGTCTGAAAATCAAATGTCTTAGATCGGATAGAGGAGGAGAATTCACTTCAAATGAGTTTGAAGACTTTTGTGAAAAACATGGAATAAGAAGACAAATTATTCAGCTGCAAGAACTCCACAACAAAATGGAGTGGTGGAAAGAAAAAACAAAATAGTTCAAGGGATGGCTAGGACTATGTTAAATGAATCTAAGGCACCTGATACTTTCTAGAGGGATACAATTCATACGATAGTTTATATTCTAAATTATGGACAAATCAGGGTAAACGACAACAAAACACCGTATGAGTTATGGAAAGGAAGACCCACATCTATGAGACATTTCAAAGTGTTTGAAAGTCTACGTTATATAAGGAAAGATGAAGAAGACCTAGGGAAGTTTGATTCTAGGGAAGATGAGGGAATATTTCTTGGTTACTCTTCAAGGAGTAAAGCCTATAGGTGCTACAATAAGAGGTTGCACAAGATTGTTGAGAGTGTAAATGTGAAAGTTGATGAGGAAAGAAGTTACCATGATAAGACATGAGAAGTTGATTATCAAAATGAAGACAATTGCAAAGAAGATGAAGTAGAGGAAGAAAATGAGGATGAAGTAGTTGAGAAAAGAAGCACAAAGACACCATCAAGAATAGCATATGAGACACTATCTAAATTTGCTCGAAGAAATCATCTAGAAGACTTTATTATAGGTGACAAAGAGGGTGAAATTAAAACAAGAAGGAGAATGGCAAATATTGAAAATGAAAATATGTCCTTGCTCTCCAAAATAGAACCCAAGAACTTCAAAGAAGCAAGTGAAGATAAACATTGGATAGAGGCCATGGAAGAGGAACTAAATCAAATAGAAAAGAATGAAACTTGGGAACTTGTCACAAGGCCTAAAGACAAGAATGTTATTGGCACGAAGTGGGTCTTCAGAAACAAGTTGAATGAAGATGGCCAAGTTGTGAGGAACAAAGCAAGGTTAGTATGCAAAGGTTATGCTGAAGTAAAAGGCATTGACTTTGAAGAATCTTTTGCACCTGTTGCTAGGATGGAAGCTATCAAAATGTTCTTAGCATTTGCCAGTTTCAAAAATTTCAAGGTTTATTAATAGATGTCAAGTCTGCCTTCCTAAATAGATATATAGAAGAGGTATACATTGAACAACCAGAAGGGTTTTTATTATCATAAAATAGGAACTATATATGTATGTAGATTGAAGAAATTGCTTTATGGATTAAAACAAGCCCCCAGGGCATAGTATGAAAGACTTGATAAGTATGTACAACAAGTATTCAAGAAAGGGATTGTTGATAGCAATCTTTATATCAAGACTATATGCGATGACCAATTGATAGTTGTGGTATATGTAGATGTCTATGCTTGGTGAGTTGTCCTTTCTTGGACTCCATATTTCTCAATCAAATAAAGGAATAATTTATCTCACAAACCAAGTATGTCAAGAAAATGTTGAAATTTAGAATGGAGTGTAATCTTATGAGTACTCCCATGGTAATAGGATGCAAGTTAAGCAAAGATGATGAATCACCCAAAGCAGATCAGACTCTCCATAGGTCAATGATTGGAAGCTTGTTGTATGTGATAGCTTCAAGGCATGACATTATGCAGGCAGTTGGTATGGTAGCAAGGTTTTAGGATCCATCGAAGGAAACTCATGTACAAGCAGTCAAAAGGATATTAAAATATCTGAAGGGTACATTGGATTTTGGTTTATGGTATCCTAGTGGTGAAGATTTCACCCTAGCAACATATACAGATGTGGATTGGGCAAGCAATGTTGATCCAAAAACTACAAGTGGAGGAGATATCTTTATTAGTAATAATCTTGTATCTTGGTTAAGAAACGAGCTTCAGTCTCTCTTTCCACAACAAAAGTTGAATATATAGCAGAAACATCTTGTTCCACTCAGGTTTTATGGATGAGGCAAACATTGAAATATATCAAGGTAGAATATGAGATCCTATATCTATCTTTGTGATAATACGAGTGCAATCAATATCTCAAAGAATCTAGTTATGCACTCAAGGACAAAGCATATACCTATCAAATATCATTTTCTAAGGGAATATGAAGTAGATCAACAGGTTAAGTTGGAGTACATTACTACACAAGAACAAATTGTAGATATCTTCACAAAACCACTTATGAAAGAGACTTTTGAGTACTTAAGGTAGGAATTGGCAGTAAGATCACTCTCAATCAGTCATTGAGAGGAAGCATAAAGTCAGGGGGAGCTAACCAAAGCATTATCTTTAGCTTAGTGGAAAACCAATTCAAAGAGAGATGAAGGTTCCTTTTCCATTGATGTCAAAGGGGGAGAATTAGAGATAGGGGGAGTATTACAAACAGGGGGAGCAATGAGAAAGAGTAGTTTGTTGTATTCACAGATTATTTCTTTATAGTTTTCCATCAATGACAAAGGGTGAAATTGTTGTAATGTGTTGTCATTGATGTCAAAGAGTAATTATAACAGATATATAAGGTTGCAATGGTGTTGTAGAGCAGAGATATGAAGTATATAATGGAGTTTAAAGCAGAGATATGAAGTATATAATGGAGTTTAAATTAAAGATTTAAAATTATAAATATTTCTTATAAGGGCCAACCCTTCCCTTGAATCTAGAGCCACCCTAAAGGAAAGATAAAAATAAAATATGGAAAAATGACTTATGATGGCTGACTACCCTTGGTGCCAAAATTGAAATTCAAATCTAATTAAAAATATATGCATGGTGGCTGACTTGTTTGGTGATTTAAATAAATTAAATCATACTTCCAAAGGTGGTCGGCCCTCCTTAAAAAGCAATGTCAATCATATGATGGGATTTAAGTTTATATTATTTACAAAAAGTGGTTGACCTCCCTAAATAGAGCGCTCCACTAAAGGATGAAATGGTTGTCAAGATGTGTAAAAAAGAAGTTGCATCTCTTTGCAAAATGCCATATATTTTGAAAGATTCGCCACCCTTGACAGAGTATAAAGGATAAATGAAAGGATTGAGTTTGGTGTGAGAGTGAAATGAATAAAAAAATATTTTTGATTTAGAGAAAATCTAGGGTAGGTACTTATGAAGAGTATTTCAGTCCTGTTTTGAAAGAATACGTGCAACCCATGTATGAAGGATAAATGCAAATATATGTGAAGAATATATGTCAAGATTAAGAGCAGATTGATAAGGAAATTATAGTAGATACAAAGGCAGAAATTTATGTGAAGATATATTGCCATACTTATGATTAGTTTTTGTGAAGGAAGGATATTGTACATGTTATAATCAGTTTTGTGAAAGGAAGAGCATTAACATTCAGATCTTGTGAATACATATCATCCATTGAAGAATTCGTAGGTTGGTGCCTATCAAAGAAGAGATTGGAGTCTCTTGTTGAGTTGGAGCTTAGTTGTGGGGATTGGTGTCTCTAGTGGGTTGGTGCCTACAAATTCTACAAGCAGGTATTGATGTGTCTAGTGAGTTGGTGCTCACAAAAGAACAATTGTAAGAGAAGTAGGTTGGTGCCTACAAAAAGAAGATCAATATTTATTTAAGTAACATTTTGTCGTGGTTTTCTCCATCAAGGGTTTCCATGTAAATCATGTGTTCTCTATGTGTTCATAATTGCTAGATCTTGCATGTTTATTATTATCGTGATTGATTAAGTTTTGAAGAGTAAAAGATTGTTATACTGATTCACCCCTCTATTAGTATAACCATGTGCTCATCAAATGTTGTGACCAAGGCTTAAATTTGACAATCAACCTTGCCTATCAAGCAATTTTTTTATGACAATTATCTATTCAATATTGCCTTTAAAATACTATGGCATACATTAGTATAAGTAAATTATATAAAAACCAAATTTATATATCATCATAATTCTATATAATTTTTGACAGTTTGTCCAAAATCTCTCCTTTCATATGATACGGTCTTTTCAAAATTTCAGCTGTATTTTACAGCTAAAATGCCTAAATATAACTATACAACTATCAAATTTAAGCCCTGGTTGTGACTATTTACATGACATTTTTTTAAAATTATAATTTCCATTTTATTGCAAGATGTAACAATTTCAAAAATGAAAGTCCATATGCAAAAGCATTCACCACAATGACACAATATTTATCCTGGGAAAAATAACACAAGTTTGAAGAAATTTTGGTAACAATCGCCTCTACAAAATTATAAAAAACATACATCTCCAAAGTTTAAACTATGCACTATATATGAAAGAAAGACCCAAACTAGAAACTGCAAATGATTATTAGAAGATAATCAACCATCTAGACCTATACTTGTTTTATTAGCTGAAATGTGTGGGTCAAAAGGATTTAGATAAGTTTATTCTTTGGGATATTCCCTTAGTTGGAAAAGATAGAGTCAAGTACAAAATCTTAGGAATGTATTTATGTTATATTTTGCTTGGGTCTTCTCAGCCATGGTTGAACTCTAAAGAATAGAAATAATAATCTAGAGGGTCCTATGGGGGACATACGAAAGTCTGGTACTTCCAAGAGTGTTTTTACATTAGGGGTCTTATATGAAATTCACATCCAAGGAACCACGTGAGCTGCAAAATGGGTGCTGCAAATGGTGAACCAGATGTGTATTAGATGGCCCTTTGGAATGTGTGACCATCCAAAAAGAGCTAGTTACTTCATTTTATTAGGATATATATATATATATATATATATATATATATATATATATATATATATATATATATATATATATATATATATAAGAAAGAAAGACCCAAACTAGAAATCACAAATGATTTCCAAAACCATGAGAGAAAAACATGGGCTAAAAGCAGCACCCAAATCTATATGCAAATCCCAACATCCAAACAAGAAGAGTTAACTAAAACATAAATTAGAAACTTCCTCTTTCAACCAGAGCACTCCGCTTGGTCTTATCCGCCTTTTTGGTAACAAGTACATGCAAACTAAAGATCTTCCATGATCTTTCTCCAAGTCCACATTTAACTCCCCTTGTCATACTCTTTCTAATCTGACAACTCTTACACACTTTTCAAGTTATCATAGTTGTGTTTAGCAACTCTCATGACAACTAAGTGATAATTACAAATTACAAATAAATAATTAAATACAAATATTATAAAAAGCAAGGTTGAGAACACCTTTTTCCCAACACAACGAGGCCATATAGGGCTTAAATTTGACAGTCCACCTTGCCTTGCCTATCATGAATTTTTTTCCTACAATTTAGTCTTCATTATTGCTGACAACTATTTTTTTAATGCAAGTGAAATTTTATATAAGAAATATAAAAAAAATTTACAAATGATTTTAATATATTCATACCAAGTATTTCAAGTAATTATTCAGTTCTTTCTATTTTTTATAACAAAATTTAATTGTTTGATGTGCTGGAAATATAAAAAAAAAACTTAAAAAGTATTACAACTTCTTAAAAAAATTTAAAAATTTGAGATTTTTTTTAAAATAATAGAATTTCTATTTAAAAATTACAAAAAGTAAAAATAGAAAATAAATATATAAAAAATACTTAAAAATTTTAACTTCTTAAAAAACCTTTGAGATTGTTTTTAAATAATAAAAGTTTCTATTAAAGAATTTAAAAATTATATATAAATACTGAGATTTTCATATTAATTGTTTTTCTACAGTTTCTAAAATAAATTACATGTATGTTAATAAGTTAAATATTTATTTTTATTATATTTTACAATTAAAATCTTTAAATACATCTATACAACTGTGAAATTAAGCCCTGACCATAGCCTTTAAAACTTAATACAATTTGAGTGAGCATTTTTATATATTTACAATAAAAACTAAAAAAGAAATTGGAAAAAATAAGAAATAAAAACCAAATTTAAAATGTTGAAGGAAAAAAAATGGAGAAAAAAACAACTATGGAAAAAAAAAAATTTGGAAAGAAGGTGGAGAAAATCACAAAAGCTATGGAAAATACAACAAGATATTCTTATTATACTTACCATAATTTTTCATCTAAAAATCTTCACTTTAAATAAAACTCTTAAATTTCTAATTTTATTCAAATATATAGTTGCTATAATATTTTATCTAAAATTTTCAATTCCACTTAAAATTTCTTAGAATTAAAAAAAAAATCTATAAAACTTTTTCTTAAATAAGATTATTAAATTTTATTTATTTTTATTTGCATATAATTTTTATAATTTTTAATCTAAAAATCTTCCATTTCCCTTTTTTTTTTAAATATATATATTTTTTAAATCCACACTAAGAATCTTTAACTCACCGTTCTTTTAAAAAAATCTTTTAATTCCCAACTTTTGACATCCTTAACTAACCCTCCTCTTAGAAAAATCTTTTAATTCCCAACTTTTGGTATCCTTTGAGACAAATTCGGGTTTTCGAATTACATAATTTATTTTTCCCTCCATTTTTAATGCAACAAATTCGGGTTTTCGAATTACAGAATTTATTTTTCCCTCCATTTTTAATGCAACCATGACCTCAGTAATCCATCATTCAAAAACTATATATACCAGTTCTTCGGTACTTGAATCTTGACTTTGCTAAAATCAAAGTGTTGTCTAAGGATTTATTCTTACAATTCATAGTTTGAATAAAATCCAAGTCGAGTGTTTTCTTTTTTAACAAAATTTGGTTGGTGGGGTTTTTAATTTCAATTCTTTCTGTCAAGAGGTGCACAAGGACTGATTTATAGAAACCTGCAAAAATGGAGTCTTGCAGCAACAAAATCGAAGAACCTGTTACGAGGCTTAAAAGAAATGCTTCCTTTTCTGGTTCAGAAATTTCAGTGGGCACAGCAATGCGCAGGAAAATAATTGCTGTGCCCACTGAAATTTCCGACAATGGGAATGGTAATTCAGTTAATTTGTGTTTGGCAAAAGATGGGCAGAATTGTAGAGACGAGAATATTGACAGAGAAGAACAGAATTTGAGCCTTGATTCTCTACATCCATCTATTTTGGTAAGTTTTTTTTATTTAATAAAAAAGGAAAAAAAAATAAAAAATTTGTGATTGTTTTGATGAGATTAGGCTGTCGTACCTGGAAAATTTGCACCAGAGTGGTGTTTTGCAAGTTTTTGCGTCCTCACACCCACATTTTTAAGGACTCTGGTTTATAATTAATGGTCTACATTTTGTTCATGTTTTCGTACAATCTGTTTTTTTTTGTTTTTAAGCATTTAGGATTGGTTGGAGGGTTAGTTGTGGCAGCCTCAGAGATTCTATTCAAATTAACCATCAAAATTGTACTATTTTTTTCAGGTTGAAATCATTTGTAAGCTCTCTCATGACCAACTTGACTCACTCTCTACTGTGTCACACAAATTTGAGGAAGCGGTAAGGCTTGTTGCAATCACCAGTTTAATATTTTGATTCTTTACTTTTATGTGCAACACTAATTGACTGTATTTTTGGTTTATTGAAAAACAGGTTAATGTGGCTAAGGAGATTCATTTTAATTATATGACTCCTCCAGTTTGTGTCAAATCTCCTGACAGTTCTTTGCTTAATGCACCCAAGATATCAAGGTTATCACCTCAAGACATCGAGGAACTTCAGAACGCCACACTTCAGGCAAGAAAGATGATAGAAGCCGATTCCTTTTTGTTTAATACACCTGAGAGAATTATGAGAGCAGCTGATGCCTTTTTGTTTATCAGACGTGAGAAACCTGGAAGCTTATCAGCAAAAGACATCATGGAACATCAAAACTTCATGGAACTTCAGAACTCCCCATGGCTGCAACAATGATGATGGAAGATTTGTAAGCCATGGTCATATTGTTTTTTTGGGATGTCCTCTGTGGGTTTAAGGCATCCCAAAAAGAGCAAGACTCAATTGGTTATGTGTTTTTGGGTATATAGTTCTGTTATGGGTTTAGCTTCTCTATTTTGTAATTGTTGGGAAGTTATGTACATCAATTGTATGTGGAGTCCATCTATTGTATGTAGGAGTCCATCTTTCTTTGAGCTCTCTAGGATTTTAGTTATGTGGCTTTTGAGCTCTCTAGGATTTTAGTTCTGTGGTTTTTGGGTTATGTAAATTGTAGCAATTCTGCCATTTCACTATGTCTTTTGAAAAGACAGTTTACCTCAATGAATAAATGTTATGTTTCTCTTCACTCACTACATTATAAGTCTGCTCAATTTACATATTTTTAGTTAACAAGTGTCAAGAAACACAAGCTTTTATGGTTCTTAAAATAAGATATAGTCTTTTGTTTATACCTTTATTAGTTTTTTAATTATTGGGTAAAGGTGGACTTTTGAAAGGGCCCAAACCCTTATATAGAGGCTAGATCAGAAAAGATAAAAGAAGCCCACAAACAACCATAAAACAACTTCAAAAACCAGTAGCCCAAGGGCAAGAAACAGATTGAACAACTACAAATTATTATAAATTTTGTTTATAAATTAATATTTTAATATTCTTCAAAATTAATTTTTAGTTTCTTATTGTATATAGAATCTTAAATAATTAGATAAAATTAAATTTTAAATTTTTAATGTATATAGAAATTAAGTAAATAATTAAACAAAAATAAGGACAATTATTTTATTGTGCATGTGTTGTTTTTGTTATGCATGAAGAAAGTAAAACATATATAAAAAACATGCACGCATGACAAAAGTGTTGTGTATATGTAGGAAGTATGCTTGCTTGAAAAGGCATGAAAAACAACACATACAAGGACAAAGAGCAATACATGCATTAGAAACACATGAATGCACATAATTCTTATCCATGTATGAGAAACAATGCATAGTTATAATTTAATTATATTGAAATAGATAGTTAGATAGGCTTAAACTTTTAGTTTTTAATATAATTTTTTATCAAGAAAATTTAATTAATTAATTAATTAAAAATTAAAACAATTGTTATAAGATTTGATAATTTTATAAATATAATTTAATAAGAATTTTTTTAGCTTGTAAATCACAATTTCTAATTATATTAAAAAGGATTAGATTATATATAAGAGTTTTCTTTCTAACTTAAAAATTGATCTTAAAAAATAGTTTAAAAGATCTCTAAAACTTTCCATTATTTAATAGGTGGTCAATCCTTAAAAGTCACATTTCTCGAATATGTCATAACCTTACTTTACACTATTTAATAAAAAACATACTTTTAATCAAAATATGGATAATATGGATTTAGGGACCCTTTTAATATAATTAAAATAAAATGTTCTTTTAAAGATGTTCCATGGAAATATTGTTATTTTTACTTCTAAGATAGTTTTATAGAATTTAAAAATAAATGAATATTTCCTTGTAAAATAGGAGCTACATATATAAGTGTAAACTTTAAGTTGGTATTGGAGAAGGGGGCTAAAAATTTTGTGGGACTTTTATATGTATGTGATGGCATGCAAGACTGTAATGCCCCTTCCTTAGGCAGACTATAGCAGAGGTTGGCCTACTATTAGGGTTCCCGTAGGTCAGCAGAATGGTTAAGGGACCCAATCGAGGGCTGGGAGCTTTACGAGCCTTTCAGTTTGGAGTTCAGTTGATGAATCCAGGGATAAATTGGAAATATTAAGGTTTTCTTTAATGAAATAATAAAAAGTGAATAGTAACAGAAAATTGTAAAATGAATAGTGAAAAGTGTCCCCATCTTAGTAACTCAAAGTTGTTTTTAAAATGTGGCCTTTTCTTTTGATGAGGAAAGACCCATGCCCATCTTGAGGAGGATTATTTTATTGATTTTTATAAAAAAGCTCATGGGAGGCTATAAAACAATATGTTGGGCTCATTCTTGGGTATTCTATTCTCATTTTGACAAAAGTAAATTGCAGGTTTGACTCTGGAAGAGGGTTTCAGTAGCATACAGGTCTTCTGAGGATGAAATCCCTTGAAGGATAGTGAATTGGACGAAAACCCAGTTCACAAAACAGGGAAATCTACTCTGGGTTTCCATTTGGGCATCATTGGACTTCATCATAGGTTAATTTTACATTTTGAAGTGATTGCAACAGTGAGTTATTAGAATATATTGCAGATTGGGGCTTCTTATCAGCAGATATCATCATTTCAGTGCACTCACTAGCTAGTCGTACTAATTGGGAGTCATTTTCGGTCAAACCCTAACTAGAAATTAGGGTTTCAACAATTAAATATTCCATAAATTAAGTGTTGGCTTCCAGATATGTGTTCATCATTTTGGGTAGTCAAATATTGCATTATATAAGGGTCTTAGATTGTTGTT
Organism: Cunninghamia lanceolata; assembly: GCA_027924645.1. Classification (NCBI taxonomy): domain Eukaryota; kingdom Viridiplantae; phylum Streptophyta; class Pinopsida; order Cupressales; family Cupressaceae; genus Cunninghamia; species Cunninghamia lanceolata. Next base: position 13,628,618 of record BSBN01001271.1, read on the forward strand.
ATATTATGATATAACGTATATTAGACCTTTGAAACTTGTAATTAGACCTGATATAGTTAAAGTAAATGTGTTCTATTGAGTTGGAATTGTTGTCTTTCATTTATGCAATAGTTCTTTTTCATTTCTATGCTTTTCTCTATGAATTGGCAATGAAAAACAAGCAATGAAACTCAAACAAAAGATCAGAAAAAACCAAATCAGACCATGCAAGACAACTGTTTGACACGATACCAAGAGGGCAAACTAAAAAATTTAGGGCAAATTTGGTAAGAGATATTTCAGTGGTATTAGAGCCATAATCATGCCAGCTTGTTGGGTAATGATTGCATTCAATTGGTATGAAATCAGTTGTGCACAAGTCAGTTTGGATTTGATTTTTAGTTTGGACAGCAAAAAAGGTCATCATGGCAAAGTTGTTTGGCAATAAACAGGCATGGAAAGAATTTGAACAAACACAACACAAGACCATACGTAAATTGCAGCATTTAGATGATTCACTTTCAAAGTTTGGACTCTCTAAAGGATCATCTCCTTCTACTAGTAAAGGTCCAATGCCACAAAATCAGGGAGCAGAAGTGCTTAGCATGTTTGAGGAGTATAGCACTCTTCCTCAATAGGTTAAGGAGAATTTTCCTTTCAAGGACTCTATAGACATGCATCCCAAACTTTGTCACAAAACTGAACAAGTAAGGAAGAAATATCATGCTATAGCTTATGATTTGTTTACACATGGAATGGATAGAAAATCTTCACATATGGTTGATACAACTCTGCATGAGAATGATTTGGTGTCTTCAAGTTCCAATGAGGTATGCAAAAATTTATATGATGATTTCGATAGACATGCTAATTTGGATCAAGAGGAGACACATAGTACACCGTTGAGTCTTCATGTTGATCACATAGTGGAAGAGATTACAGTCATGGATCAGCCCATTAGAAATGTTGTAAACATGACACCAAGGTATGACACCTATTCTGACTTTTGCAACAACAGTTCTAATCATGAGGTAGCATCCATTTCATATGAAGGTAGTAGTGTTGGTGAGTCTTCCTATGTTGGTACTCGAGTTGAGAGTGTTATACATGAGATATATCTTGTGGATTCAAGCCACAAAGGTCCTAATTTTGCTCACTACACTGTGAAAGATGTTAAAAGGACACAAAGGTTGTGTGATGGGTGGTCTTTAAGAGCTAAGAAGGCCAAGATGCTTGTTGCTCAAGAAAGACAACACTTACAAGAAATCAAGGAAAGATGCAATCTGATAGATAATGCAAGAAGACAAAGAGAATCACACATTATATCCTTATTTCTTCCAAAAGAAGAATGTGTGGATGTTGAGTATACGAGGGAAGAATGTAATATCCCTCTTACCAATTGACTGATTTTTTTTCCCAAATTCACTATAAATGTCAACTAAGAAAGCATACAAAATGGATATATCATAAACCATAAAATATCACAATTACAAAGCTTTATTGAAACTTCAAAGATGATTAATACCAAAGATAACACTTACTGTTCCAAATATTAGACTGTCTCTATTTTTACATCAGATCATGTAATCATAATGAAATGACAACCAAATCATATATAAACCTCAAAACCATCAATAACAAAGTACATGGGATGGATCTCTACACAACTAGACCTAAAAGCAACTTGATGTGAACTCTATTATGTATGAAAAACTCAGTACATCAGACCACAATCACTGCTGTCATAATTGTTTTTGCCTAACTGAGTGATATATCATTTAAACTTCACAATTTCGTCTTCCTATGCCAAGCGATGGAACTCTAGGCTTGAGCAATGGATGTAGGAAGTCTCCAAAGTCTTCAAAATGTATAAATGTCTTCAAAACCTCTCTATGATCAGACTTGCATATGACTGTAACAAAATAATATCTACTGTAGCATGCCCAAATTTTATCAAAATCGCCTTTTAACACCTCCTCATGCAAGCGATGGGTTATCCAATGCAACCAATGTCTTCACAAATCTCTCCATGATGTTACGTTGATTATACAAACCCTGTATGACAAAATATCAGCTGGCTGGAAGGAAAAATCAGTCAAAGTAACATGCCATAAACTCCATGATTCACTAATCAATTACCTTGGTTGAGCTTCATCATGACCAAGGGTTTCAACAACACTTATCTTCACTCCAAAACACTCTAAATAACATGCAAATTTGTAATGTGCCGTACCTGTTTGTATATTCTTAAAGATCTTTTAATGTGTTATTTTATTTTTATTTTTGTGTTCTTATAGACTAGATAGAAGAATGCAGAAGGGGTTTTCAGTTTCCTGCAGATGTGTTGTCCAAGCATACAATATAGAGCATAGAATGCAAACCCAGAAAATATACAAGGAATGTAAGAGAAATATGAAAGACCTAGTTCATATATCAACAAATAAAAAGGTTCTATCGCATACCCATGTGCAGAAATACAACTTCAATTTTTGGCTACTGTTGAACCAACCACTTGAAATTACAATATTGCTCCAAATCATCAAAAATCATTGAGTTTCAAGCATTCATTGTTAACAACAATACAATAGGCCTTGGAGGCCTCATACAATGCAAAACAAACACTCCCCACAAAGAGGAAGAGGTCAAAATGCCCCCACGTCACGCTTGGGGATGGACGACCCTCGCTGGGAGTGATGAACAGCAACGATGCACTCTCAAATCCCTCTAAAAATCCTCTGATATCAGTCTTCTACTATAGTCTCAGTTGGGCAACCCTTTTATGAAGGAGAAATAGCAAGAAGGTAGCTCTCGACTGCCTCAAGAAGTGATGCGGCCTACCTAGGAGAGGTGCGGCCAACATGTGCAGTGTATATCAGTCTTGAACCTTTGTTATTTCCTCAAAAATCCTCAACTCTTCAATACCATTAGCTAAAATAGATAACCTTTAGAAGATAAAGCAATAACTCCTCAAAATCTTATCAAATAAACTCCAATGAAGCACAAGAATGAATACTGGATGTATCCATCATCAAAGCACCGTTGGGTGGTATTGCACACATGTAGAATGTTGTCACCTATGGAGGTTTCCGTCTCCACAAGTCTCTGGTTTGAATCCTCAAACCGCCAGAATGGCAGACTCTAGTAGAGCTCAAAAGAAGGAGATATCATAAGCAAGCATATTCTTAAATGACACACCTTTCCCTCTTTTAAACTCTCCAAGAGGGACGTTACATTTTAGGAGGGAAATATTTCTTTTAAAATTCACTTTTAATATTTCCCCAAGTGAGTGCTCCAAAAAGTAACTTAAGTGACCCTTTAAATTTTTCATTTTTCATCACTTAACCAAATAGCTAGTCCACCGAAATTCTATGATGGACTAACCATGAGCCTAGAAGGGAACATTACAAAATTGCACAACAATGGTGAATATCTAAGTGATATCACCTCCAAGTCAGATATGGGGCCGTCTCCATATCACAAGGGGTCATCTCCTTGTATGAAAACACCAGAAAATACAAATTTCCAGTAATACTATGAAATTGAAAAACATACCAAATTGTTCATTAGCTTCAAATTGAGAGTGGAATCCTCAATATATAGTCTTCATGGTTGTATGTTCCCCCTCTTTGGCATTTTGGAATGAATTTGGATTCCACCAATGAAATCTTCTCCCTTTGACTAATTTTAAATGCAATGCATCTCATCAAACAAATATTAAAAATCCTCTTGACTGAAATTGAATGCAATTCACCTCCTTATGCAAGTCGATCATCTCCTCATGTTGATGTTGGCTGGAATAGCATTGATGAAGCATTTAAAATTGTTATTGTATATTTAAAACTTCTTCTACTTCATAACTGGCCACACATACACCTCATCATCAATGTATTTCATTTAATAAAATTTCCTTGGTGGCTAGACGACTACTAACAAACACTTCATATGCATTTAAAATCCTTTAAACAATATTTTAAATGCCTTCCTCTTGAGTGGCTGTCATATAACCTCCATCGATTTACATTTGAAATCTTTATTTTTGCATTTAATTTCTTTATCTCCTCTTGCACCAAATTCCAACAACTCGCATTTCAATTTTACCTCTGCATAGATGTCGCTCCTCATTGATGGCTGATTGGACATTGGGAAATGCATTTTCATAAAAGCGATTGGACCTATCTCCATTGGGCGAATACACCTTAGGCGTTTGTCTTGTTCCCATTTCTAGCTTGATCATCAAGTGAAGAATGGATTAGCCTATTCCTCATTCCCGGAGGCTAATTCTAATGATGAGGGAATGAATTGGTTTTTGACTAACTCAATCTTATTGTTTTGCAGGAACAAAGTCAGAAACTCAAAATTGGCTAAGTCTGGAAGCCAAGTAAGCAGGACCTTCACTCCTAAAGCCAGGGCGCATATTCTATCTATCTGGTACCAAATAAGCGCCTAAGGATTTGGAGTCTTCTATCAAGGTTTGGAAGTGCAAAGTGATAAGCATATCATCATTAAAGCTTGTCAACACACTGAATCAAGGTTTTGAAGACCAGAAGTTGCCTATGTGAGGTTAGGCACACTTTCTCTCTCCTCCAACCTCAAATGATGCTTAGCTTAGATACATCATGTTAGGAGGCACATCTATCATACCAAACAAGGCGCCTTGGTAGGAAAGGATTGATGGGTTCCCAAGATGATTTTAACTAAGTGAATTGAGCAATTGTCTTAGGCGCCCTTGGGCCTCTATGCAACCTCAAAAGAGCGCCTAACTTGTGAAGGTAGAATTTAATAACATTTAAAGTATTGGACCTCTAGTTAAGCATCCGGGAGTATCAAATTGAGTTTGAAGATCATAAATTTGCCTAAGTAAACCTAGGCGCTAGTTGACACTCCTACCACATCAAACATGCACCTAAGGATCAAGGTGCCATTTCTTGATCAAGCAATCCTCAATGGGCACCTAGGCGCTAGATCATGACTCTAGAACCCTAGAAATGTGTTTTAGCAAGACAGTGGTTTGAAAGGATAAAATGCATCATTAAAGGAGCTTATAATTGTTGAAGGCATCAAATGATGACTTGGACGCACATATATCTCTCTACATCATCAAATGTGCGCCTAACTATGTGAGGCGCTAGCTCATGCTTTTAGAACACCAAAAACACACCTAGATGTGGAGGCGCTAGCTCTTGCTTAAGCAACTTTGAAAGAGCACTTTTAATCATCAATGGATCAAGGAATCATCATTGAAGACAAGTAAAACATGATTGTGAATGAGGTGCACTTTTCATCATCTCCAACCTTACAATTGCGCCTTCTCTAGGAAGCTCACTTGGCACCTAAAGGAATGGTACTAAGATGTCTTACATTTGGAGAACGTTTGGAAACTCCTTGAAATATTTGAATGAAGTTAGAACTCACTCCAAGGAGATTAGGCGCTATTCCATGACTTTAGGACCTTGAAAATGCGCCTAAGCTAAATAAGGCTATTGGAATCACAACTTGACCTTTCATTTTGTTGAAGAAGATAAAACTTGCTTAAGGGATCCTTCATCAAGCCAAGATATTGATCAAATGACAAAGAGAACATCAAATTGCATAAGGCACACTTTGCCTCCTGTGCCACATTGGATATGCGCCTCACCTGGATTCTTCATTTACTTGCAAGTAAACATCACAGGCAGAGCATTATAGTTTGTACCAGTGTTGGAAAAGTGGTTAAGTGTCAGAAGACAAGTCTTATTGATGAGGCGCACCTTCTACCCTCTGCCACCTCAAAGGAGCGCTTGGCTTGGGAAAGGCACTTGTTTTAGTCTCCACTACCCTCAATTGGCGCCTAGCAGTAGTAAGGCGCAAGTTCATGATCAGACTACCTCAGTTGGGTGCATAGAGTAAGTTACAAGTACCTGAGCTCTCATTGGTTAACAAAATGATATTGGGATCCATACCGGTTCAGTGGGTAAGAATGCCACATCACATTGAGTTGTCAAGTGGAATATTCCCTTGAATATGCTTCTTGGAAAATGTGCCTTGGTTCCTCTTTATGCCTTGAAAAATGTGCCTTCATTGCCTTTGGAAGGCCTATAAAAGGAAGAGCTCTTTCATTATTTGACATCTTATCTTTTGGCAAAATTTCTTTCTGCAAAAATTTATGCTTGTGATCTTGAGGCCTACGAGTTTCAAGTGTTGGGGTGATGCTCCCTCAACTGACAAGGTGATGCTCCCTTGTTACATTGTGAACTATTGACATCCAGTTGACATCATTGGGTTCAATTGAAGTGATCTACATCAACCAATGAGATAGAGCTAGTTGTGTAGAAGTTGAAAGCATTGTATTCATCTAGGCTTCAAGGCCTTTTCTTGTAATCCTTTGAATAAGATTGTATATTCATGCCATTGTGGGCAATCATCATTGTGATAAGACATTTGCATTGAATTGAATCAAGTAATAATACAAGTGCCCAACTTCAAGTTGATTCATGCAAGTTGCCTTTGTTATCTTTTCATATGTGATGTTAAGTAGACTAAGTAGTTGAAGAGTTAAGTGCAAGTAAATTTGTCTAAGTAAGAAAAAATTTTAGTTAGTACTAGTTGGGTATCTTACAGTGGTATCAGAGCCTAGATCCTGCCAGCCTTTGGATAATGCAAGAAGGTGATCAGCAAAGCGATAGAACAAGAAGATACATTACGCATGATCAAAGAAGGCAGTTCTAGTGGACTCATCTTTACCCACAATAGGATACTCTTTCAGGAGCAATTGCAGCTAGACAGGCTGACATGGGTGAACGAAGAAGTAGAAGTCCCCCTGGTGATAATGAACATGAAGCAAGGGAGATGTTTAGAAACATTGCTGTTGGACAACAACAAATAGCTCAAATATTGCAACAAGTCCTACAATCCCTTCAAAACATGAATCAAGGAGTTGAAGGTCAGCAAGGTAATGTAGCTAGACATGAGAGACAAGAAAGACATGTTGATGATGATGCTACTAGTGCAACAGGCAGAAGAGTTTGCACATGGACTCCTATAGTTGATAGGCCTATAAGACCTACTTTCCTTCCACCACTACCTGAATAGGGCAATGAAGCTGATGAAGAGTTTGATGAGGAAGAGCAGAATAACTTTGAAGATGAAGTAGCACTCTTTGTAGATCTCTATGCCAGATTACTAGATCGTGTTCGAGAAATGATGACTTTCAATGAATATTGCTGACAGAAGAGGGAAGATAGGGACAGGCATGGTAGAGCTAGAGGCTATCGTCCTAGAAGGGATGATGATACAAAGGAGTATAAAGAAGCCTTGAATTGAGTTCCCATTCCTACCTTTGATGGAAGTGGTAAACTCAGTGCTAGAGCTTGGGTAAACAAGTTGGATACATACCTTTCTCTTAAGCCTTTGACAGAAAAGAAGGCGATTCACTTTTCTACAATGCACCTTGAAGGGTTGGCTTATGAATGGTGGCATCATGGCCTAGTCTCTCAACATCATGATAGGATAGATTCCTATGATGAGTTTGTAACCAAGTTGATTCAAAGGTTTGATAGAAAAGACACTGAAGTGTACTATCGTGAACTAGCCCAACTTAAGTAAGAAGGAAGGGTTGTGCAGTATGTAAATGAGTTTCAGAAGATAGCAGTGATTGTACCTGACATGACTAACCGAAGAATCACTATGTTGTTCATTGAGGGATTGAACAGTCAGATTAAGCCATTGGTAAAGGTACAAAGGCCATCAAACTTGGAAGAAGCAATTGACTTTGCTCTTGATCTTGATACTACTCCCGTATACCAGCCTATAAGGAAGTTCTATAAAGGCATTAGCTCTACTCAAAGGAAACCCTCATTTCCTCAAAGGATGACTCAAGGTACATCTGCAGCAGAAAGAGATGAACTGAGAAGGAAGAAACTCTGCTTTTCTTACAAGCAACCTTGGGAACCAGGACACAGGTGCCTTGGTAAAGGTAAAGCTCATTTGATTGAAGTAGTATTTGATGATGGAAGTGAAGAGGAGTCACTGAGTGAAGAAGAGTCAACTCAGGATGAAGAGGAAGTACATGAACAACCAACTCTTAATGTTGTCTTAGAAGGAACAACTGATAAAATAACATTAGCAACTATTTCAGGAGTACCTAAATATCATGCTTTCCACATAAGAGGAGTTGTGAAGGGTTAGAGAGTCACATGTCTAATTGACAGTGGTGCTACTTACAACTTCATAGATGAAGGTTTGGTAGCAAGGTGGGGTCTAACAGTTGAAGACTTCAAAGGATTTCAAATAGTAGTTGCTGATGGATTCTTGATGAGTTGTCCCAGAAAGGTGACCTAGCTGCAAATTCAAATGGGTGACTATACTTTATAGGATGATTTCTATGTAGTTGGACTTGGACATATTGATGTGGTGCTTGGAGTACAATGGTTACATTCACTTGGAAGAATAGTTTAGGATTTTCAGAAGATGGAATTGGAATTCATGCATGAGGGAAGAAAAATCAAATTGAAGTCAGTGTCTGATGGGAACTCCAAAGTTGTCTCAGCTAAATGCATGGAAGCATTGATCAGGCATAATGACATTGAGTGGGCAGTACAAGTTTGCATCAAGGACAACCAGATTCTCTCTGCTGAAGAACTTTATCCTGCAGATATCCAGGCAATGTTGGATAAGCATAGTAAGGTGTTTAAGGATATACCTCCAGGCATACCTCCTGATAGAGGTTTTGAACATGTCATTGAATTGGAGGATGGGACCAAACCCGTCAACATTGCACCCTATCGGCATCCAAGACATTTCAAAATTGAAATTGAGAAGATGATTAGAGAATTGATTGAGATGGGACACATTAGGCCATCATCAAGTCCATTTGCATCATCTATGGTACTAGTGAAGAAGGATGGAACAATGCGGATGTGTATTGACTATCGTGCATTGAACAAGAAGACCATCAAGAATAGGTATCCCATACCCAGGATTGATGAGTTACTTGATGAACTACGTGGGGCTGTGTTCTTTTCCAAAATAGATCTCAGATCTGGTTATCATCAAATTCGTGTTCGAGAAGAAGACATTCCAAAGACAACATTCAGATGCCATTACAAACATTATGAATTCTTGGTGATGCCTTTTGGATTAACAAATGCTCCTACTACTTTCCAATCTTGTATGAACCATGTATTCAACAAGCAATTGAGAAAATACTTGTTGGTTTTCTTCGATGATATCTTGATTTACAATAAGACATGGGAAGAACATCTCCAACACTTACATGAAGTTTTGAGCATCATGGAGAACCAATCTTTATATGCAAAGATGTCTAAGTGTGATTTTGGCTTGAAGGAAATTCTATATCTGGGTCATGTAATTAGAGCTAATGGTGTGAAAGTTCAAGAAGAAAAGATTGAAGCCATTCACAATTGGCCAGTACCCAGGAATGTATCTAAACTAAGAGGTTTCCTTGGTCTCTACAGCTACTACAGAAGATTTGTTAAAGGATTCTCATAGCTTGCTGCACCCTTGACAAATCTGACAAAGAAAGGTGCTTTCATTTGGACAATGGAAGCCCAAGATGCATTTGATAAATTGAAAGAAGTTATGAGTACAACACCAGTATTGGCTTTACCAGATTTTACTAAGTCTTTTGTCCTAGAATGTGATGCTTCTGGAGAAGGCATTGGAGCAGTGTTGATGCAAGATCGTCATCCCATTGTATTCGAGAGCAGGAAGCTAAAGGACACAGAAAGGTTGTACTCAACATATGACAAAGAGATGCTGGCAATCATGCATGCTTTGGCTAAATTTCACCAGTATCTAGTTGGATCTAAGTTTGTGGTCTTCCTAGGGCAGAAGGATCTGAATGAAAGATAGCAAAAGTGGGTTACTAAGATACAGGCATATGATTTTGACATTGAGTATGTGAAAGGCAAGAAGAATGTAGTAGTCGATGCCTTGTCTAGAAAACTTGCCATTTGTGCCCTGAGTGAAGTTTCAACTGATTGGAAGTCTCAGCTTCTTGTTGAGTATTCCAAATCAAAATTTGCTTGTGAAATCATGGATGGAGTCATTCAGGATGATTGGTACAAGGTAGTTGACGACATTATCTATTATAAAGATAGAATCTATATGACTCCTGAATCCAAGATAAAACAACAACTTTCGAGGGCATACCATGATACTCCACTTGTAGGACACCCTGGCTACTTCAAGACCTACAGACAGATCCAAGAAAGATTTGCCTGGAAAGGTTTGAAGGAAGATATTTTGCAATATGTCAGGGACTGTTTGACTTGTCAGAAGAACAAGTTAGAACATACTTTTCCAGCAGGATTACTCCAACCATTGCCAATTCCTGAACAAAAGTGGGAGAGTATTTCTATGGATTTCATCACAACTCTTCCGAAGGTGAATGGAAAAGACTGTATCTATGTAGTTGTTGACAGGTTGACAAAGTATGCTCACTTCTTTGCAATTCCAGTTGAGTCATCAGCTTTGCAAGTAGCTAAGTTATTCTTTTGTGAAGTCTTCAGACTACATGGCCTTCCTAAGACCATAGTCAGTGATCGAGATAGCCGATTCATCAGTGTATTTTGGAGAGAGCTATTTCGACTAGCTGGAACTGACCTGACACCAAGCACTAGTTATCATCCTCAAACCGATGGATAGACTGAAATTGTAAATAAATGGCTTGAGGGATACTTGAGAAACTATGTATCTAATCATTAGTGTGCTTGGATTAAGTGGCTACATCTGGGTGAATACTGCTACAACACTACTTTCCACATATCAATTGGCATGTCTCCCTTTTGAGCTTTGTATGGGTATGATGCATTTTCATTTGTTGATCTGGCACTGGATGATAGTAGAGCTCCTTGAGCAAGAGAATTGATGAAGGATACTCAAGACATTTTGAGAGTCCTTAAGGACAATTTGCAAAGAGCTCAAAACTAGCAAAAGTTGTATGCCGATAAACACTGGATTGAACGGAGCTTTGAAGTAGGTGATATGGTGTTTTTGCACCTTCAACCATATAGACAGAGTACTTTGAAGAGAGAAATTGAAACCTAGGTTCGATGGACCCTATAAGGTGTTGAGAAAAGTAGGGGAAGTGGCATACGAACTTGATTTGCCAGTTGGAAGCCGCATCCATAATGTGATTCATGTATCGTGTCTCAAAAAGGCACTAGGACAATATGTGGTTTCATCTGATGAACTACCACCACTGGATGAAGAAGGAATGCTTGCCCTTGAACCTAAAAGTGTGGTGGATATGAGGGAGAAGAAACTACACAACCAGAGCATAAGATAATACTTGGTGAAGTGGAAAGGGTTGCCAATGGAGGATGCTACTTGGGAAGGAGAAAAGATTCTAGAGCATCCTAATCTACAATTGCTTGAGGACAAGCAATCCCAGGAAGGGGAGACTGTCATGTCCCCGTTTCTGGCTTGATCATCAAGTGAAGAATGGATTAGCTTATTCCTCATTCCCGAAGGCTAATTCTAATGATGAGGGAATGAATTGGTTTTTGACTAACTCAATCTTATTGTTTTGCAGGAACAAAGTTAGAAACTCAAAATTGGCTAAGTCTGGAAGCCAAGTAAGGAGGACCTTCAATCCTAAAGCCAGGGCGCATATTCTATCTGTCCGGCACCAAATGAGCACCTAAGGATTTGGAGTCTTCTATCAAGGTTTGGAAGTGCAAAGTGATAAGCATATCATCATTAAAGCTTGTTAACACACTAAATCAAGGTTTTGAAGACCAAAAGTTGCCTAAGTGAGGTTAGGCGCACTTTCTCTGTCCTCTAACCTCAAATGGCGCCTAGCTTAGATACATCATGTTAGGAGGCACATCTATCATACCAAACAAGGCGCCTTGGTAGGAAAGGATTGATGGGTTACCAAGATGATTTTGACTAAGTGAATTAAGCAATTGTCTTAGGTGCCCTTGGGCCTCTATGCAACCTCAAAAGAGCGCCTAACTTGTGAAGGTAGAATTTAATGACATCTAAAGTATTGGACCTCCAGTTAAGCATCCGGGAGTATGATGCAGAGGCATCCACACTAACACCTTGACATACAGCATGTATGTCCGCAACCCTTCATCATCATCATCATATTTCCCTTTACACTGTCAGCATCATCATATTTTCTCTGCCGACCGATATCCTCCTGCAGACAAACCTTCGCCCTTTCGCCTGTCAGCAGCATCATCATATCCGGCTATCGGCAGCATCATCATATTCGGCAAGCGCAAACATCCTCCTGATGTTCACTGTTCATCTTACTGCCAACCTCTTTCTTCATCATCATGATGTTCAACATCATGTTCATCAGCAGGATATAGAACATCCGGTTCCTCCCATATATCCTGATGACGACAACCTCTTGCACCTTTCCTTCGATGCTTACGTTACCCCGATATCCTGATGACGATTATCCTGATGACGATGACGTCACATGCAGCTCCTTCAATATCCTGCTGCCCCGATATCCTGATGACGCCGTTGCGAAGGATTTTCCAACCTTAGCAAATTTTGATCCGCCGAACCTCCTGAGGTGACCCGATCTACTTTTAGGGCGATCTTCCAGACTCCAACAACCAGCACGACCTAGCACATACCCATGCTAGGGTCCTCAACACCTTTCGACGACGATCCTGCACACCTGCATGCAAACGAACACAAAATGCAGACTAAACCCTAAACTACTGTACATAGCCATTCCACCTATTCGACGAATCAACCGGTGGAATGGATCAGCGAATCCATGAAACCACCAAAACAGCAAATCGATCACACAATGGAATTCAAAACAGAGAATGGACACAAACAGGATCTCTTTATTGATTTCAAAAGATGCAAATACAATACTCAGTCTCTCCCTCTGCCTCACTCTCTGCAAAGTCTGATCGATGATCGATGATATCCAATACCAACCGATCCTACTACATAAATAGGATTTCCTGCGAGTACTACCACTCGACTCCAAGCGGCTGGGAAATCTCTCCAGGCGGCTGGGAGATCCAACCGGACATACAGCATAACAACTGTCCTAACAACCTAGCTAAAAATAGTAAAGTATGGTCAACATGACCTTATTACATGCATTGGTCTTATCAGACCTTCTTGGAAACATTAACCAGACTCAAAACAAACTAACTGCCTCATGGAGGCCAGCTGTCAGGTAGGTGCTCCTGCACCATACTCCCCAACAGAAAAGAACTCATGTCCCATGAGTTAGGATGTGGAAGTCCTCCACCTTTACACTTTGTCATGTCAGTGTTCTGACCTGTTCCAGCTTTGTCCTCTGCTGGCTCTTGGCTACTCCAAGACTTCTGAACTGTAACTTGCTTTCTTGCAAGTAAACCCTCATGCCTGTCAATGTAGGGCCTTCTCTCACATACCTTGTGTTTGTCAGGTTGTCTGACCAGAACCTCTGTCTGAACTGCCTCTTGAACCTCTGTAATGTTCAACTCTGTCTTTCTTTCAACCTTTATAGGACAAACAATAATCCCAACTATGACAACATCCTTGTCATTCCTCTCAACTGGTTGCTGTTTGCAAACCTGTTTCTGAACCTGCTGTTGACCTCTGTCAGTCACAACTAAAACTTTCTTCAACCTGTTGTCCTTAACAACTCCTTTCCCTGCAGTGTCCTCAACTGCCTTTATGCCTGCTCCTATAGGCATCTGCACAAACTCCTTCTTTCCCACTAAAATGATTTTGGCTGCCCCCTGTGCTGCAGCTGCTTCCTGTAATGACATCAACATAATAGTTTTCCCATCTTTCTTGATGGTGTAGGTATTAGCATACCCATCATACAGTACCCTCCTATCAAATTGCCATGGTCTACCCAACAGTAGGTGACAACATTCCATGGGCAAAATGTCACACAAAACTCTATCATGATATGCTCCAATCTGAAAATCCACATATGCCTGTTCATAGACAAAAAGTGATTGACTATCACTCACCCAAGATGCTTTGTAAGGGTGATGGTGTGGAATCCTTTCCAAATTTAGTTTATCCACCATTTCCTGAGATACCATGTTGTCTGTTCAACCAGTATCAATGACAACCTTACATACTTTACCTTTGCTCTTGCATGTGGTCTTGAAAAGAGCTCTTCTTTGCATCATATCCTTTGATGTCTGCAAACTAATTCTCCTAAGCATCAATGCTTCTCCCTCCTCAGGATATCCATAACCGTCAAGATCCCTATCTCCTTGATAAGTGTTTGAACTTTGCACACTTTGCTCTACTTTCTCTTCTTGCACAAGTTGTACTCTCTTGTCATTCGTTTTATCATTTCTGGATGATGAACCTTTGCTTTCTGGACATTTGAAAAATGGATGACCAAACTCACCACAGGTGTAACACTTTCCTGAAAATGTAGTAGAACCTCTACCACCTCCAAATCTGCCTCTATTACCTTTCCATCCACCTCTGAAATCAGACTGTCCCTGTCCTTTACCAGTGTCTTCTTGACCCTCATTGGTTTGCCTTTGTGTAGGGGCTAATCCTCTTCCCCTCATATTGCTGCCTCTTCCTCTCATGGACTTATCTTGTCCCCTATTCATCTTTTCTTCAATCCTGATTGCCATTTGGTAACAATCCTCCACACTCTTAGGGTTAGCCAAAACTAACTCATCCTGTATGTTCAATCTCAAACCAGCCAAGTACCTAGCCACCTTTTCTACCTCATTCTCATGATGACCAGATCTCATACTCAACTTATAAAACTCCTCAGTATATGCCTTCACATCCATTTCCTTCTGCCTTAAAAATTGCAGCTTCTTAAACATCTGAATCTCATAATCCTTAGGCAAGAATTTACCTTTGATCCTTGCTACCATTTTATCCCATGAAGTGATCTTTGACTTCCCTTGTTTCCTTCTCTCGGATTGTACATAATCCCACCATATCAAAGCATGACCTCCTAACTTGGTCTTTGCAATCTTTACCTTCTGATCCTTAGCAACATCTTCACATTCAAAGTGATTATCAAGTGCAGCAATCCAATCCAGTAACTCATCTTCATTCAAACTTCCATTATACTTGGAAACATCAACCTTTACCTTAGGTTTATCACTCTGCACTGCCTTTAACAGTTTTGCAAATCTCTGGTCTTCAGCATCCAGATCTTCAGCTACCTCTTCATACTCTTCAACAGCATCTTCATCTTCTTCAGACTCACTGTCTTCCACTTCCCTCTTTTTGTTCTTTTCCAGGGCTACAAGCCTGGCTTGAAGTGCTTCAGCAAGCTCCTTCATCTTCCTCATCTCTCTGGCATGTTTTTCCTTCATCTCCTGCAATTCCCTTGTAGTACCACTACCTTTCGGAGGCATTTTGTCAACCTCTCACTCCTCTACCTCTGTCCTTTCAGTGACAAAATCAACTCTACCTCTGCCCTTTCGGTGACAGAATCAACACACAACAGCCCAGACCTTTTGCTGAGCTCTGATACCACAATGATGCAGAGGCACCCACACTAACACCTTGACATACAGCATGTATGTCTGCAACCCTTCATCATCATCATCATATTTCCCTTTACACTGTCAGCATCATCATATTTTCTCTGCCGACCGATATCCTCCTGCAGACAAACCTTCGCCCTTTCGCCTGTCAGCAGCATCATCATATCCGGCTATCGGCAGCATCATCATATTCGGCAAGCGCAAACATCCTCCTGATGTTCACTGTTCATCTTACCGCCAACCTCTTTCTTCATCATCATGATGTTCAACATCATGTTCATCAGCAGGATATAGAACATCCGGTTCCTCCCATATATCCTGATGACGACAACCTCTTGCACCTTTCCTTCGATGCTTACGTCACCCCGATATCCTCATGACGATTATCCTGATGACGATGACGTCACATGCAGCTCCTTCAATATCCTGCTGCCCCGATATCCTGATGACGCCGTTGCGAAGGATTTTCCAACCTTAGCGAATTTCGATCCGCCGAACCTCCTGAGGTGACCCGATCTACTTTCAGGGCGATCTTCCAGACTCCAACAACCAGCACGACCTAGCACATACCCATGCTAGGGTCCTCAACACCTTTCGACGACGATCCTGCACACCTGCATGCAAACGAACACAAAATGCAGACTAAACCCTAAACTACTGTACATAGCCATTCCACCGATTCGACGAATCAACCGGTGGAATGGATCAGCGAATCCATGAAACCACCAAAACAGCAAATCGATCACACAATGGAATTCAAAACAGAGAATGGACAAAAACATCATCTCTTTATTGATTTCAAAAGATGCAAATACAATACTCAGTCTCTCCCTCTGCCTCACTCTCTGCAAAGTCTGATCGATGATCGATGATATCCAATACCAACCGATCCTACTACATAAATAGGATTTCCTGCGAGTACTACCACTCGACTCCAAGCGGCTGGGAAATCTCTCCAGGCGGCTGGGAGATCCAACCGGACATACAGCATAACAGCTGTCCTAACAACCTAGCTAAAAATAGTAAAGTATGGTCAACATGACCTTATTACATGCATTGGTCTTATCAGACCTTCTTGGAAACATTAACTAGACTCAAAACAAACTAACTGCCTCATGGAGGCCAGCTGTCAGGTAGGTGCTCCTGCACCATACTCCCCAACAGAAAAGAACTCATGTCCCATGAGTTAGGATGTGGAAGTCCTCCACCTTTACACTTTGTCATGTCAGTGTTCTGACCTGTTCCAGCTTTGTCCTCTGCTGGCTCTTGGCTACTCCAAGACTTCTGAACTGTAACTTGCTTTCTTGCAAGTAAACCCTCATGCCTGTCAATGTAGGGCCTTCTCTCACATACCTTGTGTTTGTCAGGTTGTCTGACCAGAACCTCTGTCTGAATTGCCTCTTGAACCTCTGTAATGTTCAACTCTGTCTTTCTTTCAACCTTTATAGGACAAATAATAGTCCCAACTATGACAACATCCTTGTCATTCCTCTCAACTGGTTGCTGTTTGCAAACCTGTTTCTGAACCTGCTGCTGACCTCTGTCAGTCACAACTAAAACTTTCTTCAACCTGTTGTCCTTAACAACTCCTTTCCCTGCAGTGTCCTCAACTGCCTTTATGCCTGCTCCTATAGGCATCTGCACAAACTCCTTCTTTCCCACTAAAATGATTTTGGCTGCCCCCTGTGCTGCAGCTGCTTCCTGTAATGGCATCAACATAATAGTTTTCCCATCTTTCTTGATGGTGTAGGTATTAGCATACCCATCATACAGTACCCTCCTATCAAATTGCCATGGTCTACCCAACAGTAGGTGACAACATTCCATGGGCAAAATGTCACACAAAACTCTATCATGATATGCTCCAATCTGAAAATCCACATATGCCTGTTCATAGACAAAAAGTAATTGACTATCACTCACCCAAGATGCTTTGTAAGGGTGATGGTGTGGAATCCTTTCCAAATTCAGTTTATCCACCATTTCCTGAGATACCATGTTGTCTGTTCAACCAGTATCAATGACAACCTTACATACTTTACCTTTGCTCTTGCATGTGGTCTTGAAAAGAGCTCTTCTTTGCATCATATCCTTGGATGTCTGCAAACTAATTCTCCTAAGCATCAATGTTTCTCCCTCCTCAGGATATCCATAACCGTCAGGATCCCTATCTCCTTGATAAGTGTTTGAACTTTGCACACTTTGCTCTACTTTCTCTTCTTGCACAAGTTGTACTCTCTTGTCATTCATTTTATCATTTCTGGATGATGAACCTTTGCTTTCTGGACATTTGAAAAATGGATGACCAAACTCACCACAGGTGTAACACTTTCCTGAAAATGTAGTAGAACCTCTACCACCTCCAAATCTGCCTCTATTACCTTTCCATCCACCTCTGAAATCAGACTGTCCCTGTCCTTTACCAGTGTCTTCTTGACCCTCATTGGTTTGCCTTTGTGTAGGGGCTAATCCTCTTCCCCTCATATTGTTGCCTCTTCCTCTCATGGACTTATCTTGTCCCCTATTCATCTTTTCTTCAATCCTGATTGCCATTTGGTAACAATCCTCCACACTCTTAGGGTTAGCCAAAACTAACTCATCCTGTATGTTCAATCTCAAACCAGCCAAGTACCTAGCCACCTTTTCTACCTCATTCTCATGATGACCAGATCTCATACTCAACTTATAAAACTCCTCAGTATATGCCTTCACATCCATTTCCTTCTGCCTTAAAAATTGCAGCTTCTTAAACATCTGAATCTCATAATCCTTAGGCAAGAATTTACCTTTGATCCTTGCTACCATTTTATCCCATGAAGTGATCTTTGACTTCCCTTGTTTCCTTCTCTCGGATTGTACATAATCCCACCATATCAAAGCATGACCTCCTAACTTGGTCTTTGCAATCTTTACCTTCTGATTCTCAGCAACATCTTCACATTCAAAGTGATTATCAAGTACAGCAATCCAATCCAGTAACTCATCTTCATTCAAACTTCCATTATACTTGGAAACATCAACCTTTACCTTAGGTTTATCACTCTGCACTGCCTTTAACAGTTTTGCAAATCTCTGGTCTTCAGCATCCAGATCTTCAGCTACCTCTTCATACTCTTCAACAGCATCTTCATCTTCTTCAGACTCACTGTCTTCCACTTCCCTCTTTTTGTTCTTTTCCAGGGCTACAAGCCTGGCTTGAAGTGCTTCAGCAAGCTCCTTCATCTTCCTCATCTCTCTGGCATGTTTTTCCTTCATCTCCTGCAATTCCCTTGTAGTACCACTACCTTTCGGAGGCATTTTGTCAACCTCTCACTCCTCTACCTCTGTCCTTTCAGTGACAGAATCAACTCTACCTCTGCCCTTTCGGTGACAGAATCAACACACAACAGCCCAGACCTTTTGCTGAGCTCTGATACCACAATGATGCAGAGGCACCCACACTAACACCTTGACATACAGCATGTATGTCCGCAACCCTTCATCATCATCATCATATTTCCCTTTACACTGTCAGCATCATCATATTTTCTCTGCCGACCGATATCCTCCTGCAGACAAACCTTCGCCCTTTCGCCTGTCAGCAGCATCATCATATCCGGCTATCGGCAGCATCATCATATTCGGCAAGCGCAAACATCCTCCTGATGTTCACTGTTCATCTTACCGCCAACCTCTTTCTTCATCATCATGATGTTCAACATCATGTTCATCAGCAGGATATAGAACATCCGGTTCCTCCCATATATCCTGATGACGACAACCTCTTGCACCTTTCCTTCGATGCTTACGTCACCCCGATATCCTGATGACGATTATCCTGATGACAATGACGTCACATGCAGCTCCTTCAATATCCTGCTGCCCCGATATCCTGATGTCGCCGTTGCGAAGGATTTTCCAACCTTAGCGAATTTCGATCCGCCGAACCTCCTGAGGTGACCCGATCTACTTTCAGGGCGATCTTCCAGACTCCAACAACCAGCACGACCTAGCACATACCCATGCTAGGGTCCTCAACACCTTTCGACGACGATCCTGCACACCTGCATGCAAACGAACACAAAATGCAGACTAAACCCTAAACTACTGTACATAGCCATTCCACCGATTCGACGAATCAACCGGTGGAATGGATCAGCGAATCCATGAAACCACCAAAACAGCAAATCGATCACACAATGGAATTCAAAACAGAGAATGGACACAAACAGGATCTCTTTATTGATTTCAAAAGATGCAAATACAATACTCAGTCTCTCCCTCTGCCTCACTCTCTGCAAAGTCTGATCGATGATCGATGATATCCAATACCAACCGATCCTACTACATAAATAGGATTTCCTGCGAGTACTACCACTCGACTCCAAGCGGCTGGGAAATCTCTCCAGGCGGCTGGGAGATCCAACCGGACATACAGCATAACAGCTGTCCTAACAACCTAGCTAAAAATAGTAAAGTATGGTCAACATGACCTTATTACATACATTGGTCTTATCAGACCTTCTTGGAAACATTAACCAGACTCAAAACAAACTAACTGCCTCATGGAGGCCAGCTGTCAGGTAGGTGCTCCTGCACCAGAGTATCAAATTGAGTTTGAAGATCATAAATTTGCCTAAGTAAACCTAGGTGCTAGTTGACACTCCTACCACATCAAACATGCGCCTAAGGATCAAGGTGCCATTTCTTGATCAAGCAATCCTCAATGGGCACCTAGGTGCTAGATCATGACTCTGGAACCCTATAAATGCGCCTTAGCAAGATAGTGGTTTGAAAGGATAAAATGCATCATTAAAGGAGTTTATAGTTGTTGAAGGCATCAAATGATGACTTGGACGCACATATATCTCTCTACATCATCAAATGTGCGCCTAACTATGTGAGGCACTAGCTCATGCTTCTAGAACACCAAAAGTGCACCTAGATGTGGAGGCGCTAGCTCTTGCTTAAGCAACTTTGAAAGAGCACTTTTAATCATCAATGGATCAAGGAATCATCATTGAAGACAAGTAAAACACGATTGTGAATGAGGCACACTTTTCATCATCTCCAACCTCACTTGGCGCCTAAAGGAATGGTACTGAGATGTCTTGCATTTGGAGAAGGTTTGGAATCCTTGAAAGATTTGAATGAAGTTAGAACTCACTCCAAGGAGATTAGGCGCTATTCGATGACTTTAGGACCTTAAAAATGCGCCTAAGCTAGATAAGGCTATTGGAATCACAACTTGACCTTTGATTTTGTTGAAGAAGATCAAACTTTCTTAAGGGATCCTTCATCAAGCCAAGATATTGATCAAATGACAAAGAGAACATCAAATTGCATAAGGCGCACTTTGCCTCCTATGCCACCTTGGATATGCGCCTCACTTGGATTCTTCATTTACTTGCAAGTAAACATCACAAGAAGAGCATTATAGTTTGTACTAGTGTTGGAAAAGTGGTTAAGTGTCAGAAGACAAGTCTTATTGATGAGGCACACCTTCTACCCTCTGCCACCTCAAAGGAGTGCCTGGCTTGGGAAAGGTGCCTGTTTTAGTCTCCACTACCCTCAATTGGCGCCTAGCAGTGGTAAGGAGCAAGTTCATGATCAGACTACCTCAGTTGGGCGCCAAGAGTAAGTTACAAGTACCTGAGCTCTCATTGGTTAACAAAATGATATTGGGATCCATACCAGTTTAGTGGGTAAGGTTGCCACATCATACTGAGTTGTCAAGTGGAATATTCCCTTGAATATGCTTCTTGGGAAACATGCCTTGGTTCCTCTTTATGCCTTGAAAAACATGCCTTTATTGCCTTTGGAAGGCCTATAAAAGGAAGAGCTCTCTCATTCATTTGACATCTTATCTTTTGGCAAAATTTCTCTTTGCAAAGATTTATGCTTGTGATCTTGAGGCCTGCGAGTTTCAAGTGTTGGGGTGATGCTCCCTCAACTAACAAGGTGATGCTCCCTTGTTGCATTGTGAGGTGTTGACATCCAGTTGACATCATTGGGTTCAATTGAAGTGATCTACATCAACCAGTGAGATAGAGCTAGTTGTGTAGAAGTTTAAAGCATTGTATTCATCTAGGCTTCAAGGCCTTTTCTTGTAATCCTTTGAATAAGATTGTATATTCATGCCATTGTGGGCAATCATCATTGTGATAAGACATTTGCATTGAATTGAATCAAGTAATAATACAAGTGTCCAACTTCAAGTTGATTCATGCAAGTTGCCTTTGTTATCTTTTCATATGTGATGTTAAGTAGACTAAGTAGTTGAAGAGTTAAGTGCAAGTAAATTTGTCTAAGAAATTTTTTTAGTTAGTACTAGTTGGGTATCTTACAACGTTGGCATCTTTTCAAGTACATTCAACTATGCATTTTATCTAACCATTGGCAGAATGAACAATATCATAAATAGGTCTCACCTGGAGTCTATCCATATGACAACAATGATAACATCTCCTTATTTCATCGATTGGCACAATTCACTAGATATTGGACAAATGTAATTAAAGATTTCATTTGTCATTATTCATTTAAAAAAAACTCAATCAAAACACTAGTTGAGCTAACATTCTGGTTCTCCATGTATAGAAAATAAGCTCAAACTAAAACTCATTCCCTTACCAAAACATTAGCCTATGGGAATGGATGATAGGCTAATCGTCTATACCACATGAAGTCACTCTAGAAGAGGGTACATGATAGTCCTCCCTTCCCGGGATTGCTTGTCCTCAAGCAATCGCAAATACCAACCAATGCCAGGATCTCAAATCCATCTCAGGTCTCTATAGATGCTCATACAAAGAATCTCAAACTTGCTGATGAAGTAGATCCTGGGACCACTTTCGCTATTGCACAATGACACAAACACATCCATATTCAACCTTGATACCTCGCTGTCATAAAACAGAACACCATCATGCATACTATAAACATCATCTAAAAAGATGTAGGAAGTGCCATTCATCATGCAAGAAGATAGGAAATCATTATTAGACCAATCCATATGCTGTGTCAAATCATGAGTAGGCTGATTTATCTCTTCAATGGAAACTATGGCACCATGCAGCTCTGAATTACCTTCATCTCCACCCTCATATAGATGCATATCATCAATGGATGGCCCATGAATGTCTACCTCATGAAAATGCAAATCCATAGGACTATTGTCCTCAAACAAGTCAAGTATGATGTCATGCCATTCTATAGTATTTTCACTTTCTTCAAATCCCAAATACTCTCCATCAAAAGCTGTCCCAAAATAAGTATCTCCATATGCATCATCTATGCTTGCATGAAACAATTCTTGGCCCAAAGCTAACATAGATTTGGTTGTTATTTGATGGGGCAAAGTGTACTTGAGGGCTCTCATAATAATATGTTTCCCATCATGTAGGAAACTCAATTCCATGGCTTGTAAATCTTGGATGACCCATTGTAAAGAATGTAACCATTGCATGCCAAGCACCATTTCTTGATCTTTTAAATCAAGAACATAGAAGTCATCACAAAGAGTATACTCACCAAAGATAATGCTAAGCTTACTCACTTTCTTCTTGCAAAGAATAGTAATTCCACCTATTATAGTCGCATCAAAGCCCTCAAAATCATCACAAAGCAAACCTCTTTTGTTCACCAAACCCTCATCAATGTAATTATGTGAAGCTCCACTATAAAGAAGTGCCAATACTTTGCAACCAAACAATGTGCCCTCAAAGATGAATGGATTGTACCTTGGAACTCCTGAAAGATAAGAAATCCTAGATCTTTTGTTATCATCAATTGTAAGTTCTAGTGTTGGCTGTTCATGATCATTTTCATCCTCATCAAGTACCTCTATGTAATGCACCTTGCCTTTGCCAAGGCACCTATGACCAATCTCCTAAGGCTGTTTGCAATTGAAGCACAACTTTTTCCTTCTCAATTCATCTCTTTCCTCTCTTTCCTCATAACTCATCTTGGATGTAGTACCTTTGTCATTCTTTTTAGGAATGGGTTGGTCTTGGGATTGTTGACTTGCATGCTCATCTTTGAAATTCTTCCTTTGTTGTTGATATGGTGTAGGATAGGTGTCAAGATCTAATGCAAGCTATATAGCCTCATCCAATGTCTTAGGCTTATGTACCTTCACAAATCCTCTCATTCTATCATTCAAACCTTCAACAAACAACATGGTGACTCTTCTTTTAGGTATCTTAGGAACCATGACTGCAATCTTTTGAAACTCATTGATGTAAGAGTCTACTTTGCCAACTTGTTTCAATTGTGCCAATTCCCTATAGTAGACCTCTATGTCCTTGTCAAACCTGTTGATGAGTCTACAAGTGAACTCATCATATGAGGTAATCATATCATGCCGTTGTGATACAAGACCATGATGCCACCAATCGTATGCCAAGCCCTCTAAATGCATAGTAGCAAAGTGTATGGCCTTTTCTTCACTCAAAGGTTTGAGTGTAAGAAAGGTATCAAGCTTATGAATCCATGCTCTAGAACTTAACTTCCCGCTGCCATCAAAGTTAGGTAGAGGAACCTTATTCAATGCTTATTTGTAGTCCTTGTGTTCCTTTCCCCTTTGTGTGGGCTTTTTCTCCTTTCTCCTCTTGATCTTTTTATTCTTTTGAGATATGAATTGATTGAAGTTTACATCTCTCCTAACATTAGGTGGAAGTATACGGTACTCATCATGTGCAACCATAATATCATCCATGAGATTAGTCTCTTCCTCTTCTTCCATTTGAGGTGTCTCCTCAACAACTGACTCAAATCTTGGACGAAGTGGTCTATCATCAACTATTGTTGCTGCTCTACTTGTGAGTATATGCGTAGTCTCTCTATGTGTATGTCTCCTTGTATCTCTACCTGCATTAGAATCTGCAATATTGGTTATCCCACTGCTTACACTCCTTGACCTCCTAGAGTGTGCAAGATCATTCCTCATTTCACGAATTTCACCCATAATTTGTTATGACCATCCTTGCATCTTCCATCCAAAAGCTTGCATAAAATCCTCTAGATTAAAACCTTCACTACCAATATGACTTCTAGGGCTACCATTTCCACCACCTTCTTCTGCCATGTGTGGTTGTGTAGGTTGTGTACTTGTATTATGTTCCTGTCAGGTTGTCCTCCTTGTATTATACCTGTGCAGACCAACTTCTCTTGGATTCATAACCCAAAGGCTGGCATAATCATGGCTCTGATACCACTGTAATATCCCTCTTACCAATTGACTGATTTTTTTGCCAAATTCACTATAAATGTCAACTAAGAAAGCATACAAAATGGATATATCATAAACCATCAAATATCACAATTACAAAGCTTTATTGAACCTTCAAAGATGATCAATACCAGAGATAACACTTGTTGTTCCAAATATTAGACTGTCTTTGTTTTTACATCAGACCATGTAATCATAATGAAATGACAACCAAATCATATATAAACCTCAAAACCATCAATAGCAAAGTACATGGGATGGATCTCTACACAACTGGACCTAAAAGCAACTTGATGTGAACTCTATTATGTATGAAAAAATCAGTACATCAGACCATAGTCACTATTGTCATAATTGTTGTTGTCGAGCTAAGTGATATATCATTTAAACTTCACAATTTCCTCTTCATATGCTAAGCGATGGAACTCTAGGCTTGAGCAATGGATGCGGGAAGTCTCCAAAGTCTTCAAAATGTATAAATGTCTTCAAAACCTCTCTATGATCAGACTTGCATATGACTATAACAAAATAATATCTATTGTAGCATGCCCAGATTTTATCAGAATCCCCTTTTAACACCTCTTCATGCAAGCGATGGGTTTTCCAATGCAACCAATGTCTTCACAAATCTCTCCATGATGTTATGTTGATCATAAAAACCCTGTATGACAAAATATCAACTGACTGGAAGGAAAAATCAGTCAAAGTAACATGCCATAAACTCCATGATTCACTAATCAACTACCTTGGTTGAGCTTCATCATGACCAAGGGTTTCAACAACACTTATCTTCACTCCAAAACACTCTAAATAACCTACAAATTGCACAACAATGGTGAATATTTGAGTGATATCACCTCCAAGTCAGATATGGGGCCATCTTCATATCACAAGGGGTCATCTCCTTATATGAAAACACTATAAAATACAAATTTCTAGTAATACTATGAAATTGAAAAACATACCAAATTGTTCATTAGCTTCTAATTGAGAGTGGAATCCTCACTATATAGTCCTCATGGCTGTACGTTCCTCCTCTTTGGCATTTTGGAATGAATTTGGATTCCACCAATGAAATCTTCTCCCTTTGATTAATTTTAAATGCAATGCATCTCATCAAACAAATATTAAAAATCCTCTTGACTGAAATTGAATGTAATTCACCTCCTTATGCAAGTCGATCATCTCCTCATGTTGACGTTGGCTAGAATAGCATTGGGGAAGCATTTAAAATTGTTATTGTATATTTAAAACTTCTTCTACTTCTAATTGGTTGCACATACACCTCATCATCAATGTATTTCATTTAATAAAATTTCCTTGTTGGCTGGGCGACTGCTAACAAACACTTCATATGCATTTAAAATCCTTTAAACAATATTTTAAATGCCTTCCTCTTGAGTGGTTGTCATATAACCTCCATCGATTTACATTTGAAATCTTTATTTTTGTATTTAATTTCTTTATCTCCTCTTGCACCAAATTCTAACAACTCGCATTTCAATTTTACCTCTTCATAGGCGTCGCTCCTCATTGATGGCTGATTGGACATTAGGAAATGCATTTTCATAAAAGCGATTGGACCTATCTCCATTGGGCGAATACACCTTAGGCGTTGGCATCTTTTCAAGTACATTCAACTATGCATTTTATCTAACCATTGGCACAATGAACAATATCACAAATAGGTCTCACCTGGAGTCTATCCATATGACAATAATGATAACATATCCTTATCTCATCGATTGGCACAATCCACTAGATATTGAACAAATGTAATTAAAGATTTCATTTGTCATTATTCATTTAAAAAAAACTCAATCAAAACACTAGTTGAGCTAACATTCCAGTTCTCCATGTATAGAAAATAAGCTCAAACTAAAACTCATTCCCTTACCAAAACATTAGCCTATGGGAATGGATGATAGGCTAATCCTCTATACCACAAGACGTCACTCTTGAAGAGGGGACATGACAAAGAACTTCTTGAGGTAAGCCCACAAGAAGAGCATGTTGAGTTGTGTGAAGAAGAAAGGAGGAATGATTTAGGAAATTCAGTTTGGGCATCTACTTTGCATCAGGAGGTCTATGATTTTCCTCTTTTAGAGAGCTATTTGAAGGCTCAAAACAATGATGATATTGGTCACACACTTGATGGATCAGCCACAAGTGTTATATCCATTTATGTGGAATGGAGCATTATTGATTTCAACTTGGTTAGTCATGCATCATCTATAATGGAAGGACAATTGTTAAGATCATATGAAGCATTTTGTCTTAGAGAGTTGATTTGGGAGACTAAGAGGTTGCTTACTAAGATAATCTTGCATTTTGATAATGTTTGGTTTGTCTTGCATACTACACTTTGGAGTTTACTAGTAAGGGAAAACATATCAGTTATGGAGGTGATGGTATGGATTAGAAAATGGGACAACAATCTTTTGACATCACATGGGCATGAATCCAAGCTAGATAGTGGTGACAAGAAATGTAGCATGGTAGGCATTCATGAAACGATAGATAAGCATGAGGTGATGGTGGGAACTTCTACTTGCCAACAATCTGAATTTATAACAGTAGTGGGAAAAGAACATGAATCAATTTGTATGTTGATTCCTCACCTTTATGATGTTGATACTTTGATTGAGTGTAAGGATGTCATAACTTCAAGATTTGATATGCTACAAGATTGGGCTGCCAAGTGTATGCAAGTGTGCTCTTGCATTGAAGTTTTCCAAGCTGCTAATCATTGAGAAACGAGTGATATTGATTCTACTTTGCTTGGTACACAAGATGCATGCATTGGTCATGGTAATTTATATGATGCATCTTATTATGGGATTGATTTTAGACAATTTGGAGCAATTGAGATAAAATAGTCCCAAAAAATGATTGAAGGATGGTTTGACAAGGCAATAAAAGCTAAGTTGATAGCACAACAAGCCAAGATTCATCTTCAACAAGTTCGTGACACTCACCACTCCATGGATGATGATAAGAAAAGGTCTTCTAGTTTTAAAATTGCAGTTGATGTTGATCAATTTATTCATGAAGATGTTGATTTTATTGATGACACTTATAGCGGATCAGCCACTCAAGAGTTATCTTTGGTGAGTATTGATGACATCTACACTACACATTTGGGTTTGTCACCTATTCCTCATGGCATGATAGCGATTTATTTGTTGATTGGTGACTTCATATTCATAGGTTCATCATGGTTTAGTGACTACCCTAGTTGGATTCATATGGCACTTCCAAATTTTCCTTGGTCTACACCAGCTATACAGTGGCTTGGGAGTGTGTGGAGTGATGGGGTCAAGGTACATCAGGAGAAGATTCAGTCCATCCTTGATTGGCCATCCCCAAGGAACATTTCAGAGTTGCAAGGTTTCCTAGGCTTATGTGGTTACTATAGGAGATTCGTGAAGGAGTACTCACAGCTTACAGCCCCTTTGACATATCTCACATGGAAGGGCACATTCATATGGAAAGATGAGGTACAAGTTGCATTTGATAGTCTCAAGCAGGTCATGAGCACTTGTCCAATTTTGGCACTTCCAGATTTCTCTCAGCCCTTTGTGTTAAAGTGTGATGCATCTGGAGAGGGTATTGGAGCGGTTCTTATGCAGAATCGCCATCCCATTACCTATGAGAGTAGGAAGTTAAGGGATAATGAGAGACTGTATTCCACCTATGACAAGGAGATGCTCGCCATTATGTATGCTTTGGCGAAGTTTCGACAATACTTGGTAGGTGGGAAGTTTGTGGTGAGGACCTACCACAACAGTTTGAAATACTTCTTAGAGCAGAAAGAGCTTAATGAGTGCCAACAGAAATGGGTCAGCAAGATACATTGAGTATGTCAAGGGGAAAAAGAATATTGTTGCTGATGCACTTTTTAGGAGGCCTACAATTGCTACACTTTTCTCCTTGAGTGAGATTTCAGCAGATTGGAAGTCTCAACTATTAGTTGAGTATTCTAAGAATCAGTTTGCATGTGAGATTATGGATGGTAGGATTTAGGACGATAGATACACAGTGATTGATGATGTTATCTACTATAAGAACATGATTTATTTGGTACCTAGATCAAAACTGAAGGGTAAGATCTTACGCGTTGTCCATGACACACCATTAGCAGGACATCCTAGATATTTTAAGACATACAGGCAGGTGAGAGAGATTCTTGTGGAAGGGTCTCAAGAATGATGTCTTGCGCTATGTACGTGAGTGTGTGACTTGTTAGTAGAACAAGTCAGTGCATACTTTTTTGGCAGGTCTTCTGCAACCATTGCCTATTCCAGAGAAGTGGGAAAATATATTGATGGATTTTATTACTGGTCTTATGAGAGTTCAGGGAAAGGATTGCATCTATGTGGTTGTGGATAGGCTGACAAAGTTTGCACACTTCTTCTCTATTGCAGCCGACTTTACAACATCTTAGGTGGCAGAGTTATTCTTTCGTGAGGTGTTTAGACTCCATGGACTCCCTAGGACCATTGTCAGTGATCAGGATAGCAGGTTTATGAGCATCTTTTGGCAGGAGCTGTTCATATTAGCAAGTACAGAGTTGACACCTAGCACCAGTTACCAACCTCAGACGGATGGATAGACGGAGATAGTTAATAAGTGGGTTGAGGGTTACTTGCGTAACTACGTTTCAGGACAACAGAAGGCTTGGGTGCGATGGTTGTATTTGGGTTAGTATTATTATAATACCACGTATCACATGTCGATTGGTATGACTCCCTTCCGAGCATTGTATGGATATGATACCTTAGCTTTTGTGGACTTGGCGTTAGGTGATAGCAGAGCACCTAGAGCTCGAGATTGGTTACAAGACAGTCAAGATATCCTTAAGGCACTTAAGGATAATATTTAGCATGCACAGAATCAACAGAAGATGTATGCAGATTGACATCGAGTTGAGAGGACCTTTGAGGTTGGAGACATGGTTTTCTTGCACCTACAACCTTACAGACAAAGTACACTTAAGAGGAGTGGGGTGGAAAAGCTTAAGCCTTTGTTTTCTGGTCCATACAGAGTATTGAAGAGGATTGGCGAGGTCGCAATGAGCTTGAGCTACCTCCCGAGAGCAAGATACATAATGTCTTTCAAGTATCTTGTTTGAAGAAGGCTATGGGACATCATGTTGTCTTTTCCCTTGTTTTGCGCCCATTGGATGAGGAGGGCCGATTAGTTTTGATACCTGTAGAGATTATTGACATGAGGGAGAGGAGGTTGCATAGCCAAGTGATCAAAGAGTATCTGGTACGATGGAGGGACTTGCCGTGGGAGGATGCCACGTGGGAAGGAGAGATGATACTTCAGCATCCAGCTTTGCAGTTGCATGGGGGCAAGCAATCTTGGGAAGGGAGGACTGTAATGTCCCTTCCTTAGGCATCTCAGACTATAGCGGAGGTTGGCCTACTATCAAGGTTCCCGTAGGTCAGCGGAATGGTTAGGGGACCCAACCAAGGGCTGAGAGCTTTACGAGCCTTTCAATTTGGAGTTCAGTTGATGAATCCAGGGATAAATAGGAAATATTAAGGTTTGCTTTAATGGAATAGTAAAAAGTGAATAGTAACAGAAAATTATAAAAGGAATAGTGTAAAGTGCCCCCCCATCCTAGTAACTCAAAGTCGTTTTTAAAATGTGGCCTTTTCTTTTGATGAGGAAAGACCCATGCCTATCTTGAGGAGGATTATTTTATTGATTTTTATAAAAAAGCTCATGGGGGGCTATAAAGCAATATGTTGGGCACATTCTTAGGTATTCTATTCTCATTTTGACAAAAACAAAGTGCAAGTTTGAGCTCTAGAAGAGGGTTTCAATAGCATACAGGTCTTTTGAGGATGAAATCCCTTGGAGGATAGTGAATTGGACGAAAACCTAGTTCACAAAATAGGGAAATCTACTCTGGGTTTCCATTTGGGCATCATTGGACTTCATCACAGGTTAATTTTACATTTTGAAATGATCGCAACAGTGAGTTATCAGGATATAATTATAGATTGGGGCTTCTTATCAGTAGATATCATCATTTCAGTGCACTCACCAGCCGACCGTACTAATTGGGAGTCATTTTTAGTCAAACCCTAGCTGGAAATTAGGGTTTCAACAATTAAATATTCCATAAATTGAGCGTTGGCTTCTGGGTATGTGTTCATCATTTTGGGTAGTCAAATATTGCTCTATATAAGGGTCTTAGACTGTTGTTATAGTCTGATATAATGTATATCATACCTTTGAAACTTGTAATCAGATCTGATATAGTTAAAATAAATGGGTTCTATTGAGTTGCAATTGTTGTCTTTCATTTATGCAATAGTTCTCTTTCATTTCTATGCTTTTCTCTATGAATTGGCAATGAAAAACAAGCAATGAAACTCAAACAAAAGATTAGAAAAAACCAAATCAGACCATGCAAGACAACTGTTTGACACGATACCAAGAGGGCAAACTAAAAACTTTAGGGCAAATTTGGCAAGGGATCTTTCAAAGACATTTTTTTTAAATTATAACTTCTATTTGCATATAGTTTACTATAAGTTTTCATCTAAAAAATCTCCACTTTGGCTTATAATTTCTTCCCAAAAATAATTTAAAAAATCCATGGAACCCTTGTTTAGATAAGGCTCCTAATTTTGATGAAGTTAAAAAGAAAAATTATCAAAAAGAGGGAACAAGTCTCAACATTATAACAAGAGACATGTGGAGAAGATAACTACCTTCTAAAACAAAAGGCCTACAAGTAAAAAATAAGACAACTTATATAAAACTAAGCATGTATGTATAAAGCAACACATGCATGCATTGTAGGTAGTATGCATGCTTGAAACTTGGCAATGCATGTATTGCATGAAAATCAATACATGCATTAGAAAAGCATGCATGCACATGAATCCTATGCATGTATGAGAAAGCAACACGTACATACAAAAAGTGTGCATGCAAAAGCATGCATGAGAAAATAAGGGATAATATAGTTGCTATAATTTTTCATCTAATTCTTAGAAAAAAGAAAATAAAAAATCATGGGTAGGTTACTAAAATAAGTCTCCCAATTTTATAATTTCTCATCTAAAAATCTTTGTTTCCATTTAAAAATTGTTAATAGAAAATAATTTAAATTTTCATAAGATCCCTTGCTTAAATAAGACTCCTAATTCTTTCGGACATTGCTTATTGAATTTTTTTAGCTAGCCCCTCCATAAAACTGTAACCTAGTTAATTTAAATAGTCATTCGTATATTTCAAAACTTTCCATGATCATTTGTACATCTTGCTTCACTACAATCACCTTATACATATGTAGGAGAAAATACCTTAGGCTTACTCTACATTAATCCAACAAACCTAAGGAAAGTACATTAGTGTATGGAAATAATAATAAATAAATGTATTTAGCTTTGTGAGCAAAGAATGGGCAATGTCTAATAAGGTGCTAAAATCTAGATGCATATGGAAATGATCTGCACAACTTTGCTTTCTGCTTTACATGGTTCACCTCTACTCCCTCTACCTTTTTATACTATTTTAGATTAATGGTACTTAAAAATACTTTAAAATGATTGTCGTTGTATTGCAAGGGGACATGTTTTCCTAGGTCAACTCCCAAACAATTTAGGTAAAAGATCAAAGACAACACTTTTAGCAATGCATATGCTCCTAGGATGAATGTGCAAATCTAGATTTATTTTGAGCATCAAACTAAGTTTTTCATCCATAAATGTGAATGATATTCAAATAAATGTTTGGATTGTCATATGGATGCCTTTAAATACAAGTACATAGCAATAAATCACAGAAGCATGTGTTTGGTTAGCTTTAGGTGAGAAGGGAATGGATGGGAGTCAACCAAAATTTGAATTTGAATTTTAAAATATCAGAGAACAATTTTTCAACTAAGGGGTCGATTAGCGTAGACTAAACCCATCAAATTCTGAGAGCAACCCAGTTTAGATCTCATTTTTATGCTTCTAACACTTGTAAGAAGCTACAATTCTCGTTTATGATTCAAAAGTTATAATCAAAACAATGGACAACTATCTTTTGGCCCTTAGGACAAAAAGGTGGTAAAATTAAGATGGGAATGAAATGTCTCAGGATAAGTGCATTGATCTGAGCACAATCTTACACATTAGTTTATAAACAGTACTACTTCCTCGACATCTCTTGCAAATCCCTTTATACATGCTAAATGGGAAATGGCATGGGTATGCAAATTTCACTTTTTTTGCCCCCACTTTGAGGTGCATGTGAATACTACAATGTTCATGCATCTCAAAGTACTAACCCTATTACTACCTCTTAGGGGGGTGGCTAGTTTGATATTCTTCTTCCCCTTAACCTTTACTTCAGTCTTTAATATCTCCTTTTCCAATGAAAGGTCCACTGGAGAAATTTCTTCTCTAAGAGACTCAAAGACTTCTTGTGTTGAGAACTCCCCTAGATCCTCCTTCCTACTATCTGTCCCCTTAGGAGACTTAATATTATCTAGTTTAACTAGCTTCTCTTCTTGCTCTCTACATTTGCTAACATCTTTTGCCTCTATAATCTCCTGCATAGGGGCTACAAGAGGTATACTCTTTATAGGCCTCAAAGTCTCTTGGCTAGAATTAATCTGGTTGCTTCCAATGGAATCATCCTCCACCTGATTAACCTTCTGGGTTTCTATATCGATGCAACTCTCTTCCTGATGGCGTTTAGAGTCTATGGGCCTCTTGGCCCTAACAGTTAAATCCGGTCATTTTATTGGCTCTTGCAAGGTGTTGACAAGTGGGAGAATGTTGGGAATTAAGGTGTCTCAACCTTTGCAATTTCCTAACATTTATTATCAGATTATGTATTTATTTAATTGCCTATATTGTATTTAACATTGGTCATCCGGTTTTGTCGCTTAGTGTGAGGTGGCATGTTGACATGCCATCCCACTTGGAAGGTGACTTGGATGGTCAAGTCAACATTTGAAAATGTAGGCACCCCATTTTGAGGTGGCATTAATTGCCATGTGTCGACATCTTGTAGGTTGTGTAAGAGGTTAGGACATATGACAGATTCTATGACATGTAAGTGTTGGAAGTAGAGATTCTATGAAAGCTGTGACAAGTGTCAAGAGGCATCTTTGCATGGAGAAGGTAGGTGCCCAAGTTTGACTATGACAAGTTGTAAGAGAATTGTTTATTAATAGTCAGTTATGACATATCTCTTACAACTGTAAGTGTTGTCATATATGACAAATTTTATGATGGTGTAAGAGCATTTGTCATAACTATTTTGGGCAAATTTGGGGCACCCAAGTATGGGGGATGTAAGGGATGAAAGGGAATCTTTTTTTGCATGTTTTATAGCATTGGAAATTGGGCCATATGGATTTCGATGAGATTCTTTTGTCGCTTGCTCTAGAAGTACCTCCATCCTTAGTATTTCTCTATATATATAGGTGCCTGGAGTTGGAGTTGTATGGTTCATTTGCAGGTACCATTACTCTACCGGAATTACTCCAGTATTCGACATTTGTGTACTCCTAGAAGAACTTGCATTACAAGTGTGTTGTAATCAACATTTGACTTGATAATACATTGTGCAAGTTTTGGATTAGGGTTTTTCACCCGAAAGGGTTTTCCCCATGTATATCTTGTGTTGTGAGCATTGTACTTGCTTTTGGATGTTTGTTATAATCTCTCTGTTAATGTGCATCTCATATATGTAATTGTAAAAGATAAAAATTTACATAAACCTTTCCTTATTAGATCAATGTAGGAAGCGTTTCCGCATATCTTGCTTCCTTTTAGTTGGTATCAGAGCCTGATCACCTTTGGTTCTAGTTGTTGGGTAGAGGGTTTTTTGAGCTGATCTTCATTTGAGTGGGAGCTTGTGCAGAAGATTTTGAAATCTTTGTTGCAAGAAAGAGATGGCAAGCACATTTGGGAAGTTTGATAAAGAGAAGTTTAATGGAGGCAACTTTGAGTTGTGGAAGCTCAAGATGGAGGACTTATTGGTGGATAGAGATCTATGGCTCACAGTATCCAGAACCATGTCATCAAGCATGAAACAAGAAGATTGGGATCTGATGGATTGGAAGGCTAAGGGTTTGATAAGACTTTGTTTGGCTGATTCAGTGCTCTTGAATATCCATAAAGAGAAGACTGCAAAAGATCTTTGGAAGAAACTTGGAGATGTTTATCAAGCTAAATCCCTGGTGAACATGTTATTCATGCGAAATAAATTGTATTCTCTGAGGATGGAAGATGGAGGATCTGTCACTGATCACCTGAACACATTCAATATGTTTGTTGCCTAGTTGACCTCTGTTGGTGTGAAGATGGAGGAGGAGGATTGATGTATGACATTACTGTGTTCCTTACCAGATTCATGGGACCACCTTATTATGGCCATTGGGAGTACCACTACCACCTTCAAGATGGATGAAGTGGTTTCTTTGTTGTTGTCTGAAGAGATGCAAAGGAAGTCTTTCGAATCGACTAAGGAGGCTTTTGTGGTTCGTGGTAGATCTAAAGAGAAGGGAAAGAAAAAGGATAAGAAAAAGGAAGATCCAAGTCTCTCTGAAAGTCCAAGGGTCTGTGTTGGAACTATGGCAAACTTGGTCACTTCCGCAAGGATTGCAAGGAGAAGAAGAAAAAGAACTATGATTCAGATTATGACAAGTCCTCTCAGGATGATGGAGAAGCGTTTGTCGCTGTCTTGGCAACACATGCATCGGAAGATGTGTGGCTTATTGAGTCTTGATTCGATTCCTTGATGGATGCGTGAAGGGGATCAATGGTGTTCTGCTTATCCTTGGTTTGGCATGGAACCTGTTGTCTGTAAGTAAATTGAATGATGTGGGTGAGCAAGTTGTTTTCTCGAATGGAGGATGCAAGATGACTAGAGGAGCTATGGTGCTAGCTAAGGGTGTTCGAATTGGCACTCTATTTCAGCTTGATGCATGCGCAGTTCAGTGCAATAGTGCCTTTGTTTTGAAGAAGAGAACTTAAGAAACTTCATCCTCACCATTGGAACTAGCAACAAAGAGGATTGTTGCATCTACTTCCGATGGTCGTGCTTTCTGGGTACCTAAGAGTATTCATTCTATGGAGATGAAACTTTCGGCTAAGAAGACAATGTTATGGCACCGAAGGCTTGGTCACATTGGTGAAAGGGATTTGAGGACCCTGAAAAATAAAAATCTTGTTGAGGGTACGAATGACTGTAACCTTGAGTTCAATTTTTGCGAACATTGCATTTATGGAAAGCAAAACCGTGTTGTTTTATTCCAATTTTACAAATCTTTTGAGGTGTTGCACTTGATTCATTTTGATGTATTTGGTCCTGTTAATGTTCCTTCAATTTCAAAATCTATTTACTTTGTTTCATTCATTGATGATTACAGTAGAAGAACATGGGTGTATTTCCTTAGAAGAAAATCTAAAGTCTTTAATAGATTCAAAGAATTCAAAGCTCTTGTAGAGAATCAGAAGGATAGAAAGATTACGTGTTTGAAGACTGACAACGGTGGTGAGTTTTGTTTAATAGATTTCGACAAGTTCTATAAAGAACACGGGATTGAGAGGCACAAGACAACTCTCTATACCCCTCAATAGAATGGAGTTGCAGAAAGGATGAACATAACATTGATGGAGAGGGCTAGGAGTATGCTAAGTGGAGCTAGACTTGAACAAAAGTTCTAGGCTGAAGCTGTTGCTACCACTTGTTACCTGGTTAACAGGTCTCCTACATCGACGCTCATTTATAATATACCCGTGGAGGCATGGTCTGGTAAAAAGCCTTCATTAAGACACATTTGAGTGTTTGGTTGTGAGGCATATGCACATGTGCCTAAGGAGAGGAGGTCTAAGTTGGAGAATAAGGTAGTGAAGTGTATCTTCATCGGTTATGGCATCGGTATGAAAGGGTACAAGCTTTGGGATCCAATGGCCGAGAGAGTTCTGTATAGCAGAAGTGTGATCTTCAGAGAGCTCAATCCTTCTTTTGTTGATCTACAACTAGAGAAAGAAGAGAAGAAAGAGGATGTGGTTCAGCTTCCTTCCACCCTTGCGAAATTTGAACCGAAGACATTTGTTGGACTTGATGATGAGAACTCTAGTAGCTTTGAAAGTTCAGAAGAAGAAGAGGAAGAACACCAACCTCAACTTTTGAGGATGTCCACGCGGATAAGGTGACAACCTGATAGGTTTGGTAATTCATTGCATGACTCCAGTTGTATTTTGCTCTGATTTCTAACATTGATGAGCCTAGGACCATAAGGGAGGCTATGGGTATGAGTGATGTAGATTCTTGGAAAGAGGCCATGGAAGAAGAGATGGCTTCCTTGAAGAAAAACAATACTTGGGATCTAGTGCCCTTGTCGGATGGATTAAACTTGTTGGATGCAAATGGGTGTTCAAGAAGAAGTTTGGTTCAGATGGTAATGTTGAGAAATTTAAGGCAAGGTTGTTTGTAAAGGGATATTCCCAGGTTGAGGGAAAAGATTATGGTGAGATTTTCTCTCCCATTCCAAGTTGACATCTATCAGATTCTTGTTATCACTTGTTGCAACATATGATTTAGAAGTTGAACAGATGGATGTGAATACAACTTTTTTTCATGGTGACTTGGAGGAAGAAATCTACATGTCACAGCCAAAGCACTACGTGGTAAAAGGTAAAGAAAATCAAGTTTGCAAGTTGAAAAAGTCTTTGCATGGTTTAAAGGAATTTCCTAGGATGTGGTACTAGAAATTTGATGCTTTTGTGTTGATTTTGGGATTTCTAAGATTGCAATCAGATTATTGTGTTTATTACAAATTTGACAATGATCGCATTCTCATTATTGCATTGTATGTTGTTGATATGTTGTTCATTCGGAATGTTAAGAATTTGATTTCTGATTTGAAGTCTCTGTTGTTAGCATAGTTTGAGATGAAAGATCTAGGGGCAGCCAGGTACATTCTTGGAATGGAAATCAGAAGAGACAGAGCTAACATAAAACTTTGGTTAGGCCAAAGTAAGTATGTGAACACCATGTTGGAGAGATTCAGCATGACAACTTGTAGATCATTGACAGTTCCTGTTATGATGGGGACAAAGTTATCTATTGTAGATTGTTCGAAGTCTCCTTCTGAGATGGAGGATATGAGTAGAGTTCCTTATGCTAGTGCGGTTGGCAACTTGATGTATGTTATGGTCTGTACAAGACCAAACATTGCCCAAGTAGTGGGAGTCCTTAGTCTGTTTATGGCTAATCCTGGACGGGTACATTAGGATGCAATGAAGAGAGTTCAAATATTTGTAGGGCACTTCCAAGTATTCCTATGTTTTCATGGCTATCCTTCAGGACCTTGATATTCACTTTGTATTCAAGGATTTGTGGACTCAGATTGGGCAAGTGACATTGATAGCAAGAGATCCGCCGATGCTTATGTGCTCACTATGTTCGGTGGTGCTAGTAGTTGGATGAGTAAGCGACAACCTATGGTTGCTTTGTCCACTACTAAAGCAGAGTACATGGTAGAAACTCATGCTTGTAAAGAAGCCATTTGGCTTAAGAGATTGTGTTCTAATGTTGGGTTTGATGCAAGGAAGATTACTATTTGTTGTGACAGTTAGAGTGCCATATGTTTGGCAAAGAATCCTACTTTCCACGCGAGGACTTAAGCATATTGATGTCCAATACCATTTTGTTTGTGACATGGTAGAGGATGGGAAGGTGAATTTGGAGAAAGTTGACACTTTGACGAATGTTGCAGATTCCTTGACAAAACTTGTGAGCATGGAGAAGTTCTGATGGTGTTCGGAGTCTATGGGCCTCTTGGCCCCTAGCAGTTAAATCTTGTCATTCTATTGGTTCTTGTAAGGTGATCGACAAGTGGGAGAATGTTGGAAATTAAGATGTCTCAACCTTTGTGATTTCCTAACATTTATTATTTGATTATGTATTTATTTAATTGCCTATATTATATTTAATATTGGTCATCTAGTTTTGTCACTTAGTGTGAGGTGACATGTTGACATGTCATCCCATTTGGAAGGTGACTTGGATGGTCAAGTCAACATTTGAAAATGTAGGCGTCCCATATTGTGGTGGCTTTAATTGCCATGTGTAGGCATCTTGTGGAATGTGTAAGAGGTTATGACATATGACGGATTTTATGACATGTAAGAGCCGGAAATAGAGATTCTATGACACGTGTGACAAGTGTCAGGAGGCATCTTTGCATGGAGAAGGTAGGCGCCCAAGTTTGACTATGACAAGTTGTAAGAAAATCATTTGTTATAGTTAGTTATGACATATTCTCTTACAATTGTAAGTGTTGTCATATATGAAATATTTTATGATGGTGTAAGAGCATTTGTCATACCTATTTTGGGCAAATTTGGGGCGCCCAAGTGTGGGGGTTGTAAGGGATGAAAGGGAATCTTTGACAAGTGTCTTGTGCATGTTTTATGGCCTTGGAAATTGGGCCATATGGATTTGGATGAGATTCTTTTGTGGATTGATCTAGAAGCTACCTTCATCCTTAGTATTTCTCTATATATACAAGTGCTTGGAGTTGGAGTTGTATGGTTCATTTGCAGGTATAGTTACACTGCCAAAATTACTCCAGTATTCGACATTTGTGTACTCATAGAAGAACTTGCATTGCAAGTGTGTTGTAATCAGTATTTGATTTGATAATACATTGTGCAAGTTTTGGAGTGTGGGGTTTTTCACCCGAAAGGATTTTCCCCATGTATATCTTGTGTTGTGAGCATTGTACTTGCTTTTGGATGTTTGTTATAATCTCTCTGTTAATGTGCATCTCATATCTGTAATTGTAAAAGATAAAAATTTGCATAAACCTTTCCTCATTAGATCAAGAAGCATTGCCGCATACCTTGCTTCCTTTCACAAACTTTTCCCGTTTCTTTTTTCTCCTTCCATATTTGTTGTTGGACTTTAGATTTTTGAGATGGACACTATTTTTCCCAATGGCACACCTTCCTACATTTGAAACTGGCAAAGGGGATAGTTTCATACTCCATTGCCTGCTCCCATTCCCTGAGCTTCAATTTGATACATATAGGAGGAAGGTTTGCAGATTCCTCCACACATACTCACATTCTGGCATATACTAATCTCTTTCTATTAACTATCAGAGTCTATCTATGATGTCCTAATATTAAGGCATTATTAAGGATTTAAACACCATGATAAAAGTCGGTGAAGTTGCTTAGTCGATTTGAATAAAGATAATTACATATGTATTGATATTTAATACATATAAATAAAAAATATCAAATAATATTATTATATAAATATTTTTAATATAATATAATATATTTATTGTATTTATAAATAATAGATATAAATACAAATAAAAATAAAAGTATATTATATTATCAATTTAAATATTATTATAATTATAAATATATATAAATAAATATAATATATTATTTAACAAGATATATTATTAAATATAAATAATAATATATGATTATTAATATAAATATTTAAATATTATAATCATATATATATATATATATATATATATATATATATATATATATATATAAAACTAATATAAATAAATTCACAATCATAAAAAAAACTTCATACAAAAAGCAACGATTGATACATATATATAGAAATAAATAGAAATAAGACAAATATGCTTTATAACAACGAGCAATATTAAGGAAATATAAAACAATGATTAAATAGAGTAGAAACACTTATATTAAAAGCAGTGAACCTAATTAAGAGGTAGCGTTTGAAGTTTATAAGGGATTATAGTATCGTTCCAAAAGATGCAATTACTCCATTATAAAAGGTGACGACTCTTTTTCAAAGGGATGTATCTTTTCATGGAGATATAATAATATAAATATAGTTTATGAATGGGAGGAAGGAAGGAATATAATGAGTAATAAAAAATGGTATTTTCTGAGTTGGAAACATAATATATAAATTCAGATTGGTGAGGAATAAAAGGCATATGGAGGATATATTTCGGAGTATAAGTAATTAATGATATATATCTCTTGACTATAATGAAGAATATCCGATTTTTGGGATATGCAGAGTGGAAGTAAGAAATGACATTGTAATATAATCAGATTTAAAAGAAGATGCATGAGCAATGAATGAGAAATTAAGTAATAACAAGTCTACAAGAAACACAGACCAGCGTTCAAGGAAAGGCAAATATAAATAAAAGAAGCAGCAGTGTGGTATATAGTCTAAAAGGAGGGAATAAAACACTTAAGAGTTCTAAAGGTTACAAATCAAGAATCATCCTCTTGGTATGATGTATCTAACCCTATGTTTATTGTGATGAATGCTATATGGTAAGTAGTGACAAATGCATATAACTAAAAGATTATCATTAGACATGTGTGTGTATATATAAGCATGGTGAAACTTGTTATGAAATATATATAGGAAAACATCAATAGTTCATGCACATTATAATTTATGTCACTTTCATAATTCATTATGCATTGCTAATATGATTGTTTACAACTATGAGTTTGATTAGTTTTAATGTGGATTCTTGTATGAATGTTATGCTGGAGGAGATGTGGTGCAAGAGGGGAACGGTGATGGGGCACTCTTCTAGGTACACCACCCCTCGAGGGGGGATTGATAAATCCCATTGTGGCCAAGAGGGCACAAAGTGTACCGCCCTTGGGATTATAAGAGATGACTTTTAGGACACCCTTTTGTGATCTCATTCTCCTATCATAGACATGCAAGTTCAAGGGAACCAATCATAGAGAAAGGGAGAGAAAATGATAAGACGAGGGGGAAAGGAATAAGGGATGCCTCATAAGGTACACCACCTCATATGGATGGCATGCGCCACATGAGGCCAAGGGGGATGGTATATCCACTCTTGGGCCTAGGGTAGAGGATCTAGGACACCCATCGAAATCACTCCTGAACTCTCTTATGATTGAAGTTCGCTAGATAGTTAGGTTTAGTTGGATTAATAATGCCATTGTGAGTTGTTAATGATGTTAACTTGATTGTGGAAATAATATTATAAGTATTTTCTAACTTGTTTGCAGGAATTAAATCAAACCAAGGTACTCTCTAAACCTTTGCTTGAAAATTAATAATTTAAGGAAAAATTAGTATTGTTTCATTAAGGGACATTACAATATCGTTAGGAGTTGGCCAAAGGCACTCGCTAACCCTTTAAAAACTTCCTCATCCCAAAATTCAAGAGAGAGTCTAGGCAGTCTAACCCAAACTAGGGCCACGTTAAACGAGCTTTTTGTCACATCAAAGTGTGTATCCCATCTTCTAAGGGCCAAGGTAGATTTACCAATGGTCCAAGGCCCTGCAACAAGAATGTTGCAGATGTCTTCATTACAGACAAAAGAAAAGGAGAAGAATCCTTTTGATAAAGCAACTATGTCCATCTGACCTTTTGGTCTCCATCTTTTATTCGACCAAGCCCTAACAATTTCTATGTTAGGTCTTGGTCCTAAAAACTTCCCTATCAAAGCCCTCTCCATTTTAGATATTCCTTTTGCCACTATACAATCAGGGACACTAACATAAACCTTGCTCGTTTTAGGATCAAAGATAACATTCACAGGGGTCAAATTTCCTTTACTTTTAGGGTATCTTCTAACAACGAAGACCATGGTCTGCTTGAACTTTTTCTAAGTTTGGGAACTTGCTTCTTAGAAACAACATCAATCTCGACACTAGAGGATTCCCCAACAAAGGTCTTGGGATTCTCTCCATTTTTAATACAACTAGGTCCACCCCACCTGAGGTAAAGCCCTTGGGTCGGGTGGTCTAAGTAGGCCACCATGTCCATTACTACCTTATCCGAATTTGTCTTATCAGACCCATCAAAGTCAGAATCGTTAGACACCTTACATTCCTCAACAATTCGTCCTCCAGAATCTTTCCTTCCACCTGCAGTTTGTCCTCCATTCTCTCGCAGTCCATCCATTTCTTGAGTTGCTTGAGATGGTCCTATTGCATTTAGAGGATTGTTAAGGCAACATTTCATTGCACATTTGTTGTTATGCATTTGTTTCTTGTATCAGTCTCTGCTCAAGCAGTGCTTGTGAGCTTCTAGTTATTGTAGTGTTGCATTGGAATTTGGTTGGCATGAGATGATTGGTTGTACACCTATTTCAAATTTGGGTGAGGTTAGAGATCTCTTGTTCTTAGTGATTGTGTGTTGAGACGATTACTCTTTGACGAGGTTTCAGTAGGAAGACCGAGGAGCTTACACTTGGGTTGAACGTGGTTTCAACACAAAATTATTGAGATTGTTCTTGGAGAGAGTCATTATGGCTTGGTATATCACGAAGGAGCAATTTCATTCCCCACTCATTGGTCCTCTCGACGGTGAATGATCTGATAGGTATTAAATGCATGATGTTTCCACAATCCATGATAATATTGTATATAGCTTCTGGAAGAGATTGTGTGTTGCTTTTTTGGATCGAAGTTTCAAATCACACTCCGTGATAGGTATTGCCCACCTAATTTTCAGATGCATTCTTTTTGTGTCTTGTTTTCTCATGTATGTTTGAGCCTTGGGCTATGGATGTTAGTTTTGGAGGACTTGTTTGAGGAGTAGATGTGTGGTTATGATTTGTTATCTCCTTATATTTAGATCTTAAGTTGTTTTGAGGTCAATGTGTTTTGAAGAGAAAAAGGAGATGGTTAGTGGCTTTGGGCATATTCCTTGTCAGAATGGATGTTTTATTTGGGCTTACTTTAGTTTGAGAGGCTTACATCCTGATTAGTTAGATGTTGAAGAGACTTCTTAATTTGGGGTTTTAGGAAGGAGATCTTACTTTTCACAACTATAGCACATTGGTGTTGGTAAAAGGACATGGTTTTGATTTGCAAGTTCCCTCGTGTTGGTTTAATGCTTCTTC
This sequence comes from Cunninghamia lanceolata, assembly GCA_027924645.1. NCBI lineage: Eukaryota > Viridiplantae > Streptophyta > Pinopsida > Cupressales > Cupressaceae > Cunninghamia > Cunninghamia lanceolata. The sequence goes on from BSBN01001271.1 coordinate 13,672,168, forward strand.
ATGGATGTTCATGTTCATATGACATTGGAGTTGAGATTTGCCTATCTTCTATGATGTAGAGAACTCAGGAGACATATGAACTTGTGGTGAGAGAGTTATGTTATAGTTAATTTAGTTTGCAGGTTTTACATATTAGTGTGTATGTGTTAGAGTTGGCTATGATTGGAGCCACCCAGGATCTAGGACTTCATGAAAGCACAAGAGAGATCAATTGAGAGAATAATGCTATTCTATCATTGAATGCAAAAGATTGATTATTGTTGTTGTTACAATGTACATGATATGCCTTGCTTATAAAGGCAAGATGAGAGCTAGAGAGGTGGAGTGGAAAGTGGAGATATTCCAACAACATGTGCCAATTAGAGGATGATAACTAATTGCACATGTGGAGGATAAGACAACTCACTCCAACCATCAACAACTCAACACACAACTAGACTTAACTAGACACAACTAGACATCTAGTAGACTCACTAACTTAACATGTGTGATATATGTGTGATGTGTGAATATTATTTAACTAGTAAATAGTTAAATAAGATGATTTATCCACACTAGGGTAAACCGATTAGGTGAAAACCCTGTTCACACCAACAATATGTTCTTCAACACTATGTCATAGAGGATTTAGCCACATTCTCTATGTGAGTGCTATTGGTGGATCCTTAGATGTCTTGATTGATTTTAGATTTGACATTACCCATGCAATGGGTGTTCCATGATGTATATGTGTTCCTTTGTTGGATGTTCTCATTATACTATAGTGTTAAGGGTTTTGAGGTTTTTTTATCACATGTTTATGTGTTGTTACCTTGGAGGACTTCTTTATGTAGGATAGTGTGTATACAAGGGCATGATCATTGTGGATTGGGTTGGATATAATGATGGAATAAGGTCTACTTGTTATCATGAGTATACCTTGGTTTGGAGGTATGGTTAGTTGGATGTGTTAGCAACTAGTTGTGGTTGTTGTTCTAGCCATGATGATTAATTCTAGGCAGCTACTCAAGCCTATTCATTACAATTGGATTGGGTGTTTGTGTTTAGATATTAGTTGAGAAAGCATTCTTGCTTCTTTATGATAGTTCAATGTGGGATATCTTTAGATCCATATCTTATCTTTTATGCATTAGCATGATGGAGAATGGGAGGATTCATGTTTGTTGGTGGTCACCTTGGTTATTGTTGCATGTATCATGATGGAGCACATGGATGTTTACATGGTACATGTTGGGTACATGGATCATTTCCTTGATGTTTGAGTTTACTTTTGACCCTTATGCAATATATATAACAAGCGGGAGAATGTTAGAAAAGGTGTGTTGTATGTTGATCAAAACAATAGACTGATGTATGACCATGAAAACCACAATAGGAACACACTTTTGGTTGAACCAATTTGGCAAGAAAGATTCAACTTGACATGTATTCATCAGCCTTCCAGATACAAATTTGATGGGTTTTGAATGCTTTGGAACTGAAGAGCCAACAAAACCTTGATAACCAAGACAATATTTTGCCCTCTTTATTTTCTAACATTCCCAAACTCTCACAATGGATTTGGATTGAGTAACAAAATTTGACTCAAGGGGATTCTGCTTTTGTGACTCAAGAGGATACACAACACCTTTCTTCAAGGACCTTTTAATTTTACTTGGTTGTTTTTTGAAGTGCAAGAAGAAGGTACATCCTCCTTAACAATGTTAGTTCAAACAAATTTCAGACAAATTTGAACCCTAGCAAAGTAACAATGTTAGTTCAAACAAATTTGAGACCTATCAAAGCAACATGCTCAGTCTCAATTTAAGACCTAACACAGTAGCAAGCTTTTTCAAGAAGCTTCAGATCAGCCAACAAATATTCTCACCAAAGTGCTTGGCCGAGAGAAGTTTGAGTAGTTCAATATATTGTTTGGTTTCATGATAATCCCTTCAGATTAAGGGGGGATGTTGATGTGTTAATCCTCAAGGTTACACCTTTATAAACTATGTAATCTAATTTTTAGTTTCGATAGTTATGGACAGTTAAACTATTCTTCTGCCTATATAAACACAAATATAATCTTCTATTAGACGTTAAAAATATTTATCATTTTTGTCCTTCTTTACAATCTGGGCCTAATAGTTGTACACCTTACATAATGCTTATAATATAAAATGTAATATTTAATTGTGTGCATCTCAGAGATGTGAACATCACAATGGGTTAGACATTCTTGGGGTCACTTGCAAGTTGTATGTACCATTGGAAAACTATTTTAATATTTTAAAAACTTAGTACCAAAAAGCAAATGGTTTAGTGAGCCAAATGAGGGGGACATGGTTTAGTGAGCTCATGGTTTTGAGGCACATGGTTATGTAATACCACTTGGTGGTTTTGTGCAAGCTTATTTCTATAAAAGCAAGCACATGAGTAGTTCTTGAGGTTGATTTTTTGGCTTGTTGGCTAAGATTGGATTGAGCACCTCTTGTAAGTTGCATATGTTATTGCAAGGTGTGCGCCCTTGGTCTCCTTGTGTTGTGCAACACAACGCTTGGGTTCGTGACAAGGCTTAACCGCCTCCCGTGGATTCATTAACTCTGGCAATTGTATTGAGCATTAATAGGTCGATCTTTTGGTGCAATGACAACCACCTTTCCAACAATTGGTATCAGAGCCTGGGTCACAAGTTCGAACCCCTCGCTTGCATTGGGGGGATTGTTGCAAGGTGTGCGCCCTTGGTCTCCTTGTGTTGTGCGATGCATCACTTGGATTCGTGACAAGGCTTAACCGCATCCCGTGCATTCATTAACTCTAGAAATTGTATCGGGCATTAACAGGTCAATCTTTGGGTGCAACAACAATTGCCTTTCCAACATATGTGAGGAGAGAAAGCATGGATTGGGATGTGCGATTACATGATTATCATTTGCTTGTTCACATGGAGTGCAATTATGGAGCTTTATGCTTTAGAAGTATTCATGGAGGCTTTGTAAGTGTATTGCAATCCTTGTTCATGAGATAATACATTGAGTGTGGATGCTTTTGGAGGTTGGGTTTTCCCCTCATGAAAGATTTTCTAGGCTACATCTCGTGTCATCTTAATGGTAGGTTTGTCTACAATTTTGCATGTGGATTCTGAATACTTATTTGCATATTTTTCACTCTTGGGGTTATGTGGAAATAGTTTATTATGCCTGCAAATTTCCTTTCAGATCCAACACAACCCAATCTTCATCCTTCACTACTACCCCTAGATCTTTATCTATCAACAAGTCCTCCATTTTGAGCTTCCATTGCTTGAAGTTTGTACCATTAAACCAATCCACCTCCATCCATGATGTACTTGTCATTTTCGTAAAAATAAAAGATCTTTTGCACATAATGCCCACTCAAACCATAATTAGTCCAAAAAATCTTTCCTACCACCTAGGAAATATAGGCAATCTAGCTTTGATACTAGATGAAAGGAAGATAATAACATACACACTTCCTATATTGACCAATTAGGAGAGAGATGCATTCAAGATCTAACAATTTTGGAAATGACAATACATATGCAAAAGCATTCACCACAATGACACAATATTTATCCTTGGAAAACCCTTTCAAAAAAACCCAACCTCCAAAACTCAAACCACTATATTCATAGTACCAAATTCAATTACAATATATCAATATGTTCAAGCCTTCACAGGAGAAAAACAACCCAAGTCTAAAGAAATTTTAGCAACATACCTCCTACAAAATTATAAAAAACATACATCTCCAAACTATGCACCAATATATATATATATATATATATATATATATATATATATATATATATATATATATATATATATATATATATATATATATATATATATATGAAAGACCTAAACTAGAAACCATCATTGGTTTCTAAAACCATGAGAGAAAAAATTGGGCTAAAAGCAACATCCAAAACTGTATGCAAATCCCAATGCCCAAATCAAGAAGAGTTAACTAAAACATTAATTATAAACTATCTTTCAACTAGAGCCCTCCACTTGGTCTTATCCACCTTTTTAGTAGCATGCACATGCAAACTAAAGATCTTCTGTGATTTTCTCCAAGTCCACATTTAACTCCCCCTTGTCATGCTCTTTCTAATCCATCACCTCTTACACAAATTTATGTTATCATAGTTGCATTTAGCAACTCACATGACAACTAAGTGATAATTACAAATTGCCAAATTACAAATAAATAATTAAATATGAATATTGGAAAAAGCAAGGTTAAGACACCCCTTTTCCAACACAAAGAGGTCATAAACAAGGCCTAAATTTAATAGTCAACCCTACTTGTGAAGCAAAATTTTTATGACGGTTATCCATTCAAAGGCATGTTGGCCATATGTGGTCACTGATGTCAACATAGCAGCATACATTAATGCCAACATAGCATACATTGATATCAACACTATCATAAGAGTAAGAGACTAGTCATGGTTGGATGTCATGCTCCTAAGAAAGAGAAAGCTCATCATTGGAGATCCTAAAAGTTACATTCCTAATCAAAGCAGAGTTGTGTTTAAAGCCTGATCAATATGAATTAGAAGAATGAAGTTGTGTTGTTGATGTTGAGGATGTGTTCCTATTTTGAAGCATGTTGTATGATCATTCCTACTGATCCTGAATTGTCTATGGTAATGCAAAGAAGACTTGGCCTCCAGAAGAAGGTGACAATCCTTGTTTCAGAGTGTTTACTCTTTGAAGACTGTCTGAAAGATTGCTTCACATTTTCATTATCTTGCTATTAAGCTTCTGCGGTTTGGAACATAGCTTCGTACAATGTTATCTTATGTATGTTGCAAGTTTCATGATGTTTTGTTCACCAAAAGGTTGTTTTTTCTGCTGACAGTTTGAAGACAATGTTAGTTCTATGAAAGCATAGTAATGGAATGCTCTACATTTCTCTAAATTTGGAGATATGGTCTTGTGGTTCAAGAGTTAAGTTGAGCATGATGTAAATATGCTAAATCCAAAGTTTCAAAGTGTTTTCTCTTCCGCAGTGAAAGATATAAGTGACTAAGTTCTAGTTTAGGCTCTGACATTGTAATGTGATGTTGAAAGGTGAATGAAATGCTCTGCATTCCTTTGTGACTTCAGATATGGCTATGCGGTTTTGGATCTGTGTTCAGAAAGTGGTAAATGTGTTGTTTCCAAAGATCCAAACCATCATTCCCTTCGTAGTGAAAGTTATGATTGATAAAGTGCCGGTATGTGCTTTGACAAAATGGAGCAGTGTTGAAGACCTATTGGAATGCTCCACATTCCTCCGGAAGTAAATGGTTAACCTTGTGGTTTTGTGAACATGTTCTTGAATGTGCATTTCATGTTTCTTTCTTGTTTCAAGCTTCTTGATGGTCCACAACTCAGTTTTTTTAATTGACAACATGTTGCAGTGTGTTCTGGATAACAATGTGCTCTCATAGTTAATGATTGAAGGTGTGCAACACAATTCTTTGATGTGCGGTGGCAAAGAAGTGTTTCAGGATGTTGTATGAGTCATGTGGATTCATCTAGAAGAGTTTCACAAAGATCTTTCTTGTTTTCAGTACCACACAAGGTTTTCTAGTTGATATGGTCGTTACTCTTCAAGTTTTCATGAGCTTACATTGAAGCTGTCCTATTTTCAAATGAGAGGAGTGTACAGAGGTAATTTCTTGATGTTTGAAGCTATGAAGGATGTTTTGGACTTGGTTAAGCAAGTGTTGGGGTCCGCAAGGCTTGAGCCTTTTGCTGGTGTAACATGATGTCCTAATTAGACCTATCTTCTACACATTTCATATTGTGTATTTTATGGCTGACCTATAAATGTATTTTTCATGTTTAATCTGGCCAACAAGTTATGTAATCAATGTAATATCATGTATAAATAATAGATCAACTTGAATGCGGAAGGTCTGATTGCAAGTTGATGAATCAGGTTCGCAATCAAATAAAAGCAGAATAATACATTTTATATGCGACTGTGGGAGGAAGAGAAGATGATGTTGATGCTATCTAGATTCATCTTGAAGACTTATTTGAGACAGTGATCAAGTATAGAGTGTGCCTGAGTGATTAGATCTTCAGAAGAGAGTGTGTGAAGCGACAAAAGTGCAATCATCATGTGTGAGCTTCAAAGGCAGTTTTCAAACAGTTGAAAGATTGTCATACTATAATCATTTCTGAGTTTGTTCTCATTCTCAAATTAGGGAGTAGCTGCTTCCTTGGGTTAAATCCCCTAAAACAAATTCATTAGAAAGTAGAAGCTTCCTTGGGAGTGACCCTGAACCAAAGTTACTTAGGGAGTAGCAGCTTCCTTGGGTTAAAGGCTCTAAAACAAAGTTATTATTTGAGCTTTGTATATTGTGAATTAATCCTCACTGTGGTTTTTGCCTTCTAGGCTTTTCCACATATATCTAGTGTTATGTGTTGTTGTGAATTGTGTTAATCTTTCATGTTCATGTTAATGTTGTGATGCTTAAGTTCTGATCTGCTCCGCATAAGTTGAAGTTGTGCAAATTAAAGAATTGTTTAGATACTAATTCACCCCCCTCTTAGTATCCTATTGTGTCTAACAATTGGTATAAGAGCCGAGTTCCTTTGAAGAAGTTTAACCGCTTAAGGAAGGTCCGAGATGGCATTAGGAGGATCTAAGAAGATTCCTAGGTTCAATGGAACAAATTATATTTTTTGGAAGGTAAGAATGGAAGGCTACATCAGTTCACAAGTGTGCGGAGTTTGGGACTCTATTAAGAAAGGCTATACTGTTCCTAAAGATGTTACAACAGATGCAAATGACATCAAGAAGTATGATAATAATGCCAAGGCAAAGTTTGCTATCATGAGTGGATTAACTGATTCAAAACTTTCAAAGGTGGTAAGTTGTAGCTCAGTTCAAGAAGTTTGGAATAAACTTGAAACTATTTATGAAGGAGATACGAAAGTAAAGCAAGCCAAGATGCAAATACTCAAGAATAGATTTGAATCCCTAAAGATGTCAAAAGACAAAAAAATTGCGGGTTTCATGCTCCGGGTGAATGAAGTAGTCAATGGTATCAAAGGTCTTGGTGAAGGATTAAAAGATGAGATTGTGAAAAAGGTTCTGAGGTCTCTTCCCAAATCTCATAGTTCCAAAGTATTTGCTATTGAGGAGACTACTGACCTGGATACATACTCCTTAGACAAAATGTTTGGGACCGTTATTGTTTTTGAAATGAGAGAGTTTGATATGACGTTCCAAACAAGGAAGCTGCTTTTAAAGTCAGTAAGAAGGCAAAAAAGAAACTACTGATGAAGATGAAAGCACCAATGATGCTGAAGCAAATTTTGTAAGAACACTAAAGAAAGGATATGATAAATACAAAGGTAAGTTATCCTTCAAATGTTTCAATTGTGGAAAGGTTGGTCATTTTGCTTCCAAATGTCCTCTCAAAGAAGCTAGGAGAAGTAACAAAAATAGTAAATTCAAAAGAAGTCTGTTTTCTATAGACGATAATTGTTCTTCAGAAGCTGAGGATCATGATGATTCAAGTGATGAAACACTTTTCTTGGCCATGAGTGTTGGTGACAAACAAAACGAGGTTAGAAGAGTGGATACCTTGCAAACAGTTCAAAACAATGAAAAATCAATGGTTGTATGGACTACCTTTCATGTAAAAGAAGAAACCAAAGCTTGGGTCATTGATAGTGGTTGTTCAAATCATATGACTTGTGACAAAGAGAAGTTCATTAGCCTTAAGAAGTGGGATGGTGGAGCTGCCAAGTTTGGAGGAGATGAGTCAGCATAAATCTGTGGAAAAGGTGTCATATCTATTGATGGAAAGAACATGACTGAGGATGTTCTCTATGTCAAAGGATTACAACACAATCTTCTCAGTGTCAGTAAGATGTGCAGGAAAGGTTACAATCTTACTTTTCATGCTAATGGTTGTGAAATCAGGAAGGCAGAATCCAGAAAGCTTGTTGCAGAAGGTATCGAGACATGCAGTGATATCTATCACTTAAAAGAAGCAAATGGAAGAACATGTCTGTTGACTCAATCCAGTGAGTGTTGGCTATGGCACAAAAGAATGGGACACAACAAATTTGATAACATGATAATAATCAACTCTACTCATGCAGTGAGAGATATGCCTAAGATAATCAAGCCTGCAAACTTTGTATGCAAGGAATGTCAGATGAGAAAGCGGACAAAGACAAGTTTTAAAAGCAATGAGTACTCTTCTTCAAAGCCATTGGCGCTGATTCACATAGACCTATGTGGACCTACAAGAGTAAAAAGTCAACAAGGTGAAAGGTACTTTATGTTGCTCATTGATGATTATTCTACAATGACTTGGGTTACTTTCTTAAAAGAAGAATCTGATACTCTTGATAAGTTTAAAATTTTCAAAGTTTTGGTTGAAAATGAAATGGATGCTAAGATCAAATGCTTGAGGTCAGATAGAGGAGGTGAGTTTACTTCAAATGAATTTGAATTTTTTTGTGAAGAACAATGCATTAGGGGGCACTTGTCTACTCCTAGAACCCCTCAGCAAAATGGGGTAGTGGAAAGGAAGAATACGACTGTGCAAGAAATGTCTAGGGTAATCTTAATAGATGCAGATCTGCCTAATGTATACTGGAAGGAAGCAATTCACACTGTTGTCTATCTAATTAACAGAGTACAGTTGAGGGTCAATAGCTCTAAGACCCCTTATGAGTTGTGGTATAGAAGGCCTCCCTCTGTCAGATACTTCGGGATCCTTGGCAGCAAATGCTATATCAGAAGAGATGAAGAAGACCTAGGAAAGTTTGATTCAAGATGTGATGAAAGAATCTTTCTTGGTTACTCAACCAGAAGCAAAGCCTATAGATGTTATAACAAAAGGTTGGGAAAGATGATTGAAAGCACAAATGTCAAAGTAGATGAAGACTTGTATCAGTTCACACAAGATTCAGAAGATACTAGATTTGATATATTTCCTTGTATTGAAGATGAAGAAGTAGAAGAAGTGAAAGAAGAAAAGGAACATGAACCTGAACAAATACCTAAGATTTCAACACAATATGTTCAGAAGAACCACTCAGCAGAACAGATCATTGGAGACAAAAATGAAGGTGTACAAATAAGGAGAAGGTTTGCCAAGACACATGAGCAAGCAAACTTGTGCTTATTATCAAAAGTGGAACCTAAGACCTTTGCTGAAGCCAACAAAGATGATGGATGGATAAAACCAATGGAAGAAGAACTGGGCCAGAAGAATCAAATATGGGAATTGGTTCCTAGACTAGCTAATAAAAATGTTATAGGAACAAAGTGGGTGTTCCGGAACAAGCTAAATGAAGAAGGTGATGTGAGGAACAAAGCAAGATTAGTATGCAAAGGATATACTCAAGTAGAAGGCATTGATTTTGAGGAGACTTTTTCTCCAGTAGCTAGGATGGAGGCAATTATAATGTTCCTTGCTCTTGCTTCTCACAAGAACTTCAAGGTGTATCAGATGGATGTCAAGTCAACATTTCTGAATGGTGATCTAGAGGAGGTGTACATTGAGCAACCAGATGGTTTCCAGATATTAGAAGATCCAAACATGGTATACAGACTCAAGAAGGCTTTGTATGGGCTCAAGCAAGCACCTAGGGTTTTGTATGCAAGATTAGACAAGTACTTACTTTAGTAGGGCTTCAAGAAAGGTACTACAAATAGCAATTTATGTTGATGATATTCTTTTTGGAGGAAATGATGATATGTGTAGAGGTTTGCAGAGGAGATGCAAAAAGAATTCAAAATGTGCATGATTGGTGAAATGTCATTCTTCCTTGGTCTTCAAATTTCCCAGCTAGATGGTGGTATCTTTATTTCTCAACCTAAGTATGTTAAAGAATTGTTTAAAAAGTTTGGTATGGAGGATTCAAAGCTAGTGAGTACTCCCATGGTCACTAGATGTCACTTGAGTAAAGATGATGAGTCTCTGGAGGTAGATCATATTATTTTTAGGTCTATGATTGGAGCACTATTGTACTTGACTGCTTCTAGACCTGACATTATGCATGCAATATGTGTAGTTGACAGATATCAAGCCAATCCTAAGCAAACACATGAGAAGGCAGTGAAAATGATATTCATATACTTGAAAGGAACTCCTGACTATGGTCTGCGGTATCCAAAAGGTAATGACTTTGATTTTAGTGCATACACTGATGTTGACTAGGCTGGTTGTGTTAATAATATAAGAAGTACAAGTGGTGTTGCTTTCTTTCTGGGAAGCATATTGGTTTCATGGCAGAGCAAGAAGCAAGATTCAATATCGCTATCTATTGTAGAGGTAGAGTATATTGCAGCAGCCTCCTGTTGCACATAGGTGTTATGGATGAAGCAAACTCTGAACAATATCAAGGTATTGTATGATGAGCCTATTCCTATTTTGTGTGATAATACAAGTGTTATCAGTATCTCCAAGAATCTAGTGATGCATTCTAGAACCAAGCACATAGCAATCAGGTATCATTTTTTGAGAGAAAAAGGTTGCAGGTAAGGAAATGAGGTTGGAATATGTCCCAACTAAGGATCAAATTATAGACATTGTCACAAAGGATCTTGCAAAGGACACTTTTGAGGATCTCTGGCAGAGGTTAGGGGTAATTGCCCCTCCTTGCTAAGATGTAAAATGGTGCATCTGTCCAGGGGGAGTTAATGCAATATCGTTTTCCTGGACTGATGATGGCTGCCTCTCAGGGGGAGTAGGTAGTGGCGACTGATGATAAGGGGAGGTTACAAGAAAAAGTTCATAGATATATGATTATTGGTGAAAGAGAGAGAATGAGTAGGTATTGGATCCCTTTGTCCTTGATGTTAAAGGGGGAGAGAGTCTAAGGGGGCGCATATGTTGCAATCAATGACAAAGGGGGAGATTGTTGGCCATATGTGTTGTCATTGATGTCAATATAGCAACATACATTGATGCCAACATAACATACACTGATGTCAACACTATCATAAGAGTAAGAGACCAGTCATGGTTGGATGTCATGCTCCTAAGAAAGAGAAAGCTCATCATTGGAGATCCTAAAAGTTACATTCCTAATCAAAGCAGAGTTGTGTTTAAAGCCTGATCAATATGAATTAGAAGAATCAAGTTGTGTTGTTGATGTTGAGGATGTGTTCCTATTTTGAAGCATGTTGTATGATCATTCCTACTGATCCTGAATTGTAGATGGTGATGCAAAGAAGACTTGGCCTTTGAAAGAAGGTGACAACCCTTGTTTCAAAGTGTTTACTCTTTGAAGATTATCTGAAAGATTGCTCCGCATTTTCATTATCTTGTTATTAAGCTTCTGCGGCTTGGAACATAGCTTCATACAGTGTTATCTTATGTATCTTCCAAGTTTCAAGATGTTTTGATTACTAGAAGGTTGTTTTTCTACTGACAGTTTGAAGATAGTGTTAGTTCTATGAAAGCATGGTAATGGAGTGCTCTGCATTTCTCTGAAATTGAAGATATGGTCTTGCGGTTCAAGACTTAAGTTGAGCATGATCTAAATATGCTAAATCCTAAGTTTCAGAGTGTTTGCTCTTCCACAGTGAAAGATATAAGTGACCGAGTTCCGATTCAAGCTCTGACATTGTAATGTGATGTTGAAAGGTGAATGGAATGCTCTGCATTCCTTCGCGTCTTCAGATATGGCTATGTGGTTCTAGATCTATGTTTAGAAGGTGGTAAATGTGTTGTTTCCAAAGCTCCAAACCATCATTCCCTCTGTAGTGAAAGTTATGATTGATAAAGTATCGGTATGTGCTCTAACAGAATGGAGCAATGTTAAAGACCTATTGGAATGCTCTGCATTCCTCTGGAAGTAAACGATTGACCTTGCAGTTTTGTGAACATGTTCTTGAATATGCATTTCATGTTTCTTTCCTGTTTCAAGCTTCTTGGTGGTCCACAACTCAGTTTTTTTAATTGACAGCATGTTGCAGTGTGTCCCAGATAACAATGTGCTCTCAGAGTTAATGATTGAAGGTGTACGACACAATTCTTTGAACTGCGATAGAAAATAAGTGTTTGGGGATGTTGTATGAGTCATGTGGATTCATCTGGAAGAGTTTCATAAAGATCATTCTTGTTTCCAGTACTGCACAATGTTTTCTAGTTGATATGGCTGTTACTCTTCAATTTTCATGAGCTTACCTTAAAGCTATCCTATTTTCAAATGAGCAAAGTGTACAGAGGTAATTCCTTGATGTTTGAAGCTGTGAAGGATGTTTTGGACCTAGTTAAGCAAGTGTTGGGGTCCGCAAGGCTCAAGTCTTTTGTTGGTGTAACGTGTTGTCCTAATTAGACCTATCTTCTACACGTTTGATATTGTGTATTGTATGGCCGACCTGTAAATGTATTTTTCATGTTTAATGTGGTTGACGAGTTATGTAATCAATGTAATATCATGTATAAATAGTAGATCAACTTGAATGCAGAAGGTATGATTACAAGTTGATGAACAAGGTTCACAAACAAATAAAGCAAAATAATACATTTTATATGAGACTATGAGAGAAAGAGTAGATGATGCTGATGCTGTTCGGATTCATCTTGAAGACTTATTTGAGACAGTGATCAAGTATAGTGTGTGCCTGATTGATTATATCTTTATAAGATAGTGTGTGAAGAGACAAAAGTACAATCATCATGTGTGAGTTTTAAAGGTAATTTTTAGACAGTTGAAAGATTGTCATACTGTAATCATTTATGAGTTTGTTCTCAGATTGGGGAGTAGTTGCTTCCTTGGGTTAAAGGCTCTAAAACAAAGTCATCAAGGTTAAAGGCCCTAAAACAAGGTTATTATTTGAGCTTCATATATTGTGAGTTAATCCTCACAGTGGTTTTTCCCTTCTAGGGTTTTGTACATATATCTGAAGTTATGTGTTGTTGTGCATTGTGTTAATCTTTCATGTTCATTTTAATGTTGTGATGCTTAAGTTCCGATCTGCTCTGGATAGGTTGAAGTTGTTGAAATTGAAGAATTGTTTAGATACTGATTCACCCCCCCTCTCGCTCAGTATCCTGGTGTGTCTAACAAGGCGCCTTTAAAATATTATAACATACCTTAGTATAAGTAAAATTATATATAAGCCATATATATATATATATATATATATATATATATATATATATATATATATATATATATATATATATCATCATCATCACAATTCTATATAAATTTTGACAGTCTATCCAAAATCTCTCCTTTCATATGCTACAAGCTTTTAAAAAAATTTGTTGTATTTTCCAACAAAAATGACTAAATATAGCCATACAACCATCAAATGTAGGCCCTGATCATAGCCTTTAAAACTTAATACAAATTTTTGAGTGGTCATTTTTATATAGTGAACTTTGTAATTTACTTGAAAATATTCAATTATGGATGTGGTCCTATGGAAGAGGTCTAGACTCCTATTTTTATTCCAAGGACAATGTTGTGACTATTTACATGACATTTTTTAAAAATTATAATTTCTATTTTTATTGCAATATCTAACAATTTCAAAAATGAAAGTACATATGCAAAAGCATTCACCATAATGACATAATATTTATAACACAAGTTTAAAGATTTTTTTGGCAACATCCCCCCTTGCAAAATTATAAAAAGCATACATCTCCAAACTATGCTCCAATATATATAGGAAAGACCCAAACTAGAAACCATGAATGGTTTCTAAATCCATGAGAGAAAAATAAGGGCTAAAAGAGACACCCAGATCTGTATGCAAATCCCAATGCCTAAATCAAGAAAAGTTAAACATAAATTAGAAACTTCCTCTTTCAACTAGAACACTCCATTTGGTCTTATTCATCTTTTTGGTAACATGCACGTGCGAACTAAAGATCTTTCGTGATCTTCTCCAGGTCCATGTTTAAGTCCCACTTGTCATGCTCTTTCTAATCCGACAACTCTTACACACTTTTCAAGTTATCATAGTTGCATTTAGGAACTCCCATGACAACTAAGGGCATGCCCCCATGCCGCTGCTTAGCTTATTTTGGCTAGCAACCACTGCTCATTTTTTTTAGGAGACATTTATGGAGCTAGTGATCCCATGGATATTTTATTTTTCTGCTTATCTTAAGCAACTATCTTAATTTGTAGTTTTTATTATACAAAAAATAAAAATAAATTATCTTAATTTATAAGAAAATTAAAAAAAAGGAGGGAAGGAAATATATGCAGCCACATGGCATATTTTTTATTATGTAGTGGCTGCTTATTTGCAATTCCTAAACAGTAGTTGCTCCACAAAAATAGGTAAAGATTCTATATTATCCTTTTCCCATAATTGTAAGTTTCCATGGGGCCACTCCAACTGCTTAAATTTAAGTAAAAAACAACTCAAGCAACCACATGGGGACATGGGGTAAGTGATAATTACAAATTGCCAAATTACAAATAAATAATTAAATATAAATCTTGGAAAAAGCAAGGTTGAGACACCTTTTTCCCAACACAAAGAGGTCATAGCCTTTAAACTTAATACAATTTGAGTGATCATTTTTATATATTAAAGTTATAATTTACTTGACAATATTCAATTAAGGATGCGGTCTTATGGAAGAGGTCTAGACTCCTATTTTTATTCCAAGGACAATGATGTGACTATTTACATGACATTTTTTTAAAATTCTAATTTGTATTTTATTGCAAGATCTAACAATTTCAAAAATGGAAGTCCATATGCAAAAGCAATCACCACAATGACACAATATTTATCCTAGGAAGAAAACACAAGTTTGAAGAAATTTTGGCAACATTCCCCCTTACAAAATTATAAAAACATACATCTCCAAAGTCCAAACTATGCACCAATATATATTATATAAGAAACTGTAAATGATTTCCAAAACCATGATTGAAAAACATGGACTAAAAGCGACACCCAAATCTTAATGCAAATCAACACCCAAACAAGAAGAGTTAACTAAAACATAAATTAGAAACTTCCTCTTTCAACTAGAGCACTCCACTTGGTTTTATCTACTTTTTTGGTAACAAGTACATGTGAACTAAAGATCTTCCATGATCTTCTCCAAATCCACATTTAACTACCTCTTGTTATGCTCTTTCTAATCTGACAACTCTTACACACTTTACAAGTTATGATAGTTTCATTTAGCAACTCTCATGACAACTAAGTGATAATTACAAATTGCCAAATTACAAATAAATAATTAAATACAAATATTGGAAAAAACAAGGTTGAGACACCTTTTTCCCAACACAAAGAGGCCATAGCCTTTAAAACTTATACAATTTGAGTGATCATTTTTATATATTAAAGTTTATAATTTACTTACAATATTCAATTAAGGATGTGCAGGGCCTATGGCCATATAGCCATATTTAGACCGCGGTAAAATACAATTAAAAATTTAAAAAGGTTGTATCACATGAAAGGGAAAGATTTTGGACAGATTGTCAAAATTTATATAGGATTATAATGATATATATATTTGGTTTATATATAATTTTACTTATACTAAAATATGTCATAGTATTTTAATGGCACATTTGAATGGATAACTGTCATAAAAGTTTTTCTTGATAGTCAAAGTGAACCGTTAGATTTAAGCCTTGAGGATGTGGTCTTATGGAAGAGGTCTAGACTCCTATTTTTTATTCCAAGGACAATGTTGTGGCTATTTACATGTAGCATTTTTTTTAAATTATATTTTTTATTTGTATATAGTTACCATAATTTTTCATCTAAAAATCTTCACTTCCACTTAAAATTTCTTAAAGAAAATAATTTTTAAAATTCCATAAAACCCTTGTTTAAATAAAACTCTTAATTTTCTAATTTTATTCAAATATATAATTGCTATAATATTTCATCTAAAATCTTCACTTCCACTTAAAATTTCTTAGAATTAAAAAAAAAAATCTGTGGAACTTTTTCTTAAATAAGATTATTAATTTTTTTAATTTTTATTTCCATATAATTATTATAATTTTTCACCTAAAAATCTTTCATTCCAATTAATTTATATAAAATTCCACGACACTAAGAATCTTAACTAACCCTCCCAATTTTTGACATCCTTAACTAACCCTCCTTTGAAAAAAATCTTGAGACAAATTCGGGTTTTCGAACTATAGAATTTATTTTTCCCTCCATTTTTAATGCAGCTATCACCTCAGTAATCCATCATTCAAAAACTATATATATCAGTTCTTCGGTACTTGAATCTTGACTTTGCTAAAATCAAAGCTTTACATTTACAAAATTCAAAGTGTTTTCTAAGGATTTATTCTTACAATTCGTAGTTTGAATAAAATCCAAGCCAAAAGTCTTTTTTTCTTTCTTTTTTAACCAAATTTGGTTGGCGGGGTTTTTAATTTCAATTTTGTCAAGAGGTGCACAAGGACTGAATTCAAAAAAGCCTACAAAAAATGGAGGCTTGCAGCAACAAAATCGAAGAACCTGTTACGAGGCTTAAAAGAAATGCTTCCTTTTCTGGTTCAGAAATTGAGAATAGCCCTAGAGCAATGGGCAGGAAAATAATTGCTGTACCCACTGAAATTGCCGAGAATGGGAATGGCAATTCAGCTGATTTGTGTTTGGTAAAGGATAGGCAGAATTGTAGAGACGAGAATATTGGCAGAGAAGAACAGAATTTGAGCCTTGATTCTCTACATACATCTATTTTGGTAAGTTTTTTTTATTTAATAAAAAAGGAAAAAAAACAAAAACATTTTTGTGATAGTTTTGGTGAGGTTAGGCTGTCGTCCCTGGAAAATTTGCACCACAGTGGTGTTTTGCAAGTTTTTGCCTCCTCACACCCACATTTTTAAGGACTCTGGTTTATAATTAATGGTGTACATTTTGTTCATGTTTTCCCACAATCTGTTTTTTTGTTTTTAAGCATTTAGGATTGGTTGGAGGGTTAGTTGTGGCAGCCTCAGAGATTCTATTCAAATTAACCCTCAAAATTGTAATATTTTCTCAGGTTGAAATCATTTGTAAGGTCTCTCATGACCAACTTGACTCGCTCTCTACTGTGTCACACAATTTTGAGGAAGCGGTAAGGCTTGTTGCAATCACCAGTTTAATATTTTGATTCTTTAGGTTTATGTGCAACACTAATTGACTGTATTTTTGGTTTATTGAAAAACAGGTTAATGTGGCTAAGGAGATTCATTTTAATTATACGACTCCTCCAGTTTGTGTCAAATCTCCTGACAGTTCTTTGCTTAATGCACCCAAGATATCAAGGTTATCAACTCAGGACATCGAGGAACTTCAGAACTCCACACGTCAGGCAAGAACAATGATAGAAGCTGATTCCTTTTTGTTTAGTACACCGGAGAAATCTGGAAGCTTATCAGCTCAAGACATCATGGAACTTCAAAACTCCACATGGCTGGCAACAATGATGATAGAAGATTTATGAGTCTTGCTTTTTTTGGGATGTCCTCTGTGGGTGTAAGACATACAATTGATGTACATAACTTCTCAACAATTACAAAATAGAGAAGCTAAACCTATAACAGAACTTTATATCCAGAAACACATAGCCAATTGAGTCTTGTTCTTTTGGATGTCCTCTGTGGGTGTAAGACATCCTAAAAAGAGCAAGATTCAATTGGCTATCTGTTTTTGGATATAAAGTTGTGTTATGGGTTTTGCTTCTCTATTTTGTAATTGTTGAGAAGTTATGTACATCAATTGTATGTAGGAGTCCATCTTTCTTTGAGCTCTCTAGGATTTTAGTTCTGTGATTTTTGGGTTATGTAAATTGTAACAATTCTACCATTTGACTCTTGCTTTTATAAAGACAGTTTACCTCAATGAATAAATGTTATGTTTCTCATCACTCACTACGTTTTAAGTCTCTGCTCAATTTACACATTTTTAGTTATCAAGTGTCAAGAAACCAAGCTTTTATGGTTCTTAAAGTAAGATATAGTCTTTTGTTTACATCCTTTATTAGTTTTTTAATTATTGGTTAAAGGTGGGCTTTTGAAAGGGCCCAAACCTTTATACATAGGCTAGATTAGAAAAGATAAATAAGCCCACAAACAACCATAAAACAACTTCAAAAACCAGTAGCCCAAGGGCAAGAAACAGATTGAACAACTACAAATTATTACAAATTAATATTTTAATTTTCTTCAAAATTATTATTATTATTATTTTTAATGCCAATGCTTTTGCTCGGAGCAATGAACCGGTGAGGCCACAACATGGGGGGCCTCATCCCCTAACAAGAACACTTCAAACCTGCGAGCTCGTTGGCCCAACGAAGGTGTAAAGTCTGCGAGCTTGTTGGCCCAACGGGGGTTTGAATTCTATGGTCGCCACTACAACCAAACGACTTAACCACCGAACCACGCCCTTATGGGCAAAATCAAAATTATTTTTTAGTTTCTACTCTTTGTTAAGAAAATTTATTTAAGTATATTAGGAATATAATAAATAGAATC
Source organism: Cunninghamia lanceolata (assembly GCA_027924645.1). Lineage (NCBI taxonomy): Eukaryota > Viridiplantae > Streptophyta > Pinopsida > Cupressales > Cupressaceae > Cunninghamia > Cunninghamia lanceolata. The sequence goes on from BSBN01001271.1 coordinate 13,690,626, forward strand.
TTAAATAATTAGACAAGATTATATTTTAAAATTTTAATGTATATTTATAATTAAAAATATATAGAAATTAAGTAAATAATTAAACAAAAATAAGGACAATTTTTTTTTATTGTGTATGTGTTGTTTTTGTTATGCATAAACAAAGTAAAACATAAATAAAAAAACATGCATGCATGACAAAAGTGTTGTGTACATGTAAGATGTATGCTTGCTTGAAAAGATAATGCATGCATGCATGAAAAACAACACATGCAAGGGCAAAGAGCAATACATGCATGCACATAATTCTTATGCACGTATGAGAAACAATACATAGTTATAATTTAATTATAATTTAATTATATTGAAATAGATAGTTAGATAGGCTTAAACTTTTAGTTTTTTATATAATTTTTTATCAAGAAAATTTAATTAACTAATTAATTAAATTTTAAAACAATTGTTATAAGGTTTGATAATTTTATAGATATAATTTAATAAGAATTTGACTTATATAGACTTGAAGTTTTAGTTTGTAAATCACAATTTCTAATTATATTAAAAAGGCTTTTAAAAATTGATCTTTAAAAACAATTTAAAAGATCTCCAAAAACTTCCATTATTTAGTAGAAGGTCAAGCATTAAAAGCCACATTTCTCCAATATGTCATAACCTTACTTTACACTATTTAATAGAAAACATACTTTTAATCAAAATATGGATAATATGGATTTAAATAAAATGTTTATTGTTTTAAAGATGTTCCATGGAAGTATTGTTATTTTTACTTCTAGGATGGTTTTATAGAATTTTAAAATAAATGAATATTTCCTTGTAAAATAGGAGCTACATATATAAGTGTAAACTTTAAGTTGGTATTGGAGAAGGGGGCTAAAAATTTCCTCAAACTTTTATGTGTATGTGATGGCATGCAAGACATTTTTATGTTATCTAAGACTAGCATTATTGTCATTGTGTCACAAGGTGACATGTTCTCCTAGGTCAACCCCCAAAAAGCTTATGTAAAAAATCGAAGACAACACTCTTTAGCCATGCATATGCTCTTAGGATGAATGTGTAGATCTAAATTTATTTTAGACACCAATCAAAGTGTTTCCTTCCCTAAATGCAGATGATATTCAAATAAATGTTTGGATTGTCAAATGAATGCAATTGAATGCCTTTGAATACAAGTACATATTGCAATTGAATGCCTTTGAATACAAGTACATAGCAATAGATCACACAAATATGTGTTTGATTGATTTTAGGTAGGAAAGGAATGGGTGGGAGTGAACCAAATTTTGATTTGAATTTTAAATTGTCAAAGGTCGAATCCCGGTGGGAGTCAACCAAATTTTGAATTTGAATTTTAAATTGTCAAAGGTCGAATCCACAAGCGCATCCCAATTCAAATCTCATCATTTGCTTCCAATAATGTAAGAATTTATAATTTGAGCTATAGTTCAAAAATTATTCAATACAACGAACAACTATTTTTTACCATTAAAATAAAAAGGTGGTAGAATCAACATAGGTAGGAAATGTCTAGGAATAAGTGTATAGCAAGGCATAATAAATGAAAAATATATGAAAATATGTATAAATGTAAATATTTGTCAATATATAAATTTATCAAGACATTCTTTCCAAACAAACACAAAACTAAACCCAAAAAGAAATTGCATTTGTCAATATTACAACATCCTAAAACTTATATATTAATTTTCAAATAAAATAAATAGAATTTTTAATAACGATACCTAACTTTTGACATCCTTTGAGACAAATTCGGGGTTTTGAATTTTAGATTTTTCGTTTCCCTCTCTTTTAATGCGGCCGACACCTCAGTAATCTGTATTTCGAGAATTATATATAGAAGTGTTTCGGTACTTGAATTTTTGACTTTGACTAAATTCAAAGCTTTGCATTTGCAGGATTCAAAGTGTTTTCTAAGAATTTTTTCGCACAATTCGTTATTTGAATAAAACCCAATTCAAAATTCCTTATTTTGAAAAAAATTGGTTGGGGTGTTTTTAGATTCAATTCGGTCTGTGTGTGAAGAGGTGCACAAGGACTGAATTCATAAACATCTAAAAACAATGGAGGCTTCTAGCAACAAAATCGAAGAGCCCGCTATGCGGCTTGAAAGAATAGCTTCTTTTTCTGGTTCAGAAATGGAGAATTCAGGGGATAATATGGCAATTAATAGCCCTAGCGCAATGCGCAGGAAAATAATTGCTGTACCCGCTGAAATTTCTGAGAATGTGAACGGAAATTCAGCTGAGTTATGTTTAAAGAAGGATGAGCAGAATTTAAGACAAAAGAATATTAATGGGATATCTTGCGACATGCCTTCACCTGCTCTTGGAGAAGAAGAGAATTCGACCCTTGATTCTCTGCATACATCTGTTTTGGTAAGTTTCTTTTTTAAATAACACTTTTGTGATTTTTTTGACTTGTTAAATCTTTCGTAAGGTTAGGCTCTGGTCCCATTGAATGGTTATACCTCAGTAGGTGATGCTAAGAATTTTGTGGAGCCTTTAACAAGCAAATGATCCCAATGAAAGCAAGTTTTTGCCTCATACACACAATTTATAGGGTTCTGATTTATAACTAATAGTCTACATTTTGTTCATGCTTCACCACCGTAGGCTTTTTTTTTTCCATTTAGGATTTGGTTGGAGGATTAGTAGTGGCAGGCTCTGAGATTCTATTCAAATTAACCCTCAAAATTGTGATCTTTTCGACAGGTTCAAATTATTTGTAATGTGTCTCACGACGAACTTGATTCACTCTCTACCGTATCACACAACTTTGAGGAAGCGGTAAGGCTTGTTGTAATCACAGGCTTAATATTTTGTTCTTTAGGTTTTTGTACAGGGCTAATTGACTGTACTTTTGGTTTACTGGAAAACAGGTTAATATGGCCAGGCAGATTCATTTTGATTATAAGACTCCAGTTCGTGTCAAAGCTCCTAAAAGAACGTCCAATTCCTTTTTGCTTAATGCGCCCAAGAAATCTGCAAGTTTTAAGATGTCAAGGTTATCAGCTCAAGATATCAAGGAACTTCAAAACTCCACACGGCAGGCAAGAATGATGATAGAAGACCTGTAAGCTATGGTCATTTCTTCATATCAGGAAACTCACAGCGAATTGAGTCTCTTTATTTTGGGATGCCCTCTATGGGTGTAAGCAGACTGTAAAGTCCAGTTATGGGTTATGGGTTTGGCTTCTCTGTTTTGTAGTTGTTGAGAAGTTCTGTACGTCTATTTTATGCAGGAGTCCAGCTTTCTTTGAGCTCTCTAGAATTTTAATTCTGTGTTTTTTGGGTTATGTATATATTGACAATTCTGCCATTTCACTCTCGTGTATTCAAAGACAGTTTCAGTATATATATCGAATGAAAAAAGTGTTTCTTCGTACATACATATTTCTTCAAGCACACTTATATCTAAATTTAAAATAAGCTCTGTGATAAATGGGAGGCATTTCCTAGCAAGACATTCTTCTTTTTAATAATAAGCTGTCAAATACAATAATATTTAGAACCTGCCATTTCATATAACATAATAATATTTAGAACCATAGTTTCTATTTGTCATGTTAAAACCCATGCTTTGTACTTGAATGTGAAGTTGAGTTAATGATAATAGAAGATGTCTTGCACAATATTTATCTATCTTGTGTGGTTTTGCTAAAAATTGATAGTGTTTAAATAAGAAATGACAAATAGAGTTGGATTTATGCGCACAAGTATCTTTGAAATATTAACCATTGTGCAGGAACAAAACATAAACAGATTCCCATGGTAAAGTAGAGTTCAATGGTGTTTCACAGTAATCCAATCATCAAAATTTGGGGAAAGGCTAATATAGTTCTACTCCTTCAAAAACATATTTGAAATTCATTATCAATTTATTCTAAAGTTGTCCTTTGCTTAGGTTCTCCCCCTTTAAAAGCTCCAAGTTTGGCTGATTACGATTTCTTAAAATATCCAAACCTTTAACAAAAAGGAAATTTTGTGCACATCCAACAATGATTGAAACCACATTTCTCTGAGGTATTTGTCTGTGTGCCTTAATCAAATTAGTCACAAAGATCCAAGGTTCGCACAAGTTGGCAAAGGATTGAGCAAGCAAAAATTACAACAAAGCAGTTATACCTACAACGTTAGAAAAAACCCCTGCTCATTTTGGTTGATATCAATGCCCTGTTACAAAACTTCCATTTTATCACCTGCTAGGAGGATGTTTAGGCTTGACTTTTTCTTAACATTAAGGCAAAAAATACACTAAAACAACAACTGATTATAAAGTGGGTCTGCTTGTCTTAAAAAGACTTGGCACACCAATTCCAAAAAATAAAGAAAATCCAAATGGACTGAAATTAGACAATCAATACAAGAGGAGGAACCCTCCAAACCCCATAGACAGGGTATAAGCACTTGTTCCCTTAAAGATTGTACAAGCTCTGAGTATCAGGAGTAATGTTTGTCTTTATGTTAAAAAAACAGGAAACTAATTAAAAAAAGTAATAATAATAAAGTTAGACAGCCCAAGAACCTACACACCAACAAAAAGCACACCAGCAGGAATCAAGAATCCAGAGAGGCATTATAGTCAATATTTACAAAATCACTAACCTAATGTCCCCATGCAGCTGCATAAATGGACTTTGTGCTTAAATTTGAGCAGCATAGGTAGCCCCATGCAAATTTTAAATTATGCATAAAGGATAATTTGGAATCTTTCCCTATTATAATGAAGCAGCTACATTGTCAGGATTGAAAATAAGCTGTGAAAAAAGGGAGGCCTCATTGCATCTGTCTCACAAGCAGAACCCCGCCTTTTTAGCATGCTCTTTCACATAACCCCACCATTTGAACAAAAGACTTCACCCACCGACATGACCGACCAGGAACACCATTAATAGGCTCAAATTCAAATGTGCTAAACTGGTGGGAAACTTTGGGGCCATGCAAGGCCTTCAACCTCTATATAAAGCAAACTACTTCATCAGTTTGGATAATCTTTGGACATCATCTCAACAAACCCTAATTGCAGAGTCAAGCACTTGTATTCACTTGTTGGATTTGAGGGCGAAAACCCTTAGATTTTCAAGATAATTGGATTTAGAATTATAGTTTCTGTGTGTCATGTTAAAACCTATGTTTCACAAGAAATTGTGGTACTGGTAGGTTCTTCTTAACCTTATACCTTACAGTGAAGAAATTGTCTTAGACATTTGTGGAAAAAGAAACACCATAAAATTTTATTGTACAACTTAGATCAATAAATGCTGTAAAAGATGAATATTCATATAGCTTGTTTCAAAAATATTCACTACAATGTCAGTGTGGACAAATACCCCTCCTTTTATACTCAATGCAAAAACCCGAAGAAAAAATGATAAGCATACACAAAACATCCAATAAGAGGTATGTCCTGACAGGCAACGACATGCACCTCAAAAGATAGATAAAATCTCCCTTTGTTAAGTTTCCATTAGTGTGACCATCATAGCAGAAAGTGTTTTGTGTCATGATTAATTGGTGCTTGGCCAGGTGAATGATTTTTTTGATAAAATAGATCAAGATGGGTTTTTTTGGACAAAAAACAGTGATTTACCAAAAAAATCATTACTTTTCTTTATTTTTTGTGGGTTTTTTCTGATTTCCGCAGCGATTTCCTTGATCTGATTTTTTCTCATTTTTCCTTGATTAATTGAAATAATCTTTATCGTTTGATTTACTATTCAGTCCAAGAAAGATTTTTTGCTACTATGAATGTGACAATGTTTATGACATATGTAATAGGTTTAACTCTATGATCAGAGTAGACATATTAGGACTGAAGTGCAGTGTTTGCTTGTTTTCCTTATGGAATGGAAAGGTATGATTTTGGTAAATGAAGGGTATTCATCAATGATATTCACTATTTTATCTTCAAATTCATTTTTTTCATGCTAATTATACCACTAAATTCATTTTTAAGAGAATATTTATGCAAATGCAGCTACATCCAGTGATAGAAATTTGGGGCATCGGATTTGGCTAAAATAATGGTCATTGGTTGCAGATGTAAGGCAAATCTTTGGAAGCTCAGTTTATGCATAAGTAGTATTTTAAGGAGAAACAAAAATTAGTTTTATTAGAGTGAAAAATAGTTATTAAATGAAGTCAATCTACATTAGATATTAAATGTTAACAAAGCATGAGTCAATTAAACCAGTGACTATACCCTCTAGTCCTTAATTGAAGTACATTGATTTGATAGGTCAACTAGGGTTCATAATGTGTCAACACATGTTAAAAATTAAAATAGATTTATTTCTGCCATAACAAACCCTACCATACAACCAAATTAGCATTAGATATCTTAAATGCATCTATCAATACAATATAATAATTAATTATATAATTATAAATTAATTTTATTTTGGATTAACATAGAGCGGGTGCTATTGGGGGGTCTCTGTACGTGACAACAAGACTGATTATAACAGAGAAACATAATAAGCTACTATAGAAAAAGATTAAAAACACCAAAGCTCCTATACAGGGGAAGACCGACACTAACAAATGCTACACAAACAAAATTCTCCAAGCTAGGAGCCAACAAACATCACAGCAACCACACCAAAACTACAATAAATCTGAATAGACCATATATGTGGACATAAATAAGAAGAAGGTAAATAGACTGTATATATTCTGGACAAAAATAAGAAGAAAGTAATAAAAAGAATAAGCATTCCTTTATTGTACCAAAGGATATAGCTTGTCAACTTGATGACATTTATAGCCTAAAGTATACCAATCATTATTTTGTTACAAGTTTGATTCCATAATTCCAATTGACACCTCAGTGATAATAGCATACTCAACCACCATCATAATAACATATCAATTTGCTAAGATTGGTCATATATGATCATAATGCTTCGTATGAGGTTACAACTACTGCCCATAAGACTTACATAGCGTTCCCTTAGTCACAAGACCATATCCAAGTTCTAGCAATAAAGATTCGTGTATTTGTTGGGCTGCAAACAACCAACACTCAGGAATCATGGCACTAATTCCTCTCATGAAAGGAGATTAGTGATCTCCCCAAGGTCTCTGAGGTACTGGTTCTTAGTTTTGCAGGATGACTCAAGGGAGATGAAATGTTGTTTAACAAGGGGCCTGGTGGGAATCTCTTCAAATTTAGAATGGTCAAGTGAAGCTTAGTTTTAGGATTTGGATCATCCTAGGAGAAAGAGGGACATAAATTAAAATGTAATTTGAATAAAGTACTCTAAGCTCTATTATTACCATTTGATTAAAAAAAAAGCAAAAAAGTAAGGGTTTAGAAGGAATGAGCCTGCAAGTCTTTAGAGACAATCATAGTGCTACAAGGTGAACAAACTACAAGGTAACCGCTTCTTCATCCAATTTGTTGTTACACAAATGGGGCAAGAGACAGTGCAATCTTCTATGAAGAACCTCAATTATAGAGCTTTACAAGCACCATACACTATTTTCATGCATAGTAGGATGATTTAGAACCTAGTAATTGCTGGAAACATTGAAAGATTTTGCATTATATTCTTTTGAAATTCAATTTGTTACACCATGTGAGTACACGTGTAATGTCCCCATTTTCAAGTTCTCTCGCAGTGCAATTGGAGCTGACTTTCTGGGTTTGTGATAGCCTGATCAAAGGAGTATTTCGATGTCACTAGTGTGCCCAGGTGTTCCAATGGAGCCGTATGACACTTTACGGAGGGATTTCGGACAGCTTAGCCGTACTTACTATTTATAGTAAGTGCTTGCATGGCGTCAATATTTCTGGATTTGTTCTCTTTGGTCCTCGATGAACACTGCTATTTATAGTGTCATTCTGGACATTGTTTTGGTGACATGGCAGTTCAACCGTCTCAAGGCCTTTCCAGGTGTTGCATTAAGCTCAATAATGTCAGGAGTTCGTGATGACGCTTCCCAAAGCGTTTTTTGGACCCTTTGCCATACTATTTTTAGGAAGTTAGGGTCCATTTTGGGAATCTCAAAGTTGGATGTGAAGCATTTCAACGAGACCTTTCCAACGGTCTATAGATCTCATTCCGATGTGTTTTGAGCCTCCGTTTTAAAGTTCGTAAAATAATAATGTTTATTTTAAAAAGGACTTTAGAACATTTCTATTAAGTGACTTATTTGTTTTTGGAACTATATGAAATATTTAAAAGACATAAAGTCACTAATGTTTGGCGCCCAAGGGAGATTAAAAAGAAATAAAATAATATAACTCCAAAAGTGGCATTGGGGGTATAAGGAGGGAAAAAGAGCTTCATTTGATTCATTCTTGACATTACAACTTTATGACAATTTGGCTTTGCAAAGAGATGAGGGTTTGAGAAAACCTTTCTTGGATTTCGGAGACGAAAACCTCCATTGGTATCAGCTATTTGCAGGTGTGAGAGACCACCCAAGGAGGCTCTTGGGCAGCCATATCTAGTGGTTGCATTTGTGCTTTATTTTGCATCATCCAACATTGTCGCGGAAGGGTTTACACGAAGATATCTTCTATCTTTTGGCACCATAATTACAGAGACATCAAGGAGCATATTGCAAGCATTCACCAGGGTTTTGAGAGTATTTTGTTGTGCTTTTCATTTCATAACCTAGCCGTACCAATATTTTGCGAGGCTGTACAGTGTGAAGGAAGGAAAATGAGTTTAGTATGAATTTATGGCATGGTTTTTATTCCAATCTGAGCGCAAGTTATCTGTAGTATATGATAGGTTGATAACAGCAATAAAGGTGACAGTTTTTGGTGAGTTTGAAGTGATTTAACAAGCAGATAGAGGCCGTACTGTTGCAGCTAGACATGGGTACCAGAGAACAACAGAAACATACTTTTTTCAGTTCATAACCTAATCTCTAGTGGTGTCCAAAGGTTTAGTGCTGTCATTCTTTAATACTCAATGCCTTGGTGAAGCCACAATCTGTTGTACCATCAAAACCCAGCTATGTACTAGTGAACAACGAAGTGGGTATGTAAGATACTTCACTATTTTGGCTATCTATTTTTCTGGGTATTGATGTTTTAGATAATAGGAGATATTTTATGAATTGGGTTGTCAATATTTTGTGAAAATATTGAGTATCTAAGCTAATATAAAAATCTGGAATTTTCAGCTGTATATTCCCTATGTAATGTTCAGTTTGAGTTGAAAATGATTATTGCAATATCTTCTATTTTGCTGCATTATATTGTTGTATCAAATGTTGCAAAAAATATCAGAAAACCCAAAAAACAAATTAAAACAGACATGCGAAATCCAGAAAATTAAATATCCTATCAGGGTTGGGATATTATAGTGGTATCAAAGCTGGTTTTCCTGCCAGCCTGTTGGAATTCTATCATTTGCTACAGTTCTTCAGTTGCATGTCCGGGTTTCAGTAGTGCTTATCAGTTTCAGTGGTTCATATCTTCCTTGCATGTTGGTGACCAGCACCTGCATGTTTATTTCTGTGACTCTCTTTGACAGTTGTTAAAAGCAAAGTTGAAAAGATGTCTACAGACAAGTCTATGTTTGAGTTGATGCAAGAACTGATTAATCTGATGAAAGACCCAGACATTAGAAAGTCATATACAAGGATGGTGGCAAAATCTAAATGAACGGAATCAAGTTTGAGAGAAGATGCAGTAAAAGTTAATGAGAGCATGGATTCTTTTGTTGAAGGGAAGAATGTTCTAAAATCAGAAGATGGTTTGGTTGCTTTTCTGGTTTACACACCAGAAGAGCATGAGAACTTGAATGGTCAAGATAGAAATACTAATTTACTTGAAGATGAAGGCAAGAATGTCTCCAATGATGAAGAGAAAGTTCCCAAGCATGAAGACTATCAGATTGGCTCACTTGAGATTTCAGAAAAAGAACAGGTTGAAATTGAGAGAGATGAACCTACAGAGCTGTCCTATGAAGATGTCATTAATCAAGAGGAATGTATGGCAGAGCTCCAAAATGATTTATTTGAAGGAAATGCAGCTGTCAATGAAGAGTTTGAGCTCGTTGAAATTGACAAAACAACAGCTAATGTAGAGTTTTTACATCACTTTGGTGATAATGATTCAGAATTTGAGTGGGAATTCCCCTTGTTAAAAAGGTTTCAAAATGACTTTGGGGTAGATTCTGTTGAGATAGGTGATCCTGATGATAGAGCTGATTATTGTTATAATTCCAGTTTGTTTGACTTAGATCTTTTTGAAGGTGATGTGTTGAAAAAACCAACCATTCATGGGGAGCTTGATGGGCTCATTTGTTCCAGACAAAATCAGAAATTCATGAGACCATGGGATCCGAGTGTTTTAACACCGAAATACTTAGAGGGGCAAGCAACGAAATCTTTTGATGATTCATTGCTTGAGTATAGTGCTGACAAGCCTTCTATTCAGGAATGTTGCATTGAGGAAGTTGATTTTAAACATTATGTCAATGAAGACAAATAAAAAATGTGGCATGAAGATTTTGGGTCTCAAAAGTCACATCACTTGGAAAGTCAATTGAGGGTGAATGAAAGTTAGATTGTGGCAGCCCTAACTCACTTTGATGATATTCATAAGATGATGATAGATTTGTGTTGGAAGGCACTAAGGGAACACGAAGAGTTTGAAGGAGGTATATCTCTTGATGACTTGCACAAACTCAAGAAGGCTTTGGTGGGAGTGAAGTCAAAGTACCTACACTTGCTGATAGAGATCATCTCCTCACACTTGGTGAGGTATACTCGGATGCTTTGAAAAGAGAAGAAGAAGAGGTAGACAAGCTCACCCTTGAGCTTAAGGATACAGCGGATTCTTTGAGGAGCACTCAAAGGGCTCTTCAAGAATTGGAAGAGCATGAGGATAAGTTTGGTTGGAGGATGACAAAGAGTGGAGACATGGAGGTAAGGATTGATTTTCTGTGTAACATCAGTCCCCTACCTTCACAATATCAAGACATGGAAGCCAAAGGGATAAGGTCCGATTCAGATTGGAGGCAAGTGATTTTCAGTTAGAACCACCTTTTGGATCTGCACTTGTAGGAGAACATGGAGCCAAGGAAGAGGACGTGATTGAAGAGCTAGAGGATGGCATGATAAGATGTGACAGCAGGTTAGATTTTCTGATTCATGACAGCAGTCCTGTTCCTTCATTTATAACAGCCACTTCACATGAAGAGAATGAAGTAGAAGAATCTTCTAAGATTGGCACTTGTGATTTGGATGTGGAGCAATCAGATTTGAAGTATGATTCAAAATTCTTTGTTTGTTCACATCGGCAGTTGGTGTCACTTCTTTTGGAGAGCCATTTGAATAGTCGTATTATACACTTGGATGGCATTACGGAGCATACACTTTGTGGATTAGCCACTAGTGTTATGACTACATATGTAGATGGAGATATGGGTGGTGCAGATTTGGTTTGGCTTTGACAATTCGTGGAGCACTTGAGTTTGCTTGTGATGAGTCTCATTTTGTTGATGACTCTTTGGTAAGGTATGTGGTTCCTCTAGTTCAGAGTTTTGCAATGCATAGGATGGAAGCACTTGCATTTGATGGGCATACTTTTAGATGGCAGCTGGCTTTTGAGCCGAGGTATGGGGACATTACTATGATTTGTGGTTTTGAGGCACTAATGTTTGCTTTGTGGCTGGACTATGGTGTTGGGCGTAGAGGTGAACATGTCTGCATTGGTGTTCCAGCCTTAGTTCGTGAGAATCTACTCCCTACATTGATAGGAGATGGATGTTCTACTTTTTGGAACATGGGTTTCTTACATAACTTTGGGAGGACAGTGGCTGTTCGGGAGTTTGGAGGAGATTTGCATCATCTCCTCACCTTTGGAGAGTGGCATAGGGTTGATACTCTATCATCCTACGGCCTTGGCTGTGTTAGGTGCATCCACATAGGTCTGATTTCCAGTCATGAGGTTGTTGTTCTGCTCTATATTAGCAACTTGGAAGTTGTTATACACTTTCTTGCACCTATGTTGGGTATTCTTCACATCCATGGGAGATCTACAGGAGTTGGAGATTGGTTTTGTGTCATTAGCACTTTGGGATGCTTCCAACTCTTCATGTTTGTCAGATGTGATGACAGGGTGATTTGGGATCCAGGTACAGTTACCTGAGGTGTGATGTTGATTCAAAATTGGAGTGGTGGGCAAAACTTCAGAGTTGGTACCGTTGTCCACTTTCCGATTAGCCTACATGGGACATTGAAGATAGTATGCAAATGGATTGGCCTATACCTCCAGCCCAACAGTGGAATAATTCTCAGATGGCGTTGATTAGTAGAGGTAATGTGGTTATTGGAGGAGTTCCTTTGGTCATTCCCACATTCACATTTCCTATGCTTTCTGGGGTAATTTTTTATGAGAACTGCTGCCCTAGTCTTTTAGCGTTGATTATGGCAACCTCAATTTATAGGCAAATGGGACTTTGAGTACTTACAGGCTTCTTGGCAACAGGTTGTGGGAGGATTTACAGAGTTAGAGCCATTATTTTTAGCTTCCACTAGTATGAATGATGGTTACTGCAATCAATTCGAGATGTTGATGGATATATCTACAGATGTTACTGTGATGGTTGTAGTCGATTGGATGAGTTGGTATGCTCGATATGGGCATGTTGACACTTGGAGATTAGGTGTCAATGAGGGGTTAATAGTCTATGATCGGGATGGCACTGTCAGGATGTATGATTCTAGGGATGGCACTATTGTTATCGGCTTCTGGTCATGGACTGATTGGCATCACTTCTGGGATGCTGTGAGGGATTATGTTGAGGGTTATACTTTGGGGATGAGTAAATTATTTTTTCTGTTGACTAGGATTGAGCTAGGTAGTGGGATTTCAAATATGGACCTCACTATGGCGCCTTGGCAGGAGACTTTTCATGATATAAATTTTAGCCCTCGCAGATATTTCAGTTTGGATGATGATGTTGATTACATTATGGGGTTACCGGAGGACAGAGCGCAGACTCGGTGCTACGGATTAACAGTTTTTATTAGAGTAGCGCAGCGATAACATGATGGATATTTCCATAAATTGATTTGGGACCTCGAGATCACTCTTGGGTTCAATTTGGATCAGTCTAATGATCGTGGGGTTGTTTGGCATAGCTTGAGGACAAGCTCTCTTTGGGGAGGGTGGACTGTAATGTCCCTATTTTCGGGTTCTCTTGTAGCGCAGTTGGAGCTGACTTTCTGGGTTTGTGACAGCTTGATCAGAGGAGTATTTCGATGTCACCAGTGTGCTCAAGTGTTCCAGTGGAGCCATATGACACTTTCCAAAGGGATTTCGGACAACTTAGTCATACTTACTATTTATAGTAAGTGCTTGCATGGCGTTAATATTTTTGGGTTTTGTTGGGTTTGTTCTCTTTGGTCCTCGGTGAACACTGCTATTTATAGTAAGTGTCAGTCTGGACATTGTTTTGGTGACATGGCAATTCGACTGTCTCAGGGCCTTTCCAGGTGTTGCATTAAGCTCAATAATGTCAGGAGTCCGTGATGACGCTTCCCAAAGCATTTTTTGGACTCTTTGCCCATACTATTTTTAGTAAGTTAGGGTTTTTGTCCATTTCGGGAATCTCAGAGTTGGATGTGAAGCGTTCCGACGAGACCTTTCCAACGGTCTATAGATCTCGAGATTTTGATGTTTTTTGAGCATCCATTTTAAAGTCCGTAAAATAATAATGTTTATTTTAAAAAAGACTTTAGAACATTTGTATTAAGTGACTTATTTGTTTTTGGAACTATATGAAATATTTAAAAGACAAAGTCACTAATGTTTGGCGCCCAAGGGAGATTAAAAAGAAATAAAATAATATAATTCCAAAAGTGGGATTGGGGGTATAAGGAGGGAAATTCATTCTTGACATTACAACTTTATGACAATTTGGCTCTGCAAAGAGATGAGGGTTTGAGAAAACCTTTCTTGGCTTTTGGAGATGAAAACCTCCATTGGTTTCAGCTATCCGCAGGTGTGAGAGACCACCCAAGGAGGCTCTTGGGCAGCCATATCTAGTGGTTGCATTTGTGCTTCATTTTGCATCATCTGGCATTGTCGCGAAAGGGTTTACACGAAGATATCTTCTATCTTTTGGCACCATAATTACAAAGATATATCAAGGAGCATATTGCAAGCATTCACCAGGGTTTTGAGAGTATTTTGTTGTGCTTTTCACTTCATAATTCAACCGTACCAGCATTTTGTCAGGCCGTATAGTGTGAAGGAAGGAAAATGAGTTTAGTATGAATTTATGGCATGGTTTTTATTCCAATTTGAGCGCAAGTTATCTGTAGTATATAACAGGTTGATAACAGCAATAAAGGTGACAGTTTTTGGTGAGTTTGAAGTGATTTAACAAGCAGATAGAGGCCATATTGTTGCAGCCAGACATGGGTACCAGAGAACAGTAGAAACATACTTGTTTCAGTTCATAACCTAATCTCTAGTGGTGTCCAAAGGTCTAATGCTGTCAATCTTTAATATTCAATGCCTTGTACATGAAATGGCTTTCATTTGGTGGGCTTGGTGAAGCCACAATCTGCTATACCATCAAAACCCAGCTATGTACTAGTGAACAACGAAGTGGGTATGTAAGATACTTCACTATTTTGGCTATCTATTTTTCTGGGTATTGATGTTTTAGATAATAGGGGATATTTTATGAACTGGGTTGTCAATATTTTGTGAAAAAACTGAGTATATAAGCTGATATAAAAATATGGAATTTTCAGCTGTATATTCCCTATGTAATGTTCAGTTTGAGTTGAAAATTATTATTGCAATATCTTCTATTTTGCTGCATTATATTGTTGTATCAAATGTTGTAAAAAATATCAGAAAACCCAAAAACAAATTAAAACAGACAGACGAAATCCAGAAAATTAAATATTCTATTAGGGGTGGCATATTACAACACGAATCTCCCTAGAAACAACAAGGTTTGGTAAGATAAAGAAAAATGAAAAAACTCTCAAAAGCCTATCCTAACTCACTCTATTCTACTCTATCTCTACTCTCTCTTTTTATCATGTTCTCTCTTTTTATTTCAATCAATCTCGTTACATTCCAACCCTTTTGGGCACAGTTAGTGAAGGCGACTGCAACAAACATGGTGGCATACATAAACTACTATATCTATAAACATTAAAAACACCAAAGCTCCTATACAGGGGAAGACCAACACTAGCAAATGCTACACAAATAAAGTTCTCCAAGCTAGGAGCCAACAAAGATCACATCAACCACACCAAAACTATGGCAAATGTCAATAGACCATATATGTTTTGGACATAAATAAGAAGAAAGTAAATAGACAATATATATTCTAGACACAAATAAAAAGAAAGTAATAAAAAGAATAGGCATTCCTTTATTGTGCCAAAGGATATAGCTTGTCAACTTGATGACATTTAGCCTAAACAAAAAGGTAAGAGTATATAAATCGTTATTTTGTTACAAGTTTGATTCCATAATTCTAATTGATGCCTCAGAGATAATAGCATACTCAACCACTGTCATAATATCGTATCAATTTGCTAAGAATGGTCGTATATGATCATAATGCTTTGTATGAGGCTACAACTACTGCCCATAAGACTTACATAGCATTTCCTTAGTCACAACCATATCCAAGTTCTAGCAATAAAGATTCGTGTATTTGTTGGGCTGCAAACAACCAACACTCAGGAATTATGGCACTAATTCCTCTAATGAAAGGAGATTAGTGATCTCCCCAATGTCTCTAAGGTACTGGTTCTTAGTTTTGCAGGATGACTCAAGGGAGATGAAATGTTGTTTAACAAGGGCCCTGGTGAGAATCTCTTCAACTTTAGAATGGTCAAATGAAGCTCAATTTTAGGATTTGGATCATCATAGGGGAAAGAGGGACATAAACTAAAATGCAATTTCAATAAAGTACTCTAAGCTCTATTATTACCATTTGCTAAAAAAAGCAAAAGAGTAAGGGTTTAGAAGGAATGAGCCTGCAAGTCTTTAGAGGCAATCATCGTGCTACAAGGTGAACAAACTACAAGGTAACCGACTCCTCATCCAATTTGTTGTTACACAACCTGGGCAAGAGACAGTGCAATTTTCTATGAAGAACCTCAATTACAGAGGTTTACAAGCACCATACACTATTTTCATGCATAGTAGGAAGATTTAAAACCTAGTAATTGCTGAAAACATTGAAAGATTTTGCATTATATTCTTTTGAAATTCAATGTTTTACACCATGTGAGTACACGAATCTCCTTAGAAACAAAAAGGTTTGCTTAGATACAAAAAAAAGAAAAAACTCTAAAAAACCTATCCTAACTCGCTCTATTCTACTCTAGCTCTACTCTCTCTTTCTATCATGTTCTCTCTTTTTATTTCAATCAATCTCATTACATTTCAACCCTTTTGGGCATAGTCAATGAAGGTGATTGCAACAAACATCGCGGCCATGCCACTTACATCATGCCCAAATGGGCTTAAGCATATAAATTCATCCCTTTTCTTCAATGCCCATGTGAAGCATGCTAGATCCGTGGACTCCACAGGTATGTACGGCAGTATGGGCTGCTTCCAAGATCACATCAAGCTCCAAAAGGCCCATTAATGGTAACCAAGTATGTTCCAAAGAGTAGGTGAATTTTAGTACTTGAGTTGCAAAAGTCCACATTGAAGAAGGAAGTTGGACTTGGAAGGGGTGCTAGGAAGGTTCAAAGTCCTGCAAGCCTAAGTTTATGGGAATGTGGAAGGCATAAGGAGGAAGGGAATTGGATCATGTGCTAAGATCCATGGAGAGTCCTCATAGGGAGATGAAGAAGCTTTGAGGAAGATTGTGGGGATGTAGGGCACAAAGGGAAGTTGGAAGTTTGCAACAAGTGCCAAGGTGCGCGGAAGTTCCACATTTCTACAAAGGGGAACAAAGTGTGAACATGCTTGTAGATATGTAGGGATGCGGGGAAAGGAAGGATTTCCAAAAGTGCATGTGGGGTTTGCAAGTCCTCAAGAGAAGCAATATGTGACGATACGGGAATGCGAGGAACTGGAGAACATGCAAATGTCCAAGAGAATTCCGCATTTCCGTAAGGCTGTGAGAATGTGGAGAAGCGGGGAAGCGAGGGAAGTCTAGAACTGCCCAAGTCCATGAAAGTTCTAGGATTCTGCAAGCGCAAGTAACTCGCAAAACACAACAAACCAAGTGTTGTTAGCTTTTTACTTCCTTAAATCATTATCGAATTTATCATGCCTAAATCACATGTTTCCTTCAAAAGATAGAGTAACATGCACAACCTTGAAGAAAGGCAAAAAAGTTGAAGATGGAGGGAAATGAGGAATTGGGAGGAAGTGCAGGAGTGCTCACAAGGACCGCATTTATGTAGATTGGTTAATGTTGAACTATGGAAAGCGAAAGGAAAGACACAGTTTGCCAAGTTGCGAAAGTGCATGTGAACCTCACAAGTCCATAGAGAATGAAGACTTGCGGGAAACAAAGAAGTGAAGGAATATGGAGGTTAAAGGGAGTCCGAAAGTGCTTGCTAATTTTGTAAGTTTGGGGGGAGCTAAGGCTTGCAGGGATGCAAAGAAGTGAAGGATACAAGGAACTAGGGAAAGTTCGAACATCCAAGCAGGGTCCACATTTCTGCAAAGACTGCGAGGATGCATAAAACAAAGGAAAAGGGGGAATAGGGAAAATTGCCATAGTCTGCGAAAGCTCTAGGATTCCACAAAAGCATAACTTAGTGCATTTACTTAGAATTTCGTCTTATTTTCCACTGCAAGCTCATAATGAGGTAACACCTAAATGATGTAAAATTGGGTCTTCAACACAAATTTTTAGTTTGACCAAATTTGACCAAGCCCCTTCAAAGGAAACTTAAGCACTTGGGAGGTAGGAAATGGGGTCCAAAGGGAGACAAAACACATGCAATAGATTGAAAAACAACAATGGGAGTCATGAAAGGTAGATCTTAGATCGAATATCAACAAATAGAGAGGCAGGAACCAAAAACAACCAAAGGGTCCTCAAACTAGGATTGATATACAAAGTTATAAGGCTCCGAAGGATAAACACTTAGGGGCTCCTTGATTTCACCAAAAATTAGGGATGTTGCAAGGCACCAACAGATATAGTTGGAGCTGATGATCATGTAGAGCAGCAGATACAGTTAGAGCTTGAGCCGAATGTTGAAAATGATAAAAGACATGTAACCATTGCAACAATTTCAGGAGTACCGAGATATCATGCTTTTCGATTGAAAGGAATCATCAACAGACAGAGAGTCACTTGTTTGGTTGATAGTGGAGCCACTCATAACTTCATTGATGAGGGCTCAGTTGTGAAATGAGGGCTAAAAGCTGAGGATTTTTTAGGATTCAGTGTAACAGTTGCAAATGGATTCACCATGGATTACACTAAGATGGTACCACAACTTGGCATTCGAATGGGAGACTACACATTGACTGATGATTTCTATGTGTTAGAACTGGGTGAGATTATGTTGTTTTGGGAGTTCTGTGGTTGTAGCCACTTGGCAGAGACATACAGGATTTTTAGAAGATGGAATTTGAATTCATTCATGAGGGGAAGAAGGTTGTTTCGAGAGCACTCTCAAATGGAGGCCCTAGAGTTGTGACAAGGAGAATGGAAACACTGTTCAGACTGTCATGTCCCTATAATGATTTATAATTGAATTGTTTAGTTAAAATAGAATATATAATATATTTATTTAAAATATATTATTAATATGTATTGTTTAAATAATATTATTGATTTGATATAATTAAATATATTATAAATATAAATATTTTAATATAATATTTATATGAATAATTAATAAGATATATTATTATATATAAAAATAAATATTACAAATATTAATGAAGAGTCTTATCCATTAAAGCTTGAAAGTAAAATAATTTAGAATAAGGCAAAGTAACATATAAAGATAATAGTCTACTAAGACAAAAATATTATCCCACAATACATGCTTGTGAATAAAACAAGATAAAAGAGCTCCCAGTACTTAATAACAAATGTATTTATTTATACTATATATATTATATAAATAATATACTTCAATATATATTTATAATATACTTTAAATAATATACTATATAATATAATATATAGTATATTATATAAATAATATGCTATATATATAATATAATATATATATATATATATTCAAATTAATATCACTCCTTAATATGTAAGGAGGATATTTATAAGTGCCGCAATTAAGTTGGTTGACACCAACAATCATATTAATAAATAATATGTTATAAATATATCTAATAATATAAATACAAATATTATTATTAGTGTCTTATATTGCAATATAAATATAAATAATACAATATAAATCATATATCATTTATTATGATATAAATGATATAATAAATAATATATCATTTATTATAATGATATAATAATATAAATAAACATCTTAAGTATGGTTAGAACTAGTTGTACCACAAAAGGGAAATAAATAAAGGTTGTGAGATAGAAAGGAAAACATCATCGGAAGAAAATATAAGAGTATTGGATAAATACATATATTTAGATCTGCATTATTATATAGAGATATGTACATCAACGGTAAAAGTGTGTGAAATATATATTATAAAATATATAAACGACAACAACAATACAATAAAAATAATATTACGGCGGCACAAAGCTACAGCAATTATATTTACTTATTCAATTTATGATTTGTAAGAATTTATATTTACTTGTTCAATTTATAAGATATAAATGATAAGGTTATAAATGTTGTGAATAATCCATTGAATGCTAGGAAGCTCTAATAATCTCATATTAGGAAAAGCTAATAATAATAGAGTAAACATCTAATGAAATATGCATTCAAAGGAAAATATCAATATACTAGAAATTATTGAATATCCAAGAAAGTGAATTTTTAAATAGAAGGCATGATGCCTAGAATGATAAGTATGTTCTATCAAGGGATTGATTATGAAATCATCCCTAAGAAGCAATCAACATGACCCTGGAGTACTGGGCTAGGATTAGTAGCCTTCCCCTTAATCCACCTACACACCTTATTAGTATGAGACTGGTGGTCAGAAGGAATCTAGTGTCTAGCACTCAAGCTGGCAAGTCATTGCCCCTCCGAGCTAAGAGCGAAGTATTGCCGGGTGTAGCATGAAGCTCTTAGACCTAGGGTAAGAATGAAGTATTGCCGGGTGTAGCATGAAATTCTTGACCCTATGGTTGCGTAGGACCTAGATAATATTAATGGCCTAACGGTAGGTGAACCTCAAGCTGGCTATAAGCCCCTCCGAGCCAAGAGTGAAGTACCTCCGGGTGTGAGGTGAAGCCTTGGGCCTACGGCCGTGGGTCTTGGAATCCTTAATCCACCCTCTCGTATTAGGTGAGTGGTCTGATTAATGGGTAGGATTATGAACGTCCTCCCCGAGGTATGTCCATGACTCGTGTGATTAATGATATAAGATAATCATGAACATGGATATATGACTAGAAAAGATAAGAAAGAGATAAAGTTTATTATTTTAAAGCACTTTATGTGCACATGATGAAATGATTTGTATACTAATGTGCTCTTTTACAAGTTGAAATTGTTTGCAAGGTTGCTAAAATTTTGGCTTGCTAGAAGGGGACATTACAGTGGTATCAGAGCAATGATCTTGCCATCTTGTGAATAATAGTTTAAAAAAATAAAAAATAAAAGTAAATAAAAAAAATTAAAATTTATACATTGCTAAAATATTTTTTTTAAATGTATATTTATGATGTAACATTAAAAAAATTAAAATTTACTTACAAATATGTAATAAATAATGAGTAAATAAGGTAAAAATAAAATAAAAGTAAAACAACTCTTAATAACAATAAAATTATACTAAATGAAATAGTAAAATAAAATATTTAAAATATAATTTATAAATAAATATATATTAAGAAGTAATATATTTCACAAAGTTATTTTCATCTATGGGTAACCTAACGCGGGGTGAAATGAGTTAAAATATATGTAAACAACTAATCCAAAGTATTTATGGTGTATATAAACCTTAATAAAATATAGTTATAAAATAGATTATTTATAAAATTTAGTGCTAAAAATTTAAAAGGGTAAAAAATTTATAAATTATACTATATTATTTATGGAACTATAGTTCATTAACTATATTCATTCGTTACATTTTATAGAGTTTATTTTATATTATTGGTGAGTGTAATGTTATTTTATATAAGGGAAACATGTTATTATATATTAGTTTAGGATACTTAATTATAGTTGCTTGAGGACAAGCAATTTTGAGTGGGGAGGGTTGTCATGTCCCTATAATGATTTATAATTGAATTGTTTAGTTAAAATAGAATATATAATATATTTATTTAAAATATATTATTAATATGTATTGTTTAAATAATATTATTAATTTGATATAATTAAATATCTTATAAATATAAATATTTAAATATTATAAAATATATAAATTAACTAGATATATTATAAATATAAATATTTTAATATAATATTTATATGAATAATTAATAAGATATATTATTATATATAAAAATAAATATTACAAATATTAATGAAGAGTCTTATCCATTAAAGCTTGAAAGTAAAATAATTTAGAATAAGGCAAAGTAACATATAAAGATAATAATCTACTAAGACAAAAATATTATCCCACGATACATGCTTGTGAATAAAACAAGATAAAAGAGCTCCTAGTACTTAATAACAAATGTATTTATTTATACTATATATATTATATAAATAATATACTTCAATATATATTTATAATATACTTTAAATAATATATTATATAATATAATATATAGTATATTATATAAATAATATGCTATATATATAATATATCTATATATATATATATATATATATATATATATATATTCAAATTAATATCACTCCTTAATATGTAAGGAAGGAGGATATTTATAAGTGCAGCAATTAAGTTGGTTGACACCAGCAATCATATTAATAAATAATATGTTATAAATATATCTAATAATATAAATACAAATATTATTATTAGTGTCTTATATTGCAATATAAATATAAATAATACAATATAAATCATATATCATTTATTATGATATAAATGATATAATAATATAAATAAACATCTTAAGTATGGTTAGAACTAGTTGTACCACAAAAGGGAAATAAATAAAGATTGTGAGATAGAAAGGAAAACATCATCGGAAGAAAATATAAAAGAGTATTGGATAAATACATATATTTAGATTTGCATTATTATATAGAGATATGTACATCAACGGTAAAAGTGTGTGAAATATATATTATAAAATATATAAACGACAACAACAATACAATAAAAATAATATTACGGCGGCACAAAGCTACAGCAATTATATTTACTTATTCAATTTATGATTTGTAAGAATTTATATTTACTTGTTCAATTTATAAGATATAAACGATAAGGTTATAAATGTTGTGAATAATCCATTGAATGCTAGGAAGCTCTAATAATCTCATATTAGGAAAAGCTAATAATAATAGAGTAAACATCTAATGAAATATGCATTCAAAGGAAAATATCAATATACTACAAATTATTGAATATCCAAGAAAGTGAATTTTTAAATAGAAGGCATGATGCCTAGAATGATAAGTATGTTCTATCAAGGGATTGATTATGAAATCATCCCTAAGAAGCAATCAACATGACCCTGGAGTACTGGGCTAGGATTATCAGCCTTCCCCTTAATCCACCTACACACCTTATTAGTATGAGACTGGTGGTCAGAAGGAATCTAGTGTGTAGCACTCAAGTTGGCAAGTCATTGCCCCTCCGAGCTAAGAGCGAAGTATTGCCGGGTGTAGCATGAAGCTCTTAGACCTAGGGTAAGAATGAAGCATTGTCGGGTGTAGCATGAAGTTCTTGACCCTATGGTTGCGTAGGACCTAGATAATATTAGTGGCCTAACGGTAGGTGAACCTCGAGCTGGCTATAAGCCCCTCCGAGCCAAGAGTGAAGTACCTCCGAGTGTGAGGTGAAGCCTTGGGCCTACGGCCGTGGGTCTTGGAATCCTTAATCCACCCTCTCGTATTAGGTGAGTGGTCTGATTAATGGGTAGGATTATGAACGTCCTCCCCGAGGTATGTCTATGACTCGTGTGATTAATGATATAAGATAATCATGAACATGGATATATGACTAGAAAAGATAAGAAAGAGATAAGTTTATTATTTTAAAGTACTTTATGTGCACATGATGAAATGATTTGTATACTAATGTGCTCTTTTACAAGTTGAAATTGTTTGCAAGGTTGTTAAAATTTTGGCTTGCTAGAAGGGGACATTACAGTGGTATCAGAGCAATGATCTTGCCATCCTGTGAATAATAGTTTAAAAAAATAAAAAATAAAAGTAAATAAAAAAAATTAAAATTTATACATTGCTAAAATATTTTTTTTAAATGTATATTTATGATGTAACATTAAAAAAATTAAAATTTACTTACAAATATGTAATAAATAATGAGTAAATAAGGTAAAAATAAAATAAAAATAAAACAACTCTTAATAACAATAAAATTATACTAAATGAAATAGTAAAATAAAATATTTAAAATATAATTTATAAATAAATATATATTAAGAAGTAATATATTTCACAAAGTTATTTTCATCT
This sequence comes from Cunninghamia lanceolata, assembly GCA_027924645.1. Classification (NCBI taxonomy): domain Eukaryota; kingdom Viridiplantae; phylum Streptophyta; class Pinopsida; order Cupressales; family Cupressaceae; genus Cunninghamia; species Cunninghamia lanceolata. The sequence goes on from BSBN01001271.1 coordinate 13,714,325, forward strand.
ATGGGTAACCTACCGCGGGGTGAAATGAGTTAAAATATACGTAAACAACTAATCCAAAGTATTTATGGTGTATATAAACCTTAATAAAATATAGTTATAAAATAGATTATTTATAAAATTTAGTGCTAAAAATTTAAAAGGGTAAAAAATTTATAAATTATCATTTTAGAGCACTATATTATTTATGGAACTATAGTTAATTAACTATATTCATTTGTTACATTTTATAGAGTTTATTTTATATTATTGGTGAGTGTAATATTATTTTATATAAGGGAAACATGTTATTAAATATTAGTTTAGGATACTTAATTATAGTTGCTTGAGGACAAGCAATTTTGAGTGGGGAGGGTTGTCATGTCCCTATAATGATTTATAATTGAATTGTTTAGTTAAAATAGAATATATAATATATTTATTTAAAATATATTGTTAATATGTATTGTTTAAATAATATTATTAATTTGATATAATTAAATATCTTATAAATATAAATATTTAAATATTATAAAATATATAAATTAACTAGATATATTATAAATATAAATATTTTAATATAATATTTATATGAATAATTAATAAGATATATTATTATATATAAAAATAAATATTACAAATATTAATGAAGAGTCTTATCCATTAAAGCTTGAAAGTAAAATAATTTAGAATAAGGCAAAGTAACATATAAAGATAATAGTCTACTAAGACAAAAATATTATCCCACGATACATGCTTGTGAATAAAACAAGATAAAAGAGCTCCTAGTACTTAATAACAAATGTATTTATTTATACTATATATATTATATAAATAATATACTTCAATATATATTTATAATATACTTTAAATAATATACTATATAATATAATATATAGTATATTATATAAATAATATGCTATATATATATATATATATATATATATATATATATATATATATATATATATATTCAAATTAATATCACTCCTTAATATGTAAGGAAGGAGGATATTTATAAGTGTAGCAATTAAGTTGGTTGACACCAGCAATCATATTAATAAATAATATGTTATAAATATATCTAATAATATAAATACAAATATTCTTATTAGTGTCTTATATTGCAATATAAATATAAATAATACAATATAAATCATATATCATTTATTATGATATAATAAATAATATATCATTTATTATAATGATATAATAATATAAATAAACATCTTAAGTATGGTTAGAACTAGTTGTACGACAAAAGGGAAATAAATAAAGATTGTGAGATAGAAAGGAAAACATCATCGGAAGAAAATATAAAAGAGTATTGGATAAATACATATATTTAGATTTGCATTATTATATAGAGATATGTACATCAGTGGTAAAAGTGTGTGAAATATATATTATAAAATATATAAACGACAACAACAATACAACAAAAATAATATTACGGCGGCACAAAGCTACAGCAATTATATTTACTTATTCAATTTATGATTTGTAAGAATTTATATTTACTTGTTCAATTTATAAGATATAAATGATAAGGTTATAAATGTTGTGAATAATCCATTGAATGCTAGGAAGCTCTAATAATCTCATATTAGGAAAAGCTAATAATAATAGAGTAAACATCTAATGAAATATGCATTCAAAGGAAAATATCAATATACTAGAAATTATTGAATATCCAAGAAAGTGAATTTTTAAATAGAAGGCATGATGCCTAGAATGATAAGTATGTCCTATCAAGCGATTGATTATGAAATCATCCCTAAGAAGCAATCAACATGACCCTGGAGTACTGGGCTAGGATTATTAGCCTTCCCCTTAATCCACCTACACACCTTATTAGTATGAGACTGGTGGTCAGAAGGAATCTAGTGTCTAGCACTCAAGTTGGCAAGTCATTGCCCCTCCGAGCTAAGAGCGAAGTATTGCCGGGTGTAGCATGAAGCTCTTAGACCTAGGGTAAGAATGAAGTATTGTCGGGTGTAGCATGAAGTTCTTGACCCTATGGTTGCGTAGGACCTAGATAATATTAGTGCCTAACGGTAGGTGAACCTCGAGCTGGCTATAAGCCCCTCCGAGCCAAGAGTGAAGTACCTCCGGGTGTGAGGTGAAGCCTTGGGCCTACGGCCGTGGGTCTTGGAATCCTTAATCCACCCTCTCGTATTAGGTGAGTGGTCTGATTAATGGGTAGGATTATGAACGTCCTCCCCGAGGTATGTCCATGACTCGTGTGATTAATGATATAAGATAATCATGAACATGGATATATGACTAGAAAAGATAAGAAAGAGAAAGTTTATTATTTTAAAGCACTTTATGTGCACATGATGAAATGATTTGTATACTAATGTGCTCTTTTACAAGTTGAAATTGTTTGCAAGGTTGCTAAAATTTTGGCTTGCTAGAAGGGGACATTACACAGACATGATGTTGCTTGGGCAGTGCAGTGCTTTGTATCATCCAAAACTTCTTCAGGAGATCAAAAGTATCATGTGGATATATAGTCAGTGCTTGATAAGCATAGTATGGTGTTTGGAGAGATTCATCCTGGTAGACCACCAGATCGTGGATTTGAGCATGTCATTGAGTTGGAGGAGGGCTCCAAGCCCGTCATCACTACACCTTATCATCATCCGCGGCATTTCAAGGAGGAGATTGAAAAGAGGATTAAGGAGTTGCTTGAGATGGGACACATTGTCCTAGCTCTAGTCCATTTGCATCTTCAGTTGTGTTGGTGAAGGATGGCACAATGAGGATGTGCATTGATTACAGAGCTCTGAATAAGAAGACAATCAAGAATAGATATCCCATTTCCAGGATCAATGAGTTGCTTGATGAATTACACAGGGCCGTGTATTCGTCCAAGATTGATCTTCATTTAGGGTATCATTAGATTTGTGTTTGTGAGGAGGATATTCATAAGACAACATTTAGATGCCACTATGGACACTTTGAGTTTTTGGTTATGCCGTTTGAACCAACGCACCTGCTACATTTCAGTCATGCATGAATCACATCTTTCGTGGGCAGTTGTGTAAGTTTGTGTTGGTGTTCTTTGATGACATTTTGATATACAACAAGACTTGGGAGGAACATTTGAAACACATTGATGAAGTACTAGGTATCACGGAGGCTCAATCATTGTTTGCTAAGGCATCCAAGTGTGAATTTGTTATGAGAGAGATTCTCTATCTGGGGCATGTGATTGGAGCTGATGGAGTCAAAGTTCATCAGGAGAAGATACAGGCAATTCTAGATTGGCCACCACCGCGAAACATTTCAGACTTGAGAGGATTTCATGGGCTATGTTGCTACTATAGGAGATTTGTAAAAGGCTTTTCACAGTTAGCAAGACCTCTCACAGATCTCACCAAGAAGGGAGCATTCAGTTGGTCAGATAAGGCTCAGATTGCTTTTGACAAACTCAAGAGGGTGATGAGTTCATGTCCAGTGTTGGCATTGGTAGATTTCACACAGCCTTTTGTATTGGAATGTGACGCATCAGGAGAAGGCATTGGTGCAGTTTTGATGCAAAATAGACATCCTATTGTTTTTGAGAGCAAGAAGTTGAGGGATGTAGAAAGACTCTATTGCACCTATGATAAGGAGATGCTCACCATCATGCATGCATTGGCGAAGTTCAAACAATATTAGGTGGGTAATAGATTTGTGGTCAGGACTGATCACAATAATCTGAGGCACTTTTTGTCACAGATGGATTTGAATGAGAGACAACAAAAGTGGGTAAGCAACATTCAGGCCTATGATTTTGATATTGAGTATGTGAAGGAAAGAATAATGTTGTTGCCGATGCTCTATCCAGGAGGCCTACTCTTTGCTCCTTGTCAGAAATTTCAGCAGATTGGAAGTCTCATCTTTTGGTTGAGTATTCCAAGAACACATTTGCTTGTGAGATCATGGATAGCAAGATTCAGGATGACAGGTACAAGGTGGTTGGTGATGTGATCTACTACAAGGATAGGATCTACATGGTTCCTGAGTCGAAGTTGGAGGAGAAAATTTTGAGGGCCACTCATGATGATCCACTTGTAGGGCATCCAGGTTTCTTCAAAACCTACAGAAGGGTGAGAGAGATTCTCATGGAAGGGTCTCAAGGATGATGTCATGTAGCATGTCAGAGAATGTCTGGTTTGTCAGCAGAACAAGCTTGAGCACACTTCCCCTGTAGGATTGCTTCAACCGTTGCCCATTCAAGAGCAAAGATGGGAAGGTATTTCAATGAATTTCATCATAAGTCTCCTGAAGGTCTAGGGCAAGGATTGCATATTTGTTGTGGTTCATAGATTGACTAAGTATGCACATTTCTTTGCAATTCCATCAGAGTATTCAGCACTTCAGGTTGCAGAGTTGTTTTTTAGAGAAGTGTTCAAATTGCATGGACTAGCGAAGACCATTGTTAGTGATAGGGACAGCAGGTTCCTTCGCATATTTTGACAGGAGTTGTTCCGAGTGATAGGAACATAATTGGAGACAAGCACGAGCTATCACCCTCAGACAGATGGACTGATTGAGATTGTGAACAAATGGCTTGAGGGATATCTTCACAACTATGTTGCAGGGCAACAACATGCTTGGATCAAGTGGTTGCACTTGGGTGAGTATTGCTACAATACCACCTATCACATGTCAATTGACATGTCACCTTTCAGGGCCCTATATAGCTATGATGCTCCATCATTGTTTGACTTGGCCATGGAAAACTGTAGAGCTCCTAGCGTAAAGGATTTGATGTAGGACAGTCAGGACATCCTTAAGGCACGTAAGGATAATATGCAGCAGGCTCAGAATCAACATAAGATGTATGCAAACAGACACTGAATTGAAAGGACTTTTAAAGTTGGCAACTTGGTCTTCAACCGTACAGACAGTCGACATTGAAGAGTGGTGCAGAGAAGTTGAAGCTAAGATTCTATGGTCCCTACAAGATTCTGAGGAGAGTTGGTGAAGTTGCATACGAGCTTGAATTGCCGACGGCGAGCAGGATTCACAATGTTTTTCATGTGTCATGCCTCAAGAAGGCATTGGGAAAAAAAGTTGTTTCTTCGCTTGATCTTCCACCTCTTGATGAAGAGGGCAATTTGGTTTTGGTTCCTGACAGCATTTTAGAGACAAGGGAGCGACACTTGAGGAACAGGGTGATCAGAGAATATTTGGTGAAATGGAAAGACTTGCCTTTGGAAGATGCAACTTGGGAAGGAGAGCAGATTCTGCAGCATCCGAATTTGTTATTGCTTGAGGGCAAGCAATCTCGGGAAGGGAGGACTGTCATGTCCCCATTTCTGACATGATCACCCAACAGAAGATTGAGTTAGCCTATCTTCATTCCCGTAGGCTAACCCATTAGAGCAAGGGAATATTCTGGCGAAGGCGACAAATGAATTAATGCACTTTGTATTAATTATCAATTGAAGACAATTAAATAATATTAATATTTTATTATTTAATTATAGTGCCAAAGAAGAAAATAATAAAATAAAAATTAAATAATATTATTTTAATATTATTTAATAAAGCGTTTGCCTTGGAGGTTGGAAAATAAAATAATAAAATAATAAAGGCTTTGAGATGGTGCGCTCACTCTTGGAGAATAAAATATTCAAAAAAAATAATAATAAAATGGGTCTTGGCTAAGTGGCACTCACATTGGAGGATGTGCCAAAAATAATAAAATATGAATATTGGAGGTTGGCGCTCATCATGGTAGGAGCAATTTCAAATAATGCTTTGGGTTGGATGCCATCCTTGGAGAAGCAAATATTTCGAATTTAAAGGAGGGAAATTAATATTCAAATCTTTAATTTGAATTGGTATAAAAGAAGGCCTGGAGGCTCATTTTCGATATCAGGAATCTTTGGCAAACTTTCGCATTTATGCTTGGCAATTGTTGCTTGATCTTCCAAGGACAAAAACCCTTGCGGAGTTGTGTGTTGGACAAAAACCCAATCACACTTAGAGGCGGATTCACACGGAGTTCACAATTGTGCTTCATCGAAGATTTTGTTGAGCTTCATAGACACATCGTCGATTTTGGCAGGAGACCATTAAGTTAGCGATTACATTGAAGACCTTCATTGCATATTGTTGAAGACTTGTAGTCCATATTGGAGGTCATTGGTTGCTGTCCTTAGGCGCCGATTTTGCTTGGATCATATATCACACTTGTACACAGATCGTAATCTGAAGATAATTTGACATATCAATCAGAGACTTGATTGAAGACACTTGACACTGGTTGGTAGAGAGATTCCTCTATGCTCGAGCACCGAATTGAATCGCCTCTTTGAGCACACCAACTTGATGACATCCACATAGCAGAACTGTGGCGTAAGGAGGCTCTTACATCTGTTCATCCTTCAGACTTACATATCAGTCATAGTCGCAGGCTAGTCCCTAGCTGCCGCCACCTGTGAAGCACATTCTTTGACTACATACCAGACTCGGAGGTTCGCGAATCATATAAGGTGTTTGCTATCATTGTATTCCCTTGAAGGTAGCGGACTGTGACAGTTATTCAGACAACAACCATATTCAGTTCCTTCATAGTATATGATTCATAGCAGAAAACATCTCTGGATTAAGCGATCAGACTTGGAGTGTGGCCTAGCGTCCATCATCCATACCTCTTGAAGACTTACAATTGGATGCCAATTGCTACGGCAAATTTGTCATTCATCACTCATTGCCTTTGAACACTATTTGGTATGTGAACATCTTCATAACTCCATTTTTGTAATAGTAGGCGAGTAGAATTGTTTGCTGTTATAAGCCTTTCATCTTTGATCTAAATGTAAGCTTTGCAACAGCAAATCTGTTTAGTTTCATAACTATCATTGTAATTGGCAAACTCATTTTGTAAATGCAAAGTGGCCACTATCTTTTGTTCCATTGTCAAACTGTATTTGTTGTTCATAACATATGATTGGCAAGCTGTAATGCAATAGTGCAAATAGAGAAATCAGATTTCAGTCCTAGGGTTTTAGTATCAAATTGCAAGTTTCAGAAAATTGCCTTCAAAACCTAGAATGGGACATGACAGTCTTTGTGACCATGCATCTCCAAATCGGCTTCCATCATGACAACCTCTTTACTACCCTCCTGTGTGAAAGCTAGGTCTTCAACATGTGTGCTCAAAGGATCACCATCAAAGTAGTGAGTAGAGTCTTCTACATCAGGAGCCTCCTCAATAGCTGATTTAGGAAGTGTATGAACAGCTACATCTTGTAATGCCAAATCATTCCTATCCAACCCTCCTTGTTCACTGTGTACTGAAATTTCTGAGTTGCCATCATATATGCGAGCAACACCACCTTCATAAGACTGACCATTCACTATTGATTTTGCACATTTTGTGACAGCAAACCCTCCTACCTTGTGGACATTATAAAGGCACATGTGCTCCTTATTGGTTTGTGCAAGAAGTGAATCCTTATCCTACTGAATACATGTGAGTACTGCTTCATCTTCATTCGGTGTTGCATACTTGTATGTGAGTCCCATAGTTTCAAACCAACTCCAAGGTGTAATGTCCATGACAAACCATACATTATCAAACTGTAGGATCTTCTTACTAGGCCATCCCTTAGTCTTTATGATCATCTCTTCAAACAAATGTTTCTCATACACCCTCAATAGGTAGTCATCAAATGTGATTGTGTGTATGGAATAGGGGTCATCAAATTGACTATGGAATAACATATCTTGTATGTAGTTTTGTCCCGCAATCATCCTTTCATACATACCCTCATTGATTGTCCCAAAAGTTGTATCATCTATCCCATAACTGAAATCTGCCTTTTCATGTGTAGGACACCTCATAAGTGTGGCTGCCATAAAAGACTGTTTTTCTGATTTGTCATCTTCTTCACCAAATTCCTGTTTTGAAGCTAGGGCTGAATCATAACCCTCAATCTCCTTGAAGTCTTCTTGATGGGTTAGGTCTTCCTTCAAATCTGAAATGACGTTCTTTTCTACACATCCTTCTACATCATCTTCCTCAACCCTAACTTGAACCTTTCCATCATGCCATGCAAAAGGGATTTGATCCACTATTTGTAGAGATAATGCGGAAATGCTATGCTCAAGGAATGGATCATTAGTAGAACCCATGTCTTCGTGTGGCTGAATCACTTCTTCTTTTACCACTTGGACATTTTCGACATGTTTTTCTTCAATGGTTGTTCTAGCACCTTGTTCCTCTGTAGTCTGGTCAATGACTACTGATTCACCATTCTCCCAATCATTACCCTCTTCAAACTCATCATAGAGACTTCTGGATATTTCATTTGTAGATGTAGATGAGTTGTTGTAGTGCCTAGATTGTCTTGATAGGAAGTCTTCATACTGCTGCAAGCTACAAGCTAAATTCTGTTGTGACTGCATAAGATCTCACCTTATTTGGGTAAAATTATTCATGTCTTCAACACTTGGACTCTCATGATGCTTCTTAGGTCTTTGTTCTTGTTTCTTTCTGCCCGACCAACATTCCAAGTAGCAAATGAACGAAAGATCATTTCTAACTTTTTGTGGAAGTGCCAGGAACTCTTCATAAGCAACCAATATATCATTATCAACTTTGGAACCCATGATTAACAACTCCAACTAGGACAAACTTTTCACACATAACACCCAGATAAGATCGAGTCAAATTTCAACCCAATGAAGGTGGATCTAACTTCAATTCTTATGCTCAAAAATGCTATTGGAATAAGTCTTGACTTTCGTCAATACCCAAATACCCTCCAGGCTGGCAAGATCAAGGCTCTGATACCATTGTCATGTCCCGTTCTAGGGTTTGAACCAATTTTCTGAATTTGCAATTTCAAACAAAGAAACCTTAGGACTGAATTCTGATTTTATTTCTGCACCTTTCAAATTGACTTCTACATGTATGAATCGTAGACTAACTAGTACAAAATTGATAGCAAAACAATTCATATGCAGTCTTCTTCCTTATAAATTGCATCACAAATTTCATACAAAGATGATAGCAAAATGATGCTAGATTAAATCAGATCTGGCTGTGACATGGATCAAATCTTTCAAGTCTTCATTTACATTGCTTTCATGGCTATAGGACAGCCAACACATAAGCATGAACTGCCGTTACAAAACAGAGATAGAGTTGCACTACAACATACCACAGATGATGATCCAATGACAATCAATGTTGATGACGAATCTCTTCACAACAGATCGGCTAGAGTGAACACTTCAATGATGGTTTTGATGCCAAAATGATGGTGAATGCAATAACAAAGGTCTTCAATGCAGATCGCTGCTGTTTGCCCACTTTAATAATGACAATGAGATGCTAAAAGACCACGATCCATCCTTCCAGCTAGAGCGATCACCTCCTCATCTGTAGCCTATCCTCTTTCCCGTAGGCTAATTCTTCAAACAAGGGAATGATTTGGTTGAGCTCCGGTAATAATTGGCTTGGAGAAGAGAACATTGCTAATAGGTTTGAAGAATGGGAAGTTGTATCTACTATCTACAAGGCTCAGCTAATTTTCATAGTCCGGGCGAAGTTGGAAAAATGAATAAAATAATTATTTTTCAATTTGGGCGACCCAATTGGAGAATAAAATAATAATATTCTGGAGGCCACTTTGAGAGGTAAAAGGAAATTAAATAATAATATTTTATTATTATTTAATATGTGCACCCAAGTCATGGAAAGAAAATAAATAATAATAGTTTATTATTTTGGAGCACTCATGTATGGGAGAAAGAAAATAAAATAATATTTTTCCTGGGCGACCAAAAGGTGGATTTAATAATAATATTTTATTATTAAACAAGTGCGCTCAAAGGGAGAATAAAATAATATTAAAAAAAACAAATCTTTAATTTGATTTTCTTATTCGCCCAAGGTTGGCGTCATGGAGATTAATAGAAGGATTTCAAATTCAAAATTTGAGCGCCTAAATCTTGGTCGGCCAAGCAAGAGAAAAAAAGAAGAAACATGTATAAAAGCAAGTTTGTGAAGGCATTTTGGATATTATGATTCTAGTTTAATTTTCTGATTTATCCCTATGTGGATTTGCAACTTTGTTGCACTATTCCAAGGATGAAAACCCTTGCGAATATGAGTTGAGTTGGACGAAAACCTAGCTCAACTAGTGGAGACTTCATGACGGAAGTCTAGTTGCACTTCATTGGAGAGTTTTTGAAGGTTTCATGAGCATTCAAGATCTAGGTTCATTGCAGATTTGAAGACATTGAAGATACCGAAGATCTTTGTCATTACATCTTGGCGCCAATTTGAGGGAAGACACCCTTGCATCTTTGAACGCCATCATTGAAAGATACTGCAGATTTCAGGGCAGAACTGGCATCACAAAACAGCAGCGCCATTATTTCACATCTAAGCGTGGTAATTGAAGGCTCTTAACATCATTTGGTGCGCCGATTCCTAGGAGAGTCTTTCACCTTTGAGGCTGATCTTGGAAGGAGGATTTCAGTCACTAGTGCGTGATCTTGGAGGAATTCATGATGTTTCAGATCAGCAGCTTATACCCTAGCCGCCGCCTTTGAGGAGTGACATTCATTATCAAGGTGAGTGGCAACTTGGAGGAGATCGCATATGTTGGGACAGCAGCTTGGATATCCTATGCTATCAACTTGCAGAGTGTTTGCTATTATCCAGCATCAGAGAGAATGCCGAACTGCACAAGGGTTGATTGGAGGGACGATTTTCATTCATTGAACTACTTAAGGGCAGCAATCACCTTGGACAGCAGACTCGTCATCATCATCTACCATCCTTGAAGTTTCTTTGGCATCGTTCATTCATTTCTTGAAGGCCGATTTGGTATTGAAGAGATCCACTCCTTGTTTTAATAGTTATCATCATAAGTGGTATGTTGTCATTCAATATTTGCCTCTGATTTTGTAACAGCAATCTTGGTTTGTGTCTTGGCTGTCATTGAGCCATGAAATTGATGTAATTTCATTCCAAACAATACAATTTGTAGCAGCAGGCTGTTGACTCAGAAAATCATAATTGTTTCATCTATATGTTTGCATCTTGATGTCATATACTGTTGAATGTGTCCATGATTGAAGTTATCATAATAAGGATTCATTATTGCTATGTTGTTTGAGCAATTTGTATGCACATGTGTTCGTTGTCCATCATTGTTTGAATCAGAAAAGAGAAATCAGATCTAGGGTTTGAAAAGTAAAATTGAAGTGCAGAAGTAAAAATCATAAATCAGTCTGTCGGGTTTTTTCCCAAACTGGATGCTTCCCAGTTATCCCTACAAGGTAGCCATCATTGATCAACAGGATTTCCGGGCCAGGGGCCAACAGTACAGGAGATAGACCCTATAAATATCTCCTCTCCTTCTTTAGGCTCTACAGAACCAAGGGGGGGTATTCCCTATTCAACATCCGTAAAATATGCATGTGAACTTACTGGGATGTTGACACAAAGCAGATAAATCCTCTCTTATGCAGACCAAAACTGTAAAATACGTGCAAAGGGGCTAGCTTTGGGCCTATGCTCAGTTGTGAAACGGAGGATTTTAGTCCTAAAACTACTTCTAATGTCTTAAAGGTTTATATCTGGAGTTTGAATTTGTATTTTGTATTCGGATGCAAAACTGGGACCTTGGGTTGTAACCTCAATACAAGACCAGACTGGTGCCTATCTCAGGGGTCGGAGTCAATAGACATACACATGTGAATGATTACCATAAACTTGAATCAATAACTAAGTTTCAAGGGGAAATTTTTTAGTGTCTGCCTTACAGATACTTCCCAAGACTAAGTATTTGGTCATTCATACTTAATGATATCCCTGTCGCAGCATACCTTTCCCAATGCTTAACCTAAAACATTTAATTTGTTCCTTGAACAAAGGTAAGAGATTAGACATTCAGCACAGAAAATCCATGTTCATGAATCCTAAATAACCCTTAGCTATTTAGATTCAAAAGAAAAGATGCCCACAACTTGGAGACAAACAACTAAACACATGCAATGCTGCATTTCTCATATAAAAACAACATGAAACCAACAAAACTATGCATAAAACATTCAACATATGATTCATAAACTCACAAGACACCAAAACAGAGCCACCAGCAAAGTTGTACCTTATTATCTCACCAAAATTTGCCTAGTCTCCAACCTCAAAAAAAAAATAACACAGTTCTGATATAAACCAAGAACGTGTACTCAACAATCAAGGTACATGTCACTTTCAAAATGCTGCCAGATACATCACACCATCAAAATGGTGCCCAAAACATTCAATGCAGTAGGCAGACGAAGAAGGGAGTGGTCGAATTCGGGAAGTGTGCCGCCGCTTGGAGATTTTCCTTTAAAAAATGGTAGCTAGCTTGTCTCTTCAGACCCATACCTCTACAATTTTGCCATTAATGGCCAACCTACCGATTTCGGGATGCAACAACGGTTCGTGTGCTTTGCAATTCTTCCCGCCTGAAATGAGTCTGCAAACACAGGAAATCCTTCGCTTTCTGAAAATTTGAAACTGGCAGTCGATTTCCCTTCTCTTGCTGAGATCTGTGGCTTCAAATCATACTAAAAAGTCAACAAAAAATGAAATTGTGCCACGCAGGCACATTATCCCCTTTGACTTTTCACAGCACGAACATACATTTTATGTTTTTCGCTCATTTTTGTCTTTTCACCTTCAAATCTTTGTATATGCAGTTGTATATACATACAACTGCCTTTGAACACGTGTGACCCCCTGATTGGTTCTCTATCGTTGTGTCTTTGCATCTCCATCGGTGAGAAAATGTATCCTCTTTTTTGCACCTGCAGTTGTATATACAATTGTATATACATACAAGGGCGGACCCCAAATATTTTGTAAAACAAATTTGAAATTACCATCGGGTCCAAGCCTTGTATCTAAATCCTTTGTATATCACATTGTACAAATGCAATATACATACAATCACGGGATCCATTGCATTTATCAATCGGATTGGAAAAATATTGAAATCCGGCATTGTATCTACACCTTTGCATCTCACATTGTATATCGCACATACAATGTGCAACATACAACCCGCAGACCCCAACTACTTATCCGCCACAACGAACTTTCCTTCGCGTCCGGGATTGTATGTGCGCTTCGTATTTTGCATTGTTAATAGCACATACATACAATCCGGGACATACAACTATGCGGACCCACCATGCTTTTGAAGGCCGTTGACTTTGACTACTTCTGCTTTGCATATTTCTTTGTATCATCACTTGTATGTGCAATTGTATATCGGGAACATACAATCCCAATATACAACTACGGATTTCACCCGGTTCATACCACAAATTTGAAACAATTTTGATTCCGGCCTTTGTATGCTCCATTGTATATGCCATTATACATCGGGAACATACAACCCAAGATACAAAGGAATGCATTGACTTTTCAACCCTGCTTTTCTATCAATGCTCGCCAAGTACAATTTGATAACATTTGAAGCCCGAGATTGTATATTCTGCTTTGTATGTTCGATTGCATGTGCAAACATACAATTGAATACATATACAATTGGTGGACCCCACCCTTAGGTTATGGCCTTGCATGTATCTTTTGTATCTTCATCGGCCCGTCGGAGAAACCTAGAACTTTGGCCGCTGATAGACAAAGCTTCGCCGATATGCATTGTGTATCTTTTGCCTTGTATATGCATCGGCCCATCGGAGAGAACTTGGACAGAGCCGCCGACGGTCGTTGTCACACCGAAGATCATCCTCGTATATCTCATTGGCCATCGGACGGACCCTTAGCTTGGTTGCCGATAGGCAAGGTCTCGACGATGATCCCCTTTGGATGTTCGTTTGCATCTCCATCGGCCTATCGGCGGGAACATGAATTGGGCCGCTGATGCACTTTGTCACACCGATAAAACCTTTGTATGTCCGCCCTTGCATATGCATACAACTGTGGACCCCACCGTCGCTTAAGGATTTTTGAACTTAACATTTTTTGTGACGGGAAAAGGAGGTAACACAAGGCAAAGGGGGCCGGTCATTCGACGAGCACTATGACATGAAATGCATCTTAAGTGACAGATGACCTGCTGTAGACGATCAACGCAGAAATAGAAGATACAATGCAGGAGGCCGAGGGAAAATAATACCTAAGGCATTAAGAGTTTGAGGGAACAAAAATATAGGCTTGCAGACTCATGGGCACCACCATTGGCTCCGACTGGGGATGTGCAGGCGCAAGGCTGTAGCGAGAACAAGACAACCTCCGAACAGACCAGGCAAAAATGCACAAAAACAAAACCCTGACCACACAAGGTATGTACAGACTATTCACACCTAATTTACAATGTGCACACAAGATACTCATTCATGAGAAATAAGCTTTAAGGAATTTACCATGCACAGGCAATTCCAGTAGTTCACCATTTAGGGCTTGGAGAAAGTAGGAATCTTCTCCATGCGTATTGCTGATTTGATATGGGCCCATCCATAAGGGCTCAAATTTACCATGCTTGCCCTTATCCTGGCTCTTTGCATTCCAAACAAGGACTGTCACTTATCTGAAACTTCCTCTCTATAGCCCTTTTATCAAACAGATATTTTACCTTCTGTTGTTTCTTGATATTTGTCTTCTGTGCTTCTCTTCTAATTTCGTCCAATGCAACCAGTTGATTTATCCTCTCATTCATTGAGTCCTCAATCTGTTTATCATTTTCTTGTATGAATCTATAGACTGGCAAGAGATTATTCACAGGTAACTTAGCTGGTGCACCATACACTAACTCAAAAGGTGACCTTCCAATTGCTTTCTTCATTGTTATCCGATCAGCCCATAGTGCCATCTTTAGCTTTGAATCCCATGCCCTTTTGTTCTTGTCTACCATCCTTTTGATGATTTTCATAAGGCTTCTGTTACTTGATTCTGCCTGACCGTTTCCTTGTAAATGATATGGTGATGCGTATGACAAATCAATCCCATAATTGTTGCAAAAAATCAACAAACTCACCAGATCTGAAGCACATGGCATTGTCTGTGACCACTTTGACTGGCACTCCAAATCTGCTAATAATGTGTTCCAAAATGAAATCCATCACCACCCTGCTTGTAGCTTTCTTAGTTGGAATGGCTTCAACCCATTTAGTAAAATAGTCAGTAGCAACCAAAATCCAACTATGTCCTCCACTTGATTTTTCTGAAATTTCCCCTATAAAATCAATTCCCCATTGTTGAAATGGAGCCTCCACAGTTACAATTCTAAGGGGTAATGCACCTTCATACTTAAGTTTTCCTGAGAACCTTTGACAGGGATCACATTTTCTTACCATCCTTTGTGCATTTGAGAAAAGGGTTGGCCACCAATAGCTTGCTCTAAGAGTTTGTGAGCTGTTGTCTTGGCAGTGTAGTGTCCACCGCACATTCCTTTGTGCATGTCATTTAAAATATCGGTAGCTTGATTTTCATCCACACACCTAAGTAGTACACCATCTGGATTCTTCCGATATAATTCTCCTTGAATAATGATGTATTTGATAGCATGTAACTTTAAGGTCCTTTTTTGACTATCACTGAGATGGGAAGGACAATTCAAATTCTGCAAATAATACACAATATCCTTGTACCATCCAGATTCTGACATGTTAACAACTTCATCCTGAACCACATTCCCCTGGAATGCCTCCAATTTGATTGTGTTATCATCTTAGCCAAACCCTGTCCCCTTACCAATTTTGTAATTTGTATCTCAATGTTGAACTATTGTAACTTGTTAATCCACCTGCATCTTCTTCTTGTCACTTCCTGCTGAGTGAAAATGTCCTTAACTGCTGCATGGGGCACATATGCAATTATCTGAGATCCTACTAAGTATGGCGTGAAGCTTTTGACTGCCCTAACCAATGCATATGCTTGCTTTTCCATGATATCATATTTCAATTCGGCTGCCTGCAACGACATGCTAAAGAAAGCAATAGGTTGCTCAAAACCATCTTCATTTTTCTGTAGTAAACATGCAGCAATAGTGTGAAAAGAGGCAAATGAGAACAACTGAAATGGCTTAGAAAAATCAAGAGATCTCAACACAGGGGCCATCTTTATAGCCTCTTTGATGTTCTGAAATGATCTAATTGCTTCACTTTCCCATTTGATAGTTTCACCCTTCAACAACATTTTAGAAATATCCTTTGTAATCTCTGCAAAGTTGGAAATGAATCTTCTAACAAAGTTAATCTGTCCAAAGAAAGACTAAATGCCTTTCACTGTTTTAGGAATTTGAATTCTGTCAATTGCAGCAACCCTTTCAAGATCAGTCCTGACTCCATCCTTGGAAACAACGTGTCCCAATAGTTTTCCTTCTACTACCCCAAAAGTACATTTCTTTGGGTTAAGTGAAATGCCATGTTCCAATGCCCTAATAAAAATTTGTTCTAGATGCATGCAATGTTGCTCCTTTTTTGAATAAGCAGTTAAATCATCCTGATATACAACCAAAATTGAGTCAATCAATCCTGCAAAAGATACATCCATAGCCCTCTGAAATGTAGCACGTGCATTTGTTAGTCCAAATGGCATTCTTACATATACATAAGTCCCCCATGGAGTAGTGAAGGCAGTCTTGTATTGTTCAGATTCTTTTACCTTCACCTGATTATATCCTAAAAATCCATCCATCATGGATAAAAGCTCACAACCAGTTACCTTCTGCAACATAGCCTCTAATTATCCTTTAAAGAAGATACATTCAAATTTCTGAAGTCCACACAAAGTCTTATATCACCATTTTTCTTTCTAACTGGGACAAAATTGGACACCCAAGTTGAGTGTTTAATAGGCACAATTATTCCAGTCTCCCTAAGTTTTACAAGCTCTTCCTACATTTTTGGAGCCAAAGTTGGGTTGATAGGTCTTTGTTTCTGTCTGAATGGCTTAGCTCCAGGCTTCAAAGGAATCTCATGCTGGAATAAGTCTTCTCTATAAGCTTTTAAGTCCTCATATGACCATGCAAAGACATGCTTATATTTTTTCAATAATGCAATCAACATACTCCTTATGTGTGGCTTGAGCTGTTTGCCAATATATACCCTTTTGGGGGCATTGGGTGTCCCCAAGTTTATCTCCTCCAAGCCATCCTTGTTTGTAGGAGATGTCTTTGTAACAAACTGGTCTCTATTGTCAAATGCTCTTTCTAAAGCAACTAGCCCTCTGGGGATTTTATTTGTTTTAAGTTGAATTATTTCTTTCCCCAAAAGAGTTTCTTTTCCATTCACAACTTCTACAAAGTTCTGAAAATCAACCTCCTGGTTCTCGAATTCATATATGCAGTGTAAGAACTTCAACAAATCTCTATCATCATCAAACACCTTCCAACTGCATATATTATCTGGTACTGCAGGTCTAATTTTAACTTCAACATTTGTAACATCAGACAGAGTGACATCATCCGGCCTTATGGCCACATTAGCTAAAAAGTCTGCCATGACATTCTTTGATCTTTCTATCCAATTTATTGAAAAAGCATCAAATAATTCAATTGTCTCCCATACATCATGCTTATACTGTTTTAGCCTTTTATTTTTTGAAGCATATTTATCTCACCTGGGAGACAATTAATTCTGAATCTCCAAACACTTTTAGCATCTTAATCCCATGCTTCAAAGCAACATTTAAGCCTAGTAGCAAAGCTTCATATTCTGAAATATTATTTGTGCAGGCAAACTTTAATAGGAAAGAGAATTTCAGAAGCTTACCCACTGGAGACAAAAACACAACTCCAGCACCAGAACCCTCCTTTGAACAAGCTCCATCAAAATACATAGTCTAGAGACCCTGTTGGTCAAATTCTTGAATGCAAAAATCTCTCCCTTCGCTTCCTCGATCATCTGAGACAATTCTGAAATTCTCACAGTCAGTATCCACAAAACAGATATGCTCTTTTGAATCTTGATCTTCAACTATTTCTGGTGAGCTCTCTTCTCTGACCAGTTTGACATCTCTACCATTCATTGGGATCACAGCATATGATAAATCTAACTGCATACTTCCTCCAACCAATGCTGCCCATCTTCTTGACAACAGCATAGCATATTGTGGCTTTATGTCAACTATTATGTTCATTGTGTAAGTTTTTTCTAGATATGCTGCTAGCATAAAATCCACATCCTTCATGATTCCTATGACTGGTACCTCCCTAGCATCCATTGCATAGCATTTTCCACATGCCTTATCTATTTTCAATCCAGTTTGTTGCATGATAGCCAAAGGCATAATATTTGTTGATGCTCCTGAGTCAAGCATACAATTCTTGATTACTTTTCTATTGATAACAAGGGAGACATAAAACGCTTGAACCTGTGAAGGGTATTTTGTCATTGCCACCCCCAGATAGACTTCAGGAACCTCATCCTCATCAATACACAAGGCTTGTTTCTTACCCTGAGTCTCAACATTTTGCTCGGCCTGACAAGCTACTCCTGAAATTAGGGACAATGCTTTATTCCTGAATTCTTCAACTTTCATCATCTCCATCAATGGAACAGAGACCTTTATCTGGGATAAACCCTGAGTTATGTCGAAGGGAGCATAATTTTGTATAACAGTTGTAGTTTGAGCCATGGTTCTATTCTTATCCTGAGCTGATCCAGCCTTAATTTTAATGGCCTTCTGACTGTCATCCATGACCTGAGAATTCTTATTTTGATCCTCATTTTGGGGAACTTCATTTTTTGGTCTTTGAGAATCATGACTTGGTTTTTGCTTAGAATTTTTCTTATTATTGTTCCATCGTGTCTTATGTGGTTCAGCCCCTTTATGATTATGCATTGGTTAGTTCATAGAGGTGTCTTCTGGTTGACGTGGATCACCAACCTGAGCCCTACCTCTAATGTTATAGTTGCTTTTGACCTGAGCCACTGCTGCAGCTGTGAGAGCTCTAATCTCTTCATCAGAAGGCCTTCTCAAGTTATTCAAAAAGATGCGTGAGTCCTAAGCATAAGCATAGTTATCTTCATCATCCTCATCATAGGAAATCTGCTGGCAGACCCGAGTCATACAATTCGTGCTTTTATCAGCATCATAAGAAGAATACTCCCTATTTGTGAACAACATATTGACACTATCATCCTCCATACAATGTGGCTCATTGCATTCATCACAGGCAACAGCATTATTATACAAAGATTGAGCAATCATACATTGCGATTGTGAGTGAGGCATTTGACAGATTATGCACCATGGGATATCATCAACAATGTTAACAACTTTCTTCAAAGAATCTGGAGTCTCCTTAACATTTTGAGCTCTTTGATTAGTGTTGCTATTCGGGAGAATGGGTTTACCATTATGCCAATTAGTGTTATATGGCATATCATGCAATGATGGTCTCCTCTTGTCTTTGGTAAACCTGCCTATCAGGATCTATCCCCTTTTCATTTTTTGCAAGTCTATAACTTAGGTCCTTAACAATAGTTGTCAATTCATCCAATTTCTCTTCGGAAGTAGATGCATTACCTTGAGTACTTTGAGACTTATTATTTGGATTTTGCAGAATCTTTACATCATCCCTTCTATTTGTCTTACCAGATGCTTTCCTATTATTTTCAATGTTGGTTGCAATTTTAAAAGCATCCCTGAGGCTAGTAGGACCCTTATCTTTTAACCCATAAGCTGTTTTGGCATCAAAAGCATTTATGTATAGTACCATGCACATTGGTTCATTAGGCCTCATGTGAAGTGGTAATTTGTTCAACACTTTAGTGAACCTAGCATTAAAATCTGCAACTTGCTCATTTGACCCTTTAGTAATACCAGTGAACTCATTTATAAAAAAGCTTGGATTAGTCTTATCACCATATTGTTCTTTAAAAATCCTTCTGAAGTCATCCCATGATGAGACACTCTGGTTAGGCAGACTTTTATACCCCTCTCTAGCTTCATCAACTAAGGACTACATAAACAATTTCATAAAAACATATTCACATTCAACCTCAAAGTTGTCCATAACATTCTGAAAGGCCTTCAAATGATCTTCACCCGACACAGCATTGTTTCCTGAAAACTTTGGTATCTAAGACCTTACATGTTTATCAATGGGGTTAGGGTAACCAGGAATACCATTAAAAACTAGCTACCTGAATCTATCCAACTGCATAGGCTGTCTACCAAACTGATTAACATTTGCATTCCTATTAACATTCTGATTTCTCACATTGTTCAATGGTATACTAACATTGTTTGTATTTTTGTCTCTGATCATTCTGTTGATTCTGAACTTCATTTCTTTGCTGGTTTCTCAGCACATTTGCATTATCAAGGGTGGGAACTGAATCATGTTGAGCAATTTTCAGAGCTTGCACCTTTTGTCTCATATCATCTCTAATCCTCAAAGCCTGCAAATATTCTAATTCAGCCCTCAAGTTCTTGATTTCTTCAACTAATTCTTCATCTTTAGGCATAGAAGAGGATGGTCCCTTTCCATTTTGGTCATCATCATCATCCCTTGGGGACTCAGTTTCTTCAAATCTGTCAGGGGGATCTAAGAAAGGGTGTTCCTAAAACACCTCCGATCTCATTCTCAATCTATCAGCTTGTAGTCTTTTATATACATCTTGAATTTCAGCCTCTGTGTTTGAAAAGTAAGGTGCCTGCTGCTCTGAAGATCTGGGATTATCTTCGGTATTATCATTGTTTCTAGGGCTGGGAGAACCTTCTTGACCGACTTGAACGGTCCCTTTTCTCCTATACATCATTTTTCTGGGTAATTCTTCAAGCAAAGGATTACGCAAGGATCTTCTCCCTTGCATACAAATTTCACTTTACCGGTTGAGAGATTTGTTCGAAGTCGCCACCTACAACTAGGAATTAGTTTTTTTTTTTTTTTTAAAACCAAGGTTCTCACACAAAGTAGTCCCCAGCGGAGTCGCCAAATCTGTTGCGTTTTTTCCCAAACTGGATGCTTCCCAGTTATCCCTACAAGGTAGCCATCATTGATCAACAGGATTTCCGGGCCAAGGGCCAACAGTACAGGAGATAGACCCTATAAATATCTCCTCTCCTTCTTTAGGCTCTACAGAACCAAGGGGGGTATTCCCTATTCAACATCCGTAAAATATGCACGTGAACTTACTAGGATGTTGACACAAAGCAGATAAATCCTCTCTTATGCAGACCAAAACTGTAAAATACGTGCAAAAGGGCTAGCTTTGGGCCTATGCTCAGTTGTGAAACGGAGGATTTTAGTCCTAAAACTACTTCTAATGTCTTAAAAGTTTATATTTGGAGTTTGAATTTGTATTTTGTATTCGGATGCAAAACTGGGACCTTGGGTTGTAACCTCAATACAAGACCAGACTGGTGCCTATCTCAGGGGTCAGAGTCAATAGACATACACATGTGAATGATTACCATAAACTTGAATCAATAACTAAGTTTCAAGGGGAAATTTTTTAGTGTCTGCCTTACAAATACTTCCCAAGACTGAGTATCTGGTCGGTCATTCATACTTAATGATATCCCTGTCGCAGCATACCCTTCCCAATGATTAACCTAAAACATTTAATTTGTTCCTTGAACAAAGGTAAGAGATTAGACATTCAACACAGAAAATCCATGTTCCTGAATCCCAAATAACCCTTAGCTATTTAGATTCAAAAGAAAAGATGCCCACAACTTGGAGACAAACAACTAAACACATGCAACGATGCATTTCTCATATAAAAACAACATGAAACTAGCAAAACTATGCATAAAACATTCAACATATGATTCATAAACTCACAAGACACCAAAACAAAGCCACCAGCAAAGTTGTACCTTATTATCTCACCAAAATTTGCCCAGTCTCCAACCTCTAAAAAAAAAATGAGTAACACAATTCTGATATAAACCAAGAACGTGTACTCAGCAATCAAGGTACATGTCATTTTCAAAATGCTGCCTGATACATCGCACCATCAAAATGGCGCCCAAAACATTCAATGCAGTAGGCAGAAGAAGAAGGGAGCGATTGAATTCGGGAAGTGTGCCACCGCTTGGAGATTTTCCTTTAAAAAATGGTAGCTGGCTTGTCTCTTCAGACCCATACCTCTACAATTTTGCCATTAATGGCCAACCTACCAATTTCGGGATGCAACAACGGTTCGCGTGCTTTGCAATTCTTCCCGCCTGAAATGCGTCTGTGAACACAGGAAATCCTTTGCTTTCTGAAAATTTGAAACTGGTCGTCGATTTCCCTTCTCCTGCCGAGATCTGTGGCTTCAAATCATACTGAAAAGTCAACAACCAATGAAATTATGCCATGCAGGCGCATTATCCCCTTTGACTTTTCACAGCGCGAACATACATTGTATGTTTTTCGCTCATTTTTGTCTTTTCACCTTCAAATCTTTGTATATGCAGTTGTATATACATACAACTGCCTTTGGACACATGTGACCCCCTGATTGGTTCTCTATCGCTGTGCCTTTGCATCTCCATCGGCGAGAAAATGTATCCTCTTTTTTGCACCTGCGGTTGTATATGCAATTGTATATACATACAAGGGCAGACCCCAAATCTTTTGTAAAACAAATTTGAAATTACCATCGGGTCCAAGCCTTGTATCTAAATCCTTTGTATATCACATTGTACAAATGCAATATACATACAATCACGGGATCTATTGCATTTATCAATCGGATTGGAAAAATATTGAAATCCGGTGTTGTATCTACACCTTTGCATCTCACATTGTATATCGCGCATACAATGTGCAACATACAACCCACGGACCCCAACTACTTATCTGCCACAACAAACTTTCCTTCGCGTCCGGGATTGTATGTTTGCTTTGTATTTTGCATTGTAAATAGCACATACATACAATCCGGGACATACAACTGTGCGGACCCACCATGCTTTTGAAGGCCGTTGACTTTGACTGCTTCTGCTTTTCATATTTCTTTGTATCATCACTTGTATGTGCGATTGTATATCGGGAACATACAATCCCAATATACAACTACGGATTTCACCCGGTTCATACCACAAATTTGAAACAATTTTGATTCCGGCCTTTGAATGCTCCATTGTATATGCCATTATACATCGGGAACATACAACCCAAGATACAAAGGAATGCATTGACTTTTCAACCCTGCTTTTCTATCAATGCTCGCCAAGTACAATTTGATAACATTTGATGTCCGGGATTGTATATTCTGCTTTGTATGTTTGATTGCATGTGCAAACATACAATTGTATACATATACAATTGGTGGACCCCACCCTTTGGTTCTTGCCTTGCATGTATCTTTTGTATCTTCATCGACCCGTCGGAGAAACCTAGGACTTTGGCCGCCGATAGACAAAGCTTTGCCGATATGCATTTTGTATCTTTTGCCTTGTATATGCATCGGCCCATCGGAGAGAACTTGGACAGAGCCGTCGACGGTCCTTGTCACACCGAAGATCATCCTAGTATATCTCATCGGCCATCGGAGGGACCCTTAGCTTGGCTGCCGATAGGCAAGGTCTCAGCGATGATCCCCTTTGGATGTTCGTTTGCATCTCCATCGGCCTATCGGCGGGAACATGAATTGGGCCGCCGATGCACTATGTCACACCGATAAAACCTTTGTATGTCCGCCCTTGCATATGCATACAACTGTGGACCCCACCGTCGCTTAAGGATTTTTGAACTTAACATTTTTTGTGACGGGAAAAGGAGGTAACACAAGGCAAAGGGGGCCGGTCATTCGACGAGCGCTATGACATGAAATGCATCTTAAGTGACAGATGACCTGCTGCAGACGGTCAACGCAGAAATAGAAGATACAATGCAGGAGGCCGAGGGAAAATAATACCTAAGGCATTAAGAGTTTGAGGGAACAAAAATACAGGCTTGCAGACTCGACTCAAAACCCTAACCCTAGGTGGGCACCACCACAGTCCAAGGGTTTCATGTTCGAAATTGCAAATTCAGAAAATTTGGTCCAAAACCTAGAACGGGACATTACATCAGCCCAACGCATCAATTATTAGTGTCTCCAAATAGCGGAGGTAGGGTTTTATGGCCTGCTGATATATAGATCTATAGCAACAAACTTTGATTTCTGATTTCCTTCTCTCTAAATTCGGCGCACAAGGTGAATAGATGCCTTCTTTTTCAGATCAGCGCTCAAGGATGCAAACAAGCATCCTTCAAGGTGGTCTTCAATCAAATCTACAACAATCTTCAACGAAGGTCTCCGACCAAATCTTCGATGCAATCCCAATGAATGATGTAGCAATGATGCTCAAACAAATTTCAAATATCCAAATGAAGTGCAAATGTGAACTCCATATGAATCCACCTCCAAGATGTAGTTGGGTTTTCATCCAAAATACCTTCATTCACAAGGGTTTTCATCCTTGGAATAAGTTGCAATAGAATTGCAAACAAATGCAAAGTTGACATGCCAAAAGATACCTTCAAATGCCCAAGTACACTTGTATTTATACCTGCCTTCTTTATTTTTCCATGAGTTGGCCGACTCAATGAAGCATTGGCACTCAAATCAAAATTTAAATTTCATTTTCCTTGCCAACTGGTCAACTTGGCTGACTTAATTCATTTCTTCCTTACCTTTGGTTGACTTGAATAATAGAGTTGGTGCCCAAAATGATTTGTTTTTAGCTTCTCTTAAATCCGACCTTAATAACCTCTTCACAAGGCCAACCATCTTCACTTGGCCGACTTACCTTGAGTGTTTTGACGCTCAAAGGTGAATTTAAAACATTTGTTTTGAACATCTTTATTTTAGCCGACCTAGAAACTTAACGATCTTTGAATTGGTCAACCAAGGAATTCATTTGAATTCGTCTTCTCCCAAGGGCCGACCTCCAATTGCAACTAGGCCGACTTAACAAGGAATTGGTGCTCCAAAAACAAAACATAGAAACTTTTGATGCAAATTTCAAATTAAATTAGAGATAACACTGAACATTAAGAGCAATGTTCTTCCACACCTTTCTAATCACCAGATCCCGATGTGGGCAAGGTGACAGCATACTAGTGCTTCAGAGTTAGCATTCATATCCCAAATCAACTAAAGTAACAATCTTCCACTTAGTGGGCATCCAATTATCTGGGAAGTACAAGGAAATAAAAACCAGGTGCATCCACTTATTCAACGGGAACCTGAGCCATGCATGAAAAGTAAATCCGGGTGCATCCACTTATTCAGTGGGAACCTTAGCTCTGAAGTACATCCACTTATTCAGTGGGAAGCCATTACAAGCAAAATAGAAGCTAACCTAATTGGCACATCCACTTATTTAGTGGGAAGCCATTACAAGTTGCATAACTAGGAGCATTACAATGATAAATCCCTGCCATATTAGAGCCTTATTTCTTGATACATAATATCACTGCTGTAGCAAAAGTCTCCTAGAAACAATTATATAAGAGGTAGCTTTGAACACACATAGATATCACAAGGTTAACCAAGCAATGACAAGACCAGAAGATCACCTCAAATCTGTCATAGAACAGAGTTCAGTCTGCTGTCAATAACAGCACTGGAAATGGCTCAGAATTAGCTGCTGTACGGTGCCATAGGCTGGTGAAATATCCACATTTGATGTAAACGTCTGCACAGGAGTCTCTTCCAAGACTTTACACTCAAAACCAACCCCATGGTGACTTCTACACAACAAATAATACCATTAAAACCCAAACATCTGAAATCTGGAAGCTACAGTCATACATACAGAGGGACGGCCTGCTGTAGGTGTACAACTAGTACAAGTGCCCAGAATCTACAAGAAAAGAGCTCAAAATGCATTCATCATGGTCGCCATATCAAGGTTATTCATTCCATACTCTATAGCAGCAAGTATGAATGAAAACTCCTCAGAATATGAAGTATCTCTGATGGTATGACACTGGATATAGTATGGCTGGTCTGGGACTCTTAATTCAGCATAAAAGGGACCACAAACTGCTCAGAACTGAGCAATTACCCTGCTTCATTGAGGCTGATCCATCAAACATAAGCATTACAAACAATTTCCATAAGTTTGCACTAAAACCCCAAGGCTGCTGTATGGCTGGGAAGTACGGCTAGTCTTGGAAAAAGCAAAGAATAACACTCAAACTCCAAAAATCCACACTAAAAACACATTCCAAAACAAACATAGAAAACAAAATGCATCACTCCAAACTAATCAAAATATATCAATCTCCATGATGGCTCTGTGCAACTCCTGATAGTGAAGCTGCCTCTTCCAGCTAGGGTGGATATCTCACCACCGAAACTAGACTTCTTCAAGAGAGTTTTCGTTCTCAAGAAGGAAGAAGATCTCACAAGTCCATTCTTGCAGCATAACAATATCTCAACAAGCATAACCCTCCAAATGAGCTCTTAACCTGCTTTTATAGGCATCTTTTAGGGATTTGCACAATAAAAGTGAATTATAAAATAGGAAAATATACTTTTTTCTCTCAACTCCAATATTTCACCCATTTAGCCTTCACTTTTATGTGACAAATTAAAAGATTAACTTTTCCCTTTTAAAATGAGCTATCATACCCTTATACTTTATGATTATTTGCCAACTTATAAGTCTAAGTGCAAATAATTAATTATAAGCTCATTAAAATATAACTTTTTGTGGAAAATCCCAAACTTCACTAAACTACTAAATAAACTGCACCAACATGCTCCACACGGTTTGGGATGAATAACGACGCCTTCCGGGTGACTTTCTAAAAATAGACGGCTCCTCCAAGAATCTTGGAGAGCTATCCGGGAAGTTGAACAGACTTCCGAAAGTTGCATAGCCATCCCGAGACATAACTGAGCTCAAATCCAAAGCAAACCATCACAAATAACTGAACCTATGCTCTCCACAACTTACGGAGCTCCCTAACCAAGTCAGATAGCCCACCAAAGCTCAAGGAAATAGGCTATTGGACACAAACTTGGCTAAACGCCAAATTGGGACATTACAAAATTAGACAGGGTTCTCACAGTGGTATCAAAGCAATGTATCTCGGTAGCCTGCAGGGTAGAATTCAGTTGGGAAATCAGTTTGTTTCAGCCACATACTAAGTGTCTTCAATGGATAGAAGTATGGATGATATTCTATATACTTTTGCACGTGAACAAGAAGCCATCCAACTCTTTGAAGAATATCAGAGCATTCCAGATAGGGTTAATTATTACTTGAGTATAATTGTTATGATGAAACCTGGTACAAGAGGCTTGGTGAACTACATTAAAAGAACAAGGAAAGAAAAAGAAGAAAGGAAGAAAGAGAAGAAAGAAGGTGAAAATAAGAGCTTCAAATTTTATAAACCATTTCAGCAATCTTATAATCAGCCACAAAGGAAGAGCAAAAATCAGTTGAGGAATGAACATCGTTGCTTCACATGCCATGAAGTATGGACACCTAGTCATACATGTGGAAACAAAGAAGAATCACTCAGTGCATCTACAAGTGGGAGTCTCTATGATGATGATAAAGTTGATAGGAATGCCGATATGTAATTTGTCAAATCAACAACTATTGACCATACATATGAAGACAATACCACCTTTGAAGAGCATGCATCTACAAATGTTGAGGATATGTTTAATGAAGATGACACAATAATAGCTTTGGGTACAAATTTTGATTTAGCCAATGAAGTTGAAGGAGATCATGAAGACCTCAATTGTAATATACACCCCTCTTGGTGGTTTTCCTGTTGTTGGTTTTTTTTTTTGGTTTTGTTTTTCTGGTTTGTAGTTGTGTTTTTTTTTTGTTTTCCCATTCACAACATTTTGCAATAGTTTAATAGTGAATTACTTAACATGCAAACATACCCATATATCAAAATGAAATACATCAATTAAACTAATAAGACCCAGATGATAAAATAGCATTTATATTACTTTCAACACATACCCATTTTTAGACTTCTTGTGTTCACTGTTGTTCATGTACAAATCAGAAACCTGGCACTGTAAAAACACTTCCATCTGCTCCAAAAATACCTTATCTTTTATCAACAAAGAATGGACAACAAAGATAAGTGACAGATGATAAATATCAGCATGAAATGATGTTTCAATACCCAGCTCTCCTCACTCAAAGTCTCGCGCCTGCCCATGTAGGGATGTACGACCCATATTGGAGTGTCCACCTACAACAAATGCTCACGCTGCCCTTGGAAAAATCAGTCTCAATGCCGCTGGTACTGTGCTAGGAATTTCAACGTCCAAGAGAAGATATCTATCAGCTATCAAAAACCCTCCAAAACAATGATTATTGAGGTACAGACTGCCCTAGATGAGGTACGGCCAACATAATGTGCAGAAATCAGTCACAAACACACTCCCAAAATCTCCTCAATTTGCATCCTCATAGTATTTCAAAGCTGCTCACAAAAACTGAGTATGAAACCCTGTAAAAACCCCATCAAATTCATCAATCGAAGCACAAGCGTGTTCCCTGAATGAGACCACCAGCAGACCTTCCAGATGATATCTCTCAACCACGTAAAAGGTGTTGTTTGTAGAGGATTTCATCCCTACAAACCCTTGGAATTTCCAGCTTCAAAGCCAAAGCTCTCCAAAACAATGCACAACAATAGTTAAGTGAATGAATTGAATCAAAAATGAGTTTTTTTTCCTTTTGTTCTCCTCATCCCAACGCCCAAGATGAATATTTTATTTTTAATGTTTTTAATGTCTTTTAAAAACTCCTTATATCCCCTTAAGTTGGGCGCCCAAGTGCCTAGCACAACACAACTTTAAAACAACTTATAACTCCCTTATAAGTCACTTCATTTTATAAAGTAACTTATAACTTTAAAAAGATATTATAAGTTAAATATTTAATTTAACTTAAATATCGACACTTAAAATATTATTCGTTGATCATTTCAAATGTCATGAGACGAGTGCTAGATGCTCCCACTGGCATTACTAAAATTGGAAATATCGAAACCAACTCCATCGGTGACCCCTGCCTGACTTACAGTCCTAGAAATTGTGTCCAAGACACCCTCGGAAAGGAAAGATGAACTCAAACAATCATCCAATTGTGCCAGAGCTGCTGGAAATCCCCACAGAAGTTCCCTAACCAACAACCATCAGCCTACGGGAACCCTAGAATAGGCTAATTGTACCCACTTGTCAAACTGGCTAAGAAGGGGACATTATAGTTTGCCCTCCCCAAAATTGCTTGTCGTCAAGCAATCTCAGCTCAGGATGCTATAATATATGTTCACTCTCCCATGTTGCGTCCTCTACTGGTAGGTTTTTCCATTTGACCAAGTACTCCTTGATGATCCTCTTCCTGAGATTCCTCTCCCGTGTATCAATGATAGCCTCTGGAATCAGGATTAGCTTCCCTTCCTTGTCCAAAGGTGGCAACTCAGATGAAGAAACAACATTATGTCCAAGTGCTTTCTTGAGCTTGGATACACGAAATACATTGTGCACCCTGCTGCTGGCTGGTAGCTCAAGCTCATATGCAACTTCTCCCACTCTCTCAGACACTGAATGGACCATAAATCCCGGGTTTTAGCTTCTCTAGTCCACTCCTTTTGAGAGTAGACTACCTGTATGGTTGAAGCCTTAGGTAGACCATGTCCCCAACCTCAAAATTGCACTCTGCTCGGTGCTGATCTACATACAATTTCTATTGATTTTGTGCTTGTTACAGATTCTCCTTAAGCTCCTTCATGATGTTTTGGCTTTCTTGCAACAAGTCCTTTGCCTTTGGTACTCTACTATCACCAAGTAGTAAATCCATGAAACTAGGGGCATCATATCCATATAAAGCTCTAAATGGTGTCATCCTGATAGACATATGGTATGTAGTGTTATAACAGTACTCCCCAAGATGCAACCATTTGATCCATGCTCTCTGCTACCCCAAAACATAGTTTCTGAGATACCCTTCCACCCATTTGTTCACTATTTCAATTTGCCCATCTATCTGTGGGTGGTAACTGGTACTAGGAGTAAGCTCGGTGCCACACAACTTAAACAACTCCTGCCAAAAGAGACTTAGGAACTTGTCCTTGTCATTCACAATCCCCTTAAGTATCCCATGTAACCTGAAGATCTCCTTAAAAAATAGTTCAACCACCTGTACTGCTGTGTATGTCACTGTTATAGCGAAGAAGTGTGCAAATTTGGTCAGCCTGTTGACCAACACAAATATGCAATCCTTCCCTTCTACCTTAGGTAGCCCAATGATAAAGTCCGTGGAGATATATTCCCATTTCCTATTAGGAATGGGTAAGGGCTGAAGTAGTCTAGCTGGATATGTGTGTCCATTCTTATTCTGATGGCAAATAGGGCACTCCCTAACATACTTAAGAACTTCATTCTTAAGTCCCTTCCATGTGAAACACTCTCGAACTTGCCTGTATGTCTTGAAGAAATCAGGATGACCAGCCATAGGTTTATCATGGAAAGTCCTCAATATCTTGCCCTTAATTGCAAGTTAGGTACTAGGAAAATCCTCTCCTTATAGATAATCAAGTCATTGACCACGGAGTACCTGTCATCATGCACTATGCCCTCTATGATTCCTATTGCCCAAGAATCCTTAGCATACTCTGCTGAATTGACTCTCTAATCCACAGAGATCTCCCCTAATAGACACAAGTGGGGTCTCCTAGATGGTGCATCTGCTACTACGTTCTTCCCTTTGACATATTTTATGTCAAAGTCATATGCCTATAGCCTGCTCACCCACTTTTGTTGGCAATCATTAAGATCCTTCTAGTTCATGAAGTACTTAATGCTATTGTGATATGTCTTAATGATGAACTTGCCCCCAACCAAGTATGGTCTGAATTTGGCCAATGCATGCATTATGGCCAACATCTCCCTGTCATACACTGAATATCTCCTCTCCACCCCCCTGAGCTTCCTGCTTTCAAATGCTATGGGGTGTTTCTCCTGCATCAACACTACCCCAATCCCCTCTCCAGAAGCGTCACATTCCAACTCAAAGGGCTTGGAGAAATCTGGAATTGCCAACATAGGGCAAGTGGACATCAACTACTTGAAGTGTTCAAAACACTTTTGTGTTGAGTCTGACCATATAAAGGCTCCTTTCTTGGTCAAGTTTGTAAGTGGAGCTGCAGTCTGTGAGAAGCCCTTGACGAACCTCCTGTAGAAACCACATAACCCAAAGAATCCCTTGAGCTGAGAGAGATTCGTAGGTGTAGGCCATTCTATGATAGCCCTTATCTTCTCTGGATCAACTCTCGCTCCTTTGCACTGATAATATGACCAAGGTAAAGAAACCCAGTCATGTCGAAGTCACACTTGGACTCCTTGGCATACAAAGACTCACTCTCCAATATGCTCAACACCTCAAGATGCCTCATGTGCTCCTCCCAGGTTTTACTAAAAATCATAATGTTGTCAAAGAAGATCAACACAAATCTCCTCAACTACTTCCTGAATATCTGATTCATACAACTCTCAAAAGTAGCCGGTGCATTAGTCAATCCAAACAGCATTACCAAGAACTCAAAATGACTGTAATGGCAACTAAAGGCAGTTTTCTCTATATCCTCCTCCCTCATCCTGATCTGATGATATCCTGATCTCAAGTCAATTTTAGAGAAGTAGAAAGCTCCGTGGAGCTCATCAATCAGCTCATCAATGCAAGGAATAGGGTATCTGTTCTTAATGGTCTTCTTGTTTAGTGCACGGTAGTCAATACACATGCTTATGGTCCCATCCTTCTTTTTG
This sequence comes from Cunninghamia lanceolata, assembly GCA_027924645.1. Lineage (NCBI taxonomy): Eukaryota > Viridiplantae > Streptophyta > Pinopsida > Cupressales > Cupressaceae > Cunninghamia > Cunninghamia lanceolata. The sequence continues at coordinate 13,746,035 of BSBN01001271.1, forward strand.
ACAAGTACAACTGCAGAAGCAAATGGGCTCTTGCTGGGTTTGATGTGCCCCATCTCTAACAAGTCCTTGATGGTTTTCTCTATCTCATCCTTAAGCCTCTTAAGATGTCGATAGGGTGTGGTAATCATTGGTTTTGACCCATCCTCCAACTCTATAACATGCTCTATCCCTCTGTCAGGTGGCACTCCTAGTGGTATACTCCCAAACACCTTACTGTGCTTGGTTAACAACTTCTAGATGTCAGGATGGTGGTTGTTTTTCTGTTGTTGCGGAACCTCTGACATGATTAAGCACTCAGCTGCCCACTCCACCTGGTCATGTCTAAGCATTCTCTCCATCCTCTTGAGAGAAACAACTCGAGGCCCTCCATCAGATAATGCCCTAAGCACAATCTTTTTGCCATTGGATTCAAATTTCATTTCCATATTGTGCAAGTTCATAGTGAACTATAATAGTCATCATCCAGTGCATGCCTAAGACCACATCAATGTCACCAATGCCAACTACGTAAAATTCATCCTTAAGCTCATACTCACCCAGCCGAATACTCAAACTAGAAATCTTCCTAGTGCATGTGAGTTTGAGGCCATTTGCTACCATCACCTTAAAACCTTCAAACTCCTCAGTCTTGAGTCCTCGTTTTGCAACAAGTCCCTCGTCTATGAAGTTATGGGTTGTACTTGTATCAATGAGGGTAATTATGCGTTGCCCACCAAGAACTCGTCTAACTCTGAAAGAACCAACTTTCTGGAAGCTAGAAAGTTGTGCCATCACTCCTTCACCATCACTCCCCTCTTGGGATGAGTTTTCATCATCGTTGTCCTCCTTATCAAATTGTTGATCTCATTTTTTAGAATTAGTCTTTTTGACAAAAAAGTATTCAATTTGCTTGGCCTTTGACTTGTTAAGGCATCTATGAGATGGGTCCCATGGTTCTCTACAATGGAAACAAAGTTTCTTCCTCCGGTACTCATTCAACTGCTCATTACTCTACTGATTTGTTTTTCTCTTGGCTGGTTCATATCACACTGAAATGGCTTCTTGTCCTCGTCCCTTTTATTATTATATACGGAAACCCCTTGGTCTGAAATTTACTTTTTGAAGTAGAAGACTCCATGTCGCTAGCCTTCTTCATGGCTTCATGTAAAGAGAGTGGATTAAGGCCCTTGATCCAGCCTCTTAATGGATCTGTGAGTCCATCTATAAAGAGAACCACCATTCTACGCTCTGAGATATCAGTGACCATCACCGATAACTTCTGGAACTCAGATATGTAGCTATCTACTAAACCCCATTGTTTTAGTTGTGCCAATTCCTTGAATTGTAACTCTGGATCCTTCTTGTCAAATCTATCAATCAACCGTCCAGTGAACTCTGCGTATGAAGTGATCGATCATGTCCAAGAGTGATCTTCCCATAGTGCCACCACTCATGGGCACTGCCATCGAGATGTAGGACAGCATAAGTAATTGCCTCCTCTTCTGGCATAGGACTAAACTGAAGGAAACTATCTAGCTTCTACACCCACACCCTCGCTGTTGTCTTCCCTGACCCATCAAAATATGGAATATTCAACTTATTCACCTTTTTCTGTAACTTCTGTTGTCTACCACCCCTGTTGGGCCTATGTTTCATTCTCAAATCTGAATATTCTCAGAAAGACATTTCAGCTCAAAACTCATCACTAGAAGCCCGCCAATCTCTAATAATCACATCCTGAAACTCAAGCTGAGTAGGCTCGGAGTTTGGGGTATTGTGTCGTGGGGTGAAAGTAGGCATGCCAAGTCTATCATATGCTATGTGCTGGTTAACTGTTCTGTTATTAATAGATCCTTCCCCATCATTCCTTTTGTCCTCATCATCTCTATTTATGTTCCTATTATTATTGTTGCCTTCATCGTTGTTCCTATTTCTGTTATTGTTGTTGTTGTTGCCAGCATTCCCCAAAGCTTGGTTAGCTAGAAGGTCCACAAGACGATTAAAATTATGTTGTATCTCACGTTGTCCCCTAGCCAAATCATTTAGAATATCTCTAGTATTGGGTTCTTCACGATCTTTGTCCCCCATCCCTACGTAAACTTTGTCAACACCTGTTAATGGGTCTATGTGCGGAGGTACTTTCAGATTCGACTGTGACCTGTTTCTTCCTAGATAGTATTGGTGTGTATTGATGTGCATTACTCACTGAATACTCTGCATGTTTTTTCTGTCTGACCTCACAGGATGGCAAGATGAGTTGTGCTCTGATACCACTGTAATATACACCCCTGTTGGTGGTTTTTCTATTATCAGTTTTTTTTTTGGTTTTGTTTTTCTGGTTTGTATTTGTGTGTTCTTTTTTTTTGTTTTCTCATTCACAACATTTTGCAATAGTTTAACAGTGAATTACTTAACATGCAAACATACCCATATATCAAAATGAACATACATCAATTAAACTAACAAGACCCAGATGATAAAATAGCATTTATATTACTTTCAACATATACCCATTTTCAGACTTCTTGTGTTCACTGCTATTCATGTACAAATCAGAAACCTGCCACTATAAAAACATTTCCAACTGCTCCAAAAATACCTTATCTTTTATCAACAAAGAATGGATAGCAAAGATAAGTGACGGATGATAAATATCAGCATGAAATGATGTTTCAATACCCATCTCTCCTCACTCAAAGTCTCACCCTGCCCATGTAGGGATGTACGACCCATATAGGAGTGTCCACCTACAACAAATGCTCATGCTGCCCTTGGAAACCTATCCAAATCATTCTCAATGCCGCTCGTACTGTGCTGGAAATCTCAACATCCAAGAGAAGATATCTATCAGCTATCAAAAACCCTCCAAAACAATGATTATTGAGGTAGGACCTGCCCTAGATGAGGCACGGCCAGCATAATGTGCAGAAATCAGTCACAAACACTCCCAAAATCTCCTCAATTTGCATCCTCATAGTATTTCAAAGCTGCTCACAAAAACTAAGTATGAAACCCTGTAAAAACCCCATCAAATTCATCAATCGAAGCACAAGCGTGTTCCCTAAATGAGACCACCAACAAACCTTCCAAATGATCTCTCACTCACGTAGAAGGTGTTGTTTGCAGAGGATTTTGTCCCTACAAACCCTTGGAATTTCCAGCTTCAGAGCCAAAACTCTCCAAAACAATGCACGACAATAGTTGAGTGAATGAATTGAATCAAAAATGAGTTTTCTTTTTTCCTTTTGTTCTCATCCCAACGCCCAAGATGAATATTTTATTTTTAATGTTTTTAATGTCTTTTAAAAACTCCTTATATCCCCTTAAGTTGAGCGCCCAAGTGCCTAGCACAACACAACTTTAAAACAACTTATAACTCCCTTATAAGTCACTTAATTTTATAAAGTAACTTATACCTTTAAAAAGATATTATAAATTAAATATTTAATTTAACTTAAATATCGACACTTAAAATATTATTCGTTGATTATTTCAAATGTCATGAGATGAGTGCTAAATGCTCCCACCGGCATTACTAAAATTGGAAATATCGAAACCAACTCCACCGGTGACCCCTACCTGACTTACTAAAAAAAGTAAGTCCTAGAAATTGTGTCCAAGACACCCTCAGAAAGGAAAGATGAACTCAAACAATCATCCAATTGTGCCAGAGCTGCTGGAAATCCCCACAGAAGTTCCCTAACCAACACCCATCAGCCTACGGGAACCCTAGAACAGGGTAATTGTACCCACTTGTCAAACTGGCTAAGAAGGGGACATTACAGTCTGCCCTTCCCAAAATTGCTTGTCGTCAAGCAATCTCAACTCAGGATGCTAATTGTACCCACCTGTCAAACTGGCTAAGAAGGGGACATTACATCAATGAGCCTACTTGTGTTTGGACACTAAATCATGTTGATGATGATGATTCTTTGTTTGAGCCTAACACTGCCCTAGCTTCAAATCAGAAATTGTGTAAAGAAGTGTCATAGAGGTAGCTGATTGTGAGAGTGAAGGTCTTCAAGATCAATGAGCAAATTCATTCTATGGAGGTATGGGTACTATTGATGATCGATTACTTGAGCATAGTATTGTTACACCATCTTTACATAATGGTTGCAAGGAATCAGTTAATAAGTTGTCTGACTTAAAATGTAAGAACCCTTGCTAAATCTGATCCAATTTTCTGATTCTGATTTGAGTTTTCTGATTTTGTTTCTTGTTTGTTTTCAATGGTTTTTATGAGTTTTCAATGTGGGAATGCATTTTCATATGAAATATCAACAAACTAATGAACTGAAAACATACATCAGAGATCTGATATAACTCAGAACAACAGGGTTTTTCTTATTTCAAATTAAAGATTTGAATAAGGAAATTGATTACAACATACCCGATTGGGTTACACCTCTTCTTGGCACAAGATGAAACCCTACAAGACAAATAGAAGACTGATTTTGATGTCTACTGTTCACACTGAGATCTAATATGAAAATTCTGATGAAGACAATGTTGGACAGCTTCAAAATAAGCCACAAACCCCTCCCAAAGGTTAGCACTAGTGTCTCAATGTAGGCGCTCAAACCCTAGGTGTCAAATGATGGATATTAGACACCAATGGAATGGTAAATATGCCTCAAAACTCTGATTTACAAAATCAGAAATGTCTGATGCAAATTTCTGATGTAAACAGTGACTGAAAATCTTCATTCATATGACATGATTCTCCTCCTATGATGAGCGCTAGTCTCCGAATGATGTTAGAAACCCTAGGCAATGAGCATAGATGTCTTTCTCCTCCAAACAAGCCCACGATCTGCCTATATAACCACCCAGATCTCCAAATTACTCTCAATGATGTCAAATGCTCTAGAAACCTTAGCGGCCAGCAATGGTAATATTCAGATCTTCCTTCAAAAACCCAACGATTTCCATCATAAACCATGCAATATCAATGCCAAATCCTTCTCAAATAACCTGCAATCGATTATCCTTGAATCTCCATCATATCAAATTGACATTTTGGCACAAATCATGTCAATTTGTCCTTCAAACCCTAGCTGATGTAACCTGCAGAAAATGATGTCCTTGTAGCTCCAAAAAGATGTAAATACCTGCAAATAAGTCCAATGGCAAGCCCCATATGGATTCATCTCTCAAAGTGGATTGGGTTTTCGTCCACACCACTAATTTTTTAAGGGTTTTCATCCTCAGAAAATGGCTGAAACAAAGTTGCAGCTCAAAGAGAAAATCTCCAATATCAAATGACAAATACGCAATGATGGAAAATGACCTCCAATTGTCCTTTTTTATAATCCACAAGTTGGGTGCCCAAATTTGTCACAATTTATTTGCATTTCATGTCCACCTCCATAATAAAATAATATTTTATTTTAATTTTCTGTAATATACACTGTCCTGTAGGGGTTTTATGCCAATAGTTTTTTTGTTTTCTGTTTCGGTCTCACTGCTGATTGTGTTAAGGGTTTGTTTGTGTTTTGCATATGATTGTTTTTGCAATATAACAATGAAATATGGTGCATGCAACAATACCTAGAAAAACTATAACAGATATGCATAAAATAACAAAGACTCAGATCATAATATTGCTGAAAATGAATTATAGAGACATACCCATTTCATTTTCTTCAACTTGGTATTTTTGTTGTACATGAACCAGCAATACAAATTTTGGAAAATCACTTCTAAACATTAGCAAATGAAATGTCTTCTTCAAACAACGATTGCCATGAAATCTATAACCCTAGGCGCCCTTGATGAGTGAAATAGAAGTCACAAAAATGGAGATATATTACTCCTTGCTGCCTCATGCCAATGGGAAAACCTGTACCCCCTGTGATGAGCTGCTACAACAAAGAACCCTACTCCAAATGCTTCTCAATCCACCTCAAAATGCCCTCAAACTGATCTGCAGCTTGTCCTAGAGCTCCCACGCCCAGCTAGGACTGGAAACACTATAAAAATCAGATGATATGACTTCCTTAAAGGGTACGACCAACCTATGTAGTGGTACGGCCTGCTTGGAATGATATCAAATATACCAATAACAACTCTGAAATTTGTCCCTAAACCTTATTGATCAGCTGCTCACAAAATCAGGGTATTATCATGGTGAAACTTCATCAAAATGCACCAATCTAAGCGCATTGTGAAGCCTCCGTATGAAGCTCCTAGCAATGCTCTCGATGTTGTCTTTCAAACACAAAGAGAGCGATTCCACAGAGGTTTACGTCTCTACAAAACTCTTGTTCAACCTCAAAGCCAAGCTCCAAGTTTGCACAACAAAATATTTTCCAAGAGTGAATGAATGCCAAAATGAAATCCCCTTTTTCCTTTTTGTTCCTTGACTTGCAACGCCCAAGAGGTTATTTTATTATTTTAATATTTTCATGGCTTAAGCCCCTCATGAAGTGGGCGCCCAACCTAGCACAATGTCTTTTTCAAAACAACTTGTAATAACCATATATTAGTCACTTTAATAAAATAAAGTAAGTATAGTTTTTAATCCATTATAAGTTAAATATTTAATTTAACTTATATTTCAATAAATAATGCTTTATTCCTCGATCTCCTCAAACCCCATGTGATAAGTGCTAGGTACTTCCAACCGGCAGTGCTATGAATGGAAAGTCAAGTAGACTCCCTCGGTGATCCTCCTGCCTGACTTACTATAAATAGTAAGTCCTAATAAAATGTTCCCAATTAGGTTTCCTAACCAACTCCATTAGCCTACGGGAACCCTGGAATAGGCTAATCACTCCATCTGTCTGTCTGGGCTAAGAAGGGGACATTACATTTTCCCACCTCCAATTGGTACGTCTAAGTCATGGAATAAAATGTTATTTTATTTTTATTTTATTTTTCACTTTTCCAAGTGGGACGCCACCCTTGGCATTAAAATATTATTTTTATATTTGTCGTTTTATTTTATTTTATTCTTTTTATTTTTCCCACTTTCCATCCTCCAAGTGGGTGGCTCCACTCCAAGGCAAATTATATAATTACATTTGACTTCACAAAAATTACCACAAAATTAATCCGTCATAATCCAACTTCGTTTTGCCAAGGAAAAATAGTTAAATGCATGATTTAACTACTCAAAGTGACTTTCCATTCTCCAAGCTTTAAGTTATTTTCCAATTTTCCAATTATCTAAGTCACTTTGCAACAATGGCTCAAAAGGGGACATTACATAAAAGGAGATATACATAGCATAGAAGATGTTATGAGGACCCAAGCCATGTGTGATGAATGGCTAAAGAAAGCTAGAGAAGCTAAGTTAATTGCTGCTCTAGCAAAACATCACCTATAGAAAATTTAAATTTTCTAATGCTCACATAGATCATGAAAAACAAGAACTAAGGCAACGACTATGGGCATTACTTCAAAGGGAAAACACTATGATGGTAGAACATGAAGACTCTAACATTCCTTATGTTGATAATGATTGGGATGTACATCAAGAATATGAAGCCTTGAGATTAGAGGAGAAATGTTCACATTAAGGTACAATTTGCAGCCATGAGGTAGAGGTTATGACAAGTAATACATTTGGTTTTCAGCTTGATACACGTCTTGGATCAGCACATAAGGATGAACATCCGACCATTAAAGAAATTGAACATGAAGACTATGACGACACTATTGGAAGGCATGACGGAAATGTTGATTATATGATTGTGAACAATAGTCCATTATCTTCATATGATTTTATTAATCATAAGGTGATGGAAAGGTTCTATGTGGGTGACTTTGGTGTATGGGATGGTCACTTTAACACTTTGAGTTTGAGTGTTAATGAGGGATTATTAGCTTATGACAGTGGAAGTAGTCCCAGGATGAGTCTAAATCAAATTTTCAGTTTTAACATGTACAGCAACCTCATGACTGAAAATTAGACCTATGTGGATGCAAATTGTAACAACACTATCCAAATCCAACTAAGTAAACCATTTATGTACAAAAATATGAGATGTAACACCTTATGGAGTCAACATGAAGATGAACAACAATGTGTTTATTGTTCTATTTCATATGTTAATTTCAACATATATGAGCATTATACTTCATAAGTACAAAATCTTCTATCAAAATAGAACTATAACAATTACTAGGAAGCTTACTACAAGCTATTAGTTTCCATAACATTTAACAAAAGTAAAGAAAGTGACTTTACTAGTTCATAAATACTCAAGCAGTATCATAATGTTCCTACAACATTATTATTAAACATCATAAATCAAGTACATGATCACTACTGAGTTCATCTTAGGTCATGTATTAAATCAACATGTAATCAATAACATGAATTCATCATGAGTCAAATTCAATACTTTCCTTGAAAATTTACATAACAAAATATATTGAAGATAAAAATTCCATGAATATTTATAGTCCACGGCATCTTGATGGATTCCTCGCTCTAGCTCCCTTCTTCGTACACCCGCTGACGAGAGAGCATCATAGAAGCGACATCCACCCTACCACGAAGCCATGCTTCCCTGTGCTATACACACAGGCAGCCCGACCCGTCTCGAGAAGACTAGATTCCTCAAGGTCGCCATACATGACCATGAATTTAACCATGCAATTCCTACCCATTGTGTCATGTCCCCGTTTCCGGCTTGATCATCAAGTGTATAATGGATTAGCCTATTCCTCATTCCCGGAGGCTAATTCTAAATGATGAGGGAATGAATTGGTTTCTGACTAACTCTATCTTTTTGTTTTGCAGGAACAAAGTTAGAAACCTAAAATTTGACTAAGTCTGAGAGTCATTTCATCAACTCCAGTGGTCACATTGTCAAATAATGCTTTCATGATGTTTAGGTGCATTTCTAGGAAATTCAAGCTCATTTTGGCGCCTAACTCTCAAATCCACTTGTAGCACTCAGTAAGGGATTTATTTTGAGGCGCTTCATGTGTTTAACCTCCTCCAACCTAGCGCCTAGTATTGAGATGAGTGGAGTGGGTATGAATGAGGCTTTCATGCTTGGGCGCCACTATCATGTTGAAGATCACCCAATGAGCGCCTTGGGCATTGAAGGCAAGAACCAAAAGATGAAGTCATCTATCAACCAGTTGAGCATTCACCCAACATGTGTTTGGGGTCATTGAAAGGAACTTCTCCAAGTGAAATTCATTTCCAAGGAGATCAATTAGAATTGTCAAGTAATGATGTCTTGAAACCTAGGCGCATATTGGGTCAAGAATTTTCCATTTGAGCGCCTAGCATGGGTGATTGATAGATTGCAGGCTTTGATGCTAAGGAACGTCACTTAGATGAATAATCAAAATTGAAATGAGAAACTCCTAGCCTAGGCGCAAAATTCCTCACTTCCGGCATCCAAAAATCAATTCTATGTGAGACGCACATTCTTGATAAAATGCTTCCATTTTGGCGTCTAGGATGAGAACTCACTCACATGGCTTATAACTTTGGAATTGATCAAGTTAGGTGAAGTCGAAGAAGGTAAGTGCACTCTACTACCTATCTCACCCTTAAAGTGCACCTAGACAAGTAAGGCGCTTATTCCACTTGCCTAAGACTCCATTAGCGCCCTAGGTTGATGATCTTTCCAGACAGCTGAAATGGCGCCCAGTGGATCTTTCAACTTGTATCAGGAAGAAGGGGAACATTCTTAGTGTTGTTCAATAATCCAAGTGATAAAGTTAACAAGAAATAGAGCCAGATGATAAAGGCGCACTTCTTGGTCTCCATCACCTCAAAGATGCGCCTAATGCAGTTTGGTGTCAACTTCCCTCTTTCCAACCTCCAAATGGCGCCTACAGTCTAAAAGGTTTTCATTGATTAATGTTAAGTGTTTTGAGCATATGGAGTCATCAAACTCTACTAGGCGCATACCTATGCTTTTGCAACCTCAAATTGGCGCCTAGGGTTCAGACATCTTCCTAAGGCGTGGTTCTGCTTCTCCATGACCCTGTTTTGGCGCCTAACTTGGAAGCACCTTGTAGACTTGGATTAAGATGGAATTCACCTCCAGAGTGTTAGGTACAATCTCATGACTCCTGAGCTTTGAATATGCGCCTAGAGCAAGAGTGGGATCTTGAAGCTCCAATTGATCGTTCACCTTGATTTGGAGATAAAATATCATCCAAGGATTCACTAATCTAATGTAGATCTTGATCAAATGTTGAGGCGCACTCTCTAGTCTCTGCCACCTTAAAGAAGCGCCCAGTTTGGAAAGGCGCCTATTCTGGTTCTCTCCACCCTCAGTTGGCGCCTAACCCTGAGAGTCTTGCAACTATGACATCATTTTGGCGCCTAGAATCTCTGGTCTCCTATTGGTCCAAGTGGTAACATCGGGATTCGTTCCAACTCATTGGATAAGGTTGCCACCTCAGAGGGAGTCATCAAATGGTATATGCCATTGGAATATGCTTTTGGGAAACGTGCCTTGGTTCCCCTTTTGTGCATTGAAAAACGTGCCTTCATTGCCTTTGGAAGGCCTATAAAAGGAGGAGCTCTCTCATTCATTTGGTATCTAATACTTTGGCGAATTTCTCTCTGCAAAGCTTGTAAGCTTGTAATCTTGAGGCCTGCGAGTTTCAAGTGTTGGGGTGATGCTCCCTCAACTGACAAGGTGATGCTCCCTTGTTGTAATGTGAGGTGTTGACATTAAGTTAACACCATTGAGTTTGATTGAGTTGATCAAGTGTAGAAGTCATTGTAGACATCAAGGCTTTAAGGCCTCCTTTTGTAATTCCATTTGAATAAGGTTGTAACTTCATGCTGTTGAAAGCATTATCCATGTAATAAGACATTGCAAGATGATTGAATTAAGTAATAAGACAAGTACCCATCTTTAAGGTTGATTCATTCAAGTAATTATCTTTGATGTATATCTCTAAGTTGTTGAGTAGTTGATGAGTTGATAGCAAGTAAAATTGTTTACGGAAAAATTTTAGTAGAACTAGTTGGGTATCTTACAGTGGTATCAGAGCTTTAAAATTTCATTCCAATATCCATCAGGGATATTACACATTGCCCGACAAACATATAGAAAGCAACTATAAATTCAGACGGTACTCATGATTCCAATCCTTCGGAGAACTTTCCGCTTGGAATCTACCAAAACAGTCATGTATGTTGGCTTAAGATAATTAACCTTTTAAACTAGGTTATTTTGGTCCGAGTATAAAAAGAAATCCCGTTGCTTGTTTTAATTACATAATATTATGTAAAAGTTATCCGTTAGCAAGTAGAGTTAATCCTTTCTTATTTACTTTGTTTAATGCATTTAAATAAGTTTTACCCTTTCATATTGCTTTTAAGCAAAACCCTCTACATATTACATTTAAGTAAATAACATTTACCCTTCATAATGCTTTTAGGTAAAACCCTTTACATATTATAGTTAAGTAAATAACATTTACCCTTCGTAATGCTTTTAAGTAAAACCCTCTACATATTACATTTTAAGTAAATAACATTTACCCTTACTAATGTATTAAGTAAAAGATAATTGTTTCCTCTAAATGATGCATTCAAGTAAATAAAGCTTTTGCCTAGATTAAAATATTCTTCCTCATCTATTAAAATAAGTATTATTAATAGCTATATGTGTTGGCAGTGAGCCAGCATCTCTCGCGGGATTCGTGACATGGCTTAACCGCCTCCCGTGGATTCATTAACTATGGCAGTTGTATCGAGCATTAATAGGTCGACCTTTTGGTGCAATGGCAATCGTGTTTCCAACAATTGGTATCAGAGCCAAAGGTTCCGGGTTCGAATCTCCCCCACAAGTGACGTTGGGGATTGTTGGCAGTGAGCCAGCATCTCTTGCGGGATTCGTGGCATGGCTTAACCGCCTCCAGTGGATTCATTAACTCTAGCGGTTGTATCAGGCATTAATAGGTCGACCTTTTGGTGCAACGGCAATCTGTTTCCAACAATATGATCATTTAAAGGTATGATTTGTTTTATTAACTACAATCTTCTTTTTGTTTCAGCAATATGCAAATAGAAATTTCCAAATAAACTACAGCAGTTGGATATTATTTCTATCATCATATTTTTTTATAACAACGAACAAGTTTTCTTGAATTAATTTTGTTTTATAGACTTAGGCGCCTCTAATGGAGGCGCCTCCATCAGAGAATGCCTCTCTAATGGAGGCATCTCCATTGAGGAGCGCTCAACGGAAACCTTCACAAAAATTTCTCTCTTTAAAAGAAAATAAGCCCTAGTTTTAGCTATTCAAGGTTTTTTTTAATTTGTTTTTACTTTCAGCATATCTCTGTTGTACATTCTTTGTTTGATTCCAGCTGCTCAAAATGTATGAGATTATTGTTTTATGCATTGATAAACCCTAGCCATTATATATATAATTTTATAGTTTTAGCTATGATGAAAATTGAGCTAAGTTTCATGTTTATTTGTTTTACACAGGTTTCCCAGCTAGTAATAAACCCAAATTGCCTCAGCTTGCCTTAATGGAGAAAAATTACAGCAGTGTTATTGAGTGATTTTGCCTCAGATTTTGGAAGAAAATCTAATTTGAGGCAAAGTCTTATTTGAGCAGCACATTAAAAAATAAGTATAGGAATGATTTTTTGTTATATTCATAACCAAACAGTGCTCAGATAATTTCAGATTTCCATATCTTATAAAAAATAAAATTGTTTTGTTTGTGCCCTGTCCTCCTTCCTGCTTCCTCTTTTCTTCCTATTTTTTCCTCCTTTTTCCTCCTCCCAACACTTTCTAATTTCTTCTTTTTATAGAGCAGTCCCCACTCCTTCCAGGTGTCTTATTTCATGATAAGAATTTGCCAAGTTAACCCTGTTAAAAATTTCCTAAGTCCTCCGCTTAGCACTTCATCAAGTTTTGGTTGCCATCTGTCTCTTTTCCAGTAGATGTTGGCACGACAGAGAATAAATATTATTTATTTCTTTGGTGTCAAGGAAAAAAATATATTTATCATTTGAAAACTCTCTTTATTTCATTATTTAAAATGAAACAATACTTGTGGCAATAAAATATTCTGCCAAATTATTTCCATTTGGCGGCATGATAAAATTTATATATATATATATATATATATATATATATATATATATATATATATATATTCCTTCCGGTCAAGAAAAACATTATTTCAATTTTATTTATGGAGAGTGATTTCTCCATCCTCTAATTTACTTGAAATTTTTTATTTAATTACTTAAATTAAATTGACGGTGGTATTTATTTTACTTAAACATTATTCATTATTCCATGTATAATGCACATATGTATATATGCTATATATGTACTTAGGTATAAATAATTACTGTATATGTGTGCATACTCGTATATACATATATATATTTGTATGTATCGTGTATAAACATATGCACCATATACTCATAATTAGTTTACTTAAGTGCATATATGCATGTATACGTATATGTCTTATATCTGTTCATATTCCGAATGTATATATTTTTTATGGAGTTATTAACAGAGCACTGAAACAAAGCAATTTGAGACACAACTACTATCCCACCCTATATGAAATCGTGAAGATGATTAATGTGTGTGTGCAAAGGTCATGCAGGCGACCTTGAGAGGAATCTAGATTCCTCTCTTCTATGATACTCTCCCGCTCATTAGAAGTAAAAGTTCCTGTCGCACTCAAACACCATGCTGTGGTTAGTTCATTATGAACAGTTTCCATATATAAAATAATATTCAAATATGCTCATAACATGGTATAAAATCACCTCTACTGATAATCATAATGAATAAAACATAATCACTCTGATGGCTAGATTATCATATATCTCTGATCTAAATGAACATGCATGCCTATACAGATTTTGGGCTAACAGTACTGTTTATGCATCATAACTATATATACAAGTCTGTATCCATAATACTGTGTCATGTAACAAAAAAAAACTATCTGTACCCAATAATATTGTATCATGAATAAAATAAAACTATTTGTATTCAATAATACTGTATCATGAACAAAATGGGCTATGACACAAATAACACTGCCAAGTTCATAGGATGATAGAGTATCAACCCTATGCCATTCTCCAATGATGAGGAGATGATGCAATTCTCCTCCAAACTCTTGAACAACCGCTGTCCTCCAAGAGTTATGTAAGAAATCCATGTTCCATGAAGTAGAACAACCATCTCCTATCAAGATATGGAGTAGAACTCCATCAATTAGGGCTGGAACACCAATGCCATCATGTTCTTTTCCATACCCTACACCCTAGTCTAGCTGAAACACAAATGTTAGTGACTCAAAATCAAATAGCATAGTAATACCTCCATACCTAGGATCATAGCTCAGCTGAAACTTCATTCCTCCAAGTGTATGCCACACAAAGGCAAGTGTCTCCATAAAAAATCCCTGAAGTAGGGCAGCTGCAAACTCTACCAAAGAGCCATCAACATGAAAGAATTGTATCCCATAATTAGAAAACTCCTCAAGTGCTCCATGAATGATCAAAGACCAACCTAAATCTGCATCACTCATATCTCTATCCACATATGTAGTCATAACACTAGTGGCTGATCCAAAAAGTGTATACTCCATAATGCCATCCAAGTCTATGATATGAGCCTTCAAATGGCTCTCCGAAAGAGGTGACACCAAAACCTCATGAAGCAAGCTATGTAAACACTCAAGGAATTTTGAATCATACCTCAAACCTGATTGCTCCACTTGCTTAGCCACCATACAAGGCTCATTCCTCATATGCCACATGCTTTGAATCTTCTTTGCCTCTGCCATGTCATGTTGTACTAACTTGGTCTTCTTGTGTCTTGGACACACAAATAAGACCTCATGTTTGTCTCTCAAATGAGTGCCAACAATAGAAGAAGACTTCTTACTATCATCCTCATGAGTAAGAGCTGCCAACTCAAGATTATGCAAAAACCAAAGACTCTTGTTCCAAATCAGAACAGTTGTCATACCTTTCCATAGTGTCTTCATTCACCTCAAACATCTTCTTCCTCCTTGTTGCATCAAGTGTCGATCTAACATGAGTCTCCCAAGGGAAATCACATGCCTCAAGGATGAAACTCTTGGCGGCTATATCATGATGATATGAAGATAAGGGACTATTGTCATACATCAGAAAATCAATCCTTACCTCATGCCCTAGGGTGATGTCTTCTATGATCTCAATCATCTCTCCTTCCATGAGTGGATGGTTATCAACAAGTGCTGGTCCACGAGACATCTCCAAGTGAAAATCAAGTGTACCATGTATCACAAACTCTGTCCCATGGTTGCAATCTGAATCTTCATGTGTATATGTCTCTTCTACCTTCATGACTTCATCATAGGACCCTTCAAGTCCTTCCTTCATGTCTCCACGTTTTACCAACTTCATGTTGCATTGTTTTTCATCGGATGTGGCTGTCATTGAAGTCTAAAATCCTGCTGTGTATGATGAAGAGTGTGCCATGCTCAACTCCCAACAAAGCTTCTCCACATGATCTTCTTATTCTCGAAGAGCCTCTTGAGTGCTCTTCAAATAATCCACTATATCCTTAAGCTCAAAGGTGAGCTTGTCCACCTCATCTTCTTTTCTTCTCAAAGCATCAAAGTATATCTCACCAAGTGTGAGGACATGATCTCTATCCACAAGTAGGTGTAGGTAGTTTGACTTCACCACACCCAATGCCTCCTTGAGTTCTTGAAAGTCCGCAAGATATAGACCTCCTTCAAAGTCTTCATGCCTCTCTTGAGCTTTCCAACACAAACCTGCCATCATCTTATGAATATGATCAAAATGGGTTAGAACTGCCACAACCATACCTTCATTTACCCTTAGTTAACCTTCCAAAGAATGTGACTTATGAGACCCAACACCTCCATACAAAATTTCTGATTGGTCTTCATAATCGTGCACCTCCAAATCAGCGTCCTTCATGGCCTCTTCTTCATTACATCCATGTGTGAAAACTAAGTCATCATCATGCTCAATCAAAGGGTCACCATCAAAGTAGTGGGTAGAATCTTCTACATCATGATCTACAATGGCTGATCTAGAAAGAGTATGTGCAGCTATAACCTCCTTAACCACCAAGGGATCCTTCAAATATTGCAATGTCAAATCAATCTTATCCAATTCACTTTGTTCACCACATGCTGAAATTTCTGAATTTCTCACATATGTATGAGCAACATCCATCTCAAGGACACCCAAACCACAAATTGATTCCTTGCCAAAATGATGTAAAGGTGATGAAGCAATGCTAGGCTCAATTAATGAAACATCACAAGAACCCATACCTTCATATAGCTGATCTAACATGGTTGGTTTGACAAGCTCCAGGCGGTATCTTCTTCAACCTTCATGTGTTCTTCATCTTTGGCTTCAATAGGTGACTCTTCTTCAACCTTGTCCTTATAGGGCTGAAGTCAATTTGTGTCTACATCTTCTTTAGGGATGGGAGTCCAATCTTCAATGCATGTTGTCTAATTTCTGCCTTCCTCATGATCACTTGTGGGTTGCAAGTCGCAAACAAGTGATTCTTCTTCATCCAAATGTTCTGCTATAAACTCCTCTTCATTCACCTGCTCCTCATTAACCAAGAAAGATTTCAGTTTCTTCTCACACTGAACAATCACCCTTTTAGCTAAGTCATTTTTGACTGATAGGATTCCATGGTCATCCTTCTTCCTATTAGCCAGTAGAATAGAAAGAAGTGATTGTGGCAGATCTCACTTTCATTAATAGTCAAAACCATAATGCTTTATATGGCTGCAATAACATTATCGGCATGTTCTTTCCTGATTGTGTCAAAGAACTGGAGAAACATTATGTCGATTAAATCACTCAATTCCAAATCCAACATAATATTATGCAATCCGGTTTTTGCAAAAGTTTCAAGTATAGCAACCCTTCTAGGAAAGTGAGAACATGTGATATCATTAATAGCCTGGTAGCTATCCACCATCTGTTGAATTACCTCTTTCAATGTGTTATCATTGTAAGGAGCTTTAGGTGCTAAAATTCTCATGATTTCGCTCAAACATGAAGTAACAAGAAGTCTTACCTCATTATCATTGTGTCTTAACAACCTTTGCTTACCCAAGGAAGATGTTTCAGGAATCAAGGCTGCTTGCATTACCTGAAGGGGTGACTGATCCACCATGTGAAGACATTCTTCTACTTCCTCCAAAGTGCTGAGAAGAGCATCTTTTGACTGGGATAGATGTTCAAGTTTATTGCCTGCTCTATAAAGCTTCTTTCCCACATCGTCACTGAATGATGCCATAATTCATACCCTAGAAGAATCAACCTTGGACTATCCTCTGAATGATAAACCACAGCTGAAACTGATATACCCAATAGGCTGGCAAGATACATGACTCTGATACCATTGTAATCTCCCTGATGAGATCTACCCTGAAATTCTAATTTTAAATCTCTGAATTCTGCCCTAATTTTCTGCACTTTAATTTTCTGCTCAAAACCCTAGGTCTGATTTTCTGTTTCTGAATTATAAATGATTTTTGACAGCGAACAAATGTATATCAAAATGCTCAAATAAACATGCCGATTAGGTATCCTTATGGAAATAACATCAAATTTGAATTCAACACATTAAATGACCATCCAAAATGCAAAACAATGACATATAATTCCAATTTCTGAACATGAATGACTGCTGCAATAAATCAGATTATCCAAATTTGCAATTACAACAAGTTTGTGGGCTCAAACATGGCCGTACATATCCCAAATCACCTCTGTTACAAATCAGATCTGAATTATAGGCTTCAAACATACCAATGAGGGCGAAGAATGATATCTAATTACAAACCCTTGATGGCGATCTTGGTTTGGCATTTGATCTTGCATTCATGAACTCCAACATGACCCACGAACCCTTCCTCAAACCCTCCAAAGATGGCGCTCAAATCTGATCTGAAAATTCTGCTCCAAAATGATATGAAATCTGCTCCAAATTATGATCCAATTCTGCTCCAAAAAATGATATGCAAATTCTGCTCCAAAATTTGAAATTCTCCAATGAAGTGTAATTGTGAACTCCGTATGAATTCACCTCCGAGATGCGATTGGGTTTTCGTCCAATCCACCTTCTTTCCTCAAGGGTTTTTGTCCTTGCAAAAGTTGCAAACAAAGTTGCAGATCCACAATGGGAAAATAAAGAAACAAGCTGATTCCATGATGCAAATGATCTTACAATGCCTTGTATTTATACCTATTTCCTTCCTTCAAGCTAGCTGACCTAGGCCAAATAAATATTTTATTTTATTAAAACTCCTCAAACTAGGCCGACCCAAATATATCAAATTAAAGATTTGATTTAAGCTTATTCTTCCACCCTCCTAGGCCGACCCCTTTATGCAAACTTGGTGCCCAACTTTAACCTCCTTTTATTTATTTAATGACCTTCAAATTGACCGACCACAAGATATTTTGAATTTCACTTATTTTCCCTCCAAGAGCCAACCCTCATCAAGCTTGATTTTAGGCACTCAAATTCAAATTGAATATTTGAATTAAGTCGTCCACCTTGAGCGCCCACCAAGGAAAAAATAACAATAATTAATTTATTCATTATTTGGCCACTCTCAAAGCCCCTAATGGTTCGCTTGGCTACTTGGCAAATTATTTAATTATTTTTGACCCCTCCATAATTACCACAAAAAAAATCCTTAGTCACATCCCATCACCGTTTTGCCAAGTAAAAATAGTTAATTACAAGATTTAACTACATAGAGTGTTTCCTAGCTCTCACGACCTAGCCTACGGAAACAAGATAGGCTAGCTGACATATGATGGGTGATCACTCGGAAAAAGGGGACATTACAAAATGTGACTTGGAGAAAGGAAAGTCAGTTAAGTGAAACTTAGAGAACGAAAAGTCACTTTATAAAAAGGAAAAGTAAAATATAATAAAACGACAAATAAAATATTATTTTATTTAACAAGCGGGCCAACCCATTTGAAGGAGAAAAGTGAATTAAAAATAATATTTTATCTACACATGGTGGTGGACTTCAAAATAATATCAAATTGAGCAAAATAGGCCGATCCTCTTGGAGGCTTTAAAAGGAGGTGTTTGGAAGTTCATTTCATCATACTGTATTTTGTCATTTGCATATTGGATATTTTCCTTTGAGCTCCAACAACAAGTTCAGCCATTTCTAATGACGAAGACCCTTGGAAATTAGTGGTTTGGACGAAAACCCAATTCCATTTGAGAGGTAAATCCACCTAGGGTTTACTATTGAGCATCATTGTAGGATTTTAGCATTATTGAGGAGCTGGAAAAGACATTAATTTGTAGGTTACAGCTGCTAGGGTTTCATTACCAAAATTGGTGATTTGACATCAAATCAATTTTGGGATTTGAAGGATTTATTTGCAGGTCTTTGTGAGGGTTTATATCAGCAATTGGAAGGATTTATAATGCATATCTATGAAGGGTTTTTATGGTTGTAGGACTGATTTTCTTTACAAACCCTAGCCATACAAGATTGAGCATAGTTTTTGCATCCTCATTTCTAGCTGTAGCAAGGGTTAAGAAGTTCAGCCTCATTGAAGGAGAATCGCTGCCCAAGGAAGTCAATTTCAGTCATAGCAACATTCCAACCATAGCTGTTATTTTATATCAGACTGTTGAAACATTATTTCAGTCATCATCTTTGGCTGTTTGGTTTATATTCTTACATGCTTCATGAAGATTCAAAATCGGGCATGTCAATGTGAAGTGTTTACTTCAAACCTTTAATTTGAACATCTATTTGTACCACTGCCATAGTTATATCAGACTGTCATCATTCATATCAGACATGATATATTTTGAAATCAGACCTATTATGATGACAATGAATGCATTGTTTTTTATGATGGTATATGATGATCTTTGATTTCAAAGTTGTTGGCAATGTTTCTTTTCATTTGGCATTTATATTTGCATTAAAATCATCTCAAACAAGCATCAAAACAAAAATCAAACTCAGAAATCAGAACTCAGTCTCTTTGCATGACAAGTGTTTGACAACATGTCAAACCATTGAAATCAGAAATTCTGGGCAGAATTAGACAGGGATTTCACATAAAGTAATAACTTGCAAATGACTACATCATATAATAAGCATGTAAATGTCTCGAATGAGAAGGATGGTAAGCACGAGTTGGAGATGATATAAGGGAAGGAGATTACCCTTAGCATGGGCAATATTAAAAAAGTGGTGATGTGGCCCTCAATGGTTAGAAGCACCCATGCAAGTACATAGGGCATTAGGATAAGCATATGCCTCCATTGTGGCATCTAAGACCATGAGCACACAATGGTGGAGGGAAGGTGATAGGTCCGGAGTGATGACAAGGATCAATGTAGGAAGAATGTGATATGGGGTAAGGTCGGATGCCTCTAATAAAAATGATGGCAGTAAGAGTGATGTATGTATGAAATGTCATGGGGAAGGCATAATGCCCCCAATGTAGGGAGATGGCAATGAAAACTCAATATGGCAACATAAGATGTGAGCAATGAGCGCAAGAGTTAACTAGGTGTAAGATAAGGGCATGAGGTCACATTTGAGTTGGGTATTTAGCCTTTTCACTATTCCCATGGGGTAAATCGCATTCTAAGGGAATAATTGGTTGAAACAAGGAGTAAAAGTAACTTAGTGGTTCTATTTTTTAGTTAATTTTATAAAGTGTTCTAATTTTGAATTACTTTATAAAAGTATTTTATTAAGTTACTCAAGTCAGTCAAAAACACTTTGACATAAAGTGACATTGTGTACATAAAAAGTTAAAACCTTCATTTAATAAAGTTAAGTCAGACCTATTTGGAGAAAATTTTAAAAGGAGTATTTGGGAATCATTTCGACATCATTGAGTTTATGTTGTTTTTGATTTGAAGATATTTCTTTATGGCTGTAATTTGTGAATTTACTTCAGAATTCAAAATTGGGCTTCAAAGCATTGTTCCACATTTCTTTGTGTTGAGTTTATTGGTTTATAGGTTCACAGATTTGACAGGATTTGAGCATCAAAGATATATTCATTGCAGGAGGGATCTTTGTACAAATTTATGAGATTTGCGGAGCAAATAGAAAAATTTGTGATTGTTAGAGTTTATCGATATTGTGGGCAGGTTTATATCATAACCCTAGCGCAAGTGTTCAGAGAAATCATATTTTGCAATACGGCCGTAATACAACTGCAACCTTTATTTTAATGTTGCATATGGGAGAAAGGCTGGCGTGAGAATCTAAGGAAAGGTGAATCGCACCTTTTGTGAAAAGGAAAGCAATGTCAATTAAAACATTTACTTTGTATGGTATGGTGGATCGTTCCAACAAGAGGAAATCATACTTGTGAATTTAATTGATTGAGTGTTTTGTATTTCTGTTTAAAAAGGGGACAAAATCTGACAGATATTGAGGATGCGTGGGACCCTCATTCCACTCAGCCAATCAGCAAGGGAGAATTCGTGAGTTTTGAAGGGAAAGCAATGCATTTTGAAGTCTTTGAAAGACTTTATTTTCTATGACCACCTTTCTAAGAGAAGTTTATAATATTTGTGGTGATCTTTGTTTTATTGATGCCAATCGTGGCATGAGGAATTCGTGGTATAAGGAAGAAGGCGTTCTATTTGGTGAGGCCGCATAAGCTACCAGGTTTAAATATTAATTTCAACAAGAATCGTGGGCCCTCCTAAATGAATCACACCTCCTTTGAAGACTATATATTATGTTGGAAGGTATGTAAGGAATGACGGTGGGCTAAGGAAGATACGCGGAGTTTAGTTTAGAAAGGATTTATATCAGCCGCTGCCTTCCTTGAAGGCTTATTCATGTTTTAAGAAGCTGTGTGAGTTCTTTGCACTATTTCATACTTGTTTGGAGGGCTGCATAAATATTTTGAAGACTCTTCAAAGGTTCGTAGGAATAAAAAAGAGCCACTGTGTGTTTAGAAGATTTCACACCATTAACAGTTGGCAGTTTACATCAGCTCCAATTTGGGACGCAGCATCTTATAATCTGCTCTCATAATTTCATACAGTCTGCAGCAATTATTGGGACAGATCAGCACTATTTTATCAGATTTCAGGCCTCTTCATTGTTCTGTTTATGGGAAGGATAGTTCCATTTGTGGTTGAGCACAGCCATCTGGAATAGCTATCAGTTTATTTGGACAGCGCCATTGTTGAAGTATTTCATTCATGTATTTTCATTGCATATGGTATGTACGGAGGTTAATATAGTCACTAAAATATTTCTGTAATTTCTGATTACAAACATCTGATAGGAACATTCAAATCTTTAATTTGAATCCATATATTCTATTGATCTCTATTGTTAAAAGTGGTAAATCGATCATTAGATTTTGCCCGGTAATTGGCATGTGCAATGTGAAATGGACTGTTCTATTGTTCTTTGAAATCTCTTTATGAAACAAAATCTCAAAACAATCATTCAACTCAGAAACTCAGGGATAACAGCAAGCCTGTCAAGTGTTTGACAAAATTTCAGAGCACTAATAATCAGGGAATTCAGGGATATAAAGGTTAGATAAGATCAGGGATCTTAGAATATGGCAATGAAAACTCAATATGGCTACATAAGATGTGAGCAATGAGTGCAAGAGTTAACTAGGTGTAAGATAAGGGCATGAGAAGGCACAAAGGTAAGATAACATAAACATGTGAGCAAAGATAAGTATCATAAGCATGTGATGATCATAATGTATGGAAGATATGAGCATAGGTGGATAATCATGGAGACTGAAAGCAAATAAGTGTTGTGGTAAGGACAAGCATAAGGATGCCTATAAGAGTAGGAAACAACAAGGAAAAGTGAGAAATTGATGAGGTAGGCATGATAAAACATAAGCATAAGTAAGGTAGGCAACAACATAGAATTATGTAAGGTAGATATAAACAAGGCTAAGAGAAAACATGTCAACTAAGAAGGAAGTAAAATAGCCACCTAAGTGAAGGAAGACATATTATGAGATAAGATATATGAAGGCAAAACAAGCAAGGCACAAGTAAGAGGCCAAAGTGCAAACAAAAAAAATGTGTATGTAGTCGATAAGGGAGCTCATGAATCAATAAACAAATTTGGTTGGTCAACCTTTTACTCTAAATGAGCATGATTATCTACACCATCGTCTTGATGCACATCGTTTGCTTTCATCTCCTCGTTATCTATGAGATCTTTAACTTTCTGTTTGAGTGCAATGCATCTATCCATATAATGTCTGTGTGTGCGATGATAAGCACAAAAGTATTGAGCCCCATGTGGTGCAAGCTTAGACATATCAATTGGCTTAATCGGAGGTAAGGTAATGAGATTATGTTAAAACAGTTGTTCAAATACCATATGTGGCATTGTGCAGGCTCTTTCAATGTGGCAAATTCTCTAAATTTCTTTGGTTGGATGTAACATACACCCCACTGTATATGTTTTTTTTGCACTGACTGATTTTTGTGTTTTTTTGCTGGTTTGCAGTTTAGAGTTTTATTGCATGTTTTGCATGTAGGATTTTTTGCAACATTATCACAGAAAATACGGCATATAAAGGGAACCCAGAAAAAACTAAGATAGATATAAACAAAATAACACCAACCCAGATTGTATTTGACCAAAATATGAATTATGAGTACATACCCATAACACCGTTTACAACTTCGTCCGGATGTTATCGCCGGACCAGCAATATGACACCATAGAAATGCTTAGAACTCCACAAAATGAAGATATTTCATTGCACAAACAGCAGCAGCAATACACAGACCTCTGGACACCTAGAATGAAGGAAGAAACATCACCAAACAAGAAGAGATTACAACTCTCAGCTCCCACGTCCCCTCCAAGTGGTACGGCCTCTATGGCTGCATGGAACAGCAACAAAACTCCCCTCT
Source organism: Cunninghamia lanceolata (assembly GCA_027924645.1). Taxonomy (NCBI): domain Eukaryota; kingdom Viridiplantae; phylum Streptophyta; class Pinopsida; order Cupressales; family Cupressaceae; genus Cunninghamia; species Cunninghamia lanceolata. The sequence continues at coordinate 13,769,931 of BSBN01001271.1, forward strand.
CAGTCTGCAAATACCTCTGAACTTGGACAGCAATCCCTCTACACAATGGCGACTAGGCTCAAGCCAAGAACAACCTCAAACAATGAATAAATCTGTTCCAAGTAAGAGTACGGCCTCTTAAGGAGTACGGCCTGCAATATAGATGGTACGGCCAGCCTGAAAAAGTACTGCAGCAGCAAATAAAACTCCACACGATATTTATTTCAGTCCCTCTAATCTATACTTTGACCTGCAACATCAATCCCCTCCAAAAATCTTCATTTCAAGCTCAAATAATCATCAAAATGGATATCCTGATTGCACAAATGAATCCTCTGAATGAAGACTCCAATAACCCCTTCCTGATGCACTCTTTCATACACGAGGAACGGCGAATCTGCAAAGGTTTTCGTCTCTGCAAATCGATATTCAAACACAAGAGCCAAGCTCTAACCCTAGCACGGCAAAACTCAACATGAGAGCAAAATATCATAAGCAAGCATATCCCCAAAATGAAGTCACTTTTGATCTTTTATTTGCCTTCCTTCTCAAACGCCCAAGAGAGAGAATTTATAATTTATTTTTTAATTTAAAACATCACCTTGTACCACCATGAGGGCGTTCATCCCTAGGAAGGTCACTTTAAGTCATAACTTAAATAAAGTGACTTTATAACATTACGTTATATAATATCGGTCTCATAAATAACTATGAATTAAGTCTTTAATTTAATTCATTTCGCACCACATGGAGTTTTTTGTCGTATCGAGACCTTGAATTCTCATGCCCTGCCCGGCAATGTCTGCCCTGCTAAAAATAGAAACCCTGGCTCCCAACTTACTAAAAATAGTAAGTCGCTGAGATGACTTCCTGCACACATCCATTAGCCTACGGAAGTCAATTATAGGCTAATCCTGATCCTCTGGAGTGAGCTAAGTGGGGGACATTACATTGGATGTATGTATGATCATCATCATTAGGTAAATCCTCATTGTCCTCTTCGAATGTGACAAAGTGCTCGAAATATGTTGATATAAAGAGGATTATTTAATAAAGTGCACTCATACTTACACAAAATAGTACACAACTGTGAAAATGAATGACGAGTCATGTAATTATAGACTTGGTCCTTAAAGATTGGAAGTAAAACATTCATAAATATGTCTTGAAATTCATTACATCTAAGGTATAGCTCATGTTAATAGCTAATGCTTGAAATCGTGATATGTAATCTCTAATTTGCTCATGTTTTTCTTGCTTATATTTCATCAAAGCACTAAACAAATCCTCAAAGGACCTGATATAAGTATGTCATAATGAATTAAACCATGTAAGTGCATGAACACTCAAACTTGATGGGAACACCTTAGGAAGCAACTAATCCTCATTAAAATATGGGAGTACTATAAAAGTCGTGGATTGTCTTTACCATCATACTTTGTGAAAGAAGGTGCCACAAATCCACTTGATGTAGGATAAGTCAAAATGTCATGTGCCAAAGGATTGCATAATTTTGCTTTAAAAGGATATTTTAGTGTAAATGTTTGCTCTTGATCATTAATGCACATTTTTAGAGGGGGAATCCCACTAATGAGGTAGTTCAAATAAGGGGAAACATCATTCTCAACATGTTTCATATCAAGTGCTCCACAAGTACTCAAAGAATTGTCATGTGAATGCATGAATGGATCTAAAGGAGGGTCTTCATTGAGAAGTGGTATATCATAATGATGCATGGAAAATTCAATGATATCCACTAAGGAAGGGCTACTATAAATGAATCAAGGAGTTATCAACCTCATCATATAAAGATAAAGAAGTATCACCATGCTCATCACTAAACATATCATTGAAATAAACCATGAGCTACAAGATAGAGAAGAGGGATCGTAATGAACCACATGAGGGGTAATGGCCTTTTGTGAAGGTGTATTATGTATAGGCATATCACTAGTGATAAAAGTACCGTCATCATAAAGCTCAACACTAGGATAATCATCTTAGATAGGTAATCCAAAAGCAAAAGCACCAGGCATGGGTAAAGGTAAGATATGTGTATCTACATCATAAGTGTCTACATCACTGTTGAAAAACTTGCAGAAAACGTGCATGACTCACGAGTAATCGCGCGCTATTTTCAGCGGCGAGTTTTAGTGTTGAAAACTCGGCCCGAGTTTTTTCAAAAACTCGCAGCAATTTTTGCCCAAAAACTCTCTTGAATCGCCAAAAACTCGCATGCCCTACTCTGAAAACTCGGCGGCAAGGGAAGTTATAAAATAAAACCTAAAAAACGTTTTTATTTTGCTTTCATTCCGACGGATGGCGACCCACGGCTCCACGAAACCCTAGCGCATGATGAGTCACGAAGCACTACAAACAATTGATCAATCCTTCTCTAATTCGGCTGGAAGCGACAGCTACATTCTAAAATTTGCAGAGCGGTGGACCAGTTCAAGCATTATAATTGTATTTCAATTATTTCTTTTGGGGTTTGGCAAAGAAAGCTTTTATATATTCGTGAACTGTAAAAATTTCAGATGAAAGGAGATATTTTCGACAAACTGTAAAAATTTCGATGAACTGTCAACTTCCTTCCATCCCTCGTCGACCATTCCTCCCGATCCGCTAACATTTTTTTTAGCTTTCATTTATTTTATAATTCACTATATTATTTTTTGCTTTCGTTAGTCTTTAATCTTAGGAAGTTTTAATATACATTTAACTTAGTTTTACATATGCTTTTAAATTTAGTTCTACTTTAGATATTAATATAGTTTTAAATTAATAATTTAGTTTTAATTTAGAATTTCATTTTAATTTTAATTTAGTTTTTTAATGTAGATTTTGATTTAATTTAGAAAATTAATTTGGTATTAATTTAGAAAATTAAATTTAAATTAATCTAAATTAAAATAATTTAGTCTTAATTTTAATTTAGATTTTACTTGGATTTTAATTTAGAATTAGATTTTAAGTATTTTATTTAGATTTTAATTTAGATTAAATTTTAATTTAACATTAGATTTTAATTTTAATTTTAGTTTAGAATTAATTTTAACTTTTAATTTAGTTTTACATTTTAGATTTGTATTTATTAGATTTTAATTTAGAATTTAATTTTAATTTAGTATTAACTTTAGCATTTAATTTAGAATTAAATTTTGATTTAGTCTTACATTTTAATTATATTTAGATTTTAATTTAGAATTAGATTGTAATTTAGTATTAAATTGTAATTTATAATTTTATTTTGTAATTTAGTTTTTAATATTACTTTATTTTTAATCTAGCTTAACTAGTTTAGTTGTGATTATGCATTTTTAAATGTTCGATAAATTTTCCAAGTTATTGCTGAGTTTTTCCCCAAGTTTTTGCTGAGTCCCGAGTTTTGAAAAATTTTGGGTCTGCCAAGTTTTTGCCGAGTCCAAGTTTTTCAACTATGGTCTACATGTTCAACATGAGATATAAAAAAATGATCATTAAAGACATTATCATTCATATAAGAAGGTAATGCATTCAAAGCACATGAATCTATGGAGATAGGGCTATTGTGACATATAAGCATAGTTCCATGGGGACGCGTCCCCCCTGAAAAAGGGTCGTCCCAGAGACAGGGACGTTTCCGAAATCGTGATATGTAATCTCTAATTGGCTCATGTTTTTCTTGCTTATATTTCATCAAAGCACTAAACAAATCCTCAAAGGACCTTATATAAGTATGTCATAGTATGTCATAATGAATTAAACCATGTAAGTGCATGAACACTCAAACTTGATGGGAACACCTTAGGAAGCAACTAATCCTCATTAAAATATGCGAGTACTATAAATGTCGTGGATTGTCTTTACCATCATACTTTGTGAAAGAAGGTGCCACAAATCCACTTGATGTAGGATAAGTCAAAATGTCATGTGCCAAAGGATTGCATAATTTTGCTTTAAAAGGATATTTTAGTGTAGATGTTTGCTCTTGATCATTAATGCACATTTTTAGAGGGTGAATCCCACTAATGAGGTAGTTCAAATAAGGGGAAACATCATTCTCAACATGTTTCGTATCAAGTGCTCCACAAGTACTCAAAGAATTGTCATGTGAAAGCATGAATGGATCTAAAGGAGGGTCTTCATTGAGAAGTGGTTTATCATAATGATGCATGGAAAATTCAATGATATCCACTAAGGGCTACTATAAATGAATCAAGGAGTCATCAGCCTCATCATATAAAGATAAAGAAGTATCACTATGCTCATCACTAAACATATCATTGAAATAAACCATGAGCCACAAGATAGAGAAGAGGGATCGTAATGAACCACATGAGGGGTAATGGCCTTTTGTGAAGGTGTATTATGTATAGGCATATCACTAGTGATAAAAGTACCATCATCATAAAGCTCAACACTAGGATAATCATCTTAGATAGGTAATCCAAAAGCAAAAGCACCAAACATGGGTAAAGGTAAGATATGTGTATCTACATCATAAGTGTCTACATGTTCAACATGAGATATAAAAAAATGATCATCATTAAAGACATTATCATTTATAAGGTAATGCATTCAAAGCACATGAATCTATGGAGATAGGGCAATTGTGACATATAAGCATAGCTCCATGGGGACGCGTCCCCGCCTGAAAAAGGGTCATCCCGAAGACGGGGACGTTTTAAATCAAAAGTTAAAACCTAAAAGGCTAAAAGTTATAATTTGTTTTCATTTTTTAGTTTAATTTTTCACCATCGGGCATGGAGTCTGGAAGGCTAAAAGTTATAATTTGTTTCCATTTTGTGCATATCCTGCAATCGTTGCAGTCCATGAGACTCCCTGCCTGTGTCAAAATGGGATCTTTGGTATAGGGTATGGACATCCATCAAAACATAAAGGATATAGGAATTTTGTCAGCTGTTGTAGTTGCAACTGCCCTGTTAGACATGTATGCAAAATGTGGAAGCATAGACAAGGCACGTGACCTGTTTGACAGAATGCCTCAAAGAAATGTGGTCTGAAAATGTGGAAGCATAGACAAGGCACATGAAATGTTTGACAGAATGCCTCAAAGAAATGTATATTAGGTTACATATATTTTGATTTTCATTGTTTCAATGTTCACTAGTTCAATGAAATGATAAATCATTGCATTGTGTTTAAACTCTAAATTTTACTTATTAAGTTATTCCTTAGGCTTCTACAGTTATACATCTTTTTATAACTAATTTTTCAAGTACTATATGTATTTCAGCGCACCGCTCCGCCACCACCCCCCGCCGCCGCCCCCCAAGTCCCCGAAACGCGTCCCCCGCCGTCTCCCCGTCCCCGTCCCTGAAACTCCATGGAACTATGCATATAAGGGACTCATCATCAAAAGGTGTAACCATGTCATGAATGGGTGAAGAAGGTAAAACTATGTCATCTATGTCCCTCCTACAAGGTGTGTCACAAGGTATATCCTCACTAGGTTGGTTCCTGCTTTGATTCAGATAGCTCCATTTTCCTAACCAATGTTTATGCTCCTAGAAAATTCCAAGGTAAGAATCTCATATGGTGCTATATTAGATTTGTTTGCTCTATGTTCCCTTCTTTTCCTTGGATCATGGCAATAAGTTTTAATGCTATTCTCAATCTAGGTGAAAAGCTTCGGGGCTCTAATCGTTTAGATCCATGTAATGTCCCCATTTTTGGGTTCTCTTGCTTTGCAGTTGGAGATGGCTTTCTGGGTTTGTGTCAGCTTGATCAGAAGGGTAATTTGATGTTACCAATGAGCTCAATTGGCCTTGAGGACTCATGTCCCCCTTTCCGGGGTGATTTCCAGCTTCTGGTGTGCTCTCCAAGAATCTTGGAGAAGGTGTCTATTTATAGTAAGTCGCCCGGTTGGCTTCGTCTATCTTTATTCTTCATTGGTATCGCACCAATGCAGTTAGTTTTCAATTCCGATGCATTCCAACAGTTTCCACAAAATGAGTTTATTAATGGCTTTATTTAATTATTTTACTAAGGTTCTGAAATATTATTTAAAATATTTTAAAAGCACCTTAGTGTTATAGCTCATCGAAACCCGAATGAGATGTTTTAAATTATGGATACATTAAACAGGGACCTTATGTGTCAAATTATCATTATTTTAATTAAAAGGTCTTTTTCGGAGCTAAAATGGAGTTTTAATTAAAAAGTGAATTTGAAAATAGAAGCTTCTGGAGAGTTTGGGGAAAAAAGTATAAAAAGGCATTTGAGGGGCTCATTTGGGATATGAAGTTTATTTTAATTTCTTTGATCAAAACCCTTGTGGTTCTGGAGTTCGGACTCGGTTCATCTCAGGTTTGTCAGAACGAAAATCCTTACAGGCAACATTGTCTACATTGTTGAAAGACACAATCTGGAGGATTTCTTGGTGGTTTCATTACGGAAATCACAGCTGGGCTTATTTGTGAAGATTTATTTTAGTTTGGAGGATTTATGGGTGATCTCATCTCAGGGATTACATTGCGCTGATTGGAAGCATTCACAGGTTGTCACGAAAGGGGTTTTGAAGATATATTTCAAGTTTATTGCTACTATGTCATGTCCACATTTCCGGCTTCAACACCAAATGGAACTTGGATTAGCCTACTTCTCATTCCCGGAGGCTAATTCTAAATGATGAGGGAATGAATTGGTTTTTGACTAACTCAATCTTATTGTTTTGCAAGAACAAAGTCAAAAACTCAAAATTTGGCTAAGTCTGGAAGCCAAAGGCATGACTCTTGGAGTCTAGACGCCAATTTCACATCAAATTTCCCAAGTGGGTGCCTAGGGACAAAACTAGGCTTCAATAACCCTCAATATGAAAGGCGCTCTAGTTAAAGAAGTTGATTTCTCCGTCAAAAGTCTCATACCAAGCATACTCCTTGAGGAAAGGGGTCAAGTAAACTCTAGGCGCAAATACCATGACAAATTCACTTGATGTGCGCCTAAGTGGGAAGGTAGCTTCCAATCACTTCAAGTAGTCAGGGCGCTTGGTGAGATAGGTGTTTTACTTCACCACAAAGACTACAAGTGTGAGCGCCACATGTAAAAAGGTGAATCCAATGCAACGCGCTAGTTTTCACTCCAGCCACATCAAATATGCGCCTAAATGATCAAGGCGCCACTTCTTGATCAAACAATCTACAATGTGCACCTAGGCGCACTTTTCCTTTGGCAACCTGACAATGAGCGCCTAGCTATTAAGGTTACTTCTGGCGCTCAATAATGGTCTTGAGATGGGGCACTCAACATAGCTTAACTCCTTCAATAAGGCGCCTAGCTTAATGATGAAGATTGGATAAGTATTATGAGGATTCCATGCCTAGGCGCAAATTGCATGATGCCTAGACCAAATGTGCGCCCAAGCAAGAATAGGAGATTCAATAGGTTGAATGAGTGGCATATTGATTGGTGAAGATACTTTCAACTTCAAGAAGCTTCATACCCTACCAATCTAGGATGAAATTGGCCTAGAAGGCTCTAGGCAGACATTCTGACTGAAGACCTCAGTTCTGGCACCTAGTCACAGAGTGAGTTAAAAGATGAAGTTTGAACATGTGAAGTAAGGCGCTCACTCCAAGATGAGGTATTCTACCTTCCAAGACAACAAGACTTGAAGACTTGACAGAGAAAACCATCATGCATGCAAGGCGCACTTCCTGCCTGTTTCACTTCCAGAATGCGCCTAGCTAAGAAAGGGATTAGGTGATGTTTGCTTGAGATTCCCAATCAAGGCACTCATCAAAGAAGGTTGTTCTGACACTCCAAATGCCTCAACACATGAAGGTCTATCATCTAAGTACCTTAGGCACACTTCCCACTTGTTACCCCTCTGATATGCGCCTAGTGACTTAAGTCCATTCTAACACCAAACATGGAGCTAGATGTCAGGCGCTCCACTTGAATAGGATCTGCTAATGAGGCGCCTAACTTCAAATTGAGTTATCTGATGGTTTCCACACTTAGGTGCACTTTCTGTCCTCTCCAACCTCAACTGGCGCCTAGAACTCACACAAGGCGCATTTCCCTGTACCAGACACCCTAACTTGGCGCCTAGGATGAAGGAAAGGTAGTTGTAACCAACTCGACTCTCATTGGTCGAAAGGAGGACATTGGGATCCGTTCCACTGCATTGGGTGAGGTTGCCACATCACACTGAGTTGTCAGAAGGAATATTCTTCATGAATATGCTCCTTGGAAGCGTGCCTTCATTGCCTTGGAAGGCCTATAAAAGGAGGGGAGCTCTCATTCATTTGGATATCTTATCTTTTGGCAAATTTTCTCTCTGCAAAGCTTTATGCTTGTGTTCTTGAGGCCTGTGAGTTTCAAGAGTTGGGGTGATGCTCCCTCAACTGACAAGGTGATGCTCCCTTGTTGCATTGTGAGGTGTTGACATCCAGTTGACATCAGTAGGTTCAATTGAAGTGATCTACATCAACTAGTGAGATAGAGATAGTTGTGAAGTAGTTGAAAGCATTGTATATATCTAGGCTTCAAGGCCTTTTCTTGTAATCCTTTGAATAAGATTGTATATTCATGCCATTGAGGGCATCATCTATTGTAATAAGACAATTGTATTGATTTGAATCAAGTAATAATACAAGTGCCCAACTTCAAGTTGATTCATGCAAGTTGTCATTATTATCCTTTATGAATGATGTTAAGTAAATTGAGTAATTGAAGAGTTAAGTGCAAGTAAATTTAGCTAAGTGAAGTTTTTAGTTAAGTGTAGTTGGGTATCTTACATACTATAATTATGGAGAAGGACTGGAAAGAGTATTGCAAGCTTTACTTGTGAGTTTGAAGGAGTTTTTGTGGTGCTTGCAGCATCTTGTGAGCATATTGCATCCTTGTTACTAGTCGTACTTGCTTAGGGAGGCATGCCACTTCTATTGTTGGCGCTAGGGTTTGGGAGCAATACTTTCTACATTTCGTGGTGCCTAGGGTTGGAGAACAGATTTGTATACTTTCCAGTGATATCCAGCCTATGTTGTGGTTATTGTTAATGAAAATTGCAGAAGCAAATGAACAGAAAATTGCAGAAAATAAGAACAGAAATTAAAAGATTTAAAAGACATAGAAGAACACAAGATTTACAGTGGTTCGCCCAATAAAGGATACGTCCACTTTCAAGGATTATCTCTTTTATTAATTCTGAATACAATACATATTGAAGCAGCAGCCAACTATTTATAAATCAATCTCATCTCCAATAAATGGAAAATTCCATCAAAAAGGGCAACTTTTAATTTTGTGAATACATGCGAAAAGAAGTCAATTGCAAAAAGCATCCTTTTCGAATATGTGAGAGAAACTTGCCAATTTGGGCTTCACCGAACCCAACAATCTCCTAGTTGAAGACCAAATAGCTGCTCAGAGATATCCCTTACATTTCCACTTGTATCGTCACTTCGAAAACAAGCCCGTATTGCGGGGCTTTAACCTCTGTTCAAGGGCACTCCGTATAAATCGTTTTCAAGCTTCCCAATCAATCGTAACACCTTCCAGAAACGCGGTCATATTATAACCCCAACAATCACCGCTATAAACATCTCCGCCTGTTTCTTCTTCCCATTAGACAGCTTCCCACATTCTACACCACACCCCTGTTGGGCATCATCACCACCAAAAGTACACTCTCTTGCCCAATGCCCAGGACGACCACACTTGAAACAATCAGATCATCCTGGTGCTTTGTAACCATAGTCACCTCTCTACCCAGCACCATAGCCATAATCAGAATCTGGCGCTGCCTTAGGTTGAGCTTTGTTAACAAAAATGTTCTTCCCATTTAATTCTCTCCCATGCAACTGATCAATGGCATCTTCCATTCCTCGCAGATCAGAAAAAGTTACAAATCCAAAGCCACGAGGGCAACCAATTTCTCTGTCTAACATTACCTGGACTTCCAAAACTTTGCCAAAGCAGCTGAAGATGCTCTCCAGCTCTCCTCCATCACAGGCCAATTCATTAGAAAGAACATCCCAAAGTCCGTCATTTGCCAAAATCAAGCACTCATCTTCATCTGTTCGATCTGTTATCGTTACCTCTGGCTCAGATATGACGTAGGGTTTCAGGTACTTGTCGCCTATAGCCCTGGACATGGCCAGGACTCCAAAAACACGTGAACCATTCCAGACCGGCAGACTCAATTGGTGAAATTTCATCTGGTCGATCGGGCTTATGATCAACTGATAATGGAATGCCCGCGCCTCCACGTGACAAAACGGCCCGAGAATCGCCACAGTTCACGACAACAATTTGGTGCGTCCCTACTAACGCCACGATGGTTGTAGTACCTACAATTTCCAATGCTATTGTCGGCTAACAACTACATTCGCTTCCTTCGGTAGCTTTGTAGTAATTTTTACAGCGCAAGCCGCCAGACAAAACCTCGGCGTCCAACACAACATTTTGCCCTTGAGGCCCCAACAGATCACGCTCTCCATGATTGGGAAATTCCTCAACCAAGGATTCTAAATAAAGAATATCTTCCCCCGTTTCCATCAAATGGGATTCAACCTCATTGTTCTCGCATACGACATTACCAGTCTTGTCTGCCAGGTCGCTTCTAACCCTAACTTGCTACTGCACTGACTCCGTTGGTCTAGTCTCCTCAGGCGCAGGGATAGACGAAGATCCCTTCATAGAGCGATCAACTGGGGCCCTTTCCCACACAGATCTTGCCTAGGCAGGGCTCGGGGAATCAACATCACAACTGCCAAGCCGCCTGGCGCCATAACCGTCTGCCTCTGCAGCGCTCCTCCCGCATGGCCGTGTGGGTAGCCCTAGAGCCACTCCGGCCTCTCCAGCACCAGAGCCCCCAAAACTCGTGTGGATTCCATAACCACTGCCACTCATAAAGACTTCAGCAGCCAAATCATCTATTTCAATTGGCAAATTAAATCTAACCTTTTTCATTACAGACAGACCATTCCTTAAAAACGCTGTGTTTGAATCTGCGACCTCCTGCTGCAACTTGAAAAGAGAAACTTCATTATCAGCAAAATAAAATATTTCTTTTACCTCTTCCTCTTCTCCAGATTGAGCCACAACACTTTTCATTTCTTGCATCTGCTCCATGTCACTGCTAGGTTCCAACATACCAAGAAACTCCTCAATAATAGAATCAGCTTCATCATTTAATTCATCCAAAAACATCTGATGAATAGCTCCCACTTTATCATGATTCTCTTCATGCCATGGCACATAAACATGAGAGCTTGAACCCAATCATCCCAGTTGGGACTCTCTTCCATATCTGCTTCGTCCATAGCTCTGAAAAATCTTCAGCGATCTCCAAGGAATCGCTTCACCACCGAGCTTCTTCACCAAGCTCTGATACCAATTATTGATGAAAATTGCAAAAGCAAATGAAAAGCAAATTACATAAAATAAGAACAAAAATTAAAAGATTTAAAAGACACAGAAGAACACAAGATTTACAGTGGTTCGCCCAATAAAGGGTACGTCCACTTTTAGGGATTATCTCTTTTATTAATTCTGAATACAATACATATTGAAGCAGCAGCCAACTATTTATAAATCAATCTCATCTCCAATAAATGGAAAAACCCATCAAAAAGGGCAACTTCTAATTTTGCGAATACATGCGAAAAGAAATCGGTTGCAAAAGGCATCCTTTTCGAATATGTGAGAGAAACTTGCCAATTTGGGCTTCACTGAACCCAACAGTTATGGCGTCCATTTTGGAGAGGTTGTTGTAGCTGATTTCTATTGCAGCGGAGTTTCAAAGTCAATCAAATTTTCTAGGCATGTTTGATTTAGATATGTAATGTTATTTGATGAACTGGGTTGCTCACATTTGAGAAAATTTATATTTCCAAATCAGAAATTAAATCTGGAATTTTCAGCCACATGTATTTCTGAATATTGCCATATTTCTGAATTATTTAATGTTGCAAGTTACTTTATTATTGATGTCTAATGCAAATAAAAGAAACACCTTCTGCGTTTCCGTCTACTTCTATTAAACACTCAAACCATTGAACAAACAAAACAATTGGCATCAGAATATAGACACAACAGGGGTGTATACTACAATCCATCTTCCTCCTTGTTAAGAGATAATTGGTCTTTTCTTGGTCTCCTCCTCTGACATCTTGCATTGGAAAGGATCAAATCACTAACCTATCAAGTTTTCTTCCTTCCTTTTTTTCTCTTAAATTGAAAAACCCCCTTTCAAGTTTCAACTTATGTGGCTTAGAGATTAAGCTATTCATGAAAACATGGTTGCATGGTGGTTGGAGGGCAAGGCCTTGTTGCTAATGTTTTTGTGACAACACAACAATAAAATAAAATACTGAGTATCCTATCCTCTCTTGATCAAAGCTTCCTGAATGTTGAATTATATGATCAAACAAGAACGCTCCAAGGTTCCTTTGATGTCAGGTCTTGACTTGTACATGGATAAACTTAGTGAATGAATGTGATCTTGCTGGTAATCAATCACAAAGGCACTTACGCTAAATTCCTCCTTCATGAACATGAATGTAATTACTTGCTCCTTGAATGTGAATGAATGGAACTTCTTCAATCAAATTTAAAAGAAATATCAAAAGACAAGGGTTTAGAGAAATCTAATCTAAAGTCAATGAGGCAATGATGATGCATGAATAGACAAACTCCTCAATAATCCCAACTCCACTTTGCCAAGAATGCCTACAACTACATGGAGTAGGTGCAATCTCCTAAAGTTAGCAAATGGTTTTCAAATCATGAAAGCTCATATAAGCACCCATTGGATGGCGCAGCTCAAACAAGCATCCACAATCGAACTTAAGCAAATTATAATGAAGCTCAAACTAGCTTTACACAACACTCCACCAGCGATGGATGTCAAAAGCATGAGCTAGGAGTTGATCAAATATTCAATACATACATGCATTACATCAATGAGCTACTACTACTCTACTTGGAAACAATTTTTAATCATCTTGGAGACAATGGAAACCATGCTAACATTCCAAAATCACAAGATCACCATGAAACATTCAACAATGAGCTTGCATTAATCTTGAAGTGTATCTTTACATCAATCTCTCAAAACTTCTCTTTGACAATCTTTGAAGAGTCCCCACTACTCTACTCCTACTCTGACAGCATCTACTTTCTATTGATCTATCTATATTTGCAAATGAGAGAAGTGAGCTTTATATAGAGCTCGAGAATTACAATGAATGGCCTAGATCAATTCAAGTAGCCAAGGGCCCAGATCATGCCATCTCAGCAAGTAGTTACAACAAATTGTTATTTTTAGTACATAAGAGAGGCAAGGAAGGCACGTTTTCTAAGAAGATAAGGATGATGTGGCAACTAGCAACATTTTATTGGTTTGGTGATGATGTGCATGCCACGTAGGTGCCACCTCAGCAACTCTTATGGATTCCAACAGTTTATTCAATTTGCTTTTGGCATATTCCCAAATTGCATCATCTGTATGATGTCTTCGAATGTGATTGCTTTGAACTTGAACGTTTGGGAAGGTATCCTTGTTGATCTTGTCTTATGTCTTTTGTAAGTCGGATGTGTATGATACATGTTGCTCATTTGCCTAACTCTGTGATACTTCTTCTCTTGGCAAGATATATGTTGATCTTCTTCGAATGCTTCTTCATAGAGAGTAGCATAGATGATGATGACGTGAAGTAGGAAACTTCTCTCGGAGACTTGAAGATTGATAGATGAAAGTCTTCTCTCGATGCAGATGAAGTGTACCGGCACAATGGACTTGAAGTGTTCTCTTGGCATAGTAGCATGATGTTTCCTCTACAGTGACTGCCTCCTGACTTCACTCCTTGCTTGAAGGTGATTCCAGGCGCCTTGCTCCTTGGATGACTCCTCAGTTCCATCCACGCTCCTGCAATACAAATCAAGAAACATATCAATTCTTTGACCTTATAACACAAAATAATCATTATTAAACATTTAAATAACCCTTTCCAAGTCTAGGCACACATCTAGGTGTGTAGAGATGCAAAAGTGTGCCTAGAATCAATGGGCCTTATATTTATCATTTTTGTGATTTCAAACAATTAGAAATGTCTTGGAATGACTCTATCTCCCAAGGCGCCCACTCAAAGGTGTGGATCTATACATTCTTTTGAGGCACAAATCTAGGTCTATGATGATGCAAAAGTGCGCTTGACCTTATATTGCCATTTCTTATGATGTCAAATGATTGGGTATGTCCTAGAATGATTCTCTTTTCTCAAGCGCTCACTTCTAGATGTAAATTCATGTGCTTTTCCTTAAGGCGTAATTTTGGGTTTGTACAGATAGGAAGATGCGCCTAACTATAGTTAGTGCATTTGATGACTTAAACTCATTCGAATACTTGAGGATGTTCATTTGGACTAAGTAAAGACCCTTCAACATTGATTCTTGCCTTCACAATTGAGGGGCACATCTAGGGTTGTCCAGTTAAGAACTTGCGCCTAAACTCACTTAGCTTGTTTTTGGCATTCTGATAATCTCAAACTTGTGTTTACTTCATCTCTTGGCGCCAATTATCATGATTACAGACTCTTGTTTCCAAGGCGCTAAAGTTGGTTCCTAGAGGTGGGAAAGTGCGCCTTAATCCTTGGTCCAAACTGGTGATCTTAGACCCTTATTGATGCTCAATGATGCATATTTTAACAAAACAAAGTCCTCTCAACATTGATTCATGCTCTTATAACTTGAGGCACAAATTCATGGTTCAACAAGTGGAAAAGTGCGCCTTAGTTACTAAGACCTATTCTTGGCATTCTGTGACTTCAAGCACTTGTCTACATCTTCAGGAGGCTCTCGATTCCTAGGCACAGTTTGATGATCCTCCAAGTGTGAATTTGCACCTAGCATATTGATAGGTGTTCACTTCATTTCTATTGATTTAAACAAGATGTAGACTCAAGGAGAAGTTCCAAACACTTAGATATCCTCAAAGCTGAAATCAATCATATTTTGGCATAGGCGCACATTTAGGGTTCTACTGATGCAAATTGGCGCCTTGACTCCTTGATGAGTTTTAAAATCTTCTAAGTCAAATACTTCATTTCTCATCCTCAGGCGCAAATTTCGGGGTTTCTGGATGTTGTTCCTCTTCTACCTAGGCTAGGCGCACTTTGATGGTTAATCAGAAGCAAATATGCGCCTAGGGTTCCCAGGTCATTTCCTTGCAAGGTTTTCAATGTTCAAAGCATCCTAAGGGTCAAAACATCAATCTCAAGCAAGGTGCCTTGGTTTGGAGTGGATTGGAAGCTTGTTTGTTGGAGGTGCAACTTAACTTGCTATTATCACCGACTTCATCATCAAACAAAGCTTAAGACATCATCCAAGACTCAGACAAAGCATTGGATCTCAAAAAAGGGGGTCCCCATTTGCAATGGGGCGATGTGATAACGTCACAACAGGCCCCTTTTGGTACTGCTATGTATTTCTTCTTCCAAAGACTTCAATTTATGAAGTTCAAGCTCAAACAATGGAATAGATCTTGTTTTGTTAACATTTTTGGAAAAAAGAAACATATGTTGGAAAAATTAAATGACATCACCTTTCAGATCAGGGAATTTAGTATGACTAAGGAGCATCTTTTTTAGGAGCCCTCTCTTTCCAAAGTGCTAAATGAATGGCTTTTGAGGGAGGTGATATTCTAGAAGCAAAAATTGAGAATTGATCGGCTTCAAGAGGGAGACAAGAATACCTCTTTCTTCCATAATTCAGTCAAAGTTAGGAGAAGCAGTAATGTTATATCTTCTCTCATCCTGGATAGATGTCACATAATATGAAAATAAGAACATGTCAAAATCTAAAATTAATGTGTAGATTGACCAACGACCAAACCATAAAAGTTGCCATGATGATCGAATATGCTAGGGTGAGAGGGTCGGATAAAGATACAAATCATAATGTGTATCCAAACCTAAATCAAATGTTATGAGCATATGTAAATCAATCCCTAGAAAATCTGGAAATAGATGATAAATCAGAGTTATATCAAATCTGAAAACCCTAATAAATATGAGAAACTAATGAGGATAATGTCATGTAAGATCTTATGGATTCATCAAAATGTAGGGGAAAATAACATTTCCTTACGTTTAATCTAGGATTCTAGGTTAATCCAATAAGATGCATACACATAAGCAATAATTGACCTGGAGTAATTCATGGTAATTAGCAGGATAGTGTATTCTAAAATAATAAATGCTAAAGTACAAAAATAAATGTGCATAGCTCTGGCTGAAGAATGAACAATGTGATATGGTGCTAAAATCTAGATACCTTGAGATCTGATTTGGTAAATGATAGTTTGTAGCTTGCCTTGGGATAAAAAATATTGCTTGCATTGTGGAGGATCAAGTCTGCAAATCTCTCTGCTTTCTACTTCAGCTGGTTCACTTCTGCCTCCTTTGTCTTTTTTCTGTTATCTGAGACAGGCAGTATTGTCGTTGTGCCACAAGGGGGCATGTTCTCCTGGGTCAAAACCAAAAAATCTTAGGTAAAGAATCAAAAAATCTTAGGTAAAGAATCAAGGACAACACTCTTCAACCATGCATATGCTCCTAGGATGAATGTGCAGATCTAGATTCATCTTAGACACCAAAAGAAATGTTTCCTTCCCTAAATGCATATGATATTCAAATAATGCTAGGATTGTCAATTGAATGCAATTGAATGACTTTAAATACAAGTACATAGCAATAGATCACACAAATATGTGTTCGTTTACTTTAGGTAGGAAAAAAATGGGTGAGAGTCAGCCAAATTTTGAAGTTGAAGTTAAAAATATCAGAGATTGAATCCACAAGCATAGACTTGAACCGTCAAATTCTTAGAGCATCCCAATTCAGATCTCGTCATTTTGCTTCCAACGCATATAAGAAGTGACAATTCTGAGGTACAGTTCAAAAGTTATGATAAATACAATGAACAACTACTTTTAGCCATTAAAATAGAAAGATGGTAGAATCAAGGTTGGTAGAAAATGTCTGGGAATAAGTGAATGGCAAAGCATGATAAATGAAGAATCCCGAATACATGAAAATGTGGATAAGATATGGATAAAAGATGTGAAAATGTGTATAAATGGAAAAGTAATAACATAGAAGAAAGAGCCCAAATTTACACAAAATTGGATCATTTGTCAATATGTAAATTTATCAAAACTCAAACATTAATTTATCAAATGAACAAAACCTCTTACTTAAATAAAGCTCTTAATATTTTTCCGCAACACTAAAAATTTTAACTAACACTCTCCATAAAACTAGTCTAACTACTTTAAAAAAATCTTTTACTTCCTAACTTTTAACATCTAGCATTCCTTGAGACAAATTTGGCTTTTTGATTTACAGATTTTTTTCCCTCCATTTTTAATGCAGCCAGTACCTCAGTAATCCATCATTCAAAAATTATAAATAGCAGTTCTTTGGTACTTGAATCTTGACTTGGCTAAATTCAAAGCTTTTGGAAGGATTTATTCTCACAATTCGTTGTCTGAATAAAGCACAATTCAAATTCCTTATTTTTAAAACATTTGGTTGGTGGGAATTTTAGATTAACTCTTTCTATGAAGAGATGCACAAGGATTGATTCCATAAGAATCTACAAAATGGAGGCTTGCAGCAACAAATCCGAAGAGCCTGTTATGAGAATTAAAGGAATATCTCCTTTTTCTGGTCCAGATATTGAAAATAGCCGTAGCGCAATGTGCAGGAAAATAATTGCTGCACCTGCTGAAATTTCTGAGAATGTGAATGGAAATTCAGCTAAGTTGTGTCTGGTAAAAGATGGGTAGAATTGTAGACACAAGAATGTTGATGGAGAAGAAGAGAATTTGAGCCTTGGTTCTCTGCATATATCTATTTTGGTAAGTTTTTTATTAAGAAAAAAATTTTGTGATTTGTTTTGCCTTGATAAATCTTTGGTGAGGTTAGGCTCTGGTCCCATGGAATGGTTGCACCTCAGTGGGTGCTGCTGAGAATTTTGTGGAGCCTTTTATGAGTAAATGATCACACTGAAAGCAAGTTTTTTGCCTTCTCATACCCACATTTTTCAGGGTTCTCGTTTATAATTAATGGTCTACATTTTGTTCATGTTTCCCCACCACAGTTATATTTTTTGCATTTTGGATTTGGTTGGAGGGTTAGTAGTGGCAGGCTCTGAGATTCTATTCAAATTAATTCTCGAAATTGTAATTGTTTTTGACAGGTTTAAATTATTTGTAAGGTCTCTCATGATGAACTTGAGTCACTCTCTACTGTGTCACACAAATTTGAGGAAGCGATAAGGTTTGTTGCAATCACAAATTTAATTCTTTCAGCTTTTGTACAGGACTAATTGACTGTATTTTTGGTTTACTGGAAAACAGGTTAATGGGGCCAGGAAGAATCATTTTGATTATAAGACTCCAGTTTGTGTCAAATCTCCTAAAAGAATGGTCAATTCCTTTTTGCTTGGTGCACCCAAGAAATCTGGAAGTTTTAAGATGTCAAGGTTATCAGCTCCAGATATCAAGGAGCTTCAAAACTCCACGTGGCAAGTAAGAATGATGATAGAAGACTTGTAAGCCATGGTCATTTCTTCATATCAAGAAGCACACATCCAATTGAGTCTTGTTTTTATTGGGATGAGCTCTGTGGGTTTGAGCAGAGTGTAAAGTTCTGTTACGGGTTTGGCTTCTCTTTTTTGTAGTTGTTGAGAAATTATGTACATCTATTGTATGCTCGAGTCCAGCTTTCTTTGAGCTCCCTAGGATTCTAGTTCTGTGGTTTTTGGGTTATGTGTATATTGGTAATTCTGCCATTTCACTCTTGTTTTTTCAAAAGACAGTTTCACCATATTCCAAATAACAAAATATTTCTTCCTACACAGATATTTCCAAAAACACACTCATATCTACTGATTTTAAAATGAGCTCTGTGATAAATAGGAGGCTTTTCCTAGCAAGCCATTCTTCTTTGTTAATAATAAGGCTTCCATTTAGAATTCTAGCTTCTCTCTGTGTCATGTTAAAACCCATGTTCCACAAGATATTGTGGTACTGGTAGGTTCTTCTTCCCCTCTTCCCGTTCATTGAGGAAATTTGTGGTACTGGTATACATTTGTGGAAAAATAAACACTATCAAATTTTATTGTACAACTTAGATCAATAAATGCTGCAAAAGATATTCATATAGCTTATTTAAAAAATATTCACTACCATGTCAGTAGGGACAAATACCCCTTCCTTTTATACTCAATCAAACAATCTATTTAAGCAATGCAAAAACCCGAAGAAAAAATGATAAGCATACACAAAACATGCACAAAGAGGGATCTTGGTAGCCCTGGCAAGAAATGACATGCAGCTCAAAAGATAAGCAAAATCTCCATTTGCTAAGGAAATTTCCATTGGCATGACCATAGTAGAAGAAATTGTTTTCCAATCATGATTAATTGGTACTGGATCAGGTTAATGATTCTTTTTGTTCAAATTATGACTTCTTTTGCTAAAACAGATGAAGACTGGTTTTTTTACCAAAAGCTGTGATTTAATTGTGATTTACCCAAAAATCACATTTTTTTCTTTATTTTTTGTTGGCCTTTTCTGATTTCTGCAGCAATTTTTTCAAATCTTTTTTGTAACCCTAACCCTGATCTGATTTTTTCCCATTTTTCCCTGATTAATGGAAAAAATCTTTATCGTTTGATTTACTATTTATTCCAAGGAAGATTTTTGCTACTATGGGTGTGACAATGTTTATGACATACGTAATAGGTTTTATTCTGTGATCAGTGTAGACATATTATGTGTAATGTCTCGAACTAGGGTTTTGACCAAAATTTCTGAATTTCAAATTTCAAACATGAAACCCTAGGACTGAATTCTGATTTTATTTTCTGCACTTTATCAATTGACTTCACCAAGCATGAAACATAGTCTAACACATGTAAAAATGATGGCCAAAGAAAGTGTACATCTGCAGTCTCGTCATTTATGAATTACACCATGAAATACGCATACAAGCATGCAAAATGTGAATGCAAGTCTGCTGCTCCAAAATGAAATTATATGGAATGAAATTACATCAAATTCATAGGCCCAACATGGCCATCAAACTCCCAAATCACTGCTGTTACAAATCAGAAATGAATGATGAATTCCAACATACCAATTGTGATGTCAAATTGGCAAAACAAGGGATCAAACCTCTTCAATTCGGATCTGCCCTCAAGAAAATGATGCATGATGTCAAGAAGGTCTTCCAATGATGCAAATAGATGATGTCAAGGCTGATCGCTCTCCTCAAATGTTAGTCGCTGCCTCTTATGATGGTGAATAGATAACAATGAGTGCAGATCGCCACTTTTAATGTCCTCAATTTGGCCCTTCTGCAGATCGGCTACACCAAGCAATGAAAGATATGCAACACGGATCCAAAGATGAAGTGTCAAGGGCTGCGCTTAGGGTTTAGATCTGCTGATCTGAGAAATCTGCAACAAGCCTCCAAGGTTCATACATCCAAACAGCCACAACTTCCTCCAAGCAATGGCGCTCAAGGTTCTCTATGATGGCGATCACTCCTATCTCAATTCGGCGCTCAAACAATATTCAAATCAGCTCTGTAGATAATGCAATGGATGCTCAAAGTCTTCAATAATGTCTTCACAAATCTGCAATAAAAGATTTAGCATGAAAGCACAACAATCCTTCGAATTCTCCAATGAAGTGCAAGTGTGAACTCCGTATGAATCCACCTCCAAGATGTGATTGGGTATTTGTCCAATAAACCTCCTTCCACAAGGGTTTTCGTCCTTAGAATACAATTGCCAAGCAAAATGCCAAAGTTGCCAAAAGTTCATGATGATGAAATGAAGCTCCAATGACCTTCTTTTATACTGGAGTTTTCTTTTTCCTCCGAGGTAGCCAACAAATTCAAATTGAAGATTTGAATTACATTTCCTTCATGTTGGCCAAAGAACATTATTTTATTTTATTTCTTTTTCTCCTAAGTGGCCGCCCAAATTCAAAAAACATAATATTATTTTTTTTTTTTCCTTCCTCCCAAGTTGAGTGCTCCAAATAATAATAATAAAATATTATTATTATTTCTCCTTTTTGACTGCTCCAATTTAATAATATTATAATAATATTATTTTATTTCTTTTCCACCACTTGAGTGCTCAAATTAAATAATAATAAAATATTATTATTTAATTTCTTTATGCCGACCTTATACCTCCAATGTAGCTGCCAGAATAATATTATTTTATTCTTCAATTGGGTCACCCAAATACAAAAACAATTATTTTATTATTTTTGGCTCTTTGATAATTAATGTAAAAATACATTAATTCATTTTCCAACTTCGCCAGTACAAGGAAAAATTAGCTGAACCTTATAAAACAACTTTCCAAATTTCCATAGCTCAACCACTGGATTCCCTCAATTCACGAATTAGCCTACGGGAATGAGGATAGGCTAACTCAAACTCCAATTAGGTGATCATGCCGGAAATGGGGACATTACAGTCCTCCCTTCCCAGGATTACTTGTCCTCAAGCAATAGCAAATCTGGATGTTGCAAAATATGTTCTCCTTCCCATGTCGCATTCTCCAATGGCAAATCTTTCCATTTCACCAAATACTCACAGATCACCCTGTTCCTCAAGCGCTGCTCCCTCATCTCCAAAATATTGTCAAGAACCAAAACCAAAGTGCCCTCTTCATCAAGAGGTGGAAGATCAGAAGAAGAAACAATTCTCTGTCCAAGAGCCTTCTTGAGGCAAGACACATGAAAAACATTGTGAATCCTACTTTCTGCCGGCAACTCAAGCTCATATGCTACCTCTCCAACTCTCCTCAAGATCTTGTAGGGACTGTAGAACCTTGGATTTAGTTTCTTTGCACCACTCTTCTTCAATGTCAACTATCTGTATGGCTGAAGGCGCAAGAAGACCAAATCTCCAACTTCAAAGGTTCTCTCAACTCTGTGTCTATCTACATACATCTTCTGCTGATCTTAGACTGTTGAATATTATCCTTAAGTGCCTTAAAGATATCCTGACTATCCTGCATCAACTCCTTAGCTTTGAGAGCTCTACAATCTTCCAAGGCCAAGTCTAAAAATGATGGAGCATCATAACCATACAAAGCCCTGAAAGGTGACATGCCAATTGACATGTGATAAGTGGTATTATAGCAATACTCATCCAAGTACAACCACTTGATCCAAGCACGTTGTTGCCCTGCAACATAGTTGCGAAGATATGCCTCAACCCATTTGTTCACAATCTCTGTCTGTGCATCTGTCTGTGGGTGATAACTCGTGCTCGATGCCAACTCGGTTCCAACCAATCAGAACAACTCTTGCCAAAATATGTTGAGAAACTTGTTGTTCTGATCACTAACAATGGTCTTAGGGAGTCCATGCAACCTAAACACTTCTCTGAAGAATAGCTCTGCAACCTGAAGTGCTGAATAATCCGACGGAATTGCAAAGAAATGTGCATACTTAGTCAACCTATAAACCACAACATATATGCAATCCCTCCCCTGGACCCTCGGTAGACCTGTGATGAAATCCATCAAAATACTCTCCCACCTTTGCTCTGGAATGGACAATGGTTGAAGCAAGCTCTAACTTGTTCTGCTGACAAGTCATACACTCTCTGACATGCTGCAAGACGTCATCCTTGAGACCTTTCCATGAGAATCTCTCTCTCACCTGCCAATAGATTTTGAAGAAATCTAGATGCCCTGCAAATGGAGCATCATGAGTAGCCCTCAAAATCTTCTCCTTCAATTTTGACTCAGGTACCAAGTAGATCATGTCCTTATAAGAGATCACATCATCAATCACCTTATACCTGTCATCCTGAATCTTACCATCCATGATGAGCCTTCCAATCTGCTAAAATTTCTGACATAGAACAAAGAGTAGGCCTCCTGGATAGAGCATCAACAACCACATTGTTCTTTCCCTTAACAAAAGGCTCACTCAAACCTGAATCACTTCATGTGTAGATATAACACTAGTGGTTGATCCACTAAGTGTATGCTCAGCTATTCCATCTATGACTTGAGCCTTCATTGGGCTCTCTAAAAGAGGTAACTCATGAACCTCATGAAGCAAACTAGGTATACAAACAGAATTTTCTGAATCTAAGGTGTGACTCCCTTTGTTGTCTTGCTAGATCCAACTGATTGCAACGTTCCTTGACCTCCTCTAAATGTTGTCTTGCTTGGGCAGCCAACAACTTTGCATTCCTAGCTCTTTCTACCCATCCATCACACGTCTTGAGTCTTCTTGACATCCTCCATGGTATGATGTACAAAATCAGAATTGTTGTGGCTTGAATCTTCAACATACTCCTCATGCTTAACACCTAAATCTTGAGTGCCAACATTAGGACTCTTCCACCTCATTTTCCTCATGTGAAGTGGTTGCTATCTCATGATTATGTGAGGAAATAGGACTGCTATCACAAAACAGAAAATTAGACCTGCTGTCATACCTTTGTGTGATGTCCTCTAGATCTTCAAACACTTCTTCCTTTGCCGATTGTTCTCCCACAAGTGCATATCCAAAAGGTGACTCCAACTGAAAATCACATGCCTCTAACGTGCACTGAGCCTCCATCCTCTTGGCTGTCATACTCATAGGTGTGCCATTGTTGATAGCCTTCAAAATGATTTGCTTGCCATTAGATGTGAATTCAAGCTCCATTTTGTTGAAGTCTTGAATGCACCTCCCGAGAGCCATTGAATACCCAAGACAATTTCGGTCTCTCCAATGCCAACAACATAGAACTCATCCTCGAAAGTATAGTTGTCCAATTGAATGCTTATCTGGGAGATCTTCCTTGAGCAATTCATCTTGAATCCATCCACCAACAAAACACTGAATCCTGGAAACTCCTCTATTTGTAGCCCTTTCTTGACTACGAATCCCCCATCAATGAAATTATGTGTGGCTCCACTATCAACCAAACAAGATACTCTTTGTCCTTTCACAATACCTCTTCTCCTAAAAGTATAATGCTTAGGAACACTTGAAAGGAAAGCAATTGTACCTTGTGTGTCATCAAGCTCCACTTGTCGCTCCTCTTTGTTTCCTTTCAAGCTAGTGTCTGGAATCTCCTCATCCACATCGGAATTGACCTCAATGTATTATGCCTTGCCTTTCCCAAGGCACCTATAACCGGGCTCCTATGGCTCTTTGCATGAAAAGCAAAGCTTCTTCCTCCTTAGTTCATTCTTCACCTCAAAATCAAGTGTGGGCTTCTTCGGTCCATCCTTTTGAAAATTCTTCTTTGGATTCTTCTTAGATGAAGTGAATGGTTTACCTTGAAACTTAAGCTTGGATGGCGCTGAAAATTTCATACCTCTAGCCCTCTTGATGGCTTCTCTCAATGATGGCAGATCTAGGGCCTTCACCCATCCACGAAATGGCTCCTCAAGTCCCTCCATGAAGAGATATGTCAACCTTGTCTCCGAGACATTAGGCACCAACTCAGGAAGCTTCTAGAACTCAAAAATGTATGCATCCATAGACTCCTTTTGTTTGAGATGTGCCAACTCCCTGAAGTACTGCTCCGGATTTGAATCATCAAATCTATCAATCAACCTCTGTGAGAAATCCACATATGTAGTGACTAGATTATATCCTTGAGTCACCATGCCATTGTACCACCAATCAAGAGCATCTCCCTCCAAGTGAAGTGTAGCAAAATGTATAGCATCCTTCTCGAATATAGGACTCAAAGTGAAGTAGTTGTCTAACTTTTGAATCCAAGCTCGTGCCGTGATCTTTTCCAAGCCATCAAATGGTGTGATATTGACCTTTCCCAATTTCTTTTGCAATTCAGGATTGGTGTTATTGTTGCCTCTTTCACCTCTAGGTCTATCTCTATTCTTGTACTTCACATTGTAGAAATCCAACCATGGCAAAGCTTATCGGCATTCATCACTCAATGCCAACCACTCTCTTCTATAATCTTCAAATGTCTCTCCTCTAGCTTGAGGCTCATTCTCTGTCACCCTTTGCTAGTCCAAAAATGTAGGCATGAGAAGTCTAGCCACAGATGTGTAAGATGTATGAATAGGAGTGCCACCTTGATTTCCGAAAGTGCTAGCATTATTAGCGCCATGATGCTCATTGTTGTGATTGCCTCCATTGTTGCCATTGCCTCCATTGTTTCCCATGCTTTGCCTCATAAATTGATTCATGAGCTGAAATAGATCACGCCACCCTCTAGCTAGGTCATTGAGAATGTCCCTAGTGATTTGTTCTTCATGACTTCTATCACTCATGTTGCCTTCTTCCTCAAAACCTGTATCAACAACTTGCTACCTCCTATATGTGATGAACTCTTTACCTTCAAAACTCATGTGTCAACATTAGATGATCACCAATCAATATATCAATATAGCAAACCCTGTAGACTGGCAAGATCAAAGCTCTAATACCACTGTAATATCCCAAATAGGATATTAACTATTTTTTCTGATTTTAGGGTTCTAATTTTTGCCCTAATTTCTGATTTTCAAACTGTGATCCAAAACCCTAATTTCTGCAGTTCTGATTTTCTGAATCAGACTTATGTAAACACTTATAACAGCCATTCAAACATGCCAAAACATCACAATAATCATGCTAAGACATGTGCCAATATCATAGTTGAATTACACAATGAATCAACACCAAAATGCAACAAAAATGACTGAAAATTGGATCAGATGTCTGCTGTTATAAATCAGAATTATGAAGTCTGCAATTACATCAAAATATCATGGGCAAACAAGCCAAACATGCCCAGCTATAAACCTTAGGGTTTATACATACCAAAACCATGCAAAAGACCTCCAAAGATGATGGAATCGCCCTCCAAGATGTGGCGCCAAAGTTAGGGCATGAAACCCTAATGTCAATGATCTCAAAACCACTCCAAAAGCTGCTCCAAATGATGCGCACAGGTCTGCACTTAATCTGCTAGGGTTTGCTGATCCAAATGATGACAAATGATGCACAACAACCCTCTAAAGTACCTCTAAGTGATGGCGCTCCAAAGTAGGGCAAAACCCTAACTCAAATGGCGAACCCTTGCACCAAGATCACTCCTTAACAAGGGCAAATCAGGTCTGCTGTGATGCTGCTCCAAATCTGATTATTCCTTCCAAACCCTAACAACCCTACACCAAAAATTACATCACAAACCAAGTCGCTCCAAGCCTAGATGGTGGCGCTCAACTCCTAGGGTGAAACCCTAGCCAATGTGCAATGAATCCCACCAAATTATGTCTCCTTCAAATCTGATCTGCAAATCTGATATATAATGCCGCTCTTCGTCTCCTCCAAGTAGCAATGAAGTGCAAGTAGATCCCCATCACAGAATATCCAATGGATGAGATAGGTTTTTATCCAACTCACCTTGAAACACAAGGGTTTTCGTCCTTGGTTCTGTAGCTAACTTTTGTTGCAACCAAGAGAGTAAAAACTCAAATCAAATGAAATATGAAAGATATGATCTCAGTGCCATCAATGCACCTTATATTTATACAAGTCTTAACTCTCTCTCCTAGCCAACCTAGAGAGGCAATATATTATATTTTTTCATTATCTTTTTCCTCAATAAGGCCGACCCAACTTGAGATGCCTTGAGCACCCCAAATTCAAATTAAAGATTTGAATTTAAGTTCCTTCTTTTTCTCATGTCATCCTTCCTAGGCGCTCATTAAGAGTATGTTATTTTAATATTTTTTCTCCTCCATAGGTCGTCCCTCAAGGGCGCTCACATGAGACCAATCTTATTTTATCAAATACATCTTTCCTCCCTCCAAGGCGCCAATCATAATGAATGATATCAAATTCACCAAGTTGCCCTTCATAATGACCAATTTCCACACTTCCATCTCCAAGATGGTTTGCTCCATGTGAAGGCTAATTATTTTATTCAAAACAAATACATCAATGTAATGTCCCTCATTTATCCCAGTCACACAAATGATGGAGATTAGCTTATCACATGACTTCCATAGGCTAATAACAATGGTTGGGAGGTCAATTCAAGGACTTACTATTTATAGTAAGTCAGGAGCCAAGCACTTGCTATTATTGGCAGGGCAATGGTTGATGCTCATGGCACGGGAGTTTATGGTTTCGAGATATTTAAAGCTTCATTGGATATAATATAAGTTGAATTAAAGATTTAACTTATGTTATTTAATAGACATAATATAACTTTAAGTTATAATATAAAGTCACTTTATAAAATGAAGTTGCAACTGAAAGTGACATGTCTAGGAGATGGGTGCCCAAGGTACAAAGGGGACATAAGGGACTTAAGTCATAAATTAAAAGAAAAAAAGAAAAAAACCATCTTAGGCGTTGGGTTGGAGAGGAAACAAAAAGAGCAAAAATGAGCCTCATTTCCATATGCTATGTTTTATGAAAATTGCTCTCATATTGAGATTTTCTCATGCTTGGCTTGGAGCTTGGCTCTAGGGTTTGGAGATCGATTTGTGGAGACAAAAACCTCTGCAAAATCGCCTTTCTTCATGCGTGAAAGATCGCATCAAGAGAGGATTCTTGGAGGCTTCTTTCAAAGGCTTCAGTTGTGCATTCATTGGAGACGTTTCGGCAAAGTTTTGAGATTGAATGAACATTTTTTCATGAAGTTTTGAATTGCAGATCAGTTGCAGAGTTGTAGAAGGCAGATTTAAGTGTGTTGATGGATCTTTAATGCTGCTACAAGGTTTCCTTAACATGTCGTACTTCCCCCATTGCTGGCCGTACACTATCTAGGGGCCGTACCACCTTCAGCACAAGTATAAGGAAGGTTTTGTGGGGTTTCAGCAGCTGCACTTGGTCGCCATAAGGAAGCATACATTTCTGATGCAAAATAGAGACATTCCAAACAGATTTATGTGTGTTTGTTGTGGTTATATGCAGCCATAGAGGCTGCACAACATAAGGAGTTAGTGGGTGTGAAGACCTAGTTTATACCAGCATTTGGGTCTCATTCTATTGCAAAATGGACATCTAGGGTTAAGGTTTCTGCTGCCATCTTTTGTAAAAGCAAACTACTTCCTTCCTAGGAGATTGAAGCCTTTTTCTATAGCTTCTATTGCTGGTCTCAGTCTGGCTGAAAAACGAAGTTGAAGATCTCCATCTGAGTATGTTACTATAATTCATATTTTGGCAAAATACAATTTCGGTCATTATTATTTCGTTGATATCTCTTTTAGTTTTTCTGGGTTTTAGTTTAATGCTTTATATGCTATGTATTTCACGCAAAAACAAACATGCAAACAAAACCCATGAAACCCTAAACATCAAACAACAAGAAAAACACAGAAACATACAGAGCAGAACATATACCAGGGGTGTATGTTATAGTGGTATCAAAGCAGAAGATTTTGCCATCCTGTGAGAGTAGCACTGACAAGCAAACAAAATTTTGAGACATGTTACCTATGCAATCTTTGTCTCACCATTACAATACCAGAAGAAACAGATTACAACAGGAAACACGGGTACCACAGTTAGAAGAACCAGAGATTCCAGTGCCCGTTACAGACCCATTTTCAGGTGAGCTTCCAGAACAGGGTGAAAAAATGGGTGACAGACAGAATGAGGAACCCAGCATGCGAGAGATTCTTAACACTTTGATGCAAGGACAGATGGCTATAGAAAGAGCCTTGAGAGAGTCACATCAAGAGTTGAGAGAGTCACATCAAGAGTTGAGAGAATCACAGGCAGAGTTGGGTCATGTTGATGATGTTTCCTTGACAACAACATTAGAATAAAACACCAAGTGCTCTATCCTCTCTTGAACAAAGTGTCTCGAATGCTAAACTACGTGATCAAACAAGAACACTCCAAGGTTCCTTGTATGTGATTTGCAACAGATAGCCTCAGTGGTATGATGTGATAATGTTTTTTACACAAAGGGACTTACGCAGAATTTATTCATCATTCCATTCAAATATGTACTCTTTCCTTGTGAAATGGAACTTCTTCTAATCAACTACAAAAAGAAAAGGCAAAAGGCAAGGGTTTAGAGAAACTAATCTAAGGTCAATGAGGCAATGATGCTGCATGAATAGACAAACTCCTCAATAAACCTAACTCCACTTCGCAAAGAATGCCTACAACTACATGGAGTAGGTGCAATCTCCTAAGGTTAGCGAATGGTTTTCAAATCATGAAAGCTCATATAAGCACCCATTGGACGGCGTAGCTCAAACAAGAATCCACAACCGAACTTAAGCAAATTATGATGAAGCTCAGACTAGTTTTACACAACACTCCACCAGCGATGGATGTCAAAAGCATGAGCTAGGAGTTGATCAAATATTCAATACATACATGCATTACATCAATGAACTTCTAATCTATCAACTAAGTTACTTTGAAAACAATTCTTAACCGTCTTGGAAACAATGAAGACCATGCTAACATTCCAAAATCACAAGATCACCATGAAACATTCAACAATGAGCTTGCATTAATCTTGAAATGTATCTTTACAACAATCTCTCAATATCTCTTCAATGACTTCGAAGAGCCTCCTCTACTCTACTCCTTTCTAATCTAATGTATATCATCTAATGAATCATCTAATCCTCTTTACAAATGAGAGAAGTGAGCCTTATATAGAGCCCCAGAATTACATGAAGGGCCAAGATTGATTTAGCAATCAACGGTCGAGATTGAGACAACAAGGCAGTTTGTTACAAAATTTGTTATTTTTAGAACATGAAAGAGGCAATGAAGGCACGTTTCCCAATGTGATAAGCATCTTTGGAGCATCTTTATGGTGGGCCCTCTTGAATGAATGACATGGCAAAATGTGATTGGCTTGATAATGTGTACGGGCCACCTTAGCATCTTCAAAAGAACTAGTCTGGTTCACCTCATGTTCACTTAGAATATTTTCTTCTTGTTGTCTTGATGTAACTCATGGATCGCTTTGATGATCATGCCCATCTCTCATCTTGTGACGTCCTTGTGCTTGTGCAGGATTATGCCTCTGGACAATTGCATGAAGTAGAAGATATGTTGTGCACGAGTCCTTGGAGTAGATTACATGATGATTGTCCTTTTGGCGCGTGGAATGAATCACTGGAAGATGACTCCCTCTCATGCGTGGCTTTGATGTCTTCCTCATCCAAACATACGAAGCCTTCGAAGTAAGATAAATTTGATGTAAGAGCTCTCCTCCATGTGGATGAAGATGACAAATTTGAGCAACTTTCCTTCACCTTCCAAACTTCTCATGTATGAGCTCTCGCCATTCACCTCCTTGGATCCTCCATCACCTACAAAAGAAGCACATCAAATTAAGACTTGATATAAAGGATTTTCAATAACAAATTACATTCATCTTATGCATGTGGGATCAAAAAAATGACATTTCAAAACATACCCTTTCGCATGAAATCCATGCCTAAGTGCCTAGGCGGGTTTAGAGGGGTAGTATGGATTATTTGATGTGAATTCCATGTCAGGGTGTGAAAGCCGCCCAAGCTGGGCCGGTTTAGGGGTGTCATCCGGAGAGAGTATTGTGAAGGACGTGGAGTCCATGCAAGGTGGTCAAGGCCGCCTAGGAAGGGCGGGCTGGGAGGTGGTGAGTGGATTTCATCACTTAGACTTCATTTGATGTTCTTTTGATGACTCTTTAGCATGACTTAGTGTTCTCTTAATGTTCTTCATGTAAATTACCTTCATTTGATTGAAGTCAAGAAGTGATCTGAATGGCATTTGAGGTATTCTCCATGTGTAATGGTGGAGACCGCCTACGATGAGCAACCTTGAAGGTGATGTGTGGATTTGACTCTCAATACTTATGATTTTCAATGATTTTCACCTCCTTATTGGACTTGCATGTGTGTGGAAGCAGATGGGTGGAGTTGGTAGGCAAATGATGAGTGGCATGAGTGCTCAAACACTTGATTCCATGCTCCTAGGCCATCCAGGTAGGGCGGGGTTGAGAGTGAGCCTTGCATTTTTGTACTTAGAAACTTTTCACTCTTTTCAACTTGATCATCTCAACTTCCTAGTGTCATCTTCGTTATCTTCATTGAGTATACTTGCAAATTATGTTGTTTTCACCCTGGGCAGTCCTGGAAGCAGTGTGTGGAGTGTTTGATGTGGGACAAGACAGAGTCCATGAACACCTCTTGAGGCCGCCCAAGTAGGGTGGGTTTGGAGATAACCCTTGGATTCTTTCTAGAAATGCATTAGATTCATTCAACTCATGAGTTTCCTTAAAATTTTATCATCTCTTTGTCCTCAAAACCTTACAAACTTGAAAACTCTTTTCCTTGAGCGGATTTGAAGGTAGTGTCTGGAGAAGTTTTCCTGATGATGACATTGTCCATCACTCCCTTGTG
This sequence comes from Cunninghamia lanceolata, assembly GCA_027924645.1. Classification (NCBI taxonomy): domain Eukaryota; kingdom Viridiplantae; phylum Streptophyta; class Pinopsida; order Cupressales; family Cupressaceae; genus Cunninghamia; species Cunninghamia lanceolata. The sequence goes on from BSBN01001271.1 coordinate 13,801,293, forward strand.
AGGCCGCCTAGCAAGGGTAGGTTGGGAAGTGATGCATGGAATTCACCTTGTGATGCCTTAGATTCGTTCAAACTCATGAAATTTCCTTGGAGTTTCATCATTTCCCTGTCTTTTGTGCTTAAAACCTTGTAAATTTGACAACTTTCTTCCTTGGGCTGATTTGAGGGTAGTGTCTAGATAAATGCATGTCCAAGATGTGATGTCCATGACCTCATGCCAAGGTCGCCCAATCTAGGCAGATTTAGAGGTGTTGCATGGAATTTGCAAATTGAACTTAATTCTAGACTCTATCATCACTTCCTGACTCTCTTCAATTGGCAAAAGCTCATGAAAATATCCTACTTTCCCTGGGCGGGTTTGGAGACTCTGTGTGGAGAGATTGTCCTAGTGAAGACCTTGTCCATGACTACCTTGTGAGGCCACCCAGGTAGGGCAGGTTTGGTAGGTGTGCATGGAATTTCTTGCCTTAGTCAAATTTTGGATTTTCCTGAATGGAAGTATATTGAAAAATATATTTAAGTATAAGTCAAATATAACATGGAATTTCTTGCCTTATACTTTAAATATTTTTCAAAATACTTCCAGGATGTTTGAGATAGGTGCTAGATCCATGGGATTTAAAATGCAGATTCTAGATTTTTGAGGATCCACTAGATTTCAAACTTAGTCATTTTTTCAAGATTTTCAGGTTATCAGACTTAGTCATTTTCAGGGTCTCAGGGACATGCATCGGGATGAAGGCATATAGACCTTTAGCAAGAAACTGTTGAGACCTGGCCAAAACAACCCTACCAAAACCCTACAAGTTCAGAGGAAAACTAAACCTAAAGCAAAACAAAGACAGAAAGCAAGAAAAAAGAGGGGGTCCCCATTTGCAATGGGGCGATGTGTGATTACATCACAACAGGTCACATCCTTGAAGGGTTAGCACACCCTAATGGCAGAAACAACAGAAATAATAATAATAACAACAATCACCACCGTGATAGGAACATGAACAACATTGGAGACAGGAACAGAATGAACCATGGAGGTGATAGGCACATGGGTGATAGAAATAATGGCAACAAGAACAATGGTGACAGGCAAAATGGTGATAGACATATCGGGGATCGACATAGAGATAGAGATGATGAGGCCTCGATCACCAACCGGAGGGGCACCCAATTAATAGCCAGTGATAGGCCTGGCATACCCACTTTTGCACCTAGGAGCAATGTTCCTGAACCAGATGCCACACAGGTTAAATTCCAGGACGAAATCCTGCGAGATTGGAGAGCATCCAGTGCAGAGTTCCAGGCTAAAATGACTTTTGGTGAGTATTCAGACATCAGGATGAGGAATAGACCCCGCAGGGGAAACAAACCACAGAATCAAGAGCTGCAGAAAAAGGTTAGCAAGATGACTCTCCCGTATTTTGATGGTTCTGGTAAGTCCACAGTGAGAACATGGGTCCAGAAATTCGATAGTTACCTGCAGATTACTCCCATGCCTGAAGAAGATGCCATAACTTATGTTGCCTTACATTTGGAGGGAAATGCACATAAGTGGTGGAGTAACGGGAAGGTGACCTTGGGTCATGATCAGATCACTTCATACGTTGAGTTCACTGCCAGATTGATTGACAGGTTCGACAAGAAGGATCTTGAACTGCAATTTAAGGAGTTGGCACAGCTCAGGCAGGTTGGATCAATGGACTCCTACATATCAGAGTTTTAGGACCTATCTGTTATGGTCCCAGACATTTCAGAGTGCAGATTGGTCATACTATTCATAGATGGACTTTCAGACCCATTACATGGGTGGGTTAAGGGACTTGACCCTGTATCTCTACAGGAGGCCATAAAGAAGGCAAAAGACATGGAGTCTTCAGTTTGGAGAAATAAATTCCAGTCTAAGGGGTTTCAGCATAGGAGGGATAAGGAGAAGGACAGAAGACCCTTTCAAAAAGATTTTGGCCACTTAAAAGAGAAATCAAATAAATTAACTGATGATCAGCTCAATGAATATAGAAGAAAAAAGCTTTGTTTCCACTGCAAAGAACCTTGGGATCCTTCACACAGGTGTCCAAACAAAGCTGTCATGACTCGATGTCTTCCAATTAAAGATTGGAACGACTATTTACTCCTCCATACGTAGCCAAATTTTCATGACAAAAGAAAAAGACAAAAGTGAAGAAAAAAGACAATAAGATAATGACAAATATGTCTAAGGACAAACCAAATAAGGACCATCCAAGGAGCGTCGATCCTTATTAAGGGATCGATCAAGAACAATTAACAATGTTTAAGGATTAATTAGCATTAACCGAATGGATGCGATTTGCAAGAGGGACATCCTTTGAAAGTAAAACCGATCGGCATCTATAAGAAGACATTCAACAATCAATGGAGAAGGGGGAAAAATCAGATCTACTTATCATTGGATATCAAACCATTATAACACATTACCTCTGCATCGAATATCATACACGCTATTTCTGCATTGAACAATAGATATTTATATTAAGGAAGACAACCCAAATTCAGTTCAAACAATTACTTCTGCATCGTGAACATCAAGAAAATAATATATCTTGAAGGAAGCATATAGCATTACATCTCATAGTATTGAATATCGAGGGACAAGACCTCCTTAACAGAAATACAAATATCTGATCAAATTCGATATATTTTATCAAACAGGTTACATAAACAGTATAGGGACAAATCACACTTGCAGATCAGATACAAGCCATCATATCACAAACATAAAGGTATGAATTATATCTCCCTCGAAAGCTATTCCAATATGATGAAATGTCAAGTCATAGTCATTATGACATTGCCGGCATAGGAACATTTCTAATCAGATTTCTTATATTGATTTGGCAAAATGAAAGTAATGAGTGTTAAGTAGAAATATCACTATGACTAGAAAGTTTTAGAAATGATTTCATTAGAAGATAAGAATAGATTATATTCTTAGAATGAGAATATGAATAGTGTTAAGACTAACTATATGATGCATGATCATTATAAAGAATGTATATTTGATATATGGATAATATAAGGACATCTTGAAGAGATGTGAAAGGCTTATATGTGATAGAAAATGTAATTCATACATATGGACTACTGGATTGAGAAATGGACCTCCTTGTTAATCCATCACACCAAGAAAGGGAGCCCAAGGGTTATAACAATTGACCAAGGTATTGAAGACTCGAGCTGATAAAGCTCTAATCCTCCAAGGCAAGTGAAGAGTGCTTGTTCTTAAGAGGTGAAGAGTACTCAGCTGAGAAAGGCCCTTATCTCTATTAGTGAAGAGTGCTAATATGAGGTAAGTGGAGATAGGCCCTTGACTCAATTAGTGTAGAGTGCTAATTTGAGGCAAGTGGATGAAGGCACTTGTTCCAATTAGTGTAGAATGCTATTATGAACAAGTGAATAAAGGCCCTTGTTCCAATTAGTGTAGGGTGCTAATATGGACAAGTGGATAAAGGCTCTTGTTCCAATTGGTGTAGAGTGCCAATATGGACAAGAGAAAATGGCCCTTGTTTCCATTGGTGTAGAGTGCCAAGTATGGAGCAAGTGGATAGGCCTTTGACTCTAGTTGGTGAAGAGTGCCATTCTAGATCAAAGGAAAGATATTGAACCTATGGCAAGATTGTGCCCAAGGAACCCTCTCTTGTTGGGTGTATGATTGGATTAACATGTTGGCTCAAGTATAGTCTCTTCCGGAAGGAAATTATGATCTTGTATAATGAAATTGAGAAAGGAATAATGCATATAAGTTATGATTATAAGATTTAATTTTATATAATTGTGATTTATATTATGAGATAAGAAGGATTGAACTCTAATGTTCTCTTTTGGTGAGTTGAAATTTTGTGCAAGGTCGTGAAGATTTTGGCTTACTAGAAGGAGACATTACAAAAGCAAAGGCCAAATTAATTGAGTATTACTCAGTGGAGGAGACATAGTCAGAGGCATCAGAACAATCTTCAGATCAGCCTACAGACCATGAGGATAGTGGAGATGAGAAGGCTTCACAGCACAACACTGGTAGTGACGGGAATCCCAGCTTTCTAGCTTTCAGAAAGTTGGCTCTTTCAGGGTGCGTGGAGTACTTGGAGGTCAGCGTATCATCACTCTCATTGACACAGGGGCTACACATAATTTTATCGATAAGGGGTTAGTAGCTAGACGTGGATTGCAAGTAGAGGAATTCGAAGACTTCAAAGTTATGGTAGCTAACGGGTTCAAGATGACATGCAACAGGAAAACTTCTGGGTTGAAGATTGTTATGGGTGAGTATGAGCTAGTTGATGATTTCTATGTTGTTGGTAATGGGGATACATATGTTGTGTTAGGCATGCATTGGATGAGGCAGCTAAGAGAGTTCACCATGAATGTAAACAAAATGGAAATGAAATTTGAATTTAAGGGGAAGAAAATATGTCTCAGGGGCTTATCAAATGGTGGACCACGGGTAGTGTCACTTAAGAGAATGGAAAGAATGCTACAACATGACCAGGTAGAGTGGGCAGCAGAATGCCTTATCATGCCAGAGTCCCCACCACAACCAAAGAACAATTACCATCCAGACATTCAGAAGCTCTTGACCAAGCACAGTAAAGTGTTTGGAGATATACCTCCAGGAGTGCCACCAGACAGAGGTATAGAGCATGTCATAGAGTTGGAGGATGGGACCAAGCCCATTATGATTAGTCCCTATCGACATCCTAAGAGACTTAAGGATGAGATAGAGAAGATGATCAAGGAGTTGCTCGAGATGGGTCACATACAGCCTAGTAAGAATCCCTTTGCTTCTGCAGTTGTTTTGGTCCAAATGGATGGGACAATCAAAATGTGCATTGACTATCAAGCATTGAATAAGAAGACTATTAAAAATAGGTATCCTATCCCCTGCATAGATGAGTTGATTGATGAACTTCATGGGGCTTGCTATTTCTCTAAGATAGATCTTAGATCAAGGTACCATCAGATTCATAAGAGGGCAGAGGACATAGAGAAGATTGCTTTCAGGTGTCATTACGGCCACTTTGAATTTCTGGTGATGCTGTTTGGATTAACCAATGCCCCTGCTACCTTCTAGAGTTGCATGAACCAGATTTTCAGACAGCAGCTTCGGAAGTTCGTATTGATCTTCTTTGATGATATACCAATTTTCAACAGGTCTTGGGAGGATCACATGAGACATCTGGAGGAGGTGTTGAGTATTTTGGAGAGTGAATCCCTCTATGCCAAGGAGTCCAAATGCGACTTCAGCATGACTGAGCTGCTTTACTTGGGCCACATTATCAGTGCGGGTGGTGTCAGGGTAGACCCAAAAAAGATTAAGGCAATTGTAGATTGGCCCCAACCTACAAACCTCATATAGTTTAAGGGCTTCTTTGGGCTTTGTGGTTTCTACAGGAGGTTTGTAAAGGCTTCGCATAGACAGTTGCACCGTTGACAAATTTGACAAAGAAAGGAGCCTTTGAGTGGAATGACACAGCTCAATAGTGCTTTGATCATTTCAAGCACTTAATGTCTACTTGCCCCGTGCTAGCGATTCCTGACTTCTCCAAACCTTTCAAGTTTCAGTGTGATGCTTCAGGAGAGGGAATAGGGGTAGTGTTGATGCAAGAAAAACACCCGATAGCATTTGAGAGTAGGAAGCTTCGGGGTGTTGAGAGGAGCTACTCGGTATATGACTGAGAAATGTTGGCCATCATGCATGCATTGGCCAAGTTCAGGCCCTATCTGGTTGGAGGCAAATTCATAATCAAAACAGATCATAACAGCATTAAGTATTTTATGAACCAGAAGGACTTCAACGATAAACAACAGAAGTGGGTAAGCAGACTTCAAGCTTACGACTTTGACATTGACTATGTTAAGGAGAAAAGAAATATAGTCGCAGATGCTTTGTCAAGGAGACCCCACTTGTGCTTATTCAATGAGATATCTGTTGATTGGAAAGATATGATTTCAACAGAATATGCTAAGGCCTCTTGGGCAGCAGGAGTCATTGAGGGCACCATTAAGGATGACAGGTATTCTATTTTTGTAGTGCAAGATTTGATTATATACAAAGATAGAATATTTCTAGTGCCTAATTCACAGTTTAAACAAAAGATCATAAGGACTTTCCATGACACTCCCATGGCTGGTCACCCCAGATTCTTTAAAACATGCAGGCAAATTCGAGAACAATTCACATGGAAAGGACTTAAGGATGAAGTCCTCAAGTATGTTCGTGAATGCCCCACTTGTCAACAAAATAAGCATGAGCATATTTATCCTGTAGGACTGTTACAACCACTACCGATTCCCAATCAAAAGTGGCCATATATCTCCATGGATTTTATTACAGGGCTACCTAAGGTGCATGGGAAGGACAACATATTTGTTGTAGTCGACAGATTGACCAAATTTGCACACTTCTTCGCGATTTCAACGACATACACAGCTGTACATGTGGCTGATTTGTTCTTTCAAGAGATCTTCAAGTTGCACGGGATACCCAGAGGTATAGTGAGTGACAGGGACAGCAAGTTCCTAAGTTTGTTTTGGCAGGAGTTATTCAGATTATGTGGCACTTAGTTGACTCCCAGTACCAGTTACCACCCGCAGACAAATTGCCAGACAGAAATAGTGAACAAATGGGTGGAGGGGTATCTTCGGAATTATGTGGCAAACCAACAGAAGGCTTGGGTTAGATGGCTACACCTGGGAGAGTACTGCTATAACACGGCATACCACATGTCGATCAGGATGTCTCTGTTCAGGGCTTTGTATGGATATGATGCCCCATGCCTTATAGATTTACTGCTTGGTGATAGTCAAGTGCTGAAGGCAAAAGATCTTCTACAAGAGAGTTAAGATATAGTGAAGGAACTCAGAGATAACATGCAACAGGAACAGAATCAGCAAAAGCTTTATGCTGATGAGCACCGAGTAGAGAGGAGTTTTGAGGTTGGAGATATGGTATATTTGAGGCTCTAGCCCTACAGGCAGTCCACTCTCAAGAAGAGTGGAGCAGAAAAATTAAAACCCAGGTTTTATGGTCCATTTAGGATTATCAAGAAGGTTGGAGAAATGGCATATGAGCTTGAGTTTCCAACTGATAGTAAGGTGCACAATGTTTTCCATGTTTTCAAGTTGAAAAAAGCTCTTGGCCACAATGTGATTTCTTTAGCTGAGCTTCCACCATTGGATGAGGAGAGGAAGCTAATCTTGGTACCAGAGGCTATCATTGACACCAGTGAAAGGAATCTGAGGAAACGGATCATCAAGGAGTACCTGATGAAGTGGAAAAATCTACCAGTTGAGGATGCCACTTGGGAGAGTGAACAAATATTGCAGCATCCTGAGCTGAGGTTGCTTGAGGACAAGCAATCTTGGGGAGGGCGGACTGTAATGTCCCCCATTTAGCCCAGTCACACAAATGATGGAGATTAGCCTATCCCATGACTTCTGTAGGCTAATAACAATGGTTGGGAGGTCAATTCAAGGACTTACTATTTATAGTAAGTCAGGAGCCGGGCACTTGCTATTATTGGCAGGGCAGTGGTTGATGCTCATGGCACGGGAGTTTATGGTTTCGAAATATTTAGAGCTTCATTGGATATAATATAAGTTAAATTAAAGATTTAACTTATGTTATTTTAATAGACATAATATAACTTTAATTTATAATATAAAGTCACTTTATAAAATGAAGTTGCAACTTAAAAGTGACATGTCTAGGAGATGGGCGCCCAAGGTACAAAGGGGACATAAGGGACTTAAGTCATAAATTAAAATATAAAAAGAAAAAAGCCATCTTGGGCATTGGGTTGGAGAGGAAACAAAAAGAGTAAAAATGAGCCTCATTTCCATATGCTATGTTTTATGAAAATTGCTCTCATATTGAGATTTTCTCGTGCTTGGCTTGGAGCTTGGCTCTAGGGTTTGGAGATCAATTTGTGGAGACGAAAACCTCTGCAAAATCGCCTTTCTTCGTGCGTGAAAGATCGCATTAGGAGAGGATTCTTGGAGGCTTCTTTCAAAGGCTTCAGTTATGCATTCATTGGAGACGTTTCGGCAAAGTTTTGAGCTTGAATGAACATCTTTTCATGAAGTTTTGAATTCCAGATCAGTTGCAGAGTTGTAGAAGGCAGATTTAAGTGTGTTGATGGATCTTTAATGCTGCTAGAGGCTTTCCTTAACAGGTCGTACTTCCCCCATTGCTGGTCGTACACTATCTAGGGGCCATACCACCTTCAGCACAAGTATAAGGAAGGTTTTGTGAGGTTTCAGCAGTTGCACCTGGTCGCCATAAGGGAGCATACATTTCTGGTGCAAAACAAAGACATTCCAAATAGATTTATGTGTGTTTGTTGTGGTTATATGCAGCCATAGAGGCCGTACAATTTAAAGCTCTATAATAGAAAGGTTTGAAGAACTGTATAATGAGATGAAGGATCATGAATTTAATAAAGAGTTACTAAGGTATCTAAGGAACGAAGATAAGCACCCCAATAATTTCAAATTAGTAACTAATGATGATAGTGAGATGAATGTTGAGTCAACATTTGATTATCCATTTTTTTAACATAGTGATGATGAGTCCAAGGAAGAAACTGTGATAATGAAAGAGCTTGCTGGTTTTGATATGACCAGAATAGAAATTTCTAAATATGAACCTAAATCCGAGAAAGACAAACTCTCAAAAATCCCTATGAATAAGGAAAAAGGTTCACAGTTGAAATAATAGACTTTGAAGGTCCCAAATTTGATGAGAAGATTGATGAAATTGAGGATGTTTTTTTATTGAAAGCGGAAATGGGAAGAATCAATAGGTTGCTGCAAGGAGATTTTTCAAGTGAACCTAAGACTATTGTAGAGAAAGAAGATGAAGTTGCTGCAAAATGTCTTCTTGAAGGTATGCAGAAAAATGAAGTTGCAGCAGATGAAGAGTTTGATGCTGCTGATATTTACAAAACAACAATTAGTGATAAGCACATGCATCACTCCAATGATGGTAATTCAAAAATTGAGTGGAAACTTCTATGCTAGATGTGTACCAAAGTGACTTCCAAACAAAATCAATGGAGAAGACCTTTCTTGATGAAACAACTAATTTTTCTTATAGCTCAAGTTTGATAGATTCCGAACAGTTTGAAAGTCATATGTTTAAGAAATCAGCCATACATGAAGAGAATAATGAGCTTATATTCCAAATCAAAATAGTCATTTCATAGACCATGAGATCCAAGAGTAATGCCACCAAAATTTGATATGCAGCAAGCATTTGAGTCTCTTGGTGATTCATTGCTTGAGTAAGGTGTTGTCATGCCATCTATTCAAACAGTTTGTGAGGAGGAAGCTGATTTCAAAGATCATATTGATCCTGTAAAAGAAGATATTTCAGAATCACTGCTATATGGAGAACCAAGTCACTTTGTTGAGACAAGACCTAGAGAGTTATGTGAGTTGAAGAATCAACTCTTGGTCACAAATGAGAAAGAGATTCAAGTCCTCACAAGTTTGGACAACACTCATAAGATCCTTGAAGTCCTCATGCAGAAAGGCATTGAGAGTGGAGTTACTTCTTCAAACTTGCAACTGATCAAAGACTCTTTGGAGACAGTGAAGTCAGAGTACTTTCTCTTGATTAGAGATCGAGATCATGCCATCGAGATTTGCAAAGGAGGCCATTAGTGCATTCAAAGAAAATAAGAGAAAGGTTGATGAGCTTACTCTTGAGATTGATTCAACAAAGGACATGTTAGAAAATACCCAAATGGCACTAATCGAGGTAGAAGATCAACTAGATGATACAAAACTATCAGCTGAATAAGCGTGGCATGTGGTCGTCGTGGACGCCTAGTGCATTTGTAATCATTCTTGCATTGCATACTTCAATAGTAGATGGATAGGAACGAATGATCTATTGCACCGTATGCTCTCACCTTGCCCACCTCGGGATCTTGGTGGTGTAAAAGAGTATCAAAGACTGTTTGTGCTCTTTATTTCAGTTAAAATTATTTGCAAAAAACTAGAGTGGTCATTACAGTGGTATCAAAGCTGGTGATTTTGCCAGCCTGTTGGGAAGCTAACCCTTGTTGCAAGTTTTCAGTTGCATGTCAGAATTTTAGCAGTGATTATCTTTGAAAATCTTCAGTTGTGTGGTTTTCTAGCGTTGCATATTAGTTTCAGCACTCGCATCACCTGCATGTTCATTTCAGCCATTCCTTGACAGTTGTAGAAGAGCAGAGTTTTAAAATACAAGAAGATGTTTACAATTGAAAGGTCTCTAATAGAAAGATTTGAAGAATTGTACAATGGGATTAAGGATCCTGAATTTAAAAAAGAGTTACTTAGATATCTAAGGAAAGAAGATAACCACCCCACTAATTTCAAATTAGTAACTGTTGTCACGTGAAATTGCACCCTGTTTGAACCCTGTTCAAGCATTCCAATGACACAATGGGACTGATCTCAAGGTGTGGGACCTTGCAAATGAGATTAGACCTCCAGAGAAGGTTGGTTCTTCTTTTTGAGCTTAAGGCTCATAGAATTAAACTAAATCTAATGCTACACTTACCAAGGGAAAAAGGATAGAAGGAATGTAGAAAAGAAAATAGTGATGCACCAGATTTAGGATGTTTGGCTAGAACTGACATAACACGATAGTGATTTCAAAGGCTGAATAGACTAACACAGACTCATACAATCTTTAATAGAGGCCAAAACAGAATGCTGAAACTTATAGAGAGACCGTTTTATCTACAAAATAAATGAGCAGCATTCAAACAGACACAGTGTAAGAGAGAATGAGAGAGGCAGAATCAGTTGCTTGTATTAATCACAGAGGTTAAATAACCATTACAAAAAACACATGATTTGTTACAGAAAAAGTAGACACGTAATAGCCATTTACATTCATTGACGAACCATACTCAAAGACATCGAAGGCTCAACTTCGAGCACAACGTATCAAATCCGACTGGTTCTTACAAATGCGCTACAAGGTCTGTGACAACAAATTATCTGGCCAACATAACAGCCTAGAAGAACAACTAACAGAATTACATCATTCTCGTATGCATATATAGCTTTACAAATCTCATTGTAGTAGTCATGGATGTGGAAAGAGAAGTCAACAAGAAAAACATCGCCCATACTGCAATAACTTTGTTCTGTGTCCTTGGAGCATGCCCACATGGCTCTACCCATGAAATCCATTGAAATAGGTCTGCACTGAGTACAAGAAATTTAATGTAAAGGAGCTACAGTGGCATAGGGAGGCGAGAAATCCATCTTCCACGAGCAATCGGGCTCTAAAGAAGCATTAATGTTGACCAAGAGGGTCACTGAGCAGTCCCGTCACGTTTTGAACAGTTGAAAATGCCTCTGGAAGGCAAAAAGGTCAGGCTCCGACATATTAGACTTTCACCGTTACGTTGTTCTTTGGAAGGAAGAACTTGACCTCCGCCTCTGCAACACTTAGCCAATTCAAGAAATCGGCGGAGATCGGGCCTCAAGCCTTCAGCCTTATCACCCCAGAGAAAGAAGAAAGACCGAGGCCCGCAAGTTTGAAGACTTAGCCTCTTTTACGAAGGTTCAACAGAGTTCGGAGTTCGGGCCTTCGGTCTTCCTCCTTCCAAAAGAAAGGAAGAGGGAAGAAGAAAAGGCAGAAGTCCGACTCCCCAAAACACTTAGAAGTATTTTGAAGGAAAAGAAGCGAAACTCGCACCGTGTAACATACATTGTCCCAGCTAGGGTTCCTGTATCAATTTTTTTTTGTCTTTTTTGCTTGCTGATGGTCTAGGGTTTTATGTTTGTTTTTGCATGTTTTGATTTTGCATTGTAAACATAGAATAAAGAGCATATAACTAAAACCCAAAAAAACTAAAGCATATATCAATAAAATATCGAAGACCCGGATCATAAAATATACTAAAACTAATTACTGTGACATACCCATATTCAAATCTTCAACTTCATACATTGCCAAATATAGACCAGCTATGCATAGTCTATGAAAACTCCTCCAACAAGCTTAACAATGAAAGATGTCGAACATACAATAACATAGCAACATTATGCAGCCATAGAGGCCATGAATAAAGGGAATAGAAGCTGCAAATGAAAAGTAAACAACCCTCAGCAGACCCACACCTTCACTAGTTGTACGGCCCTGAGGAAGTGAATGCTAGCCAAAATGCAATGCCAAACTCCTCTAAAAAATCTCTGTTTTCTTTTGTTTATCTCTGAAAACTAATGGTGACTGCAAAAATAAGGATAACCTGCTCCAAACTTGTAGAAATACGTCTCAAACAATGGTACGGCCTGATCTGAACAATACGGCCTGATCTGAACAGTATGGCCAGCAAGGTGATGTACGGCCCAGCTAACAAATCTGTAGCAGCCAATAAAATCAGTCTCAATATATGATTTCAGTCTTCAATAACCCTGCTCACAGCTGCAACTCTAAACTCCATGGAAGTATGTTCGTTAATTGCTCAAAACTCCATCAAAATGGATCATTTGAAAGCCCAGATGAAGCTCCTGAATGAAGCCTCCAATTCCCCTTCCTGATGTGGTCTTTCACACACGAAGAAAGGTGTCCTTGCAGAGGTTTTCGTCTCAGCAAGTCAATATCAAACCCTCAAAGCTCTCAGCTCCAAGAATGCATGACAAAGCAAGTTTCATCAAAAGAGAATAATAAACCAAGCATATGCAAATGATCTTCACTTTGCCTTTTTATAATATTCAATTTGCATTTGACTTCATCTCATTTAATTTACTTTAATTTCATTTTCTCTTCCCTCCTTTTTTGGTGCACAACTTATAATATAAAGTATACTTTATTATTCACTTATATCTCCCCTTTATTTAACACTTATTATAAAGTATACTTTAAAAAGCATTTAAACCCCCCTTTTAAATAAAGTACACTTAATTCATTAATGATATGCACTTAATAATTAATTATTATTAAAGTATAACTTTACTAATTATTATAATATTATAACTCCATTAACCATCGTAAATCAATTCTGACTTCACCAAGAGGTAGCTTGCTGCATTCACTACTATCTAGAGTGCCTTACTATAAATAGTAAGGTTGACCTCTATCAACACACTGACTTACTATAAATAGTAAGTATATAAAAAACGGAGCCAACACACCCTGGATATCATAACCTCTGAACAAGGAGTTGGGGATGAAAACACTGCCAACTGCCAACTGAGGAGATAGCTAACTCCAACACTAGGCCTCTAAACATCATTATTAGCCTACGAGGACCCAATGATAGGCTAAATCACCAACTCTGATGCTCACTCAAAAAGGGGACATTATAGACCCTGAGCCCTCCTCCTTGGATGACGTCACAGCCACTTGGCAGCTTCCCGCTGTTCTGCGGTCACCCTTTGCCTTAATAAAATAATCCCCGCATAATGGCGGAAACCAACCAAAATACACCACGTGGCCTCTCTCTCGGGTTCTTGAATGCTGAGCTGTCGAAACCCGCCACCTGTCCTCTTTCCGCGGTTCCGCAGGCCGGCTGTGGGCCCACCCAAAAGGCTCGGCGAACAGCGGAATGCGTTTAAGCTCGCCACGTGTCCTATCGGGAGTCGGTCGTCAGGTATTCCCCCTTGCGCCTTCTATGAAGAAGACGGAAGACAAGAAACCCGAACTCTGACCTTTGACATACATAGAGCATTTACTTGTCAGACTTCGGCGAGCGAACCTCCAGCCTTCGGCCTTCCAAAAGATAATGCGGAAGAGAGAACTCCTGACCTTCGAAGACCAAAACACTTAGCCGAATTTTGCAAAGAACAAAGGGAAGCTCGGAGCCGATAGACATGGCATGATGAAGAGGAGAAGCCCAAACTCCGAAACTCCGAAAACATTGAAAACACAAGCAAAAATTAAGGTTTTTTGGACTTAGTCAATTTGGGGTTTTCTCTTGCATTTCAAAGGGAAACATCCTTCCATTTAGGCTTTTTCAGATCTAATTTTTATGATGGAAGGGGGAATCCTTTGGGCTATTTTGGCTTGGGCAAAATAAGATAACATTTTGGCAAATATGCAGGGGTGGTTGCCTGCTAAACATTAGGATCCGGAGGCCTTATATAATCCATTAGGCACAACGTCAAAGGGCATAGCACAAGAACAGGGATTGGCTAGACCAACACAAAACTGAACACTGCCTCCGGGAAACAAGACAAGGCAAAACAAACAAGGCAAATGCAATGTCCCCATTTCCATTGTGATCACCAAAACAGAGAATGCAGTTAGCCTATCCTCATTCCCGTAGGCTAGTTCGTCAAAACAAGGGAATATTTCGGCGAAGATGGAAAATGAATTAATGCACTTCGCATTAATTATCAAAATGGAGACAATTAAATAATAATATTTTATTATTATTTAATTTTAGTGTCAAGGAAGAAAAAATAATAAAAAATTCATTAAATAATATTATTTAATATGCGCGCTTGTTTTGGAAAATAAAATAATCTCTTTGGAGCGCTCACTCTTGGAAGGTTAAAATATTAAAAAAAAACAATAAAATAATGCTTGGCTAGTGTGGTGCTCACCTTGAAATCCACAACAAAGGAATAAAATGTTGCCATTGGAAGTGGCACTCATTGTTGGAGGGATAAATTTCAAATTTCAAATAAAAAATGACATTGGATCTTGTGCATCGCCTTGGACGAGTAAATATTTCAAATTTATAGGAGGGAAATGCAAATTCAAATCTTTAATTTGAATTGGTATAAAAGAAGGCTTGAAGGCTCATTTTCGGCATAACGAATCTTTTGCAAACTTTCATATTCATGCTTGGCATTTGCTTTACTTGTTCTTCCAAGGACGAAAACCCTTGTGGAGTTGTGTGTTGGACGAAAACCCAATCACACTTGGAGGCAGATTCACACGGAGTTCACAGTTGTGCTTCAATTGGAGAGTTGTTCGAGCTTCATAGATTGATCGTTCGTCATTGGGTCAGAGACCATTGTATTGCCGAATTTCATTGAAGATCTTTGCATTACTCCGAAGGTTGTTTGAATTTCATTGAGGAGCCATTGACAAGCTGAGCGTCGATCACCAAGGAGAGCATATCATCTTGAGCGCCGAACAAGGAAATAGTTTGTAGTTGGGTGCCGAATTTCACATCAAGAGGCTGTTCATTCGTTGGCATCCTGTTAGTAGAGATTCGTTGGTTTGGAGCTTATCGCCTATCACAAATCTGCATAATTAGGTCAGCAATCCATCTCAGGAAACAACAATTCCATGCACTAAGGCAGCGTTCTATCTTTGGGCAGCGAAAACAACATTTGCCTACAGCGATCTGTTATTATGGAGGCAGCGGTACCTTGTTTCCATCAATTGGGAGTATCTGACGATCTTTGGTAGGCAGCGATCATATTCATCATTCACAGGTATCAATCTGCTACAGCAGTATTGCTATCTTCTCTGCATTGTATTGGAAAATCTTTGGGTATGTTGTAATGCCTTTTCATCTCTAGTTTGTTACAGCAGTTACACTCTTTGTATTTGGCTGTCATTAGCCATAGATGTTGATGTATTACATGAATTGCATAGTCTGATATATATAACAGCAAGGTCGGAATCAGCCCTACGTTCATTGTTCTGATTGTAACTTGCAATTTCATCTTGTGATCCATTGAAAGTTGTCATCATCTATTCACTCCATTTGTACTTGTTGAATCATTGGCATTGCTATAATAGAAGTGTGTAAGTAGAAATCAGCTTCAGTCCTAGGGTTTATTTGTAAAATTGCAAGATTCAGAAAATTCGCCTTCAAATCCTAGAACGAGACATTACAGTCGTATCAGAGCTAGAGATTCTGCTAGCCTGTAGGGTACAATCGGATTGACGAAAGTCAAGTCTTATTCCAATAGCATTTCGTGCATAAGATTTGTAGTGAAATCCACCTACATTGGGTTGTGATTTAACTCGATTCTTATCCGGGTGTTATGAGTGGAAAGATTGACCTAGTCGAAAGTTGATTGTTATGCATACACCAACTCCACATGGTCATACATATAGAAGGAGCGGCCAGGAAGTAGAGATCTATCCATTTTCTTAAATGGATCAAAACATAAGAGCTAGAAACCCACCCAGGAATGATGAAAATGAGTATTTGGAAGGGCAACAAATAACACACAGGAGTTTGGAGCAATTAATGAATACTCAATACCACTTGGTACAAATAATGACTCAGACCTTGAGTAACATGAAAATGAATGGATCACCAGTGGGAGATAGCAACGTGATAGGTACAACTCGTGGTGGAAGAACACATGTTTCATTAGCAGATAGGCCATTCCGGCCTAAATTCCTTCCTAGTGAGGAAGAAGAGGAAGTAGTTGAGGAAAATGAGGAGGAACAATCTCTTGACTATGAATTGGCCACTATATGTTGAGATTATGAAGCACTTCCTAACATAGTCAAAAGGAACATAAACATCACTCAGTACATGAACGAGAGGAAGGACAGGAAAATATCAAAAGGAGGACAAACACCTAGAGGACCAACAAAACAATTTATAGGAAACATCAAGATGCACAGAACAAGATACTCATACCCAATTTTGATGGAAGCAGAACTATGAGTGCAAGAGCATGGGTTCACAAATTTGATACATTCCTCACACTCAAACCCATGGATGAACAAAAGGCTATACAGTTGGCTACTATGCACCTTGAAGGGATAGCGTATGATTGGTGGCATCATGGGCTTATTTCACAAAGACATGCAATGATCACCTCTTATGATGAGTTCACACAAAAGCTCATCACTAGATTTGACAGGAAGGACATGGAA
Organism: Cunninghamia lanceolata; assembly: GCA_027924645.1. Taxonomy (NCBI): domain Eukaryota; kingdom Viridiplantae; phylum Streptophyta; class Pinopsida; order Cupressales; family Cupressaceae; genus Cunninghamia; species Cunninghamia lanceolata. The sequence goes on from BSBN01001271.1 coordinate 13,818,129, forward strand.
GTCTAGTACAGAGATTTGGCATAGTTGAAGCAAGTTGGTAAAGTGGATTCCTACATCAATGAATTTCAGAAGATTGCAGTAATGGTTCCGGATATGAAAGAGGGAAGGGTGGTAATGTTGTTTGTGGAAGGTTTGAATGATAAATTGAAGGGATTGGTAAAGGCTCACAAGCCCAGTACACTTCATGATGCTATTGAACTTGCACGTGATCTTGATACTACACCTTCATCATATCAACCACAGAAGAAATTTTTTAAGGGCTCTAGTTCAAATCAAAAAGGGTTCAATCAACAAAAGTATCAACCTCCTAGGATGGATCAAGAAATAAAGAATGAAATGAGGAGGAAGAAGCTTTGCTTCTCTTGGAAAGAGCCATGTGAACCAGGACACAAATGCCTAGGAAAGGGCAAAGTTCATCTCATAGAAGTCTATGCTGATGATGAGAGTGAGTCTGCAGAAGACAATAACTCAGATGGTGTTGATGATCATGAGTAGTAGCAGATACAGTTGGAGCTTGAGCCAAATGTTGAAAATGATAAAAGACATGTAACCATTGCAACAATTTCAGGAGTACAAAGATATCATGCTTTTCGATTGAAAGGAGTCATTAATAGACAGAGAGATACTTGTCTGGTTGACAGTGGAGCCACGCATAATTTCATTGATGAAGGCTTAGTTGTGAAAAGAGGACTAAAAGTTGAGGATTTTTCAGGATTCCGTGTAACAGTTGTAGCTGGATTCACCATGGATTGCACTAGAATGGTACCACATCTTGGCTTTCGAATGCGAGACTACACATTTACTGATGATTTCTATGTGTTAGGATTAAGAGGGATTGATGTTGTTTTGGGAGTTCAGTGGTTGCAGTCACTTGGCAGATACATACAGGATTTTCAGAAGATGGAACTTGAATTCATTCATGATGGGAAGAAGGTTGTTCTGAGAGCACTCTCAAATGGAGGCCCTAGAGTTGTGACAACGAGGAGAACGGAAACACTGTTCCGACATGATGATGTTGCGTGGGCAGCACAGTGCTTTGTATCATCCAAAACTTCTTCAGGAGATCAAAAGTATCATGTGGATATACAGTCAGTGCTTGATAAGTATAGTATGGTATTTGGAGAGATTCCTCCTGGTAGACCACCAGATCGTGGATTTGAGCATGTCATTGAGTTGGAGGAGGGCTCCAAGCCCATCATCACAACACATTATCATCATCCACGACATTTCAAGGAGGAGATTGAAAAGATGATTAAGGAGTTGCTTGAGATGGGACACATTCGTCCTAGTTCCAGTCCTTTTGCATCTTCAGTTGTGATGGTAAAGAAGAAGGATGGCACAATGAGGATGTGCATTGATTACAGAACTTTGAATAAAAAGACAATCAAGAATAGATATCCCATTCCCAGGATCAATGAGTTGCTTGATGAGTTATACGGGGCCGTGTATTTCTCCAAGATTGATCTTCGTTCAAGGTATCATCAGATACGTGTCCGTGAAGAGGATATTCATAAGACAGCATTCAGATGCCACTATGTGTAATATCCCTTGCTAATTCTGACCTTAACTTGCTGATTGTGGGCTCAAGGAATATTGTCAAACACTTTGTATGCAAAGTATGTTCTTGCTGTTTCTGAGTTTCAGTTTGCTTTGCTTGATGAAATTGGAACATAAGATGATGCAAATGCCTAGAAATAAATGTTAAATGACTAAACTACAAGTAAAGCATGAAATGCAAGTGTCTTTGTATTTTCCAAATGCAATAGATGACTTATGCAAATATAAATCAAAACCTGCAGCCAATTGACATTTTGTCAAACAGTTGGCATGCATACTATAATGCTATTACAATGATCATTACATTCAATATATGACTCCCAACTTATTACTCCTTATTAAAATGCAATCCTCAGGTACAATGCTAGCATGGATTCGCCAAGACTCTTGGCTTGTAATGAGATGCAATTACAACATCAAATCTGATATGGATATTCTCCTATAGCAGCAACCTTACAATGACAAATATTATCATGCAATGACATGTAAATTATAATGGAACCTGATTAGCAGCGCTAGAAGATGTAGATGAAGAAGCAATCAATATCCAATGTGATATGAGTCCACCAGGCCCAAATCGAAGCTCTCTATCAGCCGCCCCTGTTTCTGATGTAAATGTAGATATAAAATATTATGCAGCCCCTATGCCCTCTATCGAACACCAAACATCATCTTCAAGGCCTCACAAGTGAAGCGCTCCAATTAGCAAGAGAAATCGATGCTGGTATGAGCCTCCACGACTGAAATCGTGATCTCCATGGCTGCTATGATGGCAGATAAAATAATATCAAAACCTGCTGCTAATGATATATGATGCAATTCGCCCTTGGAGTAGCAAAATCGATTAAGACTCAGTGCTCAAAATGTCTCCAATCAAACCCTCCAATCGAACTAGACAAAATTGGCCCTTGGCCACGAATTTGGGCACAAATGAAAGGACTGATATGTCCTCTCCAAACTGCAACCCTTTGGAGGATATGTCACCACCTCAGTTATGCCAATCTAAAGGAGTTTTCGTTCCTAAAGACCAAGTAGACAACCTGCAAAAACCCTTGGCTCCACAAAGATTCATCGAATGCAAATGACAACTGATGCTTAGAAGCTTGCCTTGCTCTTCTTTTATACTTTTTCAATCCATCTTCAAGAAGCTTCTATAAAAATAATAATATTATTTTATTTTAGTGACTTTATGTTATAATATTTTATTTAAGTCACTTTATTAAATTAATTAAATATAAGGTTACTTAATAAGATTTATTTATTTAATAACCTTACAAATAATTAATTTAATTATTATCTCTCTTAATTTTCCAATCCAACTGAATCCAACTAGGTAACTGCCTCAAGAAGACCCCCTAAACATGCACATTAGCCTACGAGGGTCAGGAATAGGCTAAACCATCCACAAACAACATCAAGCTAAAAAGGGGACATTACACTATGGACACTTTGAGTTTTTGGTTATGCCGTTTGGACTAATCAACGCACTTGCTACTTTTCAGTCATGCATGAATCACATCTTTCGTGTGCAGTTGCATAAGTTTGTGTTGGTGTTCTTTGATGACATTTTGATATACAGTAAGACTTGGGGAGAACATCTTCAACACATTGATGAAGTACTGGGTATCATGGAGGCTCAGTCATTGTTTACTAAGGCATCCAAGTGTGAATTTGGTATGACAGAGACTCGCTATCTAGGGCATGTGGTTGGAGCTGATGGAATCAAAGTTCATCAGGAGAAGATACAGGCAATTCTGGATTGGCCACCACCGCGGAACACTTCAGACTTGAGAGGATTTCATGGACTATGTTGCTACTACAAGAGATTTGTAAAAGGCTTTTCACAGTTAGCGGCACCTCTCACAGATCTCACTAAGAAGGGGGCATTCAGTTGGTCAAATGTGGCTCAGATTTCTTTTGACAAACTCAAGAGGGTGATGAGTTCATGTCCAGTGTTGGCATTGCCGGATTTCACACAGCCTTTTGTATTGGATTGTGATGCATCAAGAGAAGGCATTGGTGATGTATTGATGTAGAATAGACATCCTATTGTGTTTGAGAGTAGGAAGTTGAGGGATGTAGAAAAGCTCTATTCCACCTATGATAAGGAGATGCTCATCATCATGCATGCATTGGCAAAGTTCAGGCAGTATCTGGCGAGTAATTGATTTGTGGTCAAGACTGATCACAATAGTCTGAGGCACTTTTTGTCGCAGACGGATTTGAATGAGAGGCAATAGAAGTGGGTGAGCAAGATTCAGGCCTATGATTTTGATATTGAGTATGTGACGGGAAAGAATAATATTGTTGCCGATGCTCTATCCAGGAGGCCTACTCTTTGCTCGTCAAAAATTTCAGCAGATTGGAAGTCTCATCTTTTGGTTGAGTATTCCAAGAACACGTTTGCTTGTGAGATCATGGATGACAAGATTCAGGATGATAGGTACAAGGTGGTTGATGATGTGATCTATTACAAGGATAGGATCTACTTGGTTTCTGAGTCAAAGTTGAAAGAGAAATCTTGAGGGCTACTCATGATGATCCCCTTGCAGGACATCCAGGTTTCTTCAAAACCTACGGCAAGTGAGAGAGATTTTCATGGAAAGGTCTCAAGGATGATGTCTTGCAACATGTCAGAGAATGTACGATTTGCCAACAAAACAAGTTGGAACATACTCCCCCCGCAGGATTGCTTTAGTCATTGCCTATTCCGGAACAAAGGTGGGAAAGCATTTCGATGGATTTCATCACAGGTCTACCCCGGGTTCAAGGAAAGGATTCCATCAGGGTATTTAGCACCTCAGGGTGCAGAGTTGTTCTTCAGGGAAGTGTTCAGGTTGCATGGATTGCCACAAACCATTGTCAGTGATAAGGACAGCAGGTTCCTCAACATATTTTGGCAGGAGTTGTTCGGAGTGACAAGGAAAAAGTTGGAAACAAGCACAAACTATCACCCTCAGACAGATGGACAGACTGAGATTGTGAACAAATGGCTTGAGGGATATCTTCGCAACTATGTTGTAGGGCAACAGTGTGCTTGGATCAAGTGGTTGCACTTGGGTGAGTATTGCTACAATACCACCTATCACATGTCAATTGGCATGTCGCCTTTCAGGGCTTTGTATAGTTATGACGCTCCATCATTGTTGGACTTGGCCTTGGAAAATTGTAGAGCTCCCAGAGCTAAGGAATTGATGCAGGACAATCAGGACATCCTTAAGGCACTTAAGGATAATATATAGCAGGCTCAGAATCAACAGAAGATGAATGTAGACAAACGCGGGATTGCGAGGACTTTTGAAGTTCGTGATTTGGTATTCTTGCGCCTTCAGCCATACAAACAGTCAACATTGAAGAAGGGTGGTGCAGAGAAGTTGAAGCCGAGATTCTACGGTCCCTACAAGATTCTGAGGAGAGTTGGTGAAGTAGCATATGAGCTTGAATTGCCAGCGGAGAGCAAGATTCACAATGTCTTTCATGTGTCATGCCTCAAGAAGGCATTGGGACAAAAGGTTGTTTCTTCACCTGATCTTCCACCTCTAGATAAAGAGGGCCTTTTGGTTTTAGTTCCTGAAAGCATTTTGGAGACAAGGGAGCAACATTTGAGGAACAGGGTGATCCACAAGCATTTGGTGAAATGGAAAGATTTGTCGTTGGAAGATGCAACATGGGAAGGAGATCAAATTCTGCAACTTCTGAATTTGTTATTGCTTGAGGGCAAGCAATCTTGGGAAGGGACGACTGTAATGTCACAATTTCCAGCATGATCACCAAAACAGAGAATTCAGTTAGCCTATCCTCATTCCCATAGCCTAGTTCGTCAAAACAAGGGAATATTCCGACGAAAATGGAAAATGAATTAATGCACTTCACGTTAATTATCAAAATGAAGACAATTAAATAATAATATTTTATTATCATTTAATTTTAGCGCCAAGGAAGAAAAAATAATTAAATAATTCATAATTTCATTAAATAATATTTTAATATAATTTAATATGGACGCTTGTTTTGGAAAATAAAATAATCTCTGGAGTGCTCAATCTTGGAAGGATAAAATATTCAAAAATAAAATAAAATAATGCTTGTCTAGTGTGGCGCTCACCTTGAAATCCGCAACAAAGGAATACAATATTGCCATTGGAAGTGGTGCTCGTTGTTGGAGGGATAAATTTCAAATAAAATGATAAAATATGACATTAGATCTTGTGCATCGCCTTGGAGGAGTAAATATTTCAAATTTGAAGGAGGGAAATACAAATTCAAATCTTTAATTTGAATTGGTATAAAAGAAGGCTTGAAGGCTCATTTTCGGCATCACGAATCTTTTGTAAACTTTCACATTCATGCTTAGCATTTGCTTTGCTTGTTCTTCCAAGGACGAAAACTCTTGCGGAGTTGTGTGTTGGATGAAAACCCAATCACACTTGGAGGTGGATTCACACGGAGTTCGCAATTGTGCTTCAATTGGAGAGTTGTTCGAGCTTCATAGATTGATCCTTCATCATTGGGTCGGAGACCATTGTATTGCCGAATTTCATTGAAAATCTTTGCATTGCTTCAAAGGTTGTTTGAATTTCATTGAGGAGCCATTGACAAGCTGAGTGTCGATCACCAAGGAGAGCATATCATCTTGAGCGTTGAACCAAGAAATAGTTTGTAGTTGGGCGCCGAATTGCACATCAAGAGGCTATTCTTTCGTTGGAGTCCTATTAGTAGAGATTCGTTGGTCTGGAGCTTATTGCCCATCACAAATCTGCATAATTAGGTCAGCAATCCATCTCGTGAGACAGCAGTTCCATGCACTAAGGCAGCGTTCTATCTTTGGGCAGCAAAAACATCATTTGCATACAGCGATCTATTATTGTGGAGGCAGCGGTACCTTGTGACCATTGATTGGGAGTATCTGAGGATCTTTGGTGGGCAGCGATTGTTAAATTTAGCAATCAGATTGACAATAAGTAACAAGACAACACAAATGTACACATAACACAAAGATACCCTGGGAAAACCTCTCTTAGAGGTGAGTAACCCAGCAAGAAAATCTCAGATCTGATTAGATTAATGGCAGAGGCAGATTACAACTTTGCCCAGCTAGGGCACAAAATCATAGGCACCAAGAATACAACTTATCTGAACTTTAGTTCTGATCTGAACTGATTATAATGTTCAGAATGAAGTTCGCTTGCACATGAGGTGATTGCACAGTAAGCACAGAGGTTCGGCAACCCTGGATAATCTTTAGCAGACCTGAAACAACTTCGCCCATGCAAGATCAGATTCGCTTCACCAAGTAGCAGGTTCGCTGTTGATTGCAGATGAATATTGCTAGACTTGAAGTAGATCGCTGATGGATAGTTTTCTCAAAGCAGAAATCGGTGTGTTACTATAAATTGTGACTACAAGTCACTTTACATTTATAGGAGATCACACAAACAATGACCTTGGTCGGCCTTATACAATTTGGCGCCAAGTTATAATAATTCAAATAATTACATACAAGTTACATTGAAATAGGTCTTGACCTATTTGCAATTTCAAGATACATTGAATAGGTCCTGACCTATTTACAATTACAAGATACACATAATAAATTCACCCAAATAGGGCCTACCTTACATCGGATAATACAACTAAGATTCTCAAAATGCTAAAGCTGATAGGCCATTCAGCATTTTATGACTAGGTCGGTCTCTAGGAGGGATCCGACCTAGCTACCAAAATCAACACTCCCTCTTAGCTAGGGAGGATTCCTTCATAAGGATCAAGTCACATAGTGACTACCACCATGGCTGCTCCCATAGATGAAAACATAAGTGCTTATTGTCATCTCCACATGACGTTTACCATAGATACTCCCAGAGGGTGAACAAGCACATCATGGAATTTCTCCCATGATATCCACCATACCTACTTGCAAAGGGTGGATCCACCATGCCTACTCGCAGAGGGTGGAAGAGGGCTTTCACCTCAAACTTCTCCCAGAGAAGAGTGCATTACCACCATGCCTACTCGCAAAGAGTGCATTACCACCATGCCTACTCGCAGAGGGTGGATCCACCATGCCTACTCGCAGAGGGTGGAGGATACAGTATAATGTATCACTGATGCTGAGACTCCCTCTCAGCTAGGGCTTCATTCTCCACAACTCCAAGGTTGTCTCGAAAATATGCAAGCTTCACTCGAGCAAGAGGTTTGGTGAGAACATCCGTTGTTTGCTCATCAGTGCTGATGTACTTCAGCTGAATAGCATTCCTTTGCACCATATCCTGAATATAGTGATACCGAGTTTCCACATGCTTTGATCTGTCATGAAACACAGGATTGACAGAGAGCTTCATACAGCTTTGGTTATCACTATGAATAATTGTAGGCTCCCAAGGTTGTCCAAACAATCCTGCAAGGAGTTTTCGAAGCCACACTGCTTCTCGAGATGCCACACAAGCTGCAATATATTCTGCTTCAGCAGTACTCAATGCTACTGAAGACTGTTTCCTGCTACACCAGGCTATCATGGCGGATCCCAAACTGAAGCAAACTCCAGAAGTGCTCTTTCTATCAGTGACACTTCCTGCCCAATCAGAATCAGAATAACCTTCCAAGGTAATGACTGTATTGGAAGAGTACTTCAATCCATATCCAACTATACCACGCAAATATCTCAAGATATGCTTGGCTGCAACAAGATGAATCTGCCTTGGTTCACACATGAACTGGCTGAGGGCACTCACTGCATAGCAAATGTCAGGTCTAGTGTTAACTAGACACATCAAGGATCCAATCAGCTACCTGTATTCAGTAGGATCCACAAGATCAGACCTAGCTACAGATTCACTCAACTTCTTTAAGTTAGTTTCCATAGGAGTAGGCATAGGTTTACAATCTAACATTCCAAATCTCTTCAAAATATCAATGGTATATTTTCCTTGACTTAGAATAATTTCATTAGGTCTTTGCCATACTTCTAACCCTAGAAAGAAATGCATGAGACCTAGATCTTTCATTTCAAATTCTGAAGTCAATTCTTCCTTACATCTAAGAATGAGATGATCTTCTCCAGTTAGGAATAAGTCATCAACATATAAAACCAAAATCAACATTTCACCATTGAATACCTTGAAGTAAAGGTTAGGATCAGCATCATTCTTACAGAAACCTAGGCTTATCAAGTGCTTGTCAATTCTTTCATACCAAGCATGGGGGGTCTGCTTAAGGCCATACAATGCTTTCTTCAATCTGCATACATGAGATTCTTTATTCTTTCTTATGGATCACAAAACCTTCAGGTTGCTCAATGTAGACCTCTTCTTCAATGACACCATTGAGGAAAGTTGTCTTTACATCCATCTGGTGCAACTTTCATCCCTTAGGTGCAGCAATAGCAATGATAGTCCTGATAGAGGTATATCGAGCAACAGGGGCAAAGGTTTCCTCATAATCTATGCCTTCTTTCTGAGAGAAGCCACGAACCACAAACCTAGCTTTGTATTTCTCAATACTTCCATCAGCAGCATGTTTAATTTTAAACAACCATTTGGAAGATACGACTGACTTACCTTTGGGTCTAGATACAATATCCCAAACATCAATCTTGATAATAGACTGATATTCTTCATCCATAGCATTCTTCCATGCTTGCTGGTTCATGGTCTCTTCAACGCTGGAAGGTTTAGTCTCAATGATGTTGCACATCAATGCAACATAGTTGGAGAACTTCTGAGGTCTCCTACTTTCTCTAAATGTGCCACTTGGAGCTGCAACCTTTTCTGCCTCCTGAATAGTGTCACCCAAAGAGGTCTTTTCTTACTCACGGTAATATCTCTAGGCCCATTAGTAGGATCCATAGGCTCAATCGGATCATTAAGATCTTCATGTTTTGTAGGCTCCCTCTAAATCTCATTATCATGATTAATATCCATGTCTTGGGGGTTATCATGAACTTCATTATCAATCTCTATACTTGAACCTTTAGATCTTTTGAATGCAATATTTTCTTCAAAAGTGACATCTCTACTAACCTCAATATACTTCTGACCTGGAATGTAAATTCTGAATGCTTTGGAGGTGTCGTTGTAGCCCACAAGAATACCTCTCTTGCCAGAAGGTTCCAATTTGGTTCTCTTCTCTTTGGGTACATGGGCATATACTGGGCTCCCGAAGATCCTCAAGTGGCTGATATCTGGTTTGATCCCTGAAAAAGCTTCTTCTGGAGTCATATCCTTCAATACGCGGTGAGGGCATCTATTTTGAATGTAGACAGCTGTTCTAGATGCTTTGGCCCATAGGAAAGTCTGCAGATCCTGATCATGAATCATAGCTTTCGCTGCCTCAACTATGGATCTGTTCTTTCTTTCTGCAACTCCATTTTGCTGAGGGTTGTAGGGAACACAAAACTCCCTCTTGATCCCTACCTCAATACAAAAATCATGAAAACTACCCGAGGTGTACTCACCTCCATTGTCAGACCTTAAAACTTTAATTCTTTTCCCAGATAGATTTTCAGCTAAGGCCTTGAATTCTTTGAATCTACTTAGGACTTCATCAGATTCTTTAGACTTTAGAAAGTAAATCCAAGTTTTCCTAGAGTAGTCATCTATAAAGATTACATAATCCAAGAATCCACTTGGGGAAGCAACAGACATAGGTCCACATAAATCAAAATGCACAAGAGCTAATTTCTCTTTAGACCTACTTTCACTTTGATGAAATGGACTCTTAGTGTTTTTACTCATAGCACAACCTTTGCATGTGTCATCATGAATATGGCTACGTTTAGGCATACCTTTAACTATCTTTTCAAGTGTAGGGAGGGCTCGGAAATGAAGATGTCCAAGTCTTCTATGCCATAGCTCGCTTGACTCAGGTGCTTCATGAATGAGAGCTTGAACTGGACATGCTGAAGGCTTATATAGGCTCTCATACGAGTCATACCTATTCCCAATGACACGAGCTGATTTGATGCTGGACTTCTTAGGCCATGCAAGCACTCTTCCCTCAGAAAATGCAATCTGATAACCTTAATCTTCTAGTGCTGATACGGAGATAAGGTTTCTTTTGATTCCCGACACAAACAAAATATCACTGAGGTGAAGAGAAATTCCAGAATCTAAATTAAGGGAAGTAGTACCAAAACCTCTTACAGAATAGCGTGCATCATCACCAATGACTACATGAAGATTAGACTCCTCCACCAAATCTGAGAGATGCTCTCGATAGCCGGTGATGTGCTTAGATGCACCACTATCAATCAGCCATGTATCACTGTCTGTGGGTACATTACTTGACAGAGCAGAAATGAAAAGGAAGTCTTCAGCATTAGTCTAATTTGAGACTTATTTAAGTTTGCTCCTTGTTGCTTTGGCTGGGATAAACAGTCCCTTGCATAGTGACCGAATTTGTCACACCTGAAGCACTTGATGCGTGAAAGATCCTTCTTTTTCTTCGAATCAGGAGCTGGATCAGACCTTTGATCTCTATTCCTCTTGAAATTGTTCTTCTTCCAATAGCCTCCTTTCTTCTTGATAGACTGGGCAGCAAGGACATGATTGTCTTCGTGGGTGTTTTTGATAACTCCTCCAGCAGCCAGTCGTGATTCTTCTTGAATACAGTCAGCCCTTAATCTATCAAACTTGGGCAGATCAGCCCTTGCACTAATTCCTTGAATGTAGGATTCCCAAGATGCTGGAAGACCATTGAGGGCTAGCATAGTCAAATCATTGTCATCAACAATTTTCCCAATAGATGAGAGCTGATCTCTCAAATCAGAAATCCTCATGAAGTATGCCATGACGGATTCACCTTTAGCCATCTTGATGTGATGAAGCCGCTGCTTCAAAGCTAGGGCACGGCTGGTGTTGTTGATTTCGTACATCTCCAAAGTTCTGAACATTTCGCTTGTTGTCTTCAGCTTGGAGATGATGAGAACAATGTGGTCCTTCACGGAATCAACTAAGATCTTCTGAGCTTGAAGGTCTTTCTTCCTCCATTGGGTCTTTTCTTCTTCCTCCTCAGGCTCAGAAGATTCTTTGCTCACAAAGTCTGTAAGATCATTTCCATTCAATGCAAGCGTGATTCGGACTCTCCATGACATGAAATTGGATGCCCCATCCAATCTATCTTCAACCCTAAGACTGTGAGCCATCCTGAATTATCTAAACTTTAATGATAAGAGCAGAATGTAAATAACTGATTACTGCAAACCTGATTACACTAATTCGAACCAAGCTTTGATACCATGTTAAATTTAGCAATCAGATTGACAGTAAGGAACAAGAAAACACAAAGGCACACATAACACAAAGATACCCTGGGAAAACCTCTCTCTTAGAGGTGAAAAACCCAGCAAGAAAATCTCAGATCCGATTAGATTAATGGCAGAGGCAGATTACAACTTTGCCCAGTGTTGGTGCTCATTTTGGCCTGGAGTTTGAGCTTGCTTGTTGGAGGGTTTCTTCTTTCAAACCCTAAGTGTTCTTGTCCATCGCCAAGACTATTGCCTATCGGCAAAGGATATTATGGTTCCACCGACGGCGTTGGTCATGCCGATGGGGGATGAGTTAAGTGTTCATCGGCGAGATTTAGCATATCGGCAGAGGTCTTTTGCAGTTTGCCGATGGAGGGAGGTCACCCCGATGGGGAGTGCCATCGGAGTGAGATTGAGTATCGGGTCAACTTTGAAATGCTTGGCCGATGATGTTTTTCTTGCCGATCGGGAGACATCGCTGTAGCGTACTCTTTCTCTGGCCGATGATGGAGTTGATGGTGGTCTTCGGCGAGACTCGGCGTATCGGCGGGGAGACTTTTGGGTTGGCCGATGGTGTTGGTCACACCGACAGCGGAGTATGGAGTAGCGATCGGCGAGACAGTTGTCGTCGGCGAAGGTTTTTTGGGAGCTGCCGATATGTGGATGTTGGGCCGATGTGATGTTATCGGCGTGGGTCACACCGACGAAGGGATGTTTTGAAGGTTATCGGGGTGACTTATGTTATCGGCGGAGGGGCTTGGTGTTGCTCCGATGGCCTTTCTCTGGCCGATGGGGAAATGTGTTTCTTTTGGTCATCGGTGAGAGTTGGTCTGTCGGTGGAGGTCTGGAGGGCTAGCCCGATGGTCTATGTCTGGCCGACAGAAGGGAGCGTAGTGTTGTATCGGCCAGACTGATGAGGTCGGCGAAGGATTCGTGGATTGGGCCGATGGTTTGTGTCACGGCGATGGGTTTTGACGAAGGCATGTGCGTCGAGCGCGGCAAAAGCGCTCGACACTTGGTATGTATGCGACTATGCTTTTAAAGCGTCGAAGTTGTCTCCACACCATGCATGTGGGATTTTTCCCCTTGCATTATTTTTGACCCTGCGAAGGAGGCGTTTTGGCGGGAAACTTCTTTTTAACTGCAGCGACGGTTTTCTAGCGACCGCGGGTGGTTGAGGCCCTTAATGGCGACTGTAGCAGGGGTATGGGCGATGGTACAAGCGATCAGGCTGCCTGATTGAGAATGAAGACTTCCAGATAGTGGCGCGTGGCTCGAGGCCCCCCTTTGTCTGCTGCATTAACATTTTCTGAGCGCCATTCCTTCCGAGGACTGTATCTGGCGGATTTTTGTAATAGCCATGTAATTAATTGCTGTGGTACACTCTCTGGCTATTATAAGCAGACTGTGTTACCATTTTTCAGGTTGTTGAAAGTTGAACATTTTGGCTCTGTAACACAATACAGTTCGTTTTGGTTGCTCTGTACAGCTAAACCTGTGAGTTTATGTATCTCTTGTTGTACGTTTTGGCATGAATCCACTGATTTCATGGTTAATCTTGTATGAATAATGCTATGTTTGCATGTGTTTTGTTAATTCTGTCTCTAGTATTGCATGTATCTTTCTTCTGAGTCTGGATATTTAAGCAAAATATTTGAGACTCTAGAACATAGAATTCCTGTGTTGAATGTATGATCTCTTAACTTCTGCTCAAGGGGTAGATTAAACTGTTTTCAGGTTGAACATTGGGAAGGGTATACTGCAGTAGGGATGCCATAAGTAGAGATAACTTAACACTCTGTATTGGGAGATATCTGTAAGGCAGGTATCACATATATCCCCCTGAAATCCAGTTTTAGCCGTTCATGCTGATCATTCACAGGTGTATGTCTATTGACTCCAGGCCCTGGATAGGCACCAATCTTGCTTTGTGTTTGTGTTACAACCATGTCCAGCTTTGCATCCAAACTCAAAATCATAATCAAACTCTAAAACAACCATTAGGACATTAGAATTAGTTTTAGGATCCTCAGTCCTCTGTCTACAACTGCAAATAGGCCCAAAGCTAGCCCCTTTGCTCTTATCTTTCAGTTTTGGTCTACTTACAGGAGGACTTATCTGCTTTCTGACAGCATCCCAATCCTTGTATGCGTATCTCATGGATGTTGAGTAGGGAATACCCCCCTAGGTCTTGCAGAGCCTGAAGAAGAAGAGGAGATAAAATATAGAGTCTATCTCCTACACTGTTGGCCCCTGGCCCAGAGATCCTGTTGATCACTGATGGCTACCTTGTAGGGAAATCTGGGAATAAGCATCCAGTCTGGGAAAAAACCAACACCCAGCTAGGGCACAAAATCATAGGCACCAAGAATACAACTTATCTGAACTTTAGTTCTGATCTGAACTGATTATAATGTTCAGAATGAAGTTCACTTGCACATGAGGTGATTGCACAATAAGCACAGAGGTTTGGCAGCCCTGGATAATCTTTAACAGACCTGAAACAACTTCGCCCATGCAAGATCAGATTCGCTTCACCAAGTAGCAGGTTCGCTGTTGATTGCAGATGAATATTGCTAGACTTGAAGTAGATCGCTGATGGATAGTTTTCTTAGAGCAGAAATCGGTGTGTTACTATAAATTGTGACTACAAGTCACTTTACATTTATAGGAGATCGCACAAACAATAACCTTGGTCGGCCTTATACAATTTGGCGCCAAGTTATAATAATTCAAATAATTACATACAAGTTACATTGAAATAGGTCCTGACCTATTTGCAATTTCAAGATACATTGAATAGGTCCTGACCTATTTACAATTACAAGATACACATAATGAATTCGCCCAAATAGGGCCTGCCTTAAATCGGATAATACAACTGAGATTCTTAAAATGCTAAGGCCGATAGGCCATTCAACATTTTATGACTAGGTCAGTCTCTAGGAGGGATCCAACCTAGCTACCAAAATCAACAGCGATCATATTGGTAGTACATTTTTTCATCATTCAGAGGTATCAATATGCTACAACAATATTGCCATCTTCTTTGCATTGTATTGGAACATATTTGGGTATGTTGTATGCCTTTTCATCTCTAGTTTGTTACAGCAGTTACATTCTTTGTATTTGGCTGTCATTAGCCATAGATGTTGATGTATTACATGAATTGCATGGTCTGATATATATAACAGCAAGATTTGAATCAGCCCTATGTTCATTGTTCTCATTGTAACTTGCAATTTCATCTTGTAATCCATTGAAAGTTGCCATCATCTATTCACTCCATTTGTACTTGTTGAATCATTGACATTGCTATAATAGAAGTGTGTAAGTAGAAATCAGCTTCAGTCCTAGGGTTTATTTGTAAAATTGCAAGATTCAGAAAATTTGCCTCCAAATCCTAGAACGGGACATTACAACAAACATCCTCCTAATGAGAATGAAAGAAAGTGCAAGGGCACTTATTGAAAGGAAACCTAAAACAAAAACAAAACTACCCTACACTTAAACTAACAACCAGAAAACTGACTTAAACAAAGCCATTAACTGGTTTTTTCAAAATAACTGTCGTTTCTCAACAATTTACAATGCTTTACATGCTTGTGGGCAATTAACAGGAGGTGGGGGAGGGATGGGCATACAACAAATTGACAAAACACTTCCCCAAGAATGAGGACAAACTCACTTACCCACTTGAACTGTTTGTTGATGCAACTGCCTGGAAGTGGATAAATGGGCTGATCCCACTTATTTTGATGCTCAACTTCATGCTCAGGAGTGAGCATGACAAGAGGCGACTCTTCATGATATGTCCCCAGCTGGGCCAAATGCCTTATAGGGCATCCCCTTGAAATGACATGCAAATCAACAGAGTTGATCTCATGCCTCTGCTCTGTATCTTTCTCTTGATGCTAGTCTGAATGCTCTGATCCTTGTATATCAATTGAAGGAATGACTGCCTCCTCAATCTGCTCAAACGGCTCAGGATTTACCTCATCTAAAGGCACTGATTTACTATCCAAGTTTGAGCAGAAAACATCAAGCTCATCCCAAAAATGAACCTCCTCCAAGTCCTCTACACTCTTCAGTATAGGACTACTCATTTGCTCTTCTTAATGGGTTGGAATCTCACTGTCATGCTGGGCCTCAACCTACAACAATCTTCCATCATTTTTACTGCCCATATGCTGTTGCATATCCATTATCACCTGCCTGTCTTCTTCATTTTCAATATAACCAGGCAGTTCATGAAACAGGGCAGCATCATCCACTTGCCAATTCAAAAACACACATTCAGCGTGCATTTGCCTTTGTCCCACCAGAGCCCGCTGACTAAATCCAATCTGTTGTTTTGGGACTGCTGATGGATTGCATGGATGGCGCCACTCATAACCTTGAGTCGGGTTGTTCTGAATTGGAACAAGCACGCATTATGTACTTGTAGTAGCTGAGTTTATGGGGTTCAAGGACCTAACATGGCTCAGTTGATTTTGTCTTTGATTGTTCCCTTGACAAGACTGCCTGCTAGGTTGATAGGGTTGATTAGGAGCTTGGTATGGCACATTAGCTCTAGGAATCGGTGCCATAATTGGCTTCAAAGATTGGGGCTTCTGGAAATAATGGCATTGGAGGCCTGGGGGCAATCTTTCCAGCCAGAATTAGACAGTTTTCTGCCCTAAGAGCTACATCATAGGCATTAGGTAACACATCCCCTCCTAGAGACTGGATCATGACAGTGATATCACTGTTCAAGGATCTCAAATAATACAAGAAGGCAGCATTAGGGGAAGGCCTCACCAATGGTGGAATTCTGTACCAAGTCCTTTGAAATCTAAAATTAAAATCCACCATGAATTCATGGGGAGCCCTTTTAATAGTGGTCAGTTGCTCTATCAGGAACAAATGATCACCATTATCCTCAAAACGCTAACATAGCCTTTCTCCTAACTCATCCCAGTCATGAATTGAACTTGCAGGTAACCCCCTGTACCACTAGAGAGCTTTTCCTTTCAAGGAAGAAGCAAGGAGCCTTACCGCGACATTGTCTTGGGTAACATTGTGAACAAAGCATACATTGGCAATGTCTTGGATGTGCTTAGCAGGGGTAGTAGAATTTTCACCAGTGAAAAAGGGAATAGCTTTTAGACCTAAAACTGCGATGTCATCATATTGTGCAATGTCGAGAGAGCCTCCACCATTAAAGGCCACAAAGGGTTTGTTTCTTGGCAGGTCCATGACAGTGGTATGAATGTTATGATGGGTATATGGAAGCCTATTCTTGATGGGGGGGAAAAGGCCATGACGTCCATAATAGCTTGACATACTAGAGGATTGAAAAGTAGAGATGTATCAAAATATTCTTTGAAAACAAGGGCAACAAGTCTGCTTTTGGAGACCGGAAACATACCAGAAGAGAGTCGCCAGGTGATTTGAGATGCTCCTGAAAGCTGGAAAAGACCAAAAGTATCACTGAACTTCGATCTTTGATGAATATTTAAGCAGTTGGGCTGCTTTTGCCAATGGATTTGTTCAGCAGTCACCATGGTGTTGAAGAAGACTGCCCTAAATGGCAAGATATGCTGAAGGACACACCAAATCCTCCAACGGATGATAAAGTTCATCAAACTAGTCCCACCAAGCGTGTCAAAAACTGTTGTCACATGAAATTGCACCCTGCTTGAAGCCTGTTCAAGCATTCCAATGACACAATGGGACTGATCTCAAGGTGTGGGACCTTGCAGATGAGATCAGAATACCAGAGAAGGTTGGTTCCTCTTTCTGAGCTTAAGGCTCAAAGAATTAAGCTAAATCTAATACTAAACTTACCAAGGAAAAAGGGATTAAAGGAATGCAGAAAAGAAAATGGTGATGCACCAAATTTAGGATGTTTAGCTGGAACTGACATAACACAGTAGTGATTTCAAAGGCTAAATAAACTAACACAAACTCATACAACCTTTAACAGAGGCCAAAACAAAATGTTGAAACTTATAGAGGGATCGTTTTGTCCACAGAATAAATGAGCAACATTCAAACAAACACAGTGTAAAAGAGAACGAGAGAGGTAGAATCAGTCACTTGTATAAATCACAGAGGTCAAATAACCATTACATAAGACAGATGATTTGTTACAGAAAAGGTAGACACGGAATAGCCATTTACATTCATTGGCAAACCAAACTCAAAGACATCGAAGGCTCTGAAATAACCCAATGTAATGTCCCCCTTTCTAGCTACAGTGTTAGTCTATCATTGGGTTCCCGTAGACTGATAGTTTGGTTAGGGAACCGTGGTTTGGTTGGCCTTGGATGGGTTATTCGGAGGTGTTGATGTGCTTTGGATTCTGTTGGAGCCAGTTGGCAGTTGTCAGTGGTGACTTGGCTTGCTCAGACTCATACTTACTATTTTTGGTAAGTTCGGGATTGGTGCCGGATCGGGATTTTCAGAGTGGGGTTATGTTCGTCTCGTCGAGACCTTTCCGGCGAACTAAAGATCATGGCATTCCAACATCGTCTTCACATTTATTTTAAAGTCCGAAGTTATTAATATTAATGTGACGGGACTTTATAAAGTACTAAGTAAAGTGACTTTATGAAAAGAAATATTTAAAGGGGTCACTAATGTGTTTGGCCACCCATCCCTAGGAGTGCATAAAGTAAATTAAAATGTTATTTTTCCCTCTAATGAACCAACGCCCAACTTGAGGGGAAATAAAAGAGGAAAAGTGAAGCCATTTTGGATATGCTATGTTTATGGTATTTTCTTCTACTTGGCTCTGCTAGGGTTTGATTGTAAGGGTTTGAAAGATTCGAACCAAAGGCTCTTGGAGAGGAAAACCTCCCTGAGTAGCAGCACTCTACAGATGTGTAATACCATCCAAAGGTGCTATTGAGGCGGATGCATCCAGTATTTGCGGTTGTGCTTCATTGGGATTCTTCGATGGAAGTTGTGAGGAGACATTGATCATATCTTGGAGATTGTTTGGTGATAAACTAATGGGATTCAAATAACAGATTAGTTTCAGTTGTGAGGATGGATTTTGAGCTGCATGTTTATACCTTGGCTAGTCGTACTCCCTAGAGCTTGGCCGTACATTCCTTGTGGCACTCGTGGCATTCTTCGGACTGTTTTTAGTCCACATTTCTGGCGTTTGGAGGTAGAATGAGGGTGCAGTAGCATTGAACAGCCTGTAGATTAGTTTTGATATTTTATTTGCTGTGTACTTTCAACTGGAGGCCGTACCAGCACATCTGGAGATGGCGTGGGGTTTATGGAACCTCATTTCTCTTTGTAGCAGCTTCTATTTATCTCTTGCATGGGCGTTTAGGGCCTATTTGACTGCTGTAAACAATTGAATGCACATTAATAACATTTCCCATTGATTTGGAGGCGTTCCACATCGCCAATTTGCTGGTCCAGTCTCAGCGTGTGTACGAAGTTGCAAATCTGTACATGGGTATGTGATAGTAATTAGTATTTCGCCATTTGACCATTTGGGTCTAATATTTTTTGCATATCTGTTGTATCTTTTATGGGTTTTCATTATATATGCTATATTGTATTGTTCCAACAACACACATCTCGAGAAAACTAAAAACCCTTCTGCATCTTCTCTCTAGTCTGAAAGAACACAAATAAAAACTAAAATAACACTAAAAAAATCATAAAAAGAACCAACAGGTACGGCACATTACACCCAACCCCTTATATGTTTTACTGTTTGTTGAACTGGGTTTGATTTTTATTCACCGATTGAAGAGTTTTCTATGGTTAAGTTGATCCCTGCTTGCGTTTGGTGTTGGGTCCATAACATAACATAGCATACATACAGATATTTTGCAAATCCAATAGAAACGACAATACCCACAAAGTCTATTTCATTTATAATGCAATAGAAAGTATATCTAAACAATACCCATGAACAAGAATGGCTAAAATATGAGATTTGTCACATACCCATTATGTTGTCCAAGAAATGCAGTGCTATGCATATGATTTACAGCAAGCTGAATGGATTCAACTCAGTTCATGCTCCAAAAATACATTGCAAGACTCTAGAATGATGATATCATAGATATCCACAATTACAATGCAAAGAAACCTCAAAGACGAGGCAATAAATCCCAATGTCTAGTACTAGCTGCTGGCACGGCCAGGTAAATAAGTGCAGCAGCAGCAAAAACCTTGAAACCCTTCAAAATGCCTCCTATCAATGCTGCACAACTATCTTGTTGATGGACGCCTTGGTGAATGTAAGTTTCAATGTCGAAGATGCCTCCGAACTCCCAAATATTCCTCTAGCTGGTACGGCTAGCTGTTGAGGAGGTACGGCCAGCTTGGCCTGCAAATATCCCTCAATACTACTCCAAATCCTCTGAAAATCGGAGCATAGGTTCTTCAAACAACAACAATAATTATGGAGGCAAATACTATGTAATATCTTTGTTTTCAATCCTCCGCAACAAGCTCTGAATCCACAAACTGAATAGATTGAAGTACAAATGTAACCACTGAATATGGCTACCTCAAAACTCCATTGGGTGATCTTCCACACCTGCGAAGAGCTGCTACTGATGGTGGTTTTCGTCACCAAGAGCCAATAGGTTTCTTCAAACCCTCAAACTTGCAGAGCAAAACATAAGAAAAAATAATGTCATGAATGAATGAATTGCTTTCACTTTAGCCTTTTATAATTCCTCCTTGTGGGTCAATCCATATGAGAAGGAAAATATAATTTTAATTTACTCTTTATTTCCCTAAGAAGTGCGTCCAAGGCTTAGTGACTTATTTTTTGCTTTCACTTTATTTTTTCCTAAGCCACTGACAATATATATTAAAGTCCAAATATTAATAAATAAATAACTTACGGACTTTAATATGAAAGCCCAAATGGTCTCAGAATCTTATGAATTATAGACCGTTGGAAAGGTCTTGACAAAACGCTCTGCCTCCAATAATGAACTGCCTCATCCGGGTGAAACCCTAACTTACTAAAAATAGTAAGTTTCCACCTAAGTATCTGAAATCCACCAAACAAACTGCCAGAGTTCCCTAACCACCATGGTTAGCCTACAGGAACCAAGTATGCCTAACACCCTCTCAGAAAGGGGACATTACAGTCCACCCTCCCCTAGATTGCTTGCCTCAAGCAATCTCAGATCTGGATGCATCAAGATTTGCTCGTTCTCCCATGGAGCATCCTCTACCGGCAAGTTCTTCTATTTCACCAAGTATTCCATGATGACCCTCTTCCTCAAAGTCCACTCCCTGGTATCAATGATGGCCTCAGGTACTAAAATCAGCTTCCCCTCTTCATCAAGAGGAGACAACTCTATAGAAGGAATCAAATTGTGCCCCAATGCCTTTTTGAGGCAAGACACATGGGAGACATTGTGTACCCTGCTATTTGCTGGCAACTCCAACTCATAAGCCACCTCTCCAACCCTCCTGGAGATCCTAAATGGTCCATAATACCGTGACTTAAGTTTTTCTGCACCACTCTTCTCAAGAGTGGACTGTCTGTAAAGCTGCAACATAAAATACACCATATCTCCTACCTCAAAAGAACACTCAACCCTGTGTTGATCTACATATTGCTTTTGTTGGTTTTGCGCCTTCTAAATGTTCTCTTTTAAAGACCTCACACTGTCCTGGCTCTCCTACAAGAGGTCTTTAGCCTTAGGTACTCTGTTGTCTCCAAATAACAAATCCAAGAAGCTCATAGCCTCGTACCCATAGAGTGCCATAAATGGTGTCATCTGAATTGAAATATGGCAAGTGGTGTTATAGCAATACTCCCTAAATGAAGCCATTTGACCCATGCCTTCTACTGCCCTGCTATATAGTTTCCTATCTCAGTCTGTCCATCTGTCTAGGGTGGTAGCTCATGCTAGGCGTGAGCTCTGTCCCACTCAACCTGAAGAGTTCCTACCAAAAATTACTCAGAAACCTGCTGTCCCTGTCACTCACTATTCTCCTAGGCAAGCCGTGAAGTTAGAATACCTCCCTAAAAAATAAATCAGCAACCTGAGCTGCTGTATAGGTGGCCGAAATAGCAAAGAAATGGGCAAACTTCGTCAACCTGTCAACAACCACATAAATGCAATCCCTACTCTGGGCCTTGGGCAATCCTATAATAAAATCCATCGAAATGCATTCCCACTTCCTCTCGGGAATGGATAAGGGCTACAATAAACCTCCTAGGAAGGAGTGCTCATGTTTCTTTTGTTGGCACACTGGACACTCCCTCACATACTTCTGCACTTCTGTCTTGAGGCCTTTCCAAGTAAACCTCTCTCTAACTTGCCTGTATGTCTTGTAGAATCCTGGATGTCCCGCCATAGGCAAGTCATGGAAAGTTCTCAAGATCTTCTGCTTCATAGCAAAAGTTGGCACTAGAAAGATCCTCCCCTTGTAAATGATCAAGTCATTTACAATAGTGTACCTGTCATCACGGATGGTGCCATCAACAACCCAGAAGCCCACTAATCCTTCGCATACTCAGCAGAAATCATATCCTTCCAATCCTCTGCAATCTCCCCTATAGCACACAAGTGTGGTCTCCTGGATAGAGCGTCAGCAACAATGTTTTTCTTTCCTTTGACAAAGACGATGTCAAAGTCATACGCCTGCAGCATGCTAACCCACTTCTATTGCCAATCATTCAGGTCCTTCTGACTAAGAAAATGCTTCAAGCTATTGTGATCGGATTTGACAACAAACTTTCCCCCAACCAAATACTGCTTGAACTTAGCTAATGCATGCATTATAGCTAACATTTCCTTGTCGTAGATGCTATAACTCCTCTCAGGACCTCTCAACTTTCGGCTCTCATAAGCAATGGGGTGCTTGTCCTGCATTAGCACCGACCCTATGCCTTCCCCCGAGGCATCACAATGAAGCTCAAATGGCTTCGAGAAGTCTGGTATGGCCAAAACCGGACAACTGCGCATCACCTCCTTAAACCTGTCGAAGCACTACTGAACACTATCTGACCATTCGAAAGCTCCCTTTCGTGTCAAATCTGTAAGGCTATAACTCCTCTCAGGACCTCTCAACTTTTGGCTCTCATAAGCAATGGGGTGCTTGTCCTACATCAGCACCGCCCCTATGCCTTCCCTCGAGGCATCACAATGAAGCTCAAATGGCTTCGAGAAGTCTGGTATGGCCAAAACTAGACAACTGCTCATCACCTCCTTAAACCTGTCGAAGCACTACTGAGCACTATCTGGCCATTCGAAAGCTCCCTTCTGTGTAAAATTTGTAAGGGGGGCAGCTTTTTGAGAAAAACCCTTCACAAATCTGCGGTAGAATCCACAAAGGCCAAAGAATCCCTTGAGCTGAGAGAGATTCTTAGGTGGCGGCCAGCCTATTATAGCTTGGATCTTCTCCGGATCCACTCGAACATGCTCTGCACTGATGATGTGTCCCTAGTATAGCAACTCTGTCATGCCAAACTCGCACTTAGACATTTTTGCATATAAGGACTCCTACTCAAGTATACCCAGTACAATGTCCAGGTGCCTCAGATGATCCTCCCAAGTCCTACCGAATATAAGAATGTCATCAAAGAAAATAAGCACAAACTTTCTCAGCTGCTCTCTAAATACCTTATTCATGTAAGACTGAAATGTGGCAGGTGCATTGGTTAAGCCGAAGGGCATAACCAGAAACTCAAAGTGCCCATAGTGGCACCTAAATGCTGTCTTCTCCACATCCTCCTCACGTATCTGTATCTAATGGTACCCTGACCTCAAGTCTATCTTGGAGAAGAAACATGCACCGTGCTACTAGTCAATGAGCTCATCAATCCTAGGGATGGGGTACCTATTCTTGATGGTCTTCTTGTTCAGTTCCCGGTAATCAATGCACATCCTGAGTGTGCCATCCTTCTTCACCAGTACTACAGAAGAAGCAAAGGGACTCTTACTAGGCCTGATGTGTCCCATCTTGAGAAGCTCCTGAATGGCCTTCTCTATCTCATCCTTATATCTCTTAGGATGCCTGTAGGGAACTGTAATCATTGGTTTGGCATTCTGCTCCAACTCTATGATGTGCTCAAAACCTTTGTCTGGAGGTCTGCTTGGAGGTATATCGCAAAACACTTTGGAATGTTTAGACAATATAGACTGAATCTTTGCTAGATACTCTCGTTTCTGTTGCTTGGGCACCTCTGGCATCACAAGAATCTCGGCTGCCCACTGCACCTAATCATGCCGCAGTATCCTCTCCATCCTCCTAATGGACACTGTCCTCAACCCTCCATCTGACATTCCCCTCAAAATGTGTTTCTGACCATCCACTTCAAACTTCATCTCCATGGTCCTCAAGTTGAGAGAGAATTCACCAATCATATGTAGCCACTTCATGCCAAGGACTACATCCATGTCACCCATATTGACCACATAGTATTCGGCTTGGAACTCATAATTATTCAACCTGATGGTTAGGTTGGGGATTCTTCGTTTGCAAGTGATAACAAAGTCGTCTACCACTCTGACCTTGTACCCCTCAAATTCCTTAGTTTTGAGTCCCCTCCGTGCAACTAGGCCCTCGTCAATGAAATTATGTGTGGCCCCTGTATCTAACAAGGTGACTACTCTCTGTCCCTCCAATACTCCACGTATCCCGAAGGAACCCTCTCTCTGAATAGCAGAGATATATGCTGTCGAAAAATCATCATCCTACACCTCTACTACAGTGTCCACATGGCTGTCCTCTCTATCACTCTGCTGCTCTGAAGTTGTCTCCTCAGCAGAATAATACTCCAATTGCTTGACCTGCCCTTTCATTGGGCACTTATGATTAGGATCTCATGGACCCTTGCATTTGAAACATAGCTTCTTCCTCCTGTATTCATTCAATGCATCATCATCTAAACGAGGTGCTGGTTTCTTCTGTGGGAAGGTCTCTCAATGATGTGATGGCATCTTATCCTTTCGTGGAGGAAAGGGTTTGGAGACGAACTGTTTCCTAGGCACTACAAACTCCATACTTCGTGCCTTCTTAATGGTCTCCTGAAGTGAAGGTGGGTCGAAAGCCTTAACCCATCCCCTAAGTGGTTCCATAAGCCCTTCTGTAAACAGGACTATCAATCTCCTCTCTGAAATGCTAGGAACCATGACACTGAGCCTCTAGAACTTAGAAATGTAACTCTCAAGTGACCCATACTGCTTTAATTGTGCCAACTCTCTGAACTGCAACTCTGGGTCCTTAGTATCAAACCTCTCGATGAGTCTGTTAGTGAACTCATAGTATGTGGTGATAAGGCAATGGCCAAGGGTGACCAATCCATGGTACCACCACTCATGATCTTGGAGAAGCTTTGATCAATCTTGTGGAGCAATTGTTCTTGGTTTTGAGTTCAGTTGGTTAGATGGAGGAACATGTTATTTTTAGTAAGTCTCCTAGTTGCCACCGATCATCGTCCTCAATCTTCAATATCATTTTGGTATGATCAGAATTGCAAAATTTTATCATTTGGATGTTTTCCGCAACTTGGGTATATTCTTGAGTTATTTAATTAATTATTCACTTGTGTTGTCTAATGTTGGAAATATTAAAAGGGACAACTAAGTGTGATAGCTCATTTTAAAGGTATTGAAAAGTTATTTCAAGCGGATGCCTTGGAAAAGGGATTTTATTCATGGAAAAATATTATTATTCCTCAAAAAGGTGAAAGTGTTGCATAAAGTTAATTATTTATTTTTATAAAAGGAGTTTTTGGAGCAAAAGCAGGGGAAAGTAATATTTTATTGCTCCAAAAAAGTTATCAAAGGTTTATTTTATAATTTTAAGGAGTTATGGGGAAAAGTGAAAATTAATTTTTTATTCTCACTTGAGTTGCCCTAAAAGTGCCTTTATAAGGAGTTGTGCACAAAGAAGGGTTTTATGCTTGAATATTATTTTCTGGAAATTGTTTTCTGAGAGCGAGAACCTATGTTCTTCTCCATATTTCTTGAGGATGGAAGCCCTCTTGAAATACCAGTTTCGGTGATGAAAGATCCCCCTAGCTGGAAGGTGTGATTTCACTCAGAAAGCATGTAATGTCACCTTTTTCGGAGTGATCACAGAAGAAGACCTAAGAGGTCAATTTTCAAACTTCGGAATTTTTGGTGGGCAATGTGAGTTTGGGAAATGGATTGTCACATTTTTCTAGTGCTTTTAATGTATTTACTTTGGACAAACAAAATTGTTCTCATGTGGAACGAACCACCCAGGGGTAGAGATAAGTGTGGAAATTGTCTTTTGATGGGTAATTTAGAGAAAGGAGTTGATGCAAGGGTATTTTCCCCGTGAAGTTTTGTTTTGTTTAAGTTTTGTTTGAAGCTCTGTAGTCATTGATTAATTCTCTAGTCATCGGCTTGTTTATGTAATTTGTTAACTCCCAAATTGTCATCAACGGGCACAGGATGTTACTTAATTCCTTTTGTCACCTTCAGTTGAATGAATGGTTTTCTCCCTGCCGCCCACCAAAGGAAGAAAGAACCAAAACTGCCACAACGGTCCACGATGAGGAAGTTAAGAAGATAGAACTGCTGCCAGAATAGAAAATAGAAATGAAGGTCTAAGTTTGAGGATTGAAAAAGGAGGCACGTTGTGAAGACTAAGGGAGAGAGGGGACGGTGGTAGAAGGCAAGGCAAGAGACCGACGGTGGAGGAGGGCACCAGATTCAACCTGTGAAGTTGAAGTCGAATAGCAGATATATGTTTGTCTGTCAAATTCTTATATTTGTTGAAAGTGTAGTTTCTATATATGATCGCACTAGTGGATCATTGAATAAAAGAAGCCTTGCTTTACAAATGTCTTTGAGTTGAATACAGAATGAATCTTGTTAACATATTATATTGTGCTGAGAATTTTATTTCTGTAGTTTATATGAATGAATGAACTGTGTCTATCTTCCTGTCGCCTGGGCAAAGAGTCGAACTAACAGATTTAATTCATTCTGAAACTTCTTACTGTTATTTGCTATTTCCTTTGTTTTTTTCCTCTATGTTCCATTTCAGTTTGTAACTTGTAGAGTTGCCACCAGATTGCTATTAGAGCCTAAAGATTTGGGCTTTTGTGGAGTGGGCAGAATTCCAATGAGAATGATGAGAGGAAGAGGTGCTCGAGGTAGAGGCCAAAGAGGCCATGATGAAGGAATTTTTGATATGTTGCAGAACCTAGTAGTAAGAATGGAAGCCATAGAAAGGGCACAATGGAGAGGAGCAACAGTGGATGATATTAGTGAAGTTGCTAAGGAAGAGCAGTTACGAGATGATGAAGAAGTTCAGGAAGAACCTGAAAGATTCGAAGAGAGATTGTTGAGGACAGTTATGAGTGTGGGAGCCAAACCTAAAATAGAGGTTCCTACGTATTCCGGGAGTTTAAATGGTGAAGAACTCATTGACTGGATCAATGATCTGGATAAATACTTTGAGTATGGAGTTGCAGAGGAAAGGAAGGTTAAATTTGCTTGCACAAGGCTAAAAGGCCACGCTGCTATGTGGTGGTGGGACTATGTCCAATCGGAGAGACGAGAGAAGAATAAAGAGAAGATTGCCTCTTGGGATAGAATGGTTGCTAAGTTGAAGGCCAAGTTCCTTTCGGGAGATTACCAAACTAATCTCTTCAAAAGATTGCAGAATCTTAAACAAAAGGACATGACAGTGAAGGAATATAAGGAAGAGATTTACAAGTTGGTGATTCAGTCAGGCCATAGTTGAGTCTAGTATCCCCTAGAACTCTTGAGGAGGCATATCAGCTTGCCACAAAGGCAAAAGAGAAGCTTTTAAGAAAGCAAAATCAACAAGGAAGGAATAGAGGACGAGATTTTAGAGGAAGAGGACAACAGGCTGGAAGAGGACAGCAACAACACCATGAAGAAGTGGTTGGAAGTTCAAGTGGGACAGCCAATCAAGAAAGAGGAGGGTTTCAAAATAAAGGAGATAGATCATATGGAAGAGGAGGTTTTAAAGGAAGAGGAAGAGGCTTTGCTGGAAAGTGTTTCAAATGTAACCAATATGCTGGTCATAAGAGTTGGGAGTGTCCCGACCTCTCACAAGGAGGTCACACAAGAATTGAGAGAAGCAATCAAATTGTGCAAGCGGATCAAGAGAGTGTTGGGTCACTTGCTCGTCACCATGAAGAACCTAAATCCCGAGAGTCCTTGTTGTTCAAAAGAGTGCTATTAAAGCCACCTAAGGAGAACCAAGAGCCGGTGCAAAGGAGATCTTTGTTCAAGACAAAATGTAAGGCTAAAGGTAAGTGTTGCAAATTAATTATAGATAGTGGGAGTACGGATAATTTAGTGGCTACTGAAATGGTAGATAAGTTGGGTCTTAAGAAAAATAAACATCCTACTCCTTATAAAGTTTCTTGGCTACAAAAAGAGCATCAGTTGTTGGTTAATGAACAGGCTTTGGTTGAATTTCAAATTGGTAGTTATAAAGATAGTGTTGTATGTGATATCATGCCCATGGATGTGTGTCATGTGTTGCTTGGTAGACCTTGGCAATTTGACAGGAAAATTGTGCATAATGGAAAAGAGAATACTTACACTTTTGAGAAGGATGGAATCAAGCATACATTGTTGCCCATGCAAGATCAAGAAGAGGACAGCGGTAGTAGCAACAGCAGTAAGGTAATGTTGGTAAGTGGAAAAGAGTTTTTACATGAGATGAAAAATGAAGTAGGATTTGCTTTGGTACTTAAACCCACAACTGTGCTTACCTCTACAAAACTAGATGATTTGCCTGATGAAATACAATATATTTTGAAAGAACATATGGACATTGTAGCAGTTGATTTGCCTAATAAGTTGCCTCCCATGAGAAGTATTAATCATCATATGGATTTGATACTCGGGGCTAGTCTTCCAAACAAGGCTGCCTATAGATTGACTCCTAAAGAAAATGAGGAGATTAGAAAACAAGTGGAAGAGTTACTCAAGAAGGGTTTGATAAGAGAGTCTTAGACCTTGTGTCGTCCCTACAGTCTTAGCGCCTAAGAAAGGAGGTGAATGGAGAATGTGCATGGATTCTAAAGCCATAAACAAAATAACTATTAGATATAGATTCCCAATTCTAAGGATTGAAGATAGATCTGAAAAGTGGTTCAATGTATTTTTCAAAGATAGATCTGAAAAGTGGTTATTATCAAATTAGGATCAGACTTGGGGATGAGTGGAAAACAACATTTAAAACTAATGATGGACTTTATGAATGGCTAGTTATGCCTTTTGAGCTTTCTAATGCACCTAGTACTTTCATGAAACTTATGAATGAGGTCTTGAAACCATTTCTAGAAAAGTTTGTTATTGTCTATCTTGATGACATATTGGTGTTTAGTAGGTCAAAGGAGGAACACTTAGAGCATTTGAGGATGGTTATGACAAGGTTGCATGAAGAGTAATTGCAGATTAACCTTAAGAAGTGTGTATTTTTGTAGACCGAACTGATTTATTTGGGCTTTGTGGTGTCCAAAGATGGATTGAAGATGGACAAGGATATAGTAACCCTGTCTGGATTCTTGCTTGAAACTATCAATTTCTGATTTTTATTGTGTTGTCATTTTGTCAAACAGTTGTCTCACAGGCAATCCACAATAATCCTCAATATCCCAAACTGATTTAAACTTCTCCAACTTGACATAAATATTAAAGATTTGACAATGTTGTATAAAATGTTCAAAGAACAAACACACTGCTGTTTGAATTCAACCAAATAATAATATTATGACAGCACCATGGTATACACAAATGATAACTGTGGCTGTCAACACATGAGTTTTAGACTCAATACAATCATTTCCAATTGAATATTCAGGCAAATCAGGATTTTACTAATCATTAGCTGTTGTAGCTGCTCACAGGAAAGTAAGAATACAGCTCTGGTGATTGCTGGGAGTACTCAGAAATTACTGAATTACAATTATAACAGTGTTGTTCCCACACAGAAAATACCTGCAGACCTGAGATAACATTATAGAATATAAATTACAAGTTTGGAGGGTACCTTTTTTTTGCAGCAGATATTAATCCTGGTTAGTAGAACCAAGTAACTGATTTTTGTCTTATGTGGCAGACCAAATGCAGAGTGTGTCAGTCCTTGTCTCCCAAACAGCAACTTTCATTTTTTATCCTTTAAATACTTATTGAACTTTCCAGCCTCACGTATCCTTTGGAGTATTCAATGAAGACTTTAGATAAATTGGAGCTTGTAAGAAATGGGTCCCACAATCCACTCAAATCCTCAAATCTGAGTTATCTTCATATATTATTTTCTTGCGAGAAAGGAGCGGCAGATTTAAGATGAAGATTTCATTCTACTCGGGCCCACATTCCACTAACAATCAAAGCTTCATTTCTTAATTCCCAAAATTCTCCTTATGTAGCTGACTGGGATTGTTTGTCAGATCTTGTCTCCTTTAGGCAATACAGACTTTATCAGTAAATCTCATAAGTATGATAAGCAATGCCTTTATGAGGCTCATGCAGCGATGTATTTATTCCCACATATCATAAGCGGACCCTTGAATATAAGCTGCGACAGTATTGTTGAAGATGTGTCTCCTTTATGAGGCTCACGCGAACTCAAATGAAAGCTTCCGCCGATGCCAAAACAAGTAATTTTCCAATCAACGCCAAACAGAAATAGGCCTCCACGATTCCTTGTTAATTATATGCCGCTAGCTGTAAACTCATACAAATATATTCTCCGTTCTAAATGCCGATACACAAGGATAAGATGGCAGCGATTCAAACTCGCGCTTGGATACATTACAATCCTCAACGATTCTGACTATGGTTCTGCACAGGACTCCTCCACCTTTCAACCAAGGAATCTTCTAACACGATTCAGCAACTTCAATCTCTAATAATGAATCCAAATCTTCAAATCGGCAACAATATCTTCTACAAGAATCTTCAACAAGCTTCAAATTGCCAACAATGGTCTACGACCAAATAACTAATTTCAATCTATAAAACCAATACAAGAAATGTGGAACAATGCTTTGAAACCCAAATGTGAAATCTGAAGTAATTTCACCTCAAAATGTAGTAAGGGATCAACACCAAACTACTGATTACCATGAATGCAAGGGAACATCTCCTTGAACTCAAGTTGAAACCAGAAACTTGTCTTCAACTCAAAACTCACAAACTCTTTTAAAACCTAATAGATCTCCATAAGCTGCGATTCTCTTCATAGATTATTCTAAAGGCTGCGAATACTTTCAAAGAACTGCTGGAATACCACGGAACTGGTAGAATACAGTCCTCTATATGATGCGCTCCAAGCTAGAAGTGCAAATCGACTCCTAAGCAAAATGAACACTATTCACAAAATCGGCTAGCAAGGATGTGAGCAAAGGCTCTCCAATGTCTTCAAAAAAGTTGCAAGATTCTTTAATTCTATCAACAAATCTTCACCAATTACCTTCGATCAAATCTTCCATGTCTTCAATGAAAATAAACAAATGGTCTCCAACCCAATATCAAATATCAAATATCAATCTATGAACTCAACATAAACAATGCTTTGAAGCCCAATTGTGAAATCAGTAGTAATTTCACCTCATGATTGGTAAGGGATCATCTCCAAACCAATAATTACCAAGGGATCATCTCCTTGATACCATGAATGCAAGGGAATGTCTCCTTGAACTCAAGCTGAAACCAGAAACTTGTCTTCAACTCAAAACTCACAAACTCAATGATGTCAAATAATCCCCAGGCATTCCTTTTAAAACCTTCACAAATTAGGACAAACCTAATTTTTTTAAATGAAGGTTTTTGTGTACACGATTGCACTTTATTAAATAATTGTTTTTTGTGTACACAATAACAATTTATTTCATAAAATGTTTTAAAATGATTTAAGTAACATAATAAAATATAATTTTATAAAGTAATTAAAAATACTGTATAAAATTAATTTAAAATTAGAACCTTTTTAAGTTACTTAAAAAAAAAGGGACATCACAAAGGAAAAGGTTCAAGCTATTATTGATTGGCCAACACCTAAGAGTACAATGGAATAGAAAATAATCTGAATGGACACAAAAGGCTGAAAGAAGTTTCAGATTTCTCAAACAAAAGGTGAGTGAGCAGCCTATCCTTACATTACCTAATTTTAATAAGGTATTTCAAGTTGAATGTGATGCTAGTCAGTTGGCAATAGGAGTTGTTCTTAGTCAGGAAGAGAAACCAAGTGGCCTACTTTAGTGAGAAATTAAATGATGCTAAGAGGAAATATTTTGCCTATGATCTTGAGTTTATGCATTAGTGCAATCATTGAAAAAGTGGAGGCATTACTTACTTCCTAAGGAGTTTATTGTCTATACAAATAACCATGCTTTACAGTTTATAAACAACCGACATAAGTTGAATCAAGGACATGCCAAATGGGTAGAGCATATTCAAAGTTTTAATTTTGTGTTGAAACATAAGAGTGGGAAAACAAACTAAGTTGTGATTCATTAAGTAGAAGAAGCCTATTGTATCATGAAATCCAGGCTAACAATGTGGGTTTTGATAGTTTGAAAGGATTATATGCTAATGATGCAGATTTCAAAGAAGCATTTGAAGCTTGCAGCAGTCCTATTAGCAGGGATAGAGGACCATGGTTGGATTTTATGCTACAGGAGGGTTTGCTATTCAAAGGAACCAAATTTTGCATACCCAGAGGCTCAATGAGAGATAATCTATTGAAAGAGAAGCATTGTGGCAGCCTAGTAGGACATTTTGGTCAAGACAAAACTTATTTACAATTGAGCACACACTACTATTGGCCAAGGATGAGGATGGATGTCAAGAAGTATGTGGAAAGATGTAGAGTTTGTCAAGTGGCAAAGGGAAGAAGTCAGAATGATGGTCTGTATCACTATCAACCATTACCAATCCCATCTAGACGATGGGATTCAGTGAGTATGGATTTTGTTATGGGTTTGTCTCGCACTCAAAGGGGCAATGATTCGATATTTGTAGTTGTGGAAAGGTTCTCTAAAATGGTTCATGTTATTCCATGTAAGAGGACTAGTGATGCTACTAATATTGCAAATTTGTTTTTCAAGGAAGTGGTACGGTTGCATGGCATTCCAAGAAGTATCATATCTAATAGAGACACCAAGTTTGTAGGGCATTTTTTGAGAACTCTATGGAAAAAGTTGGGTACACATCTTAGTTTCAATTCAGCCTATCACCCCCAAACGGATGGCCAAACCGAGGTGGTCAATAGAAGCCTTGGTGATATGTTGAGATGCCTTGTTGGAAACACACCTAGAAATTGGGATTTGGCATTGGCACAAGCGGAGTTTGCTTATAATGATTCTCCAAATTGAAGTACCGGTTTCAGTCCATTTTATATTGTGTATGGCATGCATCCTAGGGGTGTATTTGAACTCCGAAATCTTGGTGATATGGAGAAAAGAAGTGCAGATGGAGAAGATTTTGCAAAGATCATTCATGACCTTCATGAGGAGGTTAAGAGGAACATTGAAGGAAGCAATCAGCAATATAAATAGTATGCTGATCGAAAGCGGAGAGAAGTACATTTTCAGGAGGGTGATCTAGTGATGGCTCATCTTAGGAAAGAAAGATTTCCTACAGGCACATATAATGAACTGAAAATGAAAAAGGTTGGTCCTTGTAAGATCTTTCATAAGTTTTATGTGAATGCTTATGAGATAAGTCTTTCTTTAGGCCTGGGTATTTCACCCATTTTTAATATAGCAGACTTGTTTCCATACAACGCTGCTACAGATGATGAAACAACAGAGTTAGAATTGCTAGTTGTTCTTGATCAGTGAGGAACCACGTCAGCTCCATTGGAAATTGAAAGCATTCTTGATGAGCAGCTATTACGGCAGACCCGAGCCAAAGATTATTTCAAGTATCTGGTGAAATAGAAACACCATCCTTTGTTGGATGCTTCATGGCTCCCTGCACCTGACATTGCCAAGTTGGGTTACTCTGTTGAAGATCTCATGAGCAGGAGCTCACGAATCTATTTGCTCTATGGGGGAGCCTGATGCAGGGGCATTTTCCCCGTGAAGTTTTGTTTTGTTTGAAGCTCTGTAGTCATTGATTAATTCTCTAGTTATCGGCTTGTTTATGTAATTTGTTAACTCCCAAATTGTCATCAACGGGCAAGGGATGTTACTTAATTCCTCTTGTCGCCTTCAGTTGAGTGAAAGGTTTTCTCCCTGTCGCCCAGCAAAGGAAGAAAGAACCAAAAACTACCACAACGGTCCATGATGAGGAAGTTAGGAAGTTAGAACTACTGCCGGAATAGAAAATAGAAATGAAGGTCTAAGTTTGGGGGTTGAAAAGGAGGGACGTTATGAAGACTAAGGGAGAGAGGGGACGCTGGTAGAAGGCAAGGCAAGAGATCGACGGTGGAGGAGGGTAGCAGATTCGGCCTGTGAAGTTGAAGTCGAATAGCAAATGTGTTTGTCTGTCAAATTCTTATATTTGTTGAAAGTGTAGTTTCTATATATGATCGCACTAGTGGATCATTGAATAAAAGAAGCCTTGCTTTACAAATGTCTTTCAGTTTAATACAAAATGAATCTTGTTAACATATTATATTGTGCTGAGAATTTTATTTCTGTAGTTTATATGAATGAATGAACTGTGTCTATCTTCCTGTTGCCTGGGCAAAGAGTTGGACTAACAGATTTAATATCATTCTAAAACTTCTTACTGTTGTTTGCTATTTCCTTTGTTTTGCCTCTGTGTTCTGTTTCAGTCTGTAACTTGCAGATTTGCCACCAGGAGTGTTTGATTTCATTTCATACATTTTGATGTTCACCTTGGAGAAGATAAAGTATGGACATTGGTCTTTACAAAGGGCAGCTTGATAAATTGATATCTTTCCTTTTGGGCGCCAAAGAGGGAGAGAAAAAACAAAGGAGAAAGAATACCTTGTGGCCGGCCTAGTGAAGATCATTAATAAATTAAGGATGCTAATTTGGGTCGGCCCAAACTGTAGCATATTGGAGCGCCAAGTTTTGCATATGTTGGGTCAGCCTTGAGAAGGAAAATAATGATAAATTAATAATAATTTTGCCTTGGTCGGCCAACAGATGTAAAAGGTGATAATCATGCATAAATAGAAGGTATTTGGAGTCATTTCCATCATCATTTGACTTATCTTTTATTTCCTTTTGGACTGCACTTTAGAGCAGCATATTCCAAGAATGAAAACCCTTGAGAATACATGGTGAATTAGACGAAAACCTAATTCATCTAGGGAAGGCTTCATAACGGAGGTCTACTTGCACTTCATTGGAGATTCACGAAGTTAGGAGAAGATTTGCATATCTTTTTGGAGCAGCCTTTTGATCAGCCGTGGAGCAGAAATTGAATATCATGTGGAGCAGAATTCTAACACCTTCATAGCAGACTTGAAGAAGACTTCCTGGGCGAGCTTTTAATGCTATGTGACTAGGGTATTGACCCTAGGTTTGAGCGCCACTTTCTAGAGGAAGAGATATCTTGTGTTTTGGAGGCGTTTGGTGGAGTTTGTTGTTAGGGTTGACTGAATATTCTGATTTGGAGCAGCAGCAACAGAAGATCCAATTCGCCATTGTTGAGGATTAATTCTTCGTGCTCGTGATTGCTTTTGATTAGGGTTTTTGCACTATCGTGAGGCACCAACACTTGGTGATACTTTGGAGGGTCATTGTTGCTTCTTGGCATCATTTGTCATCATCTTTTGGAGCAGCAGACTTGAACATCTTCGAGCAGCAGACCTGATGCAATTTGGAGCAGCATTTAACCATCATCCATTGACAACTTTGGAGCAACCTTGTTAGGGTTTAAGCCCTAAACTTTGTAGCAGATTTAGAGTGCCAGTGTGAAGGTGAAATTCTTGTTTGGAGCAAATTTGGAGCAGCAAACCCTAGGCGCCATCTCTTGGAGCATCCACCCAGCTAGTGTTTATCAATTACTCCCTATTTTGTATGCAATTGGTATGTGTAATCAAGTGTTTGAATCTGATTTGCAGTGCAGATAATTCTGGGCATTGTTTGGGTTTGTTTGTGCCCTAGAATCCCTTGTAAATCAGATCAGAACTTCCATTATATAGCAGCAGTGTTTAACTCAGAAACCAGACTTGGTTGATTAATGTTTGATGCCCTAGAATGTGTATTTCATGGTGTAATTCATGGGAGATGTGAATTGTAATGTTTAGAATCATTTGCCATCATTATGTGCTATGTTTGGATGCATATTTGTGTGTTATGATTGCATGTTTAAGAGCAGAAAACAAAATCAGAAATTAGGGTTTTTGACAGAAATCTAAAGTACAGAAATTAGGGCAGATTTCAAAGTAAGAAAAATTGGTCATTCCAAACAAGATTCATTTGGAAAGCCCGGAAATCCAAAATAGGATAAAATATCCCCATTTGGGATATTACAAATCACCAGTTGCGCTGAATGTAGAAAATACTGGAGCAATTTCAAACAAAGATTGCCTATGTGTTGAACGCTTTGTGCCTTTTCTTTTGCAGTGTTGGGTTTTTGATGTTTTAGTGATTTTTCCTGTGTGGTTTGATTGATTTCAGTTCTCAGTAATGTATTAACAGTGAAAGTTTATTTGAAGATATTTATTGGATTGTTATGCTAGAAGGCAGTACAATTTGTGGAGGTCATACCTTCCATAATACTGAGTGATTGAAACTTTTAAGCATTGAAGATAAAGTCTTTGGAGTCATACATGGTAGAAGAGGCGTAAGAAATGAAGACTTTCACTTGGTTGATTTTCTATTAAAGTCGTACTTACCTTATGTCCATACCATTTAGAAAGGAGTTGAAATTTCAAACAAGGAAATCGCCTCTTTGTTTGTCTTCTAGTGAAGTCTTGTGGGGGCCACAAAACCAATGAGGAGAGGTGATTAATTCCTTTGATAATTTATTTATTGTTTTGGTTTATCTCGAGGAAGCCGTACGTTTGGATCAAAAGGTACGTGGGAAAGCCATGAAGGAGAGCACTACATTAAGTGGCACCTAAGTATTTCAAAAGCATTCTTAACACATGGGAGATGGATATTTGGGGTTTGGCTGAACCCATGGGTCCTTCCGTACAGACATTCTTGCTGTACTAGAGCTAAAATAGACCAGCATAAATTCTTATTTTATTTTTGTGTGTTAATTTCAGTCTTATGAATGATGCTAGATGTTTGCAGAGTTTGCAAAGATGAAGTTGAGTATTGGGCTTCAATTTGTAGCTTCTGGGTATTGTTGATTCAACATACAGAGGTGTTTATAGTGGTATTTTGGTGCTAAGCATAATACAGTTTCAGTTCAGATCAGCTTGAACAGTATGAACAGCAATTTGGGAGCTGAAATCATACCTGTATGCAACCTGCACAATCATCTTACAGTACTATACTTTAGTGTTTCAGAATTCTTCATTGTAAGCATGTTTTCTTCATGTTTCCCTGAGTTTAAGTTTTCAG
Organism: Cunninghamia lanceolata; assembly: GCA_027924645.1. Lineage (NCBI taxonomy): Eukaryota > Viridiplantae > Streptophyta > Pinopsida > Cupressales > Cupressaceae > Cunninghamia > Cunninghamia lanceolata. Next base: position 13,855,382 of record BSBN01001271.1, read on the forward strand.
TATATTTGGTGGTCTGATTTTAAGTTGAAGCAGTCTGATTATTAATTTCAGAATATATGAACATGATGATGCATACTATTGACTTGTGTACTTGACAAATAGAAGTGCATTTCATTCTTGTTTGTAGCCCCGGATGGTAGTACCGCTGGAAGCTTACATGTTTGTGCATTTCATATTGTAATATTGGACGGTTTACCACCAATAATCTATAGCATTTATGTTAGCCCGTTTGGCATGCACACTCTGCCAATGGCTTTGCATTATTCACATGTCCGCTAAATAAGCGCCAATAGGTCGGCTTGCCGCCTCGTGTGATTCATTATGTATTGCATCATGTACTCTGCTAAATAAGCGTAAATGTGGTTGGCTCAGCCGCCTAGTGCATGCATATTTGTGCCCTTGCATATAACACACTCCGTTGAATAAGCGTGGCATGTCGTCGTCATGGACGCCTAGTGTGTTTGTAATCATCCTTGCATTGCATACTTCCGTAGCAAATGGATAGGAAGAAATGATCCATTGCATCATATGATCTCACCTTACCCACCTCGGGATCTTGGTGATTAGAAAGTATATCGGAGAATGTTTGTGCTCTTTATTCAGTTGAAATTGTTTGGAAAAAAACTAGGGTGGTTATTACATCAGCCTTCTATGCATTCATGGCCAAAAGACCAACAAATCAGTCCAAATCATCTACGTGGTATGTAGATTCAAGGGCATGACATCATTTTACCCACAAGAAAGACTGGTTCACGAAGTACACGGCTTGCTCTGATTCAATGATCTTCGATGGTGGGGAGTACACTATTGTTGGCAAAGGGAATGTGGAAATATCCTCTAGAGGGACAAATTTACTTTTTCTCAGTGTGTACTATGTGCCAAGAACGTGTTGTGACCTAATCACACATCACCCCATTGCAAATGGGGACCCCCTTTTTTTGAGCTCCAATGCTTTGCTTAAGTCTTGGATGATGTCTTAAGTTCTGCTTCATGATGAAGTCAGTGGCAGTGATAGGGTAAGTTGCATGATTCTAAGCGAATTGGGATTTCTAAATCACAACCAATGACAAGTTTAAACCTTGGTGCCTTGATAAAAATTGATGTTTCAACTCTCAAAGTAACCTAAACTTAGGAAATTTCGCAGGGAAATGGTCCAAATAGCCTTAGGTGCTAGATCTCAATTGAACAACCCTAAAAGTGCGCCTAAGGTAGAGCCCCACAAATATGCTCTTGATCAATCAATCAAGTGCACCTGGGTCTAATGTAGGAGGGAAATAACATCTAGAGACTCCAATTTGCGCCCAAGATCAACATGAAGTAAGATGACTTAGTAAATTTTGAGAATCACCCAGGAAATGATGAAGGCGCATTTCATGAATTAAACCCCAAGACACTTTCAATTGCCTGAATCCAAGGAATTCATTCATCCAGAGCTAGGCGCCAATTTGCACCTCCAGAGACTCAAACTTGCGCCTGAGGTAAATTCCTTCCAGAGTATGCTGTTTTGACCCTCAACATGCTTTGGACATTGAAAATTTCATAAGAAAATGACTAAGTGATCTAGGCGCACTTCTTCACTCCTTCAAACCCAAATGTGCGCCTGAGGTAAAACCTACTTGATTTCATGAGTTTTGAGGTCTTGGACTTTTCCTTGAGCTTGTATAATGTTTTGATTGATGAAAGATGAAGTAGACACATCTAGGCGCCAATTCCCACCTATACAAACCTAAAACTACGCCTAGAGTTGAAGTATGATTGTCTCAAGGAGTCAAGGCGCTAATTTGCATCCGAAGACCCTCAAACTTGCGCCTTGGAGAGAATGATGTTAGAAGTTGTAGAGAAGCTTGTGCCTTGAAGGATTGAGACTTACCAAGCACACCTACATTTGCTAGAGTCAGAAAATACACTCACCTGAAGAGTTAGGTGCACTTTTGCATCTAAAGGATCACATTTGGGCGCCTCAACATGAAATAAGTGTCTAAACCTATGAAAATTGCGCCTAAAGAGATATCACTTTCTTTTGAGTTTACAAAGTTGATCAAGTCCACAAAATACCTATCTCCAAGCTAGGCGCATTTTCCTACCTCCATAGACCATTTTTGGCGCCTTGGCAATAAAGTGAATGTAAACATGGGAATGAGCGCCTAAGGATGAAATAATCTCCTGAGGATGTAAACAAGTGTTGGAAGCCTCAAAGTGCCAAAAAACAAGCTAAGTAAGTCTAGGCGCATTTTTCAACTTGAACTACCTCAAAAGTGCGCCTCAATTGTAAAGACAAGAATCAATGAGGAAGGGTTTGTACCTTGTCAAAATGAGCATCTTTAGGCAACAATAAGTGTTCTGAGATCATGAAAATACACTAAGTCATGTGAGGTGCACTTTTCCACCCATGCAAGCCTCAAATTGCACCTCAGGGAAAATCACATCAATCCACCTTAGGAATTCAGCGCTTGAGAAGAAAGATCATTCAAAGACATGTTTAATTGTTTGAAAACACATAAATGATGAAAATAAGGCCATTTGATGCTAGGCGCATATTTCCACCTCTGCAACACCATTCTGACGCCTAACATTCAAGGGGCATTCATCAATCAACTTTGAAGAAGTATAAGTCTCAAGACGTCTCACTAAGTCTTCACAATGTCCTGGATCCGTGGAAGTTGAAGTAAGCATCAATTCTAGCTAGGCGCATTTTCTATTCCTCCAAATCAACTTTGGCGCCTAGAAAGCATGAAGTTTGAAAGCAAAGTGTTGGAAACCTTGAGAGTTGGTGCCCTGATGAAGAAGACTCCTGAAAGATGAAAACACATGTTTGAAATCACAGAATGCCAAGAAAAACAAGCCTAAGAAGCTAGGCGCATATTTCCACTTCTTCTACCCTAAATTTGCGCCTAAGGAAAAAACATGTTTAATCTACAATTTTTAAAGGCATTAAGGTGAATCAGGTACACACACAAGTCCTTAAGAGTTGAAACAAACACCCACCAAAGCAAGGCGCACTTTTGCACTAGGGCAACCTTGAATATGTGCCTCAAGTTCAAAGGCATGAATCAACATTGAAAAGACTTTATCTTGTCCAAAATAAGCAACTCTAAGCATCTACAAGGGTTAGAAACAATGAATTTGCACTAAATAAGCCTAGGCGCACTTTCACCTATTTTCAAACCCAAATATGCGCCTAAGCTAGAAGAGTGTAGAATATGCTTGGAAATGGTCCCTTTGAGCTATGAAATCAAATGTTTATCAATTGTTTAATATATTATTTCTCTATGTTGCAGGAACGTTGATGGAGCTAAGGAGTCGTCTAAGGAGCAAGCGCCTGGAATCATCTTCAAGCGAGGAATGATGTCAAGAGGTAGTCGCTGCGGAGGAAACATCATACTACCACTTCAAGAGATCACTTCAAGTACACTTCATCATCTGCATTGTAGAAGGCATTCATCCATAAAGCTTCAAGTTCTTTCAACTTCAAGTCTCTGAGAAGTCTCCTACTTCATGTCATCATCATCTACACTACTCTCCATGAAGAAGCAAAGAAGATCAACATATACCCTGCCAAGAGAAAAGATATCGCCAAGTTAGACAAATGAGCAACATGTATCATACACATCCAACTCACAAAGAACAAGGCAAGATCAACAAGGATACATTCCCAAACGTTCAAGTTCAAAGCAATCACATTCAAAGACATCACACAGATGATACAATTTGGGAATATGCCAAAAAGCAAATTTAATAAACTGTTGAAATCCACAAGAGTTGCGGAGGTGCAACTACGTGGCATATACATATTATTCACAGTTTGCCACATCATTCAACAAGCAAGGAGCCAAAGAGGACACCCATGTGGAAGATGCTCTAAAAGATTCCATTTGATCCTTCTCTTCTTGGAAAACGTGCCTTCATCGCCACTCTTATGTACTAAAAATAGCAAGTTGTTGTAACTAATTGCTGAGATGGCATGATCTGGGCCTTTGGCTACTTGAATTGATCCAGGCCATTCATTGTAATTCTGGAACTCTATATAAAGGCCTTGTTGCCTCATTTGTAATGGGAGTCAGTCAGTTTTTGATAAAGTAGAGTAGAGTAGAAAGAGACTCTCGAAATTATCTAAGAGTACTGGAAGTTGTAGATATTTCTCAAGATTAATGCAAAAACATTGGAGTTCGCTTGGTGTTAAGTGTTGTCTTGTGAAATGACATGGTTTCTTGTATTTTGATGAAATAGAGAGATGTTTCTAAGTAGATTAGAAGTAGAGTAGTAGCTCATTGATGTAATGCATGTATATATTGGATATTTGATTAACTCCTAGCTCATGCTTTTGACATTCGTCATTGGTGAAGTGTTGTGTAAAGCTAGTCTGAGCCTCATCATCATTTGCTTAAGTTCGATTGTGGATGCTTGCTTGAGCTGCGCCATCCAATGGGTGCTTATATGAGCTTTCATGATTTGAAAACCATTCGCTATCCTTAGGAGATTGCACCTACTCCATATAGTTGTAGACATTCTTGGCGAAATGGAGTTAGGTTGATTAAGGAGTTTGTCTATTCGTGCACCATCATTGCTTCATTGACCTTAGATTAGCTTCTCTAAACCCTCATCTTTTTCCTTTTCTTTATTATTGGAGCATCGTGTGTACTTCATCTGCACTAAAAGAAGTAATAAGCTGGGCGAAGTAAGAAGAAGTCTGCGTAAGTCCCTTTGTGATTACCAGCAAGATCACATTGAATCACTGAGTCTATCCACTGCAATCACGAATAAGGAACCTTGAAGTTGTCTCACTAGATCACATAGCTTAGCCTTTGAGAGACTTTATTCAAGAGAGAATAGGATACTTGGTGTTTTATTCTATTGTTGTTGTTGGCACAAAAACATCATCATTAGAACGGAGCTTAATTTACTCTCAATGAGTAGATTATGCGACATTGTCTGAATCTAGATGTCATCTTTAGCAAACACAAATGCTACATAGTTGACAAGGAGACCAAGAAGACTATTGTTCTTGGTATTGAAGATCATGGATTGTATTGACTAGTTGACACTAGAAAGGTCTAGAAGCATGCATTGGTGCGTCTGACATCAATACGCTTTGGCATCAATTGTATGGGCACCTCAATTTATCATATCTCTCCCACTTGGCTCAAGAGAATTTGGTAGATGGACTCCCTAACATCCAACAGCAAGTACAAGGTGTTTGCGGAGCTTACCAAGCAAGGAAGCGACACAAGAGTCCATTTGATGACGGACAAGCTTGGGGAGCCAAGAAAGTCCTACAGCTGATTCATGCAAATATTTGTGGACCAATGAACACATCGGTCACTGGTGCTAAGTATTTTCTTCTATTTGTTGATAATTTAGTAGGAAAATGTGGGTGTATTTTCTAAAATTAAAATTAGATGTGTTTAATGAATTTCAAAAGTTCAAAGCATTAGTACAAAAAGAGTTTGGTTGTGACATCATCACTCTTAGATCTGATAATGGAGGCGAATCATGTTCAAAGAATTTAATAACTTTTGTCCTAAACACAGCATAAAATCTAAGTTACCGGTTCTGGTACTGGTACTGGTTCTGGTACGAGGGTTCGGTTCGCGGGTTCGATCAAAAAAAATTTGGGTGTGGGTTCATTTTGGGTTCGTCCATACAAAAACATATAAAAATCAGAAATATATTCATATTTGCAGCAGTAATTAAGTTCAGAATACCATAGCATCATGAATATGATCATATAATAAACAAAACCACACTAGTATTAGAAATTAAAAACACTACAATGTCAATTAGTCAAACACGAACGTCAAATGTCATGATATATATAGTTGTTACACTTCAAAAATCAAAATTATAATGCCAAATGTCAACAATCAGCCATTACTAATTAGGCATCATCGTCATATGGGTCTTCAAAAATATCATCACCACAATCCATATTAGATGATGCGGGTATTGGTATATTAGAAGAACCACAAAAAATGGCACTAGCACTAGCACTAGCACTAGCACTCGCACTCGCACTAGCAGTGGCACTGGCACTAGCACTAGCACTCTCATGCCCACTACCAAGCTCGACATCAGCATCAACTTCAAGTGTGGCAAGGTGGGAAATGGTAGCATCTAGGTCAATATGCTCTGGCTCGATATCCCACTTCCTTGTAGTCTCTGTCTTTGTGTGTAAGGAGGCGCAAGTTGGAATGCACATACACTAAGTCCTCCGCCTTTTTTGAGTGCAGCCGGTTACGCTTTACTGAGTGGATGAAGGAGTATGTGCTCCAATTCCTCTCAAATGCTGATGAACTAGCAACCTATTAAGACAACATTAGAGAGTTAGAGTTATAAATTAGAATTTAGAAATAAAACTTAAAAATCTAAAAGATAATAGAACTTACTTGTGCTAAAATTTTGATTGCAAGAGGTTGTAGGTGTATGAATGATTGGCCATGGAAGTATCACCACCTATGAGCATCAAACTTATATGTCACGAAGAGCATCAATACTCGTGTCATTGGAGCTCACAAAATCCATGAACTCGACTCTAATTGCATCTCATACGTCAGGATCAATGAAGAGTCTGCGAAATGCTGCCTTGTACCCCTGGCTGACTTCAACATCTCTATATGGGGCAACCCTTGTCACCACAGAAAGGAGCTCAGTACTACAATATTTGGGACTCAATGTAAAGGCAAGAAGATGCAATGGGGTGGTCATTTTGTCCCATCTCTCTTCAATAATTTCGTGTATTTGTCTGAAGAAAGTTTCTCTAGGATCTCGCTCATGTTCATTTATGATGGCTTTCATCTTCTCAATCATTGAGTTGATGCCATCATATACCTCTCCCAAACAAGGCCTATCCATGTCGGTATAACGGATCAGACTCAATATGGGCTCGGTAAAATTGAGGAGATACTCAACACAATCCCACCAATGGTCATCTAGGATCAACTGCTTAATTTTTGTTGCCCTTGCAGTGCTAGATTGCCTCCATATGGACCAATTTTGGCTGGTGACCATGTTAGAGAGTGCCTCTCTAACCTTCACAAGCCGTCTTAAGACAATTGTGTTGGAGGCAAAACGGGTCTCAGCAATCTATTAAAATCAAAATAAAAATAAATAAATAAGGCTTCTTAAAAAATAAATTTACAAAACTCAAAACATAAACTTAAGAAAAAATAAAAATTGCTTCACTTACCTTTAGTAGCTCCAATCTTGAGAATGATCTGAAAATGCCTTGTGACATATGGTGGTTGGCGACGAACATTTGGATGTCTTCTACTTCACTATACACCTGTTTGATCCAATCAATTTTTTACCAATTTTTTGTAGCATAAGGTTGAGGGAGTGGACCGCACAAGGTGTCGAAAAGATGTGTGAGTAACACTCCTCAACCAATAAACCAGCTGCTCTACAATTTTTTGCATTGTCTATTACGACTTGAACAATGTTTCGAGGCCCCACTTCCTCAATGGCTTGACAAAGAATATTAGCAATAAATGGACCATCCTTCACCTCCCCTTCACAATCGACTGCCTTCAAAAACATAGCCCCTTTAGGGCACACTGCAATAACATTGATCAATCGCCGATTTTTTTAATCTTTCCATCCGTCAAAAACGATGGATAAACTCGTCTGAGCCCAAGAATCCCTTATGGGCTTCAATGAATCCTCTACAAACTTCACTTCCTTTTCCAATAAGGTGCTACGCACCTTCTCAAAACCTAGGCCCTTATACCCTTTTGGAGCTTCATTAATTGCTTTCACCATTTGTTTCCAATAAGGTGAGCCAACAACATTGAAAGCTAATCCATTTGCATAGACAATATGTTGATCAGCAATCTCACGAGACTCATTGTGAAATGCCACTTCCAATGGTCCCTTTGATCTCTTACATGCTATAGGTTCTTCAATTGTAGCCAAAAATTGGTGGCTCTCTACAGGTTCAAGAATAGATGGTGATTGAGGAGGCTTCATTCCTCGGGATCCTTTCTTTAGCAAAGGGTGATTTAATTTTCGACCTGATGCTTCCTCTACTTTTTCTTGCTACATGCAAGGACTTGAGCTTGTGGGATGGGTACAACATTTTTTCCTAGGCAAGCTTTGATGCCCATCCCAAGAATATTACACAAATAGGCTTTAACCCGACTGTAATAGCTTCTATACTGAACCCCACACCCATTGCACTTCCATACATAACCCCCACCGCCTGAAATTGGTTCTAACATAATAACATATTTCCATAGGGGTGAAGTTGGATCTATTTTGAACTTGGATTTCTCTGACGAGGTTAAACTGCTTGCCATTGTAATCCCTATGCCAACAAAATCAATAAACAACAAATTCGAAGAATCCAAACAAATGAAAACAAAATAAAATAAAGTATGGAACCTAGTTGAGTTTAAAATCTTTACACATGTGCCATTGATTCATAGTAGATAGAAGAATTTAGAAAAAGACCAAAAAAAAATCAAAACAAAACAAAAATGTAGAAAAAAAAACCCTCTTTTTCAAAAATCTGCCTCTACAATCTCCTTTGTAGCAAACCAGCTATTGCACACCCATAGGAATAGCAAATCAATCACTTTGGATCCTTCACCGATCAATCTTCAACTCTATTTATTTGATGGCAAGCAAAAATGAGAGTTCAGCTCAAAATGGAAGAGTTTTCTATTTTGCATTTGGAATGAGGTAAATAGAATGTTGTCTTTAAAATGACTCCAAATGATGCTTTTAGGGTTAGAGAGGGAGTCAAATCACTAAAAACAATAAAAAATTGCCCAAAAAATATTCAAAAAACGTCCAAAAATCACTTTATTCTGGCAGCAGGTCACGGGTTCTGTCCGAGTTCATCTTGGGTTCCCCCGGGTTCGTCCCGGACGGACCCACAGACCCAGGACCGAACCCTGGCCGGACCCTCGAGAGGACCGGACCAGGATCCAAATCCAGGGCGGACGGAACCGGGACCTAGACTGGGGGGGGCAAAACTGGTAACTTAGCATAAAATGATAGTATACAACACCCTACACTCCACAAGAGAATGGAGTAGTTGAGAGGCAGAACCGTACTATCACAAAGATGGCCTAATGTATGATGGAGAATAAGAGTGTTCCCAAGAAGTTTTGGGTTGAAGCAGTATATACAGTAGTCTATTTACTAAACAGATCTCCAACACAGGCAGTAAAGCAAAAGACCCCAAAAGAACCATGGTCTAGGAGGAAACCCAAAGTAAGTCATTTTAAGGTCTTTGGTTTCAATGGATATGTCTGGATTCTAGATGACAAGTGAACCAAGTTAGATCCTAAGAGTAAGAAATTGATGCTTACAGGGTATAGTGACAATCATAAACCTTACAGGTTGATTGATGTTGACACCGACTGCTTGACCTTCAACTCATATGTCGTGATTGATGAAGAAGTTGGGCCCTTCTAGATTTCTTCAAAAATCAAGATTACTGAAGACCAACCTATTGTGGCAAAGGATTCAGGTGTTCAACATCAAGTAGCTCCACCTAAAGGGGGATTCAGAGCATGAGGAAACTTCAAATCTGGTATAGACCTAGATTTCATTGACGATAACCTAGATCAGCCTCCATATGACACAGGAACAAGTAGCCCAAGTCATGGCAACAACACTAATTTGGATGAAGAAGCTCCCAAGAAGAGACCAAAGTGGTGGGAAAGCACCATTAGAGACGTTTGAGTAAGTGAAATGATCGAGGGTAAATCATTGAGAGGCAAGAGCAAGAATAATACAATTGCCTTTGCTCTAATGGCCAATATTCAAGGAGTTTATGAGCCACAAGTATTTGAGGCAAAAGGAAAACCTGAATGGGAAAAGGCCATGGCAACCGAACATGACAGTCTTATGAAAAAAAGACTTGGGATCTCTCAAATCTTCCATTAGGAAAGAAACCCATTGGCTGCAAATGGGCGTACAAAGTCAAGTACAAGGCAGACAGTACTCAAATCTTGGTTGGTCACAAAAGCATTCTCATAGAAAGAGGGGATTGACTACGAGGAGACCTTTGCCCTTGCAGCAAAGCTGAGCACCATCCAATTAGTCCTAGCCACGGCAACTCGGTTTGGCTGGACAGTCCATCAAATGGAGGTGAAAAGTGCCTTCCTCAATGGAGATTTGGAGGAAGAAGTGTACATGTCTCAACCACAGGGTTTTCAAATTGCAGAGGAGCATCTTGTATGTCGACTAAAGAAAACTCTATATGGCCAAAGCAAGCACCCAGGGCATGGTACGTCAAAATTGATAGGTATTTGGTTGAACAGGGATTCCAGCAGAGTCCTTTGAATCCAAATATGTACGTCAAATGCATTGGTAATGATATCATTCTTCTGGTTATATATGTAGACATTATTATTATAAGTAGTGAGGCATATGCAATTGAATAGATCAAATCTAATTTGAGTAAAGCTTTTGATGTGACTGATCTAGGCCTCCTACATTACTGCCTAGGTGTAGAAGTTTGGCAAACTGGTGGCAGCATTTTTGTTTCACAATCCAAATATGCCAAGAGTTTGCTCGACAAATTTAGAATGACATATTGTAAAATCTCGCCAACACCTATGGAGAAAGGGCTAAAACTTTCAGTCAAAACTGTCTCTAAGATAGTCAATGAGTCAGCTTACAAGAAACTAGTGGGGAGCTTAATATATCTTACAGCCACTAGACCTGATTTGAGCTATGTTGTGAGTTTCATTTCTAGATTCATGACAGCACCCAAAGTAGAACATTAGATTGCAACGAAGAGGGTGTTGAGATATGTGAAAGGGACACTTAACTTTAGCATTTTGTATAGTAGAAGCAAAGATCCTAGGCTGGCTCGGTTTACATATTCAAATTGGGCAGGTTCTGTGGATGATAGGAAATCCACTTCTGGATATGTTTTCAGCCTTGGCACAGGTACAACCACATGGACCAATAAGAAACAGTAGGTAGTAGCTCTATGCTCAACAAATATCGAGGAGTAGTAAAAGCAGCATGTGAGGCAGTGTGGCTCAGAGGGATACTTTCAGACATGAAGATGCCTTAAGTAGAGCCTTCACCCTTGTTATGTGACAATCAAGGGGTACTCGAACTTGCCAAGAATCTAGTCTTCCACGAGCGTACCAAACATGTGGAACTACATTGTCATTTGATCAGACAACTTGTAGAAGATGGATCGGTTATGTTGCAGTATTGTCCTTCTAAAGATCAAACTGCACACATTCTTACCAAGTCCGAGTCCTAACAAATTTGTAAAATTTCGGGATAAGCTTGGTGTAGTTAGTATATTGACCACTAAGAAGGGTATTAAAGTAATGTTTAGTTAGTAATGGTCAATTAGTTTTTAGCTTAGGATTTAATAAAGTCGTTCTAATGTTAGGATAGACTTTAGAAATATTCTTTATTCTTTAGTCATTCTTATCCACAATGGATAAGACCTTTGTAAATCTTATATAATGATGCTTTCGCTCCTTATTTTATTTATTGAATATCTTAGTAATCATTCAATATTCAGTTTTGTTAATAATTTTGATTCAAAAGTTTAAATTTTAAATGGAATTCGCCATTGCCCACACTAGGTGGAGCATATGGTCTTCATGTTGTAGGTATCGATTTGGTTAAAGAATTGCATATGTAGAGTGTATGTTTTGAGTGTAGGGTTTAAACTGTGAAATGTCCATTTTAGAGCCATTATTAGGCAAAATTTTATTAGATTTCCCTTTTTCCAATTTTATTATGAATTATGGATGTTGGGGGGATTGTGAATTAAAGGGTAGTTTCCATTTTTGCATTTCCTCTCAAAATCAAATTATGAAAAAGTTGAAGGTTGCATGTGACTCCATTAATGGAGATGGGAGTATTTTATAGTTTTAAATGTTGAAAAGAAAATGATTAAAAATACATTTTAGGACTTAATTGGGTAAATTGTATTGTGGAATGAATGGTCTCAATTGTTGAAAGGCATTGTGCATCTTTTAGTGTCATGTTGTGATGTTGCCATCTTGGATTTCATGCCATGTCCAATTCATGTAATTGGAGCGATGGTCTTTCGAGGCTTGAGGTATGCCTAGTAGGGAGGAGTGGCTCTCACTGTTTGTCACAATTCAAAGTGACTGGTTGGATGAGAATGGTGGAGATTTTAATCCAAGTTAAAACATAATCTCATTGGGTAATTTAAAATATAATAACTAAATTTTTTGCGCCATGACCGGATGCCTTAAGTGGATTCGGTATCAGTCACGTAGGACATGACACAACTCGTAGGCTTTGGTGAATGTCAATGTCTTCATTGAGGAAGCATTACTCTTCATATTTCTGCATGGCTATCATGCTACTACGTTGACACTCCTCGCTTGACTTCTAGTTCCCTCGTCCTCCTTCTGTCAGATGTCGCATTCGATGTGGTTGTAATCATGCTATTGATACTTATATGATATCACATTCTATGTACTCATGTGTTGTACTATGTTACGCATGTTGTTTGGTGTGTGTGCTACCATATTCTTGTTTTCTATGAGTGTCTTTGTACCCTTGTGTTCATCTTTCAATACAATGGGGTGGGCTTGAGGGTACCACATGGTAGGGGATTTAGAGATCTCTGGGATATTTGGATTGCATGCCGAGAGCTTGCCCATCTCAATAGCATGGTGAGTATTTAGCGTTGTATTTTCATTAGTTTTATTTTAATTTTATTTTGCTGACTCTTGGCTTAGAAAGTGGAATTCACTTATCTCTCCTTTTCTTGGGAATCGTGCACTTTTGGAGGTTTTCGTGTGGCCAAGTCGGAGCCCACAACCTCACAAACGTACCCTCAAGGTCATTTCTAAACAGCTCAAAAATCGAGGAAGATACGCCTCGTAGAGTGGGGAAAGCAGACTTGTTGTTTCCCCTACCTTTATTCTTATGCATTCTATTTTGCAAGTCAAAGTTACAGTATGAACTACAGTACAGACTGGGTTGCCAGTCCGACTTGCTAATTGCAATCGGAGTCTAAACCCCGAAGTGTAGTTTTTGAGCGGAGCTCGGAAACCCAATGCACCTCGTATGGTGCAAGTTGGATCTGGCTTCCAAAATTCGAGGTGGTTGGTAGTCCAGGATTCAAAAGTCAACTACACTTTGCATAGTGTGGGTTGTCAGTGTCTTTCGAAGTCTAAATTGTCGCAGTGTCTGAAGTTTGGCACCCACTTGCACTTTGCAAACATGTAGATTGCCAGTGAGTCTTGAAGTCCAACATGATGTTGGTTCGGAGTATGGAACTCGATTGTGCTTTGTAGACGTGCAAACTACAAAAGGTTTCCAAAGTCCGAACATCTAAGCCAGGAGCCGAAGTTCATTTGCACATTGCAGCATGCAAACTGAAGAGGTTTTTCGAAGTTGAAGTGGTTCGAAGGTCGGAGTCCTCTGTTGACATGCCTTTTGCACATTGCATTTTGCCGACAAAACCTGAGGTCTGCGAGGGTGCAATTGCAGTCCAAAGCCCAAGTCCAAACTATGTGCAAAGTTGTAGGTTGCAAACCAGGTCTGAAGTGCGACCCGCCTGCAAGCCTCATATGAAACTCAAACCTTAGCAAGTTTTAGCCCTTTTGCTTATCGTGTTTACATGAAATCTAGAGGGTGGTTTAGTAGGGATGTTGGAAAGGTGTTTCAGTGGTTTTGAACACCTTGTCTCTCCTCTATGCCTCATTTTTTGTGCCAACCATGGTGTCTTGTCCCATGGTATAGTTAAGTTTTCTGCTTGTGTCACCTTGTTTATGCATTGATGTACGTGCCAAGTGTGTCATCATGGGTTGCATATGACACCTTGAGCATATAAGTATGTTATGTGGTTACCTATTACCACGTTTGTTTTGCGAAAGATTTGTCCGTTCATCTTTTATCCATTAATGTCTTGAGTGAAAGCTTGGGGCATTACAAGTGGGTTGATCCCCCACTCAATTCTAAACCTATTAGTTGAAAATGAGTCTTTCGAAACAAATACAAAGAATATGGCTCACTTGACAAACACAAAGAAAGGCTTGTTGCAAAGAGATATGCTAAAAAAGGACTAGACTATGAGGAGACCTTTGCACCTATAATGAAATGGACCACCATTCGGGTTATGTTGGCTTTGGCACCACAAAATGGATGGAAAGTTCATCGAATGGATGTGAAAACTGTTTTTTTTAATGGTGATCTCAAAGAAATAGTTTGCATGACTCAACCATAAGGTTTTGCAGTTGAAGGTCAAGAACACAAAGTGTGTTAGTAAAATCATTGTATGGTTTGAAACAAGCACCAGGAACCTAGAATGAAAAACTCACTGGGCACCTCTTAAGCATGAACTTCAAGCGTTTTGAATTTGAAGATGCAACTCCTTTTGTCAAGATAGTTGACAAAACAATTGTATACCTTTTGTCAAGATAGTTGACAAAATAATTGAATACCTAGTTGTATATGTGGATGATCTGTTCATAACAGTAAATAACAAAAAATACACTGCAAAAATCAAAGCAGAATTGATGAAAGGTTTTGAAATGATAGATTCGGGTCATCTTCATTACTATTTAGGTACTAAAGTGATTCAAAAATCCAAGTCCATTTTCATCACACAACAAAACTATATTGGTGAAATCTTGAGCAAATTTGGAATGGCAGACTGTAAACCACTCAACACACCCATGAAGCAAAATCTGAAGTTGACATCAGATGATACTGCATAGTTTGAAGATGTGACAAAGTATAGACAACTTATTGGAAGTTTGCAACTAGACTAGACATTTCTTTTGTTGTCGGTGTTCTCTCTAGATTCATGCAAAAGCCAAGAGAAAGTCATTGGCTAGCAGCAAAGATGTAATATCCGCAATTGGATCTGCCCTAGAATTCTGAATTTCTGCCCTAATTTTCTGATTTCTTTTTCTGCTCTTTTCTGATTTAGTTTTCTGCTCAAACCCTAGGACTGAATTCTGATTTTATTTTTGAAGTATAAACACTTATGGGCAGTGAATAAACATGTGCCAAACATTCACATAAATATGCCAAACATGTAGATAACATCAACCATGATTCCAACCATGTATAACAACATCCAAATGCCAAACATATGACAAACAAATCTGATTTCTGAATAAACAAGTCTGCTACTCCAAATCTGAATACGCTGATTTGGAATTACAAATTCATGGGCTCAAACATGCCAAACATATGCCCAGATTTATGCTCCTAAAAATCAGACCTAAAATTAGGTTTGTACATACCACAAAATAGCAAAATAGTCTTCAAACACTAAACCCTAGATGGGCGAATCCTCCATGGAAAACGCTTAGGGTTTGTTGCTCCAAAATTGTTAAATCGGCCTCCAAAATGGGCGCTCAAATCTGCTCCAAAAAATGTCATGAATGCTCAAGAACTCCACAAAATCTCCAATGAAATGCAAGTGTGAATCTCGTGTGAATCCACCTCAAGATGAGTTAGGTTTTCATCCAACCCACCAAATATTCTTAAGGGTTTTCGTCCTTGGAATATGCTGAACTAAAAGTGCAGCCAAGAGTAAAAACTGCAGTGAATAAATTAGATGTGAATGAATGATCAAAATGGCCTCCAAGTTACTTTCGTTTATAGGCATCCAAATAGACCTCATCAAGGCCGACCTCCCTTTAGCAATTTCTTTTTATTTTTGTTTTCTTTTCTCTTCCCACTTGGCCGATCTCCCTTGAGCAATTATTTATTATTTTTTTATTTCTTTTTCTTCTTCTCACATGGCCGACCTCCCTTGGCACTCCTCTTTTTATTTATTTTTTTTTCTCCTTCCTAGGTCGTCCACCTCTTAGGCAATTTTCTTTATTTATTTTTAATTCACCAAGAGGCTCATAAAAATATTATAAGTCATTTCATATCTCAAATTGGACCATAAAAATTAGTTAAATATAAATAATCCGAAATAATTAGGATTACTTAGTATTTAACCAATTAGGTTATTCCCTAGCCCTTCCGGCCTAGCCTACGGGAATAGAATAGGCTAACTGACTCCGTTAGGTGATCACTCAGAAAAAGGGGATATTACAAAAGAGGGTTCTTTGATATCGGAAGGGAACTCGGAACTTTGGGGCTTCATTACTCCAAGGTAGCAGATTTCAAACTAGTTGGATATTCAAATTTAGACTATGCGTGGGATTTTGAAGATGGGAAATCTACTTCAGATTTCTTGATGAATTTAGGATCAGCAGTCATTAGTTGGAAGTCAAAGAAGTAGTCAATACCAGCTCTTTCTTCAGCAAAAGCAAAATATATGGCAGCTTCCAAAGCAACCAAGGAAATATTGTGGTTCAGAAGGGTTCTGGAGGATTTGCAGGAAAAACAAGTTTCATCAACATCACTCATGGTTGACAACACTTTTGCGATCAAGATGGCAAGGAACCCAATCTTTCACAACTGAACCAGGCACATCAACACCAAATTCCATTTCATTTGACATTATGTGAAAGATGGTAGCATCAAAATTCAGACATCCTGACAAAAGTGCTTGGAAGGGAGAAATTTGAAAAATTCAGAAGCATGCTTGGTCTCACTAAAACCCTTGCAAATTAAAGGGGATTGTAATATTATGTAAATATTTTGTAAATAATCCTTGGGTTTTTCTATAGAATCTAAACAGTCATCTTGAAGATGAATTGAACAATCTCTTGTAGTTGAACTGAAAGGTCACTTTGTTGATCTATTTATGTACAATTTTTTCATTCAATGGAATCAATCTTTTAGTTGGCACTTTAACACATTTTCCATTTTCATTTCAGTCCATCCCTGGCCTGACAATCATTGTTTATGTTGCTTACGAAGGTTGAATACCTATTGATCCACAAAAACCCTTGCAATGTTTCACATTTGTCATGTGTGTTGCCTTAGGAAGTTGTAAACTTTGCTAATTGTAGTAAAACTTCACAACAAAGCACTCCAAAAAGCAACTATTGTCACATAAAGACCATCTTGGCACTAAATTTCGTCCTCAATGGTTGAATTGTCACTGATCAGTCCCAAGTGCTCTTTATAGTAAGGCTTGTCACTTAGTGTTTCATCAATCACGTGGGCACTCGTAATAATCATCTATGCCACTAAAAGACCTCATATCAACCTTAGGCATGCTTTTTAGACCTTTATGCCACTTTTGGATGATGGGCAAAGTTTTTGTCAGTCATTGCATATTTTAAAGACCCAAGCAAAGATTTCTTATGGTTTAACCACTCATAAAGTGCACCCAACTGTAGAATTATCAATTTGAACTAAAAGGCGAAAAAAAGCATGACTTAAGCCAATTTTTAGATGATGGGTGAAAAAGTTTGATAGTTGGACCACCCCTAGGGCACACCAAACTCATTTTAGCTATCTTGGGCAGAGATTACATGTGGCAAAACCATAAAATGGTGCGGCTTAATTTAAGTGGTGGAAATATCCATCACTTTAGCCTATTTTTACACTTAAAATTGATCATAATTAATGTGCATTGTTGCCACTATTGCCTTGTCCTTGGCGGAACTTACTGGTAGCTAAACTCGATGAAAAGTGTGCCTCTTTTATGTTTTCTTTCATCACCTTAAGATAGGTAGGTGGAGCTATAGACTGCTTTTGCAATCTTATTTAGACCACATAGAGGTTTTAGATGGCTTAGCCATCACTGAAGTGTGTAGGTAGAGTTTGTTTCTGGCTAAATTGACCTAAGCGTGTGCTACCACAACTTAAACCGCCTTTTCCAGACTTTGGCAAAAAATTTATTGGGTTGAGCCATGCCTTAGGCATGCTTTCTGAGAAACACTCAAACTACTTTTCATTACTAAGGCAGAACTTCAGGAGGAAGTTGACAGGACTTAAACCATTTTATGCATTTTGGCAGAGATTTTTAGTGACCTAGAGACAAGGAAAAATGTGCCTGGCAAAGATAACATTCAATGTTGCCATATTTGCCAAAGAAAAACCTCAAGCAAAGTTTGGAGACCACACCGCAACTTCACTATTATTGGGTGAATGATTTGATGATTTAGGGCAATGGAGGATCCCTTCATTTATGTCAATTTCATGCTAAGCAGAGAATTGATGTGATCTTGCCACCTTTCCATTATGCCTTCGATATTTTTGTAACATCATTTGCTTTTGATCATCATCACTCTACAAAAGCATTAGTTGAGGAATAAGGACCACAGATTGACTTGGATTAACACATAAATGATGACTAATTATGATGCCAAATAGGGAAAAAGGAAGTACAAACATTGAGTTTCATAAAAGTCTAACATGTTTTGACATCATTCACCAGTCTCTTCACACCTACTCTACATCTTGCAACAATGAAAACCTTGACCTTCCAATGTAAATCCAACAAACAAGGATGAAAATGTAGTTTGTCTAAAGAGCTAACCCATGCAACCATGTGACTAGTATAGTTATAGACCTCCTCCACCCTTCATGGTGCCTAGGAAGCAAAAAGGATGTCCAATGAATTGATTCAACATTTGAAATCCTTCATCTTCCAATCTTTGCCCATGACATTGTGAATTCACTAGTTTACAAATATTTTGTTTACCACTTCATGATGAGTTTGTCAAGCCAAACAAAGAATTTGTTGAGGTGAACAAGCATTTGCAACAACATTTCATCTCTCCGCCTCCTGTGTAATCAGCAAACTTGCCACTCAATCTTCTAGCTAGGGCTAACATCAACAATCTGAGTTGAAGGCAATAGAGATGTTTCAAACCACCCCTAGCACCCTCAAATCCACTGTCAATTGCCATACATCATGTATCGCCTGTTTTGGCTAAGAAAAGCTCTCACAAGTGCAAGTCCTAAAAAAGTGAACTATAACTAATCCCACTAGTCTAGCATATTTGACCCGATTTTTTGGAGAGGAATTTTTGCCGAGCATTGATTCCTTTTTGTGTAACATTCCACTAAGTCAAACCTGTCTTCTAAATCATTGCACTAGTTCTCTTTCTAACCATTTGGGTAGAAGATCCATTCTTTGTAGATTCATGGGAAAAAGACTATTAATACAAACCCCTAAAGATTGTAATATGCACACCCAATTTTTTTTTGAATTTTTTGCAATAAGAAGATGCAAATGCAATGTTCGAACACATTCTGATCACCAAGATCCTAGTGTGGGCAAGGTGAGAGCATACAACGCTTTGGACCACACGCAACAAATAGGAATGTAAACACTAAATGTTTCCACAATGGCACACAAGGCGGCAAACCGGACTTATCTACACTTGCTCAATGGAGTGTGTCAATACAACACAATATGAAACATACAAGGCAACTGGGCCGTCCTTATCTACACTTATACAGCGGAGTGTGTTGCATGCAATACAGAATGAAGCACACAAGGCGACTAAGCCATCATTATCTACACTTATTCAGTGGAGTGTGCAAGCATGCAAAACCACTGGCAAAATGTCTAAGATGATTCAGACCAAAATGTTCAATAACATCAAGCTTGTTCAATGCCAAACGGGTCAAAATTTAAAAGCTATATGAATTGGGGGTAAACCATCCGGTTTTACAATATGAAATGCATCATTAGACAATCCTCCGGCAATACTACCATTCGAGGTTCAACAAACATGTACTGCAATAAAATTATAACAAATTCTAACAAGTAGAAGTTGTAACAATTGATATATATGTATTCTAATCATAAAGTCAGTCTTTTGCAACAAATATATCAGACCATTAAACTCATAAAATCATAATGGAAACATGCTTACAATGGTTGAATAAGCAAACCACTGAAGTATACCACTCTGTGATGATGCATTGGGGATTTGAGCATTGTACTTAGCTTGTGCCTTGTTAGTTCAGTTTTGCATATTAGAGGTTTTCCAGAAATTGCATTTTAGCTACAGCAGATTGTTGTTTTTATTCGTAAATCAAAAAATACAAAAATATTGCTTCTGGGTATTGTTTCATTCTCTCTGTCTGTAAGGGGCGACCCTATTCCCAAAGTTATAGATTTTATTTTGAAGGCTGTGATTTTTAAAAGGAAATCGCCCCTCTTGCTGGGCCGTACCATTTGCCTTTCTTGGGAATGGTGCCATTAATTCATATCAGCTTTTTGAGTCAGTTTCTTGTGCCAATCTTGGGCGCCATCATCTTAGAGTCATATTGCATTCTGTTTCGTGAGATTTGAGTGACTCTGGAGGTAGTTGTGAATGGATTTGTGAGTTACAGGGCTGCTGTTCGTGCACGGGAAAACAGGACTGTCATAAATCAGATTTTGAGGTTGGTCTGTTTAGTGCAATTTCAGATCTAAGCTTTATTACTCAGTAAAGGAAACTCATTTATATTGTTGCAGCTCTATTTATATGTTGATTCACTTTGATAGCAAGACATTATCTTTCATATTGTAAGCTGGCAGTAGTACTGACAGTAGTGATTATTCTTGCTTATCATAATTTGTAATGCTCAGCTTTCCGTTCAGTAATTGCAACTGTATTTCCTTTATCTCCGCCCTATGGTAGCTCCTTTCCCATCCCGGGTTAGAAAGCACATTCTGGGTGTCAAGTACTTTCAACATTTTAGCTTACTTCTCTTTCCAGCATTGTAATTTCAGTTATCTCCGCCATATGGTCGCCTCATTTCCGTATCGGATTGAGCAGCACATACTTGGTGTCGAGTGTGCTTTCAGTATATTAGATTGTAGGGATCCTCTGACCACATGCTCGTCGTTCGCTGGCGCATCTTGGTTAGAGTTCTTGCATAAGCATTTTGATTAAGATCCTCTGACCAATGCTCACACCTTGCCCACATCGGGATCCTGGTGTACATTCTGGTTAGAGTTGCTTCAGCATCGTTTTGGTTTAGCTGCTAACCTTAACGGGTGCATTGGTTTGTAAACTGTTATTGAAAATTCAAAAAAAATTTGGCTCGGAATATTTCAACAAACTACCCAAAATAGCATAAATATTCCCTCGAAACAGTATGATGCTTCCAAAATCTGCTAAAGATTAGCATCAAACACCAACACTGAGCGCCTAAAAGCAAGAGGAGTGGTAGCCCCCACCAAAGCCACTAGAAGACAAAGAATTGAATCAGTTCCCTTTGTTTTACCTCCAAGCAAAATCCCATGCTCCAAAATAAGTGTGGCACTTCCAAAGGAAAATACAAACCAAAATAAACTTAAGGTAAAAGGCGGCCCCCACCTCAGCTCTCACATAAGACAAAAATGAAGGGAGTGGTTCACTCAAGCTTTCAATGTCTACCTTCTTAATTCAAACGGCAGCAAAGGAACCTTCAACCAATGAAAAGTTGTAATGTGTCGTTCCTGTTGGTTCTTTTTAAGATCTTAATAGTGTTATTTTTAATTTTTTATTGTGTTCTTTCAGACCAGAGAGAAGATGCAGAAGGGGTTTCAGTTTTCTTGCGATGTGTTTATTGGAACAACACAATATAGAGCATATATTTCAAACCCAAAAAAGTACAATAGATATGAAAAAAATATGAAAGACCCAGATCATAAAATAGCATATAATGAATTACTATCACATGCCCATATGAAAATATGCAACTTCGTACAACTGTTGTAGCTGGACCAGCAATGGGTATTATAGAAATCCCTCCATAACTCCAAGAAATGATAGAAGATTTTCAATGCAAATGCTATTAGCAGATATGAGACCCTAGACGCCACAAATAAGAGAGATAGTTGTTGCCGAACAAGTCAAAATGTCTCCCAGTTGTTCCCACGCCTCTCCAAGCTGATGTACGGCCTTGCTATGAGAAATTTCAGTCCTAACCCAATGCTAAACTCATCAAAATCACCTTCAATACCTTTGTTTATTGTTGTAGACCCATGGCGACCATATTAGAAGGTTATTTCAGCACAAACTCTCACCAAACAGCCATCAAATGAGGTACGCCCTGCTCATGGAGTAGTACGGCCTACACTATAGAGTGTACGGCTGCTCCAACCTCTTACAAACAACTATAACTCCATTAAATCTGCAACCTATGACTATTATCAGCTAATTCCATTTCAAATCTGTGAATAATACGAACAATGAATCCTCAACTTCCATCAAACGAACTCCATTGAAGCACAGGATGCAAACACTGTATGCATTTGCCAATCTAGCACCTTTGGATGGTATTGCACATCTATAAAATGCTGTTACTCAGGGAGGTTTTCGTCTCCAAGAGCCACCAAGGTTCAAAACCCCTCAAACCCTCAAGAAACCCTAGCAGAGCCAAAAGCAACAATATCATAATACTCAAGCATGTGCAAATGAACTCACTTTTCACTTTTTATTTGTTCTCCAAGAGGGGCGTTGGCTTTTGGGAGGGAAAATAATATTTTAAGTCACTTCATTTCCCTCTAGGATGGGCGCCCAAGCTCACATTAGTGAGCCTTTTAAATATTTCCTTTATTCTTGTCACTTCCCTTAGTATTTTATAAAGTCCCATCAAATATATATTAACAACTTCGGACTTTAAAATGCAAGACAAGACGAACTCGGAATTCCACATTCAATAGCTCGTCGGAAAGGTCTCGACGAGACGAATCCAATCCAACTCTGAAAATCTCGAGACGGCATCATTCCCAAACTTACTAAAAATAGCAAGTATGGGAACTAAACAAGCCAAGTCATCACAAGAAACTGCCAAGTGGTTCCAATTGAATCCAAACCACATCTACACCTCTGAAATACACATCCAAGGCCAAACCCACAATGGTTCCCTAACCAAATTGTCAGTCTACGAGAACCCAATGTTAGACTAACACTGTGAAGAGAAAGGGAACATTACAAAAGTACGGCTCTCAAAACAATATTTATTTTTTGTCTTTCTTAAAACGTCAACTCCTCAATAGAATGCCTCATACAATGTAATATCCCAAATAGGATATTCACTAATTTTCTGATTTTTATACTTCTGATTTCTGCCCTAATTTTCTGATTTTTAGAATTCTACTCAAACCCTAATTTCTGATCTGATTTTTTATGCTCTTAAACAATCAATCCCAGAGAGCATAAAACACATCCAAACATGGCAAAAATGATGGCAAATGATACTACACATTGATATTCATCATAAGCATGAATTACACAATGTAAGGCATCCAAAATCCATAACCAAATCTGATTTTCAGAATAGAAGTCTGCTGCTACAAATTAGAAATTTTGATCATGCAATTACATCCAATGAATAGGCTCAAACATGCCTAATTACAACTCAGATCTCTGCTGTTATAAATCAGACCTTTCAAAAGGTTGATACATACCAAATAATGATGAACAAGATGCTTCAATCAAACCCTCGCTGGGCGAATTACATCAGCTGGGCAAAGATGGCCAAAATACATACAAATGATGATGAATGATGTTCCAAAGACCCTAGACGACGAAGAATTCGCCTCCAAAGAGACAAATCGCCCTTCACCAAGATGGCGCTCCAATTAGGTAAAACCCTAATGCAAGAAAATCACGAAATGCCACGAAATGGGTCCTCCAAAGGTAGCGCACAAGTCTGCTCCTAAATGCTGCTCCAGAAGATGTTCAAATGCTACTCAAAGAAGATGATTAAATGCTGCTCCAAAGATATTCAAATGCTGCTGAAAAATGATGCTCAAAATGATGATCAAATGCTGCTCCCAAGTGACAAGGCTCGAATGCTCAATCCTCCAAGTGTGGCGCACCAATTTAGGGCAAAACCCTAGCTTCAATGAAGTACAAATACCACAAATCTACTAATCCAATCTGCTCTAGAAATCTGATTTATAAATCTGCTCTTCTTCTCCACGAATATCTCCAATGAAGTGCAATTGTGAACTCCGTATGAATCCACCTCCAAGATGAGATTGGTTTTTGTCCAATCCACCTTATAGTCTCAAGGGTTTTCGTCCTTGGAATATTGTGCAACAAGTTGCAGCCAAATATGATGAATTGATGATTGAAATGACTCCAAATGACTTCTTATTTATACATGACTTTTTCCTCTCAAATAGGACCGACCTAGCCTTGGTATCATTTATTTTATTTCATTTTATCTCCCTTCTAGGGCCGACCTCCTCTTGGGCACCCAAATCAACAATAAAACATTTTATTTTTCTTTCTTATGAGGCCGACCTAGTCAAGATATTTTCTTTTATTTTTAAAATGTTTTTCCCTCCATTTAGGCCAACCACTATGGTGCAATGCTAGGGCGCTCAAAATTCAAATTAAAGATTTGAATTTAATACTTCTTTTCCCTCCTTATGTCCTCCTCAAGCGCTCAAACAAGGATTAGTTATTGTTTTATTGTTTTCAACTTTCCCTTCTCCAAGGCACACATTATAGCATATGAAATCTTATCAAACTATCCTCAAAACATGTCGTCCTCTTCAATAGAAAAAACATTACAAATTATCCCTCATTTTATTTGGCAATTTCCACACTTAATCACATTTCCATCCTCCCAAGATGGTTCACCCACATGAAAGCAATTTATTTCATTCATGAAGAGTTCATCAAAATTATCATAAAAATATACCAAGTCGCCTTTTATACTTAAATTGCCCTCCAAAAATGTCAAGGTGTGAAAATTGACCCATTAGGTTATCATTCGGTGATCACTCCGTAAATGGGGACATTATAGTCCTCCCTTCCCAGAATTGCTTGTCCTCAAGCAATGGCAAACTTGCATCCTGTGAAATACCATCAAATGACAAGTATCTCCATCCAACCAAATGCTCTGTGATCACTCTACTCAACCTGTGGCTGCATCCCCACAGAAGAATATGAAGAATGATATGCAAAGTGAGCTCCGGTGGCAAAACTAGCCATACACACTCGAACTCACATTCGCTCCATTCCCCAAATTCGGAAACCCTGCTCCTCCTCCATGTGCCCTGCCTGTCAGGATGTAGGAATTAGAATGCAAAACCCTCAACCACAAGTGCCAACAACTTCGTGCCTCCAAAGGATCCATTGTCCATGAGTGCTAAGTCTATCAAAGACAACACACTATGCAATACCAAAGTCTCGAAGAATGCCACGCTCAACAACAAGTGATGTAAGATAGGATCTCTGAAACACGACCACATGTGCCAAATCTTCTGTTGCTCCACTCTGATACAAATATCACCACGCCTAGAGTCGTGAAGCAACTCATCAAGATCCCAGTGACAAAGTGTATCACTCATACCAATAACTGGATCCCAAACCTTCATACCATCACATCCACTGGAAGTAGAGGTATAGATGCCTCTCATCATGCCATCCCCATCAATGGTCCATCTAAACAAGAATGGCCTCCTGTGGATGTGCAAGAGGCCCATCATAGGCGCATAAAGAAACATGTCACTCCATACTATGCTGCTGGTATACATCAAAACAGCATCAAACAAATTGGAAACCATACCTATGATAATGCCAAGAGTGTCTCCAAGATCATATAATGATAGAGTCTCAACCCTATGCAAGACCACAACAATGAAGTAGTGATCCCAACCTCTCCAATCTATCCAATCAGTTGCTGTCCTCCATGTACATCCTAGAAACTCCACAGCCAGCAAAGTGGGACAGCCATCTACCAACAATGGATGCACTAGAAACCAAGGGATTAGGACTGAAACATTGCCCACATGCTCATCATACCTTGGACTATAGCCCAACTGAAGCTCAACACCTCCAAGCACATACCAATCAATATCAAGCATCTCCATGACACATATCTCAAGTCCTAAAACTAGGACAGCTGCATACTCCATCAAAGATTCATCATCATGAAGGTGTTGTGTCTCAACACAAGTAGACTCCTCGAGCTCTCCAAGCGTAGTTAGATTCTCAATCAAATCTGAACTAAAAATGTCTTCATCTAAACATGTAAGCATAACACTAGAGGCTGGTCCACAAGGTGAGTGCTCAACTATCTTATCCATGATCATGACTCGAGCTTTCAATGGGCTCTCAGAAAGTCGTGACTCAAAATCCTCACGATGCAAACTACTAGCACAAACTGAATTTTCTGAATCATACCTTTCATCAAGTTCATGCAAGCCCAGAGGCTACTCGTGCTTGTCCATCACAAGAAGTTCATCCCTCTCATCCCAAATGCTTTGAGTCTTCTTCATCTCTTCCATGCCATGGTGTACAAAATCAGACCTCTTGTGGCTTGGATCCACAACAAATGCCTCATGTTTGACCCTCAAGTCTTGTGTGTCAATAATAGAAGTCTTCCCACTATCATCTCCATGTGTAAGGGCTGCCAACCCATGATCATGCAAAGGTAAAGGACTGTTGTTCCAAATCAGAAAATCAGAACTGCTGTCATACCTTTTTGTAGTGTCTTCAACCGCCACAAGCATCTCCTTCCTCATTGTTGCATGCTCACCATCAAGTGCTGATCCAATATGTGTCTCCCAATGAAAATCACATGCCTCAAAGCTGATCCTCTTGGCTATCATGTCATGATTATGTGAAGATAAGGAACTGTTGTTACAAGTTAGAAAATCAGACCTTACCTCATGCTTTTGTGTGATGTCTTCATAGGTCTTAATCATCTCTCCCTCCATGAGTGGATGATCATCAACAAGTGCTGGTCCAAGAGATGTCTCCAATTGAAAATCAAGTGTATCACTTGTCACAACTTCTGTCTCATGGCTGCAAGTTATATCTTCCTCTTCTCTTCTCAAGACTTCACCCATGTGTCTAATCTGCATGTTAAGGAGTTGTTCTTTGGATGTGGCTGCCATAGAAAACTGAAGTTCTGTTGTGGATGATAAAGAATGTGCCAAGCTCAACTCCAAACAAAGCTCATCCACTTGATCTTCCAATTCTCAAAGGGCCATTTGGGTGCTCTTCAAAGATTCCCTAGTAACCTTAAGCTCAAAGGTGAGCTTATCAACTTCATCTTCCTTTCTTCTTAGAGCATCAAAGTATATCTCATCAAGCTTGAGGAGATGATCTCTATCTGAAGGTACGTGTAGGTAAATTGATTTCATTACACCCAAAGCCTCTGTGAGTACTTGTAAGTCAGCAAGAGATAGTCCTCCTTCAAAGCCTTCGTGTCTCCCTTCTACCTTCCAACAAAAATCTGCTGTCATCTTATGAACATTGTCAAAATGAGTTAGGACTGCCACAATCATACCTTCATTTACCTTCAATTGACCTCCCAAATGATGTGACTTATGGGACCTAACATCTTCGTACAAAATTTATGATTGGCCTTCATAATCATGCATCTCCAAATAAGCTTCCTTCATGACATCTCCTCCATTACACCCATGTTTGGAGGCTAGGTCATCATCATGCTCAATCAAGGGATCACCATCAAAATAGTAAGTAGAATCATCTATATCATGCTTTTCCCCAATGGCTGATCTAGAAAGTGTATGTACAGCTATGACCTCCTTAACCATAAAGTGATCCTTTAACTCTTGCAATGCTAAATCAATCTTATCCAAGTCTCTTTGTTCACTACATAACAAGATTTCTGAATTGCCCTCATATGTATGAACAACATCTTCTTCAAGGTCTCCAATGTACAAATTGAATCCTTGCCAATATGATGTAAAGATTGTGAAGCCATGCTATGCTCAAGTAATGCAATACTAGTAGAATCCATACCTCCACACAGCTGATTAACCATTGCTGGTTTGGCAAGCTCCGAGATAGCATACTCTTCACCCTTGTGTTCACCATGAAGACTTAGGTGTTCGCTACTTGTAGATGCAACATGTGATTCTTCTTTGCCCATATCCTTATGTGTACTTGTGAACATGTCTTCATCCTCTTTAGGGTTAGGAGTCCAAAATTCAATGCATGTTGACTGATTTTTGCCTTTCTTATGATCACTTGTAGGCTGTAAATCACCAACAACTAATTCTTCTTCCTTTACCATCTGTCCTTCAATAGTATCTTCTGATTTTTCTTCCTTTCTTGAAACATCAAAGGTCTTGTCCACCTCTTGTGGTGTATTTTCGGGGTTCTTGGCTGATCCAAGATGGTAGGTATGTAAACATCGCTACCACTTCCCAAATCTTCATTAGCATCCACACTATGTCCCATGTATTGAGATATGAGTAGCTTGAGGTCTCTCTGACTTCTTGCAATATCATTGAGAAGATCCCTCATGCTAGGTTGAAAGGTTCCGTATTACCTCCAACATCCATGATAGCTTGTAGACCCTCAAGCTGGCAAGATCAAGGCTCTGATACCACTGTAATATCCCAAGTAGGATATTCACTAATTTTCTGATTTTTATACTTCTGATTTCTGCCCTAATTTTCTGATTTTTAGAATTCTGCTCAAACCCTAATTTCTGATCTGATTTTTTCTGC
The DNA here is from genome assembly GCA_027924645.1 of Cunninghamia lanceolata. Classification (NCBI taxonomy): domain Eukaryota; kingdom Viridiplantae; phylum Streptophyta; class Pinopsida; order Cupressales; family Cupressaceae; genus Cunninghamia; species Cunninghamia lanceolata. The sequence continues at coordinate 13,883,646 of BSBN01001271.1, forward strand.
TCTTAAACAATTAATCCCAGCAAGCATAAAACACATCCAAACATGGCAAAAATGATGGCAAATAATACTACACATTGATATTCATCATAAGCATGAATTACACAATGTAAGGCATCCAAAATCCATAACCAAATCTGATTTTCAGAATAGAAGTCTGCTGCTACAAATTAGAAATTCTGATCATGCAATTACATCCAATGAATAGGCTCAAACATGCCTAATTACAACTCAGATCTCTGCTGTTATAAATCAGACCTTTCAAAAGGTTGATACATACCAAATAATGATGAACAAGATGCTTCAATCAAACCCTAGCTAGGCAAATTACATCAGCTGGGCAAAGATGGCCAAAATGCATACAAATGATGATGAATGATGCTACAAAGACCTCTTCAAGGATGGCGCTTGCTGCTGCTAGAACTTTAGGGTTTAGAAAACCCTAGACAATGAAGAATTCGCCTCCAAAGAGCCAAATTGCCCTTCACCAAGATGGCGCTCCAATTAGGTGAAACCCTAATGCAAGCAAATCATGAAATGCCACGAAATGGGTCCTCCAAAGGTGGCGCACAAGTCTGCTCCTAAATGCTACTCCAAAAGATGTTCATATGCTGCTCCAAAGATATTCAAATGCTGCTCAAAAATGATGACCAAATGCTGCTCCAAAAGATGTTCAAATGCTGCTCAAAATGATGATCAAATGCTGCTCCCAAGTGATAAGGCTTGAATGCTCAAATCCTCCAAGTGTGGTGCACCAACCTAGGGCAAAACCCTAGCTTCAATGAAGTAAAAATACCACAAATCTGCTGATCCAATCTGCTCTAGAAATCTGATTTATAAATCTGCTCTTCTTCTCCACAAATATCTCCAATGAAGTGCAATTGTGAACTCCGTATGAATCCACCTCCTAGATGAGATTGCGTTTTCGTCAAATCCACCTTATATTCTCAAGGGTTTTCGTCCTTGGAATATTGTGCAACAAGTTGCAGCCAGATATGATGAATTGATGATTGAAATGACTCCAAATGACTTCATATTTATACATGACTTTTTCCCTCTCAAATAGGGCCGACCTAGCCTTGGTATCTTTTATTTTATTTCATTTTATCACCCTTCTAGGGTTGACCTCCTCTTGGGTGCCCAAATCAATAATAAAACATTTTATTTTTCTTTCTTATGAGGCCGACCTAGTCAAGATATTTTCTTTTATTTTTTAAAATGTTTTTCCCTCCATTTAGGTCGACCACCATGGTTCAATGCTAGGGCACTCAAAATTCAAATTAAAGATTTGAATTTAATACTTCTTTTCCCTCCTTATATCGTCCTCCTCAAGCGCTCAAACAAGGATTAGTTATTGTTTTGTTGTTTTCAACTTTCCCTTCTCCAAGGCGCACATTATACCATATGAAATCTTATCAAACTATCCTCAAAACATGTCGTCCTCTTCAATAGAAAAAACATTACAAATTATCCCTCATTTTATTTGGCAATTTCCACACTTCATCACATTTTCATCCTCCCAAGAGGGTTCGGTCCACATGAAAGCAATTTATTTCATTCATGAAGACTTCATCAAAATTATCATAAAATATATACCAAGTTGCCTTTTATACTCAAATTGCCCTCCAAAAATATCAAAGTGTGAAAATTGACCCATTAGGTTATCATTAGGTGATCACTCCAAAAATGGGGACATTACATACAAGATATCTGCCTCATAGAGATTTTTCAACGCCAACATCATAAGGAAATTATAGGTACAGTCCCACCATGAACATGTACACCCCCTTCATGGAGCTCCATCAATCACTTCAAATTTTCAACTTGTAAATACTAAAAACTCAGACAATAAATCTTCTTAAACTTGCACTCCAAAATCATATCAAAACATATCAAAAGTATCGATATTCATCAGCAACTGGAAAAACTACATTTGCAACACAAATGTGACTTTTGGATGAAATCACCAAATCCAGCTAGGAGGGTTTTCGTCCTCAAAACTAGTATTCCAAGAGGTTTTTCATCCTTAAGAAATATGGAGAAACTCAGGTTCTCGCTCAAAGCAAAAGCAAATAGCAATATTCAGTCTAACCCTCTTTATGAGCCCAACTCCTTTTATAACTTTTGGGGAGAATAAATTATTAATTTCCTATTTTTTTCATATTCTCCTCAAAAATATAAAATAAAACCTCTTGTTGTGTGCAAAACTCCCTTTTTGCCCCCTTGAGCCTAAGGTAGCACCACTTAATTGCACAACTTAAAGTCACTTTTATTAAATAATTAAATAAGCTGTCAAATAGAAATATAAAGTAAAGTTACTTTTTGACAATTTAAAATAATTATTTAATCTATTTTCCCTTTACCAAACCAATTAGCCTACGAGAAAACTTAGGAAAATAGGCTAATTGCCACCAAATTGCTCACATGCAAGAAGGGGACATTACAATGATCAAGACTTTGCTTGGAACAATGGTCCTCGATTTTTTGGTAGAGTTGGTGCCTTCATGTGCTCATCGAAGCTTTACTTCAATATAGAGGATGTCAAATTTTCTAGAGTTCCAATTGGGATTCGTATTTATAATCTTCCCCTGGTTTTGTGAAATGTTGATCTGTTAAAGACTTTAACTAAAAAGGTTGGTGATTTCATCAAAATTAACCCAGATTTGGAAGGAGCTTAGAATGGTTTTGTCAGGGTCTATGTGTTGGTGAACATTTCCAAACCTCTTTTCCACTCCACTCATATTTTGTTTGGATACGACCCTTGGACTCAATATATTAACTGTAATGTCCCATTTTTGGCACATAGACTTTTGTGTACATTATGCTTGTTCCTAGTCTTTCAAAGGCTATCCGGCATGTTTGGGAGAACTACAATGTTCTTAGAATGGTCGTGGTTTTGTCTTGCAGAGCAGTTGTGTGTCTCAAGTCTTCTATTTCACCAAGGGATGGTCGAAGTTATTCAATCAGTGCATTTATATGCTTTATATGGCTTGGGACTATTATCCAGATAATTAATTAATATTTCACTAAGGTTGCCTAAGGTTGTGATTAATTATAGCAACTTAGTGTAATATTAATTATAAAAGTGGTTTTCCTTCTGGAAATGGAGTATTTTTCTACAGCATTGAGCTCAGTGGTTGTTCTGGATTATAGAGATGCTTTCAAATGATTGATCGAGCTCACAGATTGCTCTCCAAGGTTCTTGGAGGAGACATCTATTTTTGGAAAGTCACCCGAAAGGCATTGTTTTGCATCCCAAACCTTACAGAGCATATTGGTTCAGTTTGTTTGGTAGATGGATGAAGTTTGGAATTTTCCGCAAAAAATGATATTTAATGAGCTATTTTAATTATTATTTTCACTTAGGCTCCTAAGGGTGAAAATAATTAAAAGGTACCTAAGTGCTATAGCTCATTTGAAAGGTAATTAAGTGTTTTAAAAGATGGACACTTAAAAAGGGGGCCTCACACATAACATATTAATATTATTTCAAAAAAGGTCTTTTTGAGAGAAGAAATATGAAGAGGTAAAAAGAAAATAATTGTATATTCCTCTCAAAAAGTTATAAAAGGATTTGATATTGTTATGTTGTTGGATTGAACCTGCGAGTTCTTCCATTTTTTCCTTCTTCACGACAAAAACCCTCTTGAAGATGATCAGTTTCGGTGGTGAGATATCCACCCAAGTTGGTAATGGTGATTTCATCCAGGAATCACATTGAGCTTCATGGAATTAGTCGTTCGATGAGTTTGGGTTTTGAAGTTGATTGAATTTTGCTGTGAAGGGATTTGATTTCTTTTTGGGAATATTAATATTGAGTTTCCTTTGTGATAGCTGCTGTCCTCTTGCTAGTCGTACTGCACCAAGTCGTACAATGGCATGAGGGTTTGAGATTGTTGTGAAGTTTTATGTGCAATGCTAATGGTTGGATTGAATCTGATTTGCAGTATGCAGATGATTATTTCTGGATTTCCTTGAGCAGATTTAGCAGATTTCTTTGAAATTTTGGAGTGATTATTGTTGGCCATTCTCTCAGGGCACCGTACCTTTGCATGGGGAGGGGCAATTTTGTTTGGCTCAGATTTATGGATGATAAAATAGAGATAATGTGGGGTATTATCTGCTAAGGAATAGTGCTACATTTCAATGATTTTTCTGCTGTGATATTTGATGGCCTCTAACTATCTTCTATGTCGTCCGTACAGTAACTCCCAAGGGCGTCGTACCAGCAGGAAATCGAGGGTCTTTGAGAGCATTTCGAATGGGAATTTTGGGCTGATTGTCTCCATTATTGCTGGCATCTGAGGGAGTCTTTAAGGGCTGCAGATGTGATAGGGGGTTTGAAACTCTTCCTTGCATGTTTGTAGATCCAATACCCTGCTGGGCCAACCGTACAACTAGGGGTTATCAGACGTCTAAGTGAAGTTCCATCAGCATTGCTTCTATTTGCATATATTAGCTGGGCAGAATATTATCTTGTGTCCATTGACATTGATGTTTGTGCGGGATGTTTACATGATGCCAAGTCTTCCATGGTGCTGATATGATGATCTAGTTGTTATTTCTAAGTTGTGTTGCATCTGTTTTACTTATTTGTACTCAATCATTTATTGTGCAAACACTTATAACCCCTAGATGGTTTAACCGCCAGTGTGGAGAAATTGTAATGCTTATCTTTATTGTTCAATCACCCACTAAATCAGTGGAGTATCCCCACTGCATAAGTGGATGCCTGCTGAAAAGCAACATATGCAGAAGATTGTAATTGATTTGTTAGCAAGGTTTATTTTGATCAGCTGAAGCAATGTATGCTCTCAGCTCGCCCATTTTGGGAACTTGGTGATCAGAAGGTGTGGGGGTGCATATTTGGTTGCATTCTTGTGCTAACCCTGTTGAAAGATTATATAAATTTGAAAAAAAAATTGGGGTAGCATATTACATTAACTATGCAGGGTTGTCTTTTAGATGTTTTCATGTAATCAACTGCCATGTCCCCTTTTTCAAGCGAAGATAATTGAGAGACCCACAGCCTATTCCTTAGGCTAAAGGATAAGGTGAGAGAAATAATTTAAAAATAATAACGTAATTTGCTATAACATTATAAAAAGGGCGACCTATATGTTACTATTAAAAGAGGGTCAATGTTATATTAAAAATGTCTCTAGAAAAGGGTCTAATGTAATTTTATATTAAAAAGGTGTTTTTGGACATTTTTAGAAGGAAGCAGGAAAATGAATTAAATATTAGAAAAGGTGATTATAAAAGGAGAAGTTGGGCTCAGAAGAAATCCATCCATTTATTGTTATCAAAACCCCTTTTTTATGATATTGAACCCTTGTGTTTATCTTTTCTGACTAAGGATGAAAACCCTCTAGATTTTCGTAGCTGAATTTGAGGACAAAAACCCTCTTGTCCATTTGAGTAATTCCAACCAGGGATTACCTTTGTGTTGAAAGCTTGCAGTTTATTTCTAGCTTTAGGTTATTTTTTCAAGATCTTGAAGATTCCCAGATTTCGGCATTTGTGTTGAAGATTGAACATTGTTTTCCAAGGAGCCCTTTTGAAGAATTTCGATGTGCTGAAGGAATATCATCATATTCCAGATCTTGTGAAAGTTTTTGTGCTTATTTCCATTTGTTGTTGTGCAGCAAATTAAATTGGTTATTGAGGTATATCTGGTCGTACCATCTATAGGGTCGTACTTTATTGAAGACCATCATACAAACATAAAAAATTGTTGGGTTTTGTTTTGAAGCAACTGTACTTAATATTGGAGCCATATTATTTCAACCTTACCACTTTGGGTGCTCATCACGTTATTTCTCTTTGCTAGCCTACGCTAAGTCTGTCATACACTTGGTAGGACACCAATCGTAGCACTTTTTTGAGTCGCAATAGTCTTTTGGAAATCTTCACATCTTTTGGGTGTCTTTGTGCTTCATCGCAGCAGTCATGTGTTGACTTGGGACTAATCACAGCCTATGGGAGTCTACACAATTTGGAATCTGCAGTGTATTAATCTACAACAGTAATTAAACACTTTCAGTTGTTACTTCATACTGCAGCATAGACCAACTGCGAGTAGATTTATAATATTCAAAGATTATTTGTATGTGGGTTTGTTGATCATGCTATCACATTAATGTACATTTCAGTAGTAATTTCAGCAGTACAGTGGCAAGATAATAATCAGAAATACATTTATATCAGTATATTGGTGTTAGGTTTGTGTGCATTGGGTTTCCAATACCTAATTAGAGGCAGATTTTGAATGTGTTGTTGTCTACAATCATATTTGATATTCACAGTGGAGTTAAGGCATATATACAGGTTCAGTATTTTGTAACGGCAGGTTAATGTGTTTGTAGCTGAATATTATATTACTATTTGTATCAGTTGTTTACCATAATGCTACTTGTCATCATTGATGTTAGAGTTTCATAACAGTAGTTATTTGGTTGGATACCTTCTTATTTGTTGAATCTATAAGAGCTTTCAGTGGTCTATTGTTCTTCATAAAATCTGAGCAGTTTTCCACCAGATTACACTGATATTATAATTGAATAGAGTCTAGAAGGCTTAGCCGCCAAGACCCACATAATATTTTTCAAATTTTGTCATTGCATGCATTGTAGGCTGTGCGGCCTGCAGCTGGCAAGCATCTTTGATATAATGTTGATCATGTTCTAGTCTTCGTATGCTCTCACCCTGCCCATTCCAGGATCTCAGTGACCAAAAAGTGCTAGATTTCATGCATAAATATTGAAAAATTGTCAAGTTGTCAAAATATCCAGTTTGGGACATTATATCAACTCAGGCATAAGTGGGTGGAGTGTCACTCCTACAAGGTTCTAGGTCCTAAGGTGTCATGTCCCCAATTTTGGAGTAACTTAAAATTGTTTTAATTATAAATTAATTTTGTAAAGTATTTTATTTACTTTATAAAATTAATATTTTATTTAAGTTACTAAGTTAGTAGCACTACACTTTATTAAAAAGTGTTGTGAACAAGCATTTAAAAAGTACAAATGCAAGCATTTAATAAAGTTCATGTTCTTGTGAACAAGCATTTAAAAAGTACAAATGCAAGCATTTAATAAAGTTCATGTAAAAGCATTTAAAATGCTTTGGTCTGATGTGTACATGTCAACTCTCATTTAATAAAATTAGGCTGGGCCTAATTAATGTAATGGCTTTAAAAGCAAGCCTGAGAGTCATTTGAAGTCATGTCAAAATGTCTAGATGTTTTTCAGATACTTGGTTTTGGGTTTTTGTCTTTTGACAAATTGTATTCAGCTGATTGACAAGGTGATGTTCCCTTGTATTTGCTGAGCCGAGGAGATGTTCCCTTGGTGAATTGTAGAGGTGAAATTGCTTCAGATTTCACAATTGTGCTTCATTGTATTTGGGTTTTCGATATTTGGTCGGAGACCATTTGTGAGTTTCATTGAAGATCTTTTGTATGAAGTTTTCAAAATAATTGATTTGAGAGATTGCTGAGTTGAATAGAATTATATATATTTTCTGATATCTCTGTGATTATTTTATGAGCTTATTCGAAAAAATCATCGCAACTTTCAAATTAAGGGACTTGTTGCATATCTCTTGATGCATCGATTCTTTTAGAATTTATAGTATTTGCTGGCAAGGTGGGAGACAAGCTTTGACAAGCTTCAGTTGTGTCAGAGTTTTGTTTAATTTGTGGATTTTACCTAAGTCGGAGTTTTGTTTAATTTGTAATATACGGTGGGACCCTTGCATATGTTGTCCATATAGGAGACAACATCTGACGCATCTGCAGATGTATGTTTAAAAGAAGAAATTGCATCCAGCGGATATGAAGAGAGCCTTGTGTTGAGATTTATTTGGAACAATTTATGAGCATAAAAGAGGTTCGGTGGGTCCCAAACTCCACTCAGAGATAAATGTGACTTGCAATTGTCTTTTAATCTGAAGACAGCAATATTAAGGAAAAGTCTATCGTGGGTCCTAAATCATACGTAGCTTTGTGATATTCACCTTTAGCGTATGAACATGTTCTTCATTTGGAGCAGCAGTGAATACTTGTAAGAAGGCGAAAATCATATAACAGAATCGTGGGATCCAGCAGAGTTGTATTTGCTTGGACGTGGATGAAGGAATTACAAAGTATTAGTAAGTTGCTTACCTGGGATACTCACAGCATACTCAAACACAGGTAACAGTGAAATCTGGGCAGTCACTTAATCATCAGCCACAGTTTTAATGGGAGTCAGCATATGGGATGTTAGAAGTATCCAAAGAAGATCACAGCCAGAGGTCCATTGCTGATTCTTCAACCTACAGTGAGATAGATGATTGACAATTGTTTGACAAATTGGAGCCAATATTGCTGTAGCAGTATACAGAAGCCAGCTAGCCAATACAATCTCTTTAGATAACCAACACAAATCATTCAGCAAGCTTTATAGCAGATATCTATATCAGCAACAGACCAATTCAGATCAAGATTAGTTATTTCATCATTCAGTTCTGATTATGATCAGCAGATAGACATTTATGAGCAGCTGCATCCAACTGAGTTATAGCAAATATCCTGTGAGGGATATTAAATAAGGTAGCTCTATAATAGAAATGGGCTTCTAAATTAGGCAAGCTTGATTTAGACATTATGTAGAGGAATCATGGCTGCTCAAGAAAAGGTTTTAAATTTTTCTTCTCCTTTCTTTCAAGGGAATGCATGGAGGTCTCAACTGTGAGAGATCAGAATTTCATAGTTGCTTCAAGGAGAGGGATCAATGGTGAGCTGGATCCATTAAGTGATACTGATGTTGAGGGTTTAGAGCTTTTGGAATTTAAGGAATTTGAGAAAGATGATATGTTTTCCAATGAAATCCTAATCATTCACAAATTGAAAGTCTTAAGACAGAAGTTAATGCTTATAAATTAAGCATTGGTATATAACCAGGCTAATTAAATGGTGAGCTGGATCGATTAAGTGATACTGATATTGAGGGTTTAGAGCTCATGTTGAATCGATTAAGCATTGGTATATAACCAGGCTAATTATTGATCAGCAATCCCATTAACCATTTGTTACAAACAAGTATGTAGGAGCAGATCTAGCAAGCACTTGAGCATTTTAGTTTTTGGAATCTTTGCATATAGTTGTGCTACAAAGATATAGAATCCGTTATGACATGATTATTTTGTACATATATAGGAGGAGATAAAGAAATAGAAGAGGTATACTAGGATGGATGATCTAGCAAAGATAGAAGAGAGGTTTTCAGTCAGAAGGGTGTGATATGTATAGATGAGGGGATCTGCAAATTTGCTGCATGTTTAAGGGTGGAAATGAACAATGCATTCACTAAGAGAATATGTGGCATGGAAGCTGCAATACCAGGAAGAAAAGAAAAATTTCGGTATTCTCTAGAGGGAATGTTGAGAGCATTGATGGCTCAAACATTAAGAAGGCAATGTGATGATGGATGGGGATAGTTTACCATTATGCATCACTTCATGTCTATGGCAATTAGATACTACTGCATAAAACTCTCTCATTCAAGACCCATAAATAGGAAAGAGTGGATGCTGCTGATCCTTGCATGTATAGAGGCATTAAAGCAAGAAGAGAGAGATTGCATAGCAATAATCAATAATACTCCCAAAAGCCTAGAGAAAAAATCATGGTTTGCAATAGCACTGAGGCATTCTACAAAGCCTTTGATTTCTTTTTCTGTTTGTTAGATTTATCCACGGTGACAATTATGTGACAACCCATACATGGGCATCTCAGTTGATATTTACTAAAGATTGAAAGTGAGAGACAATGAGTACACTTGAGATTAGATAATTGTTAAGCTTAAAGTATCATTGAAATTCTCTAGGGGCTTCAAATGGGCTATTCAAATGAATGTAAGGACAAGAAGCAATTTGCAAAAAATAGGCTCTAGAGAGCTATAGATTGCAGATGAATATATTCATAATTCAACATTGAACCAAATAATGAGTACATTGAAGCATTCGTGTCTACTAAATTAATTTCTATATTGTTTTTCAAGTAATACGGAGTATTTTGTAATAAAGCACTTATAAACCCATATAAATATTCTGGAAGACTAATGATTCAAAACATTCCCATAAGAAAAGAATGGAAAGCATTCAATGTTATCAACAAGGAGGGATATGGTACCTTATCCTGCATTTGGAGATTTACTAAATAAAACTCAACATTTTCAATGAAAAGAAAGTGCAGATTTTAATAGAACATGTCCTTCTGTTAACAAGCACCACAGAAATGAGTTTTGTACCAATCAAGAATATACTTATTTCTTTTATTTCTATTGTTTTAGTTGAAGCGTCTTAAAAGTGGTAACGCACAATGTAATGCCCCCTTTCCTAGGAGGTGTTAATCTATACTTGGTTCCCATAGACTAACCAGCGTGGTTAGGGAACTCATGGGGTGTTCGTTTGGATGGTTTTGGACACCTTGGCTAGAACTTACTATTTTTAGTTAGGGTTTGAGTCAGTTTGGGGGAAATTCAATATTGGAGGTAGAGCGTTTCGATGAGACCTTTCCAACAGTCTATAGCTCATCAGATTATGAGTCCATTTGACCTCTCAATTTAAAGTCCGTAAGTTAATATTACATATTTAATATTTGGACTTTATATTGTTGATGTGGTGACTAAAGAAAAAAGGTAAAAATGCAAAATAAAGTCACTAAGGGCTTGGACGCCTCAAGGAGGATAATAAAGTGAATTTAAAATATTTTAATTCCCTCTCAAGTGGATCGACCCTCTAGTGGGAGAATATAAGAGCCAAAAAACAAAAGAGAAGCTCATTCACGACATTACATTTTTATTGATATTTCCTTTGCAAATGAGGGTTTGGAAAAACTATCTTTTGTTTTTGGAGATGGAAACCTCCATTAGTATCAACTATCCACATGTGTGAGAGACCACCCAAGGAGGCTCTTGGACAGCCATATCCAGTGGTTGCATTTGTGCTTCATTTTGCATCATTCGGCATTGTTGCGAAAGGGTTTACACAAAGATACCTTCAATCTTTCGGCACCATAATTTCAGAGGGGTATTGAAGACAAAGATACAAGTGATTGGCTGCAATTTTGTGGTGATTTTATGAGCTTTGGAACCCATAAGCGAGCCGTACCTCTTCCAATAGGGGCCGTACCATATGGCAGCTGTAATGAAGTTTAAGAGAGGTGTTTGATCTGATTTACCTCCTTAGCTGAGTCGTTATTTACTTGCAGTCACAGCAGATAGAAATAGAGGAGATTTGAGGGATGTTTGATGTGTTAGTAAGCTGATATACTACAGCAGGGTGGCCGTACTGTTCCAGTAGAGGTTCGGGATTGCTTGCATATCAGAAAATCAGAATCACAGTTTGTATTCCAGCTTTCCTTGAGGCGTCTAAGTCTCTTGGTTTGTTATCATATGATTTCTATGTATTTGCCTTGAGCTGGGTATTTTTGGGAGTGCCTTGAGCATTTACCATCTGTTGTACCTTCATTTCCAACATTGTATTTCATGGACAATGAACTGGATATGTGAGAAAATCCATATTTTGCCTTTCTATTTCATGGGTATTGCTCATTAATGCTTTGTAATACATGCTATTTGCAATAGAACATCTAAGTACTTCTATTTCCTTTGTATTTGCAAAATATATGCATGCATGTATGCTATGTTATGGAAGCAACATCAAAACACAAGCAGGTTACAACTAAACCACAGAAAACCCTTCAAACAGTGAGAAAAACTAGACCCAGATCAAAAAAATCTAAAACATAGAACGGGGTGGGTTATTTCAGTGGTATCAGAGCTAGTGCATCTTGCCAGCCTGTGATTCAGTTTTTATGAGTGATTGGAAGGTTGTCTATACAAAAGAAACTCCGATTGTTTATGCTAGAGACACTCAACAGTGGCACCCACCTGAGAATCCAGAGGGTGAAACAGTTTCAGGTATTTTGGGCATGCATAGGAACTCTTCGAGTGACAGTTATAGTATCACAGGTAATATGGGGGACAAAAACAAAGGATCGGAACAGCCAGAGAGTCCTAACACCAAAACAGAAAGAAAATTTGATATTATGCTTGATATGATGTCGCAGCTACTTGGAAAATTCAACCAAGGAATCCCGATAGCACAACCAGATACAACACACACTGGTGAGGGCAGTGGTTCGAACAATGGCAATCGTGGACATGCAGGTCAAAGTGGTGTGCATGGCACCAAAACCACCCTAGGATCGGTTCCTAGACCTCTTCAGCCTACCTTTCCACACAGAGAAGAGGTCCAGCTAATCGGGAACCAGAGGTACAGATCCCCATGACAGATGATATTAGGATACAGCATGCAGAATACATGACCCTTCCTCCAGATATCAGGGATATGTTGACCTTTGAGCAGTTCATGAACCAGAAGAGGCAGAGGGGAGCTATGGGTAGCAGAGGAGATTACAAAGGACACAAAGCTAACCGGGACTACCAACATGCATTGAGTAAAGTCCCTATGGATCATTTTGATGGGAGTGGCAAGGTTTCAACCAGAGCTTGGGTGTAGAAGTTGGACAATTATCTGACACTTAAGCCTATGCCAGAGAACGAGGCTCTTAACTTCGCCACAATACATCTTTATGGGGTAGCTCGTGAGTGGTGGTATCATGGGTTGGTCACTTTGGGCCATAATCTCATCACCACATACGATGAGTTCACAAACAGACTCATCGAGAGATTCGAAACTAGGGACCCAGAACTACAGTTTAGAGAGTTGGCACAGCTGAAGTAGTACGGGTCACTTGAGGTGTACATTTCCGAGTTCCAGAGGATAAGTGTGATGGTTCCCAGCATATCACATCATCGGGACACAGAAGAAACCAACAGCACGGCTGGATGATGATGCCTTGAATGAATAATCAAGGAATAAGTTGTGCTTTAAGTGCAAGGGTCTTTGGGATCCAAATCATAAGTGCCCAATGAAGGGTCAAGCGAAGCAGTTGGAATACTATTCTGCTGAGGAGACAGCTTCAGAGCATTCAGAGCAGCAGAGTGATAGGGAGGAAAGTGATGTGGAGAGTGCAGCAGAGGAGGTGCAGGATGCTCAGGATGAGGATATACCTACAGCACATCTTTCTACCATTCAGAAAGAGGGCTCCTTCAAGATGTGGGGAGTATTGTAGGGACAGAGAGTGATCACCTTGCTCGATACAAGGGCCACACATAATTTTATAGATGAAGGCCTAGTAGCACGAAAGAGGACTCAAAACTAAGGAGTTTGAGGGGTTCAAGGTTAGAGTTGCAGATGGATTTGTCATTACCTGCAAGAGGAGAATCGCCAACTTAACTATCAAGTTAAGTGATTATGAGTTCCAGGCCGAGTATTATGTGGTCAGCATGGGGGACATGGATGTAGTCCTCGGTATGAAGTGGCTTCATTCCATTGGAGAGTTTACTCTCAATCTCCGCACTATGGAGATGAAGTTTGAGGCGGATGGCAAAAAACATGTCCTAAGAGCTATATTAGATGGTGGATTGAGGACAGTCTCTTTGAGGAGAATGGAGAGGATAATACAGCATGATCTGGTTCAGTGGGCAGCAGAGATATTGGTGATGCTCAAGGTTCCTAAGCAACAAAGACAGGAGTATCCAGTCGAGATCCAGTCTTTGTTGACTAAACACACCAAAGTGTTTAGTGAGATACCACCAAGTAGACCTCCTGACAAGGGATTCAAGTACGTTATAGAGCTTGAGCAAGGTGCCAAGACAGTTATTACGGTACCCTACAAACATCCTAAGCGGTATAAGGATGAGATTGAGAAGGCTATTCAGGAGCTTCTCAAGATGGGGCAAATTAGGCCAAGTAAGAGCCCCTTTGCTTCTTCTGTTGTTCTAGTGAAGGACGGTACACTCAGGATGTGCATAGACTACAGGGAGCTAAACAAGAAGACTATCAAGAACAAATATCCCATCCCTCGGATTGACGAGCTCATTGACGAGTTGCACGATGCATGCTTCTTCTCGGAGATAGATTTGAGATCTAGGTACCATCAGATACGGGTACGAGAGGAGGATGTAGAGAAGATGGCATTTAGGTGCCACTATGGGCACTTTGAGTTTCCGGTTATGCCTTTTGGCTTAACCAATGCACCAGCCACATTCCAGTCTTGCATCAATAAGGTTTTCCGAGAGTAGCTGAGGAAGTTTGTGCTTATCTTCTTCGATGATATACTTATATATAGCAGGACTTGGGAGGAGCATCTGAGGCACCTTGATATTGTGTTGGGCATACTTGAGCAGGAGTCCCTTTATGCCAAAATGTCTAAGTGTGAGTTTGGCATGACATAGTTATTATATCTAGAACACATCATCAGTGCAGAAGGTGTTCGTGTGGATCCGGAGAAGATCCGAGCTATCATAGACTGGTCGCCACCCAAGAATCTCTCTCATCTAAAGGGATTCTTTGGCCTTTGTAGGTTCTATCGCCGCTTTGTGAGGGGATTTTCTCAAATAGTTGCCCCCCTTACAGATTTAACTCGGAAGGGTGCTTTCGAATGGTCTACTAGTGCTCAGCAGTGCTTTGATAGATTTAAGGAGGTAATGAGTACTTGTCTAGTCTTGGCCATTCCAGATTTCACAAAACCTTTTGAGCTTCAATGTGATGCCTCAGGGGAAGGCATTGGAGCGCTATTGATGCAGGACAAACACCCCATTGCATTCAAAAGCAGAAAGTTGAGGGGTACTGAGAGGAGCTACAATATATATGATAAGGAGATGCTAGCCATTATGCATGCATTGGCTAAGTTCAGGCAGTACCTTGTTGGAGGTAAATTTGTTGTCAAATCTGATCATAACAGCCTGAAGCATTTCCTTAGTCAGAAGGATCTGAATGATCGGCAGTAGAAATGGGTCAATAAACTACAGGCATATGACTTTGACATAGTTTTTGTCAAAGGAAAAAAGGATGTAGATGCTGATGCCTTATCCAGGAGACCTCACTTGTGCACCTTGGGGGAGATTGCAGAGGATTGGAGAGATTTGATTGCTGCAAAGTATGCAAAGGATAAGTGGGCTTCTGTGATTATTGATGGCACCATCAGTGATGACAGGTACACAGTTGTAAATGACTTGATCATTTACAAGGGGAGGATCATTTTGGTCCTAGGGTCTGCTATGAAACAAAAAATCTTGAGGGCTTTTCATGACTTGCCTATGGCAAGACATCCAAGTTTCTTCAAAACCTAAAGGCAAGTTAGGGAGCGCTTTACTTGAAAGGGCCTCAAGACCAAAGTTCAGAAGTATGTGAGGGAGTGCCCGCTGTGTCAGCAAAACAAGCATGAGCACTCTTTCCCAGGTGGTTTATTGCATCCCTTACCCATTCCCGAGAGGAAGTGGGATTGTATTTCGATGGATTTTATTATGGGCTTGTCCAAAGCCCAAGGCAGGGACTGCATCTTTGTGGTGGTTGACAAGTTAACTAAGTTTGCACACTCTTTTGCTATTTCAGCCACCTATACAACAGCTCAGGTTGCTGAATTATTCTTCAGAGAGGTATTCCGACTTCATGGGTTGCCACGGAGTATAGTGAGTGACAGGGACAACAAGTTCCTGAGTAACTTTTGGCAGGAGCTCTTCAGGTTGAGTGGGACAGAGCTCACCCCCAGTACGAGTTACCACCCCCAGACGGATGGGCAGACTGAGATAGTCAATAAGTGGGTGGAAGGGTACCTTTGGAATTATATTGCAGGGCAGAAGAAGGCATGGGTGAAGTGGCTTCACTTAGGTGAGTATTGTTACGATACCACTTTCCACATGTCTATTCAGATGTCACCCTTTATGGCCCTTTATGGGTACGAAGCTCCGAGCTTCTTGGATTTGTTATTTGGAGACAGCAGAGTACCTAAGGCCAGAGACCTCTTGCAGGAGAGTCAGGACATTATGAGGTCTTTGAGAGAGAACATCCAGAAGGCGCAAAACCAACAGAAGCAGTATGCGGATCAGCACAGGGTTGAGCGTTCTTTTGAGGTTGGTGATATGGTATATCTTATGTTGCAGCCTTACAGATAGTCCACTCTTAAGAAGAGTGGAGCAGAGAAGTTGAAGCCACGGTATTATGGACCATTCAGGATCTCCAGGAGGGTTGGAGAGGTGGCTTATGAGTTGGAGTTGCTGGCAGATAGCAGGGTTCACAATGTTTTTCATGTGTCTCGCCTCAAAAAGGCACTGGGGCACAATGTGATACCTTCTACAGAGTTGCCTCCTCTAGATGAAGAGGGGAAGTTGGTTTTGGTACCTAAGGCCATTATGGACACCAGGGAGCGTACATTGAGGAAGAGGGTCATCAGGGAGTATTTGGTGAAATGGAAGAACCTGCCGATAAAGGATGCTACTTGGGAGAGCGAGCAAATTCTGATGCATCCAGCTCTGAGATTGCTTGAGGCAAGCAATCTTGGGGAGGGCAGACTGTAATGTCCCCTTTCCTAGGAGGTGTTAGTCTATACTTGGTTCCTGTAGACTAACCAACGTGGTTAGGGAACTCATGGGGTGTTTGTTTGGATGGTTTTGGACACCTTGGCTAGAACTTACTATTTTTAGTTAGGGTCTCAGTCAGTTTGGGGGAAATTCAATATTGGAGGTAGAGCATTTCGATGAGACCTTTCCAACAGTCTATAGCTCATCAGATTTCGAGTCCATTTGACCTCTCAATTTAAAGTCCGTAAGTTAATATTACATATTTAATATTTGGACTTTATATTGTTGATGTGGTGACTAAAGAAAAAAGGTAAAAATGCAAAATAAAGTCACTAAGGGCTTGGACGCCTCAAGGAGGATAATAAAGTGAATTTAAAATATTTTAATTCCCTCTCAAGTGGATCGACCCTCTAGTGGGAGAATATAAAAGCCAAAAAACAAAAGAGAAGCTCATTCACGACATTACATTTTTATTGATATTTGCTTTGCAAATGAGGGTTTGAGAAAACTATCTTTTGTTTTTGGAGATGGAAACCTCCATTAGTATCAACTATCTACATGTGTGAGAGACCACCCAAGGAGGCTCTTGGGCAACCATATCCAGTGGTTGCATTTGTGCTTCATTTTGCATCATCCGGCATTGTCGCGGAAGGGTTTACACAAAGATATCTTCAATCTTTCGGCACCATAATTTTAGAGGGGTATTGAAGACAAAGATACAAGTGATTGGCTGCAATTTTGTGGTGATTTGATGAGCTTTGGAACCCATAAGCTGGTCGTACCTCTTCCAATAGGGGTCGTACCCTATGGCAGCTGTAATGAAGTTTATGAGAGGTGTTTGATCTAATTTACCTCCTTAGCTGAGTCGTTATTTACTTGCAGTCACAGCAGATAGAAATAGAGGAGATTTGAGGGCTGTTTGATGTGTTAGTAAGCTGATATACTACAGCAGGGTGGTCGTATTGTTCCAGTAGAGGTTTGGGATTGCTTGCATATCAGAAAATCAGTATCACAGTTTGTATTCCAGCTTTCCTTGAGGCGTCTAAGTCTCTTGGTTTGTTATCATATGATTTCTATGTATTTGCCTTGAGCTGGGTGTTTTTGGGAGTGCCTTGAGCATTTACCATCTGTTGTACCTTCATTTCCAACATTGTATTTCATGGACAGCGAACTGGGTATGTGAGAAAATCCATATTTTGCCTTTCTATTTCATGGGTATTGCTCATTAATGCTTTGCAATACATTCTATTTGCAATAGAACATCTGGGTACTTCTATTTCCTTTGTATTTGCAAAATATATGCATGCATGTATGCTATGTTATGGAAACAACATCAAAACGCAAGCAGGTTACAACTAAACCACAGAAAACCCTTCAAACAGTGAGAAAAAACTAGACCCAGATCAGAAAATCTAAAACACATAACGGGGTGGGTTATTTCACACAAGATGGTTTATAATGGCAAACTTGGTTTCTTTGCCAAGTGGTGGAATTCTATTGACAGACATAAGAAGAAACAATACTTGCAAGCAATAGAAAATTGTGAAAGACATCAAAGTGATTCTTACAAAAAAAAATCTGTTGCAGGGAGCTATAATAGAGAAAATATGTGAGAGTTGTACCGATGATTCTACACAAAATGGTCTTAAGATTCAAAGCCTCTAAAACTAGACAAACCAATAAGAACAGTGATAATATTCATATAGATATAGAACTCTACTTGTTGGTGTTAGTATAAGCCACACCCGGACCGACGATGGACTGGTCCAAGAGGGGCCAGTAGCTCAGTGGTAGAGCACTCCAGCAGCGTATGGAAGGTCCTAGGTTCGAGTCCTAGCTGGTCCATGTCTCAACATGGTATCAGAGCCAGGCCAGGCTAGGAGCCCCAAGCACATGTCAAGTGTGGCTTAAGGGGGGCTGTTGGTGTTAGTATAAGCCACACCCAGACTGACGATGGACTGGTCCAAGAGGGGCCAATAGCTCAGTGGTAGAGCACTCCAGCAGCGTATGGAAGGTCCTAGGTTCGAGTCCTAGCTGGTCCATGTCTCAACACTACTATCACTCACAATTTAACCAAGTAATCAAACTCTAGATAAGCAAAGAGATAAAGAATAAGCCAGGTAACTGAAACTTCATAGAATACACTTTGAGGAAGACTCAATACAACAACCAATGTAATGAAAAAGACTAGGAAAAAAACAAGAACTAAAGTATAACCTTTTTGACCTATTAAACGGTCTATCAAAACTATATTTATGTATAGAGGGTTGTGGTGTAATGGCCTAGGGGTGCATTTGTATGAATAATTAGAGTGTCTAAGGTTAAACTCCCCCAATAAATGATCGACATCCATGCAAAATGTGGAACCATATATAGAGCATGGAGAGCTACACAGAAACTTCAGGAACACAGTCATACAAAGGCTAAATATAAAATGAATGTAAAACTGATAACTGGTTAAATCATTAAATGTATATGAATTTGTGCTTTCTCTAACATTGTCTCTACAAATATTCAAATCCAATTAGAATCAGAAGCAGCAGCAAAATCCAATCAAACTAGCATAAATCAATAGAATCTCATCTCAATAAAAAAAAAAAAATCAAGTTAAGAGGCTGTAAAACAGTAGCTGGGAACCACATAAGCAAAATTTTAAATGCAGCAATATCTTGTATTCTTTAGGCTATTTTTCCCCGTTAAGACGACATTGTGTGTACTGTTGCATGACTTGACAAAGTTTTGAAGGGATTCTGTAAATATAGCTATATTATTTCCTCTTGAACATCAATACAGACAAACCCTAAAAACGCTTTATTATGCTATTACAACACATGTTTTCCTGCATTTTGGAGAAAGAATTATGCCTACATTTCACAGTTAGGGTTTGTGCACAAAATGCAGCTCAGTTTACATACATTGCACAAAACACATAGAAGAAAACTCATATACTCTGTTTGTGTTTTGCAATAAATGCAAAATAGAAAACAAATACACAAATTTTTGAAACCCTTAAGGATTCAAAAATAACTACCCGGAAGAAGCAGAACAGAACAAAAGAATTAAAAAATGAAAGTAATGGAAAATGAATGTTTCTAGATTTGACTGTGTATTAATTTTTTCATCAATTCATAATATACAGTCAAATCCAAAAACATTCATTTTCCAATACTATGGACCGTGGAAATTCAATATCCTTAATGAAAGTAATGTACAATGCATATGTTATCCCTTGACATTCATAAAATCGTGAAAAATGAAACAAATGAATTCATAAACTCAAATTTATTCATACATAGAATATTTATTTCACAGTTTAAAAAGAATGTTACCTCTTCTGATCGAACGCAGGAGAGTATTTGGCCTCCGCGGCTTATCTTGCCGCAGAGAGGATAACGCACGTACTGCTGTATCTGGCTATGGCTTGCTGAATGTCCATCAAAATTGACACAGACCTCTCTCTATAACGATACATCCGAATGAAATTCCTAAATTATTGATTTAATGGGATCGAGGTGGAGGACAAGGAAAGGGCTAGAAGATTTTTTCTTCTGAAGTTTTGAAAATTATATAAACGGCCACTTTTTTTTTGAATTGCTTCACATTTATATAAATATATTGATTCTATGATCTATCTTATAATTGGGCAGAGGCTTTTACACGTTAATGATATATTTAAATTATGTCGAGTATTTATAGGTATTAGGTATTGTGAAAGCACTTGGAAGAGCATAGTGACTATGAAGACTAAATGGAAAGAACTAATTTAGTCCTTGAGATGTTAAAAGTAGTAGTTATTATATTTAAAAATTAAATATTTTAAAACAATTTTAGTGTTAGAGATTTATAAGTTAAAGATATTTTATATTGTGAAATTTTAAATTTTAATGACATGTTTTTATGAGTAATTATTTGTTTTATTATTATGAATATTTATAATAATTAATTAATGTTTTTGATATTATAAATTGGGAAAGGAGTTCCAAGCATAAACATCTTAAAGCAAAACAACAATAAACTATCATCAAAAGTATTGGTTAGTAAAACCTCCAAACCAAGCAAAACAACAAGAATCTAACAAAAACAACCAAAGGAAAACAAAAGGACAACAAAAAGACAGCAGTAAGACAACACGAAGAAATCAAAAATCACTCCCTATATTTAGAAACCAAGGTCTCCCAATCCTTTCTCATAAATTCTTAAGTTTCTCCTCCCACTTGGTTGATCCCAAATCCTTCTGCAGCACAACTTTCTTCACCTTAAATTTCTCTAACTAGCAGTCCTCCTCCTGAAGTTGTTTACGCTTCTTCAATCCAGCCTTTCATGTAAGGTTTTCATATTCTCATTCATAAGTTCCCATTTTTCATTGCAACTATCATAGATTTGAGGATGCATAGTGGTCTACTCTATTTTAGTCATTTTGTCAAGGAGATTATCCAATTTAACATACAATATTGCTAAGTTATCATTAGTAGTGAAATCCCTATAGGCATCTTCCATCATGGTATCCTCCTAAGGACCAAATTCCTCATTTTTCTCCTTTTCCTCCTCACTCTTCTCCTTTCCCTCCTCTTCATCTTCCAGATTCTCATGGACCTCTTCAACAGAATTAGTGGGAGAAATAAAAACCAAGTCATCAGAGTCTTCAGGGGGAGTTTCAAGACTCTCTTCATCATCAAAAACTTCCTCCTCAAAACTCTATGAATTATATGAGGGAACAAAGTTTGAAGTAATCTCCTGCACAGTGATGTGAACGGGGTTGTGCTTGAATGGGAAAGGCCAAAGGTTCTCATGACGGAGTGATGTGAACGGGGTTGTGCTTGAATGGGAAAGGCCAAAGGTTCTCATGATGGAGATCCAAGATCGAATCCCCCAAGTAACATGTGGTTTCTATGTGGCTTCTAAGTTGATTAAGTTGGTTAAGTGGATATGTTGATGGGGAGGAGATCCCCCTTGTGACCTCCAACGCTTACGAATCAAAAAAAAATCTTTTACACAGTGATAATATCTCTCTTATTGCCATCCTTACCATTTGAACCTTTTCCAAAGCTAACAACATTAGAATTGTTTGCTAGTCAGGCCAACCTCATCCCACCTTTAATAGTTCTAGCATAGATTTCAGAAAGGTCACCTTTACCTACAGGGAAGGGATGGACAATATCAACCCCAATGTCAATGTCAACAGTAGCTAATCTTATACGAACTATTCTCTTCAGGCCTTTGGGAGTGCCCTACCCTTTCTCATTATCCTTAAGAGATAACAATATTTGTTCTAGGGTATCAGTCATAGTCATCTTACCCTTATTACCTTTCGGAGGGGTAATTTTAGGGTTATCGTTGAGGGTTTATACAACATCAACAATGGGGGAAGGGTTAACCCCAATTGAAAGTTTTTTCTTCCCCTTAACACTGGAGTCTTGAGGCTTACCCCCAAGCTTGACAGGGGAGGCTTCCAAGGAAACAATTTTCTTCTTACCCCCTCCACTAAGATTAGAGGAATGGCATTTAGCAGGGGTTTGTTTGATAGGAATATGAAGAGAGGAAGAGGGAACATCAGCCATGGGGAGAATGGTAGGAGTAAGGCTCAAATTGTACTGGTAAAGGCAATAAATTAAACCTTGGTGCAAAGGAGGAGAAGCTTTGGATTTAATACAGATGTCCAAAGAAGAAAGCAGAAAAAAATGGAAAACTGACCAAATTTCCATGCCTTAAATGATCAAGTAATGGAAAATGATACCCATGAATTGTTGAGAAATGCCCATCTAATGTAAAATACTTCATAATATACCAACTAACAATTAGCCAGGGATGAGGAAGAGTAGCTCATTCATAACCATTTTGATGTTAGACAAGAGATTCATCATCCTTAAGAAAAGAATCGATGAACAAGACTTGGTTCGACCTAACTGTGACACTTTCCTTCCATTACAACTAAGGCATGTTGTCTAGCCTATCATTTTCTCTATAACAGTAAACCAAAACCCACCAATAGCCACTTGTCACTTATCCCATAAAGACCCAAACTGAGTCATGAGACCTCATCTTGCCCTTGCATTCCCTGGAAGTAAGGGGAAATTTCCCAAATTTTCTCGTTCTTCTTCATATTAGAAAAAAAAGAGGGCTCCATTCTAAGCCTCTTGCCTCCCATTTTTCTTACAACACTTAACCCACAAATCTCACTATAAATTTTCACATGTAATCTCTCAAGAAGGTGATAAGAAATATCAAAAAGATATACATAGAATATTAAACTGAACCTTCCAGTACTTTCGGCTAGAGATCATAATGAAAGTGATGCTTCGACCACCGATTATCAAATATTAATTACTCCCCATAATCCTAACACAAACAAATGAGGGAATGCAATGAATTTGATGCATAACTCGCACATATTTCCAAACATAATGGACCTTCTTTAAATAAAGAACTTCAATACAAATATCTGAGCTACACAAATGAATGACCCCATAAAAGGTTGTCATGTTCAAACATGATTACACCTGGCAATTTGCTTCATCATAAAGAATAGCTCCCACAAAAATAGGCATATCCTTAATATCATTCTAGTACTTCCAATTTTCTACCTTAAGGCCTTAATTGGCCAAATTATCCAAATGATAAATTTTGGAAGATCTAATTCAAGGGAGCTTTAACCCTATATCTTGAAAAACTAAAAGTTCATGACTTGGTTGTGATCAAGGCTTTTTCCACAAGATGGAAAGATAGGAGAGTTTTTGTCTTTGGAATGGAACGCATCATAACTAAGGAGTTGGTGGCTCAAGTGAAGGGTCTTTCTAAAGGGGTGGCTTAGGTGAAGAGTCTTTGTATAGAGGGGAGTAAAGTTTTTAAAGACATAAGAGTGGGGAAGAAGCCCTGGAGACCTTCCTCAAGCATGATGAGAAGGAGAAGCTAGTGAAACTACACTAGGATACAAAAGGATTTTGTTGAAGCTAATATGGGCCAAAGTTGCACAATGCATCATGAGGTATGTTTCCTTAGAGGGAAGATTAAAATCTGCCTATGGTTACCATTTCATTTTGCTCAATCATTTCAAGCATGGGATCTGTTGGCAAAGGATAGAGAGTCATAGTCCAGAGATTTGAGCCTAATGTCCCTTATGTAGTATTTATACCCCAACAATGATAGTGAGAGAAGAGTTATATCATTTACAACAAGAATAACATAATGCAATAACTTATAATATTATACAATTCATCACGTAGATTCAAAACAATCAAATAGTTCTCCGAACTCCTTATATCATCATCATATATATGATATAGATATCAAGTATTACAACAATAGGTATGTGACTCCTGCTCTGCATTATATTCTCCTCTATTTGTCTCTCTATATCTCTCCCTATCCATTACTATTTCTACTATACATAAGAATACAATAGGGACATGTCCCTTACAAAATAGATCTATTCCTACTAAGCCTATTCGGCCTTATGCTCCACATTCCATTTGTCATCAGTTGCGGTGGCTTCTAAACTTTATTTTGTCCACTACCAACATCATCCCCCCTTTTAAAACCATGTCTTGTTCTCAAGACAAGCAAAAACTAATTGGCCAGTAAAATATTTTTGTATATGATTTTGAGTATGGCCAATGTCGTATCCCATTGATTCTTTGCCTGTTGTAGTATCTAGATTTTCCCATGTGTTTGAATCAATGTTTTCTCTACCTCTATAATGCTAGTGGGGATTTGGATTTGTTGTGTGTTCTTCTTTTCTTCCCTTAAGATACTAGTCATATGTGCCAATATGAGGCTTACTACTTCCCACAATTGTTTTATTTAGCCTTTGATATGTTCTTTTTGGTCTTGCACCTATTGGAGCTAAGGATGGATTGCTTCAATTTGTGCTTTGATTGTCCCATCCATATCTTTCATTGGGTCATAGGTGCTAACCACTTGCACAATTTGGGCTTCCAATTGGTCTATTTGGTTCTTTAGGCCCTTTGTCAATGTTGGCCACTAAAGAAAAAACTAATACAGTGTATTGATATTAGTTATTGTTTGTTGTATGATGTCAATCTATCCTCCAATTGTGTGTGTGTGTTGTAGTACACTTCTTCCTAGCCTCATCATTCTATTTTTCTTCATCTCCATTGTAACTTGGTTTTTGATGTTTGCAATCTGAGTGTCTATTTTTGTTTTGACTCCATCCATTAACATTTTCAATTGTTGGCTCAATGGGAGTGATTTATCTCTCTCCAACTGGGCTAGCTTATTCTAAATTACAGCTATGACATCCTCTAGTTGCCCCGCATTGCCCACATGTCGTTTCAGTATTTCTTCTTAGGTTGTGTTGTGAAAGATATACCCTAACTAGAACTTCTGGATTGGGGAAATATTTGTTAATTCTACTTGTGTTCCTATTAGAGGTAGTTGCAATAGTTAAGGTGTAGGCATTGGTCGTATATGCTTTTGTTGCACCAAAAATTCCTTAATGGACTGCATAGGAGAGGTTGCGATAGAAGAAGAGGCCCTTGGCGGAGAGGGTGGTGGTTGTTATGGTCCTATGTGGCAGGCTGCCTTTAAAAGGTACATAGTGTGTTCTTGTTGATTCTTTTTCTCCTCTTACATCAGTGCCTAATAAGCTTTTCTTGTGACAACAACTGTTTCTTTTTAAATTTTTGTTTTTGTTAGGATTCGACAGATCGGAGCAATCAAACTATAACAATTATAATGTAGATTAAATATGGAATAACAAGAATTACACAACACACATGTTTAATGTGGTTCACCCAATGTGGGCTACATACA
This sequence comes from Cunninghamia lanceolata, assembly GCA_027924645.1. NCBI lineage: Eukaryota > Viridiplantae > Streptophyta > Pinopsida > Cupressales > Cupressaceae > Cunninghamia > Cunninghamia lanceolata. Next base: position 13,908,887 of record BSBN01001271.1, read on the forward strand.
TAGAGAAAGATCCATCTACTTTTTTATTATTATCCAGTACAAAATGAATTACAACCTTGCAACATAATCCGCTGCTAGTGCTATATCAATGCACTCATGCTACCTTATTTATCTTGACCTTTCATATTCTACATCCACTTATTTAACAAGTTTTTTGTGGTTTACAAAACTAACAACCAACACTCCCCCTACACTCCCCCGTTAATTGATTTGGGGTCAAAACATTGTTGTCAAAGTCACCAAAATCTAACTTGCTACATGTACCTGCAACCCTGCAACATGATTAGTCACCATATACCAATAGTTTTAACTTCCTCATTCAAACTCGTTAGGGTATCTACCCTTTGGATTGACCTGAGTTTTTTTTTCTATAGATGTGCTAGCTTATCTTTTTGTGAAGGAGACAAGTTAGGGTTGATCTCCTCTAATGCCTTCTTCCTTATTGCTTCTTCTAGCTCTATTGTCTTTTCTTTCTTCTTGTAGATGTTGGAGGCCAAATTAGTGGGGAAGTTTTCTAAGATGTTGTCTAAGGTGTCTTTAGACACTCTTAGATGGTGAATAATTGCTTCTTCAACCACTACTTTATTTTGCTCTCCTATTTTATCATACATTTTTACAGCTTGCTTGAGCATGTCTTTATTGTTTATTGTTGTGGTTAGGATGTCAACATCCATTATATCCTCTTGCTTTTCCTCTTGGATATTTATTTCCACCATTGTTTGTTTAGTACTTCTTGTTGTCCTCTTTTGTGGTGGTTGTCTAACTTCCTATAGTTTCTCCTCCTTTGTTTCTTCCTCTACCGTAGCCTATATTATGTTTCATTTGACCCCTTGTTTTTGCCTGGCCAACTTTTTCTTTTTCTCCACACTCATCTAGAGGAGTATTTCTGAGACTTCTTCCACCGAGGGATCCTTTTCTAGAGGTTTTGGAGTAGATATAGATGTTGTTTGAGAATATGTTCCTTGCCCTACCGTAGCCTGTGATCCCGGAGTCCCTGAATGCAATCTTCCTGATCTCCGTGTTTGTGGTGTAGTGGAACTTGTTTGCAGTGGATCTTGGGGTGGAATTCCCCATTTCTCATGTAATTTCTCCTTATTCTTTTCCACATGTTCTTCTGCATCCTTTTTATTTTGTTTGTCCATGAACTCCTGATAAGTCCCAAATCTCTTCGCATTCTGATCTTTTTGTTGTTTGAGAAGGTTTTGAGCATATGACTCTATTAGGTCATTGATTTCTTCATATGGGAGTCTAGGGACCCATGAAACCCTAGGCTCTACTACCTCCATCAGTGTGAAATCCTTGTCCACTGGAAATAGTATGTATTTTGCATACTTCTTCACCATGTCACATGAAATTCTTTCCCTATTTTTCATTTGTTGCTGTAGGGCTTTGAAAAACCCCGAGTATGCCGCAGTATATGATGTTGTATCCTAAAACTATTGGACATGATATTTGTTTTGTTCAGATACTGGTTTATGCATTTTCCAAGCTTTACCAGAGAAAGATGGCAATGCATTCATGAAGTAAAATGCAAGGCATATGATGGGAGTATCATACCAGAATTGATAGTGCACATTCTTGGTATTTTGTAGGTTCTCCATCAGCTTCTCATAGAGGACCTCAAACAAATCAAAATCTTTTCCTTTGACTACTATTTGATATGTAGTGTGGATAGCTATGCCGGTTGTTGAGTCCTCCTAGTTGGCATAGTAAATTTGATAGGTGATACCCATGGTGGCATACTGGTACACTACAGGGTTTGTAGTTTCTTTGACATTCAAGCTTCTCTCATCATATTTAGTCTTAGTGAGCTCTGTAACCTTCTCATTCTTGATTATTTTCTTCAAGGGCAACTTTCTCATGGCACTAATTCTTGTCACTGCTTGTGTTTCCTGCTTCGTTACCCAATAGGGTTTGTCCAAATAAATGAATCATTCATGTATTCTACTTAGTATAATTCAAACCCATCTATGTTATGTGGAGAAATTGAGGTAATCCTCCCATATGTTGATCTTCTTTTTCTCAATCTCTTGATATTGTTGTAGATATATTGTGTCTGATCTAGTTGAAGGAGTTTTCTCTGGAGCTTCTCAAATTTAGTGTGGTCTATCTCTGAAATTGGTGCATGGATATATTTATGAATATCTTCTGTATAAATAACATTTGGTGGAATAGTGGACAAAGCTCCATCTAGGTCGACCTCCATCACCTTATAGGGAAATTTCTTGTATTTTGGGCAAGGTTTGTCGAAGACATCGATCAAACTAGAGTTGCCATTATCATTCTATATTCAGCTAGGGTTGAGTTTGTTTGCAGAGTATATTTTGAGCTCACAAGTAATTAGGATGTCGAATGGTGTCTGAGTGTATTGTGAGATCTATCTTTATAGTTGTAACAGTGCCCTTTTGTATTTATTACTTTTTCTTGTTTATGTTTTCGTGGGATTTTATAGCCGTTACATTTTTGTGGCTTCCTTCCTTCAATAATATTTACTTTTATGGTAACTATATACATATTTTACATATAATACAACTTTGAATTTCTCAAGGTTGTTTACTTTTATTCCATTGATTGATGATAGTCTTCAATATAGCTCTATTTATATATTTTGTTAGGTTTTTTCCATCGATCATTTTAACTTGACTATGCCAGATTTAGAAATTTCATGAATGTAATATGGTCCCAATTGTCTGAATTTTAATTTGTCTTGTTTCTTAAATTTGTTATCATATAACAATACTGTCATTTTTACTGAATGTTTTGAAATGCAGATTCATATCGTGTCAAGCTTTCTACCTTTTTCGTTCTAGGTTTTGGTGGTATACCATCAATAATCTATTCTCATCTATTTTTTCCAGATCTTCTATTCTTTGTGCTAATGATTCTTCTTCATTCAGGCCCAAAGCAAGTGTGGTACAAAAATTTGGTATAATAAAGTTTATCAGTAGTGTGGTGTCCATTCTATATACTAACTCAAATGGAGTGAATTTCATTGCTCTTTTATAAGATGTCTAATATGCCCATAGGACTACAAGAAATTTGATGTCCCAATCTGTTTTGTTTCCACCGCACATCTTTGTCAATTGTGTTCCAATTATATTTTTTAGTGCCTTACTTGTGCCATTAGCTTGGGGATGGTATGGGGAACTTTTGTTGTGAGTAATCATAAAGTTGTTCAAAATTTCTACAATTACCCTGTTTACAAAGTGTTTACCTTGATCACTCATTATGCTCAATGGATATCCAAACCTTGTGATTATGTTCTCATATAGAAACTTTTTGGCAGCTTTGGTTGTACAATCCCTTGTTGGCTCTACTTTTGCCCATTTTGTTAAGTATTCCACTTCTGTAATAATGAATATTTCCTTAGAATGTTTTGTAGGATGGTCGATTGGTCCTATGAAACCTATAGCCCATTTTTCGAATGGTACTTGAGCTAAGACTAGTCTTAAGGGCATTTCATCCTTTGCAGTAGGTCTTCCTATTTGTTGACATATATCACACTATTTAACATATTGTTTTGCATCCTTGTGAAGAGTTGGCCACCAAAGTCCTACTAATTTTACCCTCTTTGCAATGGTTTCTCCATAGTTATGCCCACCTAATATTTCTTCATGGGCTTCCCTGAGTATATCTTCCCTTTCATGTTCATAAACTACCCTTTTGATAAATTCATCTCTCCACGCTATATGTGATTCTCCTTCTATGAGTGTGTAGGGTATGGATTTCTACAATAGTATTTGTTTGTCCTCTGATGTGATATTCTATGGGAATTCTCCTATAGATAATAGGCTTGCTATATCATAAAATTCCTCAGGTACCATAGTTATTCTAAAGAGGTTTGCACTAGGGAGGTCTTCTTCCTAGCTATCATGTTCTTCTCTGGTTTCTATTCTAGAGAGGTAATCGGGGCCTTGATTATTTTTCCCTAGTTTAACTAGAATGTTAAATTCAAACTCCTAAAATAGGAGTAACCACTTGCATATTCTTCCATGGATTATGGGTTTATTTAATAAGTACTTGAGTGGTTCATGATCCGTGTAGAATTTAAATGTTGTAGAGAGTAAATATTGTCTAAATTTCTAAAGTGCATACACCATTGCTAATGCTTCTCTTTGTAGTTGTATAGTTCTTTTCTACTTTTGAGATTTTTATACTTGCAAATGTTATGGGGTGATCTTTGTTTCCCCTAGGTTGTGCTAAGACTACCCCTATACCCATGAAAAATGTATCTACATGGATATGAAATGGTGATGTCTAGTCTAGGAATATTAAAATTAGTGCTTCAACAATTTTTTACTTTAATGTGTCAAAGGATTGTTGACACTGTTTGGTCCATTCAATGGTTTTGTTTGATTTTTTCTTTAGCAATTCTTCCAATGGGGCTGCTATTGCCACATACCCTCTAATGAACTTGCGGTGGTATCTGGTGTATTCTAGGAAAGTTTTGATCTCTGGTGGTGTCTTTGGTGGTGGTAATGTCATAATTAGTGCAACCTTCAGGGAATCCACCATTAATCCCTCCTTACATATGATATGTCCTAACAATGTGCCAAAAGGTACCGCAAATACGCATTTCTTTAAATTCAAAGAAATTTGTAGGCTTCTACATCTATTTGGCACCATGCAGAGTGTTTGCACATGGTCTTATACTAGTCCATATATTGTCTAGCCATCTAAATAGACTTCTAGAAAATCATGGATAAAGTCTTTAAAGGCGTCGACCATTAACTAGCTAAAAACTACCAGTGCATTTTCAATCCAAAGGGCATCACCGTATACATGAATGAGCCCCATTCTATTGAAAGTTTTGTTTTGGGCTAATCTTCTTTAATTTTACCTTGATGGTAGCTAGAGAATCCATCTATAAAGAATAGATTTATCTCCATGCAATTCAATTCCAAGATCTCTTCTGTGAAGGGTGTGTGAAAAGGATCATGTATACATGCTTTATGTAATTCTCTTAATTCCACACAAATCCTTATTTCTCCTATCCTTTTATTTTGTACAACCATCAGGCTAATCCATTCTACATCGTCCACTGGCTTTACAATTCTTGTAGCTATCATTTTATCTAGTTCCACTTTTAAATTATTTTTCATATTTGGAGTGAGCCTATAAGGTCTTTTATTTTGTGGTTTATCCCCTTATTTTAACTATATTTTCATGACTTCTGCTTCTTTAATTCCTTTCAAGTTAGTGAGTGTGCGGTGGAAAATATCTTCATATTCTAATAGTATTTCTGCTATCTTCATCACCACTTCCTCATCCCAATAATCTCGAATCTTTTCTAGTTTTGGATCTCCTGATGGAGCTATGTTTTCTTCTCTATTCCTTTAAGGGTTGATTGTAATATTTGTCCTTTGATTTGCTCTCTAATGATATCTTTCTTTCTCTTTGATGTATTTATATGTCCAATTTCGGTTTGTCATTGTTGTTTTCCTGTTGTGTTATGTAACATCTTCTTCTAGAATATTGATTTTCCTTATCCATCCATTCTATCAGTTTTCATATCCCTTCTGAATTTGGTGGTGCTTGAGTTTGTTAATAGATGTCTAGTGTGTCTTCCTTTGTTGGTTTGCATATAATTTTTTCATCTTAAGTAGTTCATTATGAATATCTTTGTTTAGATTATAGAATGAGAATGTAGTTATGAAATCTTCTTGGAGTTCTACACAAATCTTTTGTTTTTGTTCTCCTTTCCTAGTTAATGTACCATGTTTGTTCTACTGGTGTCAAGGTCTAGTAAAACATCTATATATATATATATATATATAGTCTTGCATCATATTTGTTTTTTCTCTTCCATGTAGTTATACAGATGTCTAGATGTTCCCTTGGTGAGATTGTCCCATTATATTTTAGAATTATTTCATACTCTCTTTCCTCCTATAGATATCTAGTTTTTATTAGGATTTTAAAGGGGTGCCATTGCAGAATATTGTCCTTGTGACTTTTCCACCAACTTGTTGTGTTGCACACCAATGTGTGTTGTAAGACATCTAACCTTGTGTCTTCTTTATCAAAGGTTCATTCCATATCCTTGAGATAAGTGTTCGGGTCTCCAATCCCTGAGTACTTTGGTACTTTAATGTGTGCAATGCCTTAGGAAGTGTAGTTTATTTGATGTGATTTTTGGATGCAGTTTATAGAGTGGTCTCCTAATATATTATTGGTTATTTGTAGTAGGTTTCATTCAATGTGGTATAGTGTGGTAAGTTTTCTTCTGCTCTGTGTATCAAAAAAACCTTCTGAATCCTCTAACTTATCGGGATCTCAATTTCAGTTCCTCCCTAAGCCAAGCATTAAGACATCCTCACTGTCAGTACTGTTATTGTCACTTTCAATTTCTCTCTCACCCTCTGAGTTAGGTTCTTCTAATGGTCCTGGTCTATGTATCTTAGCTATAGAGTAGAGGATTTTATCTAATCTTCATCAATATTTTCCTCTTGGTTTACTTCCTCTATGTATGCATTGTTTATGTCTATGCCCAATGGTATGTGGATTATTCTATCTTCATTTGCAAAGGATATTTCTTCTTTTCTTGAGTCTACTATGTTGTTTGTGTTGACAAACCATTGTAACCCTAATAGTGTATTGAAAGAATCAAATGGTTCTTTCATAGCAACAATTTCAAAATCGACAACTTGTTTCACCCCTAGTACGTTAACTTATACTTTTTTCCATGTGCCTAGGGTTCCCATTGTTGATCCATCAGCTAGGCTAATGTCGTATGGGGTTTCCTCTAATTTTGGTTTGCCTAGTTGTTCCAAGACTCTTTTTGGGAGCATATTTACATAGGCTCTTAGATATACCATCACTTGTTTAATTTTCTTACGATTGATATGTGTAGTGATTATTAATGGTCTAGTCTTCCATGACCTATTCTTTTTGGTCATTCTTCTAACCTGAGGTTTTTGGACTATTTTTTTGTTCCAACATTTATAAAATTGTCTCAGTTTTTCTTATTATGTGTTAAATGGGTTAACTGTTTTAGTGCTAAAACTTCTTCTTCTGAAATTTTTTTATTTTGTTGTCTTTCTTTGTTTATGATATTTAGTTTCTTCTATTATTTGATCATGTTGATATTTTCTAGGGAAGAAATTATCTTCTCCATCATCATCTTCATTCTATGTATTATATGTGAGTTGTTTCACCTTTGTGGTGTCTGTTCCCTATCTTTTAGTATCGTAAATTTGTTGTTACCCTTATATTGGACCGAGTCTTTTTGTTTTGGCTTTTGTTTCTTTTCTTGGTACTCTTCTTCAGAGGTTTCTTTATCAGAAGTGTCAGAGTTGTATTGTTCTTATTTTTGACATCTTCATGTGGCTTGTGGTATGTTCTTAGGGATTTTTCTCATAATCTTGGCACCTTTAGTGGTGTTGAATCCCTATAGTTTGTCACTCTCTGATTGAGGTGGCTCATTTTTGAAGTAGTGTTGAGCCTTGTCACAAGTAAATAGATCATGGTCTAGACTTTTGTAGAAATGACATTGCTTCTTCTTATAGGACTAGCATTCATTTGCATAGTGTCCCTACTTACCGCATTTATAATAGGTAGCATCATTTCTTCTTCGACATCTAACTCAGCCTCTTCCACCTCTATAGTTTCTATATTGTCCTCTTTTCTCATTGGAGTAGTTGTTTGCTCGTATGGTACTTGATTTTGCGCAGGTGTATTTTTTAGTGTGTTTATGTTTCTCTAGTTTTTCTAGTTAGACACTTTGTACCCATGGTCTTGGGTGTACAAGTCTTTCTGCCAATCCTTTGATGTATGCCATTTCTTGGTCCACTGTTCTATTGTTGTGATGACTATTGCACCATGGTTCATGTTCCTCCTCTTCACTTCTAAGTCTAAATAGTAGAGATGGGAAATCATCAATATCATGGTCGTCCCATTCTCTGTAGATTCTACAATATACAATTTGTGTTCTTCTTGGGACTACTTTCAAATCTACCCTCAATGCGACAGATCTCTTTTCACCTTTTATGACCAAACACTCATTTCTGATATGACCCTCTCTTGAGCAATATGTACACCAAATATTTGTTCTATTCCTTTGTGGACTAGGATACTTTTCAGCCAGTATCTCTTGTTTGAGTTTGAGTTGTTCTAGTTCCAATTTTGGTTTTTCTATTTATTTATTCTTGTTGGTTTTTTCTTTCCTTCTCCAAGTTTGTGCTTCTATGCGATAGGCCAAAGTTACCACTGTAGACACCCAAAAATGTCCACTTGTCACAACATTGCATCAGTTAGAACATCTTTTAGCATCTTTGCCCTAGATACCCCATATCCTCACCTAATCTAGCATCTTCCTCTAATGAATTAAATAAGTTTAACATTTATTTAATTTGTCTATCCCTCACATTACTAAATAAATAAATTTTATTTATTTATTTACCCCTCTTTCCTCTTGAATTTAAATAAAATAAATCTTTTATTTTATTTAAATTTATCACTTTATCATTTTCCTCTTAAAATAAATAAATAATTTTATTTATTTATTTTATCCCCACATGCATCATAAATTAAATAATTTATTTTTAAATTATTTAATTATGACTCACTAACCTTCCATTTCTATCTCAACTAATCTCTCTAATCACTCTTCCACCTTTCATTTTCAACTCAACTCATTTCTCCCACTTTCTAATTATCTCTTGAGTGAACTCACCCACTTTTCATTTCCTTTTCCAAGTTGCACATTGCAACTTGGAAATTTCACCATCACTTGCAAAATGGAAACTTTATCCTTCCATTCTCTCATCTCGCCTATAAATTGACCTATTTTCATGCCATTTGTATGGATGAATTCTAAAAGCACCGTCACTCTGCCAAATTTTTTTCTGAATCTCTCATCCATCAACCTCTACCTATCATTCATCTATCTAATCTCCATCTATCTTCTTCAATCCAATCGTTATGCTACAAACATGAAGCAATCCACAAAACAAAACAAGGAATCTACCAACCCAGGTGAAATTGTTCTTATTTGCATGTCAATTATTTGCTTAGGATTTGATTTCTTGAGTTTGGGTTGAATATGATCTTGTTTGCTTGATCTTGTCAATTTCTACCCAACACAAAATGGCACACCCGGTGGGACCCACTTCTCTTGATTAAATCTCATGTTTTTACAAGTTTTTATGGTAAAAATCTGTGATTTCTAACCCTCATATTGCAAGTTTTACATTTTATCTATTAAATATGACCTCCTAGGCTCAAAACAACCTCACCATTGCGTCCAGGGAGCTATTTCCATGAAAAACAAGTATAAATTGGCCTATTTTTCGTCAAGAAGCGTGCATTTGGTGAAGAAAATAGTGTTCGGATCTATAGAAAATCACCTTTGGTTTTTCTATGCGCATATGGTCAAAAACAAGTCGCCTTTGGTTTTTCTAGTTGCATATGGTCAAAAACAAATCGCCTTTGGTTTTTCCATGCGCATATGGTCAAAAACAAGTCACCTTTAGTTTTTCTAGTCGCATATGGTCAAAAACAAATCGCCTTTGGTTTTTCTAGTCGCATATGGTAAAAAACAAATCACCTTTGGTTGCATCTAGTCACATTTGGTTGTATTAGGGTCTTTTCTATTTTTTGCAAGTGAAAAGTGCATTTAATCAATAGAAAGTCGCATCTGAACAACAGTAAATCACATTTGCATGATCGTAGCTCGCATTTGAATGACAGGTAATCGCATATGGTAAGCCTACAAATGCATTTGATGAAGAGAAAGTCACTTTTGGTCATTTCATACGCATTTGGTTTCTTCTTCATAGGCTTAGGGTTTTTTTTGGAAAACTGATCATTTCTTGGTGTAGCTTGACTAAAATCGATTATCAAAGAATGGAGCAAACAAACTACTGATTTATCTTTCGCAGATCTGAGCAGTCAAAGAATCTTATTTATCACTAGAGTAGGCACATTTGGTTTTAGGCATTAAAATTAACACTGTCTACTCTATGCTTGCTTTTCATTTCTTTGCTTACCTACTGAGTCTAAGTGTAACCTGATTTGGCAATGAAAGTATCCTCTCCCCCTGCCTAACCAATGGATCTGGGCTACACAAGAAATCATTGCCAACTCTAGAGGGCTTGCCTTCCCATTGTGAGAAGGGGTACGACCCAAGCGGAAGCAAGTCAAAGCCAGACCATTCCAATCCGCTATATAAATAATGCGTTTGTGCCGAAAGTTAGAAATGATGGGTGTTGTTCTGCTATACCAACAGCCAACCTCCCCCAAAACCCTCCAAGGCTCAACCCTTGAAGGCTAGGAGACTCCATAACAGAGAGTAGCGTTGCTGCATGTATAGCCACCTAAATGGAAACCCTAACTAAAAACCTCTGTGTAGAAGCCAAAAACCCCTATCTGTTGGTACAGGAGGAAACTCTGATAGTCATCCCACATTTTCATGGCTTATGGCAGAGATAGCAAAGTATCATAAGGTTTGTGAGCCTTGTGGACTTGGAATTTGGTGTGCCTAAGAAGAGAGTGCACTGTAAGGGGAGCCCATGCCCCAAGTTCTTGGAGCTATACACCATAAGTAGGCGCGGATGGGTAAAACCAAGTGGGAACCCAACAGATACTATCCTTGCCTAGCCTAGGGTGTACACATTGATCATTGTGATTAGTGTGCATGCATGTGTATGTGAGACCTTCTGTTTGATATTGCGACATCATCCTCAATCTACTTGTCATAACACATTTCTGAATCATTACTTTTCATCCAATCCTTCAAAATCAGATCATCCTATCATCCTGGTCATCCGATCAACCCCATCTTGATCAACCCAAGTCATCTAACCACATCATTCTACACCATCCCATCTAGTTTGACCATATCATATCATTGGACTTCTTGAGCCCTACATCCTTTTTGAGACTCTACATCAGATATCCAACATCGATCCAATCAACCAACCTTGTCCTTTGGCTTTGGTCCTTATCTAGCATTTGATCATATCAGCATTATTAACCAACCTTGTCTACCCTTGATTTCATGAGTTTATCTCTTGTGAGATAATCTTATCTAATCAACCATCTGATCAAACCAATCCAATTAGTTGACCAAGCTGATCCCATCAATCAATCAAGAAAAGCCAATCAATCCAAGAGTCTCAACTTTGTCGCATAAGTCCAATCCACATCATTCTCCACCATGCCAACCTTAGAGGACCTAGCACAACAGATCATTCACATACTTCACAAAATGCCAAAACCTCTAGACCAATACATTATTCAAAAGGTCCATAACATGATCCCAAAATTTCAAGCAAGCCAATCCCCGCAAATGCAGCACCTCATAGTGCAAATCCAATACCTCTTGGCTACTTGTCAACCACAAACCCCATATCATCATTCCTTATCCATTCAACACCAACCAATTCCATCTCATTCCTATGTGGCATCTCTTTCCGTTCTACACCAATCTAATCCATCCACATATCATAACGATTCCACATCACATTATCTTATTCATTATCAATCTAATCCATCTGCATTCCAAGTCACTTCCCCATCACCTCATCTTACATATTATCATCACAATATCACATCACCTTATCCCACATCTTTTCATAATAGCTCCACATCACCTTATCCTATGCCTTCCCATAACAATGCCACATCACCATACCCTACTTCTTCCAGTATCCACCATTATCCACAACAACCCATACCCCAAGATCTTTTACCTATGCATCCTACCATTTCATCTCTTCATCAAACCCATTCACAAGACTATCAATGGCCCCCACAACATGAACATGCAAATCCGAGTGGCTCTTTGTACATAAATCAAGTGAAACCAAGTCCACTTTTGCAACATGACCTAATAGACTTAAGTCCACCTATGCAACAAGACCTAATAACCTTTGACTCAAGTTCGAGTGACCCTTTGTACATAAACCAAGTATGCCTAAGTCTGCCTATGCTACAAGACTTAATAGCCTTTGACGAGGGAGACACCAACCTAGAGAAAGCGTCCTATGAACATCCTCCATCACCATCCGATCACATGCCAACACATGAGCGTACTAGTCCCATCTTGGCACCATCATGTGATCTCATTCCTAGTCTATTGACCCACCAACAATATGATCCATCTAGCCCTATCTTGCCACCTCCATCTGATCCTACTCCTAATCCATCCAATCCTCCTATCCCTCCATCCAACCCTAACATTCCTCCATCCAACCTTAATCCATCTAGCCTCAACATCCCTCCATCTAATCCAAATCCTACTTCTAAGCATATACCACCATCCACTATTATCATCCATCCCCTCTATTATCCATCCACCCATACACTTGCAGAGGATGTGATCCATTGGCTATTAGTGAGGAATAAATCATTGCCATGTCATCAAAGTCCCATTCATGAGCCTATCACAGATTCTCCCAATACCTTGCTTATTCCTCCAACTCCACCATGTGGTTCACAACCCCTTGAGCATATTGAAAATTTTCTTCCCGTGAGCTCATTGCCCTCTCAGGTTGTTGACCAAGAACTCATCCAAGAGCCTCATACTTCCATTCAAGCAACCCAAGAGTTATGTCAAGAAAATAATCCTAAGCATGTGGAAACACTAACTCCTTATCTAAGTCAAGATCAAATCCTTTTCCTTCATCCCATCCATAACATCTATCTTTTCTATGATCAAGATGATACCTATGAAGAAGCTATCCATGAGCACCTTGATCTTATCCATGATCCCCTACCCATTCGCCGGGAAGACACCCAAGACCTACATGCTCTATCTAATGAAAGTCTTGTTGACCTCCTTGAGTGTTCACCTCGTTTCATGGCCTTCCTACAAACATCCACTTGTCATGATGAGACATGTGCCTCCCAAGAACACATAAACATAGAAGATCAAACCAATACCTTGGATCATAATGAGCAAAAGCAAGATCCTAATGATCCTCCATCACCTACTATCGACCCTATCGCAACTCCACCATCATGTCCTATTAATCTATCCACCTTTATCCATGAGTGTTCCTACTTAGAACACCAGTAACCATTGTCTACCACTTCACCTTCTCCATCCAATAAGGATCTCGTGTCTACTGTTCCACATACACCTAGTCCTATTGTCGATCGCATCCTCCAAAACATGAACTATCAAGGTAAAGGCTTAGGTCTTCTTGAACAAGGTGTTTTGGGGCCCATCCATGTCAATGTCCCTTTGCGCTCATTTGGCCTTGGATATGTACCTCAAGGTCAACAATCTAATGATGTTGGTACTTCCTCCATTTCTCCTAAGTCTATCACTTTCCATCGCAAATCCCATCATACTCCTAAAACATATATTGCCATTCCACCTCCATCATCCTATAAATCACAAAAGCATGTGACCATACACCTTCCACCATCCACTTTGCCTCTGCTACTTCCAACTCCTAACATCCTGCCATCGAATTTACCTCCGCTACTTCTAACACCGTATCCATCCATCCATAAGCCCTCTAAAAATCCCAATCATGGCCAACAAATGCACACATTGTATAAACAAGGAGCTTCCACCTATCCCTCTCCTTCCACTATACCCATGGGATTCCAAAGCAAAAAATTGGATGCCTACACCTATAAAGCACAAAATCCTACAAATCCTAATGCTTTAGGGTACAAAGGCAAAGAATCAAAGAAAGACCCATCTCAAAAGCTGCATACACCCACACACCTTAAAGCAAAAATGAAAAAGGTGTGGGTCCCCAAGCAACAAGTAATTACTTCAAATCCATCTCTAAAGCTTCATACATCCAAACCCATACCTCCACAAGCAAAGTCAAAAACTAAAATGGTATGGATCCCTAAGCAACAGGCCATCAAGTCAAATGAGGCATCCACCTCTCGCGAATCCCAATCATCTCCTTCTGTCCATTCCATCCAAAAGCCACAAAATCCTCCATCCCAGATGAAAAGCAAAAATCATAAAAATACTAAGTCCATGTGGGTTCCTAAAGCACTACATCAACCATCTCCTAAACAAACAACACCATTGCTTCCTACATCACCATCTACTCAAAAGCTTCAACGTTTATCACGATGTGTGTAGCCGTTGGTCATGGTTCCCCTCTGTTCCACATTCCTGCATACCGCCATCTCCCCATCTTTCTTCCAATATTCTACATATCTCCCACATCATTCTATCCCTATGGTCCATGCTTTTGCATAAGCCTTCTATCCATAATCCACGTCATAATCCATATCATAATCCACTAACACACTTGTCATAATCCACCATCTACCTAATCCATCTTTCATGCAATCTCCCTTACCAACATCTATGAGTGCACTTGACATGGTCCATGCGACGACATCCTTCTAGCAAGACTATCACTTTTCATGGAACCAGACACTAGAGTCCTCCTATCCATAATCCACCTTCTCCTATCCTATCAAAAAAAAAATGAAAAATAAAAAAAAGAAAAAAAAATATAGAAAAAGTAAAGAGAAATCCCTTCGTCCAATAGTGAAAACCTGGTAAATAGGCACACTGGATAAGTACCATGATGAAAACCTGGTAAATAGGCACATTGGATAAGTACCATGATGAAAACCTAGTAAATAGGCATCATGCGTAAGTTTGATCTTCTATGTCACCTACACTTGGGGGCACCTTGTCTCATCCTCCTATCATTTTCCAACTTATCATTTACCATCCTATCATGTCCTATCTTACCATGTCCTTATCCATCCACCTAAATACACATATCCTATTGAGTCCATTCATCCACCCTTCCTCTTCTTGATCTTGATAAAGATTGGGGGCAAAATGTTAAAACATGCTTTGGTTATCTCTTGATGTACTCCATCCTTTCCAAACCAATCCATCCTATCATAATCCCATTGTCATCAGCCCAATCCTATCACTATCCTATCGTCCTGAGCCTTGTCATGACAAATCTGAAGCATACTATCTAGAAGGGGGTATGTTATTTCATATGCAACATAGTCTTTGTGATCACATCCTAGCTCTCTTATGCATACATCTGATGTCGCCTATCCTCTTATCCAATCATTTATCATGAGTCTTCCTTTTCGTCCTTTATCACCCATCCCTTCATCCAATCACACCTACCTACCTCCTACCACCTAGACTTGGTCCTCTCTCATCACTAGTATCTACCGCAAAGGCTGCACAAATTGTAAATCCATGTGACATCCCATAACATACTAAAAAAATCCAAAAAATCATAAAAAGCCCTAAAAAAATCTTTAAAAATCATAAAAAGCCCTAAAAAAATCTAAAAAATCATAAACCATCTTGAAAAAATATAAAAATTATAAAAAGTCTTGAATAAATACAAAAAATAAAAAATAAAATTCCCAAAATACAAAAAAATTAAAAAATCCAATCAAACATATTAAATCAAAGCAAGTCAATCCAATCAATCAACGAAAATCAAATCAATCCATCCAAACACTTTTTCCAACTTCATCCAATCCTCAATCACCTTCATCTTCTATCATCATCAATAAAACATAAATCAGAACTACATCTCATCTCTATTGTTATGTGCCTTGATCCTGTGGATACGGGTATGTAGGCAGTCTGGAGTATGAAGGAAGTGCCCAGATTCAAGCACAAGATGATATTCCTTTTCCATCTCTCATTTTCTTCTATCATCTATCTTCATCAATTCATCAATCTTTCAAAACAATTCTTCCAATCAATCTTCATCAATCAATTCTTCAATCACTTCTTCCCATCATCCAAGCAATAAATCTCAAATGCAAGTCAATCTTTTATCCATACCAATCAAATTAATCAAGCTTGTCAAATTATCCAATCGCAATCAATGGCCTTGATCCTAATCTTGTTGTAAACCCAATCAATCATCAATTATCATCAATCAATTAATCAATCATCCTTGTGTTGATCTAGGGATATATCGTCCCCCGCCATGACAAGACTATCCTTAATCATCATCAATCAATTAGTAGTGAATCATCGGTTTACAGCTTGACAGGGGCAATACCTTGTTTGTTTTTGAATCATTTGTGCATGCTTGCTTGCTTACTTGTGTGTGTATCATTGTTATCTTGCATTTACATCTGTATCTTCCTAGTTAATATTCATATCTTGTACCTAGACAAGGTTGTATTACGCTGGGGCATGAGACACATCGTCACCTTGGTCCTTATACCCTGGTGTATAACGTCTCGCGCTATATCAAACATATGGTTGCTCACTTTCTTTGCAGCATAACACATCCTTCCTTTTCTTATATACATTCCCTAATCTTTTTTGACCAATCCATTTCATTTCGAGAGCCTACCTGTGTTTGTCCAACTTGCCTATCCTCTCGAGGGGGCATCATCATCCCATCCTCATCCTATATTTCCTTCGTCATCTTTTTTCTTCTATCCACACCTTAGCTTCTTTGAAATGATGTTACTCGACACAAATCTCATCATCTCAAACATCATCTCAAAGAGGGGCAAAATATAGACACCTAAAAATGTCCACTTGTCGCAACATTGCATCAGTTAGAACATCTTTTAGCATCTTTGCCCTAGATACCCCATATCGTCACCTAATCTAGCATCTTCCTCTAATGAATTAAATAAGTTTAACATTTATTTAATTTGTCCATCCCTCACATTACTAAATAAATAAATTTTATTTATTTATTTACCCCTCTTTCCTCTTGAATTTAAATAAAATAAATCTTTTATTTTATTTAAATTTATCACTTTATCCTTTTCCTCTTAAAATAAATAAATAATTTTATTTATTTATTTTATCCCCACATGCATCATAAATTAAATAATTTATTTTTAAATTATTTAATTATGACTCGCTAAACTTCCATTTCTATCTCAACTAATCTCTCTAATCTCTCTTCCACCTTCCATTTTCAACTCAACTCATAACTCAACTCATTTCTCACTTTCTAATTATCTCTTGAGTGAACTCGCCCACTTTCCATTTCCTTTTCCAAGTTGCACAATGCAACTTTCCAATTTCACCATCACTTGCAAAATGGAAACTTTATCCTTCCATTATTTGATCTTGCCTATAAATTGACCTATTTTCATGCCATTTGTATGGATGAACTCTAAAAGCACCGTCACTCTGCCAAATTTTCTTCTAAATCTCTCATCCATCAACCTCTACCTATCTTTCATCTATCTAATCTCCATCTATCTTCTTCAATCCAATCGTTATGCTGCAAACATGAAGCAATCCACAAAACAAAACAAGGAATCTACCAACCTAGGTGAAATTGTTCTTATTTGCATGTCAATTATTTGCTTAGGGTTTGATTTCTTGAGTTTGGGTTGAATCTGATCTTGTTTGCTTGATCTTGTCAATTTCTACCCAACACAACCACTTCAAAGTATGTTGTGAATGTTCTTCCATCTAAGGATGTCTCGATTTTCAAAATGAGTCTTAAGACAAACCATTCTATACGTTGTTTTTTATAATGGTTCTTCTAAATTTCATGATATATCCTTAAACCTCTAGTCATACGCTTTTATTGATTCTCCTTCTTCTTGGACTAACTCTCTCATTTTACTAACACTCTTTGTGGGAATTTCTGGGGATTCAAAAAATTCCTTTTCTGTGGGAAAGTTTTTCTATACTAGTTGAGGGTATCATTTCTTAATGTTCCCACAAAATTGAATAATTTAGTTTGATCCCTAGATTTGTGTCTTTTCTTTGCCACATGGATTCTAGCTTGAATATATGTTCTGTAGCCTCCATGGTATCTTTTCCAAATACTGATAGTTTGATTGGGGAATCCATCTTACTGTTGTTTCCTTTTCCTTCCTTGCAGTGAGTTTCCTTTGGTAACTGCTCTTTTTTCTTCTTAAATCATTTCTGTTGTATAGGTTTATTTTCCCTTCCTTTATCCCTTGGTAATTGAATGTCAAAATACTCTTTCCCCAATATGGATTGACAATCGCTTATAAACTGTTGTTGTTGATCTATTGCTTAATTCAATTGTTCACTTAGGCTTTGTGATGAAATCCTTCTTGATTTATAAGGCATGTTGTATGATTCCTAGTCTGAGGGTTGCACCTCTTTAAAGTGGTGTTTAATTTTAGGAGATATTCTTTCATTAGTTAAAGATATTTGATTAGTTAATGATGTATTCCAACTTCCTTCTCTTATTTCAATCACATTATTGAACATGATATTATCACCAATTGATATCGCTTGTTGTAAATTCTCCTCTCTTATTTTTCTTACACTTCTATTAACCAGTTGATCTAGATAAGTTCCGCATCAAACTTTAAAGGTTGTAGATTTCTTATGGGATTTAGGAGTTTTTCAAAAAACATATTAATTGTAATTTGGATATTAGATAAATTTGGCTCCATATGTGGTGTTTTACTTAATTGTGGTTGGGATGGGATCTCTATACCACTACGCACTTCTTCCCATAGCTTCCTAGATATCCCATATTTTGTGATACTTCCTTCCAAATTATTTAGAATTTATCTTGCTCTCTCTAGATGGGAGTTCATTTGCTTTGGAGTGTTATCAAATTGTGTTTCCATGACATGAGATGCTACCCTTGTGGCGTGCTCATTTATCTTCTCAAAATTAAATAAATTATTATTGTCTTGTTTAGCTGCAGCCCCTTAGACGTGCTCATTTTCCTTCTCTATTTCTTTTTAGTTGTAGCCCTCTTGGCACACTCTATTTCTATATCTCTTGCCTTCTCCATCCTTCTGTGGTACCTTTCTTGGTGTTCTTATGTTTTCTTCTGCTTTCTTTCCTCCATGTTCATTTCCATTTCTAATTGAATATTTTCCTTAATTTCTCTTAATCTTTTGTTATCTCCTTTTGCCATGGGTGTTTAGGATTTGGTGTTTCACTAGTGTTTATGTATCCCATGGTTAGCCTACTTTGAGTAGTCACTTCTTTTTAGGGAACTTTTGAGATATCCCCCTTTTCATTTGTCATCCCCTAGGTGCCTACCCCCTCTCATAGGGTTAGAACCTAAGAGAATCTTTTGCAAATCATTTTTTGTCCTTTTTATAATATTTCTTTTGGTAATTCTTTCTATTTTGTACTTCTTCCTTTTGATAATCTAAATTGTTCTTCATTATTCGCTAGTGTCCTGACAACGAAACCAAATGTTGGCAAGAGATAAAGAGTCATAGTCGAGAGATCTAAGCCCAATGTCCCTTATATGTAGTCTCTATAACCCAATGATGATAGTGAGAGAAGAGTTAGATCATTTATGATAAGAATAACATAATGCAGTAACTTATAATACTATACAATTCATCATGTAGATTCAAAACAATCAAATAGTTCTACAAACTCCTTATATCATTGTCATAATATATATTCTCCTCAGGTATGTAAATCCTACTCTACACTATATTCTCCTCTATTTGTCTCTCTATATCTCTCCCTATCCATTACTATTTCTACTTGTAGACACCTTAAATCAACCTTACCTTTACAAGACTACTAACATCACATCTTCCAATACTTTCATCCAAGGACCCTTCTATGTCCAATTAATTAAATAATTATATTTATTTAATTAATTAAACCCATTTTCTCTCATCACTCAATTGATTAAATAAATTATATTTAATTACTTAATCATGTCCTGTTGAAATGCATAGGACAACTAAGAGGGGGGGGTGAATCAGTTGTCACAAAACTTTAAACACTTACGAATGTCAACACATCAAATTCTTAATCACTATTATTAAGATTAATCATGAAAGCATGAAACAAGAAGCTCAACACAATAACACATGAGACACACAATTTTTACATGGAAAACCCTATAAGGGAAAAACCATGGTGGGTGTTAGCCCACAAAAATAAGTTATAACAATACTAAAAATAAGAGGTTCACTACCTTAGGGCTCATTGCCCAAAATGCTCACTACAAATGTTAGGGCTCACTACCAAGATCAACTCACTGCCAAGATTGACTCACTGCCAAGGGGTGGATCACTGCCAAGGGGTGGCTTACTGCCAAGGATTGGTGAACTGATATGATAGCATCTACTCCATGCCTGGGTTCAGTTCCATTGAAGTATAGTATAACTCCTTTGCTCTGTTGTTATTACACCTTCACACTTATCTTTTCATTTTTGCATAAGGACCTCTTTTTCACAACTTCATCACATATTTTTATACACTTCATCAACCTTGCAATGTACATCAAGGTCGGCATTACATTCATCAACCATTGGAACAATCTCCAAGGTTGGCTTTACCAACATACATAGAAATAGGTCTAGACCTAAACAAAATCAGCTAAGGGAAAGATGTATGCGGATCATGTTATGCCTTAGCTGGGACTTAAATGCAATCTTCCATGCCATGACATGCTTCCACAATCTTCAATGTATCTCCGCAAGTAATGAAAACAACCAAGTCAGCCAAGACTGGTGTTAACATTAAGTCTTCTAAGAATAATCTTCATCCACAATCCAAATTTCTCTTTGCAGACCAATCCAAAGGTAGGAACACGATCAAGAGACATCCACAAGCACATTGTAATCACTAGGAACAACCACACAATCTCTAACCACTCTATCAAGAAGATTCTTCTAACTAGAGCACATAAACAACACTGTCAGCTACTGTCATAAAGAAAATATTGCTTGCGGACCACCAAATCATGAACCATTTGAGTTGAAGGCATTTATCATCATTACAAACTTGATTCCAAAATTGCAAACTAAAATACTTAAATGTGGAGGAATGTGGAGCATAATACATTCTCCCTATCATCACAAAATATACAGAAAAAACAATTTTCACTCTGGTGAACATAACTCACTCAAATCTTCATACCTATTGGTTAACAGATTTGTCACCTAACTCTATATACTCACACCTGGACAAGTGACAAATGAAACTGACAGTTGAGCCCAATATATTGGTATTTTACGTAGGCTCTCTGCTTATTTAACAAGGCACAACTACCTTCTACAAATATTCTGAGGAATGTAAACTTGAGGTTGCTTTTTGTAACATCCAAATCCGAAATGATAAGAAGTAACTAAGTTTTCACAACGGTAATTTTTTTTTTACTAGGTAATCAAATACAAAAGTAACTCATCTATAAACCAATACAACATTTTTCATTTTATCATAAGCATGATCTCATTTTCATAAAGCTGAAAGAAATGATATACATTAAACACTTTGTTTTCTAACAAATGAAATTTTCTTGAAACAACAAATATTGGAAACATACCATTAACATGCATCTCGATTGTCGACCCATCACATTCAAGACTCGGCATTCCTCAGTATTTGGAAGAGAAAGTATCTTCAAGGAGCTTAACCTCCAACCACAGACCGTCGGTCTCCCGCACTCCTTCCTAATCGGAAGTGGCCCTACCCTACTCAAGAGGATAGACTTAGGATAACCATCGGTGTTTGCCATCTGAGCTCTGGTGTTGTAACCTACGTGTCTTGTTATCGCGCAGATCCCTAGATACCCTCTAGTCATGCACGATACTCCACAAGAAACGCCATCCAGTTACGGTGAACGTTCGATGCACTTAAGGATAGTACACCACCTTGGCTAAAGGATTTGTTTTTAAATTAGCGTTCTAAGAACGCATGAACTTGGTTCACCCACCCTACTCGACTTGAATTGGTCGAAATCCTACAGTTTCCTATTTGTATAGTTTGAACTAATTGACAACCTTGATGACCTCAAGGGCTTAGGATATCCTCCTATAATAGCGCATGGTGCAACTTTTACTCTAATCTCGAGTTCAGAGTTTCATAATCCATTTTCATGTAAAAACATTGCTTATAAGCGCCACTCCTAAGTGGTTTCATATTTGTTTACTCAGTTTCCAAATTTGCACAACATACTCAAATATCTAAAACCATTTCCCGTTATCTCGAAATTCAAGGATTCTAGACTCATATGGTCTATAAGGTAAAATGATACTAGTACCGTCGCATGCAACGTAATCTCGACTCACATGCAGGTTTTCAACTCAAATTGTTCATTTCAGAACCATGACGGTTTCCTATCATTACTAATACTTTATCTTCCTACTCCTCTTTCCGTGTCATTAGTTTCACATGGTTCAACAAGATGAGAGTCATAAATAAAATATAAATGGTTTTGGAATCTTTCTTATGTCAATAGAGATGACCAACGCATGGTCGACCTCTAACTAAAAGGTGTATGACGGATAAGACATCAGCTGTTTACAACTACATTTTCTGGCTATCAAACATACTAAATTTTACGTCAAAACATGCTTATAACTGTGGTTTTGACTCCTACACAACATGCACGTGGAACAATGTGTTTACTCATTGTGGAGCTATCGTTTAAAGGCTCCAAGGGCTATTTTATGTTCATAAATCAGTCTTAAAAGAAACTCTTCTTACTTACATCATTGACAATCGTTCAAAGAAGGTAAATTACATCTTGCATCATGATGAGTTCATTCCTAAATGTATATACATAGAGAACTGCGTTCTTATATTATACAGTGTCATTCATGACAAGAAAAGCTACAGTTTCTAAGTTTACGAAATCTAGAAGACAGCAATACTTCTATTTTTGAGTTTTTAAATCTCAAGACACAGTAAGGATACCATTTTAATGACCATCTTCACATAGAACTCATGATAGAGGACAATGTCATCATATTCGGTTCATTGAACGTATTTATCTATGCACAAATGAGACACATTTACAATCTATGCTGCGAAAAAGAAAGGTATGGGAAATAAACCTGTCAAAAGGACTGAGATTTGCAGTGGCAAGATCCACGTACTCCTCAAGCAAAATGTGCCTCTTCCCGGTCTCCTAAACACAAACTTCTGTCCTTATCTCTGCTTGACCACCACTCAGAGCGAAGACCAGCTCCCACCATTTTCTTCTCTGCTGAAAACACTACTCAAGACCACGACAGGCCCTCCTTTTCCTCTCGTCTCTCTCCTTCTATACTGTGCAAAACTCCTCCCTCACTGTCCCTTGGCAACCTATAAACTCTCCTCTCCTCTCGTAAACTCTCCCAAAACTTCCCCACACTTACACGATGCAGGAGTATGTCACTTTTTGTTTTTCCTCCCCGTTCTCTTGTTTTCTCCCTCTATTTTCTACACCACCGAGTCTCTTACCTCCTTGCTCTTGCCAACTACCTTCTCCCTCTCTGATGAAGGCCTCTAACAAACAACAACTGTCGTTTCCTAAACTCTAGCAACGACCACGCCCTCCTTTACTGTCTGTCGATCTCTTATTCTTCACTCTGTGATCAATTTCCATCCTCTCCACTCCGCAGTTTCTCCCTTTAGTTCCTTCCCTGACTACTCCGTCACTCTCACTTCTTACTCCCCTTTTGCCACCTCTCCAACCGTCCCCTCTTTCCACGACCCCGGGCCAGAGATGATCGCCTATCTTTCTACCGTTACTCACTTCTTTTCCCAAAGCAGCGACAGTCCACTACCACCACTCTCTTATCTTTGACCACTACCTAGAAGTTTCCCCTCCACCGGTATAGAATAACTGGCATCTAAACCTTGTTAATCGATTCTAACTCCACCTAACGACGGTTCCTGATCTCCCTCTCCTAGATGATGGTGCATCATCATTGATTGACAGTTAAACTTATTATCCACGGCCTAAAACTGTCACAACACTGCGAAGGTAAAAAAAAAAACTAACTTCCAACTGTGGCTTCAAAATCTAACCATCACTTGCCTATCCACAAGGGTCGGTATTAAATGTAACTATCCGACTCCACACTTGCAGCGGTCCTAGCCAAAAAGGAGGTTCTAAATGACAACGCCACATAGTAATTTCGTCATTCTTCCGCAAGAAGACCTCTAACCTTGGAGAGCAACCGAAAGATGAATGGAGGAATTAAACACAAAAAGATTGCGAACAATAAATGCCTAAAGCATCTCTATGGTCGAACAAGTAAAGGAGATAAAGATCATTTTAGAAGAGAGACTCAAGGTTAGACCAAAAATAACTCGCGATCAAAGCCAAAAGAAAGGACTCATGCTAAATGACGATCATAACCAATTATTTCACGCTATGGCTTCAAATTGACATTCGTCGATCTACAAGAAAAGAATAAATTCACAACACAAGTTCAACGCGTTTTACGACAATCACAACGGATTGATCGTAACACAAACGAGTTCTTACAATGTTAGACGCACAAAGCTGACTTATCGCATCTTTCGACTACGAGACATGATTTACAATTTCGCCACAAGATGGTTCATTAAATACATATAAACGAAAATAATAAACGTCTAAATAAGTCGACTTGCTGTGATGGACTTACGACGACATCGACGACTCCAAGATTCTACATGATGACTTTCGACTAGGATGTTATACTTTATCCTCTGACGTCGACATCTAGTTAGCTAACCCAACCGACAACCAAGACTAAAATGACGGTTCCAAGGTTTATCTACCTATTTGGCGTTCTCATTAACAAACACCTTTGGTTAATTTCCAGAGTCTATACTCTCTCTCAAAGATACTTTCTCTTCCCGTCGAACACGGTCCACCTGTTCCTGCAACGACAGACTCACATACAATTTTGTGGTCAAAGCACCTATGTTCAAATCAAAGCATAATATATCCAAACATCATTGCATTTATTATAAATACATTTAGTCTACAATATCACCTTGATCGTAATCATTAGATTCCACAATTTCATATAACAACTTTGTAAGATAAATCGTCAGTTTCCATGTCGTTCACAACATATTAAATTACTGAAATTTGCAAGAAAGTAAATAACATAATTGTTTCCAAAAAGAGGGATGTAATACTTTTAACCCGAAAGCAAGATAAAGGTAGAGCTTTTAACCAGAAATCTATAAAGGTGAATCTATTATTCTAACACTAACTCCAGAAGTTCACAGACTTCTAACCGCAAATAAATATTGAAGATATCATACATGCACAGGAAATCACCACTTTAGAACAAAATATCGACAGATAGATTATTTGAAGTAGTGAGCAAGATTTAATAACATCCAACTACCAAACTATATGAATACCATTAACATCAGCAGAATAAAATTCAACTTAGGAAGAACATAAATTCAAATGATCACAGCACAAAGTCCATGATAATCCAAATCTCCACTGTATTAACTGTATTACATATATCATAGAAGCTAGAAAACAAAAAAAATTACTATCACCCTTCCCAGAAACAAAGTTTTGCCAAAAAAAAGGATCCATAATTCAACCAGCCATTTAGAATATATAGCTAAGCCAAACCATAATTGTATAGAAAACCATAACAACTTCTTGAAATGGTCGACTAAAAGATTGTTTAAACACTAATAATAATAATAGGGGGTCCTCCAGAGCCAATAGTTTTAGAGCAAGTAAGAGATAACTTAAAACATGAAAAATAAAATCAATTCAAGATCTGCAAGTCCACGTCGCCATTGTCCACCTCGTCCATTTCTTCATCTTCCCTTGACTTCTCACCTTCTCCAGTGACACTTTGCGCCACTTGGGGTACCTGTGCTTGCAATTTTGCTTTGTATGCTCTGTATTTGTTGATGACAGGTGTTAATGTCATGCCAGGTGGAGATCTAGTCATGCTGATTTGACGCTTCCTTTTCATGATAGCCCTGTCAGAGTCAGTCACCTTTCAATATACTTCCTCGATGTCATTTTTGCAAGTGTTAATGTAAGCTACCATCTTAGAGAGTTTGCCGAATGACTCTCCTGTAATTGCATTATAGTTTACTATATCCTCTGTCACCACCCTTTTTAAATTTTGCTTGATTATCTTGACATCCAACAACTTTTCATCATCAAATCCGTTGGCTTCAACACTTAAAGCAGCAAAGTCCCTTTTAATTCTCATCATTTCTTTGTAATAAATTGCCACTGCTTTTCCCATTTCTTCCTCATTTGCGGCAATAGTACACACTTTCCATTCCAATGCATCAGCCCACACAACGGTATCTAATTCTTTAGGATCAACTATGACTTCTTTGGTCATTAGGATACCAGGGTCCATGTTAGCAATTTCCTACACTTCCTTAGAGGCTAAATTTAAATTGTGGTGGTCACTTCGGGCCTTCTCAAATTCTACTATTAAAACTTCTCTTTTAGCATGAATGGAATCAAATAATTTCACTGCTTCCTCAATAAATATGAGACCATCAAAGATGATCTTCTCAGTCCATTGCTCCATAGCTTTCCTCAGAGACAAAGAAGTTCTAATTTGTTGAAGCAGATTTGGGTCAAGAGTGGGAATTTTGACAGTGGAGGAAGTTCCAATAGAGGGAGTAATTATCTCATCAATTGAATTGGCGAAAGAGGACAGAGAACTTACATGGGCTAGCAACTTCGAATTTTCATCCTGCAAATCCTTCACCCTTTTAGAAATGTTGTCCACTAAATAGTGCATGTGGTACAAATCACCCTCGGTGGTCGATGGTCCTAGATCCACTCAGCTTACCCTAAAGTCGGCTTCAGTTATTTCATCTTCATTTTTCTTGACTAGTGGGTCTGTAATCTCCAAAAACTAATTTCCCAAGGCGGTATCAATTACTATCCTAGACATCCTTTTTGCACATTTTGGTTTTGGTACCATTTGCAACAAACTGACAACAATATTGATGCCATCATCGGATGGAACATTATATCTCTTCTTCTTTTGAACTACTTTCTTTAACCAGTTTGGAGATGAGACTGGTGCACTGGCGGCATTGGTAGTCATCACTATTGGTGCAGGATGAGAATTCTACCCAGGCATCTCTTTTTGTTGTGGGGAATTAGGTGGACTGAGTAATGAATGCAATAAATTATCTTCTCCCAATTGCGAAAAGATGAAAGAATCAGAATCACTCACATGATTGTTTGGTGGGGGTACATGGTCAACCTTATATGATAAGGTAGCCAATCTGGTATTCCTTTTTGTGACTTGAACATCTTGTTCAAAAGAAGTCTGAAGTTCCTTTGGTGGACCTTCACCATCACTGTTTGGTTGTGAGCTGACTTTTTGCAGAGCCGAGCCCGAACTGGATGCTCTTCTGTGTGAGGTGGCAGTCTGAGACCTAGCTTGATTTTGGGAGGCTGAGTCCTTAGGTGTTGATGAGCCAGCGTACTCCTTAATCTTTGCTTGCAACCACCTTTCAGTTCTCCTTAAAACATGAAATGATAGCAACATAATATCTGAAACTTCTTTCTCAGACCATCTTATTGGGGGCAGAGGTTCCTTAGACACTATATCATATTCTTCACTCAGAAGATCTAAAAAATCATCAATTATATCTGGGACCTAAATATTCAGCTTGAAAGCACGGACTTGATCAACAGACAACCTCATCTACTTCCTTTTCTAAACTTCTCTTTCATCAATGCAGTCCTCCAAAAAATCTTCGATATGAGGAGAGTGCAAGTAGGAACCTCCTCCATGCATATTTTCCTTTATAAAACTTTTGCTGTCGAATGATATATGAGGAGACAAACTATGAAGACTAAATTCCGCCAACAATTTATCTACATTCTGAGTGCCATCATTATTTTTGCAAGAATAGAAGGACATAGACATAGGAAAAGAGTACCTTTTCTTTTTTATTGCCTGATATTTGACATTTACCGCCACCATTTGGCTACAAACTTCCAATAACACCAAATAGTCAGAGGAGTACCGAGGCAATTTTAATGGGGCATTTTCATAGCCCCCAATCCTTAAATACAAGAAGTGGTCAATTGAATATAGACACTCCCGAATCTTGTGACCAATGAAAATGCTTCTACAGAAAATCTCTTTTCTATTGAGCCATCAATTCTCTTAGCTAGCAACATAGAAAATGCATCATTCACATGGTGGAAATCTTTCATACCTTCATTCCTTTGTAATTGGGGAAAAATTTGATACATAGGCATGCTTGCTGAAGAACTCCTTCCGGTCCTCAAACTAGGCGAAGCAGCCTCTTTTCAAGCCAAGATATAGACTAGCTGAGAACACATGTGAAAGCTTGCGCTTTGTGTAAAATTCACCAGCTGCTCATGTAGAAAACCGCTGATTATTTTTGACCAGTCAATCTAGTGGTCTCCACAAATTAAAAAGATAAACCTACACATCCAAAACTTGAAGACATTTGACTCAAGAATACCAACCACTCTGTTCAATAGGGTTATCATGTCTGAGATTTCCTCCTTCAAATGGCTTCTTTTCAGATTAGTGGGCAGCCGAGACTTCCCAGTCTTTTATTCTTCCAGCTAATGCTTGGAGACACATGTATGACACTAGTCCTTCTTCTCATTGTAGTAATTCCAAGCCAAGGAAACAAAAACATCAACATTATCTTCATACTCCTCCAAGTCTAGAACCGAAACAACAGACTCAGAATCAATTTTGGCCACCATAGTACTATTAGGAGTTTTAATTTCCTAAGAGTTTGGAAAGTAACCATTGGCGCATGCAACCATTAACTCGGGACAATGCACAACAAGCGGGAAGCCACCAACTTTATGCAAACTGCGGTTGATAATTTTCTTTGTTAAAGGAGTTCTTTTCTCAAACTGTATTCTTCCCCAAAAATCGTCTAAATCAACATGGCCCAAATTCGTATCCTTCACCCCAGCAAGACCATTATCTATAATGGAGGCCACAGAAGTCCCTTGGAATTTAAATTTCATCCTTGTATTCTCTAGAAACTAGAAAACAAGAGACTCAGAGATATATGCAGATAGTAGAGAATGAGTCAAAACACCCACAGAGAATTCCTTGTGCATATACATGGAAAATAAAAATATGTAACTCCTGTAAAAAGATACGAAGCCTTTATAGAGAGAGAAAAGTTATTAGCTTTGCTAACCTGCGGAGATAAAACTGAGCTGAAATTCCTCACATAGTGAGCTAGCCATTTGTTCCTCTGCAACACATTCTCTTTGCACATAATACCACCTTATGCGGGCCTTTTAATTCAAGTCACTTCTCATGAATTCCCCCAAGAAGGATATTAAATGTTGGCGGTGAATTTATCATTAAAAATCATAAATGCATGCCTCAACTTTCCCTTCGATAGATGTGCCATTGTGTTCACATGTACTCCAAATTGAATGCATAGTGACAAGTGTCATTCCTCTGTACAATCATGCCAGTGCAGCTAGTACTACTTGGGAAAGCGTGCTACACGAAGTCGGTGAGTCAGGCAAAATGTGAACTCTTGAACAAGGAGCCAAAGATTCAAAACTTCAAAGAATCCTTGACCTCCCGACTACAAAGGGAAAACTTCCTACGGAGACCTAACAAAGACTTAGAGTATTGGAAACTCAAGGCGAGTCGACAGGTCAGGTGATTCAAGAACTTGTGAACTTGCCGACTTGACTTCAAAAATACGAAGGATAGCCAACTCAAGAAAAAGAGAAGTAAAACTGACCCGAAGGAAGGAAAGGATGAATAAGGCCAACGATGAATACAAGGGAAAAATAAAGAATGAACTTAGGACTCCCTTTAAAAAAAAGAGGGGGCCAAACAACTGGCTCTAATTGGGGACAAGGACTCAGGAGAACACCGAGAACCTGGGCAAAACATGGTGAACAAGCCTTATTCTAAGGGCAATAGAGTCACACTAAAAATTAGACAACACACAACAAAAATAAAACAATAAGGAAAGAAACTATAGTATAGGACCAAAATTAGAAACCCTACCAATTGTATAACTTCAAATCTTGCCCGTTATAGGCAAGAGATAGTGGTGTTCCATCAGGATATGCCAATAGAAAAGCATTTTCCCCCACAACTTCTCTAATTTTGAAGGGGCCTTTGCATAAAGAATCAAATTTCTTGTGTGCACCCTTTGGTTCTCTCCTCCTATCCCATAAGAGTACAAAATCTCCCACAACAAAGGCCCTTTGCTTAGCCCTTTTGTCAAAAATCTTCTTTATAGTCTGTTGATGCTTAGCAATCTTATCCACAGTGCAAGTACAATATCCTCTTTTCTAGGGCCGACTAAAACTGTTTGTCTTCAATTGCCTTTTGCAGATTTAATTCAGATAGTTCCAAGGGAATAAGAATTGCACTATTAATGCCATAAACAAGCTGGAAAGGAGACATACCAATTGCTCTTTTATACGTTATCCTATCTGCCCATAGAGCATCATACAAATGTTTATGCCATCCATTCTAATTTTCTTCCACTAGCTTTTTAATGATAGAGATGAGGTTTTTGTTGCTAGACTTCGCCTGGCCATTACCTTGTGGGTAATAATCGGATGAATGGGATAAGCTGATACCAAAATCATAACAAAAGAGAGTAATTTCTGCAGAGGAAAAACTTGAAGCATTATTAGTCACCAGCTTCTTAGGTATACCAAATCTTAAGAAAGGCACAAACCACCTCAAAGGTAGTACTCTTTATTGGTATAGCTTCTACTCATTTGGTAAAGTAGCCCATTGCGGTCAAGATATGAGTATGTCCAGTGCTTGAATTATGATTGATCGGTCCAATAAAGTCTAAACCCCATTGTTGGAAAGGTTCATCTATGATTGTTGGAAAGGTTATTTAATTAATTATTCTCCACCTACTTTACACAAAAATCTAAAAATGACTAACTCCCTATACACTATTCATTTCACTCTTAGCTGACTACATGAGGATAGGTCCTATCCTTCCCATATTACATCCTCAATCTCATCCATCTATTAATCTTTAATCTCAACCATTCATCCTTGATCCATGTCTCACTTAATCCCAACCATTCATCTTATCACACAAGATCATATAAATATCCCTCTCAATCAACTCATTTGAACTAATGAAGAGTTGAATGGAGAGACTAATGAAGAGATCCATAATTTCACAAAGGAGCAAGATTATGCTGGTTTATTGAGTAATCCACATTTGAGAAAATATCATCATATCAAGATAGCACATCAAGTAGATTAAAGGCACACGCTATTTCTTCTCTAGGAGGAGTAAGAGTGATTTGAGGTGAAATTATTGTGTTTATTACATTATCTTTTGTATTTTCCTCTTGTCATTTTTCTGCTCTTCACTACTATTCTTATACATAAGAGTACAATAGGGACATGTCCCTTACAAATTGGATCTATTCGTACTAGGCCTAGTGAACCTTATGCTTCACATTCCATTTGATGTCAGTTCTGGTACCTTTTGATCTCTATTTTGTCTGCTGCCAATAGGATCAAGGTGTATTTTCCTTTTTATCTCCTTGCATCTCTAGAAAATTCCATTAATGAAAGAAAAAACCCCCAAACATGGCCCCTCTCCACCAAGGGTTGATTCTCCTAATTTTCAACTACATGAAATCCTAAAATCCTAGCCTTAAGAGCCATGGTCTGAAAGGAAAATCAAAAAAGGAGGGAAAATGTAAGGTGGTGGATTAGAAGGTTCAACTAGTATGAAAGGGCTCAAAAGAGTGTTGTTAGAGGATTAAAGCCAGGAAGAGAGGGATAATAAGGAAGATATTGAGAGGATCCAAGTGGATGTCTAAGGTGAAGAGTAGAAAGCTATCATTTCAAATCATTCCAACATCCCTAGAGATTTCTCAATTCTAGTGGTGAACTCATCCTTGAGGTAATAGTTAATGGATATCTTGAGCATGGTATAGGAATTGGTAGACACCCAACATTCCTTGACAAAATAGTTTTTTGTTGAAATCAACTGCCTCAATTTGAAACTGGCCATTATGGAGAAGAAGGTGGGAGGACATATCGATATTTAGAGAGAGGATGAGAATAATATATTCTAGGGATGGGAATCTATTTCCAAAATGAATAAACTAGAAAAGGATATTTTTTCTATGAAAGAGAACAATGTTTCTAAGTTGGTGGATCTAGAAAAATGGGAGGAGCATTCCAATATATACTACTTAATCTTGAGAAGGAGCTCTTAGAAATAAAGGATAATCTTAATCGACTCATCCAAGTGAGCAAGCACACAATTTAGAATAATGCTACATGCATAAAAATTCTCACTAATAAATTGAATGAGTTACATGAGGACCCTGAAATCCATGTTGTGGAAAATAAAATAACTTTAGGTGATAAGAGTGTGAAGGCTAGTCCTAGCACCAAAACTAGAAGTAGCAAGAAAAAGACCTTTGAAGAGGAGAACAAATATCTATAGGATTTTTTCAAGCTCCATGAGAACTTTTACCAATAGGAGCTCAAGGTGATAGAGATCCTTAAATGGATGTAGCTATGGTGGCTTGCATTTCCTTCTTTTTTTTAATTTTTGGGTTGGGGGGATTTTTTTCTTCTGATGATATTGTAAGGGTTCAGTGTTTGTGAACATTCTATTGTTGGTTGGTTGTTGCTTTGCTATTATTTTGTTGATTGTGAATGGTTTTAGGAGCCCTTCAAAACTTGTTTTACCAACTTAATAAAAAATAATGATGTGTTGGATCATTTGAAGAAAAAGGTTAAGTCACCTAAGTATGTTTTAATTGACTTATGATAATCACTTAGATATTGATAAAAGTAAAGGTTTTATTCAATACCAAAATATGTAACTACAAAAAGTACAAGAGATCCATTAGAATAAACAAAATAAACTAGTCCTTGGAGAGGTTTAGTATAGTACAGAGAAGCTCATAAATTATTATATGTTTCAACTATTTGAATTCTAAAATTTCATATATAGGTTGAAGGGGGCATAACCAAATACCTTGACTAGCCTTTTTGTTAGTGAAATGTTCAATTTCTAGGAGCATGTTGCCAAATGATTTGGTTAAACTTTAGAAGGATCTTTGAAACTTGGTTAAGAAAATGATGAAGTTGAACATACCTAACCACTTGGTTACTTGAGAGGCATGGGATTATCAACTTAGAAACTCCATAAATAGTTAGATTCTTAAGGTTTTCTTTAACTATGAGAAGAAGGCCAAACATGTAGCCTATATGCTTAACAAAATTATGAGGCCTTCCCTAAATTCATGCTAAAGTCTAAAATATTTAGTTGAGGTGTGAACCATAGGACATCACCTACAACAACAATACTAGGATTGGATTTCAAGGCTCTTCAAAGAAGAGAGTAGGAGAGTTGAAGCATATTTCTAGAGGGAGGCAACCAACCAAAATTGCTAATAAAATCCATAAGTTTCAAGTTTTTGAGAAATTGAAGTTCCACTTTCAATAAATCATTCATTTTTTTAGATGAGCTTTGGTATTTTCCATTACAACATGTTGAATACTATAGATCAGAGTGTTCTTTGGGGTTGCAATGTCTTAAAAAATTCTTTTAGTTGGTATTAGTACAAGTGAACCACATACAAAAGAAAGGTAAAGAAGACCATAAAAATGTAATTAAGGGATTGCCTTTGAGTGAGTCATTGTAGCATGAATTTTATTTGAGTGAAAATTTCTAAGTTTAATATGTTTTAAAAGTGGACTCCAAAACTAAGAGAAATGGAAATCTGAATAGTGGAGGCTTCTTCATAATCAAATATAAGGTGAGCTTGATTTCACAATGTTTGAATCATCTAAAATAGATATGGGGTCCCAAGATGCCTCTTTTGATGATATTTTATCCAATGATAATCTTAATCTAACAAACTAGCCACTAAAACATTTTAATTTTTATGGTGATGTTAAAATCCCATATGTTATTCAAAGGATGGTCAAAGAGTCCCCCCTTCATGAAAAGAGTAATCTCTATCCTAGACTATGTAGCATCTTGTGGAAATTATCTTTCCCTAAACTATACTATATTCATTGTCTAGATATACAAAAATAATGCCCACAAATTGTATTTTTTAGGCAAAAGGTGGAAGACCACCCAAATATTTTATTAATAATAAAAAAAGATGATACAAAGAAAGAGCTAAGCATAAGAAACTGACTGCAAATAGACAAAAGATATTAGAAAAGACTACATTAAAACTCCCCCCCCTAAATGGTGTTTGAGAATGGAGGAGCATTTTGTGGGGGCCTAAAAGAGCTCTCTTTCTCTTTTGGACAAGGGTCCAAGAGCCATCTTCAGTCCCTTCCGAGAATACATTCATCCCAACATCTAATATTGCAACCATTTTCAGGATACCAAGATATATTATTCTTAATTATCTCAACAAGTCTAACAATCAAAGGCTAGATTTTAGAGGCACATGGCTTTTGAAGAATGTTGTTCAATAGACTAATGCCTTGTTTGTCATCATCATATTTGTGAACAAATATCTATTTTCAAATGTTGGGAAAAGTTGTCTCAACCTTGCATTCTTAATGTTCATATTTTTTAACAACTTAATTGTATTTACTATTTCATCTTTAGTGTCATTTGTTCTCACCTGGGAAAGTTGGTGTCCCATTTTGACGTGGCACTAATTTCATCTTTAGTGGATTTTGTCCTCACATGAGGAAGTTGGCTCCCACATTGAGTTGTCTTGTTTGTCCATGTGTCGTTATCTTTGAAGGTATGTAGGAGAATCTTGAGTCATTGTGAAGGGAGTTACTTATGACATATTATTATGGCACATAAGAGCATGTGAGTGGGAGGTTACATTGGAATCTTGACCAACATTGTGATAGGTGTTAACACTTGTCATGAAGCATCTTTATGCATTGGGAATGAAGACAGATTGGGGCACCCAAGTTTAGTTTGGTCAAATATTCTTATTTAGTACATATGACATGTAAGGAATATGCTTAAAATAGCCTAGAAGACTAAGACCAATGGGGAATTGGAATTTGTGCCTTGACAATTTAGGTGTCATACCTCTCTTGGCCTTGCTAATGGTTTTCCAAAAGCATATGACAGTTTCCAGTTTGTACTTCTCTATAAACTATGTAAGAGTCACCAATGGAATCAAGCTCCTCGGATCACCTACAAAACTAGAGATTAACCTTCCACAAGAGAGTATCAAGAGGATTAATTTCTTGATTACAGTGAAAAAATGGAATTATGATATTATGATATATGATACCATGATACAAAAAGTACACGAGGGACCTTGCTTATATAGGCAAGGCAATGAGATAGGACTACATAGGATGATGAAAAGTGTCTTAATCATATTGCATGAGACACAGAGAGATAACTATCCTAAGTGTTCCCTAAGTAAACTAGTGTGAATAGGACATAATAGGGAAAATGGTTAGGTAATATACTCCGTTCACACCAACACCCCCTAAAGTACAACTTAGGGAGAATGAGAAAGCATGCAAATGACACAATGATGGATGATGGATGATTGATGGGTCCCATCTACAAGGCCATGTTAGGTACCCATGTGCAAAAGATCTCTCACAAATAGAGTAAAGGAGAAAAACTTATAGGAAAAAACCCCTCTCCAAAAGACAAAAAACAAGAAAGTGAAAGAAGGAAGGAGGACTCAACATGAACCCCCAAAGACTACTTTTGTCACTAATATACAATCAATAACCACCCATAGGAGAGAAATAATGAGATAATAGATCCCCCAAAAAGAAATATCTCTTGTACCAATGATGAATGCTTGAAGATAGAAATCAATTCATTGCTTGCAAATAACATATTTCTTCCCTTGGGTAGAAACAAATCTAATGGCGGATGGAGAAGCAACTCCCACAATCTATATGAAAAGGGAATCCAAATCCATATGTGTGGTTTAAAATACAACTCTGGTGTCTTCATGTTGGAAAAAGATGTCTGCTCAAAATCAGGAATAAAATGCCCAATCAAAGAAGTAGAACTAGGAAAAGAAAGATATTGAACTACATCTAAAAACACTGAAGATGGGATGACATCATTGCCATCAAAGAGGAGAGATAAAACCTCAAATGTGTCCTCCAAATTTAAAATGTTACCCCACAAATAAGGATACAATGTTTGATAAGTAGGAATCCCATTGAGGTGGATCTAGAAGACTTAAATGATCTTGCTGCAAAGAATCAATAGGTGAAAATGGAGTAGTGATCTCAATAGGAGGAGAAGCAAGAGAATTATAGGTGTCATTTGAACAATCAAGACCTACTAGATATTCAAGATCCTCTTATGTATCATCATCAAAGTGTTGTTATATGGAGCCTAATCAGACTTGGAGGTTAAATTTACCCCACTTTTATCAGCACGGTTTCCCCCCAAATTCCTATGAGGTCAAGGGGCAGCACCCCTGGTGCGCTCCCTATCACGATATAGGGTAGGGTCGAGGGGAAGCACCCCCGTGGGGGTTTGGGGGCAACGCCCCGAAACCTCACATGATTTTTTATTATTTTATTAAGGCATCAGGAGTTATTTTTCTATTGGCTGACATAAAAAAACCCTATTTTGTAACCAACAAAAGTCATGATGAAATGGCTAGGGGTTAGGGTTTCCATTGATATTGTATTATAGCATTTGCAACAGTATTGAGTTGCAAGGATTGCTGGTTGTAATCGGTTTGATTTACTGGATAATAATAATGGACTCTCTATTGGTGGATGTAGCCCGAGTTTGGGTGAACCACGTTAAAAATTGTCTCTCGCTGTTATTATTTCTGTGTATTTTCATTCCTCTGTTTAATCTTTATTTGCATTTAATTGATATCTTCTACCGGCTAACCCTAACACAAAGGGTATATTATCTACATCATTAATGAGTAGAAGAGTGTCCAAATTAGGATCATCAAGGAATGAAGAGAGATGTGTGTCTTCATAGATCTCCCAAATCTTGGTCCAACTACAATTGCAAAAATCTATGGAAAAGGTGCTCTAAGCATTGATGGGAAGACAAAAATAGAAGATGCTCTATATGGGAAGACAAAAGCATAACCTACTAAGTGTGTGTCAGATGTACGACAAGGGTTACAACCTTATCTTCCATGCTCAAGGATGTGAGACCAGAAAAGATAACATTGGAATGCTTGTTGCAGAAGCAAGTAGGACTGAAAACAACTTGTATAATCTTAGTGAGATCAGAGGGAGAAACTGCTTTTTAGGATAGACAGATGATATTTGGTTATGGAATAAAAGGATGGGTCATATCAATTTTGACCATCTAGTGAAGATCAGTTCCAAGCATACTGTGAGAGATACACCTAAGATTGCAAATCCTTCAAGAATTTTCTGCAAAGAATGTTAACAAGGAAAGCAAACAAGGACAAGATTCAAGACAAAGGAGTATTCATCTACAAGGCCTTTGGATTTGATTCATACAGACCTATGTGGACCTACAAAGGAAAGAATTCTGCAAGGTGAAAGGTATTTCATGTTGCTCATTGATGATTTTTCTAGAATGACTTGGGTTACTTTCTTAAAATAAAAATCTGAAGCTTTTGAGAGATTTAAGATTTTCAAATCTTTGGTTGGAAATGAAATGGATCTTCTAAAATTAAATGTCTAAGGTTTGATAGAGGTGGAGAATTTATTCCTAATGAATTTGAAGAGTTCTATGAAAAACATGGGATAAGGAGACAATACTCTGCTGCAAGGACTCCTCAACAAAATGGAGTAGTTGAAAGGAAGAACATAATAGTTCAAGAAATGGCAAGAACAATGTTGAATGAAGCTACACTGTCTGATGTGTATTGGAAAGAAGCAATCCATACTTTGATAGAGGACATATAAGAGTAAATGATACAAAGACTCCATATGAATTATGGAAAGGTAGTGTTGTCAAGTGAAATTGCACCCTGCTTGGAGGCTATCCAAGCATTCCAATGACACAATGGGACTGATCTCAAGGTGTGGGACCTTGCAGATGAGATCAGACCTCCAGAGAAGGCTGGTTCCTCTTTCTGAGCTTAAGGATCAGAGAAATTGGCTAAATATATGCTATTGATCACCAGGGAAAAGGGATAGAGGGAATGTAGAAAAGGAAATGGTGATGCACCAAGACTTAGGGTGTTCAGATGCAACTGCCATAACACAGTAATGATCTCAAAGCTGAAGGGGATTTGCATAGACTCATGCAAGTCCAAACAGAGGTTAAGGCAGAGAGATGAAAGTATGAAAGGGATCATTTTATGCACAATACACAACTTACATCCATTAAATAAACACAGTGCAAGAACAATGAGAGAGGTAAAATTTAGTTTATATTGATCATAGAGGCTAAATAGCCATTACAAA
This sequence comes from Cunninghamia lanceolata, assembly GCA_027924645.1. Taxonomy (NCBI): domain Eukaryota; kingdom Viridiplantae; phylum Streptophyta; class Pinopsida; order Cupressales; family Cupressaceae; genus Cunninghamia; species Cunninghamia lanceolata. The sequence goes on from BSBN01001271.1 coordinate 13,946,861, forward strand.
ATAACAAGAATTCATTACAGGCATGACATAGACACAAAATGATAGACTCTCCTTCATTGGTGAACTGGTATAGAGACATGAGAGGCTTAGTAAAAGAGCACAATCCATCAAATCCACCCAGTTCTGGAGAAAACTACAAGGCCTAAACCTATAACAAACTTTCTACCTTTGGAAATGACCCAGCATAGCCAACCAACCATTTTAACAACTTACTTTCATGTATATATAACATTTTCAAATCATTGTAGCTGCCTTAGGCATTGGATTTTTGTCAATCAACTTGATGTATGCACCCATGCTGCATTTAATTCTGGCCCTAGGCATTGAATTTTAGTCAATTGACTTGATGTATGCACCCATGCTACATTCAATTCTGGCCTAGAGGCCATGTTAGAAGATATATAGAATTTTAGGAGTGCCCATACTTGGAGTGTTAAAGAATTTGCAGCCTGTAAGGCCGCCCATATCTTGTGCACTGATTTGTCTTTGGAAGGACCTACAGAAACATGGCTACAGAGGGTACTTCATCTTACACATCATATCTGGTCCTTTTGCATTGAAGTTTTCCACTGTTTCAGCTAGATGGAACCTCAACTTGCAGCTATGGCATCACCTGGAAGTGCATTTTCAGGAACCCAAAAAAATTACACCTTTTAAAAGCCTTTAATAATACTTCAAAATATTTTAAACTGACTTTAAAATATTTCAAAGCAATACATTATAGTACATGCTTTAATATAATTACGTTGATTTTCACTTTTCTGGCCTTTATTTTGCCCCATTGGTAAAATCTCACTTTTCATAACTATCTCTCCTTGGCACTTTATCTGCTATTTTGCATTATCGACAAATCTCCACTTTTGTGAACCATGGCTTCTTCTCTTCAGTCGGTGAAACTTGACCTTTGCGAACCACTTTCTTTTCTCTTCAGTCAGCGAAAGCCTCTTTTCATGAACTATGCCTTGGCTAACTTTTATCTTCTATTATCCTTTCTTGCCTTACTAGTGAAACTTCACTTTCATGAACTTGTTGGCAAGTTCGTCCCTCTCCCGATTCCCTGACTGGCTGACCCTCATCACCTCTTTCACCTTATTTGCAAATTTCTCCTTTTCTAAACCAATCTTCCTTCACCAAATTTTCCTTCTATCAGCCCATATGCCCATTTTTGAACCTTTCTCCTTTGGCCTTCTTCTCTCTTTAGTCAGCGATTCGCCCTATTAGTGAACTCAGGGAAAATCAAACTAGTTGGTGAGTTTGAGTTTTCCTCGATTTGCCGACGGCCTTTCTTTTTCCTGTCTTAGCCATTTTTTCCATTTTTTGCTTTGTCGGCAAAGTCTTGTCTTCTCAAACCAAACTTGCCTTGCTCTTTTTTGCCTTAGCCACATCATTGCTTCCTTGGCTTCTTTGTTCCTTTTTCGGTGAATTCACTGATCGGTGAACTGAAGGTTCGTCGAACCAATATTTTACTGATAAAGGCAGACGTTTGCCTTCCTTATCCTTAGAGAAAAGAATGCCTACTGCTCCACCTTAGCCAATTTCACCCCTTAGTCGGTGAACCGCCAAACGAAAAGGTTTGCCAGACTAAAATTTTGCCGACTGAGGCAAAAAGATAAGCGAAAAACTTGAATTTTCTAGGGATTTTTTTTTGGTTTTTTGCTAAGGGAAACTTCTTTCATTTTAGTTATCTCAGATCAGATATTTTTGATGGAAGAAGGGATTTTTTTTGGTTATTTTGGTCTGGGAGAAAATAAGGCAACATTTTGATGACTATGCAGGGGTGTTTGCCTGCTAAACACAAGGATCTAGTTGCCTTATACAATTCATTGGGCACAGGGTTAAAAGAAACAACAACAACATGATCATACAAAACTGAAATCTACCTCCATAAAACACAAAAACACACAACAAAGAAAACAATCTCCTAATGAGAATGATGCATGTGCAAAGTACTTAGAGGAATGAAAACCTAAAATAGAAACAAACCTACTCTACACCTAAACTAACCAACCAGAAATGACTTTAAACATAGCCATTAACTGGATTTTCAAAATAACTACCCTTTCTCAAGAATTTACAATATTTTACATGCTTATGGGCAGTTAACAGGAGGTGGGGAAGGGATTGACATGTAACAAATTGATGAAGCACTTCCCCAAGAACATGAACAAACTCATTTACCCACTCGAACTGATAAAAAATGCAGCTGTTAAGAGGTGGATAAATTGGTTGATCCTACTCATTTTGATGCTCAACTTCATGCTTAGAGGTAAGCATGACAATTGGTGACTCTTCATGGCATGTCTTGGCCAGCTAGGCTAGATGTCTGATAGAACATTCCCTTGAAATGACATGCAAGTCAACAGAGTTGATCTCATGCCTCTGCTTTGATTCTTTCTCTTCTTGTTGGTCTGAATGCTTTGCCTCCAGTGGCTTGATTGGAAATATGACTGTCTCCACCTTATGAATAAGATGCTCATGATTTTCTAAATTAGGCTAAAAAAATGAGCCCTGCACATGCTCAATGGTGAAATCTCCTCCACCAAGAAGCTGATATCCCTATTGGATAATCAAGAACAAGTCTTTAATTTGTTTTTTCCTATGCTCAATCTCCACATCGCTATCTTCAATGAAATATGGGAGCTCCTCAAATAGGTCTACATCATTAACCTTTACACTTTCCCATATAGGGATGTTTTCATGCCCCTCTTCATGAGCTGGAACCTCACCATTATGCTGGGCCTCAACCTACAACAACTTTCCATCATTTCCGCCACCCTCATGCTGGTCCAAGACCGCAGCTAATGTTGGCATCTACATGCCTTCTTCATCTTCAATGTAGTTGGGCAGTTCATCAAATAGAGTGGCAGCATCCACTTTTAGAGCAATTGGAGCAATTTCCTCTTCCATGTCTTCATCCCTTGGCTGTAACTCCATCACATTTTTCTTGAGTTGCCTCTGCAACTGGGCTTCCTCACCATGCTTCCTCTGCATTTGGGTTTCATTCCTCTTGTTGAAAGCATGGAAAAACTCTTCAAATGAGCCAAAGTCTAGAGGACTCAACCTTGTGCCTGAATCAACATTAACCTCATTGTGTTCAACACACTATTGTTGGTCTGGATGATCTGGCTTAGTTTTTTCTTGTAGCAGGTTTGATTCTTCAGTTGTAATAGTGCATGAGGGCTCACAAATAGTAGGCTGCTCCACAGCTACCTCAAACACTTCCTTTTCTAGCTTATAGAACCCAACATCCCGCCAAGAGACTGGTATGTCCCTATACAGTGAGTTGGTTCATGAGAGCTCATAATTTGTAAGTGGATCCTCCCTTGTTGCGGGTGTATCCTTCCTCAGCTCATCCCTCCAATTAGCCCGAAAGATAACAAGTCCACCTTTGAAAAGAGAAATAGTGTTAGGGCAAGAGGAATAATAGGGGATGTGAGCTGGAAGGCTCTCTTGAGAGGGTGTTCTTGAGGAATAATAGGCTGGATCTGTGCAGGAACATGCTCTCGTGAAGGCTGAGGGCCTCTGAAACTTGGGATTTTGAAAATTTAAGGTGGTTTCGGAGGCTCAGAGGATTTCTCTTGCCTAAAGCTTGGGTTCTTAAATTTAGAAATTATTTTGGCCACAGGCTGGACTTGGGTAGAAGAGAGGGGTTGCCTGAAACTAGGAATGGAGGGCATTGCTTGACCTTCTAATCTTTGGATTTTGGAAAGTAGTTGCCTCATCCATTCTTCTTTAGCTGCAATCTGCAAAGCCAGGCTTTCCTGATAAGCTCTTTCCTCTGCCTCCATATGTTGTTGAAGATGAGCCTGATAAGCAAGCTCATCTTGCTGCTAGTTATACATTTGTTCTCTGTCAATGTCATCCAACATCCTATTAATGTGCAACAAGAGGTCTTTGCCACTCATGCTGCTAAAATCATAGTCCAATTGAGGTGGGTTGGGAGGGTAACCATATTGGTTTGGAGTGAAAGGGGCCTCTTGAGGCTGATAGTAAGCATGAGCGGGAGTGGGAGGGAGGTAAGCATCATGAGGATGCTAATATTCTATTGTTGCAGGGATGTATGGCATAAAACTAGAGGCATTTTGAGTCTAATATTGCTAGTATGGGGGCCAATAATCTGCATGTTGGTCAGGAGGAGTGGAGTAGCCATAACTCCCATAAATATTTGACATTTTAAAGCATTGAAAAGCAGAGATGTATCAAAATATTTTCAAAATAAGGGGAATAGGTCTACCTTTAAAAAATAAGCTTATACCAGAGAGAGTCACCAGGTGATTTGGGATGTTTCTGAAAGCATGTTAGACTAGGAATACCACTGAAATCATGATCCTTGATGAATCTTTAAGCGCTTGGGCTACTTCCACTAGAAGATTTGTTAAGAAAAGTCACCACGGTGCTTGTTGAATGCTTTTATAGCTACACATGAACTAAGAAAAGCACCAAGTCTTCTCAGTTCAACTCTTACTCAAAGAAGAGGGTCCCACCGGGCGTGCCAAAAACTATTGTCACGTGAAATTGCACCCTGCTTGGAGGCTATCCAAGCATTCCAATGACATAATGGGACTGATCTCAAGGTGTGGGACCTTGTAGATGAGATCAAACCTCAAAGAAGGTTGGTTCCTCTTTCTGAGCTGAAGGCTCAAATAAATTGGCTAAACCTATGCTAATGATCACTAGGGGAAAAAGGATAGAGGGAATGCAGAAAAGGAAATGGTGATGTACCAAGATTTAGGGTGTTTGGATGTAACTGCCATAACACAGTAATGATCTCAAAGTTGAAGGGGATTCACACAGACTCATGCAAGTCCAAACAGAGGTTAAGGCAGAGAGATGAAAGTATGAAAGGGATCATTTTATCCATAATACATGGCTTACATCCATAAAATAAACATAGTGCAAGAACAATGATAGAGGAAAAATTCATTTTATATTGATTATAGAGGCTAAATAGTCATTACAAAAGAAGAAGAATTCATTACAAGCATGAAATAGACACAAAATGATAAACTCTCCTTCATTGGTGAACTGGTATAGAGACATGAGAGGCTCAGCAAAAGAGTACAATCCATCAAATCTGCCCAGTTCTAGAGAAAACCACAAGGCCTAAACCTACAACAAACTTCCTACCTCTAGAAATGACCCAGCACAACCAACCAACCATTTTTACATCTTACTTTCATGTATATATAACATTTTCAAATTGTTGTAGCTGCCTTGGGCGTTGGATTTTGGTCAACTGACTTGATGTATGCGCCCATGTTGCATTCAATTCTGGCCCAAAGGCCGTGTTAGAAGATATACAAAATTTTAGGAGCACCCATACTTGGCACGTTAAAGAATTCACAGCCTAAAAGGTCGCCCATATCTGGTGCACCGATTTTCTTTGGAAGGACCTACAGAAGCATGGTTGCAGGGGGTACTTCATCTTACTCATTCATATCTAATCCTTTTACATTGAGGTTTTCTATTGTTTTAGCTACTTGGAACCTTGATTTGTAGCTATGGCGTCACCTGGAAGTGCATTTTCAGGCACCTAGAAAAGTCATGCCTTTTAAAAGCCTTTTACAATACTTTAAAATATTTCAAAGCAATACATTATAGTACATACTTTAATATTACATTGATTTTAACTTTTTTGGCCTTTATTTTGCCCCATTGGAAAATCCTCACTTTTTAGAACTATCTCTCCTTGGCACTTTATCTGCTATTTTGCCTTATTGGCAAATCTCCACTTTCACGAACCATGGCTTCTTCTCTTCAGTCGGCGAAACTTAACCTTCGCGAACCACTTGCTTTTCTCTTCAGTCAACGAAAACCTCTTTTCATGAACTATGCCTTGGATGACTTTTCTCTTCTATTATCCTTCCTTGCCTTATCAATGAATCTTCACTTTCATGAACTTTTTGACAAGTTCATCCCTTTCCTGATTTCCCGACTGGCCGACCCTCATCATCTCTTTCGCCTTATTGGTGAATTTCTCCTTTTTCAAACCAATCTTCCTTCACCAAATTTTCCTTCTATCGACCCATATGCCCATTTGTGAACCTTTCTCCTTTAGCCTTCTTCTCTATTTAGTTAGCAATTCACTCTATCAGTTAACTCGAGAAAAATCAAACTAGTTGGTGAGTTTGAGTTTTCCCCGATTCGTGGATAGCCTTTCTATTTACTGCCTTAGCCATTTTTTCCCTTTTTTGCTTTGTCAGCAAAGTCTCATCTTCTCGAACCAAACTTGCCTTAGCCACATCAGTGCTTCCTTGGCTACTTCGTTGCTTCGTCGGTGAATTCGCCCATCAGCGAACTTGTCGATTGGCGAACTGAAGGTTTGTTGAACCAATATTTTGATGACAAAGGAAAACCTTTACCTTACTTAGCCTTAGAGAAAAGAACACCCACCACTCCACCTTAGCCAATTTTGCCCCTTAGTTGACAAACTTCCGAATCGCCGAACCAAAAGGTTCACCAAACTGAAGTTTTTCAGACTAAGGCAAAAAGATAAGGAAAAAATTTGAATTTTCTGGGGATTTTTTCTAGGTTTTTTGCTAAGGGAAACTTCTTTCATTTCAGGTATCTCAGATTGGATATTTTTGATGGAAGAAGGGATTTTTTTGGGGGGGTTATTTTGATTTGGGTGAAAATAAGGCAATAGGTAGACCTACATCTGTCAGGTATTTTAGAATATTTGGAAGCAAATGTTATATCAAAAGAGATGAAGACAACTTGTGTAAGTTTGACTCAAGATCTGATGAGGAAATTTTTCTTGGCTACTCAACAAGGACATACATATGCTATAATAAAAGACTAGAGAAGATAGTTGAGAGTGTAAATGTTAGGATTGATGAAGACCTACATTCCCTAACATATAACAAAGAATACAAGTATTCAAATGAATCAATTTGCACTGAAGAAAAAGATGAAGTTACAGAAGTGGAATCATAAAAGTAGAACACAAATACACCCACAAGATATGTTCAAAGAAATCATTCTGAAAATTAGATTCTTAGAAACAAGGATGATGGTGTCTTGACAAGAAAAAGATTGGCAAATATAATTTCTCTCTATTGTCTAAAACTGAGCCTAAAAGTTTTGTAAAATCTAGTAAGGATGAAAGTTGGATTGATGCAATGCAAGAAGAGCAAAATCAGATTGAGAATAATGAAACTTGGGAACTTGTCCCAAGACCTAAAGACAAGAATTTCATTGGCAAAAAATGGGTGTTCAGGAACAAACTGAATAAGGATGGATAGATGATCAGAAATCAAGGCAAGACTAGTCTGCAAAGGATATGCTCAAGTGGAAGGTATTGACTTTGAAGAAATTTTTTCTCCTATGGCAAGATTAGAGGCAAATAGGATGTTCTTGGAATTTTTAGTTTACAAGAATTTTAAAGTATATCAGATGGATGTCAAGTCTGCGAACAACTTGAAGGATTTTAGTTGACAGAAAATCAAGACCTTATTTGCAAGTTGAAAAAGGCACTATATGGATTCAAACAAGCTCCTAGGGCTTGGTATTCAAGGCTAGACAAGTATCTGCAACAACAAGGATTTAAGAAAGGTATGCAGATAATAACTTATACATTAAAACAAAAGGTAATCATATGCTGATTATTGTTGCCTATGTTGATGCCATTATTTTTGGAGGAAGTAATGACAAAATGTGCAAGGAATTTGTTGAAGCGATGCAAATTTTTTTGAAATGTCTATGCTTGTTGAGTTATCATTTTTTCTTGGTTTGCAAATTGCTCAGTCTACTAAAGTGATTTTCATTTCACAAACCAAGTATGTCAAGGAGATGTTGAATAAGTTTAGAATGGAAGACTGCAAGCTAGTTAGTACACCTATGATGATAGGATGTAAGTTGATCAAAGATGATGAATCACCTCAAGCAGATCAAACTATGTATAGATCCATGATTGCTAGCTTGTTGTATCTAACTACATCTAGACCTGATATTATGCAAGAGTATGTATGGTGGCTAGATTTCAAATAGAACCTAAGGAGACACATGCAAAGGCTATGAAGAGGATTTTTAGATACTTGAAAATTTCTATGGACTATGGTCTGTGGTATCCTAAGAGTGATGATTTCACTCTAACTACATATATAGATGCTAATTAGGCAACAAGTGTTGATGACAGAAAAAAAAGCACTAGTGGCAGGACATTCTTTCTTGGAGGCAAACTAGTGTCATGGCTAAGAAAGAAACAAGATTCAGTGTCATTGTAAATAGCAAAAGTAGAATACATTGTTGTAGTGCCATGTTGCACTCAAGTGCTATGGATGAAGTAAATGTTGAAGGACATAAAAGTTGAGTATGATGAGCCTATCTCTATTTTGTGTGATAATACAAGTGTAATCAATATCTCAAAGAATCCTATGATGCATTAAAAAACAAAGCACATCTCAATCAAATATCATTTTTTAAGAGAGAAAGTTGTAGATCAGGAAGTTAGATTGGATTATGTGGCAACCAAGGAGCAGATTGCTGATGTTTTTACAAAACCCCTTACTAAGGATACTTTTGTGTATCTTAGGCAGAAGCTAGGAGTGATGGCTCCTTCTTCTCATGTTTAGTTTAATAGATGCAGCATATGTCCATGGGAGCATCTCAAATATCTATTCTTAATCCCTGGAGTATATTAGAGTTGCAAAATGGAAGAGATATCCCTCAAAAGGAGTAGACATGTATGTATAGACAAATTCAAGGGGAGCTCATCATTGCGTTATCTTACAACTCCAAGGACTTCTTTGCCATTGATGTCAAAGGGGGAGAAGTAGTGCAAGGGGGAGCATTACATAGTCATTAATGAAAAAGTAGTATTCCTTTCATAGGTTATTTATATAAGGTGTTACCATTAATGACAAAGGGGGAGATTGCTACAAATGTTGTCATTAATGTCAATATGGAATTCATTATCTTTGTTTTTTGGAAGACTGTTGTCATTTATGACAAAGAATTGTCAAAGAATTTCAAAGTATCATTGCAGATGTTAATGTTATTTTTATTGTCAAATATTGATACATAAGAGAGAATTCATACCATAATCAATTGTTCTTGAATGTCTACTACATTTGCAAAAGTCTGAATATGATTGTGGTAGATTTTTGAGGTTTGTTGCTCAGAAGTAGTCTTAGACTGTCATTGTTTTTTATACCACATTCTACCACAGTTGGTTGTTTTGGCTTGCATTTTGGAAAATAGGAAAAACTAGTCAAGAAGTATGTTGTACTCATGTTTCAAAAGATTTTCAATATAGAGGAGAGATCTAGAAGTGACAGAATGAAGCCAGCGTTCGTTGAAGCAATGTTAGACTGTAATTGTTTTTGATATCACATTCTACTGTAGGTTGTTGTTTTGGCTTACATTTTAGAAAATAAGACAAGCTTGACATGAAGTATGTTGTACTCACATTTTAGAAGATTTGCAATACAAAGGAGAGATCTAGAAGTGACAGAATGAATTCAGTGTTCTTTGGTCTTCTATATAAATATTCTAATGGTTGCGCTAGGTAGAGGAAACGTGTGCTAGCAAGAGGAAGCATGTGAAGGTAGCATGGGACCAGGAGAACTCATGGTATGAAGAGCATAACATAAATTCATTCCTATATTACCACATATGATTTAGAGTCGATCCGACTACACGTTACATGTTATCTTAAATTAAGGATTGATGGCTGGCATGAGTTGTCTTGGAGAGATGTGTTTGTTGCATATGTTTTCATTGATGTCAAAGGAGTGGTGATCAGAGGAGTTGTGATGTGAAAGACATGATGATGAAAGACATGAACATGTTGTTATATTTGTCATACTGTCACTGAAACATGAAAATGGATTAGTACCATTTGTACACAATCGTACCTTATCTTCTGAAGTTCATTGATGCATCTCATCTTCTAAAGTTCATGGATAGGTGAAGGTTGTCAAAGTATTATGTTATTGATGTTTTTGTGATTGTCACATATGTTGTCACTTGGTGAGAGTTGCATGAAGTATGAAGGAACTTTATTTGAGAAGTTGTTAAGCTATCAAGAATGTCAGAAGCATAGGAAATTGTACCTCATTCTACTATAGACAAAGATATGACTTCACAGTTTGGAGGATAGCTAAATATGGCTATAAGGTGTGTGTGATCCACATTTCAGAGTATATGGACTACCGCAAAGACATCCATAGTTAGCAGATTGTAAACAATTTTATCTCAGTGTAAGGTTATCAGAAATGAAATAGAAAGCTACTGCATTCCACTACATCCTCACATACAACTTGGTGGATTGGAGATTATGCAATGAATAGAGGGAAGTATGACATATTTAGGTTTCAAATGGTACGAGTTACCACAAATGGATTATTCAGTGTTCTGAGTTAAGACTATGTGACTGGATAGAGTAAAGGATACCGACATCAATGTTTGAATGCTTGTGCTAGCAAGTAAAAGCATAAACCAAAAAGACGAGTGTATGAGAAGGTTTCTTAGGTCATATAGTGTTCATGGCATGAACTTCTTGATGATATTTCACTTCTATGGTACCACATAGGGTCTAGAGCTAATGCATGAAAAGTTAAGTACTAGTGGAGCCGAGATAGTGTATATGAGTGCTTGTACTGTGTGTAGGGAAATGTGCACCAATAAGAAAGTTTGGGAGAAAGTAAAATGGGTCTAGTAGATCCTATGGTATGAATCATATAACGAGATTTCACTCCTTCATTACCGCAAATGATTTGGGAGCTGACAAGTAAGGTCAGTTACACATTTCATGATACACATTACCTTAAGGCCGATAAAGATGATGTTTAGAAGGCTTGTAAAGGATATAGATGAAGGTAAAAAGATTGCTACAAGTGGAGCGTATGTGCATGAAGACAAATAAATGATCTAAAGAGAGACAAGTAACTATGTAAGCAATAATGCGTAACCTATAGTAGAGTTAATATTATGGAGGTATTTGAGCTATCAGAATCAATTAAATGATCAAGAGGATATCGGAGATAATAGTGTAGAGCTGCCTAAGTTATCAGAATGAGTCAAGGATGTCAAAGTGTTAGCTGAGATATTGTTGCAGAGGTAATTAAGCCATCAATCAAGAATTGTAGAGCAAAGGTTGGTGCCTCATCTTGTAAGTGTTGTAGAACTTCAGGGAGTTGGTGCTTCCTTTGGATTGGTGCCCATAAAACATTGTTTTAGGTTGTTGGTAATTCCTTTGGGTTGGTGCCCATAAAATCATTGTATTAGGAAGTTGGTGCTTCTTTTGAGTTGGTGCTCATAAATCATTGTAATTGGTGTCTCCTTTGGGTTGATGCCCATAAAACTCATCGTGTCTCCTTTTGTATTCTATGACTATCTCTATTCACATATTTCTTTGACAATCAATTCATAAGGTTTTATCATTCTCATTGAAATGTCTAAAAGGGTTTTAGGTGTCAAAAGCATCTGAAGCTCAGGTAGACTCTACAATGCTAGTAAACTTCTATACACCTTAACAGGCTCCCAACCCCTAAAATGCCTAACAAAACTTAAAAAAAGATGCAAACAAGGGTATAGAGATCCTTAAAATGTTGAAAGTCCCCCTGAACTTGCTTTCAAGTCTCAAACTCCTTATATTGCTTGATAAACTCATTGAATGATAGAGCAGACTTTTGAAAGCACTGTTACAAGCTCTTGAAACCCTCTGATCTCCCTGGATGTTGACTGTCCCCTTAGATCATCTCATGACTGCCGTCCCTTTCAATGTATTCTTCATGCCAACTTTTGGGTGACTATTCCTTGAGCATTTAAGTGATTGTTCAAAATAAGGATCTTTGATGATTGTCTCTAAAGACCCAACTGCTATTTCTGCTCACTATCCTCCATTGTCTTCAAGACTATGCTTGCATGATTGTTACATACACTGTTATATAATTGTACTTGAGACTACCATGACTATTGTGACAGTCATCTCATATGACTATTATTAGACTATTATAACAATCATCTAGCATGGGTGTTAGTGCTATCTCCTGAGGACTGTTGAAGTCATCTTGATCATTCGCTGTATGATCTCTCTCTAAAGGCTCACTCCTTTATGAAGGCAAAGTAAAATTACAAACTTTGATTATCCTAGACCTTCTATAGAGATGATTGTTGTCTGGAAAAATGTATGATACTCTTGTTTATCTACTTTCTCTATGGCTACTGATCAAATAAGTGACTATCTCTTCAAAGCTGTTGATGTCTTTTGGGGTAGACCCATGTGAGAATGGTTTGATACATGAATGTCCCCTAATGGCCTTTCTTGACTATTCCTTTTCTTAAAAGATGGTTTTACTTGTGCATGATTCAACAATCCAACACCTTCTTGAAACTTTGTCTTATGCTAGACCCTTGTAGACTCTACATAGTCTTTTGATGACTGTCTTGGTTAGTCTTTAGATTGCCATTTCTTTGGTCTAGTGATGACTGTTGATAGTCATGTGATTGTCACCCTACTTGACAAGTGATTGATCTATAGAAAAGTGAGTGTTTTTATGCTCTCCTTAAGTTTGAATGCTTCTTGATAAAATTTTGGAGACTCCTGTCATGGTTTGATATGACTATCCTTATATGATTGTCAACATGTTATGACTATCATCCTCATTTTATGACCATCTTCTTTTACCTGCACACTCAAAGCAAAAATTAGAGAAAAAATAGAGGCAAGGAGCCTCTCTTCTGCTTATATGGTCTTCATTTTGGCATCATCTTGTGGTTGCATGTTTGCATCTAGATGGTTCGTTATCTCTCTTATTTCTTGCTTTGATGTTTATGAAAAGATAGCATGTATATTTGATGCTCTTACATTTATGAGTGAATGATATCTCGAGCTTTGACATCTCTCTTTCTTCCTCTTGTAGATACTTCTGAAGACAAAACTAGAGAGTCTAAAGATGGTGCAGCTACAAGTGGGGGATTCATCTTCATAGGCAATGATGGATCCCCTTCTCTTCTCTATGTTTTCTTATTTCAGATGTATATGTGCTCTCTTCTTTTCATCATTTATAGTCAACTCCCATGGTTTGTGTGGGAACTTTGAACACATTTTTCTTGTGAATAGAAGCAGTTGTTTTGTGCAATGTTTTGTTTGTTCTTCTTCTTTTGTAAAACTATCATTTGCATAAGGAAAATACATCTAAAATTTATTACTTAATACAGTTGCTTATAATCATAAGTGAATTTAGCAAATTGTGTACCTTTATCATCTGAGACTTGAACAAACTATAATGAATAGATTTGAAACAATCTGAAACTTGCAACTTACTTTCCCCTCCTATCTGCTTTTGAATGTCTCCTACTCCTGTAGGTTGTCCTTCCCATTTCTATCTAGCTCCTGTAGCAACTCTTAATGAGTTGATGCATGATTCTGGTAGAAATGATGACTGGAATGGCCTCCTACCTAGGTAGTAGGCCTTCCAAGGCCAATAGTGAGCTCTTACCCTACATTAGACTTCTTCCTTTCTTCGTGTGTTAGACACCTGATCTAGGTCTCTTCGTGTAGGTCTCCTTTAGTCTCTTGTAATAGTCATTTGTACCTGTCTCCCTCCTTAAGGTAAAAAATAACAATGTTGTCCCAACTTTGCCTTTTTGGGCTGAAACGCACAAATAGGTAATATTAAGTCCTAGAAATTATGTCCAAGACACCCTTGTAAAGGAAAGATGAACCCAAACTATCATCCAATTGTGTGGGAGCTGTTGGAAATCCCCCACAGAAGTTCCCTAACCAATCACCATTAGCCTACAGGAATCCTAGAATAGGCTAATTGTACCCACCTGTCAAACTGGCTAAGAAGGGGACATTATAGTCCGCCCTCCCCAAAATTTCTTGTTCTTAAGCAATCTCAGCTTAGGATGCTATAATATCTACTCATTGCCCAAGGTTGCATTCTCCACTGGTAAGTTTCTCCATTTGACCATGTACTCCTTGATGATCCTCTTCCTGAGATTCCTCTCCCGTGAATCAATGATAGACTTTGGAATCAAAATTAGCTTCCCTTCCTCATCCAATGGTGGAAACTTAGATGAGGGAACTATGTTGTGTCCAATTGCCTTCTTGAGCCTGGATACATGGAATACATTATGTACTCTACTACTGGCTGGTAGGTCGAACTCATATGCAACTTCTCCCACTCTCCTGGACACTCTAAATGGACCATAAAACCTAGGTTTTAGTTTCTCTGCTCCACTCATTTTGAGAGTAATCTGCCTATATGGTTGGAGCCTTAGGAAGACCATGTCCCCAACCTTAAAACTACGCTCTACTCAATGTTGATCTGCATACAATTTCTGTTGATTTTATGTTTGCTTCAAATTCTCCTTAAGCTCTTTCATGATATTTTGGCTTTCTTGCAACAAGTCCTTTGCCTTTGGTACTCTACTATCATCAAGTAGCAAATCCATGAAGCTAGGGGCATCATACCCTCTACTGCTTGAAAACATAGTTTTTGAGATACCCTTCCACCCATTTGTTTACTATTTTAGTTTGGCCATCTATCTGTGGGTGGTAGCTTGTACAAGGAGTAAGCTCAGTGCCACACAACTTGAACAACTCCTACCAAAAGAGACTTAGGAACTTGTCCCTATCACTCACAATTCCCTTGGGTATCCCATGTAACCTGAAGATCTCTCTGAAAAATAAATCTACCACCTGTACCACTGTGTATGTCATTGATATAGCGAAGAAGTGTGCAAACTTAGTCTGTTGACCACCACAAATATGCAATCCTTCCCCTATACCTTAGGTAGCCCAGTGATGAAGTCCATGGAGATGTATTCCCATTTCTGATTTGGAATGGGCAAGGGCTAAAGTAGTCTAGCTGGATAAGTGTGCTCATTCTTATTCTGCTGGCAACTAAGGCACTCCCTAACATACTTAAGGACTTCATTCTTAAGCCCTTTCCATGTGAAACACTCCCGAACCTGTTTGTAAATCGTAAAGAACCTGGGATGACCAGCCATAGGTGTGTCATGGAAAGTCCTCAAAATTTTGTCCTTAAACTATGAAGTACACACTAGGAAAATCCTCTCCTTGTAGATAATCAAGTCATTGACCACAGAGTACTTGTCATCATGTACTGTTCCCTCTATGATTCCTTCTACCCAAGAATCCTTAGCATACTCTGCTGAAATTGATCTCTCCAATCAACAGAGATCTCCCCTAACAGACACAAGTGGGGTCTCCTAGATAGTGTATCTGCTACTACGTTCTTCTTCCATTTGACGTATTCTATGTCAATGTCATATGCCTGTAGCCTACTCACCCACTTATGTTGGTGATCATTAAGGTCCTTATGGTTCATGAAATACTAATGCTATTGTGATCTGTCTTGATGATGAAGTTGCCCCCAACCAAGTATGGTCTGAATTTGGCCAATGCATGCATTATGGCCAACATCTCCCTGTCATACATTGAATAACTCCTCTCCACACCCCTGAGCTTCCTACTCAAATGCTATGGGGTGTTTCTTCTGCATCAACACTGCCCCAATCCCCTCTCCAAAAGTATCACACTCCAACTCAAAGGGCTTGGAGAAGTCTAGAATTGCCAACACAGGGAAAGTGGACATCAACTGCTTGAAGTATTCAAAACACTTCTGTGCTAAATCTGACCATATAAAAGCTCCTTTCTTGGTCAAGTCTATAAGTAGAGCTATTGTCTGTGAGAAGCCCTTGACAAACCTCCTATAGAAACCACATAGCCCAAAGAATCCCTTGACCTGTGAGAGATTCGTAGGTGTAGGCCACTCTATGATAGCCCTTATCTTCTTTGGATCAACCCTCACACCCACTACACTAATAATATGACCAAGATAAGCAAATTAGTCATGTCGAAGTCACACTTGGACTCCTTGGTATACCAAGACTCACTCTCCAGTATGCTTAACACCTCCTCAAGATGCCTCATATGCTCCTCCCAGGTTTTACTATAAATCAGAATGTTGTCAAAGAAGATCAACACAAATCTCCTCAATTGCTTCCTGAATATCTGATTCATACAACTTTGAAAAGTAGCTGGTGCATTAGTTAATCCAAATGTAATCACCAAGAACTCAAAATGACCGTAATGACACTTGAAGTCATTCTTCTCTATATTCTCCTCCCTCATCCTGATGTGATGATATCCTGATCTCAAGTCGATTTTAGAGAAGTAGTAAGCTCCGTGAAGCTCATCAATGCGAGGAATATGATATATATTCTTAATGGTCTTCTTGTTTACTGCATGGTAGTTAATGCACATGTGTATGGTTCCATCCTTCTTTTTGATGAGTACAACTACAGAAGCAAATGGGCTCTTGTTGGGTCTAATGTGCCCGATCTCCAACAAATCCTTGATGGTTTTCTCTATCTCATCCTTAATCCTCTTAGGATGTCGATAGGGTGTGGTAATCACTAGTTTAGACCCATCCTCCAACTCTATAACATGCTCAATCCCTCTGTCAGATGGCACTCCTGGTGGTATACTCTCGAACACCTTACTGTGCTTGGTCAACAATTTATGAATGTCAGGATGGTGGCTATTTTTTTGCTGTTGCAGAACTTGTAGCATGATTAGGCACTCTGTTGCCCACTCCACTTGGTCATGTCTAAGCTTTCTCTCCATTCTCTTGAGAGAAACAACTCAAGGTCCTCCATCAGATAATGCCCTAAGCACAATCTTTTTGCCATTGGATTCAATATTTATTTCCATATTGTGCAAGTTCATAGTGAACTCTCCAATAGTCATCATCTAACGCATGCCTAAGATCACATTAGTGTCACCAATGCCTACATAAAAGTCATCCTTAAGATCATACTCACCTAGCCGAATAATCAAACCAAAAATCTTCCTAGTGCATGTGAGTTTGAAGCCATCTGCTACCATCACCTTAAAGCCCTCAAACTCCTCAGTCTTGAGTCCTCGTTTTGCAATAAGCCCCTCATCTACGAAGTTGTGAGTTTCCCTTGTGTCAATGAGAGTAATTATGCGTTGCCCACCAAGAACTCCTATAATTCTGAAAGAACCAACTTTCTAAAAGCTAGAGAGTTGTGCCATCACCCCTTCACCATCACTCCTCTATTAGGATGAGTTTTTATCATCTCTACCCTTCTTATCAGATTGCTGATCTAATTTTTCAGAATTAGTGTGTTCGGTAGAAAAGTATTCAATTTGTTTGCCTTTGCCTTATTAAGGCATCTATGAGATGGGTCCCATGGTTCTCTACAATAGAAATAGAGTTTCTTCCTTCGGTACTCATTCAACTGCTCATTACTCAGCTGATTTGTTTTTTCTCTTGGTTGGTTCACATCATGTTGAAATGGCTTCTTGTCCTTGTCCTTTTTATATGGAAACCCCTTGGTCTAAAATTTACTTTTTGAAGTAGAAGACTCCATGTCTATAGCCTTCTTCATGGTTTCATGTAAAGAGAGTGGATTAAGGCCCTTGATTTAGCCTCTTAATGGATCTGTGAGTCCATCTATAAAGAGAACCACCATTATAAGCTCTAAGATATTAGTAACCATCACCGATAACTTCTAGAACTCAGATATGTAGCTGTCTACTGAACCCCATTTTTTTCAACCGGGCTAGTTCCTTAACTGTAACTCTGGGTCCTTCTTGTCAAATTTGTCAATCAACTATTAGTGAACTTTGCATATGAAGTGATCTGATCATGTCCAAGAGTGATCTTACCATAGTGCCACCACTCATGGGCAATGCTATCGAGATGTAGGGTAGCATAGGTAATTGCCTCCTCTTCTGGCATAGGACAAAGATGAAGGAAACTATCTAGCTTCTGCATCCATGCCCTTATTGTTGTCTTCCCTGACCCATCAAAATATGGAATGTTTAACTTATTCACCTTTTTCTGTAACTCATAGTTCTGTTGTCTAGCACCCCTGTTGGGCCTATGTTTCATTCTTAAATCAGAATATTCTTGGAAAGACATCTCAGCCTGAAACTCATCACCAGAAGCCCACCAATATCTAATAATCACATCATGAAACTCAAACTGGGTAGGCTCAGAATCTAGTGTATTGTGTTATGGGATGAAGGTAGGTATGCCAAGTCTAGCATATGTTGTGTACTGGTTAACTGTTCTATTATTAACATATGCTTCCCCATAATTTCTTCTATCCTCATCATCTCTATTCTTGTTCCTGTCACCATTGTTGTCTTCAACGTTGTTCATGTTCCTATCATTGTTGTTTCTAGGATTCCCCAACACTTGGTTAGCTAGAAGGTCGAGAAGATGATTAAAATTGTGTTTTATCTCTTGCTGTCCCCTAGCCAAATCATTTAGAATATCTTTGGTATAGGGTTCTTCACAATCTTTGTCACCCATCCCTACCTTTACTTTGTCAACACCTGCGAATGGGTCTATGTGTGGAGGTACCTCCAGATTCTGTTGTGACCTATTTCTTCTCAAATAATATTGATGTGTATTGGGATGTTACTCACTGATTACTCTGCATGTTTTTTTAATTGACCTCATAGGATGGGAAGATGGGCTGAGCTTTGATACCACTGTAATATGGACCCTATTTATAGATTTTCTGTGACCCAAATTTTTTCTGTTTGTTGTGATGTTTACAGCTGATGGGTTAGAGTGTTTGTTTGTAATTTTATCATTCAATGGTGCTTAATTATAATGAAATACATAACATGCAAGCATACCCATATGAACAGATTTGCATAAACAACTAAAATAATAAATACCCAGTTGCTAAAAAGGTATTAACTTCAATTAACAAACATACCCAGTTATAGATTTACAAATTTGCAGGTCTGATATGTAATGACTAGTAGATGGATTGCTACAAAACACCTCCAGGTGATACCAATATGCATTTCTCCCTTCAACAAATACAAGATAGTGGAGTAGAAACCCTAGGTGCCTCCATAGCAAGTGGAAAATGACTCCAAAATGAGGCATTTGGCCTCCCAAAGCCTCCACATCCCTACTGTAGCTGCTATATGGCCCTGCTATAGGTGATAACAACAACTAAACACTTCAAAACTCCTTCAAACTATAGTCTCCTTTGTGTGCATTCTATTATCCCGAGATGAGGAAGTTCTTACACCAAAAACCTAATGAAAAGAGGTCTCTAAACCCTCAAAAGAACTCCTCATAGCCTAGTACGACCTGTACTATGGATCGTACGACCAACAATGTGTGCCAAAATAGTTTCAAAATGCTTTAAAATTATCTTCAATCTGCTATTTCATTATTCTTCAATGGTTGCTCACAAAATCTGCATTAAACCCTGCACAAAAACTCTCTAAAATCATCCAATGAAATGCAAGCGTAATCCCTGAATGATACTACCAGTAGACCCTTCAGGTGATGTCTCTCAATCACATAGAAGGTTTTGTTTATAGAGGATTTCATCCCTACAAACCCTTGGAAATTCCAGTTTCAAGCCAAAGCTCTCCAAAACAGTACACGGCAATAGTTGAGTGAATGAATGCCTAAAATGAGTTTTCTTTTTTTCCTTTTATTCTCCTCATCCCAATGCCCAAGATGAATATTTTATTTTTAATGTCTTTTAAAACTCCTTATATTCCCTTAAGTTAGGCACAACACAACTTTGAAACAACTTATAACTCCCTTATAAGTCACTTCATTTTATAAAGTAACTTATACCTTTATAAAGATATTATAAGCTAAATATTTAATTTAACTTAAATATCGATAATTAAAATATTATTTGTTGATCATTTCAAATGTCATGAGACAAGTGCTAGATTCTCCCACCAGCATTACTAAAATTAGAAATATCGAAACCAACTCCACCGGTGACCCCTGCTTGACTTACTAAAAATAGTAAGTCCTAGAAATTGTATCCAAGACACCCTCGGGAAGGAAAGATGAACTCAAACCATCATCCAATTGTTCTGGAGCTGCTGGAAATCCCCCACAAAAGTTCCCTAACCAATCACCATTAGCCTATGGGAACCCTAGAATAGGCTACTTGTACCCACCTGTCAAATTGGCTAAGAAGGGGACATTACAGGTGACCTAAATGCTCATTCTTTTTTTTGAACATTGCCAAAGTAACCACTGAGGTTGAATAATATCTAAAGGATTGATATTGGTGGATAAGGGTTATTGGGAATTGTCAAATCCATTGATGGACTATCACAACGAGTTTAGTTAATGTTTAAGTCCAATTTGCCCATGCTGAAGGTTGGAGTTTATAAGGCCATTGGCATTGTTGTAACTTAGTTGTTGAAAGAAGTATGTAGATATAAATTCATGCAATGCCCTAGTGGAAGAAGACTACCTATGAGGGAAAGACTATCAGGATTGTTGTCATGTAATAGAGTAGGACAGTGATGGGCTGGTATAAGGCATATTTGAATAAGGGGCAATACTTTCATGCCTTGTTGATGCCACTCAATTGTTAAATGATGTTACCATGATCCTTGCCTCAAACCTTCATGGGAATGTGTCACCCTAAGGTTATAATGCAATATTTGATTGCCCTATAAGGAAACTTATCGAATCTTGAGATTTCCCTATACTAAGACTAAGATCACTGTGGTGAAAAGGTGAAACAAGTGATTGGAGAATAGTCAAAATAATTCAATGAGACTATTACTTGGAACTGACATCTAGATGTCTTTGCCATGAAAATTTGTATTGCAAAGTCTGTATAACCATTGTAGAGATTGCATAGAGAAGAAATGTTGAGGATATAAGGAGTAATAGGTTTTCTATTTCATGTAAGTGGGCCCAAAAAGAAGATTATGGTGCTATCCCTAAAACTGCCCAACAACATTTTCTTTGATTGTACCAACATTCTTAGTGTCTCAAATGATTAAATTATTGGATGATGTATGACATGAAGAATGAAAAGAATGATGAATATGACAATGAAGATCATGGAGAAACCAAAGAAGGCAAGATGAAACTACAAATTTGTGAAGTTGCCTATGACAACAAATTTGACAATAAAATGATCCTTGACTGATCCATGGGAAAAATGAATGTATTTTGATTTGTGTTGACTAAAAATGATTTATTTATGATGATTTTGATGCTTGAATTTATTTCTTGTAGGTTCAAGAGGTTGGAAGCATGAGGAGATTAGCTGGAGCTATCATGAAGGAATGAAAACCTAGAGATATCCTGTTGTCCCAGTCACGGAGAAATTCAATTTTCACTCTCAAACGACTGGTGTACCTACAAAATGGATTCAAGATGATGTCAAAAATGATGAGGACAAATCCTAGGAGCTGTAGAAACACAAAAATCAGACTTACACTACTGTTGTACATGCACATTTAGAGCTAGAAATGGTGGGAAATGATGGGATAAATGACATGCAACTGATGGAGGATGAATTGTACCACATTATACCTAATTTCCAGCCTTGTTCATGATTGATACAATCTTCCATGAGAGCCCAACATTCTATTCTAGGTTTGAGATGGAGATTTGTGATGGAAAAATGGTAGAAATATGAAGAACAAAGGCTGGAAATGCATTGTTTATGATAGAATTGGATACCTACAACCACATATGATGGAGAAAATGACTTGCTATAGTTGCACATGTTCTTTTTATGAAGATTTGTCACACTACAAGTTGTTGGAGTTGTAGTTGCAAAAATTAAATGCTTTGAGATGTAGTATCAAAAATTAAATGTGTTTAGCTTCTAAAAGTTACTTTTTGACAAAATTACAAAACTTAGTAACAAAAAGTAATGTCAAAATAAGAAAAGTTACTTTTTGATACTAAGAAAAGCTTGTTGAGAAACTTACAAGGGGATGAGGTGGAATATCTTAGGAATTACACTTGCTACCAAAGTTGACTTTGTGTATGAGCATCAAATTTGAACCATTGGATCAAATTGATCATAGCCATTGGATGTAAGGGTTAAAACTTGGTATTGTAAAGCTGATTTACATATACATATACAATTGAAAACTCATTGTAGGAAGGAATTAATTGGTGTATTCTTGGTGCTTTGAGAAAAATTCATTGAAGACATACTTGAAAGCATTTGTACTTTGGGATTTGAGAGCAAATACATCATATTTTCTAAATTTTCATGATATTCTCACAGTTTTGTCCACACCAAGTTTAGAAATTGTTGATGTTTGTCAATATTTTGAGCTTAATACAAGTTTACTTCATGGTTTCTAGTTAAGATAGTGAATATAAATTGTTGAGATTTATTGAACTTGTCATCACACAAAGTTTTTTCATGATTTCTAAACACCAAGTTGAGTATTTCTTTCATTTTTAGTTGAAGATTTATGGATATTTGATGAATTTTTAAAGTGTTCATACCACTAGTGGTTTGTTGATTGCAAATTTCTTTGTGTGGTTAACCTAAACACCCATAAATTCATCATTGATGATTGTACCTTCTTGAATCTTAATTGTTGACTTATCATGATCAAATCAAGAATGGTTAAAATGTTTGCAAACTTGTCTATCCATTGTTGAAGCTGTAATGTTTGAAAGGGTTTAAGTTTTAGTTAGTTTTCCTTATAACCTTTCTCTATCTTGCCTTGCTTTTGCAATTTTATTTTATCAAATCTAGTTAGTTTATGATTAGAATATGAATCTCAAACTTGCATAGTGCTGTTATAGAGTTAGAATTTCATGAATGCAAGTTGACATATTGTTGGTTATAGGATGAAATGATACATTTTATGGCAATATATGTTTGGATCAGTTTGTTTATACATTGACAAATCTAAAACCTAATTAGTTTATGTGCATTTTAGTCTTATGTGTTGAATTTTGTCCAGATTCATGTAAGGCCCCCTTGTTGAAACAACAAAAGATATTGAACAATTGAGTTATCTTGTGAAGGCCAAGACCTGGCTGGGAGAAACCTTGGGGTAGTCAATTTTTTATTCATTAGGATTTGATTCATTTCAAGAGAGATAAAGTACTCAATATTTTATCTAAGTTTTTGTGCAAAAACACCCATCAACAACTTGGTGCTAGAAGGAGGGCATGGATGGTAATTTTTGTACAAGCTTTTCAATTTCTTGGTTTATTGCACATTTTGAGATGAGTTAGATCTTGGAGAGATTTGGCTCAAATGGGTGGTCCTCTGTGCATACTTGGGATCCAATATGAGGCCCCTAGTCATGTATATAGCAAGAATCCTACATCTTTTCCCCATAGTGGACAAAGATCTTCACAAAATGTTGAGTATTTTAAGGGATTGATGTTTAAACATCAAATTTGGCTAGAAAATGTTAAGTGAATTTGATTTGTCCACACACGTCAAGGTAAAAATTCACAATGGTATGCAAGTCTTCCACCTAATTCCATATGTTCATGGGTCAAGTTTGAAAGCATTTTTTGTTACAATTTGATCTACACATTAGCTTGCAACACCCATTACTTCAATTTGCAGCAATGAGAAGGCAACATTTTGAGAGTGTTTTGCAATTTAACTAGAGATTTGTCATGATTTTTGAAGGGTTAAAGGTGCAAATCAATTTGTCAATCATGAGGTTTTGAAAGAGAATTATTTGTGGGGTCTTGATTTGTTGTTTAGAAAGTTGATTATTGGCTGGTCAAATGGCGTAATGACTTTAAATGATCTATTTGAGAAAGCCTTTGATTTGGCTCACAAAGGATGTGACATCACAAATCGTTTGAATGATGAACATAATGGTTATAACATGCAATTGTTTGAATTTTGTGAAAGGATGCAACCCTATATCAGCTCATATGATGGTCCTAATGAACTACAAACACCTCATGCAATTAGCTATGATAGCCACACTCAAAAGCTTCAATCAACTCATGTTACAAAATCAGGTCAACCACTTGCAAGGTCAGTTTTTAGGTTCAATTGGTCATAATTCAATTGGAAATTCATGTTATATCTCTTCTAATAATGTTACCATGGGTTTACCATCATTTTTAAGTCACATGCAGTTGTACATTCATCAAATTTGAGTGATTTTCCAAGTGGAAACAATGTTGATCAATCAAGGCAGCCTTTGAATGAAGCCAATAATGGTAAGAAATAGGTGAAAGTCATCATATAATCTATCATATTTACTTGGTTGAAAGAACTAATGATGTAACATGCATCAATGATCAAAATGGTGTAAGAAATGACGATTTCCCAACCCATCCAACCTTCCTTGTGAGCTATCCTAATGAAAGATCACCAAGTATAAAGGTTTACACATGTTCATCAAGTCTTTCTAATGGTCCTCCAACATCCACACTTGGTCAACAATTATATCATGAGGATACTTTTCAAATAGACATCCCACTCTTTCAAGAGATATTGGATAAGAAGATAAGAGAACAATTTCCTTCACTAACATTGTATTTTTTTGGTTCATCTCAAGTTTGTAGTGTACATCCTTGAGAGCCACATGGTGAGATCAATTATTTGGCCTTTCTCACAAGGTTAGATTTGCATCTAAAAGGACTACTTCCTACCTTGGAGGTATAGAAACCTAAAGTTGGATATGAGTGTGTGAGTAAAGCTTAAATGCAAGATCAAGTAGAGGCAACATAATTGGATACACATCTTTATGGGGATGCATCTATTATATCAGCTCAAGAAGGTGAGTTTGCAAGTGGTACAAATCAACCATTTTCATCAATCAAGGTCAACAAGGTGATGTATGTATTGGTAAGAATGGAGTTTCTCAATTTGTTGGTCAAAATAAACATGAAAATGAGGTTGGATGCATTGTGAATGAGTTACTAGATGGCTGTCCTAACAAGTTTGTTGAAGGTATTGCTGTTCCAAAATGGTCTAATTCTGATTTTTAGTCATGGGACAACAAAAGAGACATTAGATATGATGATGTTTTGACTCATAATGATGAGAACAAGATGAATGACAAGTTTGGCAAGTTAGAAAGTCAAATAGAAAATATAGATTAAAAATAAAATGCTTGTCAAATGATGGGTTTGGTGACTGATTTTGATGGTAAAGAGGTTGAAAATGATTTGTTTTAGTTTACTAACTATTTTGAGTATGAATTTGAGTGTGAACAGTGTTGGGAATTAAGGTGTCTCAACCTTTGTAAATTCCTAGCATTATTTATTTATTTGTATAATAATTTATTGCCTAATGTTGTAATTACTTGCACATTCAGTTCGGTCACTTAGTTGAGGTGGCACGGTGACATGTCATCTTACTTGGAATGTGACTTGGATGGGCAAGTCAAACCTACATGGATTTGGGCATCCCATTTGAGGTGGCACTAATATGCCATGTGTTGGCATCTTGTGGTGTGTGGAAGACAATATTCCATATGATAGAATCTATGACGCATAAGAGCCAAGTTTGGAGATTCCTATGACAAGTGATGACAAGTGTCGGTGAGGATCTTTGCATGAGGGAAAGGCATCTTTGGGTGCCCAAGTTGGGCTATGACATGTTGTAAGAGGAATATGCTATATTTAGCATTGTATGATGGATTCTCTTACAACATTAAAGGTTGTTATCATGGGAAAATCTATGACAACTGTAAGATGCATAAGAGAATCCGTCATAGTCTTTTTTTAGCCTGGAGCATTCCATATTGGGAAAGTCAAGTCTGTCATGTATGACAAATGTAAGGGATGTATTTGCAGCACGGACAAGTGTCCTTTGATGTGTGATAATGGCCATGTGGCCAAGGTGGACGCCTATCCCAAGATGCTCCCAATATTTGCCTTATAATATCTATATATTGCATAGTGTTTTTATAGGTACTGTTATGCTACCGGAATAACTCCAGAATTGACATTTGAAGACTCTTAGACGAACTTGTATTGCAAGTGTATTGTAAACTATAACTATTTCAGATAATACATTGTGCAGGTTTTAGAGTGTGGGATTTTTTACTTGAAACTGTTTTCCCCACGTACATCGTGTGTCTACTTCTCTCTGTCTACATTCTTGTTTTGTGTTTGTTGTTGTAATATCTCTAATATATGTTTCATATTGCTGCAATTGTAAAGGTTGTAAAGAATTTGCATACCTCTCCCCTCATTAGATTAGTTTAGGAAGCGATTTCCGCACACCTAGCTTCCTTTCAGTTGGTATTAGAGCCTGGCTAGTTTTGGTCTTAGTTGTTGGGTAGGGGTTTTTTGTACTGATCTTAGATTGAGTGGGAGTCTGTGCATAGTATTTTGAAATCTTGTTGTAGGAAGGAGATGGCAGGCACATCCGAAAGAATAGAGGTTGAAAAGTTTAATGGCAGCAATTTTAAGATGTGGAAACTCAAAATGGAAGACACGCTCATTGATAGAGACCTATGGGAAGCAATTTCCAGTGTAAAACTAGTGACAATGTCCCAAGATGATTGGGATCTCAAAGATCATAAAGCCAAGGGTCTTGTGAGACTCTATTTGACTGATTCCATCCTATTAAATGTTTATGAAGAGAAAACTAGGAAGGATTTGTGGAAGAAACTTGGCTATGTTTATCAGGCTAAATCCCTGGTAAACAAGTTGTTCCTATGGAAGAAGCTATATTCTCTGAGGATGGAAGATGGAGGATCTATTGCTGATCACATGAATGTCTTCAATATGTTGGTTGCACAATTGACAGCCGTTGGTGTGAAGATGGAGGAGGATCGATGTATGACCCTGCTTTGTTCTTTACCGGATTCATGGGATCATCTTGTTATGGCCATCGGGAGTACCACATCCACTTTCAAAATGGAAGATGTGGTGTCCTCACTGTTATCTAAAGAGATGCAGAGAAAGTCATTCGAGTCAGCCAAATAAGCTCTTGTGGTTCATGGAAGACCCAAGGAGAAAGGGAAAAATAAAGATAAGAAAGCTAGGAAGGGTAGATCCAAATCTTGTGGGAGATCCAAATCTCCTGGAAAGTCTAAGGTACTATATTGGAACTGTGGGAAAACTGGGCATTTCTGAAAGGAATGTAAAGAGGAGAAAAAGAAGAAAAAGAAGAATGTCCTAGATTCAGATTCTGGCAAGTCACAAGATGATGGTGATGCCTTCATTGTAGCCTTGGCCACCCATGCATCTAATGATGTGTGGCTAATTGATTTTGGTGAATCTTTCCACATGACCTCGCATCGAGACTGGTTCACGAAGTATTAAGAGTTTGATGGTGGAAGAGTGTACCTGGGCGACGATTCTCATTTGAAGATAGTTGGTCGTGGAAGAGTCACAATTTGATTCCCTAATGGACGAGTGAAGGGGATCTCTGGGGTTATGCACATCCCAGGCTAGGCATGGAACCTACTTTCTATAAGCAAATTGAATGATGCAGGTGTGCAAGTTGTCTTCTTGAAAGAAGGATGCAAGATGACTAGAGGAGCTATGGTGCTTGCGAAGGGTACTCGGAGAGGTACTCTATTTTAGCTGGAGGCATGCATTTCACAATGCAATAGTTCTTCTGACTCGAAGAAAAGAGTTGCATTCACTTCAACCCCACCATTGGAACCAACAACTAAAAGATTAGTTGTATCAAATTCTGATGGTAGTGCATTTTGGGTACCTAAGGGTGCTCATGCTTTGGAAGTTAAGTTTCCTGCTAAGAAGATAATGTTATGGCATAAGAGACTTGGACACATTGGTGAGAAGGGTCTTAGAACCCTGAAAAATAAAAACCTTGTTAAGGGGTTAAATGATTGTAATCTCGAGTTTGACTTTTGCGAACATTATATATATGGAAAGCAAAACCGTGTTTAGTTTTACTCGAGTTCTCATAAGTCTTTTGGTGTATTTTGGTCCAGTTAATGTTCCTTCGATCTCTAAATCTATATATTTTGTATCTTTCATAGATGACTACAATAGAAGGACATGGATTTATTTTCTTAGAAGCAAATCTGAAGTATTTAGTCGGTTCAAAGAGTTTAAAGCTTTTGGTAAAAATCAGACTAGTAAAAAGATTCAGTGTTTGAGAACTGACAATGGTGGTGAGTTTTGTTTGGTAGAGTTTGATAAGTTCTATAAAGAGCAAGGGATTGAAAGACATAAGACAACTCCATACACCCCACAGCAAAATGGAGTTGCAGAGAGGATGAACATGACACTGATGGAGAAGGTTAGGAGTATGCTTAGTGGAGCAAGCCTTGAACAAAAGTTTTGGGCTAAAGCTGTAGCCACTGCATGCTACCTGGTAAACAGGTCTCCTACATCAGCTCTTGTTGGTAAGACACCTATGGAGGTGTGGTCTGGTAAGAAGCCTTCAGGTAGACATCTTCGTGTTTTTGGTTGTGAGGCATATGCACATGTGCCTAGGGAGAAACGATCTAAATTGGAGAACAAGGATGTTAAGTGTATTTTCATTGGCTAGGGTGACAGTGTGAAAGGATACAAGCTTTGGGATCCTGTGGCTAAAAAAGTGTTGTATAGCAGAAGTGTTATTTTCAGAGAGCTAACACCTTCCACTGTTCTACAGCCAGAAGAGAAAGAAAATAAAGAGGATGTGGTTTAGTTTCCTTCTACCCCTGAGAAGATTGAACTGAATGACCCTATTGGACCTGATGATGAGGAGAGCTTTGGCAGCTCTAAAAGTTTAGAAGATGAAGTAGAACCTTCACCTCAGCCTTTGAGGAGGTCCACATGAATCAGGAAGCAACCCGGGAGGTTTGGTTATACATTGCTTGATTCTAGTTGTGCTTTTGCTTTGCTTACTAATGCTGATGAGCATAGAACTGTGACAGAGGCTATATGCATGAAAGATGCAGGTTCCTGGAAGGAGGCCATGGAAGATGAGATAGCTACTTTGGAAAAGAATAAAACTTGAGACTTGGTGCCTTTGCCTGATGGTCAGAAACTTTTTGGATGCAAATGGGTTTTCAAGAAGAAATTTGGTGCAGATGGTAGTGTTGAAAAGTATAAAGCTAGATTGGTTGTGAAGGGGTACTCACAAGTGGAGGGAATTGATTATGATGAAAATTTCTCTCCCATTGCAAAGCTGACATCTATTTAGTTCCTATTATCTCTTACAACTACTTATGATCTAGAAGTGGAACAAATGGATGTGAAGACAACTTTCCTTCATGGTGACTTGGAGGAAGAGATTTATATGTCATAGCCAGAGCATTACATAGAAAGAGGTAAAGAAAATTTGGTTTGCAAGTTAAAGAAGTCTTTGTATGGTTTGAAGAAATCTCCTAGGATGCGGTACATGAAATTTGATGCCTTTGTGTTGTCAATTGGATATCTGAGATCGAAATCAGATCATTGTGTGTATTATAAGTTTGACAATGATCGTATTCTCATTATTGCACTATATGTTGATGATATGTTGCTGATTGGGAATGGTACGAATATGATTTTTGATTTGAAGTCTTAGTTGTCAGCACAGTTTGAGATGAAAAACTTAGGGGTAGCTAGGTACATTATGGGTATGGAAATCAGAAGAGACAGAGCAAACATAAAACTTTGGTTAAGCCAGAGTAAGTATGTGAAGACCGTGTTGGATAGATTCAACATGGCAGATTGTAGACCATTGAGTGTTTTTGTTTCATTGGGGACAAAGTTATCTATGAATGATTGTCCAAAGTCTCCTTCTGAGATGGAGGATATGAGTAGAGTACCTTATGCTAGTGTTGTTGGTAGCTTGATGTATGCTATGGTCTGTAGAAGACCAGACATTACCCAAGCAGTGGGAGTCCTTAGTCAGTTTATGGCTAATCCTGGATGGGTACACTAGGATATAATAAAATGAGTGTTCAGATATTTGTGGGGTAATTCCAAGTATTCCCTACATTATCATGGTCATCCTACAGGACCTCCATATTCTGTATGTATTCGTGGATTTGTGGATTCTGATTGGGTAGGTGACATTGACAGCAGGAGATCCACCAATGCTTATGTGTTTACTATGGTCGGTGGTGCAATTAGTTGGATGAGTAAGTGACAACCTATGGTTGCTTTGTCTACAACAGAAGCTCAGTATATGGCAGAAACTCATGCTTGTAAGGAATCCCTTTGGCTTAAGAGGTTGTGTTCAGATATTGGTGTTGATGCAGGACATATTACTATTTGTTGTGACAGTCAGAGTGCCATTTTCTTAGCAAAGAATCTGACTTTCCATGCTAGAACAAAGCATATTGATGTTTAGTTTTATTTTGTGTGAGACATGGTAGAGGATGGGAAGGTGATATTGGAGAAAGTAGACACTTTGAAGAATGTTGCAGATGTATTGACGAAACCAGTGGGCACAAAGAAGTTCAGATGGTGTTTGGAGTCTATGGGCCTCTTGGCCTCTAGCAATTAAATCTTGTCATTTCTTTTGGCTCTTGTAAGGTGTTCGACAATGGGAGAATGTTGGGAATTAAGGTGTCTCAACCTTTGCAAATTCCTAGCATTATTTATTTGTTTGTATAATAATTTATTGCCTAATGTTGTAATTACTTGCACATTCAATTTGGTCACTTAGTTGAGGTGGTACAGTGACATGTCATCTTACTTGGATGGTCAAGTCAAACCTACATGGATTTGGGCATCCCATTTGAGGTGGCACTAATATTCCATGTGTTAGCATCTTATGGTGTGTGGAAGACAATATTCCATATGACATAATCTATGACGTGTAAGAGCCAAGTTTGGAGATTCCTATGACAAGTGATGACAAGTGTTGGTGAGGATCTTTGCATGAGGGAAAGTCATCTTTGGGCGCCCAAGTTGGGCTATGACATGTTGTAAGAGGAATATGCTATATTTAGCATTGTATGATGGATTCTCTTACAACATTAAAGGTTTTTATCGTGGGAAAATCTATGACAACTATAAGATGTGTAAGAGCATCCGTCATAGTCTTTTTTTAGCATGGAGCGCTCCATATTGGGAAAGTCAAATCTGCCATGTATGACAGATGTAAGGGATGTATTTGCAGCAAGGACAAGCGTCCTTTGATGTGTGATAATGGCCATGTGGCCAAGGTGGATGCCTATCCCAAGATGCTCCTTAATATTTGCCTTGTAATCTCTATATATTGCATAGTTTGGAGTTGTAGTTGCATAGTATTTTTACAGGTACTATTATGCTATCGAAATAACTCTAGAATCAACATTTGAAGACTCTTGAAAGAACTTGCATTGCAAGTGTATTGTAAACTATAACTATTTCAGATAATACATTGTGCAGGTTTTAGAGTGTGGGGTTTTTTACCTGAAAAGGCTTTCCCCACGTACATCTTGTGTCTACTTCTCTATGTCTACATTCTTGTTTTGTGTTTGCTGTTGTAATATCTCTGATATACATTTCATATTGCTGTAATTGTAAAGGTAGTAAAGAATTTGCATACCTCTTCCCTCATTAGATTAGTTTAGGAAGCGATTTCTGCACACCTAGCTTCCTTTCAAACAGTAGCTGGATTAGTCCAATTCCATGCCAAAACAAGAGGATATTAGCCCAACAAGTGAAGAAAATCATGGACAACGAAGAGAGAAGTTATTCCAATTAATACACAAGAGGTACACTCTGATTTTTTGAAGGTAAATGATCAAATTCATAACTATACCTTTTTTTATATCAAGATAAATAGTCATATCAAAACTATACAAGTGTTTTAGATGAGTTACAAGTGGATCCAAGTGAAGAAAATCAAGATAAAATATGGTTACAATATGAAATCAACAATATAGATCAAGTTTCATAAGTGGATAAAGGTCCAAAATATCTTGTTGCTACTATACATGATGATGCATAATTCCAATATGAGCCACAAGCTAAAACAAGGAAGTTTTTGCATAATTTAGATGATGTTTCTTCATTACATATGACTGATTTTAGTAAAGAAGATTTGAGTATATCATATTTCAATCATTCTAATCTCTCTTATGCTTCTAATGATGAGGATCCTCACTTGGTTAATGCTGATATGCAAGTTAAGAATATGGACAACATATTGTACTTTGAGGATAGAGGGCAAACAACCTTGCAAAATGATGATCTTGGAAGCATATCATATTCTTCATTTGACAACATCATTGACCTAGTGTCTAAATTGAGTGAAGACATGTCACTTCATGTATATTCAATGGATATATCAAACCTTACTTTGATTGATTCATGTAGGATTCATCCTGCTGATCCACATTCCGAGGTAAGTTGTCCCAATTTCTTACTTGCTTGGGAGGTTTCTTTGGAAGGTAAGGATGATCATAAGTATGTTTCTCTTCCATTTGAGCATGAAAATTTGTTAGATGATGTTGCTATTATTTCATGTACTCTAAAGTATGAATTTAGAGTTTATTTTGATAGTCCTTTAGATGATACACACATTGATTGTTCATACCAGCCACATGATGAGTTGAGAAAAGGTGAGATATTTCATGTTTTGGAGCCTAATCAAGTTGAATCTTGCATTGATATGATTGATTTATCTTCTTCTAAACATTTCAATGATTCACCAACTTATTGATTTGATTGTTATTTGCATGTACTTGATGCATGAGGGATGATCCATCATGAGTTAAGACCTCCTGAAGATAAGAGAGTATTTGGTATGATGCAACAAGTTGGTGAGCTTATATTTTTAGATGATGATACTACAAACCAGGTTGTCTCTTCCTTTTTCATTGAGTTATGATGTTTATCATTTTTATTATGGGGATTTGGGTAATAAGACATATGTTTGGATTAATTATGGGAATTATGAGTTGCCTTAATTGCTAATCTTACTTGACTTGTATCCTCAATATGAACCTAGTTTTCCTATATCCCACTTTTCAGAATACAAGGATGAGTTTGATAGACTTAGGACCTTGACATGTGCCCTATTGCTCTTACATATATTGAGAAAACAATTAAGAGAGAGTGTAGATACCTGTTTTGGTATTAACAAGCCTTGATCAAGTACACACTCCTATGTTTTATTTGGTTTGTGATCTATTATGGAGGTGTCATGGTTAGTTTTGACTCTCTTATTATGCTCATGATCATACTAATAAGACCCTTCATGGTTGAATGTTTGGTGTTTGAGGTTTTATGAATTTTGGAAAGGAAGGGTATTTGTTATTTTTAGGATGAGGTTAATGTCAATACTCCTTTTGAAAGTTTGTTCATTGTCCCATCTTCATATAAAGAGTTAAAAATGAAATCTTTTATATTTGTGGAGTCCTATGGAGTTTTAAAGTGATGAATGCATTCATAAGGTATGAATGGGTCTTATGGTTTCATTATCAATAATTTCATGTTCCTTAAAATATTGAGGGTTTAATCAAGGCCATAAACATGCAAATTATCATATAACCCTTGAAATACTCCCTAATCTATCATTCACCTCTTTAAATAGTCCTAAAACTACCCAATAAAGTCATTAAATAGTGTTTAAAGGGCCTTAAACCAATCCTAAACCTCTATAATAGGTCTTGGCACCCAAAACATTTTAAAAATCAGGTTGAGGTTTTTATTCTATTAGAACATTACTTTATATCTCAAAATTAACATCTAGAAGCAAGGATAAACCCTCCTTTACACATTTCACCCTATGTCATGTGTTATTCTTGATTTTCTTGACCTTTGAAACAAGTATAAAAATCAATTTCAACATTCTTTTTTGTAATTCCCCAAGCTTTCACATAGGACATTAGCCGAACAAACACTGAACCAACAAATTTTTTGTGTTTGCAAGTGCGACATTTACATGTCGCATTGCACTCACACACACACAAGGTGTTGCAACAAGTACAACAACACCTAAAAAGACATCACCATTGCACGATGCAAGGTGGCACAAGTAGAAGACTTCACCCATTGTGTGACAACTCATCACGATGACAAAGAGAGAGGTGGAGCTCACTCCATGACGAGGATCAGATACATGTCCACGACCTTACTCCCACGCGAACACATGGAGTAGGATGAGGGTGACATCCACCTCAGTCCATTCCATGACACAAGACATCCCAAACACAAGGGTAATGCTCACCCATGGGATAGTCCAACTAGGAGGTACGATTCCTCAACCAACTAGAATGGTCACTAGCCAAACTTGTGCAAAGGCACACTTCCCAATGCAAAATAGGGTATAATCTAAGAGTGCATATCACATCATGGAAATGAAACCAAACCACCTACGAGGCTAAAAATAGTAATTGACGCTAAAGAGGATTCATTTTAACCAAAAACATTAAGTTGTCGAACCAATTATGTCCACATGTCAAAAAGGACAAAAGCGATACAAAAGGCTATGCATGTTCGACACCAACGTCGACACAAGCCAAAGGAAAAGATAGGATCCTCGCCACCTATGTGGGATGAATAAGATCCAACACAAACATATCCATAAACATTAAATACAACATCAAATAATTGAGTCTAAACATGCCAACATAGCTAGATTCTAACATGTAAAATCTATCAAAACATGCCAACGTCCTCACAAACCGGGGCGTGGAAAAATACAAGACGATATCCAATAATTAAAATATTCAAAGGGATTCATCCTAAACATAGATGAATCATTGCCAACATCATAAATCAACTCAAAGTGTTAATTATATCTTATTACAAGGGTCTCAAAATACCTACATTACAAAGGTTACAATAATCAATAATGATAATATACAAGTGCATAAACCACCCAAAAACCAACACGCTCTCCAAGGTACAACAAGACACGAAGCACAACATAATCAACCTGAAAGAAGATAAGGAAACCATCCAACACCTGAAGATCATCATGAAGGACCAATGGGGAAATGTTGCTTGCCTCCCAACCATATTACCATTGTCGAGTGCAATAGATGTCTATGCAACTCTAGGCAAACCCCCGAGATATGGAGAAGGTGATCATGGAAAACCTGCTAAGAGCATCTCACACATCCAGGGTATACATAGAAACATATGGCATACATGCCAATCAATGCACACAACACACATGGCACAACTACCAATACAATGTATATAAACAACACATGGTAAACATCACCAATACAATGCATATAAACAATACATGGCACACTTGCCAAGCATAATAAAGTGACATCACAACATTCAAGCATAAGGGAAATAATCACACCTTTAATGAAAACCAAACAAGGCATAATTCATAGTCCATCATAGACACATATAAGCATAAATCAGGCACCACAATGCACATGCAATCACATGGTAAACATCACACGTCGAGTCAAACTCTGACGGTTGAAGAAGGAAGAGAGACCTAGGTAGTTAGGACAAGGAGTGTCAAATGAGGGCAATACTCACCTCACGGTAGAACATGAGGGCATAATCTCCTCATAGCAATCGGACACTACACCAAAGATTGCTCTTTACACCCAAACCCAAGCAAGGCGGACACTTCACCAGCACAGGTAGTTTGGTGTAGATGATCTTATTATTAAATTTTATTACCCAACGTGTTTAAATCTTATTCTTGATTAAAACTTCCATTCGATAAATTCCAACGACCTCTTTGGGCCATGGCGCATGATGGAAGCCACTCCTTTCCTACCCCTAGACCTCTTCCTAAACACCCATAGCACCAATTTGACCAATTGGGCATGGCATGGATTTCGAGGTGACAAAATCACAATTTGACAAAAACACAACATATTCTCAAAAGATGCAAAATACCATTCTAATTGGGAGACAACTCATCCCACAAACTAAAACATCAAGGAAATGCATATAAAGCAATTTTTAAGTTTTCAAAAATAGAGAAATAAGTGGCATAGATTTCAATGCACCAAAATGTCCCAAAACACGATATAGTCTCACAAGATGCAGAATTACATAATATGAAGAAGTCAACTCATCCCTCAAAGCAAATCATAAAGGAAATGCATAGAATTCAATTTTCATGTTTTCTAGAAGTGCAAAATAACCATAAGACCCTAAAAACTCCATTGGAGCTCTCTTTGGCAAATTGCAAAAGTTTGACCAATTTTCTAACTTTTGTTTTTCAATAGCTATGGATGATCTAACAACTACCCATCATAGATAACATGCCCAACAACCAATATATGCAATAAAAATGAGTTGGGGATTTCCACAGAAAATTTGCCAAGGTTTTGTCTGTATTTCTAAGTTTCCAAAATAGAAAATACATGATATAAATAAATAACTAGCTGAAATACTTTTTCTAAGTTTCCGACAACTAAGCAAAGCCATCTTCAACCATTCTAGATGGTGTGGCATGAAGGAAACAAAATAAAATAATTTAAATGAGAAGATTGGAGAAACTTACCTTCTAATACAAGAAAAAGCCAAGGAAAAGAATGAGGTTGAATGTTAGATTCAATCCACACACAAGAAGCAAACACCAAGCTCTTGAATCCAATCCAAACTCCAAGCAATTCCAAGAAAAACTCCCTTCTAAGCAATCAGATATCCATTTTTCAAGCAAGAGGGTTTCAAACAAAGGAGAGAAAATTTTGGAGAGGAAAAGAATAATGCAAAATACATATCTTTTTCCTTTTATTCCTCCAAAGACACTATTCCTTTTTTGATAATAAAATAATCCTTTAAGTGATTTAATAAATCAAATCAAAATTATAGAATTTGCACCATTAAACTATTTAATTCAACAATTAAATAATTGAATGACTCTTTAGCAAATCAAATAGGCATATAAAATAACACATTAATAATTCCATTTCACTAAAAGAGTCCAATTAATTCACTCAAAGCAACAGAGAAATAGTTAGTCAAACAAACTCAACTATTCCAAATAGGTTATTGCTATATAACTCAGTATCATTCTGAAAAGTACAAACACGCCATACTAGGCATTCAACTTTCTCATTTAATGCAATTTCTACCTTTTTACGAAAAAAAATCAAATTTTAGAATTAAACCGAAATCTCTCAAATTTGTTCCATAGGCATATAATGATGCAACAAACATTTTAACTAAAGCAGAAATAACAATTTCCAAATTAAAATCATTAATTTAATCCAAAAACACGAAAAACACGTTTTTCAAACCATTTAAAAATAAAGTGCAAAATGCTAAGGAAACATATTCAAATGATTCCAAACACAGATCACGGGTTTCCACAATATAAGGATAAGGATGAGATGGCTTAGCGTCCCATGTCAACCTTCTCCACATTTCCCACATTAGTTAACACCTGTAATTACCTACACACTCAAGTCAACCATCAAGCGTACCTGCTCCACATATAATAGCTGAAGCAACATAATCCACTCCAACATGGTATAATCACACATGATATAAAATAATCACATCCTCTATAATCATCTATGACTAGCATGATCTAGGAACATGATGCATAACGAAAACATTTCACAATGTGGGAATAATATGACAAGTATAGTAAAAATAGTGAAGTTGAAGCACTGGAATAATCTAACATGCACAATCACAATGTATGCATCCCATAATGCATAGTTGGAAACCAAATAACAAAGCACAACCCTATCAGAAACACCTTGATGCTCATGCAAAATACACCCTCAAACCCCATTGATGGCACCATAGACCTCATCGGCAAGTTCGTTGCAATGCATCAAAGATAATAATCACATAATACATTGATACACACTCAGAACATCATATAACACATGAATCAAAA
Organism: Cunninghamia lanceolata; assembly: GCA_027924645.1. Lineage (NCBI taxonomy): Eukaryota > Viridiplantae > Streptophyta > Pinopsida > Cupressales > Cupressaceae > Cunninghamia > Cunninghamia lanceolata. The sequence goes on from BSBN01001271.1 coordinate 13,984,310, forward strand.
AACACAAGGCACAAACTAGGGTGGGTATTACATTTTTTCCATATAATATATTTCCCACGTGAGAGTACTATTGGGGGGTTTTGGTATATTTTGGTTTCAAAGTCAAGCTTCATTTTGATATTCATGTTGATGTTTGAGGGAAATATAGACAAGTTTTGTTTACTCATCACCCATATTGTTTGAAGGATCCCTTGACTCTAATTTTGGGAGAAAAAATGAAGTAAAGTTTGTGATTTCTCAGGCCTAAGAGGTTATAGATCTAGATAAGACTCCAAGTTGCAGGGTCAAATGGTCTTATTTGATTTTACCAGTTGGGGTTTCACCAAAACTAGACTTATGAATGTGTGGTTAGATAGTTTGCAAATGATTATCATGGAATCTATTCTTAACATCAGGGTTTTTTGCTTACTGTGACGTTCTTGATTTATAATCTTAATAATTTTTTTTCTTATTTTACTATTGCAAGGACAACAAGGAGGAAACACATGGTTCCTTAATCCTGAATTCAAGATTATAAGGGCAGTCAAGCATCTGATGAAGTGTGTTACTTGGAGATTATGGGATCAAGCCAAAGGGGACCGGTCCTTTATTGTTCCATCTCATCATCTAGAGTTATTATTCCAATGAGTAGGACTGTCCCACATAAGAGGATCTATATATCTGTAGGACATTTAGCATCACTGAAGTTCAAAATGGTCTTTCACTTGCATCCAAAGCCCTAGGTTTAAATGATAGATAATTTGAAGGTCAAGATCCCTATACTATCCTCAAGACTATCATGTGTCAAGGTATTGGCATAAGGACTCTTAAATTGTGAACATGATGACTGTCCACAAGCATCATGATAAGAAAAAAAAGACAGTCCTCCCTGCATCTTTTCATTTGGATCCATCACATTTTTTTACAATGGCATGTGTTTAAATGATCATTACACTCAGGCATATCTAAGAAGAAACTATAGAAAGCCAGGGCTTGATTGCTCAGGGCAATCCATCAAACCCTAGCTATGATGAATCTCATTTTGTATGGAAGAAGACTGAGGGGGTAAATGCTGTCCTAATGTCCTAATGCCTTTAAGCCCCAAGTCTTGTCTTTGAAATGAATGCTCTGGTGTATGAATTAGAACTTAAAGGTGTCAAAGGTGGTGAAGAGGACAACAGGGACTATCCTGATCACAATTTGCATCAAGAGACATACCTAGGAAATAAAGATAATGATGTTAGTTATTGTTCATTAAACCAAACCTCCAACCTTGTCTACCACTAAAAATGGTCATGAATTTAGAAAGGCAGTTAGAGGAGATTGTTAATGTGAGGATTTGACTAACTAAAATGAATGGGAGGATCTTGATACTAGTCAATAATAGAGAGGACAATGGGGACTATGTTTTGGTATGTCATTTGATTTGTTGAGGATGGTTATCATTGAGGCCTTCATATACCTTACATATAGTGAAGATAAAACTATTTGTGTGATGAGTACTTATAATTAGTGATGGGACACCTATGCCAACTATGTACATATTTGCTTATTGTCAGGACAAATGCTGCTCCAAGGCAATTTTGATTGTTGAGAGTATCTTTTTCTTGTTCAAAGAAAATATAGATCAATCTGAGTAAATTTTGAATTGACACTATAGAAGACAGGTATGCAGAGAGAATTTATGTAGTTGCCACTGATCATAGTGTTGACCTATTTTTCCCATTCCCAGAAAAATAGTCCAATCTTGAAAATATTGAAAATCTTTTCAAATTCCTTAAGTGCCTAGTATTCTTCTATTTTAGGGTGTTTTCCTTGTAAAAAATTCCCAAATTTCCCTAAAGAAAATCCCCTTAAAAAACCCAGAAAAACCCAAAATTTTCTAAGTCTTTGCCTTAGTTTTCTGGCCTTAGTTGGCAAAAAGTCTAGTTCGCAAATTTGTCGATTTGCTGAAGGGTTGATTCACGAACTAAGGGAAGGAAGCAGAAAAGGAAGCAAGTGAAGGGGGCTTCCATTTATCAGCAATTTTCAAAAGGTTTGAAAATTCCAAGGTTCACCAATAAAGCGAACCATTGACGGAAGGGAAAGCATTCTTCAAATGGCTAAGGCAAGAGAGAAGAAGGCCTTAGTCGACCAAGGCAAAAGTTAGCGAACCAAATGGTTCACTGATTGGTAAATGCACTGACTGAAGGAGCAATGTGGGAGGCCAAAAGAAGAATTTGAGAATCGGCTAAGTAAAGAAAATGAAGGGAACTCCTTTATTAGCAAATCAGGGAAAGTTTGAACTCCCCAAACAGTTTGAAATTTCCCAAATTCATCTATATTCTTTTGCAAAAGTCAAGAAAGGAAAAAGAGAAAGTGGCATGGTTCATGAAAGCAAAGTTTTGCCAATCAAGAAGAAAGTGAACAAGACAAAGCAAAGGGCAAAGTTTGTAAAAATCAAGATTTATCGATAAGGCAAAAAACAATCTTGGTTTGAAGAACTGGAACTTTGACGACAAAGGGAGAAGGCAAGCCAAGTTTGGAAAAGTTAGGATTTATCGATAAAGAAGCAAGCAAGCTTGGTTCTAAAAGATGAAGTTTTTCTGCAAGATAAAGGAAGAAAAGGGAGGAACAAGACAAAGTTTGATAAATCAAGAAATTGCCGATAAAAGAAAGAAATACAAAGAAGAGCCAGAGATAGTTTGCAAAAATGAACTTTTGCCAACTGAAGAGAAGAAGCATAAATGGTTCTTGAAGGACAAATTTTTCCGATAAGGAAAACTAAAGGAAGAATTTTAAGTAAAGTAGAAATCAATGAAAATAGAGCTTGTAGTATAAATGTAAGCTTTAAATATTTGAAATTAAATATTTAATGTGTTGTAAAAGCTTTGCACAAGGTTTTCGTGGGAAAATACATTTCAAATATCTCCTTCAGCCATTAATGCAAATTGGATCTTCTCAGCTACTCCATTTCTAGATATTTCACATTTATTGTTGCAGATGATGAATCAACTTCTTCCATTAAGGCAACAAATATCTCCTATCTACTTCAAGACTCAAGATATTCTCTGCACTTATGTTTTGCAGACAGATATTCCTTTTGTAGAAATATCTTCTAACAGGCCCATGGGGCAAATTTATTGTAATGAATGAATTGGGTCAATGAATGAAATGCTATATATGCATGAAAGAAAGATGTAATGAGGGTTGGATACAAATATTATTTTTGTGTTCAAACAGAACCATCCTCTGCTATAACTGTGCCTTTTAATCAATACACACTATGTTTTTTACCTTTTCATGTTGTTCTTTAACTCTGTGTAATCTAGAACTCTTTGTTTGTGACTGTTTATTTCCTTGCAAATCTGTTATGTTCCTTACCTCTGTTAAAACCTGCAAGGTTTGTGTGAGTTTATCAGCTATATTTCAATATTCTGTGCATTTTAGCTTTGTGGGTGTTCTATACTCAAACCTGGTGTATCACCTTTACATTTTCAATTTCTCCTTCTTCCCCTTTCCCAATGGTGATTAGATTAGGTTTAGTCTTAGCACACTCCAAATCTTATATTCAGAAAAGGAACCAGCATTTCTCTAGAGGTTTGAATCCCTTCGCAGGGTCCCACACCTGGAAATCACTCCAATGTTTCACTAGATTGTTGCAACATAAAACTTCAATATAGGGTACAAATTCAAGTGATAATAGTTTCTGGCACACCCAGTGGGACTAGTCTGATGATCCTCATCATCCGTTAAAGAGTTTTGGTGTGCTCTTTTATGTTCTTTCCATTCAGGGTAGTCTCTCCAACACCATGGCGAATCTACTGATCAAATCTACTGGTGAAAGCAATCCAAGTGCCTAAAGAGCTTCAACAATCAGGATTCAGAGATACTCCTAGTCTAATTGCTTTTAGAAGCATTTCAATCACCTAGCAACTCCCTGGTATGAGTCTATTTTTCAAAAGGGTAGATCTGTTTGCTCTTTTTCCCATATTGTTTGAATGATTTATGTTTCTCTTCATGCTATATTATGTCAAACTACTATGGAAGCTATGAATATCAACACCTACATGATGCTTATTCCCCTCCATCTTGTCAAAATACAAGTCGTTGGCCTCCATATCAACCATTTCAAGCCCCAGATAGCTCTGGTTTTACGCTGTATTGCCCTGTTTCAAAAGAATATCAGCATCCTTACAACACTTGCCTCCCACCCACCCCTACTTAGTCTTCTTGGCAGCCTCATAATGCTTATTATCAACCCCAAGAAGACTATTTTGATCCTAGCTAGTGTAGTTACCCTTCTAATGAATTCCAAGATGTTGACAATGTGAATATTTATGCGTTCAATGATCTCATAGGCATGTTCATAGAGTTTAATAGACTTTTGGATGATAAGAGAAGAAAAAGAGGGTATAATCCACCTCAACAAGACTATCATTTTAACATAAAAAACATTAATGATCTGAAGGAGGTGTTCCTAGGATTGCAAAGGGATTGGGATGAGTTTCATGGATTGATAGAGTATGAACAATAGGAATAGGAGGCACCAAAAAGAGCTTTTCAAGAAAACCTTGTTGTGCAGATTGCAACTCAAGAACAACATATAAGGGAAATAGTCCAATCAGTTCCATCCATTCCCAACTTCGGACAACCCCTCCCTTCTACCTGAGTTCAACCTGTAGTAGAAGTAACCCCTAAATTCCAGATCCCAATCTTTAGGCAAGGGAATTCCTCTCAGCCTCTAGAACCACTTTCTAGTTTCAAAATCCCAAGTTTTAGAGTCTCCCTCCCTCCACAAGACTTTGTTCCCATGCAAACCTAGTTTATCACTCCCCAAGAACATTCTTTCCCAATAACCCTCTCCCATCTAGGAAATTCAATAAAACATTCGGGCCTCTTGCCCTGACACCATTTCGATTTTCAAAGGTGGACCTGTCATCTACCAGGCCAGTTGGGGTGATGAGCCAAAGGTAGAGGTGGATGAAAAAGAAACCAATGAGGAACAGTCTGTTGTTCTTACACTAACAGAGGTAGAATTGTTTGAACCTCTTACACTTGTGGGTAATATTAATTCAAATAAGGGGTTGAATCCCCTAGATTTTAGTTCTTTTGAAGCTTTTTCTCATACATCTGATCAAGTAAACAAGGATGAAATGCAAAGATTGTATGGGGAAAGCCTTTAGCTATAGAGACAACTTGAACTGAATCCAGTTGAGTTGCAATCAGAGAATGAGGAACTTTATGATGATGGGGATTCCTTGTACACTCCAGAGGTTGCTATAGAGGCTATCCCACTTGGCGGTGCAATTCTTTTTAGTGAGATGCCTTGTTTTGTTGAAGGGGAAGAATACACACAAATGCTTATGCCTATATCAGTAAAGGATTTACAGTAACATGGAGACATTAAAAACAATAGTGAGTTGCTGGCACATGGGGCCACGAATAGCAATGAGATATCATCTCATGGGGAAGCGCATATGAGCATCCCTATACTGAAGAGTGCAGAGGACTTGGAGGAGGCTCATTTTTGGGATGAGCTTGATGTCTTCTGCTCAAATCTGGATAGTAAATCAAATCCTCTTAGTGAGGTAGATTATGAGTAGTTTCAACAGTTGGAGGAGGTAGTCTTTCCTCTAATTGATATGCCAGAGCATTTAGACCAATAGAAGGTTACAAAATTAGAGAATGAACATGAATGCAACAGTGATGACTTGCATACTATTTCAAGGGGATGCCCTATCAAACATCTGGCCTAGCTAGAGATATATGAGAAATAATCCCTACTTGTCATGCTCACTCCTGAGCATGAAGTTGAGAACCAAGGTCAGAGAAATCAACCCACTTACTCACCTCCTAGCAGCTGCATCAACAATCAATTCATGTGGGTAAGTGAGTTTGATTTTACTCTCAGGGTGCATCTCATCATTTTATTGGATGCTCACTCTTTTTCTACATCTTATTAGATGTCTATAAGTTGGGGAAGCATTGTAAGTTGATAAGAAAAGGTAGCTACTTTCAAGAACAAGTTAATGGCTTTGTTTAAGTCAGATTTTTGGTTGGCTAGTTTAGGTTTAGGATAGGTTTGTTTCTGTTTTAGTTTTTCCCTTTTCCCTAAGTGCTTTTGCACAAGTGGCACTCTCATTAGGAGAATTCAGGCCATGTTTCCATTTTTGATGTTGTTTTGAAGGTAGGGTTTCAGTTGTTTTTGGCCTATTATAGTCCCTTTTTTGACTCCATGCCAAATGGATACTTAAGGCCACTAGTTCTTTGTTTAGCAAAAAAAACATCCTTAAGAGGTCGCCAAAATGTTGATCTATTTTTCCCCTTCCTAGAAAAATAGTTCAAGCTTGAAAATCTTGTTGAATTCCTTAAGTGCCTAGTATTATTTTGTTTTCAGGGTGTTTTCCTTGTAAAAAATTCCCAAAATTCCCTAAGGAAAATCTCCCGAAAAACCCCAAAAAATGTAGAATTTTCTAAGTCTTTGCCTTAGTTTTTTGGCCTTAGCAAAAAGTTGGGTTCACAAACTTGCCGGTTCACTAACCAGTTGATTCGCCGACTAAGGGAATGAGGTAGAAAAGGAAACAAGTGAAGTAGGCTTCCCTTTATCAGCAATTTTCAAAAGGTTCGAACTTGTCAAAAGGTTAAAAAATTCCAAGGTTCTCTGATTAGGCTAATCACTAATGGAAGGGAAGGCATTCTTTAAATGGCTAAGGCAAGAGAGAAGAAGGCCTTAGTCAGCTAAGGAAAAAGTTAGCGAACCAAATGGTTCATCGATCAACAAGTTCACCAATTGGCGAATGTGTTGATTGAAGGAGCAATGTGGGAGGACAAAAGAAGAATTTGAGAATCAGCTAAGTAAAGAAAAGGAAAGGAACTCATCTATTGGCGAATTGGGGAAAGTTCAAATTCCCCAAATAGTTCAAAATTTCCCAAATTCACTGATAAGGCAATTCTTTTGCAAAAGTCAAGAAAGGAAAAAGAGAAAGTGGCATGGTTCACAAAAGTGAAGTTTTGTCGATCAAAGAAGAAAGTGAACAAGACAAAGCAAGAGGTAAAGTTTGTAAAAATCAGGATTTGCCGATAAGGCAAAAAGCAAGTTGGTTCGAAGAATTGGAACTTTGCTGACAAAGGGAGAAGGCAAGCCAAGTTTGGAAAAGTTAGGATTTACCAATAAAGAAGCAAGCAACCTTGGTTCAAAAAGATGAAGTTTTATTGATAAAGGCAGAAAAGGGAGGAACAAGCCAAAGTTTGATAAATCAAGAAATTATCAATAAAAGAAAGAACTAAAAAGAAGAGCCAGAGATAGTTCACAAAAGTAAACTTTTGCCGACTAAAGAGACAAACTGAAGAGAAGAAGTAGAAATGGTTCTTGAAGGACAGATTTTATCGATAAGGCAAAATAAAGGCAGAATTTTAAGTAAAGTAGAAATCAATGAAAATAGAGCTTGTAAGATAAATGTAAGCTTTAAATATTTAAAGAGTTGTAAAATCTTTACCCAAGGTTTTGGTGAGAAAATACTTTTCAAATATCTCCTTCAACCATTAATGCAAATCAGATCTTCCTAGCTACTCCATTTCTAGATATTTCACATTTATTGTTGTAGATGATGAATTAGTTGCTTCCATTAACGAAACAAATATCTTCGAGCTACTTCAAGATTCAAGATATTCTCTGCATTTATGTTTTGCAAATAGACATTCCTTTTGTAGAAATATCTTTTGACAGGCCCCTAGGGTGAATTTATTGCAATGAATAACTTAGGTCAATGAATGAAATGCTATATATGAATAAAAGAAAGATGTAATGAGGGTTGGATACATAGATTATTTTTGTGTTAAAAAAGAACCCTCCTCTGTTGTAACCGTACCTTTTTAATCAATACACATCATGTTTTTAACCTTTTCATGTTCTTTAACTCTGTGTAATTTAGAATTGCTTTGTTTGTGAATGTTTATTTCCTTGCAAATCTATTATGTTCCTCACCTCTATTAAAACCTGCAAGATTTATGTGAGTTTATCACCTGTATTTCATTATTCTATGCATTTAATCTTTATGGGTGTTCTATATTCAAACCTGGTGTATCACCTTCACATTTTCAGTTTCTCCTTCTTCCCCTTTTCCCAACAGTGATTAGATTAGGTTTAGTCTTAGCACACTCTAAATCTTATATTCAGAAGAGGAACCAACCTTTCTCTAGAGGTTTGATTTCCTTTGCAGGGTCCCACACTTGGAAATCACTCTAATATTTCACTGGATTGTTGCAACACAATGCTTTGACACAGGGTGCAAATCCAAGTGACAACACATAGGTTAGTAGGATGATGATCAAGTGTAGAGAAAGACTATTATAGTGAGAAGGGATAGTGATGAACAAATATGGGCAAGTTTGAGATGATGAGGTAGTCATCAAAATACCATGAAGGAGAATGGTAATAAAAAAATCATAAGTTGATGATAGCCACATGGTAGTTATTGTGAATACAGTCCAACACTTGACTTATAAAGGAGATAATCATGTTATATCCTACTTGCAAGGCAGTGAGAAGCTAAAAGTAGGTCAAATACCCATAAGATTGTCCCAGGTATTAGAACAGTTGAATGTAAAGAGAACTCTTGAGGAGACAAAGGCATATATGTGAGGAGATTTGTATTTATCATAAAGTCCTATTTTCATCAAGATCAAAGAGTGACACAGGATCCTGGATGGAGGTGGAAAAGAATATTGTTGTATGGTACAATCCAAAGAACTGTCACTTTGATTAAATGGAAGTTTTAAATGTGGGCAGAGGTAAAGCTTGAAGGATATAGTCAAAATCCTTGTTCTAACCACACCCTAGTCATCAAAATGATCTCCTTCTGGGTCAATAGGGTAATCTCCATCATGGGATAGTTATAACAAGTCTGTGACAAATTAAAATACAATCATAAAAACCCACTATCACACTTAGATGTTGCCATAAGGAGACCTAAATGCTCATTATTTTTTTTGAACATTTCCAAAGTAACCATTGAGGTTAAAGAATATTCAAAGGATTGATATTGGTGGATAAGGGTTATTGGGGAATTGTCAAATCCATTGATGGACTAACATAATGAGTCCAGTTAATGTTTAAGTCCAATCTGCCCATGATGAAGGTTGAAGTTTATAAGGTCATTGGCATTGTTGTAAGTCAGGTGTTGAAATAAGTATGTAGATATAAATTCATGCTATGCCCTAGTGAAAGAAGACTATCTATGATGGAAAGACTGTCAAGATTGCTATCATGTAACAGAGTAGGATAGTGATGAGCTGGTAAAGGGAAGATTTGAATTAGGGATAGTATTGTCATGCCTTGTTGATGCGACTCAAATTTTAAATGATGTTACCATGATCCTTGCCTCAAACATTCATGGGAATGTGTCACCTTGAGAATATAATGCATTATTTGATTGCCCTATAAGGAAACTTATCAAATCTTGAGACTTCCCCTATACTGAGACAGATCACTGTGGTGAAAAGGTGAACCATGTGATTGGAGAACAATCAAAATAATTCAATAAGACTATTACTTGGAATTGACATCTGGATGTCTTTGCCATGAAAACTTGTACTACAAAGGATATATAACCATTGTAGACATTGCATAGAGAATAAATGTTGAGGCTCTAAGGAGTAATAGGTTTGCTATTTCATGTAAGTGGGCCCAAAAGGAAGACTATGGTGTGTCCCTAAAACTACTCAACAACCTTTTCTTTGACTGTCCCAACATTCTTATTGTCTCAATTGTTTAAATTCTTAGATGATGAAACCCTTAATGAAATGAAGAATGAAAAGAATGATGATGATGACAATGAAGATCATGGAGAAACCAAGTAAGACAAGATGAAACTATAAATTTGTGAAGTTGCCTATGGGAACAAATGTGACAATAAGTTGATCCCTGACTGATTCATGGGTAAAATGAATGTATCTTGATTTGTGTTGACTAAAAATGACTTATTTATGATGAATTTGATGCTTGGATTTATTTCTTGTAGGTCCAAGAGGTTGGAAACATGAGGAGATCAATTGGAGCCATGGAGGAATGAAAATATAGAGACATCATACTGTCCCAGTCATAAAGAAATTCAATTTTCACACCCAAACCACTGTTGTACCTGTAAAATGGAGTCAAGATGATGTCAAACATGATGAGGACACATCCCAAGAGCTATAGAAACACAAAAATAGACCTAAACTACTGTTGTACATGCACATTTAGAGCTAGAAATGGTAGGAAATGATGGGATAAATGACATGTAGCTGATGGAGGATGAATTGTACCACAGTATACCTGATTTGTAGCCTTGTTCATGATTGATATAGCCTTCCATGAGAGCCCAACTTGCTGTTCTAGGTCTGAGATGGAGATTTGTGATGGAAAAATGGTAGAAATATGAACAAAGGCTGGAAATATATATTTTATGATAAAATTGGACACCTACAACCACATATGATAGAGAAATGACTTGCTACAGTTGCACATGTTCTTTTTATGGATATTTATCACACTAAAACAAGTTGTTGGAGTTGTAGTTGCAAAAATTAAATGTTTGGAGATGTAGTATCATAAATTAAATGTTTTTAGCTTCCAAAAGTTACTTTTTGACAAAATTACAAAACTTAGTAACAAAAAGTAAATGTTAAAATAAAAAAAGTCACCTTTTGATAGTAAGGGAAGCTTGTCGAGGACGTTACAAGGGGATGAAGTGGAATATCTTAGAAATTACACTTGCCACCAAAATTAACTTTGTGTATGAGCATCAAATTTGAGCCATTAGATCAAATTGATCATAGCCATTGGATGTAAGGGCAAAAACTTAGTATTGTAAAGCTGATTTACATATGTATACAACTGAAAACTCATTGTAGGAGGGAATTAATTGGTGTATTCATGGTTTTTTGAGAAAAACTAATTGAAGACATACTTGAAAGACTTTGTACTTTAGGATTTGAGAGCAAATATATAGTATTTTTTGAATTTTCATGATATTTTCACGGTTTTCTCCACACCAAGTTTGGAAATTGTTGATGTTTGTCAATATTTTGAGCTTAATGCAAGTTTACTTCATGGTTTCTAGTCACGATAGTGAATAAAAGTTATTGATATTTGTTGATCTTGTCATCATACAAAGTTTGTTTCATGATTTCTAAACACCAAGTTGAGTATTTCTTTCATTTTCAATTGAAGATTCATGGATATTTGATGATATTGCAAAGTGTTCATACCATTGGTGGTTTGTTGATTGTAATTTGCTTTGTGTGGTTAGTTTGAACACCCATAAATTCACCATTGATGATTGCACCTTCTTGAATCTTGATTATTGACTTATTATGATCAAATCAAGAATGGTTAAAATGTTTGCAAACTTGTCTAGCCATTGTTAAAGCTGAAATGTTTGAAAGGGTTTAAGTTTTAGTTAGTTTTCCTTATAACCATTCTCTATATTGCCTTGCTTTTACACTTTATTTATCAAATTTGGTTAGTTTAGTATTAGAATAAGATTCTCAAACTTGCATAGTGCTATTATAGAGTTAGAATTTCATGAATGCAAGTTGACATATTGTTGGTTATAGGCTGAAATGATACATTTTATGGCAATTTATGTTTGGATCAATTGTTTATACATTGACAAATCTAAAAACTGAATACTTTATGTTCATTTAATCTTGTGTGTTGAAGTTTGTCTAGATTCATGTAAGGTCCCTTTGTTGAAACAACAAAAGACATTGAAAAACTAAGTTACATTGAAAAACTAAGTTATCTTGTGAAGGCCAAGACCTAGCTAGGAGAAACCTTGGGGTAGTCAATTTTGATTCGTTGGGATTTGATTCCTTTCAAGAGAGATAAAGTACTCAGTATTTTATGTAATTTGTTGCGTGTGAAAACACCCACCAACAAGTTGATTGTGCTTTTGGTGCATAAGGCACCCATTGATTTCTTGGCTTTTCCACTAAGGGACAAGTAGCTTTGGGCTAGATCAAGTTAGGTATACATTTTTGCTACTTTGGAGAAGCAAGTGAGGTAGTTAGATTGCACTAGTAGTCTACTTGATGTAGATGTTATCTTTTTATTTGCATAGATTTCATCCTCATACTAAGAGACTAAATCCAATTTAGGTGTTGTTTGATCTGTCACAATTGAAATCCCTTACATTTGGGCAACAAGAGCTACATTTTATCTTTCTTCCTAGAGGCCTTGTTGGGGGTTGCCTCTAGGACAATACTAGGAGCACAAATGGCTGTACAAGTGTAACACCTAGTAATTTGGTCTTCAACTAGATTGTTTTGTACAAGGAAAAAGTCTCTTGTATTATTATTAGGGAGGACTTGTTGCGAAGGCTTATAGACAAGAATAATTTGGGTGTTAGGGGCATGCTTGGAATATCTACTATTTTGTTTTTGTGGTCTATACCCCTAATTGTTTTGATAATAAGGTATGGGAGAGGGAGCAACTTGTTGTCCTTTTATAACATTTAATTCATTGAAGACTACTCTTAGGATACCGTTGACATCCCTTAATTCCTTAGTTATTTGAAAGGCATACTGGGAAGCCTTAGGAACATGGGTTCTAGGTGTATGCACATGTGTATAAATATCATGGTATAATGGCATGGATAGCCTTGGTGAAAGTTTCCTTTCTTGTATTAGGCTATTCTCTATGGTTAAATATATATCATAAGCTACTACTAAGTCAATGCCTACCTTAGATTGGAACATGAAAACTATCTTTGGATTGGAAGATTTGAAGAAATATAGAAATGCCATTTGAGAAATAACATTATTTTCTCTGGTGGAAGTTTTATCTCTAAAGCATGAGCCCCCTTAGGTACCCAGAAAACATGACCATTAGAAGTAGATGCAACACACATCTTTGATGTTGGTTCCAATGGTGAAGGTGAATATTCTACAAATCTCTTCATTGCAAAAATAAAAGAATTATTACATTGATTGTACATGCATCTAGCTAAAATAGAGTGCCAATTCAAACACCCTTAGCAAGCACCATAACTCCTCTAACCATCTTACACCTGGCTCAAGAAAGAAACCTACACACTTGTATCATTAATTTTACTTACAAAAAGTAGGTTCCATGCCGAACTAGGGATATGCAATATACCATTGACCCCCTTCACTCATCCATCAGGGAATTAGATCAGGACTCTTCCATAGCCAACAATCTTTAGATGAGAATCATCTCTAAGTACAACTTCCCACCATCATATTCTTTATATTTTATAAACCAACCATGATGTGAGGTCATGTGGAAAGAGGCACTAGAGTCTATCAACTAGACACCGAGTAGCCAAGGTAGTGACAAAAACATCACCATCATCTTAGGATGATCTGTCAAACTCATCATCAGAGTCAACCTTTTTATTATTATTATTATTATTATTATTATTCTTATAGTCTCTTCTAAGGTGTCTAGCTTTTTTGTAGTTCCAACATTTTTCCTTGAACTTACCAGGAGATTTGGATCTTTGACGGGATTTGGATCTAGATTTATCTTGCCTCTTGTCCTTCTTCTTTGCTTTTTTTGTGGATCTTCTATGAATTGCTAGGGCCTCCTTGGCCAATTCATAAGTCTTCCTTCTTAATTATTTAGAAATAAAAGGTGCAACCACTTCATCTGTATTGAACTTGGTGGTAGTGCTCCCAATGGCCATAACCAGGTGGTCCCAGGAATTTGGTAAAGAACATAGATAAGTCATACAATGATCCTCCTCCTCCATCTTCACTCCCATAGTGTGCAACTAGGTAACTAACATATTAAAGGAATTTAGATGTTTATCCATAGACCCACCATCATCCATCCTAAGAGCATACAACTTTCTCAATAAAAAGATTATTCACTAGGCATTTAGCCTAACAAATTTCTCCAAGCTTCTTCCAAAGATTTTGTTGTGGTAGTCTCTTCATGCACATTTAGCAACACTGAATCAACCAAACTAAGTCTAATGAGACCCTTTACTTTTCTATATATCTTGTCCCAATCTTCTTGTGATATGGTTGTAGGTTTGGATATGGATACTATAGCATATAAATCTTGATCTATGAGCACATCCTCCATCTTGAGCTTCCACAAGTCAACATTTGTTCCTGATAACTTCCCCATCTCTATCCTTGATGTGATTTCCATCTCGTCATACAATAAGATCAAAACCCTCTTTGTGAAATCTCCCACTTAAATGAAGATTAGTACAAACAACCCTCTACCCAACACCTAGAATCTGAGGTGATTAGGCTATGATATTAAATGAAAGGAAGTAAGGTATGCAGAAACAATTCCTACACTAAATTTTTGATGAGAGGTTTTTGCAAATTTTTAATCTTTTAGCAATTACAAAAAGTAGAAACACATAAAAACATAAAAAAACAATATACCATAACATAGGTGTACACAGGGAAAACCCTTTTGGGAAAAAACCCTGCACTCCAAAGTAGCTCAATGTATTATTAAATAAAAAACATAGTTACAATACATTTTTAGAGCAAGCCTTCATAGGAGTATCACCAAATAAAGACATGGAGGAATTTTGACAACATAATAATACCTACAAAACTCACTATCAAACTTCCATCTCAAGCACCTAATAAATAGGAGATACAATACATGAAACCATCAAATCGTAATTAGAAAACCATGAGCTAAAACCACCCAAAATAGTGGTACCCAAATCCTTAGTTAGAAATCTAGCACCTAAATTCCAAGATGAGTCCAAAAGATAAAAATAGCATAATCCTTCCACCTATCATAACCTCACTAACATTCACTCACCAAATTGGGCATTCCATTTTAGCTCCATTATCTCCATAAAAAGATGTCTTATGACATGTTGGTCAACAAGTGTAACTCCCCTTTATATCTCTTTTATGTGTTGATGTTTTTACATTTCCAATGCAGGAGGCCCAACTTTTAGAGGCCATGAATTTTGATCCAAGAGGCTAATTGGGTTTGATTTTTTTAAAATTGTAGATCTTGAAGAGGTTCATGTGACAGACACCAAGTAACCAATGTTGAACAACCCACAATTTTTATTTTGGTAAAAAACCAAATCTATAGCCAAGAAATTGAGTTTTTTGTATTTTTCAACTTGAAAATCACATTGTTTGTAATCTTAACATTAGGTGCAAGGTTGAGACACCTTTCCTAAAACTATCTTTGTAGAATAGGTCAAACTCTGCTTAACAAAATCCTACATCATTATCAGTCTTTAACACCTTGATTTTTTTACTAGTCCCCAATATAGGGTTTTTTTTGTAAAGAAGGAACATATACAAGACCAAATACATTAGAGTTAATAAAATCCAAAATACCAAAAGGCTTATGAGAGCTCCAGTAAAAATGAACATGATTTTTCTTTCCATAAATATAAAGCTGACAAAAATCAAATTCAAGAGAGCAATGAACAAGCTCCTCTACAAGATTTCTATTTTTCAAGGTCCTTAGATCGTTCTCACTATATGGCCTATGTTTTGGTGCCATAACATTGTCTTCTTGGTATGTAATTTTATCTCTAATGTAAGAGAATTCTTAGGTACCTTGAATGCATGACCATTAAAATTGGTACAATAGATCTCTTCATTGTAAGTTCTAAAGTTAAAATACCAAAAGGCTTATGAGAGCTCAAGTAAAAATGAGCATGATTTTTCTTTCCATAAATACAATGCTCAAAAAATAAAATGCAAGAGAGAAATGAACAAGCTCCTCTACAAGATTTCTATTTTTCAAGGTCCTTAAACCTTTCTCACTAATATGGCCTATGTTTTGGTGCCATAACATTATCTTCTTGGTATGTAATTTTATCTCAAAGGTAAGAGCATGCTTAGGTACCTTGAATGCATGACCATTAAAATTGGTACAATAGATCTCTTTATTGTAAGTTCTAAAGTTAAAGGTGTAGATTCAATAGATATCTTCATTGCATGATTAGAAGAACTATTACATTGTATGTAAGTGCTAACATTAAGCTGGAAATGAGTACCAACATGAATCCCATTTATAAACACCATAGCTCCTCAAACCAACTTACACCTTCCATTACCAAAGACAACCTAAATTCCCACATCATTTATTTTATTGACAGATAATAGGTTCCATTCCGAAAGAAGGGTGTGCAAAACTCTAGTGATACCCATGATTCTCCCATGAAAGAATTTGATATTGACTCTCCCACAACCAACAATATTGAGGCAAGAGTTGTCATTGAGGTAGACCTTCCCACCATTAAAATTCACATAGTCTAGAAACCACTCCCTATGGGGAGTCATGTGGAAAGGTGCTCCAAAGTTCATCATCCATGCATCCTCACATGCATACATAGCAAAGGCTACAAAAAACTAATTACCTACATCCTCTTGAGAAAATTTATTAGAATAATCATCAATTCACCTCTATTTTTCTTCTTTTTCTCCTCCTTGTAGTCTCTTTTGAAATGGCCTATCTTTCCATAATTCTAGCATTTCAACTAAGATGTACTATAATGTAGAAAATTGCCTACCCCCACAATTTCACATTGTCCTTTGACTTGCTTTAGTGTCTACTCCCTAGCATGTTTATAAGACCACTCAAGCCTAAAATTGGCCTATCTTACCCTTCACCGAGGTTTACCAAAAATCATCAAATACTTATTTATCTTAACCTTTCGAGAACACTGCTAAATATTGGTGAATATTTTGAGGATGTGAGCGCAATGTGCAAATGTCCCTGTGACACACTAGCATCCTGAATATTCTAGAAATTCAAATGGTTGAATCTCCCACTTTGTCACTCAATTGCATCAGTGGTAACACTCATGTGGTAGTGAAACAACCACTATAGCATGCTTAACGAGCTCTCAGATTCATTTGGTCATTCATGCCTAAAAGAAAGACTTGGAAAGGACTTTCTCTCACTCCTTGGAAAAAAATACTACAGATTGTGAAGAAAATCCCTTCTTGGCTGATATTAGAAGCTATTGGTGATTTCAAGTTACTCTTTCAAGTTGTAGTGTCTTCTTTTCTGGCTTGGTGAAATCTCTACTTGTAGATTTGGGCATTGTGGAGGCTCTCTTCCAAGGGTTTGGAGTTGTTCATGTACAAATTTGGTCCTCAAGGAGCTGGCAACCTCCTCCATTGTTTCAGAAACCTAGTAACATTATTTTATTGAGAAGAAATAGTGTTATTCATTAGTTTTTCCTATGCACACTAGTGGTGTAGACCACCACCTTATTTTTATGCACACTAGGGTATTCTTCCCTGTAGACCAGGGTTGATACTCTTAGTTTTTATTTTACTTATCATTGTTGTTATTTCCTAGATTCACTTAGAAAATAGGAGCACACATTTATTTATATTTTTCTATAGTGGCTCTCCATGGAGTTTGAAAGACTGAAATAGGGGCTTGAACCGAAGGCAAGATTCAATGAAACCCCAACCCATTTTCTTGGTCTTTGTTATTACAGGTATTTGAAGAGATTCAACTGCACAAGGGTTTGACAATCTCTTCTTCTTTTCCTTCCTCTATTTCACTTTGTCAATTAATTCTTCTTTATTAGTTTATTAAATGTATTCAACCATTAATTTAGCATTTTATTACATTGTTGGGTGCTCATTCTAGTTCCATGTACAAACTAGATGAGTTAATAGACCTAGAAAGACTCTTCAGTATGTGATTTCTAGGTTTTTCTTTTGTATGAATGATAGCGTGACACACTAGCATCTTGGGTCGGGACTCTCTCCTAGTTCTAGGTTCCTCTTTACCTCTCATTTACTGTTCTGCATTTGTTTATGTGATATAGTATCTAGATTTTCAAATTTCACAATTTTATCATTGTGCCTTAGTGCTTTTGCTTATTAAGATTAGTTAATTTCTTAGTGTAGAGAAAAGTAGAGTTTAGTTGGAGTTATTTTGTTCTTCCTAGATTAGATAGAAGAAGAGTACATTTCTTTGAAGCTAGTTAGACTCTCATGTAATCAGTAAGAAATTGATTTTAGTTAGATAGCATTGTCTTTCTTTCATAAGATTCAAATTCCCCCTATTACATTTTTGGTGAACCTAGCTTCGTTCACTTCCATTTCTATTATCATTCTACTTATCTTCTTCCTTTATTTGGTACATGTTATCTCATGGAATTGCACCCTACTTGAAGCCCATTCAAGCATTCCAATGACACAATGGGACTGATCTCAAGGTGTGGGACCTTACAGATGAGATCAGACCTCAAGAGAAGGTTGGTTCCTCTTTCTAAACTTAATGTTTAGAGAAATTAGCTAAACCTATGCTACTGATCACCAAGGAAAAGGGGGAGAAGGAGAAACTAGAATTAAAAGGTGATGCACCAAGATTTAGTGTGTTTAGCTGGAGCTGACATAACATAGTAATGATTTCAAAGGCTAAATAAACCAACACAAACTCATTTGGTCTTTAACAAAGATCAAAATAGAATATTGAAACCTATAAAGGGACCATTTTATCCACAAGATAAGTGAGCAACATTTAAGCAGACACAGTTAAAAAGAATATGAGAGAGGCAGAATTAGTTTCTTATATTAATCATAGAGGCTAAGTAGCCATTACAAAGAGAGAAAAGCTAAATATAGATTAGAATAAACACATAATGATAACCTTCCCCTCATAGTTGAACTAGAAATGAAGACAAGAGAGGTCCAGAAGAGGACACAGTCCATCAAATTCATACAGTTTTGGGAAATATCGTGAGGCCATGATCAAATATCCAATGCTTCAACCTGAGTAAGGACCTAACAACCAGCCAACCCAAAATACTCTCAAACATATGTATATAGAATTTCTAATCATTGTAGCAGCCATGGACATGGGAAAGTGTGGTCAACAAGGAAAACCAGTCACCCATGCTATAATAACTTCACTTCTATGTCCTTGGAAAGTGCCCACATGACTCTACCTTGGAAATCCACTTAAGAAGAGTGTCTGCCCATGCCTTGGGTACAAGAAATTCACTACAAAGGAGCTATAGTGGCATAGGGGGGCGAGAAATCCATTTTCCACAAGTAATAGGGCTCTGAAGAAGCATTAATGGCAACTAGGAAGGTCCTTGAGCAGTCCTGTTGCGTCAGGAATATTAGAAAGGGATGGGAAGGTGAAATAGGTCGGGCCTCGACCAATTGGGCTTCCTTTGATTAGGCTTCCATCAATCGGGCCTTTGAAAGGTGAAGAAGGAAACCCTGATCTCCAAAGTTGGAAAGGAGCAATAGGGAAACCGTTGGGCTTCGGAGTTCGGGCCTTCACCATGTATCATGATTTTGAAAAGAAGAAATGCTCAATCCCCAACTTTGAAATACTTAGAAGAAATTATGAAGCTTTGTTGAGGATCGAGCCTCGGACCTTCTGCCTTCTACCTTCTAGAAGAAAAGAGGAAAAAGAAAAATCATGCTTGTCAAAGTTCAAAACACTTAGAAAAATTTATGAGCTCGGTGGACCTCGGCCGTCGAGCCTTCCACCTTTGTTCAATGAAATCTCATTTTTGCAAACCATTTTCCTTTTCTGCTTTATCTTCTTCCTTTCCCTTTCTCTTTTTTGGCAAAGTTCTCTTTTGCCGAACTAATCCTTGACTTGGCCACTTTCCCTTCAGCCAGCGATTCCTCCATCGGCGAACTGACAGGTTTGTAAACCAAAGAATTTTCCAACAAAGGATAACTTTGCTTCCTTTCTTTACCTTTGAGAAAACCTTTTCACTTTGGTTCCTTAGAGAAATGATCAAGGATTGGGCCTCAAACCTTCAACCTTCCACCTTGTTTTGGGAAAGAAGGAGAAGAAACTCTTGATCACCGACGTCCGAAAGACTTAGGCAAATTGAGAAACACGACAGACTTTGGTGATTGGGCCTTCCACCTTCTGATTTCCAAAAGAAAAGAGGAAGAGAAACCTCCTACTTTCCACCACCCGCAACACTTAGAAACCTTTTGAAACCTTGGTAGATTTTAGTAATCGAACCTCCTGCCAATTGGTTGCTCAGAAGAAGAAGAGGGAAGATAAACCTCCTAACCTCCAACATCCAAAACACTTCAGTGAATTTACAAGTAACCAAGGTGGAGTTTGGAGTTGACAAGAATGGCATAGCGAAGAGGAGAACCTTGAACTTTGAAACTCTGAAAGGTAGAAAACACAAGGAAAACACTTAGGATATTGGATTTACCCATTTGGGGAGCTTTTTCTTTGCACTTAAAAGGGGAAAACACTTAGAAATCTGATGGATCTTTGGACTATTTGGCCTGAAGGCAAAATAGGACAACATTTTAGTGACTATGCAAGGGTGTTTGCCTACTAAACACAAGGGTCTAGTGGCCTTATCAATCCATTGGGTGTATAGTCAAAAAGGGGAACAACAACAAGGACAGGGGTTGGTTAGACCAACACAAGACTAAACACTGCCTCCAAGAAGAAAAACAACACAAAAAACACAAAACAAACAAGGCAACAACCTCCTAATGATGATGCAGCCTGTGCAAGAGCACTTATTGAAAGGAAAACTAAAACAAAAACAAACCTATCCTAAACCTAAACTAACCAACCAAGAAACTGACTTAAACAAAGCCATTAACTAGTTTTTCAAAATAACCACCCTTTCTCAACAATTTACAATGCTTCACATGTTTGTGGACTATTAAAAGAAGGTGGGGAAGGAGTTGACATATAACAAATTGATGAAACACTTCCCCATGAATAGGGATAAACTCACCTACCCACCTAAACTCATTGGAAATGTAGCTGCCTTGAAGTGGATAAATGGGCTGATCTAGCCCTTCTTGACGCTCAACCTCATGCTTTGAAGTAAGCATAATAGGTGGGTGACTCTTTCACATATGTTTCCAGCTGGGCCAAATGCCTTATAGGGCATCCCTTTGAGATGACATGCAAATCAATATAGTTGATCTCATGCCTTTGCTCTATTTCCTTATCCTCCTATTGGTCTGAAAGCTCTGGCTCTTGTGGCTCAACTAGAAATATGGTTGCCTCCACGTCATGAACAAGATGTTCATGATTTGGCTCACTCAGAGGTGTTGATTTAATATCTAGGTTTGAGTAGAAAACATCAAGCTTATCCTAGAAATGGGCCTCCTCCAAGTCCTCTGCACTCTTCAGTATAGGGTTGCTCTCACTCTTTTCTTCATGAGCTAGGATTTCACTGTCATTTTTGGCCCCAAGTTGCAACAACTTACCATTATTCTCATTGCCCTCATGTTGCTGCAAATCCTTTGCTTTAGATGCTTCCTTCCCCAAGACAGAATTACCATCATGCTCTTGCCAATTTAAAAACACACATTCAACCTACATTTGCCTTTGTCATCCCATAGCCTGCTGACTAGGTCCAATATGCTATTTTAGAACTGTTGACAGATTTTGGACCATCGAGACTTGATTAAATTCTCCATTTTAGCCTGTGTTTTGGCTACAAGGCTGATTGCGTGGATGACACCACTCATAACCATGAGCCAGGTTGTTCTAAATTGGAACACGTACGCCTAATGTACTTGTCGTAGTTGAGTTTATGGAGTTTAGAGGCCTAACATAACTCAGTTGATTTTGTCTTTGACTGTTCCCTTGACAAGGTTACCCGCTAGGCTGATAGGGTTGATTGGGAGTTTGGTATAGCACATTAGCTGTAGGAATTGGTGTCATAATTGGCTTAATGACTAGGGCTTCTAGAAAAATGACATTGGAGGCCTGGGAGTAATCTTTCCAATTAGAATCAAATAATTATCTTCCCTAACAACTACCTCATAGGCATCAGGTAGCACATCTCCTCCTAGAGTCTAAATCATGATAGCAGTATCACTATTCAGGGATCTCAAATAATACGTGAAGGCATCATTAGGGGAAGGTCTCACCAATGATGGGATTCTATATTGTCTTTTGAAACTTGAAATTAAAATCCACTATGAACTCATTAGGATCCCTTTTGATAGTGGCCAGTTGCTCTATCAAGGACAAATGATCACCGTTATCTTCAAAATGCTGATAGAGCCTATCTCCTAACTCATCTAGTTCATGAATTGAATTTTCTGGTAACCCCCTGAACCACTGGAGAGCTTTTCCTTTCAAGGAAGAAGTAAGGAGCCTTACTGCGACATTGTTTTGGGTAACATTATGAACAGAGCATACATTAGCAATGTCTTGGATGTGCTCGGTAGGGGTAGTGGAATTTTCACTAGTGAAAAGGGGAATAGCCTTTAGAGATAAAACTAGGAAGTCATCATATTGTGCAAGGTCTAGAGGACTTCCACAATTGAAGGTCACAAAGGTTCTGTTTCTTGGCAGAGCCATGATAGTGGTGTGAACATTATAATGGGTATATGGAAGCCTATTCTTGATCAAGGGAAAAGACCATGACTTTCATAGTAGCTTGTCATACTAGAGCATTGAAAAGCAAAGATGTGTCAAAATATTCTTTGAAAATAAGGGTTAACATGCCTGCTTTTGAAGACTGTGAACATACCAGAAGAGATTCGCCAAGTGAGTTGAGAATCATGAAGGTTGGAAAAGACCAAGAGCATCACCAAACTCTGATCTTGGATGGATCTTTAAGTACTTGGACTAGCTGCACTAGTAGATTTGTTCAACAAATTTGTCATGGTGCTTGTTAATTGCTTTCATAGCTGCACATGAACTAAGAATAGCACCAAATCTTCTCAATTCAACTCTTACTCAGAGGAGAGGGTCCCACCGGGCATGCTAGAAATTGTTATAGCCAAGGTGGGGCTGAATTACCATGTGCTTGAAGATGTTTTCAAGACTGCAATAGGCTAAGAATAGTACTCAACTTCTTAGCTTCAAACTTTGTCCCATCGGGCATGCCAGAAACTATTATCACATGGAATTGCACCCTGCTTGAAGCCCATTCAAGCATTCCAATGACACAATGGGACTAATCTCAAGGTGTGGGACCTTGTAGATGAGATCAGACCTCCAGAGAAGGCTAGTTCCTCTTTTTGAACTTAACTTTAAGAGAAAATAGCTAAACCTATGCTACTGATCACCAAGGAAAAGGGGAAGAAGGAGAAATTGGAATTAAAAGGTGATGCACCAAGATTTAGTGTGTTTAGTTGGAGTTGACATAACACAATAATGATTTCAAAGGATGAATAAACCAACACAAATTCATTTAGTCTTTAATAGTGGCCAAAATAGAATATTGAAACCTATAAAGGGACCATTTTATCCACAAGATAAGTGAGCAGCATTCAAGCAGACACAATGTAAAAGAATATGAGAGGCATATTCAGTTGCTTATATTAATCATAGAGGCTAAGTAGCCATTATAAAGAGATAAAAGATAAATACATATCAAAACATACACTAAATGATAACCTTCACCTCATAGTTGAACTAGAAATGAAGACAAGTGAGGTCCAAAAGAGGACATAGTCCATCAGATTCATATAGTTCTGGGAAATATCATGAGGCCATGATCAAATGTCTAGCGCTTCAACCTGAGTAAGGATCCAACAACCAACCAACACAAAATACACCTCAAACATATGTATATAGCATTTCTAATTACTGTAGCAGTCATGGATGTGGGAAAGGGTGGTCAACAAGGAAAACCAATCATCCATGCAACAATAAATTCACTTATGTGTCCTTGGAATGTGCCCACATGGCTTTGCCCTTGAAATCTGCTAAAGAAGAGTGTCTGCCCATGCCTTGGGTAAAAAAAATTAATACAAAAGGAGCTACAGTGGCATGGGGGGCATGAAATCCATTTCCCACAAGTAATCAGGCTTTGAAGAAGCATTAATGGCAGCCAAGAAGGTTGCTGAGAAATCCTGTCACATCAGGAATGGTAGAAAGAGCTGGGAAGATGAAATAGGTCGGGCCCAATCAATCAGGCTTCCTCTGATCAAGCTTCCACTAATTAGGCCTTTGAAAGGTGAAGAAGGAAAACCTGATCTCCAAAGTTCGAAAGAGGCAATAGGGAAACTGTTGGGCTTTAGAGATTGGGCCTTCACCATTCATCATGCTTTTGAAAAGAAGAAATGCTTGATCCCAGATCCTGAAATACTTAGAAGAAATTATGAAGTATGTCAGTGATTGGGCCTTGGAGCTTCTGCCTTCCGCCTTCGAAAAGAAAAGAGGAAGAAGGAAACTTCCGACCCCCGAGATCCACAACACTTAGACAAATTCATGAGCTTGGCAGACCTCAGCCATCGGGCCTTTTGCCTTCTATCTTCTGCCTTCAAAATTTAGGAGGAAGAGAGAACTCCCACCTACCGCCGCTTGAAACACAGGTGATTTTTTGGCTTCTTATCGACAAGTCGCCTTATTGGCGAACTTGAGAAATCATGAACTGATCAGCGAATTGTGATTTCTCTAATCCACCAATTTCTCCTTGTTTTTTTGTCTTTGCCTTGCGTTCACCTTTAGTCAGAGAAATCTCATTTTCATGAACCATTTTCCTTTCTCTTTGTCTTTGACTTAGCCGCTTTCCTTCTTCGTCGATGATTCCTTCGTCAGTGATTTCTTCGTCGATGAACCATCAACTTCTTTGACAAAGGCCAACTTTGTGTCCTTTTGCCTTAGATGATTTCATTTCCTTGGTGAAAATTTCTTTTTGTCCCTCCTATTAGAGATTCCTTCCATCGACAAACCCGCTGGTTGGCGAACCGGCAAGTTCACGAACCAAACATTTCACCAATAGAACACAACCTTTTCCTCCATTCTTTTGCCTTAGAGAAAACCATTTCACTTTGGTTCCTTAGAAAAATGATTGGGGATTAGGCCTCAAAACTTCAGCCTTCCACCTTTATTTGTAAAAGGAGAAGAAACTCCTGACCACCAATGTTTGAATGACTTAGGCAAATTGAGAAACTCAACGAACTTTGGCAATTGGGCCTTCTGCCTTTCGACCTCCAAAATAAAAGAGGAAGAGAAACCTCTCACTTGCTGCCACCTGCAACACTTAGAAACATTGGAACTTGTCAGGCTTTGGCAATCAGAGCTTCCATCTACTGCTTACGAAAAGGAGGAAGAGCAACCTCCTGACCTCTAGTGCCCAAAACACTTCGATGATTCACAAAGGAAACAAGGTAGATTTTGAAGCTGATAAGAATGGCATGAAAAAGAGGAGAACCCTGAACTTTGAAACCCCAAAAAGGCATAAAACACATGGAAAACACTTAGGATTTTGGACTTAGCCATTTGGGGAGCTTTTTTCCTTGTACTTCGAAAGGGAAAACACTTAGAAATTTTATGAATGCTTGGGCTATTTGGCCTGAAAGCAAAATAGGACAACAATACATATAAGAATTTAACCATGTCAGATCTATTTATACAAATCTTCATAGATTTCAATGATCCTTTTAGTAGTGAAGATTTTGACTTGCTTGATGAAGCCCTTGATGACTTCATCCATGCCACTTCTTCCTCTTTTCATCCAAATTTTTTTTCTTCTAAACAAATGATTAACATAATTTATTTTTTTGATTCTACACAAGAACCTACAAAACTAAAAAATGTGGTACATCTTCATTCTCATATGCAAGAAACTTCAAAACTAGTAATCACTATTCAAGGTGCTTCAAACACACCTCAACCTTTACATTACTTAAACAAAAATAGCAAAATCCATTACACTAAATGTGTCGGGGCCTCCTCATTATCATGTGGTAGCCCACACGTATAATACAAGGTGAAACAAATAGATTACTCTTATCATTGTTTTCATCCCAACTTATTTACCTCTTCTTCCTCTAGCTCCCAATCTTTCTCAGAAGATTCCAATAGAATACAATCTTGTATAATAGCTTCGAGCTACTCCCACCAAGGTTTCACTTTTGGAAATCATTCAAAATTCACCTACATATCATGGTATGCTCTAAGAAGCCTTACAAAAGATCCTAGTAGAGTCTTCTGCTAGGTCGAATGATGTAGCTACTTTTCTTAATTGTATCTATACGAATTCTTCAGATATTATTTGCCAACAATATGAATTACCTTCTTTAGAGGTGTAGAACAAAATGATACTCTTCTTATCATTATTGGAATTAATTATTTAGTTATCAAACATACCCTTATTGATAATGGTTTGGGTCTCAAAGTTTGTGGTGTGGACCTGTTAAACCATATAATATTGATATGTCTTGTATATCTCTTGCCAATCTTTCTATTTGTGGATTTGACAATGTAGGTAGACAAAATTTGGGCACAATCACATTACCAATTGAATTGGTCCCTATTACTTTACCTACTCTTGTTCATGTCATGCCTGATGCTTTATCTTATAATAGATCCTTCTCAGTAGACATGGATTCATGCTATGGGCACAATTTTTTCTACCTTGCATGGTTCTATTAAATTTGTCTATGAAAAGAAGACTTATATGATAAAATCTAATTCAGATCCCTTGCAATATTGTCAACAAACAGATCCTACGAATTAGCCTGATAACACTCCAACTCTCCAAAATCTTTTTCCTTCTTCTTCAACAAAAGGTGATTCCCCATCTTCAACCCCTACCCAAGAGGTTGATCATAGTGTAGACTCATCTTCAAATGCTTATCTAGGTGATGATTTGGGTTCATTGTATTTTACACCATCCTTTATAGGAGAGTATAAAATTAATCCCTCTCAGTTTGACATTCCAAAATTCCTTCTCATTCTTTAATTCCAAATACTTCTCCTACATCAACAAAAACTTCTCCCCTTATTCTCCTAAAGATTCATGTGATTATACCTCTTGCATGTTGATTATGCCACTAACAGTGATCCCCTGTCTTTTTAAGGAGATGCAATCTTGTTATGGCTGTGGTTTTCATATTCTCTCTAGTATCAGTTACAAAGATAATGGATGTTGACACAAAGAGTAGGGTATGAAGATCCCTTTAGAGTCTAATCCACATTACGCCTCTACGTATCTTGGATACAATCCTACTCAACCCTCCAAAGCCTCCTACCATGAATACATAGATGTTAATATGATTTCTACCTCTTTAAGTTCTCCTTATCTTCCTCTTTTACATCCTGAACTCATAATACAAGATTCTAATTCTCATATTCCTCCTTTCGTTTCCTTTTCTACAAATAAAGCCTTTGTATAATTTTTGGGGGCTTATGATCACATGCCGACCGTTGGTCAACCCACAATACCATAACCCACTTTTTGGCCATAGTGGGACATTGAAATCAACATTTTAAACCAAATTTTCACTTTTTGACACTTATAGCAACTAATCCGTTAAGAATGTGAAGATGATGTGAACTAGTGATTTTTGATATTTTGTGTGTAGATTCTAAATATATATTTTAAAAAATTTTAAGAAATAATTTGTGATTTTTTGACGTAACTTTTAATAACATATTTTTTATAGTTAACAATATTTTTAAAAAGTGACATTTATACCATATAGCATAACTTTTTTTATAGAAAGGATAAATTATAAATTTTTAAACATAGATTTATAACACCAATCTCTAGTGTGTAGATCTATCTTTTCATAATTTTTTGTTGCATATTTTTTTAATTAATTGTTAAAGTGAGATTAATTATAATTCAGACATAGGTTTATACCATACAACATAACTTTTTTGTATGTATCCAAATTAACTTCTTTTTTGGTTGAAACAAGGACATCAATATGTAGGATGCAAATATTTAAAAAAAAAAAATTCTCTTTTTTTAAATTTTTTCTACTTGTGTGGAATAGAGACCTTGATGTTTGGTGAAAAACCTATGTTCACTAGAAAATAGAAAATAAATATAATAATCAAATGAAATATATTCAAAATCATACTTTTTGGAAAGATTATACTAAGGTTTAGACATAACTAAAAAAAGAATTTCTAAATGACTTCATTTGATCGCCCAAAAGGTTAAGCAAATTTAGTTTTTTGTCATCATTTTGATAGGTGCGGAGGAGATTCCATTGAGGGTTGGATTCAAGACTAGGGGGGTTATTTCCAAGGGGGTTTGATATAAGGGGGTTCTATCTAACCCCTTTCAATTAAACCCCTTTAGATGGAAGCCTTCAAGGCTTAAATCATTATTTTTTCAAAAGAATATGTGATTTCAGACAAAAATCAGAATGTCCCATAAGTGGGACACAGTATTGTGGGAGCACTTTGCCGATATATCATCATGATCATGGATTTCCTTTTTGTCTCAATGCGTAAGCATACTTTAGGGATTCTATTAACTTATCTGATGATATCCTTTCATCCCTCGGTAAATCTTAGGGATACCCTTCATCTGATCCTCAGGACCGTATCACTCTCCTTGTTGGAGATACTATCGACATCTTGATGGATCCTAAAGATAAGGATAAGGTTATACTTATCAGTTAATGCTTTTTCTTTGAAGAGTGACAAGCACAATCAAATCTTTATATGAATTCCTTGATTTATTTACTTGGTAATGTGAGGATATGCTTGGTATTGACTCAAATGTTGTGGTCCATAATATTGTGCTTTATCCCAATGCCCATCCAGTAAAGCAAAAAATTTGTAAAATGAATCCCGAGGTAGCTTTAATGGTCAAGCTAAAATAGAAAAACTTTTACAAGCTGGTTTATCCATCCCATAGAGTATTGACCTTAGATTTCAAATATCATCGCTATCACTAAACCTAATGTATGCATGAAAAATGATCAAAGGAAACAAAAGATAAAATGCAAATACACTTGATACCTTCTCCTCCAATCAAGTTTGCACACTTCGATTAGAACAGAGTAGATGTGCACCTGAATCTACTAGTTTTGTTCTTTGTGATATGAAAGATTGATATCAGATTTTTGATATGTTGATCGCTCGTGAATTTTGTAGCATACCACTAATTTCTTGTGTGATCCTAATGGCTTGGTTGAGGCTAGATTTATAGATTTTCGATGATGGAGGGAAGAAGATTTGATTTTGTGGATAGAGATATGATTTTGGAGATAGAGATTTATTTTTTTGCTTTGTTTGATAAAAGATGGAATAAATCAGGTAGAAGATCAGATTCGAAAGAGGGAAGGGATTTGATTTTTATTTGATTTAAAAGGAAATAAATCAAAAAGAAGATGAGAGGATAATTGAGAGGATTATCTAATTAAATAAATTAATTAGACACACATGAGTTTAAAAAGGAAAGAAATCAAGAAGAAGACGTGATTTGGATTTTATTAATTAAATAAATAAATGATTAATTTAATTAATGTTGGATGATGATTTAATTAATTAAATAATAAATTATTTAATTAAATTTAGAAAAATGAAAGGATTAATTAAATAATTAATAATTATTTAATTAATGTAGAAGAATAAGGTTGAATGTGTGATGGTGAAGTTGGAGTCAATTTTAGGTGTCTACATTTTGCCCCTCTTTGAGATGGTGTTGCGAAGCAACATCATTTCAAAGAAAGATAAAATATAGTGTTTGGTTGGATAGAAGAAGATGGTCAGATTAGGGATGATGATGCTCCAATCACTTGAAAGTGACAATGAAAGATGATGTAGGGATGGTATGCCCCCTCTATAGGATAGGCGGGTTAGAAGAACATGGGTAGGCTCTTGAAATGAATGAAACAGATTGGTTAAGGAGATGGAGGAAAGATAAGAGATGTATGAAATAGATGAATGATATGTTATGCTGCATTGAGTGAGCAATCATATAGTTTGATATAGCATGAGACATTATGCACCAAGGTATCAAGACTAGGGTGACGATGTGTCTTGTGCATAAAAGACAAAAGGTCACAAGAAAACATATGTCATTGGGCACCATGATATGGAAGACCATGATGTCATGGTGACAATATACTGCCATGAATGATACAAATGCAAGATAAAAAAGATAACACACACAATCTACAAGCAAGAATGCACAAATGATTCAAAAAAAATAAGGTGATTGCCCCTGCCAAGTAGTAAACTAAGGATTAATTGATCAAGGATTGATTGGATTGATTGAGGATAATTTTGTCATTATGGGGAATGATATATCTATAGAACAACATAAGGATGCGGGAACGATATATCCCATTGATGATGATTAGATAAATGATTGATTGATAGGTTTGACAACATGGTTGGAACAAAACCAAAGTACACTTTTGGATGATTGGCTATGATGATGAAGGTATTTATTACAAGGAGATCCCCTCGATTTGGTTCACGCGGATAAGATGGATGGCATGTAGTAGAAGAGGTGATATTAATGATCAGATGCTGGGTGGCATGTTCATTCTGTTATGTTTCTATTTTGCTAGCTCCCTTTCTTTGATGGTTGCGTCTGGCAAGAGAGTTGGTATGGCGGAGGGGGCTGTTGATGATGGTCTGCGTCACTTGGCTGAAGGCAAGATGGTTATTGGCATGGTGCCTAGGAGACAGTTGGCTTGGAGAAGTGGAAGTAAGACTATGGGGGGTAGAATGAAAAGGAGCTATAAGTCACGCAAATGCTTACAAAAGATTTCGGCTGAGGAGACAATGGATGGGTTTGTGAAAGATATTGAGGGGAAAATTAAGAACCCCATTTTAAGGGAATGGTTGAGTAGGTTGCTAGTTATGGCAAAAGAGGTGGATGGCAAGGAGGGGGTAAATGTAAGGGAGGCAATGGCGAATCTTCTTCTTGATCATGGCATGTTGAGGGGCCAGCAGAATGTTTTTGGTGCCACTCAATCCTTGACAATGGTAACAATGCTGTCAATTATTGTGGCCTTGGTGCTAACCCATGAGGATATGATTGAGGCTTCTTCCTTGGCAGTTGTGAACCATGAGGTGATGCTCAGACATTTGTATGATGTCCTATTAGGGGTGGTGGAGACAAGACAGATGGTGGAGGACATAATGAAGAAGGTGGATGTTCCTGTGCAGGTGCATTCTTAGCCTCTCTATTCCTGTGCCCATGATGATGAAGTAGACATTGTGGAGCTATTTGACAAGGATGACAAGGTTGATAAGTAAGGTTTAGCTATTAGTCTTTCTATTTTTTAAGTTTCTATTCAGACTGTGGAGAGTGGGCTACTGTAATTTGCCCCTCTATGGTAGATACTCTATTTTGTATATGGTGGAGTTATGTTGTGTTAAAGACTTTCGGGCTTGGCCCTATTTTTATTGGGTCCCTGGTCCCTTAACCAGGGTTTTACTATTAAAAAATTAATAATTATTTAATTAATGTAGAAGAATAAGGTTGAATGTGCGATGGCAAAGTTGGAGTCAATTTTAGGTGTCTATGTTTTGCCCCTCTTTGAGATGGTGTTGCGAAGCAACATCATTTCACAGAAAAATAAAATATAGTGTTTGCTTGGATAGAAGAAGATGGTAGGATTAGAGATGATGATGCCCAAATCACTTGAAAGTGACAAGGAAAGATGATGTAGGGATGGTATGCCCCCTCGAGAGGATAGGCAGGTTAGAAGAACATGGGTAGGCTCTTGAAATGAATGAAATAGATTGGTGAAGGAGATGGAGAAAAGATAAGGGATCTATGAAATAGATGAATGATACGTTATGCTACATTGAGTGAGAAATCATATAGTTTGATATAGCATGAGACATTACGCATCAAGGTATAAAGACCAAGGTGGCGATGTGTCTTGTGCATCAAAGATAGAAGGTCATAAGCAAACATATGCAGTTGGGAACCATGATATGGAAGACCATGATGTCATGGTGACTATGCTGCCATGATTGATACAAATGCAAGATAAAAAAGATAACACACACAAGCTACAAGCAAGCATGCACAAATGATTCAAAAACAAACAAGGTGATTACCCCTGACAAGCTGTAAACCAAGGCTTAATTGATCAAGGATTGATTGGATTGATTGAGGATAATGTTGTCATTGTGGGGAATGATATATCCCTAGAACAACACAAGGATGCGGGAATGATATATCCCATTGATGATGATTAGATAAATGATCCATTGATAGGTTTGACAACAAGGTTGGAACAAACCCAAAGTATGCTTTTGGATGATTGGATAGATTACTTGATTGGATTGGTATGGATTAAGAATGACTTGCAGTTGAATTTATTGCTTGGATTTTTAGAATGTTGTAATTTTGTGTATTTTTTGGATTCGTTTTCGATGTTTTTGGTTTTTATGGATTTTTTGTTGGATATTTTAATTTTTTTGTATTTTGAATTATTTTGATGTTTTTAAATTTTGAATTGTTATGATGTTTTTGGATTTTGAATTGTTTTGGGATGGCATTTGATTACAATTTGGATAGCCTAGATGCTAGATACCAATGACAAGAGAAAACCAAGTGTAGATGCAAAAGATAGAGACGAGGTTGGATGAATGGATAAAAGGATGGGAGATAGTAAATGGGATGTAAGACTCATGATAGATGGATGAATAAAAGGATAGGAAATAGTGGATGGAATGGATAAAGTGCTTAGGATGTGATCTCCAAAGACTATGTTGCATAGGAATTTAACATGCCCCATTCTAGGTATAATGCTTAGGATTTTACATGACAAAGATTGCAATGATATGATGGTAGGATATGTTGGGAAGTATTAGATACATCAAGATTTGTCCAAAGCATGTTTCAACATTTTGGACCTATCTTTAATAAGATCAAATGGAGGAAAGGAGGATGGATTGGATCAAGGGGATAGTTATGTGGATATAATGGATAAGGAAGATATGATAGGAAGGATAGGTAGAAGGAATGATAGAATGGGTAGATGAGACAACATGCCCCCAATTATAAGGTACATAGACAATAGATCTACTCATGACGCCTGTTTGCTAGGTTTTCATCATGGTACTTATCCAAGGCGCTTGTTTTCCAAGTTTTTACCATTGGATGAATGATTTCTCTTTACTATTTTTTTCATTTTTTTGGAATATTTGGATGGGAACTCAAGCGTATGTTTCCAATACCAAGGATGTATGTTAGCATTATGTGCATGGATGTTTGTAGATGCGTGAATATGGAAATGGAATGGATTGTGGATTATGATGTGAATTACGAATGGATGTGATATGGATGGATAAATGGATGATGGATGAAAGGATTATCTGAAAGCATGGACCATAGGGATGTGATATGGATGGACAAATGGATGATGGATGAAAGGATTATCTGAAAGCATGGACCATAGGGATGTGATGGGGGAGATATGTGGGATAAGGGAGATAAGATGGGGGGATAGAGTTATGTGGAAATGTCATGTGGTGGAGGGGAACCAAGACCAATGGTTGCACACACCATTTTGGATTTTGAAGCTTTTGATTGGGATGGGTTGTTGGGATTAATGGGGATTTGTTATTTTTCTGATTTGAGTACTTAGGGACCCAAATGGACTTAGTATTTTTAGAAGTTTTAGATGGGGAGCAAGATTTGTGGGATTTTTTGGATTTTTGGATGGAGTGGTATATTTGGGATTTTTGGGATGTGGATGCTTCATTTGAATTGATTTCTTTTTTCTTAGGGACCCACACCAATTTTTTTTTTCTTTTAGGGGTCTAGGCATTTGTAGCCTTTTAGATTTTTGATTTTGCTTTATGTATCGATGCCCTTTGGCATGATAATTTTGAGGCCTTTGTAGGCTTTTTACTTGATGTGGGGAAACATCCAAATTTTTATTTTTGAATCCCATGGGTTTTGTGGAAGCTTCATGTTTGGTCAATGTGTGCATTGGTTGTCTTGATTAGGAATGTTAGGGGATTTATGGGAGTGGGATGTGTGGATAGATGGATTTAGGGATTTAAGGATGGGGATATTAGTAGTTGGGAGGCGTGGAGGTAGAGTGGATGGAGGGAGATGTATGGTCACATGATTTTGGGATTTGTATGATAATGGAGGAAGGATGGCGACATATGATTTAGAGGTGTGATGAGGTGCACCAAGTTTTGGATTGAAATAAGTGGATTTAGGAGGCATGGATGTGGTACCAACATGTTTGGATTGTTTTCCTTGAGATGTATAGCCAAGTCCATGCACGTGTGGATGGATTTGGACATGGATGGGCTCTAAAATACCTTTTTCAAGAAGGCCTAGACCTTTGCCTTGATAATTCATGTTTTGGAGCATGCAGTGTGCTATGGGATGTTCATTTCTTTAGAAACAAGACACGAGTCCATTATTAGATGGGGAAGGCGGGGTGGTGGATAGAATTTGTTCCTCACCTATGAGAGAACCACCACAGATGAAGGTAGTGAGACCAAGGGGATAGGATGATGGATATGGTATGGGGTTGATAAGGGATGATGGAAGATAAATGGGAGATGGATTTGGAATGGTATCAATAGGAGATGGTGTGAGATCAAAAAATGGATGAGTTGGAATGCTTGGATATTTCTCAATATTGTGCTCATTAAGATTTAGTGTAATAGGATACAAGTTATTTTTTGGATTATCTATGTTTTCTTGGGGACCTAGTGTCTCATCAAGGGAAGTGGATGTTGTTGGATCATGGATAGGGCTAGGTGGAGAAATATCTTGCTCATGGATAGTTGTGGGAGCATGGATGGGTGAAGTGATAATCTCTAGCTCATGTAATGCATAAATTAGGCTAAGAGGATTATCATGGCTTTCATTATCATAGATAGGATCTTGATCATAGATAGGAGCTTGATCATAAAGGGACTTAACATGGATATTGTGAAATTGGTTATGAATAGGATGAACGGGGGTGTTTTGATCTTGATTAGGATAAGGAGTTGGTGTTTCCACATGCTTTGGGATAGACTCATGACATAGCTCTTAGATTTGGATGGAAGTGGAAGGTTCTTGGATTATGATTAGGATTATGAGATGGATGAAATTGATTGGATTATAGATAGATTATGATGAAGGATTGGAATGATTAGGGATGAGGTGGATAAGAGGGGTGATTAGGATGACTAGAATAGAATGATTAGATGCTTGAGATGATGAGGATAGGTAAGGAGGATGACTTGGATAATTAGACATAATAGGATTGGATGATTTGGAATGATTGGTATAATTGGGGATGATTAGAGTTTGTATTAGGATGAATGAGACTTGGATTAGGAGAAAAGTGATGATAAGGACACTTAGGTTGATGTGGATTGAATTTGTTGATATTTGGACTTAGGCAATTTACAAACAAAAGATTTCTCATGTACATGCATAGATTTGTAAAACACATACACAAGACACAATAGTAAGTTTGACCCTGAAAAATGATTGTTGTGATTATGAAGACACTTGAAGACACACATCAACAAGCCTACTATTAGTCAAATGGGTATGACCAATAAGTCTTAAGTTAGGATGAACAGGTTGTCTAAGGATGTCCCCAATATACACAAGGTATGTGGGGCCCAATTTCGTGAAATGAAAGTGAAATAATGCCACACAACCAGGAGAAGAGGGTAACCCACCCTTCACCTTAACTTCCCCAAGGTATAAAGTGTTGGAACAATACAAATAACTGAGAGGGGGGGGAGTGAATCAGTTATTTTATAACTTTTACCTTTCTTGCTTTCTTTTCTTATCTTCACATTTAGTGCTCTATCAAAACATGGAAGCAAAGACAATCATAAGGATTGAAAAATGAAATCAACACATAACACAAGGATTTTTACGTGGAAACCCTATTAAGGGGAAAACCACGGGTGACTAACCCAAGATTGTATTCTCTGTTTTAAGAATAAGGAATACAAATTTGGCACTTGCCAATTAGGGCTCACTACCCGAGCACACTGCTCACAAGAGGCACACTGCCTACAAGAGACTCACTGTCTACAAAACTTACAAAAGATAATCAAGTGTTTGAACTAATGAGAAGCATATAAAAAGGCAAGAGTTTAGTTCCAGTTAGGCACAATATACTAATCTGATGCACTTCATTCTTCCTCTGTTCAATGTTGTTATTCAGTCACATATTGGACTTGAATTGTTGTTGTCACACTTATCCCTGCTTTTCTTCGCACCTTATTTCTTCACATATTCACCACACACACTTACATGCTGGAATCCATCTGGTATATATATCCGCATCAAGGATTTTCATCAACTTTCTAGTCGGCAACAAGAACACTCAAGATATTTGTAAGTTATTGATCTATCGGCTGAATCCATGCTTGATTTGTGATGCGTATCAAAAACATAGGCATAGAAGTCATAAATTATGTTGGCTAACAATGTTTAATATCATAGATTTCTTGATCAGGACCTTTTACACATCCAGATTGAAGTCTGATACTTTGCCGATCAGTTCTTCCTCTGTTTGCCCTGCCTGATTGGAACCCAACACTCAGATGCTCATATATTTTTCTCACTTTATCACCAGAGGCTAAATCTTTGGAATATAGTAGTCATGATACCCCTCTTGACTTGTCCAAGTCCATAACTTACTAAGTTACACCATATGAGAGATCCGGACTTGATTGTTAGACCTTGTTACATACTCTGTTCTTGTTCACCGGACCAAAATAATCTTCAATCTGACTTCTGGTATAGGTATACTATGTACTGTGGATGTGTGTGATAGACTTTGTTGCCATAAATGACAACAATTATGAAGCCACACAGTGTCTCTTGCCAACAATCTCCCCCTTTGGCATTGATGGCAACACTTAGTGAAAAATAGCTGTCACAGTAACTCCCCCTTGGCTAATGCTCTGTCTTTTACACTATTTTACCGAAGCTCCCCCTTAGCTGGATTCCACATTTTTCACTACTCTTCACTCCCCCTTTGACATCAATGGCAAAGGGCGGAATCCGCATACCAAATTTTTGCAAAAATTATTCTATACATGGCTATATAAGTATATATAAATTATATGTTATACTTACATATACTTAATTATATCCGCAAAAGTAGTCTTCAGCTGTACAAAATCTATGGCCCAACTCTACTTCATCCTATCCAAAATGGAGATGTGACCACTCAACAAAAATGCATATGCTTCTACCCTTCTTAAATCTGCTAGATCATTGGTCTGGACTGTGGTCTGAGCATCTGTCAAGGCCTCATGCATTGCCTCTAGCTTAGGGATTATTATCCCTCTGAGTTCACCCATTCTATTCATTATGTTCTTCTTTTCTTTGCCCAGTCTCTTTATTTCATTTATTATAACAATAGCCTGGCATTCTTGATTCATTAAAGAGGAGGAAAGAGGGTCAAAATTCTAAACTAGGCTTGACAGTTTTTCTTGTTCTTTTACTTTCTCCTCAATATCTTTTGTCACTTTAGGCCAAGTCAGACAAAATTTGAATAGGTCCCCACCATCTTTGAGAGCATTTTCAAGGATCTTTATTCCAATATCTAGAGTCCTCCTATCATTTGCAATAAGTCCTTGCACCTCAGTGAATCTTTTCCCCAAAAACTCTTTCCAGACCTTTGCTTCTGCTGATTTCTCTAGAGTTCAAAATGAATATTAACATAATTTACTAAGTTTTTCAAGTTACCGGATGGTGAGGCCAAAGGATCCTTTTGGTAGGATGGCATGATCTTCTCCAGCATCCTGGATGCAATCTCCAACATTTCACAGTCCTCCATGTGAGATTTCAAGAGTTTTTCTTTTGCTTTGGCTTGAGCAAAAGATACTATTTTCATTATTTGAACCGGGGAGAGAGAGTCAAAATTCAGTGGTCCTTGAAATAGCTCAGGTTCATCCAGCTCCATCATTTCTCTGTCTAAGAAGTTCTTCACTGTCTCTGCAGTGTCTCTTGCTGGAGATTGAGACTTCTTTGAATTATCAGAAGAGTCATCATTAGTCTTTTTTGCTTGTTCTTCTTCTTTTCCCTTAACCTCTTCTTCTTGAATCTTCTTCTCCTCTCTTCTACCTTCTCCTTCAGCTTCAGAGTCTGGAATGTTTGTCATAGTTGTAGTGGGATCCAGAGGAGAGATGTCACCTTTGTTTACTGCTTCATGAACTTCCTCTTCCAGAACAGAGGAATCTAAGTCCTCAAACTTCTCTTCATCTATTTTCTTTAATCCTTCTACATCCTTGTCAGAAAATTCTTCAATGATTACATTTAATCCTTCAACACCCATGGTACAAGGTTCTTCATTTGTTTCCTCTACAATAGGAAGATTGAATCTCTTCAAAGCATTCAGGAGGATATCTTTTGTTTCACTTGCTACTTGGTCATTTTCTCCAAGCATGAGTTTATTCATTCTTGCCTTACTTTGGAACTCATCCTTACAGTTCTTGAAAATCATGTCCATTTGTTTTGAAGTGATAGAAGGGTAAAGCTGAATCATTATTTGCTCCCAGATTTCTAAGTCTTTAACCATTGCATTCTCTTTTCTCAACTCAAGTACCTTTTCTTGGCTCTTAGGAATCAATGATATAATTTCAATAAAGGCTTTATTGTAAATGTTCAAGTACCTGATAGTAGCCTCTTCTAGAATTCTCTTGTCAGCATCACTGTATGCATCATAGAACTCAGTTATCGGCTACAGGTTCCCATCCATAGTAACTGCCTTGATGATGTCATCAATGGAAAGAGTGGGCTTTTCAACAAATTCCTCTGCCTTCTCTTCCTTATTTCTGCTAGTAGAGAACTTTTTGGATATTCTCTTCTTCTTCATTTTCTTGATTTATTCATCAGATTCTATTTCTTCATCATCCTTATGGCTTGTATATGTTCTTAAGGCTTTGGTCTTCATTCTCTTTTCACTTTTTCTAGATGGCTTGACTTCCAGTTTGGTATCCTTTGAGATTTTAGGAGTGATAGGTGCAGAGCTCTTGTAAGATCTAGTTCAGGAGGAGGCTTGCACCGGAATGTTTCCTTTCTTTGCGTCTTGTCTCTCTTTCTTAGCCTTCTCCATTTTCTCTCTATTTGCATCTACAACCTCCTTTGATAAGCCAAATCTTTTGGCAATTTCTTCAACTTCCCTTCTTACTTTCCTCTTCATCTCTGACTGTCTTAACTCAACATGTATTTTTATACTTAGCTCTTGAAAGGTGCCAAACCTTTCTGCTTCAATGTCCTTAGGCTATCTCAGCAGGTGTTGAAGATGTAGATCCAAGATTTTTTCATCGACCTCATATCCCATAGGCATTATCCACACAGTTCTTGGCTCAACTACCTCCATTAGGCATTGATCAGTGTCAACCATAAAGTAAACTGTCCTTGTATTTCTCAACTATGGATTGTGGAATTCTCTCTCTGGCTTGCATCATGCTTTGGAAATTCTTAAAGTAACCCCAGAGGGCTGTGTTTTGGGCTCGAGAATCACCAAGTCCATAAATGTAATCTCTAATTTGAATTGTAACCGGTTTATCATTTTTCCAGACCCAACCATGTGATCCAAGTAGCTCATTCATATAATAGAAGAACATACATAGTATTAAACAACCATATTTAAAGGAATTTTTCTTATCCTTTTTGATCTTCTGCAAGTTTTCCAACAACTGATTTAGAAGAAGCTCACATAGATCATAAACTGCATCTTCCCTCAACATTTGATATGTAGCATAGATTGCTGTACCAGACACAAAATTCTCCCTGCTCGAATGGTAGATTTTGTAGCTGATTATCATTGAAGCAAACTTGACATCTGGATCTGTGATGTCATCTATGGTCATTGCTCTTTTTTCAAATTTAGATCAAGTGGCTTTAGTTACTATTTGGTTCTTCACATATTTAAGTGCAGGTAACCCACTAGATGAATGCAGTCTAGTCACTACCCTGATGGCATCTTTAGTTATCTTGAATGGCCTCATTAGCCACATAAAATTATCATGCATCCTTCTTAGAACATACCGGACCCAATCATCTTTTGTAAAACATGGAAAATGTATGCAATGTCCGAAGTGTTTGTCCCGGAGGGCCTTGAATTCAAGTTTGAGTTTAAAATTCTCATCTATTAGCTGTTTGTGATAAATGTCCATCAATTTTGAGTCTCCAAATTCTTCAATGTTGTCATGGATATAAGCCCTAACATCTTCTACATGCAACACTCTGTGCAGAATGCTAGAAAACGCCCCCAAGGGATCAACTTCTAGAGATTTGTAAGGGTGTTCTTGAATTTAGGTCTTAGCCTATCAGAAATATTGACAACGATTGGAGTAGCCATTTTGCACGAGATTCGAAGAGAGATTTTTAGAATGGAAGTACCTTTCCATGCTTTAGGGTTTGAAGTAGGAGCTGGAATGAATCGCTAGTTGAATTCAATTTTTAGTTGATCTTGAGTGAATTACAGAATCTTCTCTGCAAAGCTCTTCTTTTCTTCTTCGTGAGTGCAAGTGTGTAAATAATGAGTGAAAGAACTCTTTTATCCTTGCGCAAACCCTTATTTTCTTTTGTAATAAATGCACAACTTAAGTTATCGGGTTGCCCTGTTTTGAGAGAGATCTTCTTGAATCACTGCGCCAAACTTAGAATCATTGTCAGTGAGGATTGACAACATATCTTCTTTTCTTCAATCATGCCATGGGTCCGCAGATCAAAGTATTTCAATTCTGAATCATACCAGATCTATCTATGAAATTCTGCTTTACCAGATAGCTGTCAGAACCAGATTAACTTGAGTGGTTATAAATCTTGCAAAACTCCATGCGGATCTTTCACATTTTGACTGAAGGTTGTTTGGAGGTTTTTTTGAGAACCCTTTAATCCACAGTGTCAGATGTTTTCTCAATGTGCCGAATTTAGGCATTGGCTGACTAGCTGGGGGAAATTGTTTTTCTTTGTGACTCCCCCTGAGCTAGAGCTCACCTTTCTAGTTTTTGGAAGGAATATCAACACTGGATTCTAGTGCAGATCCATCCCCAATATTTTTTGTACTCTTCTTTACCCAAATATTTTTCATCTCCTTTTAAACTTCATCCGCATTCACTTTACCTTTTCCCTTATCTTGTTTCTGATCATGTTCCACCGAACCTTTTCTATCCTAATTTCTGCTTCTACAGAATTTGGCAATATGACCAGATCTATTGCAATTGTAACATACAACATTTCTTTGCTTATTTGATTGATATCCTCTTGATCTACATTGATTAGCCATATGCCCCATTCTATTGAATGTAAAGCATCTACCATTGAATGAATTGTTTATTTGCATATTTTTGCATTCATGAGATTTGTGACCATACCTTTTGCAATTGAAACATTGTCTGGAGAAGGATGGATTATTTTGATTCATTCTTCTCTTGCACTGAGTTGCTTTATGACCAAAATTGTTGCAATTGAAGCAGTATCCATTGAAGGATGGATATGTTTGAGCATTTGGTTGCCTTATCGGAGGTCTTCTAGGCCTGTTTCTTTGATTTCTCGATCCAAAGTTCTTCTGACCAGATCTAGAGATTTCACCTTTCTCATATCCCAAGCCACGCTTATCATCTACCCTCTTTTGGCTTTCAAGAAGAACTTCAAGTTGGGCTGAGCTTATCTTGAATTTTTCTTTGTATTCATTTGCAGTTTGAAGATCTTGTTTAAGAGTGTCTATCTGATTCTCAAGTTGTTCTTCATTGTCTCTAGCTTCTTCAAGATTAGATTCAAGATGCTTGATTATTCTGTCCATTTTGTGGCAGTCCTCTATTTTCTCCTTGAGGGATTGTTTTAGCAATTTCTTGGGTGAATCTCGTAACACCTGATTCCATTTCATGCCTTCCCATAATGACTTCTTTTGATAGCTTCTCACATAGCTTATTTTTCTCATTCAGATCTTCATTAGTATCATTGACTTCATTCTGATTGGTTAATTTTTTAAGTAGTTCCTTTCTCTTTTTCATAGAAATACTAAGTTTTTCTTTTAGCTCATTTATGAATTCATCAGCTTGTTTGAGTCTTTCCCTCAAGTTATTGACTTCAGAGTGGGATTGTTCAAGATCATCTAGGGCAGACTGAAGTTGTTCCTTCATACCATATGCATCCATTGAGATTCCCAGATCTTCCTCAAGCTGTTAGGCTTTGTTCAGAGGAACCTTGCTCTGATGCCAATTGTTGGAACAATGCAAATAACTGAGAGGGGGGGTGAATCATTTATTTTATAACTTTTATCTTTCTTGCTTTCTTTTCTTCTCTTAACATTTAGTGCTCTATCAAAACATGGAAGCAAAGACAATCATAAGGACTGAAAAATGAAATCAACACATAACACAAGGATTTTTACATGGAAAC
Organism: Cunninghamia lanceolata; assembly: GCA_027924645.1. NCBI lineage: Eukaryota > Viridiplantae > Streptophyta > Pinopsida > Cupressales > Cupressaceae > Cunninghamia > Cunninghamia lanceolata. Next base: position 14,026,294 of record BSBN01001271.1, read on the forward strand.
CCTATTAAGGGAGAAACCAGGGAGTGACTAACCCAAGATTGTATTCTCTATTAAAAGAATAAGGAGTACAAATTTGGCACTTGCCAATTAGGGCTCACTACCCAAGCACACTGCTCACAAGAGGTACACTGCTTACAAGAGACTCATTGTCTACAGAACTTACAAAAGATAATCAAGTGTTTGAACTAATGAGAAGCATCTACAAATGCAAGAGTTCAGTTCTAGTTAGGCACAATATACTGATCTGATGCACTTCATTCTTCCTCTGTTCAATGTTGTTATTCAGTCACATACCAGACTTGAATTGTTGTTCTCACACTTATCCCTACTTTTCTTCACACCTTATTTCTTCATATCTTCACCACACACAATTACATGCTAAAATCCATCTGGTATATATGTATCTGCATCAAGGATTTTCATCAACTTTCTAGTCGGCAACAAGAACACTCAAGATATTTGTAAGTTATTGATCTGTCGGCTAAATCCATGCTTGATTTGTGATGCGTATCAAAAACATAGGTATAGAAGTCATAAATCATGTTGGCTAACAATGTTTAATATCACAGATTGCTTGATCAGGCCCTTTTACACATCTGGATTGAAGTCTGATACTCTATCGATCAGTTCTTCCTCTGTCTGCCTTGCCTGATTGGAACCCAACACTCAGATGCTCATATCTTTTTCTCACTTTATCATCGAAGGATAAATCTTTGGAATATAGTAGTTGTGATACCCCTCTTGGCTTGTCCAAGTCCGCAACTTACTGAGTTACACCATCTGATAGATCCAGACCTGATTGTCAGACCTTGTTACATACTCTATTCTTGTTCACCGGACCAAAACAATCTTCAATTTAACTTCCGGTATAGGCATACTATGTACTGCAGATATGTGTGATAGACTTTGTTACCATCAATGACAACACTTATGAAGCCACATAGTGTCTTTTGCCAACATAAAGTTCTTGGGGGCTTAGACTAAATGACAAGATTCCAACTTCCAAGAGGAGTGTCTTTTGATTCACTCTTCACTATTTATACTCTGTCAGAACACTAGAGTTGAGGTTGTCCCTTAGAGTGGTGTGTCACCAAGCAGCCCCCTAAAAAGATGACAAAAGCAATTCAAGTGGTGCTTTTGATCTCTAAGATCACCTTGCGGTGCAAGGAGAGAGCATACACACACACTTGATTCACACTCGCAATGTTAATTTACAATAGGATATTGAAATGTGTGGGTGAAGATGAATGGATTAAAGGATGTTTTTGATTCCCCAGATCACGTGAAGTGCAAGGGAAGAGAATATACACACCCTAAATCACACTCAAATCTACAAATCAATGCAAACACAAGTTCGTTTTATGTCCAAGCCCAAATGTGATGATGAAAACACATGTTCATTTTATGCCCAAAATCAAGATATGACGATTCAATTTTAAACCCAAACCAAGGTGTAATATTGCAAACAAATGTTGTTTTAAGCCTAAATTGAGGTGTGATATTGCAAAAAAGTTATTTGATCAATTGAAGATGAAAAAGTTGGATTGTGTGCACCTGGAATGTTTGTTTACAGAGCTGATGTTGATGCAACTCCTTATATCTTCCCCTATTCCACCAAACAAACATAAAAATAATGCACTTGCAAAGAAGCTTGTTAGAGTGAACAAGGGTAAATATGGAATTTTTTTGATAATGATAACTAGGTATAGCATATTAGAGTGGATAATCAAATTCTATGCGAGATTCTATGTTGTTTCAAAAAAATTCGTTAAATTTTGTTAAGAAACACAAAAGTTACAGCGATTTTAAGTTTGCAATAAAAGGGTGTGTTTGATTTATTATACCTCAAAAATATGATCGAATCTGCTAATAAAACTTACGCCACTGAAAAGTATGTCGAATCAACTTTCCAACAACTATACTTTTGTATGATTTTGATATGATTTGCCCAAGTTGTGTGAAAAAGTAAAAAGATCGTCTTTAGGGCTTTGGAGGGTAAGAGATTCAGTTTGATGGATAGCTTAACCACTAGCGGTTAGTGCAAATACTGATCACATGGGCAGTTTAAGGTCTGGAGGTTAGTGTTAGTGGCAGATTTGAAAGAGCTTAGGTTTGGATTTTGTGTGTTTATTTTTTTAATTTTTTTAAACTTTAAAGATTTAAAGAAAAATTTAAATAATTTAAAAAGTGTTTTGGGGTGACTTTTATAAGGCAGCAGCGTGGGCCCCAAGCCTGCCAACAACAGGGATCGACATGGTACGGGGTACCCTGCAGGCCTCGTAGGCTTTAAAATCCTACGTTTTTAAAACACAAAAAAAAAATTATTTTTTATTTATTTATTTATTTGATTTTTAATTTTTTAGATTTCAGATTTTTTTTGCTATTTTTTTAAAAATGTTTTTAAATTTTTAAAACTTTGCATACAACACTTATGGCCTACTTGCATAGGTGTCCATACAGATCCCTATGATACGACCTGTGTGGGGGGCCAAATTAAAAAATTTGCAAAAAATTACAATAATGCAAATATAGAGTGTTTATGTCGATTTTCACCTAGGAGGCCTCCCAAACTCAACGGTGAGGTCAATTTAGCATGGGAGATGACCTGCAAAACTTTAACTCCAAATCTTGACAGAAACATAGGTTAGATCTCACAAATAAAATGCATGAACCTGCAAACGACGAGAGTTAGATCACTGGGTGTGCCAAAATGTATGCATGAAAAATGATCAAAGAAAAGAAAAGATAAAATGCAAATACGCGTGATACCTTTTCCTCCAATCAAGTTCGTACACTTCACTTAGAACGGAGTAGATGTGCACCCAAATCTACTAGCTTTGTTCTCTGTGATAGGAAATATTGATATGAGATGTTTGATATGTTGATCGCTCATAAATTTTGCAGCATAACACTACTTTCTTGCGTGATCCTAATGGCTTGGTTGAGGCTAAATTTATAGATTTTTGATGATGGAGGGAAGACAATTTGATTTTGGAGATAGAGATTTATTTTTTTGCTTTGTTTGATAAAAGAGGAAATAAATCAGGTAGAAGATCAGATTCGAAAGAGGGAAGGGATTTGATTTTTATTTAATTTAAAAGGAAATAAATCAAAAAGAAGATGAGAGGATAATTGAGAGGATTATCTAATTAAATAAATTAATTAGATACACATGAGTTAAAAAAGGAAAGAAATCGAGAAGATGTGATTTGGATTTTATTAATTAACTAAATATTTGATTTATTTAATTAATGTTGGATGATTTAATTAATTAAGTAATAAATTATTTAATTAACTTTAGAAAGGTGAAAGGATTAATTAAATAATTAATAATTATTTAATTAATGTAGAAGAATAAGGTTGAATGTGTGATGGCGAAGTTGGAGTCATTTTATGTGTCTACAACTGACAACCATATTCAAATTTGTATTGATTTTCATGATCTCAACAAAGCATCTTTGAAGGATGACTTTCCTCTTCGAAATATCGACATGATAGTTGAATCAATGGTTGGTCATGCATTTCTTTCTTTTATGGATAGTTTTTCTAGTTACAATCAAATTCTCATCAACCCCCAAGATTAGTATAAAACTTCTCTTACTTCACCTTGGGAAAATTTTATTATGTAGTCATGTCATTTGGGATAAAGAATGTTGGTGCAATTTACCAATGTGCGATGACCCTTATCTTTCATGATTTAATTCACAATATCTTAGAAGATTATGTTGATATTTTTACCATATCAGTCTTGGGCCAAGATCATGTATAAAATCTTTGTCACATCTTTGAATGCATTTGCCTTTACAACATGTGACTAAATGCCCATAAGTGTGTCTTTGGTGTTGACTTTGGAAAACTATTGGGATTTATAGTTTCACATCATGGTATTGAGGTGGACATGAACAAGATTGATGCTATTGTGAATATGCCACCCCAAAGAATATCTCTCAACTTCAAAGTTTACAAGGAAAAATTTAGTCACGAGTTCATTTCACAACTCGCAAATCAAACTCTTCCATTCACACATCTTCCCAAAAAGAATGTCTATTTTGAATGGGATGATAATTGCCAAAAATCCTTTGATGATCATAAGTGCTATTTGGCTAATCCTCCTATCTTAAAGCCAACCATTACAGGATGTCCTTTTCTTCTTTACACTTCTGCAACATCTCACGCTTTGGAAACTTTATTAGCCCAAAATGATGATGCAGGTAAGGAACGTGTTGTGTATTATATTGGTTGAACCTTATTAGATTACATGAAACTTGTTATTTGATATTAGAGAAACAATATCTAGCTATCATATTTGTAATGCATGAGTTGAGACATTTTCTTCTCTATGTTGAGATGCATGTTATTACAAATTTTGATCTGCTAAAACATATGTTCTCTAAGATAGACTTATTTGGTCGCTTAGCTAAGTGGGTGATGTTGCTAATCAAGTTTGACCTAAAGTTTTTCTCTCAAAAGGCAATCAAAGGACAAGCCTTAACTGACCATTTAGACGAAGCCCCTTCTCCTTTTACTATTCCTAATCAAGACTCTTTCCCTAATGATCATATCCTTCCTTGAATGATGATCATCCGTGGGAATTATTCTTTGACAAATCTAGGTGTCAAACTAGCTCTGAAGTTGGTGTAGTACTAGTTCCTCCTTTAGGTAAGCTGATTACTCTCTCCTTTCATCTAAATTTTTTTGTACAAACATCACAGAGTATGAAGCCCTTATTTTTGGCTTGTGTGCCACTTTGTCTCTTAACATCAAGTTTATTCATATATACGGTGATTCATAGTTGATCATAAAGAAAGTCACTAGATCATATTAGGATAAACATGACAAGTTATTTTAGTATCACTACTCAATCAGTTCTCTTATTTTACTATTGAGTACTATTCCATGCAAAGATAATTGTCATGCAATGCAGTGGTAATTGTTTCTTCCCCTATACTCTTTAATGATTCCACAAATGATTACCACTTTGTAATTCACACTCTTTCTCTCGCTGCCATTGTTGCTAATTCCTCTTCTGATACTCTATTCTTCTATACTATTGATTCTAAGGAATGGTACTCCCATATATTTAATTATTTGCATGATGTTACCTTCTTGAATGCTTCTTCAAAGAGTGCTTAAACTTGAATTTGAAATCTCACAATGTGATACATTATTCTTTCCAATGTTCTATATCATCGTGGCTATAATGGTTTCCTTCTTTATTGCTTAACTAAGGCTAAATTCCCATTGCCCTTGAAGAAGCCCATTCAGGTGCTTATGTGGGGAATTTTGGTGGAAGATTCTTAGTTCAAAAGATGCTTCAAATGGGTTACTATTGGCAAAGAATGGAACAAGATTCATTTGATTTTGTTAAAAAGTGCCCTTAGTGTTAGTAGCATAGCAACTTGATTCGAGCTCCTGCATAAGAACTTCATGCCCAGGTATCACCTTAGCCATTCTTAGTTTGGGGCTTAGATCTTATTGGAAAATCTCTCATCCTTCTTCTAAAGGTCACACATTTATTATAACAATTACATATTACTTCATGAAATGGATCAAAGCTGTCCCACTTCGATTCACAACTACTAAAGTTATCTATTGTTTTCTCCTTGATAATATCATTTCTCATTTTGGGATTCCTTCTTCATTTGTTTTTGATAATGACACTTCATTCAAGAACAAGGATGAGATGCAGTTCCTTGAGAAATTCCACATTCAACAATGCTTCTCTATGCCATACTATCCACAATCTAATGGCCAAATAGAAGCTTTCAATAAAACTATTGAACAAATTCTTCACAAAACTATTAACAAACATGGTAAATATTGGTACACTCAACTTTCTTATTCATTATGGGCCTATCACATGAGTATTCATATGGCTACAAGCACTACTCCATTCAATCTCGTCTATGGTGTTGATGCTATTATGCCTTTAGAGTTAGAAATTCCTTCATTACGAGTTTCCCTCCAAGGCCTAATCAATGATAACACTTATCGTGATCAACATCTTCCCAACTTGAAATGCTTGATGAACAACGTATTGACACTCTCAAACATCTTCAAGCCTATCAAAAGACTTTGAATTGCAACTATAATCAAGTTCTACATCAATCCTTTGAAGTAGGTGACCCAGTGCTATACGAAAACCAATGTAATGTCGATGCCCCTCTTGATACTAAAGGAAAGTTTAGTTTGAATTGGTTGGCCCCCTACACTGTCACCTTCATGTATGGAGATTCGGTGCATATGGTCTCTCCATGATGGATGGTAAGCCTCTCAAAGAGCCCATTAATGCTATGCAATTGCATCATTTGTATGCTTATAATTCCTTCTTTATGCAACATTTCAGTAGAAAAGTTATAATTCTTAAGACTTTATTCATGCTTATCTTATGTCATTCTATCATCAACATAATTATTTAGTGTTATGATTCTTTTTCAAAATTTCATATTTCTTAAATATGTAGTTTTCTTCTTTAAAACACAATGTGTTCATTTGTTTAGTGTTACATAATATTTTACATTCTTTGTTTACGCTTGTTGTTTCTATTCTTGACATAATTCACATTGTCTTGAATGTTATTTGTAGTTTTCATTTTGTTGGCTAACAGATTTGTCCTGGTCTAAAAATGTTTTATTCTGACTCTATACCCCTTTCTTTCAAGAACAAATAAGTTAAACAACAAATGGGTGAACTATCAGGAATAGTTCCCCTCTGAATTAAGGTACAGCTCCCTTTAAGATCTTCAATGAATTTAAATTATTCTAATTATTCAGATACACTTTTAACCAGAAAGTGCTTAAAGGCAAACTAACATCCATACATCATCATGCTATGAATGCGATATCCTTTTCTATAACATCATTTAGTAATAGAATACACAGATTCCATCTTCAATAATAATCAGATATTTGAACATGTATATTGCTGAACCAATAAATGATAAAACACATATGATGAGTTACTAATGAAAGAACAATTACCATATGAAAGAAGATTTCGCATAGAAAACCCAATTTCAAATACTCAAACACATAGATCTAAGTATGCAGTAATTATTTCTCCTTTTCATTCACAGATGAAAAATGTTTCAGACAAACATCACATATATTGTAAAACAGCAAAGGTTCAGCTCCAAAATTCTATGTATCTTCCTCTTAATTTTTTGTATATCAGTTTTAACAACTATATATATATATATATATCATTGCCCTAATTAACCGTTCTTTTAAACCCAGAGTTAAAACCAACTTTGACCCATACGGGATTTAGTTTCTTACAAACTCATTGAAAGACAGTGTTTTTTTAAAAATAATTTCAACTAAATAACTAAATAAAGAGACTATGCAAGTAAGATTATGACTGAGAAAGCAGATTAGAATCTCTGGATTTGTTTTGCTTAGCCGAGGAGACAAGTTGCGCCTTCCACTCCTGATATGCAGTAACGAATTCCTAGATTTTTGAGAAATTGGGGATGCCAATATGTTTGACCCTTGCTTTCCAAACATCTTTCTCTCTTCAAATTTTTGCCACTTTCTCCACGTGCTCCAGGAATGCATCGACACAGAGATGGAGTGATTCCACCTTTGAAATATGAGAGAAATCTTCAGTTAATAAGTTGTCATTTTCTTTAACAAAACTATTTTTTTCCTTGAAAGATTGAATCACAGTATCGATGTCTTTTTCTGGCTCCCCGTCATCCTTTATATATTTCACATCAATACATTTTAAATCATGTTGTAAGGATTGAGTGAACTTAGTTATTTCTTTGATCATTTTTGTAAGTTCAATTTGCCCTTGTTTGGATACTGAATTCCTCCATTCAATATTTCTCTTACTTACATATAGTATATCATCATTCAGACTTGTCAAATTCTTCTCTGATAAAAACTTTGCTATCCCATATTTCTGAACTTCATCAATTTGGTTTATCACATTCATCCATTTCCCTTCATCTTTTATCCACAAAGCATTCTGTGTTTTCAAGTCTTCGATGGTAGCTATGGTTTGATCATATATATTCTTCAATTCATGAATGTATTCTGTACTTTCTGGATGATACTGTCCAACCAATCATCAAACACTCTAGCCACCATTTTGTTTCTGTGTATCTGATCTAGTATCTTCTGATTGACTAGAGATTTTCAGTCAAAAGACAGAGGCAGTTGGGAAACAGGTTGTGGGTTTGGGTTATGAATAGAATCAATATACTCTGCCATTGATTGCAAAGTTTGTGTCAACTCCCTCTTTTCTTTTTCATCCTTCCAGGTGCGGCTGACTATCCTCTTGGTAGATGTTTCTAGGTGATGCACATCTATGACACGTGATGCAATCCCAAGATCTATTTTTTCTATTGTGAAATCTTGAATTGTAGGATCTTGAACTTCCTCATCAGTTGTTGGCTAGGCTATTTCTACACTCCAGTTCCCTGTATTAGGGTCAATGTCTACCCTGGCTGTTGTTTTCAGTTTCTTGGATTTAGGAGTCTTTCCTAAACACTTGCTAACCATGTCCTCCAATGGCAATGAGAACGGAACTATTTTTCTTTTATCACTGATTAAACTTTCTAACCATTTGGGTGCAAGGATCGGAACTTCTTTACTAGGATCCAATTGTTCAGAAGGCTTGTTTGATATCATCACCAGATTAGTAGAATCTGAAACAACATCTGCTTGTTGATTTGTATTAATCTCCTCTGCCATTGGTGAATCAAACTCCTTATCACCTGTTGCTTCTCTCGAATCTTCTTCATAATTCAAGTCGACAACTATTCTTTCAGAAATCTACTTCTTCTTCTTGCTTTTTGTCCTTGATCTAGTGGCACGAGGAGGTAGAATAGTTGTAAGAGCTTTCTTGGACTCTTTGATGATAGGACCCCTTCCAGTTTTTGTCTTGGGAGTACCTGCATCATAGATAGCAATAAGCCGATTAGAAGAGCTTATTAGAGATGGTGATTCAGCCATTGGTGCACATTGTTGGGAATCTTTATTTTGAACTTCCTCCAGTCTACGTTCCCTCAACCATTTCTTAGTTCTCCTTATTACCGGGAGGGTTTTAACCTCAATCTGATCATCTTCATCTTTATCCCAATCAATTTCTGGAATAGGTAATTATTTTATCTATTCAAATTGAGGATCAACCACCTGTTCCTCATTATCAACTATTCCAGAAATATTCATATTTAAATTGAGGGTAACTATTTACCCTAAGGAGAACCTACACCAAAGCCTCTTTCTGACCTCAAATTCATCTGAACAATCCTCCCAATAGTCTTCTATTTGAGGAATATGTGAAAATCCTGTCCCAAAATCCAAATTATCCCTGGTAAAGCCTTTACTGTCGAACTTCAGGTCCACTTCCAAATTCAAAGCATGAGAAATTGACTAGCATGAATAGTGTCCAAGTTCAATGGGAAAAGATATACCAGATTGCTTCTTCATTGGGAATTTCTTATCCACATGGGCTAGTTGTCTGTAAACTTCTATCAATACAAAGCGATCAAAAACATACCTGGGTAGCTTCACTGGTTCGCCATCAAAACCACCAACTCTGATGTAAGTAAATTTAGGAAACTGAATAAAGAAACTACCATAAATACTGATCAACTTCATAGCTTCATCAGACATTCTCTTATTAATGTTGTCTGCCAATTCATGAGTCATTCTTCCAGTAAAAACATCATTAACTCTCCTATAATTCTCATAACAATTTTACATCTACAACTGTAAAAAATAATCATAAATTTTGTTGTCTCCAACCAAGGGTGCATGAGGTAGCCCTACCTATTATCTTGTAGATGCCAAGAAATAGAAGAGATATGAAGACATATAAAAATCCTTATTCCCCAAACAACTACTCAGGCCCAGATGTAAACATTCAACTATAATTTTCACCCAGTCCAAATACTGTTCTCCTTGGAGGATCACCTGAATGAAAAAATACATCCAGTCTTCCCAAAAGAATGCCTGGGAGTTACCCTTTAGCCTGTGTAGCAATACCACAATATCCTTTATCTCCTGAATCATGTGATCTCTTGTCAGTGGTCTGGGTAGTATTGAACCCCCCTTTTGGAATTTTAGTAACCAATTTCTTGCAATTACACTTCTGTAGTTTGCTTTCTTTAATGAAAAATGACCATAAGAAGAAGTAATATTGAGGTTAGAATATGGCTCCTTGGGCAGAATTTTCATTACCGCCATTAGGGTTTGTCTATTGACAGGTAGCAACACATTGCCATTCGTAGTTCTAATACACCTATTTTGGGGGTCGTACCTGTTCATGCATTCTAGAACTAATTCAGGACATTGTATTGCCATGGGAGAAGCCGCAGCTTCAACCAAACCACTTTCCACAATTTTCTCCATCATAGGAGTTGGCCTAGGAGTTTTAACCCTCTCCCTAAAATCCTCTAAATCATATTGAACTACAGAGGTATCCCCAAATTTAGGAAGAGAACAAATGAGACCAGGACCATGTTCATAACCAAGACAAGCAGATTTCATGGCTAGAGATTGGAGGATATAATGAAAAATGCTTTGAACTTCTTAAGTAATGCCAATAACTCAAAATGGTTCTTCTTTCCAACAAAGTAATGGAATCAACTTCTAGGAAAAGTTAAACTCACCTTCAATGGATTAGAAATTATTGTTAAACTGGACAAAAAAAATCTTATACCTCCCGCACTGTTCTCCCCTGCATTACCCTATGTGTTTATTTGCTAAAATTGGCTTGTTCTTTCTTGATAAAGGCATTAAACCAGGTCTAATAATTATTAGCTGAAATAATATGTGTTGAAAATGCTTGATAAGACATGAACTCTGACAGATGCATTAATTGCAAGCATTTCTCATGCATGACCTCAATGTGTAATTATTATCCATAACCTTTTGAATGTTAGAACTTTCCTCTTCATAATAAGTTTCAAATATATTTCCTTCTAAATCTCCCACCAATTTTTGACCTAAAGAAGGCTCCGGGAAGAAATGAGACTATAGTCACGAAACTTTGAACCTTTGAACCTTTGAACCTTTAAACTCTGAAATAAGGTTCAACTCGAAGGTTCAAAGTTACAAGATGAATTACATAGACTGACCAATAGCCAAACGACCTTTCAAGAAACATTAAATTTCAAACCATTGAACCGTTGAACTCATTGAACTGTTGAACTCCGCTATGAGGTTCAACCAGAAGGTTTAAAGACACATTGAATCACACAAAGGGACAAACAGTTCACTTTGAGAAACATTGAACCATTGAACCATTGAACTTTTTAAAAAGGTTCAAGTTCAAAGGTTCAATTCTTCGGTAATTTCACACACAAAAGACAATAGGCGGATGAACTTTAAAAACAAAGAGCCGACTTAGGAAATAAACATATGACCAATAAGGGAAGATGGTAAATCGACTCTTTCTTAGGGAAGGTTCACGAAAAACTGAATAAGGGTGACTTAAAAGGTAACATTGGCTTTGACTAGGGACTGCATTTTATGACAAAATGTAGAGAACTTAGAAACTCTAGTTATACATAAACTAAAACACAGTTGCCGAAGGGAAAGAAACAAGGCAAACCAAAACTAGAAAAGGAAAACAACAACACTTGACAACAAAGGAAAGACTATGTACAAAACAAAGGACACCTATTTTACAGTCGATACAATTTAAGATCCTGTCCATTATAGGACAGGGGTAAAACAACTCCATCTAGATATTCCAATTTGAAAGAATTAGGACCCAGTACCTGATGAATTTTGAAAGGTCCTTTCCAGAGTGAATCAAATTTGCCATGTGTTGCTTTAGGTTCTCTCCTCCTATTGCACAACAGCACTTCGTCTACCTCCATGAATTTTTTGGGCCTTATTTTTCGATCAAAGATCTTCTTGACCCTGGCTTGGTGAGAAATAATCCAATCAACCAACTCATTCCTTTCCTCTTTAATCTTAGTTAAATACATAACTCTTTTCTCTAAAGAATCTTGAAAGTATTGATCTTCAATTACATTTTGTAATTTGGCTGCAGATAATTCCAAAGGTAATGATAACTGAGCTCCTATCCCATAAACCAGCTCAAAAGGTGCCATTCCTATTGCCCTTTTTGGGGTTACCCTATCAGCCCAGAGTGCTTCGTACAGCTTCTTATGCCAATCTTTGGGGTTATTACTTACCAATTTCCTCATTATGGCTATCAGATTTTTATTACTAGACTCAGCTTGTCCATTCCCTTGAGGGTAATAATCTGATGAGTGAGAAAGAGATATACTATGCTCATAGCAAAAAGAAGTTAGTTCAATTAAGGAAAAGATGGCGGCATTATCTGCTACAAGTTTCTAAGGGACACCAAAACGCACCAGTATATTCTCTCTGAGCAAATTACACACTACTTCTGAAGTGGTTCTCTTCACAAGGACTGCTTCAACCCATTTTGTAAAATAGTCTGTTGCTATCAAAATGTGTGTATGTTCAACACTTGAATGAGGTGAGAGAGGCCCAATAAAGTCTAATCCCCATTGTTTGAAAGGTTCTTCAATAACAACAGGCCTCAGAGGCAATGCTGCAAGTTATGGCTTTCCTGAAAACATTTTGCACTTTTCATAGTTAGCCATCCATCTGTATGCATCCTTAAACATACCTGACCAATAATAACAATTTCTAAGGATTTTGAAGGCTGTGACTGAAGAAGAGAAGTGTCCACCACAGGCTTCATTATGAAAAACTTCTAAAAGCTTGTGTTGTTCCTTGTCTACACATCTCAGAAAGGTTCCATTTAGTCCCTTTTTGTATAAGACATCACCCCAAATGACATTTTTGCTGCTTTTAACTTTAGATTCCTTTTCTCCTTCGGGGACAAGTGATTGGGATAGTCTCCATAAGTAAGATAGTGTGCCACATTTAGGAACTATGGGTCTTGTAAACTTACCAACAGGATAGTGCGAAGTTCTTCTTCTTCTTCTTCCTTACTTTCATCGATCAATTTGCACAGACCTTGACCTCTAACCAATTTGGTTGGCCTAACCTCCAAGTCATATTCTTGAATTTTAGCAACCCATGTTGCTCTATTGTTTATCCCAACATCATGTTGAGTCAGAATGCTTTTCACAACCAAACTAGGAACAAATACAACCAAATGAGAATGAAGTATATAATATCTGAATTGTTTGACAACCTTTACTATAGCAAATGCTTGTTTCTCAGCTAAAGAATATTTAAGTTCATGTTTCTTGAGAGGAACACTCATAAAGGCTATTGGGGCTTCTACATTCAATCCATTTTTCTGTAGTAAGATACCAGACATGGTATGTTCTGAAGCATAACAATAAATAATAAATTTTTTTTGGAAATCAGGGTTTACCAAAGTAGGGGTTTGTGCAATTGCTTCTTTAATATATTCAAATGTTTTCTTAGCAATCTCGTTCCATCTGAATGCTTTTTTTTCATTCATCATCCCTACAATATGTTTTGTAATTTCAACAAAATTAGGAATGAACCTTCTGAGAAAATTAATTTGGCTAAAGAAAGACTTAACTCCAGTCCTATTAGAAGGAAGACTTAGCTGTTGTATTGCTGTAACCCTTTCTGGATCAATCTTGATTCCATCCTTTGAAACTAAGTGTCCCAACAACTTACCCTTTGTCACACAGAAAACTGACTTCTTAAGATTAAGAGATATGCCATGACTCTAACACCTTTGCAAAATGATCTCTAGATCCTTTAGATGATCCTCTCTTTTTCTAGAGAAAACAACCAAATCATCAAGATAAATGACAATAATTCTATCTTTTAGATCTCTAAAGGATTAATCCATCGCTCGTTGAAAAGTTGCACCAACATTAATCAAACTAATGCAACACACAACATACACTCAACAGAATTGTGTCATTAAACATGAGAGACAAAGATTTGGAAGCTGAAACATAACAAAACTTCTATTCATCAACTCTGCCACTACAATGAGAGAAAACTCTCTTATATCTAAGAAAACAAAAAAAAAATTACCTTTTTTGGCAGATTTCGACAATTGTCAGATTTTGCCATTTTAGGTAATTTTACAATCATATCTTGAGAATCCAGTTTTTTCCCAAAAAACTCATAAAGCTAAGGTAGGACAAAAAACCAACTAACATCCTAAATTTGAAACACGAGTTTCAAGTTATTAAAAAAAGTAACTTTTAAAAAACTAGAAAAAAACACTAATTTGCCATTTTGAGGGCCAAGATGAAAGTTTCAAGCCCCAAAAAAGTGCCAAGACAATGTCCAACCACTGGCCACCTCATAACGCATCCACCTGGAAAATTTCGTAGAAAACCCACATTCGAGTCAAAAGTTATGACCTCCGGAAGTCCCTGCATCCTTTGAAACTAAGTGTCCCAATAACTTACCCTCTGTCACACAGAAAACTGACTTCTTAGATTAAGAGATATGCCATGACTCTAACACCTTTGCAAAATGATCTCTAGATCCTTCAGATGATCCTCTCTTTTCCTAGAGAAAACAGTCAAATCATCAAGATAAATGACAATAATTCTATCTTTCAGATCTCTAAAGGATTAATCCATCGCTCGTTGAAAAGTTGCACCAGCATTAATCAAACCAAAGGATATACGGTTATAAGCAAAAGTTCCCTGGGGTGTAGTGAAAGAAGTTTTATGTTGATCAGCTGCAGCCACACTTATTTGGTTGTAACCTAAGAACCCATCTAGCATGGACATCATTTCTGACCCAACAACTATTTACAAAATGTGATCCATCACAGGTAAGGGATAATTATCTTTCAAACTAGCTTGGTTCAGATTCCTAAAATCAACACAGATTCTTATTTCTCCATTCTTTTTGCGTATTGGGACAATGTTTGCCACCCAGATGGAGTGATGAATCAAATAAATAATCCTAGCCTTCAACATTTTATCGATCTCCTTAAAAATGGCCTCAGCAACATTTGGGTTATAGTTTCTCAACTTCTGCCTGAATGGGGTTGCATTTGTTTTCAAAGGAATATGATGCTGAAATTGCCCACGCCTAAAATCCTTTAGGTCATCATAGCACCAAGCAAAGACATCCTTATACCTAATCAACAGATCAATCAATTTGTTTTTCTCCTCTAGTGAGCAACACCTACCAATAGAAATCCATTTAGGATCAGTTTCACTCGCAATGTTTATTTTCTCATAATCCCCAAATTTGTTAGTATTCTGAACAAGTTTGCCTTTGGTATATTCATCTTGTTGAGTGAACAAATGTTCTAGAGAGACCAGCCCTTTGGGGATTTTGTTTCCCTTCAACTGAATTATATCATCCTTTGAATTGATCCATGGATCATGACTAAATTCTTTACATTCTGCTTCAGAACCTTCAAACTAAGTCCCCAGGAACATCTCAACATTCTCCAAGAACTTTCTGATCTGCCTATCATTCTCAAAAACTTGCCAATTTTTAGCATTATCTGGGACATTAGGATGGTAGACCAGCTCTATTCTACATGAATCCTTTTTAAAATCAGGGTGTGGGAGAAGAAGAGAAGATAACACTGCTAAAGAATCCACCTATGTATTCTAATCTCTAGGAATTGCCTCAATAGAAAAGGCATCAAAGTATTTTATCTCATCCCAAACTCTGTTCCTGTAATGTCTCAATCTTTCATTTTTAACTAAAAAAATGCCTCTCACCTGTTTAACAATTAATTCAGCATCTCCGTTTGCTTTGAGCATCTTTACACCTTTTCCTTTGGTTTCATTTAACCCAAGCAATAGAGCCTCATACTCTGCAGTGTTATTAGTGTTTTTAAATTCTATCTTGAATGAATAAGGAAAATTTTCACCATCAGGTGAGATCAAAACAACCCCTGCTCCTGAACCAGCGGTAGCACAACTATCATCAAATTCCATGGTCCATAGATCATCTGAATGAACAAACTTTGGGACAGATTCTTCCTTCATGTCCTCGGAAGAGAGAAAATAATTACCAAATTCACATTCTTCAAATAGAATCTGAGACTTAGGATCATCAGAAGGGTATACAGTAAACTTGCATTTAGGTTTAGGCTCTAGCTTAACTTTCTCCTTTCCCACTAGAATTGTAGGTTCTGACCAAGCCAATTTAATCTACCCGCCTAAATCTTTACAAAAGTCCTGCTCAACAAGATCCCATAACTAGTAGGAATATTCGCTACCAAAATAGTCAACTTCACTCTTTTATCAGGATAGGCTACAAGAGCAACCCGTGCATCTTTGATTTGTCTGAGCAAAGAAACCTGTTTGCCATCCATGGAGTAACACACACCTACCAAATGTTTTTGTAAGGGATAGGCATAATATTATCAGAAGCACTTGAGTCTATGATACAATTACTGAGTTTATGGCCATTTATGAATAAAGAGACATAAAATGGGTTGGGCTTCATATCAGTCATATAAGAAGTATCATTAGATGAATTGAGAGTCATTTTAGGAGTATGTGTGGGTGACTCAGGTGGAGAAGAAAATAATTGGGCAATGGGAGACTCAACATTAACATTTAATTGACTTTCGGGTTCAATTTGTGTAGGATCACCTTTGACATATTTAACCAATTTATCAAGTTCTTTGGGTTTCAACTTGAGGTATTCAGCAGGGGATATTTGAATCTTTGCAGACTTACGAAATTCTAAAATATCAAAAGAAGTTTCACGATCATTTCTATGTAACAATTTAATTTCTTGGGCTTTCAAATTAGCATCAGAGGTTCTAATAAGAGGTTCCTTACCTTTAACAGGCACTTCTTGAGTATTATAAAATCTCAGATTCTTCTGACTTCTGGTAAGCACAACACATGAAGGATCTTCAAGAGTAACCAATATTTCACCTCCTCTTTCTGAATTTGATTCATATTCGAGGAAGTGTATTTCAGAGTCACCAGGTTCCTCAAAGTTCCTTTCTTCTTCGGTAATCTCTCCCAATACATCTTGAGTAGCGGCCATTTGAGCATATCTAAGCATCTCCGGACAAGAATTTCCATCATGATCAGTAGTCAAATGAAAGGCACACATATTCCCTCTTTCAGGAGGAGCTTCAATAGTTAACCTAGGTTGTACTGATATAAGTGGCAATGTCCAACTAGTATTTATCTTTTGATTAAAGTTTCTCCTGCCGATATCTTGATATGGTTGTTGAAATGAAGTACCAACCTTAGGCATCTGTCTTTTCAAAGTGATCATATCATTAACTAGCTTTTGAACCATAGGATCTATAGAGGATGAGGGATGAACATTAGGTACTTGGACTTCTCTCTTCCATTTTCCAGCCATAAGAAGATCATCTTCTAACCCAATTGCCAAGGTTTGTGCGATTGCTAAGTCAGCAACTACACCTCTTCTAAGATGAAAATTGATATCAGGAGGCATAGAATTAATAAAGAAACATTTCTGATTCTCAAAAGTTGGCCTTTTAGAAGTTGGGATTTTGTGCACTATTCTATTGAATTTGGCTATAAATTCCCTCATAGGTTCATGTATCTCCTTCTTAAGTTGAGTCAATTGAGGAAGAAGGGAATGTTCATCTTCTACACTTTTGAACCTGTTTTCAAATGCAATTTTCATATCATTCCAGTTTGTGATTGAAGAGTCATCTAGATGATAGAACCATTGTGCTGTAGTATCAGTTAGAGTTTGCACAAAAAGCCTTATGGCTACATCTTGATGTTGCACACCTAACACACCACATGCTCCAGAAAAGGTACTCAGATGTTCATCTGGTGATTGTCTTCCATCTCCATTAAATTTGGGCAAGTTTTCCCTTGCATTTTTAGGTAGAGGATTCAGGTTGGCTCCTAAATTTAGAGGTCGTATAGCTACTCCCCAAGGTTGGGCCATTGGTAGAAAGCTTATAGCAGAGGGAATGATAGTACTAGAAAGAGTTAAGGCTTGACAGACAGAGGATGTAGAGGGTTTAGGAGGGCTAGGAGGTCTACTTCTAGCTCTTCTAATATGGGTAGGAATGTAAGGAAAATTTAGGCTTTGCAGCGTTTGAAAGGTAGGATCCTCAACTCCCTCTCTTCTCAAAGACCTTGTGTATCTTCTAGAATCTAGCTTATGATGTTGTAACTGGATAAGTAGCTATTAATTTCTATGCTATTCTTGATCTCTTCACACTTCAGGGGCTTGATTTCTTTCTACGTTTTTGTTTGCCTCCTTCTTTGCCTGAGCAACATCAATCTCAAATTATCAGCCAATTCTTCTTCTTTTTCTAATGCTCAGCTGGTTGTCCTATAATCATCAATATTTTGATGAGTGCGCCATGCAAGAGTATTTAACTGACCAATTATATCTTCTTGCTAGTCTTGAAAACCAAGATCAGGCTGCAGAACAAGAATTATGTTTTCATGTGGAAGCACCATTGTTGCTTCATATTAAGGCGACTAATCTTTCAACAAACAACTTCGATATAATCCCTAGTAGAGTCACCAAAAGCTGTTAGCTAACAGATTTGTCTTGGTCTAAAAATGTTTTATTTTGACTCTATACCCCTTTCTTTCAAGAACAAATAAGTTAAACAACAAATGGGTGAACTATCAGGAATAGTTCCCCTCTGAATTAAGGTACAACTCCCTTTAAGATCTTCAATGAATTCAAATTATTCTAATTATTTAGATACACTTTTAACCAGAAAGTGCTTAAAGGCAAACTAACATCCATACATCATCATGCTATGAATGCGATATCCTTTTCTATAACATCATTTAGTAATAGAATACACATATTCCATCTTCAATAATAATCAGATATTTGAACATGTATATTGTTGAACCAATAAATGATAAAACACATATGATGAGTTATCCAATGAAAGAACAATTACCATATGAAAGAAGATTTCTCACAGAAAACCTGATTTTAAATACTCAAACACACAGATCTAAGTATGCAGTAATTATTTCTCCTTTTCATTCACAGATGAAAAATGTTTCAGACAAACATCACATATATTGTAAAATAGCAAAGGTTCAGCTCCAAAATTCCTTGTATCTTCCTCTTAATTTTCTGTATATCAGTTTTAACAACTAAAAATATATATATCATTGCCCTAATTAACCGTTCTTTTAAACCTAGAGTTAAAACCAACTCTGACCCATATGGGATTTAGTTTCTTACAAACTTATTAAAAGATAGAGTTTTTTTTTTGTAAATAATTTCAACTAAATAACTAAATAAAGAGACTATGCAAGTAAGATTATGACTGAGACAGCGGATTAGAATCTCCAGATTTGTTTTTCTCAGTCGAGGAGACAAGTTGCACCTTCCACTCCTGATATGCAGTAACAAATTCCTGGATTTTTGAGAAATTGGGGATGCCCATATGTTTGACCCTTGCTTTCCAAACATCTTTCTCTCTTCAAATTCTCACCACTCTCTCTGCATGCTCTGAGAGTGCATCGACACAGAGATGGAGTGATTCCACCTTTGAAATATGAGAGAAATCTTCAGTTAATAAGTTGTCATTTTCTTTAACAAAACTAATTTTTTCCCTGAAAGATTGAATCATAGTATCAATATCCTTTTCTGGCTCCCCATCATCCTTTATATATTTCACATCAATACATTGCAAATCATGTTGTAAGGTTGAGTGAACTCAGTTATTTCTTTGATCATTTTTGTAAGTTTAATTCACCCTTGTCTGGATACTGAATTCCTCCATTCGATATTTCTCTTACTTACATATAGTATATCATCATTCAGACTTGTCAAATTCTTCTCTGATAAAAACTTTGCTATCCCATATTTCTGAACTTCATCAATTTGGTTTATCACATTCATCCATTTCCCTTCATCTTTTATCCACAAAGCATTCTTTGTTTTCAAGTCTTCGATGGTAGCTATGGTTTGATCATATATATTCTTCAATTCATGAATGTATTCCGTACCTTTCTGGATGATACTATCCAACCAATCATCAAACACTCTGGCCACCATTTTGTTTCTATGTATCTGATCTAGTATCTTCTGATTGAATGGAGATTTTCGGTTGAAAGATAGAGGCAGTTGGGAAACAGGTTGTGGGTTTGGGTTATGAATAGCATCAATATACTCTGCCATTGATTGCAAAGTTTGTGTCAACTCCCTCTTATCTTTTTCATCTTTCTAGGTGCGGCTGACTATCCTCTTGGTAGATGCTTCTAGGTGATGCACATCCGCGGTATGTGATGCAGTCCCAAGATCTATTTTTTCTATTGTGAAATCCTGAACTGTAGGATCTTGAACTTCCTCATCAGTTGTCGATCAGGCTATTTCTACACTCCAGTTCCCTGTATTAGGGTCAATGTCTACCCTGGATGTTGTTTTTAGTTTCTTGGATTTAGGAGTCTTTCCTAAACACTTGCTAACCATGTCCTCCAATGGCAATGAGAACGGAACTATTTTTCTTTTATCACTGATTGAACTTTCTAACCATTTGGGTGCAAGGACCAAAACTTCTTTACCAGGATCCAATTGTTCAGAAGGCGTGTTTGATATCATCATCAGATCAGCAAAATCTGAAACAACCTTTACTTGTTGATTTGTATTAATCTCCTCTGCCATTGGTGAATCAAACTCCTTATCACCTGTTGCTTCTCTTGAATCTTCTTCAGAATTCAAGTCTACAACTATTCTTTCAGAAATCTGCTTCTTCTTCCTACTTTTAGTCCTTGATCTAGTGGCACAAGGAGGTAGAATAGTTGTAAGAGCTTTTGTGGACTCTTTGATGACATGACCCCTTCCAGTTTTTGGCTTGGGAGTACCTGTATCACAGATAGCAATAAGCTGATTAGAAGAGCTTATTGGAGATGGTGATTCAACCATTGGTGCTCATTGCTGGGAACCTTTATTTTGAACTTCCTCCAGTCTACGTTCCCTCAACCATTTCTCAGTTCTCCTTATTACTGGGAGGGTTTTAACCTCAATCCAATCCTCTTCATCTTTATCCCAATCAATTTCTGGAATAGGTAATTGTTTTATCTGTTCAAATTGAGGATCAATCACCTGTTCCTCATTATCAACTATTCCAGAAGTATTCATATTTAAATTAAGGGTAACTATTTTCCCTAAGGAGAACCTACACCAAAGCCTCTTTCTGACCTCAAATTCATCTGAACAATTCTCCCAATAGTCTTTTATTTGAGGAATATGAGAAAATCCTGTCCCAAAATTCAAATTATTCCTGGCAAAGCCTTTACTGTCGAACTGGGATCTAGCAGTATAGTACTAAAAATTGAACTTTTTCAGGTCCACTTTCAAATTCAAAGCATCAGAAATTGACTAGCATGAATAGTGTCCAAGTTCAATGGGAAAAGATATACCAGATTCCTTCTTCATTGGGAATTTCTTATCCACATGGGCTAGTTGTCTGCAAACTTCTATCAATACAAAGCGATCAAAAACATACCTGGGTAGCTTCACTGGTTTGCCATCAAAACCACCAACTCTGATGTAAGTAAATTTAGGAAACTGAATAAAGAAACTACCATAAATACTGATCAGCTGCATAGCTTCATTAGACATTCTCTGATTAATGCTATCTGCCAATTCATGAGTCATTCTTCCAGTAAAAACATCATTAACTCTCCTATAATTCTCATAACAATTTTGCATCTGTAACTGTAAATAATAATCATAAATTTTGCTGTCTCCAACCAAGGGTGCATGAGGTAGCCCTACCCATTATCTTGTAGATGCCAGACAATAGAAGAGATATGAAGACATATAAAAATCCTTATTCCCCAAACAATTACTCAGGCCCAGATGCAAACATTCAACTATAATTTCTGCCCAGTCCAAATACTGTTCTCCTTGGAGGATCACCTGAATGAAAAAATACATCCAGTCTTCCCAAAAGAATGCCTGGGAGTTACCCTTTAGCCTATGTAGCAACACCACAATATCCTTTACCTCCTGAATCATGTGATCTCTTGTCAGTGATTTGGGCAGTCTTGAACCCCCCTTTTGGAATTTCAGTAACCAATTTCTTGCAATTATGCTCCTGTAGTTTACTTTCTTTAATGAAAAATGACCATAAGAAGAAGTAATATTGAGGTCAGAATATGGCTCCTTGAGCAGAATTTTCATTACCGCCATTAGGGTTTGTCTATTGACAGGTAGCAACACATTGTCATCTGTAGTTCTGATACACCTATTTTGGGGGTTGTACCTGCTCATGCATTCCAAAACTAATTCAAGACATTGTATTGCCATGGGAAAAGCCGTAGCTTCAACCAAACCACTTTCCACAATTTTCTCCATCATAGGAGTTGGCCTAGGATTTTTAACCCTCTCCCTAAAATCCTCTAAATCATATTGAACTAGAGAGGTATCCTCGAATTCAGGAAGAGAACAAATGAGACCAAGACCGTCTTCATAACCAAGACAAGCAGATTTCATGGCTACATATTGGAGGATATAATGAAAAATGCTTTGAACTTCTTAAATAATGCCAATAACTCAAAATGGTTCTTCTTTCCAACAAAGTAATGGAATCAGCTTATAGGAAAAGTTGAACTCACCTTCAATGGATCAGAAATTACTATTAAACTGGGCAACAAAAATCTTATACCTCCCGCGCTATTCTCCCCTGCATCACCCTCTATGTTTATTTGCTAGAATTGGCTTGTTCTTTCTTGATAAAGTAATTAAACCAGGTCGAATAATTATTAGCTGAAATAATACGTGTTGAAAATGCTTGATAAGACATGAACTCTGACAGATGCATTAATTGCAAGCATTTCTCACGCACGACCTCAATGTGTAATTATTATCCATAACCTTTCGAATGTTAGAACTTTCCGCTTCATAATAAGTTTCGGATATATTTCCTTATAAATCTCCTGCCAATTTTTGACTTAAAGAAGGCTCTAGGAAGAAATGAGACTATAGTCATGGAACTTTGAACCTTTCAACCTTTGAACCTTTGAACTCCGAAATAAGGTTCAACTCAAAGGTTCAAAGTTACAAGATGAATTACACAGACTAACCAACAATCAAACGACCTTTCAAGAAACATTAAACTTCAAACCATTGAACTGTTGAACTCATTGAATCATTGAACTCATTGAACTGTTGAACTTTGCTATGAGGTTCAACCGGAAGGTTCAAAGACACATTGAATTACACAAAGGGACAAACAGTTCACTTTGAGAAACATTGAACCATTGAACCATTGAATTTTTTAAAAAGGTTCAAGTTCGAAGGTTCAATTCTTCGGTAATTTCACACACAAAAGACGATAGGCGGATGAACTTTAAAAACAATGAGTTGACTTAGGAAACAAACATATGACCAATAAGGGAAGATGGTGAATCGACTCTTGCTTAGGGAAGGTTCACGAAAAACTGAATAAGGGCGACTTAAAAGGTAACACATTTATAATGAGAATTACCTCATTTCTCTTTACCATGTCAATTATTTAATTGTGCAAAAAATTATATAATCTCTTTTCAGTTATTTAATTAGATCTTTCATAAGTATTGAATTAAATAGTTGTCATCAAAATTTACCAATTAGATCTTTATTGTATTTAATTGTGTAAATTTTATAATTCATTGTTTGATAAGATCGTTTTAGCATTTAATTAAATAATTTAATTAAGTTGTTTAATTAGATCTAAATAATATTTAATTAAATAATTCCAATCACATAGATATAAAAATACAAAAAATTTACAACACACACGCACACACGGACGCATGCACGCACGCACGCACACACACACATGCACACACGCACGCGCACACGCATGCATGTACACACACATACACACATATATCAAACATGTGCAGTCTTAAAATATCATATATATAAAAACAATTTATTGACACATCATATACAAAATCACCACTATGTCAAAATACAAAGTTTTGCATCACCCCTAGGGCATGTGATTGTTGGATGCCTCTAGTCCCATTGGGGGCTATTGCACAGGTGGTCCCTAATGTGAGTCCGTAGATTGCAACTAGGTACAACTTCACATTTGTAGGCCCCTCAATATGCCTCTTAGCTCTGTTGTCTTAGCCGTGAGATGTAGATCACTCTGTTGTGGTCTATCTACCTTCGCCATCAGGCCTTGCACCCTAGGGTGATCCAGATTAGTTTCTATAGGTCTGCTCTCATGTAATCTAGTTGGCTCTGAAGAGAGTCGAGTGCACTCTTTGCACTCTCAACTCTCGTCATGATCTAATCGCACTCTATCATGAGTGTTGTGACTAGGGAAACCACTTGGTCCTCTCTATAATAATCAAGATAACATCAGTAGTGGTTCAATATAGACAAACTTGACCCTCCTCATACGTAGATCTCAGCTACGCAACAAGCTCAAAAATATCTACGTGTCACCTGACAGTTTGTTGAGGCCTATAACTGGCCCACATAACTTGCTAAACAATGGGTACCATCTATGCAATGACTTGACCTATATAGTTGAGCCACTCTCGTGTGCACATTGCAAAAATTCAAACAAAGATATAGTCAAATCTCTCATCATATAAAAACTAAACCACCATCTAATATTCTACTCAAATCACAACATAAAAATAAAGTTCTCACCTTTGTCGTCGACTTTCCAGTCGAGTTCTAGAAGAGTCTTCTACCTCACTGGTGTAGTGCTAGGTGTGTTGATAGTTACAGTCATTTTCCTTGTCACTAGTATTGAAGAGGGCTTCATAGCAGCCATACACTTTGACTCTCCTTGCTCCCTCTGACTGGGGTTGCTACTGATTGATGGTGGTGTGGATGTCGTTCGAGGTTGAGCTCTAGGCCTCTCCTCTGAAGTGAAACCACCCTAATCTCTCTATCACCTCCTCCCCACCTATGCTAGTGTGGGATGCTCCTCCTCCTCCTCCTCATCATCATCACCCTCCTCACTCTTTGGTTCCTCTCCTCTCTCCTCCTACCCTTGGTTTGTGAGTAGTCATGGATCTCTGAGTGGGGAATTAGGAGGGAAGATAGGTGCTAGCTGTGATGTGACCCACCATGCTATGAATGTTGGGGTCACCCCCACATTATCATCATAGGACATGAGTGCTGCATCCTACTACTCATCATAAAAGTCACTGAGATCTACATTAGCTATGGTAGGATGGTACTGATCACCTGGCCTCAGTGCGTTATGGTGTGAGCGCATGTATGTTGGCATAGTTGTAGGAATACCTTGCACCTACTCAAACTATTGCATCACATGTCAGTAGTAGAAAGACATGACAATGTGATTGAGGCAACTAGCTAATAAACATTCCTTCTACATCCGTGTGAAGTATTGTGTTTTCCTTGCCTAGGCCTGCATAC
Organism: Cunninghamia lanceolata; assembly: GCA_027924645.1. Lineage (NCBI taxonomy): Eukaryota > Viridiplantae > Streptophyta > Pinopsida > Cupressales > Cupressaceae > Cunninghamia > Cunninghamia lanceolata. Next base: position 14,051,559 of record BSBN01001271.1, read on the forward strand.
CTTGGTAGGGCCTCCAAATAATATCAGTGCCTTACAGATGATCAAATGTCTACCTCCAAAATAAAAAATCTCCAAATTGCCATGGCATCCTTAAGGCGTAAGCATGGGCTTGTGGTCATGCCCATATAATAATTGTTGGCACCCCCACCAGCTGAGTGCACTGGATATGCTTAAAATACCACACCTATAGTAGTGTGGAGTTCATCAAATTGTGGCCCTTGTAATATATGTAGTGGCCTAGGTCATGGTACAAGTGGGTGAGCATGCTCCAACCCCATGTGAACACCATTTGATGCTCCTCCATATGGACAAGGTCACCATGTAGTTGTGCACCTCACCCATATTGTGCTATGCATAAGCGATGGTGGCGATGAGCACACGACATACTAGTGGGATCACTCCTCCTTGCTCTAGCCATCTCAAGTGAATATTCCCTGAAGGGTCTAAAGGGATGATCCAACTGATTGCATACCTCTGTCCCTTCTAGATACATAGGTCAATGACTGCTGCTCAACAATCAAAACTTTTTGGCCTTGCACAAGTAATCATAGAATCTGGCACACATCCTCCAAGGTGATAGTTATCTCTCCCATTGACAGACGGAAGATAGAGACATCTGCATCCCACCTCTCCATAAGTGCCATCAATAAGCAATCATGGAACCACATCTCAAGCATAGTGTATACCCAATATACACCTAATGTTTGTAAGAGTGCAACCCCTTGAGGAGTTAGCATACTCTACCGATCTCATAGCAAGTTGAAGATCAACCTGCCAGTGTGCTCCCACATTGTCAATGGACACTAGATTCACCAAAATAAAATTATATCAGTTCCACATCATAATTCATCAAATTTTGAGCTTAAAATCTATTTTTTCTCTAAGTTCATCAGGATACTAGTGCCCTTGGACACCAGCACGTCTTTTAGACCCTAGCACCTTTTTTGGATATTAGTGTGCTTGAAGGACCTGAGTGTGTCCACTAGACTCTAGGACATGAATGAGATGCCAACGCTCCATGTGGGCCTCATCCAACGTGAAAAGTGAGAAAAATGCCATTTAAAAATAAAAAAATTACTCACCTTGTGCATGGCGACTCCCGACTCAATGCGCTCCCTCAGGGTGTCTAGTCTCAGTGATCAGAAAGCTCATCTATATGGTATTTTATCTCTCTAAGTTTCTTGGGTGCTCAAAATTTTTCAAATTAGGTTAATTTAAATGAATAGTAAATTTGAAAAATTCTTACTATTTATAGTAAATTTTTAAAATTTTTGAATTTTTTGTAGCACCCCTTTCACAAAAACCTTCATAACGAGGGCCTATGAATGCTAATTTCTATGCCATTTGTTGTGTTGGAATTCTAATTCTGCACCCTTTCTTTCCATATGTCTCTCCCTCTAGTTTTATTTCATTAAATAACTATATCACGTCCACCCTTATTTTTGTTTTGCCTCATTTTCTTCTCATGTTAATATTATCCAACATTTAGAATGCCTCTATTTTAGCTCCAATTTAAAAATTGACACACTTTTGATCTTGCAAGATTATTCAATTTCTAATAGTGATTTTGTTGGATTGCAATACCTAATGTTGTGGTTTTGTAGATTCCTAGTCTGGGGGCATCGTTCTTCTATCTAATAAATTTCTATGGCCTCTACAATATCCTTTTGGGTATCCTTTACATGCTTATTTTCTATTAGCATTTCATTTATGTACTTTAGCATAGCTCATTACCAAGTGTCATCAACCTGCTAACGTGGAGGCAAAATGTAATGTAGAAAATCACATACCCTCACAATTTCACATTGTTCTTTGACTTTCTTTGGTGTCCACTCCCTAGAATGTTTCTAGAGCCACTCTAGCCTAACCTTGGCCTATCTTACCTCTCACCAAGGTTTGTCAAAAATCATATCACATACTTATTTCTCTTAACCTTTCGAGAACACATACTAAATATTGGTGAATATTCTAAGGATGCGAGCATGATGCACAAACATCCTCACAACATGTTGGCATCCTAAATATTCTAGAAATACAAATGGTTGATTATCCCACCTTGTCACTTAATTATGTCTACAATGGTAATGCTCACGTGGCAATGAAATGATCCTTGTAGCATGCTCGACCCTCTTAGATTCATTTTCTTATTCATGCAAAAAAGAAAGACTTACAAAAGGAATCTCTCTATCTCTCTCACTCCTTGGAAAAAATACTACAGATTGTGAAGCAAATTCCTTCTTGGATGATATTAGAAGCTATTGGTGATTTTGGTGCTCTTTCAAGTTGTAGTGCCTTCTTTTCCAGCTTGGTGAAATCTCTACTTTCAGATTTGGGCATTATGGAGGTTCTCTACTAAGGGTTAGAGTTGCTCACATACAAATTTGTACCTCAAGGAGCTTGCAGCCTCCTCCACTACTTCAAAAACCTGATAACATTGTTTCTTTAATAAGAAATAATGTTATTCATTAGTTTTATTATATATTTCTTTGTCTATATTTTGGCAAACTTGTGGTGTAGACCACCATCTTGTTTTTCCTATGCACACTAGGGTATTTTCCCCTGTAGACTAGGGTTGATACTCTTAGTTTTTATTTTACTTGTCACTGTTGTTATTTCCTAGATGCACTTAGGATATAGGAGTACACACATTTGTTTATATTTTTCTATAGTGGCTTCTTGTGGAGGTCAAAAGACTAAAATAGGGGCTTGACTTGAAGACAAGCTCCCAAGCAACCCCAACCCATTTTCTTGGTCTTTGTTGTTGTAGGTATTTGAAGTGATTCAAGCACACGCGGGTTTGACAATCTCTTCTTCTTTTCCTTCCTCTATTTCACTTTGTCAATTAATTCTTATTTATTAGTTGATTAAATGCATTCATCCATTAATTTGGCATTTTATTCCATTATTAGGTGCTCATTCTAGTTCTGTGTGCAAATTGGATGAGTTAACAGACTTGGGAAGGACTCTTCATTACAAAATTTCTAGGTTTTCCTACCATACAAATGATAATGCAACACTCAGACGTCCCCAAACATGTTAGCATCCTTGGCTGAACTCTCTCCTTCTAGTGTCAAGTTCCTCTATACCTCTCATTTACTATTTTGCATTCACTTATGTGATCTAGTATCTTAATTTTCATATTTCATAGTTTTATTACTATGCCTTAGTGCTTTCACCTATCAAGATTAGTTAATTTCTAAGTGTAGAGAAAAGTAGAGTCTAACTAGAGTTATTCTATTCTTCTTGGATTGGATAGTAGTAGAGTCATTTCTTTGAAGCTAGTTAGACTCCCATGTAATTGGTAGGAAATTGATAGTTAGATATCATTGCCTTTCTGTCATAAGATTCAAATTTTCCCTATTACACTTACTAGGAGAATTATATCTCCCACAAGGATTAGATATGTTTTTTTTCTTTCTTCTTGTCCTTCTTTCCTTTATCCTTGACTAACCATAAATAGTCAATGCTTCCTTGGGAGATTCAGAAGCCTTTTGCCTCAAGAAATCACTACCTCATCAAGCACAAGCTTTGAAGCAATACTTTTTATATCCATCACCAAGTTGTCCTAGAAGTCTAGCAAAGAATGACAAGCATTTATTTTCATGTTCTATTTGTACGCAAATCAACTATAACTAGCTCACAATCGTGTTGAATAAATTACAATGCTTGGTAATAGAATCTCCATCATCCATCCTTAAAGTGTACAACTTCCCTCATAGAAAAATCTTGTTAACTATGGATTTTTCCTAATGTAGTTTCCCCCCTTTTTCCAAAGGTTTCCTATGATGAGTTCTCTTGAAAACTTTAGGAGCACTAAATCAACCCAAGTAAATTCTAATTTTACTTCTTCCCTTCATATCCAACATAACTCAATCTTCTGGTGCCATAGACAAAAGTTTGTTTCTAGAAATTACAACCCACACAATCTATCATTAAGTCTTTCATCTCAAACTTTCAAGGTTCAAAATGGGCGCATTAAATTATTTTATCTCTAGTCTAGACATGCTTTCCATTTTCCCTAAAACAAAGATCTCCTTTATGCATGCTTCCACTCAAACCAAGATTAGTTTAAGAAACTTTTTTCCTACCACCTAAGACTTGAGTTGATTAGGATTTTATATCAAATTAAAGGAAGATAAGGTAACATAAACACTTCTTACACTAATATATAAGAGGAGAAGTGTGCAGAAAAATGTGATCAAATAATTACAGGAAAAAACATTTACCATAAGAAAATGTTCATCTTGGGAAAACCCTATGGCAAAAACTAGCTTCCAAACTACAACCAAATATATTTCCAACAACACCAATAAGGTTACAATACAAACGTAGGCTCAATCCTTCTCAAGAGATTACACCAACATATAGATCTAGAGTAATTTCAACAACATACTGATACCTTGCAATACACTATGAAAACTCCAACTCAAGCACTAAATAAATAGGAGAAAAAATCCATGAAACTATGAGTGGTAAACCACAAAACTTGTTGTTATATGGAGCCTAATCAAACTCAGAGGTTAAATTTACTCTAGTTTTATCAGTGCGGTTTCCCCCCAAATTATTTAAAGGGGTCCAGGGGCAGTGCCCCTGGCACGCTCCCTGTCGTGATATAGGGCGAGGTGGAGGGGCAGCACCCCTGAAACCTCCAATAATTTTTTATTATTTTATTAAGGCGTTGGGAGTTATTTTTTCTATTGGCCGACATAAAAAACCCCTATTTTTGTAACTTGTTGGTTATTTTCCCAGACTGGATGCTTACTCCCAGATTTCCCTACAAGGTAGCCATCAATGATCAATAGGATCTTTGGGCCAGGGGCCAACAGTATAGGAGATAGACTCTATTTTTATCTCCTCTTCTTCTTCAGGCTCTGCAAAACCTAGGGGGGTATTCCCTACTCAACATCCATGATAATATGCATACAAAGGCTAGGATGCTGACATGAAGCAGATAAGTCCTCTTGTAGGTAGACCAAAACTACAAGATAAGAGCAAAGGGGCTAGCTTTGGGCCTATTTTCAGTTGTAGACAGAGGACTTGGGATCCTAAAACTAATTCTACTATCCTAATGGTTGTTTTGGAGTTTAATTTTGATTTTGTGTTTGGATGCAAAGCTGGACCTAGTGTATAACCTCAACACAGAACTAGATTGGTGCATATCTAGGGCTTGGAGTCAGTAGCCATGCACCTGTGAATAGTCAGCATGAACAACTAAAACTGGATTTCAAGGGGATTTATGTGATATCTACCTTACAAATATCTCCCAATACAGAGTGTTAAGCTATCTATACTTATGGCATCCCTATTTCAGTATACCCTTCCCAATATTCAATCTAAAAATAATTTAATCTACTCCTTGAGCAGAAGTTAAAAGATCAAACATTCAATATAGGAATTCTGTATTCTAGAAAACCAGACACCCCTTAGATATCTATACTCAGAAGAAGGACACATGTAACATTGGACACAGAATTAACAAAACACATGCAAAACAACATTACGCATATAAGATTAATCATGAAATCAGTAGATTCATGCAAGAAACATACAACAGGAGATGCATAAACTCACAAGGATTCCTGCATAGAGCAAACCAAAACCAGTCGTATTGTATTACAGAGCCAAAAATGTCCAACTTTCAACAACCTTAAAATGGGTCACACAGTCTGCTTAAATAGTAGGAAGACGGACCCAGCAAACTAATTACATGGGAGGCCAAAAATCCTGCCAGATACACTACACTGAAAAGTGGCGCTTAAAATCATAAATGCAATAGGGGACAAATCATGGAGAAGCCAGAGAAGGACGAGGAGCAGGTGAGATTAGAATCTGGGCCGATGCTCAGGGACTTCCCTCATCAATCAGGTGGTTGACCCGTCAACACGACCCATACCATCACCACAATCTGCCATTAATGTTTCATCTACCTGTAGCCTCTGGAAATGCAGCCACGGCAAGTCCCTGGAGTTTTCCCGCCCAAAAACAGTCACAGATACTCAGGAAAAACCTGTCGCTACAGGTTCAAAATGTGGCCATCGATCTAAAACCCATTGCAGAGATCTACGGCCCCAAAAAATGTTGAAAAGTCGCCCACCAACTAAATCATGCCACGTAGACACTTGGAGTTTCTATTGCTGGGACTCATCGCTCCTCCGTCTTGCCTGCTGAGAACCTTTGTCAAAACCTCACGTGGAATGCGACACTTGGCAGCATCCGCGATATCCATGAAACATTAGAGACCCTTCCATGAAAATCTTGCGGAAGCTGACATTTGTCAATTTTCGCGTCACTAAGAAACTCATTATTGTGGCCGGGGAAGGGTAAAAAACAAATGTAGCCCTGGCGCCACATCAAACATGTGGCACATTCCGCGTAACCGCTGAAACATAAAGAAACTGCCTTTGAAACTCTCGCGGAGATCGACACTTGGCGGGCTCCGCATTAACCTTGAAACACATAGAAACTTAAAAGAAATAGTCCTTAAGTTCCGGGACCCTCCACCACATGTCACTTTCTGACACATTCGATACATATGCTGGGGCCCACCTCAATGTTTTGCTTAACATTGAAATAAACAGAAACAACCTGCGGAAGCTGACACCTGTCACGCTCCGCGGCAACCATGAGGGACACACGGCACCTTCCACGCGCTTGTTGCAACATAAAGAAACTGCCCCAGCTGAATGATACTTGGCGCCCTCCACGCGATCATTGAAACTTTATAAAGGAGCACATGAAACCTTAAGCGGAGGCCGACACTTGGCAGGATCCACGACCGCCAAAGAAACTGAGAAACACTTTTGAAACTCCTGCTGAGATCGACACTTGGCATCATCCGTTGCAGCATTGAGAAACATTAAGGGTCTTTTAGAAACACAAGCGGAAGCTGCCACTTGGCACCGTCCGTGGGCCTTTAGTTACTTTTTTTTTGTGTCCCTTGGGTGCCTCCACGTGGTGCCTTCCGCGCCACTTTGAAACATTTAGAAACTTTATTAAAACTTCGGCGGAAGCTGACACGTGGCGCCTTCCGCGTATTCAACTTGAAACACAAGGAAACACTTAAAGGGCTTTGAGACTCAAGCGGAAACTGACACATGTCGAGTTCCGCAGCTGGAAACTTAAAGCAACACTAGAAACAACTTCTGCCACGTGGCACGCTCCGCGCTAGAGTTTCATTCAAAAGCAAGAGCATGGCAATAAACTGGGGCTCGACACATGGTGGATCTCGCGGCATTTGATACATGAAACCCTCGCAGCCACTATTAGAAAAATTCAGATACTAGAAGCTGTAACCTGATATGCATTCAAAAATGCATCTGACTGATTTTATATCATTTTCAAAGGGTCCGTGGGGAGACTTCACAAGTTTGCCAACACACATTTCGCCTTTGCATACACAGAACTTAACAATTTTCTCAAATGCGACAGGAAAAATAGTTAAATAATGCATGTGGGCCGGGGAACAATTTAAACCAAGGCACTAAGGGTCTGAAGGAAAACACATAGGAACCTACAAATTGGAAGTCAAAACCCTAACCCTAGGTGAACACCACCAGTGGCTCCGATTGGGGATGTGCAGACGCAAGACTGCAGTGAGAACCAGACTACTCCGGGGCAGACCAGACAAAACCCAAAACTCAAAACACAACCGACTATACAGGGCGTGTACAGAATAATTACATTTAGTTTACAATGTGCACAGAAAATAACCATTATAAGAAGTAACGCTTCAGGAACTGACCGTGCATTGGCAATTCCAACAATTCACCACTTAGGGCCTGGAGAAAGTAAGAATCTCCTCCATGGGTGTCACTAATTTGATATGGGCCCACCCATAAGGGCTCAAATTTACCATGTTTGCCCTTATCTTGGTTCCTTGCATTCCATACAAGGACCAAATCACCTTTCTGAAACTTTCTTTCTGTAGCTCTCTTATCAAACAGATACTTTACCCTTTGCTGTCTCTTGATGTTTGTTTTCTGTGCTTCCCTTCTTATCTCATCTAGTGCAACTAGCTGATTGATTCTCTCAGTCATTGGATCTCCAATCTCCTCCATGTTTTCTTGTATGAAGTTGTAAACTGGCAGGAAATTGTTCACAGGCAACTTAGCTGCTACACCATACACTAGTTCAAAAGGAGATCTTCCAGTTACCTTCTTGACTGTCACTCTGTCAGCCCACAATGCCATTTTCAGCTTTGAATCCCAAGCCTTTTTGTTTTTACCTATCATTCTCTTTACAATTTTTATGAGGCTTTTGTTGCTTGACTCAGCTTGACCATTTCCATGTGGGTGATATGGTGATGCATGTAACAAATTAATTCCATAATTACTTCAAAAATTAGTGAATTCACCAGACCTGAAGCACATAGCATTATCTGTGACTAATTTTAACGGTACTCCAAACCTGATAATAATACTTTCTAGAATGAAATCCATCACCACCCTTCTGGTAGCTCTTTTGGTCAGGATGGCCTCGATCCATTTGGTGAAATAATTAGTAGCAACAAGAATCTAGCTGTGTCCTCCACTTGACTTCTCTGAGATTTCCCCTATGAAATCAATCCCCCACTGCTGAAATGGAGCTTCTACAGTCACAGTCTTAAGGGGCAATGCACCTCCATATTTTAGCTTTCCTGAGAACCTTTGGCAAGGATCACACTTCCTTATCATTCTATGTGCATCTGAGAAAAGAGTTGGCCACCAGTAGCCAGCTCTGAGAATTTTGTGGGCTGTTGTATGGACAGCATAGTGTCCACCACATACTCCATTGTGCATGTCATTTAGAATGTTCCTGGCCTGATTTTCATCCACACATCTGAGTAATACACCATCATGATTTCTCCAATACAGCTCTCCCTAAATAATGATGTATTTAATAGCTTGCAGCTTCAAAGTTCTCTTCTGGATATTATTGAGATAGGAAGGACAATTCAAATTTTGCAAATAATATACTATGTCCTTATACCACTCAGATTCTGACACATTTACAACTTCATTATGTACTTCATTCACTTGGCATGCCTTTAGATTTGACTGTGTCATTAGCTTTGCTAACCCTTGTCCTCTTACCAATTTTGTGATCTGTATCTCTATGTTGAACTCCTGCAACTTATTTATCCATCTGCATCTCCTTCTAGTTACCTCTTGCTGAGTGAAGATATATTTATCGCTACATGAGGTACATATGCAATTACTTGTGAGCCTACCAAATAAGGCCTGAAGCTCTTGACTGCTCTAACCAGTGCATATGCCTGTTTCTCCATAATGTCATACTTTAATTCAGCAGCCTGCAATGACCTACTAAAGAAAGCAATGGGATGCTCAAAACCATCCTCATTTTTATGAAGTAAACATGCAACAACAGTATGGAAAGAAGCAAATGAAAACAATTGAAATGGCTTAGAAAAATTAGGAGGCTTTAGCATAGGAGCCATCTTTATAGCCTCTTTTATGTTCTGGAATGATTCAGTTGCTTCATCCTCCCAATTAACGGTTGCACCTTTCTTCAACATCTTGGAAATTTCTTTTGTGGTCTCTGCAAAGTTAGGAACAAATCTCCTAACAAAGTTTATTTGTCCAAAGAAGGACTGCACACCTTTTATTGTTTTAGGGATCTGAATTTTGTCAATTGCAGCCACCCTTTCAGGATCAATCCTAACTCCATCCTTGGAAATAATGTGTCCAAGCAATTTTCCTTCTACAACCCCAAAAGCACATTTCTTTGGGTTGAGAGAAATGCCATACCCTAGTGCTTTAATGAAAATCTGCTCCAAGTGCATACAATGCTGCTCTTCTTTCTTTGAAAAGGTAGTCAAATCATCCTGATAAACAGCCAAGATTGAATTAATCAACCCTGCAAAAGCAACATCCATTGCTCTTTGAAATGTAGCACCTACATTTGTTAGTCCAAATGGCATCCTTACATATACATAGGTTCCCCATGGAGTAGTGAAAGCAGTCTTAAATTGTTCAGATTCTTTTACTTTCACTTGATTGTACCCTGAAAAACCATCCATCATAGATAAAAGTTCACAACCAGTCACTCTTTGCAACATGGCCTCCATATTTGGCAGTGGATAGTTATCCTTCAAAGAAGATACATTTAGGTTTCTAAAGTCCACACACAACCTTATATCACCATTCTTTTTTCTAACTGGGACAAGGTTAGACACCCAAGTTGAATGTCTGATAGGCATGATTATTCCAGCCTCCCTAAGTTTTATAAGTTCTTCTTGCATTTTTGGAGCTAAGGTTGGGTTGATAGGCCTCTGTTTTTGTCTAAATGGTTTAGCTCTAGGCTTCAAAGGGATTTCATGCTGAAATAAATCCTCTCTATAGGCTTTCAAGTCCTCATATGACCAAGCAAAAACATGCTTATACCTTTTCAGCAATGCAATCGGCATGCTCTTGATGTGTGGTTTGAGCTGTTTGCCAATGTATACCTTTTTGGGAGCATGAGATGTTTCCAAGTTTATCTCCTCCAGATCATTCCTGTTTGTTGGAGATACTTTTGTAACAAATTGGTCCCTATTGTCAAAAGCTCTCTCTAAAGCTACCAGCCCTCTAGGGATTTTGTTTGTCTTGAGTTGGATTAGTTCCTTCCCTAAAAGGGTTTCTTTTCCATCTACAACTTCCACAAAGTTTTGAAAATCCATTTCTTGGTTCTCATATTCATCAATACAATGCAGAAATCTTAGTAAATCCTTATCATCATCAAACACCTGCCAGCTGCATACATTATCTGGCACTGTAGGCCTAAGCTTGACTTCAACATTTGTAACATCCAACAAAATTATATCATCTAGCCTTATGGCTACATTAGCTAGAAAATCTGCTCTGACATTTTTTGATCTTTCTATCTAATTTATTGAAAAAGCATCAAACAATTCAATTGTATCCCAAACAACATGCTTGTATTGTTTCAACCTTTTATTTGTTGATGCATACTTATCTCTAATTTGGGACACAATAAGCTCTGAATCACCAAACACTTTGAGCATCTTAATTCCATGCTTCAAAGTAACATTCAACCCTAATAACAGAGCCTCATACTCTGCAATATTATTTGTACAGGCAAACCTTAACAAGAAAGAAAATTGGAGAAGCTTACCAGTTGGAGACAGAAAAACAATTCCAGCACCAAAGCTTTCTTTTGAACAAGCTCCATCAAAATACATGGTCCAAAGACCTTGTTGATTCAATTCTTGAATGCAAATATTTTCTCTTTTATCTTCCTTATCATCTGAGACAACTCTGAAATTTTCACAGTCAGTCTCCACAAAACATATATGCTCCTCTGATTCTTGATCCTCCACTGTCTCTGATGATCTTTCTTCTCTGATCAGCTTGACATCCTTGCCATTTATTGGGATCATGGCATATGACAGGTCCAATTGCATACTTCCACCAATCAGTGCTGCCCATCTTCTTAACAGCAACATGCCATACTGTGGCTTGATATCAACAACTGTTATGTTCATTTTGTAGGTCTTTTCTGGATATGCTGCCAATCTAAAATCAACATCCTTCATGATTCCAATGATAGGTACCTCTCTAGCATCCATTGCATAGCATTTCCCACATGCCTTGTCTATTTTTAATCTAGCTTGCTGCATAATGGCTAAAGGCATGATATTTGTAGATGCTCCAGAATCAAGCATACAATTTCTAATTACTTTTCCATTTATAACCAAGGATACATAAAATGGCTCAACCTGTGAAGGGAATTTTGTCATGGTCATCCCTAGATATACCTCAGGAATTTCATCCTCTTCAATACACATAGCTTGTTTCTTATCCTGAGTCTCAATATTTTGCTTGGCTTGACATGGTACTCCTGAAATCAAGGATACAGTCTTATTTATGAATTCTTCAACTTTCATCAGCTCCATTAGTGGAATAGAGACTTTTATTTGAGACAAGACCTGAGTGATGTCAAATGGAGCAAAATTTTGAATAACAGTTGGAGCCTGATCCACAGTTTTACCTCTATCCTGAGATGATCCAGCTTTAGTTTTTATGGCTCTCTGACTGTCATCCTTGTGCTGAAAATTCTTATTTTGATCCTCAACATGGGGAACTCTATTTTCTGGTCCTTGAGGATCATAACCTATTTTTTGCTTAAAATTTTGCCTATTATTGCTCCATGGCTTCTTTTGTGTCTCAGTTCCTTTATGACTATGTACAGCCTGATTTGTAGAAATGCCTTCTGGCTGGTGTGAGTTACTTGCCTGGGCTTTACCTCTTAGGTTGTAGTTGCTTTTAACTTGAGCAACTGCTGCAGCTGTGAAGGCATTAATTTCTTCATCAGAAGGCCTCCTCAAGTTATTCAGAAAAATGTGTGAATCCTGAGCATAGGCATAGTTGTCTTCATCATCTTCTTCATATGGGAACTGTTGGTAGACCTGAGTTTCATCATTTGCATTTGTATCAGCATCATGAAAAGAGTATTCTCTATTTGTAGACAACATGTTGACATTATCATTTTCCATGCAATGAGGCTCATTGCACTCATCACAGGCCATAGCATTGTTATATAGAGACTGAGCACTTATACATTGTGACTGTGAATTAGGCATCTGGCATATTATACACCAAGGGGTATCATCAGCAATATTTACAGTCTTCTTCAAAGGATCAGGAGTTTCCATGGTATGTTGAGCTCTTTGATTTGTGTTGTTATGTGGCAATACAGGTCTACCATTATGCCAATTGGTATTATATGGCATATCATGCAATGATGGTCTCTTTTCCTGTCTTTGGTAAGCTTGCCTATCATGACCTATTCCTTTTTCACTCCTAGCCAGCCTATAGCTTAGATCCTTAACAACATTTACCAATTTGTCTATTTTATCTTCAGGGGCAGATGTACTACCTTGAGTGTTTTGAGGTTTGTTTGGATTCTGCAGAATTTTCACATCATCCCTTCTGTTTGTTTTACCAGATGCCTTTCTATTATTTTCAATATTTGTTGCAACTTTGAAGGCATCTATGAGGCTGTGAGGACCCTTGTCTCTTAATCCATAAGCTGTTTTGGCATCAAAAGAATTAATATACAATATTATGCACATTGGTTCATTTGGCCTCATGTGATGTGGCAATTTGTTCAACACTTTAGTAAATTTTGCATTAAAATCTGCAACTTGATCATTTGACCCTTTAGTGATACTAGTGAACTCATTAATGAAGAAACTAGGATCAGTTTTATCACCATATTGTTCTCTGAAAATTCTTCTGAAATCATCCCATGATGAAATGCTTCTGTCAGGTAGACCTTTATACCATTCTTTGGCTTCATCAACCAAAGATTGCATGAATGACTTCATAAAAACATCCTCATGCTCAACCTCAAAGTTATCCATGACATTTTGAAAAGCTTTTAAATGGTCTTCTCCTGAGACAGTAATGTTTCCTGAAAATTTAGGCACTTGCAGCCTCACATGTTTGTCAACAGGGTTTGGATAACCAGGAATGCCATCAAAAACAAGCTGTCTGAATCTATCCAACTGCATTGGGTGCCTCTCAAACTGATTAGCATTTGCATTTCTATTTATATTTTGATTTCTCACATTATTTAATGGAGCTCTGATGTTATTTGCATTGTGTCTTTGATCATTTTGCTGATTCTGGACTTCATTTCTTTGTTGATTTCTCTGCATATTTGTATTCTCAAGGGTAGGAATTGAATCATTTTGAGCAACTCTCAAAGCTTGCACTTTCTGTCTCATATCATCTTTGATTTTTACTGCTTGCAGATATTCTAACTCAGCCCTTAAGCTCTTAATTTCATCAGCTAGTTCTTCCTCTCTAGGCATAGAAGAGGATGGTTTTATCATATTCTGATCATCATTATCATCATCCCTTAGGGATTCAGCCTCTTCAAATCTATTAGGAGAATCATGAAAAGGACATTCTTGAAACACCTCTGACCTTATTCTCAAACCATTACCTTACTGTCTTTCATACACACTTTGGATTTCGGCCTCAGTGTTTAAAAAATAAGGTACTGTCTTCTCTGAGGATCCTGGATTATCCTGAATAAAATCATTTTTCTTGGTGCTAGGAGAACCATCTTGACTGGCTCGAACAATCCCCTTTTTCCTATACATCATTTTTATGGGTAACTCCTCAAATAGAGTATTACGCTGGGATCTTCTCCCTTGCATACAAATTTTTACTTTACCGGTTGGGAGATTGGTTCGGAGTTGCCACCTATTACTAGGAACTGTTTTCTTTTAAAAATCAGGGTTCTTTCACAAATTCCCCAGTAGAGTCACCAAAATCTGTTGGTGACTCGGATGGGCCACAAGTATATCACCAAGGATGACTAGATATTACTTTTGATCAATCACATCCCTAGCGGAGTTGCCAATTTCTATTGGTTATTTTCCCAGACTGGATGCTTACTCCCAGATTTCCCTACAAGGTAGCCATCAATGATCAACAGGATCTCTGGGCCAGGGGCCAATAGTATAGGAGATAGACTCTATTTTTATCTCCTCTTCTTCTTCAAGCTCTGCAAAACCTAGGGGGTATTCCCTACTCAACATCCATGAGAATATGCATACAAAGGCTGGGATGCTAACATGAAGCAGATAAGTCCTCCTGTAAGTAGACCAAAACTGTAAGATAAGAGCAAAGGGGCTAGCTTTGGGCCTATTTTTAGTTGTAGACAGAGGACTTGAGATCCTAAAACTAATTCTACTATCCTAATGGTTGTTTTGGAGTTTGATTTTGATTTTGTGTTTGGATGCAAAGCTGGACCTGGTGTATAACCTCAACACAGAACTAGATTGGTGCCTATCTAGGGCTTGGAGTCAGTAGCCATGCACCTATGAATAGTCAGCATGAACAACTAAAACTAGATTTCAAGGGGATTTATGTGATATCTGCCTTACAAATATCTCCCAATACAGAGTGTTAAGCTATCTATACTTATGGCATCCCTATTTCAGTATACCCTTCCCAATATTCAATTTGAAAATAATTTAATCTACTCCTTGAGCAGAAGTTAAAAGATCAAACATTCAATATAGGAATTTTGTATTCTAGAAAACTAGACACCCCTTAGATATCTATACTTAGAAGAAGGACACATGCAACACTGAAGACAGAATTAACAAAACACATGCAAAACAACATTACTCATATAAGATTAATCATGAAATCAGTAGATTCATGCAAGAAACATACAACAGGAGATGCATAAACTCACAAGGATTCCTGCATAGAGCAAACCAAAACCAGTCGTATTGTATTACAGAGCCAAAAATGTCCAACTTTCAACAACCTTAAAATGGGTCACACAGTCTGCTTAAATAGCAGGAAGACGGACCCAGCAAACTAATTACATTGGAGGCCAAAAATCCTACTAGATACACTGCACTGAAAAGTGGCGCTTAAAATCATAAATGCAATAGGGGACAAATCATGGAGAAGCTAGAGAAAGATGAGGAGTAGGTGAGATTGGAATCTGGGCCGCTGCTTAGGGACTTCCCTCATCAATCAGGTGGTTGACCCGTCAACACGACCCATACCATCACCACAATCTGCCATTAATGTTTCATCTACCTATAGCCTCTGGAAATGCAGCCGCGGCAAGTTCCTGGAGTTTTCCTGCCCAAAAACAGTCACAGATACTCAGGAAAAACCTGTCGCTACAGGTTCAAAACGTGGCCGTCGATCTAAAACCCATCGCAAAGATCTACGGCCCCAAAAAATGTTAAAAAGTCACCCACCAACTAAATCGTGCCATGTAGACACTTGGAGTTTCTATTGCTGGGACTCATCACTCCTCCGTCTTGCCTACTGAGAACCTTTGTCAAAACCTCACGCGAAATGCGACACTTGGCAGCATCCGCGATATCCATGAAACATTAGAGACCCTTCCATGAAAATCCTGCGGAAGCTGACATTTGTCATTTTTCGCATCACTTAGAAACTCATTATTGTGGCTAGGGAAGGGTCAAAAAGAAATGTAGCCCTGGCACCGCATCGAACACGTGGTGCATTCCGCGTAACCGCTGAAACATAAAGAAACTACCTTTGAAACTCTCACAGAGATCGACACTTGGAGGGCTCCGCATTAACCTTGAAACACATAGAAACTTAAGAGAAACAGTCCTTAAGTTCCGGGACCCTTTGCCACGTGTCACTTTCTGACACATTCGATACATATGCTGGGGCCCACCTCAATGTTTCACTTAATATTGAAATAAACAGAAACAGCCTGCGAAAGTCGACACCTGTCACGCTCTGCAGCAACAATGAGGGACACACGGCACCTTCCGCGCGCCTATTGCAACATAAAGAAACTACCCCAGCTGAATGACACTTGGCGCCCTCTGCACGATCATTGAAACTTTATAAAGGGGCACATGAAACCTCAAGCAGAGGCTGACACTTGGCAGGATCCACGATCGCCAAAGAAACTGAGAAACACTTTTGAAACTCCTGCTGAGGTCGACACTTGGCATCATCCGCTGCAGCATTGAGAAACATTAAGGGTCTTTTAGAAACACAAGCGAAAGCTGCCACTTGGCACCGTCTGCGGGCCTTTAGTTACTTTCTTTTGTGTCCCTCAGGTGCCTCCATGTGGTGCCTTCCGCGCTACTTTGAAACATTTAGAAACTTTATTGAAACTTCGGCGGAAGCTGACACATGGCGCCTTCCACGCATTCAACTTGAAACACAAAGGAAATGCTTAAAGGGTCTTTGAGACTCAAGCGAAAACTGACACATGTCGAGTTCCACGGCTAGCAACTTAAAGCAACACTAGAAACAACTTCTACCACGTGGCACACTCCGCGCTAGAGTTTCATTCAAAAAGAAGAGCACGGTAATAAACTGGGGCTTGACACATGGTGGATCCCGTGGCGTTTGATACATGAAACCCTCACAGCCACTGTTAGAAACATTCAGACACTAGAAGCTGTAACCTGATATGCATTCAGAAATGCATCTGACTCATTTTATATCATTTTTGAAGGGTCCGCGGGGAGACTTCACAAGTTTGCCAACACACATTTCACCTTTGAATACACAGAACTTAATAATTTTCTCAAATGCGATAGGAGAAACAATTAAACAATGCATGTGGGCTGGGGAACAATTTAAACCAAGGCACTAAGGGTTTGAAGGAAAACACACAGGAACCTGCAAATTGGAAGTCAAAACCCTAACCCTAAGTGAACACCACCATAACCAACATAAGGCTTGATAAAAGCGGCTATGGGTTAGGGTTTTCATTGATGTATTGTAGCATTTTACAGTGGTATTCAGTTGCAAGAATTGCTGGTTGTAATCAGTTTGATTTACTAGATAATAATATTGGACTCTCTATTGGTGGATGTAGCCTGAGTTTAGGTAAACCACGTTAAAACTTGTCTCTCGCTGTTATTATTTTTGTGTATTTTCATTCCTCTATTTAATCTTTATTTACATATTAATTGATATATTCTGCATGCAAATCCTAACAAGTGGTATAAGAGCGGGTTGTGTTCGATCATCGTTTGCAGGAAGGTCTCACGATTGAGTGAGAGTCTCATGGTTGAATGGGAGCAATGGCAGACAATGGTAAATTAAAGGTGGATAAATTCAATGGGCATAACTATCAGTTATGGAAGATGCAGATTGAGGATTATCTCTATCGGAAGGATTTATGGAGGCCGTTGGAAGGAATAGCCAAGAAACTGGTTGCAATGACTGATGAGGATTGGAATCTTCTGGATAGAAAGGCACTTGGTCGAACCATTAGGTTGTGCCTAGCACCATCTGTGGCATTCAATATAATAGAAGCAAAGACAACAGATGAACTAATGAAAGCTTTGGCTAAATTGTATGAAAAACCCTCAGCCTCAAATAAGGTATTTCTCATGAAGCATTTGTTTAATCTGAAAATGATTGAAGGTGGATCTATGACAAATCATTTAAATGAATTTAATACAATTACCAATTAGTTAACTTTTGTAAAAGTGAAATTTGATGAAGAGGTGAGGGCTCTCTTGGTTTTATGTTCTTTGCCAGAAAGCTAGAATAGTTTAGTAATGGTTGTAAGTAATTTTGTCTCTAGTTCAAATACTTTAAAATTTGATGATATTGTTGGTGTTGTCCTTAGTGAGGAAATGCGATGGAAAATCTCAGGAGGGTCCACATCAGGTAGTGTTTTGAATGCAGAAAGAAGGGACAGATCAAAGGAGAGAGGAAAAGGTTCTGGAGGTTATGGGAAGTCATGAGGAAAATCAAAAGACAAGAGGTCCCAATCCAAAGGACAGAAGGATTGCTGGTACTGTGGGAAACCAGGTCATCTGAAGAAAGATTGCTGGTCTCGAAAGAATAAAGAAGGAGAGGAACAAGAAGGCAATAAGGAGGCAAATGTGGTAAGTAATAAATCTGAAGATGATGCTTTGATTCTTTCCCTAGGTAATGTTGATAATTCATGGGTTTTAGATTCAGGGGCCTCATTTCATGTTACGCCCCATAGAAGTTATTTTCTTGGTTATGTCCAATGGGATTTTGGGCTAGTTTATTTGGGAGATAATGAACCATGCCAGATTGTTGGAAAGGGAAGAATCAAGATTAAGTTGCAGAATGAGAATCATAGGCTACTACAAGATGTAAGGCATGTTCCAAGGCTGAGTAGGAATTTAATTTCAGCAGGGCAGATAGCTGATGAAGGTTGCATTATTACATTTACTGATAAAAATTGGAAGGTTTCAAGAGGTGTCTTAATAGTAGAAAAAGGTGTGAACGTAGGCACCTTATATCTTTGTACATGTCATATTGTTCCTTCTACTTTAGCTGTTGCAGAGAAAAAATAAACAGGTTCAGGAACAGTTGCTACAGGTTTGCAAGAAGAGACTGAAATAGTTGTTACAAGTTCTAAGACAACACTATGGCATAACAGATTCGGGCATATGAGTGAAAAAGGTATAAAGGTACTCCATTCTAAGAAAGTTTTACCAGGTCAGAAATGTATTAATATAGATTTATGTGAAAGTTGTGTGCATGGAAAATAAAAGAGAGTCAGTTTTCTCAAGGATGGGAAACAAAAGAAAGATTAAAAGTTGGAGCTTGTGTATATAGATGTATGGGGACCAGCTCAGGTATCTTGTCTCGGTGGCTCTCCATATTATGTTACATTCATAGATGATGCAACTAGGAAGGTTTGGATTTATTTCCTTAGGTAGAAATCTGATGTATTTGAAACATTTAAGAAATGGAGAAGCTTGGTTGAGAATGAGATGGGTAAAAGACTAAAATGTCTCAGATATGATAATGGTGGTGAGTATTGCAGCAAAGAATTTGAGGATTATTGTTCCTTTAATGGAATTCGTAGGCAGAAAATGGTTTCAGGGACTCCATAGGAAAATGGAGTGGCTAAACGCATGAATAGGACAATAATGGAGCGTACAAGGACCATGAGATTGCATGCTGGGATGCCTTTAAACATGTGGGTAGCTATCAATACCACTATATATTTAATTAATAGAGGTCCTTCAGTTCCTTTGGGTTGTGGTATTCTAGAGGAAGCATGGATAGGTAAGAAGGTGAGTTATTATTTTCTCAAAACCTTTGGATGTGAACCATTTGCACATGTAGATTCTGAAAATAGAACCAAGATGGATGCAAAATCAAAAAAGTGTACCTTCATTGGATATGGCATTGATGAATTTGGTTATAGGCTTTGGGATTTTGAAAATCAGAAAATTCTGAGAAGCAGGGATGTTGTATTCAATGAGAAGGTGTTGTACAAAGATTAGTTGCAACAACATGAGAAGAAAGAAAAAGATTATGTGGTGCTGGATGATACTCTAGATGGTGATGTTCTAGTGGTTCCTCATGCTCTGCAACAACAACAAGAAATACCACAAACTCCAGTGAATTTTAGACGATCAACAAGGCTAAGTAGACCTCCTGAAAGGTTTTCTCCCTTGTTGTATTCTATTTTTTTAATAGATGCTAGTGAATCAGAAGGGTATGATGAAGATATGCAGGTGGATACAAAGGTTCAGTGGGAGCTTGCAATGAAACAATAAATGGGCTCCTTGCTAAAAAAATAGACTTGGGAATTATGTAAGTTGCTTATAGGTAAAAATACTTTACCAAACAAATGGGTTTATAGGCTGAAAGAGGAAGATGGAGGTAAGAAAAGATTTAAAGCCAGGTTAGTTGTAAAAGGATTTGTATAGAAAAAAATATCAATTTTGATGAGATATTTTCTTTGGTTGTCAAGATGACTTCTATTCGTACTATTTTAAGTATTGTGGTTGTTGAAGATTTGCATTTGGAACAGCTAGATGTGAAAATTGCCTTTCTCCATGGTGATTTGGAGGAGGAGATCTATATGGAACATCCCCAAGGATTTGATGTCAAATGTAAGAAGAAATTGGTGTGCAAATTGAAGAAGAGTTTATATGGCTTGAAACAAGCACCTCGACAATGGTATTTGAAATTTGATAGTTTTATGGCTGAGCAAGGCTACAACCGGTGTAATTCTGACCATTGTGTTTATTTTAAGAGGTTGGATAATGACGACTAAATTATTTTATGTTTATATGTTGATGACATGCTTGTAGCAGGGTCTAACATGGATCACATAAGAGAGTTAAAACAACAATTAGCACAATCATTTGCTATGAAGGATTTGGGAGCAGTAAAACAAATCCTTGGCATGAAAATTTGCAGAGATAGGAAGAATAGAAAATTGACTCTATCTCAAGCTGATTATGTTGAAAAGATGTTGCAGAGATTCCATATGGAGAATGCAAAAGCTGTCAGCATAGCTTTGCCTAGTCATTTGAAATTGACTAAGGAGATGTGTCCTAAGACACAAGAGGAGGAAGAAAAAATGTCCAAGGTACCATATGCTTCAACTGTAGGAAGTTTAATGTATGCCATGGTATGCACGAGACCAGATATTGCACATGCTGTAGGAGTTGTAAGCAGATATATGAGTCATCCTGGATTGGAGCATTAGAATGCGGTAAAATAGATTCTTAGATATTTGAGAAGTACATCCAATAAACGCGTATGTTTTGGGGGATCTAACACTGATTTAGCATGTTATGTAGACTCAGATTTGGTAGGAGATATTGATACCCAATGGAGTACTACAGGTTATGTCTTTATTGTAGGTGGGACAACGGTGAGTTGGATCTCTAGGTTGCAAAAGGTGGTTGCTTTATCCACCACGGAGGCAGAGTATGTAGCTACAACAGAGGCAAGAAAGGAGATTATATGGTTGCAATCTTTCATGGAAGAATTGGGCAAACAATAGGCTAATAGTTCTTTGTATACAGATAGTCAGAGTGCCATACATCTTGTAAAGAATTCTGCCTTGCATTCAAAGACCAAACACATACAGCTCAGGTATCACTTCATCCGGTTGGTGTTAGATGATGGACAGTTAATGCTAGAAAAGATACATACAAATGAAAATCTAGCGGATATGTTTACAAAGGTAGTAACAAGGGAGAAGCTGAGCGCCTCTTCAGCTTCGGTTGGTCTTGAAGACTGAAAATAAAAAATTAGAAAAACAGAGTCCAGGGTGCTTATTTCCAGTGGGAGCTACAGGTCAGTGGTGTTATGATCAGTCTCCAAGTGGGAGATGATATGGTGTGGAGTCTGATCAGTCTCCAAGTGGGAGATTGTTGTTATATGGGGCCTAATTAGACTCGGAGGTTAAATTTACTCCACTTTTATCAGTGTGGTTTGCCCCCAAATTATTTAACGGGGTCAAGGAGCAGCGCCCCCAAGATGGGGTCAAGGGGCAGCGCCCCTTGTAGGGTCCAGGGGTAGCAGGAGAAACTATAAATGAAAAGGTGATACACCAGGTTTGAATGTTTAGCCCTCAAATCAACCATGTATGCATAGAATAAGAATAAACAATAAACAAGCATACACAAATCACAAATGAATTATAGAGGCAAAAGAAACTAATTGAGAGCCAGAAGGAAAGAAGAATTCACAAATAGATACTCAAATAGAAGTATTACACAGAGAAAAAGAATTCATGAAAAGGTAAAATCTCTTGTTTGTTCTCAAAGAGGCATGGTTATAGCTGATACAAGATGTGGTTTTTTAGACCAAAAGCCAACATAATACATTCAATTTCATGCCTTTTATAGCATTTTACAATGAGGCACCATCACCTACTATAATAAGTTTGCCCTGTGGGCCTGTCAGAAGATATTTCTACAAAGGAATGTTTGGAACATCTGTTTTGTCTTTGACATAAATGTAGAAAAATATATTCCCTGAAGTAGCTGAACAAATATCTACGTTGAGACCTTGCGCTTGAATCTTCACTTGTAACAATGAATGCCCAACAACAAATTCCAGTTGGAGTTGGACGTTTTACTTTCACTTTAGCTTGCATTCTGCCTTATCAACATGATTTTATCAAGGTTAACCATGGCAAATTGTGGAAGCCGTCAGAGATCGGGCCTTGGGCCTTCAGCATTTTGCCTTCCAAAAGAGAAGGAGAAAGGAGAAAATCTCGTCCCTGAGCTCCGCTTTACAAAGGAAGATTACAATATCGGTAGACTTCGGGCCTCGGGCCTTGAGTCTTTCGCCTTCATAGAGAAGGAGGAAGAAAGAAAGTCCGAGCCCGAAAGTCTAAGGACTTAGCCATTTTTTGAAAATTTCAGCAGAGTTTGGGCCTTGGGCCTTCCGTCTTCTTCATTCCATGAAAAAGAAGAAGGAAGGTCTGATCCATGAAGTCTGAAACACTTAACATTATTTTGAGAGAAAAGGAGTAGGACTGGATCCCTGAGACTTCCTCCTTATCACCTATCTTTTGTCCATGTGGCAGCTTTCTGCGGCTCCGCCATCACCTTTTGTATTAATAAAATAATATCTGTGGAATGGCGGAAAGACTTAGAAAATTTAACACTTGGCGGAAGTCAGGCTCCAGGCCTTTTGTCTTTTGCCTTCCAAAAGAAGAGGAAGTGGGAAGAGGAAAAGCCCGAGGTCTGACCCCTCGAAACACTTAGCCAAATTCTCAAAGGGAAAGACTCGAAGCTCAGATTTTAGGCCTTCCGCCTTACAAAGAAAGGAAAGAAGAAGAAATAAGGTCTGACCCCTGACACCCAAAGAATTTCCAACACTTAGAAGATTTTGCAAGGAACACAAGTGAAGTTTGCAGCTGATTAGGATGTCATGGGGAGGGGAGAACTCAGAACTCTGAAACTCTGAAAAAGTTAAAAACACAAGGAAAAACTCAAGATTTTTGGACTTAGTCAATTTTGGGATGTTTTCCCTTACATCTCTAAAGGGGAAAACACTTAGAGATTTTATGGATTTTGGACTATTTGGTTGGGGAGCAAAATAGGACAACATTTTGGTTACTTCTCAGGGGTGTTTTCTTGCTAAACAAAAGGGAACTAGTGGCCCTAATAATTCATTGGGCATAGAGTCAAAAGGGTCAAAGCATGTTGGAACAACTAAAACTTGCCTCAAAACAACACCACAAAAGGAAAACAAGGCATGCATTCTCCTAATGTGAGTGTAGCTTGTGCAAAAACACTTAGGGAAAAAGAAAACCTAAAGAAAAAACCAAACTAAAACAATATATACAAAATCCTAGACCAACCTTAGAAGTAAGGTTTGATATGGATCCCACTGACTGAGATTGGTAGAACTTCACCATCCAACATTGAAAGATTGAAAGAATTCGCTTGCTTGCAGCTAGTGATGATATATGGCCCACTCCAGATTGCATCAAATTTAGTGTGGCCTCCAGGGTTTGGCTCTATCAGCATCCCATCTCAGAACAAGATCACCTTCTTTGAAAAACTAATCCTTGGCCTTCTTGTCAAAGTATCTCTTGGTCTGCTTCTGATGTTCAACCAATGTATTCATGGCTGACTATCTCAATTCTTCTAACTCAGTTAATTTAGCCATCGTCACAAACCTAGCATCTTCTTCTTCTAGTTCCAATTGTTGAGCCAATTCTAATGAAGGAAGCTCCAAAGATAAAGGCAATCTAGCCTCTCTTCCATACACAAGGACAAAAGGAGAATTACCAATGGCTCTTTTGTAGGTAATCCTATCATCTTAGAGAGCCAATTTGATCTTATTGTGCCATTGTCTCTGATTTGTTTCCATGGCCCTCTTCAAGATTCTGATCTCAAGTTCTTGTTGGTAGATTTAGCTAAACCATTACCTTGGCAGTAATAATTAGATGAAGTCTTCAAGAACACATTATACTTCAAGGCCCAATCAGCTATCCTAAAACCAGTGAAAGCTCTTGCATTATCAGAAATACTAGTGTGGGGAGCTCCAGACCTTGTCGTGATTTCTTCCAAGAAATCCATGATTGTTGAATCAGTAGCCTCTTTGAGTGGGACTGCTTCAACCCACCTAGTGAAGTAGTCTTTTCCAGTTAAAACCCATTTATGGCCAGCACTGAATGTAGGGTTGATCATGCCAATGAAATCTAGGCCCCACTATGAGAAACATTGATCTGCCTAAATAGGATGAAGTGGGAGGGTTGCCAATATTTTCTTTCCAATAAAGAGGGAAAACTCTTTGCACTTTCTTATCCATACATGGGCATCATTGAATAATGTGGGCCAAAAGTAACCTGCCCTCATTATTTTCATTATTGTAGCTCTTGCAGAGAAGTGGCCTCTAGCTGGACCATCATGAAATTCACTGAGTAGTCTGTCGACTTGATCTTCTTCTATACATCTCAACAAGACTCAATCCAAATTTCTCTTAAAGAGAACACCATCCACCAAATCATAAGGAATGGACTGCAACCTGAATTGTCTTCTCCTAGTTCTATCCAATCCATAAGGATACTCACTAGTGGATAAGAACCTAGCCATGTTTGCTATCCAAGAACTTATAGCTACTGGGTCAACTATAGGTTCTGCCTCATTCAAGTGGTAGGATGAGTTCACCTCATCCATAGTAGTTTGAGCTAGTTGTTTACACAATCTTCTACCTCTAATCAGTTTAGTGGATTTGATAGTAATATCATACTCTAGGATCTTAGTGACCTAGCTTGCTCTCTTTTCACTAATCTCAATTCCCATTATATAGTCCCTCACACTAGGGTGAGAAACTAATACTTTGATATGGTTATTTGCTAGCATATATCTAAAATTTTTCAGTGCCCTTACAATAGAAAATATGTTTATCCATGGGACTGTACCTAACCTTGTACTTTCAAAGTTTGACTAAAAAGGCCAGGGGCTGTTCCATACCTTGGTCATTTTGTTGCATCAAGACAACTGCAATGCTACTCTCTCCTTTGTGGGCATAAAGGACAAAGTCCTTCTCATAATTTGGGTTCATGAGAGTAGGAGCCTAAGCAATCTCTCCTTTTATCTTCTCAAAGCCATCCTTCCCGTCCTTGGTCCACCTAAAAACAACATCTTTCTTAAGCATTAGGGTTAGAGGTTTGACCAAACCAACACAGTTAGGAATGAACTTCCTAGCAAAATTGATCTACCCCATAAATGATTATAGAGCTTTCTTATGAGTAGGTAGAGGAAGAGAAAGAAGGGCCAACGTTCTTTCTCAATCTATGGAGATCCCCTCTTTTGACACTAAATGGCCCAGAAGCTTTCCCTAGGCAATAACAAAAATACACTTTTTGGGGTTCAGAGACACCCCAAACTCTCTACATTTTTGGAAAACTTTCTCCAAATGCTCCATGTGATTTTCTCCTCTCTTGGAGAAGACTGTGATATCATCCAAATAAATTAGGATGAACTCATTGATAAATCTCTTGAAAGCAATGTTCGTTGCCCTCTAAAAAGTTGCACCAGCATTGGAGAGCCCAAATGACATTTTCGCATACACCATGGTTCCTTACTTAGTTGTAAATGTTGTCTTGAATCTTTCCTCTTCTTTCACAAATATCTGATTATAACTAGAAAAATCATCAAGTAATAAAAACCTCTCTGCCCCTACAACAATTTGTAAGATTTGGTCCATGGAAGGCAGAGGGTAATGGTCCTTCAAAGAGGCGCGATTCAGATCCTAAAAATCCACGCACAACCTTATCTTACCATTTTTATTCCGCATTAGCACTAAGTTAGCTACCTAGGTGGAATACTTGATGGGGAAAATGATTCTGGCCTAAATGATCTTGGCAAGCTCCCTTCTCTTCAGAGGCTTGATTTTGGGATTTATTGGTCATTGCTTCTTGTAGACGAGCTTGGCATTTGGATCAAGGTCAATGGCATGTTGGGTGACATTAGGGTCAAAACCCTTTAGTTCCTCATAGTTCCACGCAAAAACATCACTGTATTTCTAAGAAAGGTGGATAAAAGTTTGTTGTTCAGCATCACCACATACCTTTCCCAGCAATACATCTTTGTCTTGGGCAATAGCAACTTTTTGATATTCTTCCTTTTTTAATGTGATGTTCTTCTTCTTGCCCTTGAATTCATCATCATGGTTGAAAATAGCCTCCAGTGTGACCAAACCCTTTGATGGTTTTCAATTGAATAATCTAATCACCATACCCTTCTTACAACGTGGACTATGCAGTTGATGAGAACTCAGCTTCATTTTGAATGAAGCTCACAATTTGTTCATTGCTATCAAAAACTTGCCAGTTTGCATCATTATCAGGAACTAAGGGCCTGGCCACCATTTTGACATGTTGATCAGGGCCCTCAAAGAGGTCTTTGGGAGGAGAAAACTGGGCACCAACTGTTACCATTTGGTCTGCCTCACCATCTAACTTTCTTGGGATTACTTGTAGGTTGAGAGCATCAAAACCCTCAAACATGCCCCAAACTCTACACGTTTGTAAGCTCTTAGGAGCTAATTCTTTATTGCACACCTATCTCTGACTTGGTTGACTACCAACTCAGTATCTCCAAAGATTTCTAGATGTTTAATTTTCATCTTCTCCACTAACAGCAAGCCATGGACCAATGCTTCATATTCTACAACATTGTTTGTGCAAGAGAAATGCAGCCTACTTATGAGCAAAATGTAGTTTCTTACATGTTGGAGAGATGAGTAATACTCCTGCACCAACTCCATTTCTGCTCTTTACACCATCAAAGAACATTTTCCATGGGCCATTAGAATCATCATCTGGTTTAAGTATAGAGGGGATGGAAGAGTTCCCCTCATGAATCATGTAGGTGCCTAATCCAGTTGCCTTAGTGGTGTCATAAGGATCAAAATCAAAGTGTTCCTTTGCCCACTCATCAAGAAAAAGAACTGGGGTTGGAAGGGGTGAAGATATTGTCTCTTGGGACCTTGAATCATGCACTTCCTCACCCTAGATCATACAATGAGGGTTCACCAGGCTATGATCATAATTCTCTAAATGATAGCTTGAAATTGGTTCAGCCTTGATGGTGAACCATGTGCCATATCTTGTCCTCAGTAGCATATGAGACCAGTCAGAAAAAAGGTAGCCACCTACCTTAGCTGTGAAGTCTCTTGACAAACAGATAGCAAAGAAAGGAGGAAGATCAATGACTGAAATATCTTGACTATTAGTCAAGTTTGGACATGCATGTAAGCTCACATCCAGTCATTTGATCACTCCAACAGTGTTGACAAAGGTGCCATCCAACTGTAATACACCTGATGAAACATGGGTATATTTGATGCCTAATGCATCTTCTATCTTCTTGGGCATAACTGAAACACTAGTCCTTGAATCAATCATGCAATTGTGCACTAGGAATTTCCCAATGATTAGGGACAAGTAAAAAGGGGATGGCTTCTTTGTTGGACCCCCTTGCTCTTCACTTGTTGCACAAGACTAACTGGGCTCTTTTCTTTTTGCACTGTTGATTCAGCTGCTGGGAATTTCCTTAAGGCATCTTGCAACAAATCCCTTTGAGAGGGGATTGCCATCACCTCCCACATTGATACATTTATGTTTATCTTTTTCATTTGTTCCACAATGATCAAGGGAATAGTTGTTGTTTTATGCATTGAGGAAATCCATGTTTCCCTCTTTGTCTGTTCTGTAGATTTTTCAGGCACTTTTGGGCCTAAATGAGCTTCTTTGGCAGTAGTAGGCCTGCTGCTCTGAGTTGAATTTGTAGCACTGGCCCCTTTAGCCTTTCCTACATGTTCCTTTTGTAATACAATAGGCATAGGGTTATCCTCCAACTACCTCTTCTTGGATCTTGTGTTATCTGCAACACTGCTTATAGGCATGATCACATTGTCCATAGGCTGGTTGACATCACAGAAATCCTCAAGAGTCCATAGCATCAATCTGGAATTGGAAGCAACCTCATTTTATACCTCCGGGTTATTGTTGGATGCTTCCACCAATGATGCTTGCTGAGTGTGAAAGTTTTGCACCATTAGGGCTCGCTCTTGTGCTCCAAAAGCACAAGTGGACTGATTGTGAGGTTGGTTGCACAGGTAACACCAGTCTTCCTCTTGGGCCAAATTGTTTTGAGTAGGGACCAAGGCCCTAACTAGATTAACAACCGACATTTGTTGGATAGGTTTGATTGTTTGCAAAGGTTGGGTAGGCTTAATATTTGGGTACTTGTTTGGTTGGTAACCCTAGTTCTAGTTTTGGTTTCTATTGGAATTATAATCTTGATTTGAATTCTGATTTGAAGACTACCCCTAGTTATAATTTTGATGGGGTTTGGGGCAGTTTGAATAGCTATGCTATTGACTTTGTTAGTCAAATTAACCATAAGGATTTTGAGGTCACTCTTTTCTTGGGAAAGAGAAGATGTGGAGGCTTTAGGCTATGGGATGGGAGCAATAGTAGGCTACTAAACTTGTGAATGTAATTCTAGAAAAATAGGTACAGAATTTTCAGCCTTTAAGGCTATCTCATATGCATCTGGTAAGGTATCAACACCCATAGATTGCATCATAACAGTAATATATGAATTTAAAGATCTCAAAAAATATAAAAAGGCACCTTGTGGAGATGGTCTGAGGAGAGCAGGGATTCTTTCCCACGTCCTCTGGAATCTAAAATTGAAGTCCGTCATCATCTCACTAGGAGCTCTCTTTATTGTTGTTAGTTGTTCAAGCAAAGAAACATTGTCTGCCCTCTCTCCAAATTGCTTGTAGACTGCTTCTCCTAGCTCATCCCAATCATGTATTGAACCAGGGGTTAAACTCCTAAACCATTGTAGAGCTCTCCCGTTGAAGGATGAAACCATGAGCCTAACAGCCACATATTAATGTTGAATATGGTAGACTAAACATACATTTGATATGTCTTTGATATGTTCAGCACGTGTAGTAGAACCATCACCTGTAAAGGATGAAATACTCTTTAGGATTGATGTGGGTATATCATTATGCGTAGCCAAGTCTAAAGGGATGCCTCCATTCAAGGTCACAAAAAGGCAAATTTCTTGCCATTCTGGGAATATTCAAATTTATCCTAGGTATGTACAAGCCCCTTCTTGTGTAATAAAACCTAACAGGAGGTGGTGTAGACTGAGCTCTTGGGTGAGATGGAACAACACTGTAATTCTTTTTTTTTAGGAGATCTAGATAACCTAGTTCTTCTTCTTGAAGCAACAACATGCAATTCAACAAACTTATAATTACCTGCTGAAGAAGCTCTTGTCTGCATAGGCATAAAATGCTGGACTGGTCTAAAACAAGAGTCTATAGAGTCACTAGGTGCATGAAAATGTCTATCAAACTATAGAGTACTAAGAACAACACCAAATTCTCAACCTAATTCTTAATTCAAATTAAAAATGTCCCACAGGGCATGCCAAAAACTGTTGTCACTTGGATTTGCACCCTGTGTTGGAGCGGTTTAGTGCTGCAACAATCAAGTGAAACATTAGGATGATTACCCAGGTGACCTGGGTAATCATCCCAATGTTTCACTTGATTGTTGCAGCACTAAACCGCTCCAACACAGGGTGTGAATCTAAGTGATAACAGTGCCCAAACCCTCACACCTGGGTAATCATCCCAATGTTTCACAGGATTGTTGCAGCACTAAACTAGTCCAACACAGGGTGTAAATCCAAGTGACAACAGTGCCCAAACCCTCATGGCTCAAATTCTAATGCCCCATTCAAGGCCTTGGTCCACCAACTAAAAATAGTAAATTCCTTACACTTGTCATAAGTTGTAATAAGGTATCATAACCACCTCACCACTTGGGCACTCTATTTTGGCTCTATTATCTCTATTCAAAGATGCTCTATGGTGCATCATAAGTTGGTCACAAATCAAGTCAACAATTTAACATGCTCTTAGGCACATCATAGATTCTCTCACATTGTCATTTATGCTCTTATACATCTTACATGACAATATCCTCTTACACACATCATACCAAAGCATACACATAACAAAAATGGTTAAGTCATAGTGGGACACCCTTTTCCATAGAGGCTCACAAATAACAAATAAATAATAAAAAACCTAAATGTTAGAATTACAAGGTGTATGACACACCTATCCCAACAAAAATTGACCTTTGAAATTAAAAATTAAAAATTAAAATTCTGCCAACTCCCACCCATTTTATTCTCACTATGTGTTGACTTGGTACACATTTTGAGTGATTTATTGATATGTACACTATTATTTAAAGGCATTCAATGTGCATCAATTTATAACCAAGCATTATCGAATTCTAATGTGAGCATTATCCAACTATCATTCACATATTATTTTAAGTATCTTTCAATTTGGAGCACTAAAAGGAACCTAACTATCCATCATCCTTCTAGAGAATTTGAAAGACTAAAAAGTATCATCTTTGATCATTTCTATGAATGTAAAGCTAATCTAATAAAGATGGTAGACCTAGAATAACATGACCCTTGCAATTCAATGATCTCCTGTAAATACCACCAATCCTTAACAATCAATAAAAGGTAGAGAATTCAATGAATCAAAAAGGAGTGTGCACTTTACCATATTAGATCCACAGGTCATAGGATAGATATGTGACCATGGAAGTGATTCAAAGCCATGGAATTGACCCATTGCAAATTTGAGAATTTGTTCTAATCCCAAGATAAAGTACAAATAAAGATGATCCATTTTTAATCTCATGACAAGAAAATTTTAGTGTGGCATTAAATTCATTCATTCACATTGGTCTTAAAACCATATATCTTAACCCCTTCACATTTAATTATGTAATTAACATTTAATTGCTCAACTATGTATTCCAACTAACACATTATTTTCATTTAAGTTCATTTATACTTAATTTATGTGCATCACTTAATCAAATTAACATTAAAGAAAAGCTTATTTTTGTTCACAAATATACACATTTCCTTGTCCAAGTTTATAAAAATATATTAAATTAAATTATTCAAAACATTAAAAATATAATTCATTTTTAAATTAAATAATTAAAATATTTAATTTTATATTATTTATTTTTACTTCCACATAAAATTAATTGTAAACATTGTATGCATAGGATAGATATGAAATATTTGTGTAGCATGTTTCTTTGCATTCCCAAAAAAAAAAAAAGGAGATTTCTGATCAATTCTCTTGAACCAAAGATTCTCATTAGTAAACCAACAACCATTTAATTATTATATATTAATTTTACCTTATTTAAAAAATAAAAAACTACCAACTAATTTAATTAGCTGTGACTAGAGTCCTCGTACATTACATTATACATTATATCCAATCATTTACAGTATGCATATTTCCAGAGTATCATCAATCTAACTGTACACCACACATTGAAGCAGCAAAATATAAAGTAATTTAAAAAAAAAACTCGACTGTTCCATACTCTTGAGCTAATACCTTATCAAATCCTTTGCGATTTCACTGTTCTTATAATGTCAGGCTTTCTGCCTTTCCAAACAATTATCCTCATCTCCAGTTTCTTGCAGTAAATCTTGCATGGAAAGTCTTCTTTTCTACTCTTGCCCTTAAACTCTTTTTCTGTTGTAACCTCACCCTCCAATAAATATATAAAATCCATACCACAAAGACAATGGCAGTCCAAAATGCATACAACATAGCAACAATCTTTCTAATCCACTGAACCATCCACCATGCCATCAAGGGAGATGAAGTAACTAAGCCTGCAACTGCAATTATCTTCAGTGCCATTCAATTCGCTCTCATTGGTTTTATACATATAAAGAGCAGAAGTAGACCATTTTTTTGTTCAAAACAGTTATATTTTTTTACGAATTTTAGGCTGTTAATAATACAAACTTTGACAACCTTCTTGGAAATGGTTTTGTATTTTTAAATCCTGCCTACAGAAATAATGAGGTTTTGGACTTTAAAAATAACTTTTAGTTACATTGTCGGCCATTGTAGCTGCAATTTGGCAGGGGCTGACTTTTTTTGTTCCCTCTTTCAAAACTATGTTGATGTCTTTGGAGAATTCTGCTAACAAATATGGGACACTGCTTTTTTTATATGATGGGTTGTCTGAGGTGGTTCAGTGTAATCTTCTACTAGTGCATTTGAACATGTTAGAATTATTTTATAACAGCTAATTATCTTAATATAGAGAGCCACTAGGTTGCAACACAATGAAGACACAGCCCCAAGGTGTTATAAAGAAAGGAAGAAAAGACAGAAACCAAGAAAGTAATGCTAAATGAAACTAAGAAAAGATGAATTTGAAACATGAAATACAAAACACAATTGTAGATCATACGTGTCCATAGTAGCTTGAAAAGCTACGCCTTTTTGGAAGCCCAAATCTCTCTTCCAGTCATCCATTGCTGTTAGTTGGAGTTGTCGAAGTTTGGATAGTAAAGATGTCATTGCTAGTATGCACAACCAAGGTTGCTTGTTTAAAACAACAGGTTTATCTCTTACACTCTAAGCTTGACTCTATTTAGTCATCATGTCTTTTCACCTTTCCGTTTAATCAAGAGTACACAATTAGTAAGAGAAACCACAAAGTTTTAGGCACGTTGTTATGCTGATAGCTTACAAAAAATTTGACCCCGTTGAATCTCGACTTTTCTCATCGACTTATTCAACCAACTTCTCTTGACTTTATCGACCATGTTGTTTGGCAATAAAATTTCGACAAAATGACATGTCCATAAAATTTCGACCACGGGATTGTTTTACAATGTACTAGTTGTTTAAAATTTACCAATTTTTAGTGCCTCATGTGGTAAAAGTTAATACATGCCACTTGTTTGACCTGTCAAAAATTTACGGCCTAACAATTTGTAATATCACAAGTCCATAGATTACTCTAGAATAGTTTTAATTTAACAATTCTCTAGATTATTGCACTCTCCTATCAATTAATTTTAATAATTAATTGGACTTGTGATCTTGCTCCTAAATAAATTTTATTAATAATATTAAATATTTTTGATAAAGATAAGTCAGCAAACAAGGGGCTGATTTACAAAACAAGATCCCTCAAGGCTCCACAAAATAGGCCAAAGTAGGCCACACACAGTACAAAAACAAAACAGGAATAGCAGACAGACAGCTGTCAAACAACAGACACGAACTAGACAACCCCAGAACCTGAGGGAACAAATCTGACTCCCTTAACTAGGCCACGAGGCAATGACAAATTTGGGCAGTCCCTTCTTCTATCTTTGCACGACCGACCAAGAAGACTCATGGTCGAAGTCCACCGAGCGAGGTGAGAAGAGCGGATCCTCAACAGCCACCACAGGCAAGGAGTCACCACGCACCAAGGGAGCCAACATCGTAGAAGAAGAGTTAGGGGCAGTTGAAGGGCCAGTAGAGGCAATCATTGAGGGTTGGGCAGGCTGGGCCTGAACAATGATAACAATTCGAGGCACCAATGGTTCTGCTGAAGGGATAACTGATTGAGGTTCCAGGGGAGACACAGTCTCTTGGGATGAATCAACCAAGGAAGGATCGTCTTCCCTGGAGGAACCATCCAAAGAGGGAGTGCCCACCATCAAATGATCAGAGAGAGTTTTCTTCCACCAAGTTGTTGCGCCCTTGCGGTGAGCGATAGGGCAACTAGAGGCAATATGACCAATGGAAAAGCATCTCCTACACCAAAAAGGGAGACCCTCATAATCCAACAGCTACATCCATGGTCTGTCATCTACCATCAAGACCACATATCCATGGAGAGGTTTGGAGATGTCCAAATCAACTAAAATATGAGCCACCGTAGTATGCCCAAGATCTTAGGTCATAGAGTCCACCTTCAAAAAGCGTCCAATGGTGTTGCCAATGGCTTCATAATAGGAATCCTCCCAAAATTGGAGAGGGAGATTCAGAAGTCGAACCTAAACTGGTCTGGTATTCAACAACTCCATAGGAGGATTGAAGGAGTGAGCCCAAGGCTTGATGGACAACGAATGATCACCCCACATCCATCCCTTGTCCAGCACTAGGTCTCTCTCCTTGGAGGAAGCAAAGGTAACTATGAAGAATCCCCTAGCGCTGGGAAAGAGTTCAATCTACATAGAGACCAGAGGCTTCCAGGAGTCTAGGACACAGCCATGGAGGTCAGAGAGGGAGGGCCACAAGCCATTGAACCTACAGACCACACCACGTCTCAAATAGAAACCCTCATTTTCAGCAATCTCAAGACCACAGACCACAACAGGGGAAGCACGGGCACAAGGCATAGGCCTAACCCTAGCTTGTGAAGGGAATGACTGAGCACAAGTATTAGTAACAACATCAGAAAAAGTTTTCTGAGCACGAGCATTGACAACATTAGAAGAAGTTTTCTGGTGGCAGCCTGAAGCAACCCTAATAGTGCCAGGACCAACATTACTAGAAGACAAACCATCACCAGGCATGTGGTTACCTCTAGAAGCTAGCAAAGAAGATGATTTCATATTGTTCATAGGCCCAGAGAGACAATCACTAGCTAGAACCCCAGCGACCCGAGGAGCAGGACCCCTGCAGGACACCTGTACAGTAGGATCGCCACGCCCTGCAACACCATTTAAAACTTGTAGATCCGAAGGGGAAGGATCCCCAGGTAGAAAACAGACCTTGCTCGCACCTGAACATTCCCACCCAGTGCCATTCAAATAAAAAACTCTCCCGCTCGACGCTATTCAAACTGGTCCCCTATATCATTGTTTATTGATTTTGTTGAGGAGAAGAATATATAATATTAAATGTTAAATAAATGATAATATGAATTAATAATTATAATAATAAATATTTTTAATACATATATTTATAATATTAAATAATAATATTCTTAATATATTTTATTAGATATTATTTTAATTTTAATTTCTTAATATATATTTAAATTAAAATATAAAATATTCAAACAAAACTATTTTTATACAATTATTTAAAATATTTAATAAATATTGTGGATGATAAATAAATATGACTCAATGCATACATACATACATACATACATACATACATACATACATACAAATTAAAATAATTCTATATAATTATTAGGCTAGGTTTTACATTTATCTTTTGAATGTAAAGACATCAAAATTTTAAAATACATATTAATACAGTGTCTTGAAGGAGTCTTTTGGCTTACATAATATTGCTCAAGTTTTTGCTCTGCATTTCTTCTATGTTAGAGATCTGAGTGTATGGTTTGGATATGTTGTTAAGATGTGTTTGAAGATGCTAAATTCAGAATTTGGTGCTCTGGATCGCTGTGCAATGAAAGTTATGTTCACCAGTTTGAGAACAGTATTTGACCATGTTTCTGAGTTGTGCACAAGTGTCTAGGAGAAAGTATTTTTCTCCGCATTTCTCTGTAGAATGGTTTCAGGTGCTGCAGTTCTAGATATGTGTTCATAAGGTCCTTATCTATCTTCATTCTAGAGAGTTTGTGATTTAGTGCTCTGGAAAGAAAGTTCTTGTGTAGCAGAGTTCAACAGTGTTGTTTGTAAGCAGTTTGTGAACTGTCTTCAAGTGAAATTTGTTGTGGTTAAATTTGTTGGTTCTTAGGTGACTTCAAGTTGTATCAAAAATTTCAAACCCTCATAAACTTAATTACTTTCACATCTGTTTACTTAAACCCTTAATCTGTTATGAAGATTAAACATGAAATGCAGAAATAGAAACTTAAACACATCAACACCATGCACAAGAGAACTCCAGATTTTTATGTGGAGAACCCTAAAAGGGAAAAATGACGGTGAGGATTAGCTCACAATATAGAGTAGTAGCAATATCGAATTACAAGAGGTTCACTGCCAAAGGGCTCACTACCCACAAAATAAAGGCTCACTACCAAGGACTCACTGTCCAGAAGAAGAAGAAAGAAGAAAAGGCTCACTGCCAAAGATGAATTGATATAATTGCATCTGACACATGCATGGGTTCAGTTCCAATGAAGCACAACAAACATCACCTTCACATCTATACCAAAAGATAGTAGGCACCTTCTGCTCACTACATCCAGTCACCTAGCACATGAAAGTTCTTACTTCCTTGATCAACTTTTCACCATATCCATCATATCCTTCACACTCCCTACACACATGAACTCCTGACACTTATTTATACTACCATCAACCTTGAGATCAATCTCTAAGGTCGGCAACACAATCTTCAATCCTTGAAATAATCTCCAAGGTCAGCAAACACACAATATTTGAATTAGGTCTAGACCTAAACATTCCATGACACAAAGGATTGATGGCAAGCCACTTTACACCTTAGCTCAGACCTAAATCCATCCAAGCATGCTACACAATGCTCACATAATCATCAAATCAACTCCCCAATTAGTGCAAACATTCAAGGTCAAAATAGTGTACACAAGAATTTCTTCACTGCACACTTCCATGATTACAACCATAACTTGCAGACCATGCACAAATCTTTAACACATTCTAGAAACATCCACGAACAACTTGAATTCACCTAAGAACCAACATATTTAACCACAACAAATTTCACTTGAAGACAGTTCACAGACTGCTTACAAACAACACTGTCAAACTCTGCTACATAAGAACTTTCTTTCCAGAGAACTAAATCACAAACCCTCTGGAATGAATAGAGATAAGGACCTAATGAACACATATCTAGAACCATATCACCTGAAACCATTCTACAGAGAATTGCGGAAAAAAATACTTTCTCCCAAACACCTGTGCGTAACTCAGAAACACTGTCAAATATTGTTCCCAAAATGGTGAACATAACTTTCACTGCACAGTGATCCGGAGCACCAAATTCTGGATTTAGCATTTTCAAACACATCTTGACAACATATCCAAACCGTACAATCATATCTCTAACACAGAAGAAATGTGGAGCAAAAAATCAAGCAATATTCTGTAAGTCAGAAGACTCCTTCAACACACTGTTTCTAGTATTAATCAATTTTTCTCAAAAGCACTTGGAAATCCAACTACATGATTAATCTACTATCATCATCAGCACCTCTACAAGGCATTCAAATCACTTTAACACAACAACTCAATTCAAACAACAAAAACAACAACAAAAGATACAGTTGACACCAATGACAACACAAACATGTTGACATCAATGACAACACCGATTAGCACATACTTGCAACAATCTCACCCTTTGTCATTGATGGCAACATATGATGTGAAAAACTATCATGACACAACTCTACACCAATCTCACTCTCCCCCTTTCTTTTATACATCTTTATTCTCTTTCTCTCCCTTTGTTTTTCACATGAACTCTCTCCCCCTTTGACATCAATGGCAAAGGGTGACACATCTTTCTCAAGCTTTCTTCTCTGATTATGATACTGCACATACTTGCACTCTTCTCAATTTTTCTGAATACTCCTCATTAGGGGTACACACCAACCTATACCAACTCTTACTCCCCCTGACTGCAACAATCATCAACGCCACTACCTACTCCCCCTGAGAGGTAGCCTCCAACTTAGTTTCCAGAGGAAATATTTGCACTAGAAGTAGGTTTTGATGCATTCTTAGCCTCTGTTACATCCTTCTTAATCTAGATCTTACTCACCTCCTTAATCTCTATCAGATCAATTCTTTATACTAGTTTGTTCTTCTCTATCAAAATATCCTTCTTCATGCTTCTGCTTCTGTAGAACTTTGAAATGTGTCCAGGCTTACTGTAATCGTAGCACACAAGATTCCTTTGACCATTGTTCCTTCCATTCATTTTGGATCTACATTGATTAGCTTTGTGTCCAAATCTATTGCATATATAATAGTTGCCATTAAAGGATTGAATCATTCTGACATTGTTATAGCCAATCATTCTTTGATTTCTGCACTCATTATCTTTATGACCAACTTTCTTGCATGTGAAGCATTGGCCAGAAAAAGATGGAACATTTTGATTCATTCTGCTCCTACATTGTGTAGTCTTATGTCCAAATTGATTGCAAGAATGCCAATAACCATTGAAGGATGGGTACCTTTGAGCATTAGGTTGTTTGATGGGTAGTCTTCTAGCTCCAATGTTCTGATTCTAGATCTACTTGCCATTGTTCTTCTTGTCTTCAGCTTTTGATGCTTGACCTAATTTTGAACTTTCACCCTTTTTAAACCCCAAGCCTTTTTTATCATTGGGATCTTTCTGACTTGCAATCATCTCATCAAGCCTTGCAAAACTTATGTTGAATTTTTCTTCATAGTCCTTTGCCTTCTCCAGATCTAATTTCAGTTTCACAATTTCTTGCTCCAGCCTTGTACATTCTTCAGATTTACCTTTCACCATTGAGTTCAGACATTCCTCAGTTCTTACCTTTTCTTTAACTTGCACTTTCAGACCAATCATGGATTCATTTGCTAATCTCAATTCTTTACTGACCTCTTGATGCCTTCATTTGAACTTTTTGACTTGCTCTCTCAAATTT
Source organism: Cunninghamia lanceolata (assembly GCA_027924645.1). Classification (NCBI taxonomy): domain Eukaryota; kingdom Viridiplantae; phylum Streptophyta; class Pinopsida; order Cupressales; family Cupressaceae; genus Cunninghamia; species Cunninghamia lanceolata. Next base: position 14,090,289 of record BSBN01001271.1, read on the forward strand.
CTAATACATTCATTTGCTTCTTTGACATTCTCCTTCAAATCTCTAATTTCTTCTTCAGTCCTCTCTAGGTCTTCAAGAGCAATCTTGAGTTCTTCACTATTAGCAGACATCACTTTCGCATCTATACTGAAAGATAGTAGGCACCTTCTGCTCACTGCATCCAGTTGCCTAGCGCATGAAAGTTCTTACTTCTCTGATCATCTTTTCACCATATCATCATATCCTTCACACACCCTTATGTATACACTGTTTGGCTGACCTTGAATGTTTGCGCTAATTGGGGAGTTGATTTGATGATTATGTGAGTGTTGTGTAGTGTGCTTGGATGGATTTAGGTCCGAACTAAGGTGTAAAGTGGTTTTCCTTCATTCCTTTATGTCGTAAAATGTTTAGGTCTAGGCATAATTCAAATATTGTGTGTTTGCCAACCTTGGAGAATGTTTCAAGGATTGAAGATTGTGTTGCCTCTTTATCCCATGATTCTCACAAAACATGTTAAACTCATTAGAAGTAAACTCTCCACCTCTGTCAGACCTCAAACATTAGATTTTCATATCCAATTCATTCTCAACCATTTCTTTAAAAGCTTTAAACTTATCTAGGGCTTTTGATTTTTCCTTAAGAAAAGTGGCCCAAGTCATTCTAGAGCAATCATCAATAAATAACATGAAATACCTGTCACCTTGAAAACTCCGTACTCTGGTAGGACCACACAGGTCTGTATGCACCAACTCCAATAGTCCGGTAGATGAATGATCCTTGCTCTTGAAGCTTCCTCTTGTTAGCTTTCCAAATTGACATTCCCTACATACAATAGTGATAGGCTTTGTGGTCATTGATGTCAACATGTTTATGTTGTCATTGGTGTCAATTGTATCTTCTCATATTGCTACATTGTTTTTTGAATTGAGTTGTTGTATTAAAGTGATTTGAATGCCTTGTAGAGGTGCTGATGATGTTAGTAGATTGATCCTGTAACTGGATTTCCAAGTGCTTCTGAGAAAATGTGATTAATATTAGAAATAGTGTATTGAAGGAGTCTTCTGGCTATCAGAATACTGCTCAAGTTTTTGCTCCACATTTCTTCTATGTTAGAGATCTGAGTGTGCGGTTTGGATATGTTGTCAATAACATATGAACCTAAGTTCACATCCTCCTTCTCCACTACAAATAAATCCAAGCTCATCTCCTCTTTCCCCACCTCAAGTAAATATTCATTCATCTTCCTCTCCTCCACCAAAGGTGTCCAATGTCATTCTTTCTCCTCCACCTTCACCTACTTAGCCATAAGTAGGGGATAGTCTTGTTATGTATTCTAATCTAAAGATACCCTTCCCCAACTACAATCTAATGTTCAAATACATCTGGCATTATCCACATGGCTAAAAGAGGTACTGGGAAAGAAGAAAACATATTCTCAAATGATTGATCCTAGTTTTGATGTTGTAGCAAAGTTACTTCAGGCTATCCATCAACTAGGGAGTGTGCAGAAGATGTCCCAAATGATGATGGACTCTTCTACAGGGCATCGATATGTGGAACTTATTGATCCAATAGTTGATAATAATGAGGAGGATGCGAGTGAAACAAATTTTAATGCCAATAGGATTGATCTGGGCTTTTCTACATTTGAAGAAGATACCCATAATGCTAAATTGTCAATGGATGTTCTAATCAAAATATTAGAAGAAGAGAGGAAGACCAAAGAATAGTTAGAAGAGTAGGTGGAAGTTCTTGCTTCTTGTATTAAGTCAATTATTGACACTAGCTCTCAACCACATGAAACATTCATTATAACTCCTACCAAGGTTCCTCCAAAAGCAATAAGCTTTGATGTTATCGAGAAAATTGGCAAGTACCAAGTCTATGGTAGAGAAATAGAAACTTGGGTAGAGAAGTTGACCATTGATGGATTATTATACATTGAAGCTATGAAATTATATGAAAACATCCTGGCAAAGAAAAAAGAAATCAACACTGACATTCAACTCATCAAGAAGGAGGAATTAGTGTTAATCATGATTGTTAAGGATTTGCAAGAGATGGTCAAAGTAGATGTTTGTATTTTGATCTCTAAAAAATTTATTAACAAGATAGAGGAAAATGAATTAGTGAAGTGGTTAAAAGGTATTGAGTGGAAGATGTTGGTGATCAAACAATCCCTTGCAAAATATAAGAAATTGATCAAAATATGTGATTAAATTATAATGGATATTAGAGCCAACTATTTTTCAATGGAGGTGGATATACTAGATGAAAAACTGACTAATTTGGCTAAAGTTGAGATCGTAAAGAAGGGCTTCAAAGATTTGATTTTCAATGAATTCTTCACTAAAGTTACTATGGATGGGAATATGATGGAGAGATTGTGCAATTTATCTACATCTCTAACTTCCTTTCAAAAATAAATTGTTGATTTTCATAAGAAGATAGAAGAAGTTAGTGAAATGGTATCTACATGGAAAATCTGCCTTAGCACTATGACTATTCCAAATGGTAAGGCTATAGTTACAAATTTCAGAAATTATAAAGCTAAGATGGCTCCATCTCAATCAAAGTCTTCAGCAGATGATTCTATTGACAATCAAATCTAGACAAAAGATAAAGATAAAGAGAAAGAGGCCCAAGGATAATTTATTCCTTTGTCCTTATTTTAAAAGTGACTTTTAAAAATCTTTTTGTACTAATAAAATAAACTCTTTCTTCTTCTTCTTCTTCTTCTTCTCTAAGCCTTACAATCTCTCCTAAGGTGTCTATCTTTTCTTTCAACATTTTACCTTGAACTTACCCAGAGATTTGGATCTCCCATGGGATTTGGATCTAGACTTATCTTGCCTCTTGTCCTTCTTTCCTTTTTCTTTGCATCTTCCACAAACCACTAGGGCCTCCTTCGTCAACTTAGAAGTCTTCCTTCTCATTTCTTTAGAAATAAAATATGCAACCACTTCATCCATCTTGAACTTGGTGGTAGTTCTCCTGATGATAACCAAGTGGTCCCATGAATTTGGCAAAGAAAACAACAAAAAGTCACACAATGATCCTCCTCCTCCATCTTCACTCCCATAGAGTGTAACTAGGTAACTAACATATTAAAGGCATTTAAATATTCATCCATAGACCCACCATACAACTTCTTTCTCAAGAAAAGTTTATTCACTAGGGATTTAACCTAATAAATTTCTCCAAGCTTCTTCCAAAGATTTGTTGTCATAGTCTCTATTGACAAGAGACACTGCTCTAGTATTGACTTGTATGTTGTCATTAATGGTAATAAGGCTTAGAGAACCTATCACCATGATAGGAAGAGATATCTTTGGAAGAACATGTTGGATTCCAAGTCTGGCTGACAGAAAATGGCTAAGTATGGAAGGTATTCTGAGTGGAAGACAGTAAGTCAACTAGTATGCCTCCGTAATTGAAGACTTGTAGAAGCAGTTTGGGTATGATGTCAGTTGGTGTGTGATAGTGTTATGCTTCAGAGATTAATTCCTGATCCTCTCAGGAAGTCATCTTGAAGAAATGTCTAAGTCTGGGAAAACAAAGGTATAGCAGGAACATTGAACAGGGTCTAGTGCAAGAGGTCTGCATTCCTCCACAGACAAGTATTGCATCATGCAGTTTTGAGGTGTTGTAAACACTTATATGAAGTGTCTTATTCTAGAGTTAGGAGATCTGAAGTTCATCAGAAGGATAGCTACAAGCTGCTAAGTATCGACATAGTGTTTGACAGAGACAAAGTCTAAGATTTGATGGTCCGCATTCCTCCGTAAGATGATATCATGCCTTGCAGTTCTAAGGGTAAGATTGGGAATATGTAAAGAGTCCTTGAGATGATTTGAAAGGTGTTTTGAGATCCTCAGTAAAAGTTGTAAATCAACAAATGAAGTTGTTAAGCATACTCTTAAGGAAGAAGCCGACAAGTATTTTAATCATTGTGCGGAGAAGAATTAATGTTTGGAGGATCTATGTAAGTAATTGAATGATTAGAGCTGACTTATATGAACATGTTTGGGAGAAGATTTGGGTCCGCGCGACACATAGTGTATTGGATTGAGCGACAGGGTACATCTTTCTATGTATACGTTCCACTTCTTGGATGCTGACCTGATTATGGATCAAATCATGATGCGGATATTTAAGTTTGATGGTCTTTAGTTGAGTGTGTGTAGAGGTGTGTGTGTGTGTATGGTGCGAGCATGCGAATAGAAGAGCAGAGTTAGAAGAGAAGCAACGATGAAGACTTGGGATTCAGAATTCAGATGCTAAATGACTGCACCCTGGCATTGTGGCAGATGCTCAAGCAGTATTCAGTTATCATGCATGATCTGATTGGAAGCAATCCTTTGACATCAAGGTAGTGAGCTAGCAATGAGCCTTCAATAGGGTTTAATAGTCCTCAGGGTTTAACAACCCTCATTGTAATCTTGCTAGGTTTAGGGTTGAGATAGTGAGCCTGCTAAATCTAGTTGTACTTCATGGCAGTAAGATAGCATGTTCCAAGCCCGTAGAGTGACCAAGCTTGAACATTATTTTTGTAAAGATTGCAATATATATGAGAGCTAATCCTCTCTGTGGTTTTTCCCTTCTCGGGTTTTCCACGTAAAAATCTTGGTGTTCATGTGTCATGTTTTCATGGTTGTTGTTCATATGCATATTATGTTTTTGTTTAATTAGATTTGGGAAATGAATGAAAGTTAAAGTGCATGAAAAGTTTTTTAGAACACTGATTCACCCCCCCTTGCAGTGTTCCTCACAATCAACAATTGCTATCAGAGCTAGGTTCCTTGGAAAAAGTTTAACAACTTAAGGAAGATCTGGGATAGTATGATCATGGCAACAAGAAGGTATGGAAATTATGAAATATACAACCAACTAGAAGCAACCCTTATGGATCTTGGAAATTCTAAAGCAGAAGTCAAGGATCTAAAGGAAAACTTACAACAAATCGATGAATGTATCTTAAAGCTAAAAGAGCAAGTCAAAAAATGCAAAGACAAATACATAGAAGTCAGTAATCAATTGTTATCAGTAAATGAAGCCTTGAATAATTTGGAAGGAGAAGTTGTAGAAAGATCAAGAGCAGAGGATGATCTGAATTCAATTGTGAAAAACAAATCAGAATATTGTGCAAAACTGGAAAAAGAAATTGCAAGTCTAAAGATGGACCTAGACAAGGCCAAAAGTTTTGAAGAAAAATTCAAGTTAAGTACCACAAAGCTTGATGAAATGATTGACAACCAGAAGAGTGCAAATGACAAACAAGGTTTGGGATATGAAAAAGGGGAAAGTTCAAAATTTGGTCAAGAAAACACTGAAGTACAACAAAACAAGGGAAATCAGTTCAGAAATCAAAAAAGAAGACCTAGAAGACCTCCAGTTAGACAACCAAATGCACAAAGGTACCCATCTTTTCATGGTTATTGTAATTCATGTAATAAGTTTGGTCATAAGGCTACTCAGTGTAGGAGAAAAATAAATCAAAAGATTTCATCATTCTCTGGTCAGTGTTTCAATTGTAAGAAAATTGGTCACAGAGCAAATGAATGTAGAAATCAGATCAGGAAAAGTTTCAACAATGGGAGGAATGAACAATCATTTAAAGGCAAATGCTTCACTTACAATAGAACTGGTCATAGAGCTATTGTATGGAAAAGTAAAGTGAGTCAAAATTCTATTAGGTGCAATGCATGCTATAAAATGGGACACAGATCAAATGAAAGTAGAAGCTCAGTGAGAAATAATTCTCAAAATAAAAGGAACAGTCAATCATTCAATGGAAAATGTTTTGCATGCAATAGATTTGGACATATGGCTAATTAATGCAGATCAAATTCAATCAATGAAAGGAATCAAGGTCAAAAGAATGTGGTGTGCTTCAATTGCAACAAATTTGGACATGTTGCAAGGTTTTACAGAAGCAGGAATGAAAGGAGAAATCACTATTTTGAAGAAAGGAAAACAGAGTAGAGAAATGATAAGGGAAAAGAGAAAGTTGATCCAGTTGAAATCAAGAAAGAAATGAACAAGCTATGGATCAAGAAAGCAGTGATTGAAGTCAAGGATTAATCCGTACCAGTATCCGGTGTAGATACTTCCTCCAAGAAGTAAATTGAGAGCTCTGGCTCAGGAGGAGCAGTGTAGAAAATCCAAATCCCCCGGCCAGAAAGTGGGTGCTAGAATTCGACACGAAGGCGTATGATGAAATCTAATGTGACACAGCTCTTAGAAGAGAATCTGAAAGAAAAACCTGGTCAATGTGGCATATTGCGAAGCAATTCTAATCGACTGTGTTCTATAATGAAGGGTTTTGGTAGCATTTTGGGAATGAGCATTTAATGACGACTAGGTCAAGCTGTGCGGAGGATAAAAGGAACTTGTTTGGTTTCAAAATCACTTTGCACTTGGAGCTATCAGAAATTTAGAGAGATCAAACCTAAACTTGAGCAGCGACAACCAAGATTTGAAGCATTCAAAGAAAGGAAACCCTAACTCAACGAAACAAGGTATTTTCATTAAAACCTCACTTGTGAATATGTTGAATCTTTGAAATGGAAACTTCGCAAGTCATAGACATCTCTGATCAACCTCAGCCTAAGTTTAAGAAACACCCCTACAAGGCATCTAAAGTGGATCCAATGGGTGCATTCTCAAAAATACCCTATAGAGTCCTGTATGTGGAAGATGTTCCTAGGGCATACATCCATGTGGCCCTAGATGATCTCAGCGGTGACAAATTCTCAGATCTGTTCCTGAAACACTTAAGTAATGATCAATTTGATTTAAAGGAAGAATACAAAGCCTTGAAGCAGAAGAAATTATTTCAATATGCAGAGTTTCCCACATTTACAGAGGATGAGTGGGTCTAGTATATCCTTAGTCGAATCCATGACGAATTCATGTGGTTAGGGAAAGGGAAACCCTTCAAAACAACAAGAGAGGCAATTTAGGCAGTCACTGGACTAAACTCCACTGGAGGAGTGCCATTATTAAAGGTAGTCAAGAATCAAACCGTTACAGATGCTACCGGAGCACAATTTGACAAAAGGGCATTGACGATTAATGATATCATTGATCCTGCAATAAAGTTTGCCTCGATGGTCATAGGTTACAAAGTTTACTTCTCAAACTGGGATAACTTAGTTTCTGGTACTGCAATATACACCGCCTATCAAATGGTCAAAGAGAATACAGACTATGACTTGTGTGAACTGCTATGAACCCAACTACTAGAGAATCTGAAGAAGATAAAGGAAAGCAAGAGCTTTCCATTCAAGTATGGTACACTAATTATCCCTTTATTCTTCTACTTCTTGAATGAATTCCCAAATCATAAGGGATTGATTTGGTTGAGTAATAAACTAGTAGTTGTGCAAATTAGAAATTGTCTTAACAACTTGGGACATTACAATGAGCAAAAAGCTGCCCTATGGGGATTTTTCAAGAATTTTCAAAGTATGATGCAATCTAGAGAAAGAATTCCTAAGAAAATTATTGATAAGTACAAGGATACAATCTATTTCATGGTCACTAAGGATCAATGCTTAATGGAGGCTATGGAACCTAGAACCGTATGGGTAATGCCCATGGGTTATGAGGTAGATGAACAAATTTTAGAAAGCTATGCCCAACACCTGCTCAACAAACCTAAAGATTCCAAGGAAGAAAGGTTTGGAACATATGAGGAGTTATCTGTGAAACTCCATGTTGAGCTTAGACAAACTGAATCCACCAGAAAAGTGAGAAAAGAAGTGGAAGAAATTGCCGCAAGGTATGGCATTACTAAAGAGTAACTCAAGGAATCAAGAGAAAATGCAGAGAAAGCAAAGAAGGAAAGATAAGAAAGTGAACATGCTAAGGTTCTGAAATAGACTATAAAGAAGAAAAGAGAGCCTGAAACGACACAAAGGACTACCAAAAGCTCTGCTACTTCATACGGTACAACATCATCAAAGAAACCCTCTAACAAAGATACAAAGAGGAAGAAGATGAAGGGAAAAAGACTGTATGTCAGTGTGGGAGAAAAGGATGAAGAAGAGATAGAATCAGATGAGGAAGTAAAGAAAATGAAAGTTGAGGCTTCTAAAGTCTCCAAAAGTAGCAAGGAGAAGTCATCCAGAAGAAAGATACCCAACAAAAGACAGAAGGTAAATGAGTCTCATGCCACATTAAAGATTGAAGATATATGAATTCATTAATGATAGGTGAAATTGACAATGTGGTCAAGGAAACAGAGGAAACCATTTTAGAAATATTGAAGAAAAACAACATTCCTACCATCTATGACAATGAAGAAACAAATGCTGGAGATGACACATCTATTCTAGAAATCAACACGAATCAAGGTTTGGAGCAAACTGATACAAATCCTTTGGAAAAAGATAGAGTAACAGAAAAGCAAAAAGAAAAATCTGATCAAATCCCTGCTACTAAAAAGGATCAAACTGAAACAAGTCTTCTTCTAGGACAACAGACTAATGATCCAAAAAACAAGGAGAAAATTGATGAGTAGATCAAAGCTGATAATCAAGAACTTGATCGAGCTAAGGAAAACCCTACATTGGAGCAAACTATTGGTCAACAAGAGAATATGAACATGGAACCTCCGGAACAAATTCAAGAAAAAGAAGTGTCTGAAGAAGTAACAAGAGACACTGCAGAGACTGTAAAAGAGCTTTTGGAAAAAGAAGAATTAGTTCTAGGTGAGTCTGACTCAATCCAAGGTCAAATAAACCTGAGCACAATGTCTCTTGCTCAAATGTTCAAGTTAGCTTTAGTTGTCCAAGCTAAAGCAAGAAAAGAGATTTTGAAGTCCCACATTGAAGATAGTGAACTCATAAATGATGCATCCAGCATTTTGGAAAGTTGGTGTTAGCATACAAGAAGGATACCTCGCTGTCTGCCACTTGTCAACTCAAGGGATTAATTCACTCTATAAGTACACACTTTGAATCTCTTGAAAAATCTACTGAAAAAAAAGTAAGACAAGAGTTTAATAAGAAAAGGCTAGATGAGTTGACAAAGTTGATAGCCCATGATAAGGCTCAACTAGAAAATGGAATATAGAATATTCAAAGTGCTATTGTAGAAGTTGGTGATGTATATAAATTTTGTCTATCATGGCTAGAAGTTACAAAGAAGACAAAAGAAAAGATCAAGGAATTGGAAGAAAAACTGATGGATAATTCTAAAATTTTTGATCTGGTACATGAATCAACCAGCAACAAAGAAGCTTAAGTCATTAACATCCACAATGACTTGAATAATTTAATAAATCAAAAGTATCAAATAAAGAGTAGAATGGGACAATTGAGAAGACTGTTCAGTCTCAATCTGGATTCAATGACTAAGCTTGTGGATGAAGCACAACTTGCTGGACAAACTGCCTCACCATCAGATTTACAAAAGGCAGAAGCCATAGTTTTTCTCTTCAGTGGACACATTCAGATTTTGAATAATGCTAAGAATGGTTGGGCTATTGAGTGGGCAGAGATCAAGAACTTATTCAATGACATTCTCACATACATGTAATACAAAGAGGTAGATTGCACTCGTAAATATGTGGATGAGTACATCAATTTTTGGGATTTTGACAAATTTTTGGTTCTGGATTAGACCCTTTGCCATTGATGTCAAAGGGGGAGAAGTAGATCAGTGTACAGTAAAGGGGAGTAGTCAAGCATTTTTCACTAAGTGTTACCATCAATGCCAAAGGGGGAGATTATTGGCAAGAGACACTGCTCTAGTATTGAATTGTATGTTGTCATTGATGGAAACAAGGCTCAAAGAACCTATCACAATGACAGGAAGAGATATCTTCGGAAGAACATGTTGGATTCCAGGTCCGGCTGACAGAAAATGGCTAAGTATGGAAGGTATTCTGAGTGGAAGACATTAAGTCAGCTAGTATGCCTCCACAATTGAAGACTTGCAGATGTGGTTTGGGTATGATGTCAGTTGGTGTGTGATAGTGTTATGCTTCAGAGATTAATTCCTGATCCTCTTCGTAAGTCATCTTGAATAAATATCTAAGTTCGGGTAAACAAAGGTATAGCAGGAACAATGAACAAGGTCTAGTGCAAGAGGTTTGCATTCCTCCGCAGACAAGTATTTCGTCATGCAGTTTTGAGGTGTTGTAAACACTTATATGAAGTGTCTTATTCTAGAGTTAGGAGATCTGAAGTTCACCGGAAGGATAGCTACAAGCTGCTAAGTATCAACATAGTGTTTGACAGAGACAGAGTCTGAGATCTGATGGTTTGCATTCCTCCACAAGATGATATCATGCCTTGCGGTTCTAAGGGTAAGATTAGGAATATGTAAAGAGTCCTTAAGATGATTTGGAAGGTATTTAGAGATCTTCAGTAAAAGTTGTAAGTCAACAGATGAAGTTGTTAAGCATACTCTTAAGGAAGAGGCCGACAAGTATATTAATCATTGTGCAGAGAAGAGTTAATGTTTGGAGGATCTATTTAAGTAATTGAATGATTAGAGCCAACCTATATGAACATGTTTGGGAGAAGATTTGGGTCCATGTGACACATAGTGCATTGGATTGAGCGACAAGGTATATCTTTCTATGTATACGTTTCACTTCTTGGATGCCGACCTGATTATGGATCAAATCATGATGTGGATATATAAGAGCGATGATCTTTGGTTGAGTGTGTGTGTAGAGTTGTGTGTGTGTGTGTGGTGTGAGCATGTGAATAGAAGAGTAGAGTTAGAAGAGAAGCAACGATGAAGACTTGGGATTCAGAATTTAGATGCTAAATGACTACACCCTGGCATAGTGGCAGATGCTCAAGCAGTATTCAGTTATCATGTGTGATCTAATTGGAAGCAAGACTTTGAAATCAAGGTAGTGAGCCGGCATTGAGCCTTCAATAGGGTTTAACATCCCTCAGGGTTTAACAGCCCTAAGGGTTTAACAACCCTCATTGTAATCTTGCTAGGTTTAGGGTTGAGATAGTGAGCCTACTAAATGTAGTTGTACTTCATGGCAGTGAGCTAGCATGTTCCAGGCCCGTGGAGTGACCAAGCCTGAACATTATTTTTGTAAAGATTGTAATATATGTATGAGAGCTAATCCTCTCTATAGTTTTTCCTTTCTTGGGTTTTCCACGTAAAAATCTTGGTCTTCATGTGTCATGTTTTCATGGTTTTTGTTCATATGCATATTATGTTTTTGTTTAATTAGATTTGGGAAATGACTAAAATTTAAAGTGCATGAAATTTTTTTTAGAACACTGATTCACCCCCCCCTCTTAGTGTTCCTGACAATCAACAGTCTCTTCATGCACATTAAACAACATTGGGTCAGCCAAACTAAGTCTAATGAGACCCTTTACTTTTCTATATATCTTGTCCCAATCTTTTTGTGGTATGGATGTAGGTTTGGATCCAGATACCATAGCCCATAGATCTTGATCTACGAGCACATCCTCTATATTGAGCTTCCACAAGTCAAAGTTGTACTTCATAACCTCTCCATCTCTATACTTGATGTTCTTGCCACTCTTCCTAAAATAATATCAAAACCCTCTCTGTGTAAGCTCCCACTCAAACAAAGATTCATATAAAAACCCTCTACCCAACACCTAGAATTTGATGTGATCAGGCTATGAAACTAAATGAAAGGGAGAAATGTATATGAAAACACTCCCTACACTAAACTTCTGAGGAGAGTGTTGTGCAAATTTTTAACCTTTTAACAATTACAGAAAGTAGAAACACATAAAAACATAAAATAAATAATATACCATAACACAAGTGTAGGTGGGGAAAAAACTTTCAAGACAAAAACCCTACACTCCAAAGTAGCTCAATGTATTATTCAGTAAACAATTACAATATGCTTTCAAAGAAATCCTTCATAGGAGTATCAAAATATAGAGATCTAGAGGAATTCTAATAGAATAACAATACCTACAAAACTCACTATCAAACCTCCATCCCAAGCACCTAATAAATAGGAGATACAATACATGAAACCATCAAATGGTAGTTAGGAAACAATGGGCTAAAACCACCCAAAATAGTGACACCCAGATCCTTAGTTAGAAATCTAGCACCCAAATCCTTAGTTATAAATCTAGCACCCAAATTCCAAGATGAGTCCAAAGGCTAAAAATAACATATTCCTTCCACCTATCATAACTTCATTATAATACACTCACCAAATTGGATGTACCATTTTAGCTCCATTATCTCATCAAAAGATGTCGTATGACGTGTTGGTCAACAAGTGTAACTCCCCTTTATAGCTCTTTTATGTGTTGATGTTTTTAAATTTCCAATGCAAGAGGCCCAACTTTTGGAGGCCATAACTTTTAATTCAAGAGGCTCATTGCACCTGCTCTTTTTTAAAGTATAGAGATTGAAGAGGTCCATGTAAGAGGCACCAAGGAACTAGTGCTAAACAACACAAATTTTTTATTTTGGCCAAAAACCAACTCTATAGCTCAGAAATTGAGTTTTTCTATTTTTCAACTTGAAAATCACACTATTTGTAATCTTAACATTAGGTGAAAGGTTGAGACACCTTTCCTAACAATTATCTTTGTAGAATCTATCAAACTCTTCTTAGCAAAATTCTACAACATTATCAATCTTCAACACCTTGATCTTTTTACCAGTCCCCAATATAGGGTTTTTTGTAAATAAGGAACATATACACGACCAAATACATTAGAATGAATAAAATCCAAAGTACCAAAAGACTTATGATAACTCAAGTAAAACTGAATATGGTTTTTCTTTCCATAAATACAATGCTCACAAAAATAAAACTCAAGAGATCAATGAACAAGCCCCTCTACAAGATTTCTATTTTTCAAGGTCCTTAGACTTTTTTCACCAGTATGGCCTATGTCTTCTTGGTATGTAATTTGATCTCTAGGGTAAGATCATGCTTAGGTACCTAGAATGCATGACCATTAAAACTAGTACAATAGATCTCTTCATTGTAAGTTCTAAAGTTAAAGGTGTAGATTTAATAGATATCTTCATTACATGAATAGAAGAACTATTGCATTTTATGTAAGTGCTAGAATTAAGCTGAAAAAGAGTACCAACTTGAATCCCCTTTGTGAACATGATAGTTCCTCAAACCATCTTACACCTTCCATTACCAAAGACAACCTAAACTCCTGCATCATTCATTTTACTAACATATAATAGGTTCCATTCTAAAATAGGAGTGTACAAAGCTCTAGTGATACACATGATCCTCCCATGAAGGAATTTGATATTAACTCTACCACAACCAACAATATTGAGATAAGAGTTGTCATTGAGGTAAACCTTCCCACCATTAAAACTCACATAGTCTAAAAAACTACTCCCTATGGGGAGTCATGTGGAAATGTGCTCCAAAGTTCATCATCCATGCATCCTCACATGCATGTATAGCCAAGGCTACAACAAAAGCATTACCTACATCCTCTTGAGAAGATTTATTAGAATAATCATCAATTCACCTCTATTTTTTCCTCCTCCTTACAATCTCTTTTGAAATGATCTATCTTGCCATAATTCTAGCATTTCAACTTAGACTTACTAGGAGAATTACATCTCCCACAAGGCTTAGATAAGGTTTTTATTTCTTCATTTCCTTCTTTCCTTTATCCTTTGACTAACCACAAAAAAGCAATGCTTCCTTGGGAGATTCAAAAGCCTTTTGCCTCAAGCAATCACTACCTCATCAAGCACAAGCTTTGAAGGAATACTTTTGATAGCCATCACCAAGTTATCCTAGAAGTCTAGAAAAGAATGCCATGCATTGATTTTCATCTTCTATTTGTACACTAATCAATTGTAGCTATCTCACAATCGTGTTAAATTCATTACGGTGCTTGGTAATATAATCTCCATAACCCATCCTCAAAGTTTACAACTTCCCTCATAGAAAAATCTTGGTACAACTATGTATTTTTCCTAATAAAGTTTCTCCACCTTTTTCCAAATTTTTTCTATGATGAGTTCTCTTGAAAATTTTAGGAGAATTAAATCAACCCAATTAAATTCTAATTTTACTTCTTGCCTTCCTATCCAACACAACTTAGTCTTTTGGTGCCATAGACAAGTTTGTTTCTAGACACTACAACCCACACAATCTATGAGTAATTATTTCATCTCAAACTTCCAAAGCTCAAAATTGGTGAATTAAATTGTTTTAATCTCCAATCTAGACATGCTTTCCATCTTCCCTAAAACAAAGATCTCCTTTATGTATGCTTTCACTCAAACCAAGATTAGTTTAAGAAACCTTTTTCCTATGACCTAAGCCCCCTGAGTTGATTAGGATTTGATACCAAGTTAAAGGAAGATAAGATAACTTAAACACTTCCTACAGTAATCTATAAGAGGAGAAGTGTGTAGAAAAATATGATCAAACAATTATAGGAAAAAAAAATTCACCATAAGTTAATGTTTATCTTGGGAAAACCCTATGGAAAAAAACCTAGCCTCCAAACTCCAACCAATTATATTTCCAACAACACCAATAAGGTTACAATACAAATGTAGGTCCAATCCTTCTCAAGAGATTACAACAACATATAGATCTAGACTAATTACAACAACATAATGATACCCTGCAATACACTGAAAACTCCATCTCAAGCACTAAATAAATAGGAGAAGCAATCCATGAAATTATGAGTGGTAAACCGCAAAACTACGATCCAACACATGATGGTTCCCAAACCCTCATGGCTCAAATTCCAATGCCCCATTCAAAGTTTGGTCCACATATTAAAAATAGTATATTCCTTACACTTGTCATAAGGTATCATAACCACCTCACCAAAATGAGCACTCCATTTTGGCTCTATTATTTCTATTCAAAGATGCTCTATGATGCATCATAACATGCATCATAAGTTGGTCACAAATCAAGTCAACAATGTAACTCTAATTTTACATGCTCTTAGGCACATCATAGGTTCTCTTACATTGTCATATATGCTCTTACACATCTTACATAACAAGAGATCCTCTTACACACATCATACCAAAACATACACATAACAAAAATGGTTAAGTCATAGTGGGACACCCTTTTCCATAAAGGCTCACAAACAATAAATAAATAATAAAAAAGTCAAATGTTAGAATTACGAGGTGTATGACACACCTATCCCAACAAAAATTGACCTCTGAAATTCAAAATTTTAAATTCAAAATTTGCCAACTCCCACACATTTTATTCTCACTATGTGTTGACTTGGTAGACATTTCGCATGATTTATTGTTGTGTACACTATTATTTAAATGCATTCAATGTGCATCATTTTATAACCAAGCATTATCAAATTCAAATGTGAGCATTATCCAACTATCATTCACATATTATTTTAATTATCTTTCAATTTGGAGCACTAAAAGAACCTAACTATCCATCATCCTTCTATAGAATTTGAAAGACTAAAAAGTATCATCTTTGATCATTTCTATGACTGTAAAGCTAATCTAATAAAGATGGTAGACCTCGAATAGCATGACCCTTGCAATTCGATGATCTCCCAAGGTATTTGTAAATACCACCAATCCTTAACAATCAATAAAAGGTAGAGAATTCAATGAATCAAAAAGTAGGAGTGTGCACTCTACCATATCAAATCCACATGTGATAGGATAGATATGTGAGCATGGAAGTGATTCAAAGCCCTGGCATTGACCAATTCCAAATTTGAGAATTTGTTCTAATCCCAAGATAAAGTACAAATAAAGATGCTCCATTTTTAATCTCATGACAAGAAGATTTTAGTGTGGCATTAAATTCATTCATTCATTCACATTGGTCTTAGAACTATATATCTTAACCCCTTCAAAGTTAATTATGTAATTAGCATTTAATTGTTCAACTATATATTCCAGCTAACACATTATTTTAATTTAAGTTGATTTATACTTAATTTATGTGCATCAATTAATCAGCCTAAATTAATATTAAAGAAAAGTTTATTTTCTTTCACAAATATATACACTTCCTTGTCTAAGTTTATAAGAAAATATTTTTAAATTATTCAATTGATTAAAAATATAATTCATTTTTAAATTAAATAATTAAAATAGTTAATTTTATATTATTTATTTTTATTTCCATATAAAATTAATTGTAAACTTTATATACATGTTTTTTTAATAGAATAAATATGAAATATGTGTGTAGCCTGTTTCTTTCCATTCCAGAAAAATGATTTCTGATAAACTCTCTTAAACCAAACATTCCCATTAATAAACTAACAATCATTTAATTATTATATATATAAATTTTACCTTATTAAAAAAAAATTAAACCAAATAAAAAAAAAAAACACTACCAATTAATTTAATTAGCTGTGACTAGAGTCCTCATACATTACATTATACAATCATTTACAACATGCATATTTCCAGAGTATCATCAGTCTAACTGTACACCACACATGAAAGCTGCAAAATATAAACTAATTTAAAAAAAAACTCAACTGTTCCATACTCTTGAGCTACTACCTTGTCAAATCCTTTGCGATTTCACTGTTCTTATAATGTCAGGCTTTCTGCCTTTCCAAACAATTATCCTCATCTCCAGTTTCTTGCAGTAAATCTTGCATGGAAAGTCTTCTTTTCTTCTCTTGCCTTTAAACACTTTTTCTGTTGTAACCTGGAAGAGCTTAACCAGCCGGTGCATTGTAAAATGACCAAACATTGCGACAGAAATGTTGGTGACAAACAGTACAGACAGACAGGTCGAAAGCATATAAGTCTATTTGATCGCTAGTAGAAATCGAAACTGTGGCTGGTCGAAAAAACCGTACACCGCTGGCATGACAACGTGCTGGCTGTTTACGGTGGGCGTTGTAGCCTCACCCTCCAATAAATATATAAAATCCATACCACAAAAACAATGACAGTCCAAAATGCATACAACATAGCAACAATCTTTCTAATCCACTGAACCATCCACCATGCCATCAAGGGAGATGAAGTAACTAAGTCTGCAACTGCAATTATCTTCAGTGCCATTCAATTCGCTCTCGTTGGTTTTATACATATAAAGAGCAGAAGTAGACCATTTTTTTTGTTCAAAACAGTTATATTTTTTACGAATTTTAGGCTGTTAATAATACAAACTTTGACAAGCTTCTTGGAAATGGTTTTGTATTTTTAAATCTTGCCTACAGAAATAATGAGGTTTTGGACTTAAAAAATAACTTTTAGTTACATTGTCGGCCATTGTAACTGCAATTTGGCAGGGGCTGACTTTTTTAGTTCCCTCTTTCAAAACTACGTTGATGTCTTTGGAGAATTCTGCTAACAAATATGGGACACTGCTTTTTTTATATGATGGGTTGTCTGAGGTGGTTCAGTGTAATCTTCTACTAGTGCATTTGAACATGTTAGAATTATTTTATAACAGCTCATTATCTTAATATAGAGAGCCACTAGGTTGCAACACAATGAAGACAAAGCCCCCAAGGTGTTATAAAGAAAGGAAGAAAAGACAGAAACCAAGAAAGTAATGCTAAATGAAATTAAGAAAAGACGAATTTGAAACATGAAATACAAAACACAATTGTAGATCATACGTGTCCATAGTAGCTTGAAAAGCTACGCCTTTTTGGAAGCCCAAATCTCTCTTCCAGTCATCCACTGCTGTTAGTTGGAGTTGTCCAAGTTTGGATGGTAAAGATGTCATTGGTAGTATGCACAACCGAGGCTGCTTGTTTAAAATAGCCAGGCTTATCTCACAAACTCTAAGCTTTGATTCTATTTGGTCATCATGTCTTTTTACCTTTCTGTTTGCAATTAGTAAGACAAACCATAAAATTTTAAACACCCCACTTAAATAGTGGGCACATTGTCGACAGACCTATTAAACCAACCTCTCTTGACTTTATCGACCATGTTGTTTGACGATAAAATTTTGACAAAGTAACATGTCGATAAAATTTCGACTACGGATTGTTTTACAATGTATCAATTGTTTAAAATTTACTAGTTTTTAATGCCTCATGTGGTAACAGTTTATACATGCCACATATTTGCCCTGTCATAAATTTATGGCACAACACTTTGTAATATCACAAGTCCATAGATTACTCTAGAATAATTATAATTTAACAATTCTATAGATTATTGCACTCTCCTATCAATTAATTTTAATAATTAATTGAACTTGTGATCTTGCTCTTAAATAAATTTAATTAATAATGTTAAATGTTAAATAAATAATTATATGAATTAATAATTATAATATTAAATATTTTTAATATATATAATTATAATATTAAATAATAAAATTCTTAATATATTTTATTAGATATTATTTTAATTTTAATTTTCTAATATATTTAAATTAAATATAAAATATTCAAACAAAATTATTTTTACACAATTATTTAAAATATTTAATAAATATTGTGGATGATAAATAAATGTGACTCAATGCATGCATACATACATACAAATTAAAATATTTCTATATAATTATTAGGTTAGATTTTACATTTATTTTTAAATGTAAAGGCATCAAAATTTTAAAATATATATTAATACACTACACTTTTGAGAGTAATAAAAAACAAAAGATTTACTAAAATAATTTGAAAAAGTAAAACAAGTGTTTTACCAAAAAAAACTAGCAATATAAATAAAATAAAATAATTAGAATTTGTGTCCATGTATATATAGTAAATAAAATAGTTTTAAAGTAAAATAAATTTTTTTATTATGTATACCCTGGTAAGGGACCAGGGACCCATAGCAAAAATAGGGCCATAGCCCTTATAGTCTGAAACTATCTTAATTACATCTTGACAATAAAAAAGAAGGGCAAATTACAAGGCCACTCTCAAAACCTTACGACCATTCATAAGAGCTTATAAACACCTATAGAAAACTAAACAAAAGGTATCAAGAACCTGATTACCCTATTGCCTCTTCATTCCCAGTGAGATCAACTATATCATATTCCTTGTCATAGGGACAACGATACTTTGCTTTGTCCTTGACCACCACCTTCAGTTGCATCTTCTCTGCCAAACTTTCCACCAACTTTCAGAGCTTAATCTAGCCATCCTGTAAGTCATGCACGTGATCAAGGATGAACTTCATATTTAGCTGTGAGTCCTTCGACATCTCCTCTATATCCTCATGAACAAGAATTGAAGAAGCAGCGACAGACATCATCATGGCCAGCGTTAAGGACTGTGCTGCTCCAAAAATGTTCCATCTCCCACAGGAAGTACTAGGATCTAGAATAAAGGAAGACAACGCCTCATGAAGCCCTACAATTTCCTCTAACTCCACCACCTTAGCCATTTTGATAATCCTACCAACCTAGCTCCTCAACATTGGATTCTTTATCTCTGCATCCAATAGTTCCATAGTCTCTGCAAGCACATTCAGCCCAGAAACCTTCGTCCTCCTTTTTTTCTTCACCTTCCCCTTAAGCATCAAACCACCCACCATTGTATCCTTCCCCTTCCTCTGCACTTGTCTTCTCCTCGGCTTCATCCCTATGGCCTTTGAGCATTCTCTTACCTCCCCCGCCATGAATCTGCCACCAAACTCAAAAACAAACAGAAACTTGCCAAATGCAGAGAGAAAGTGCGAAGGGAAATGACGTGTCCAACCTTCTTAACTCATAGAGAGTGCTTCCCTACAAAGAAATAATGGCTCGCATAGGTCTTTAGCTCATGACAGAGGTTTATATCACCAAAAACTATTCATTCATCTCCAACCATGATGATCGGGGTGCCGGACCTATTCGGCTATGATTGCACCTTGCCAACCGTCCCATCATCTCTTCTCTGATCCACCTTGGCTCCTAATCATGTCACTTTATTTGAAACCACCTAGCTATGGTTCTTGCCCCTTATCAGGCGGAAAGTAAAATAAAATAACTCATAAGTAAAATAGTTTGTATTTTTTCCATCTATTTACTTATTTATGTGTATTTGTAGTAGTTTAAACAATATTAAAATTTAATATATATTAAAAAATATTATTCTAATTATGTCTATCTAACTTATGTTATAAATTTGATATAGGCAGCTTCAAACGAATATCCATGGTGTCTTTTAGATAGATGTATTTAAGATATCTATACTTGTTTTGAATATTTAATAAATATTGTGTATGATAAATAAATGTAATTTAATGAAAATGGTGGGAGGACAAGTGAGTGTAAATATTAATGTTAGAGGAATGTAAGGCCATGGGTATAAGGGTATGTGTAATAAATTTAGCTTAAATGTATATTAGTGGATAAGAATAGGATAATGTGAAATGTGTGCTAATGTGCAAATGACAACATCTATCCAACATACATGATGCACCCGTAGTGTATTGTGAATCCATGGATGCATGTGATTACAATTCACTATGTTTTTATGTATACCAACTAACAAAATTCCCATCCATTGATAAACTAATTAACCAAATTGATGCCACATATATGTTCACTGGCCTAATTTACTTTAGGCTCTGACAACTAGTAGTTTTAGACTTTCAAGTCCATAACATCCCACAAACCCAAAATCATTTAATATTTCATTGATTTGGTGTCCCACATCCATCACTTAAGTCAAGTTTGAAGTTCAACTACAAGATGCCTACCAAAGTTTGGTTTAATGGTGTTTTCACATCCACCATTTTTAAACAAGTCTAGGATTGAGGCTATTTTAAATCCATTTTTATTAGGGCTCTTGCATCCACTAGAGCAAGTTGCATGTCATCAAACTTCTAGTTTTAACAATGGACACATTAGGATAATCCTTTTGGACACACACGTTAACTTAGGATTAACTCCGAGGAATCAATTATTGACATTTACTCTAAGGAATCAATGGTTGACAAATTCCACCTAATTGGTCAGTATGAAGGGTTTCTTTTGGATTTATTATAGATGTGAGAATATTGAGCTTGAATTTACTCATGATTAGTTCTATTAGTATTAAGTCTCTAGAGGCCTAATTTGGATGTTTCTATTAGTTGGACAAGAATATGAAGATCATTTGTCCTTCCTTCTAAACTTGTGATCTTGTTACACTCTCCTAGAGGGTCAAGAATAGTCTCATCTATCATTTAATCTTTCAACCATTGTCGAGCTCAAAAGACAAATTGAACTAAGATCTCTCGAAGCCTTTGTATTCCCTTCATAGAAAGTGAATAGTTACCATTTTCCCTAGGAGAGTGTAGAAAGATCACAAGTCTAGAAGGAAGGATAGATGATCTTAATATTCTTGTCCAATTAATGGAAGAATCCACATTAGGCCTTTAAAGACTTGATACTAATAGAGCTATTCATGAGTAAATTTTAGCTCATAATATTCTCACATCAGTAATAAATATAAGAGAAACCCATTAGAAAAAAATTGTCAACCATTTAATCCTTGGAGTAATTGTCAATCATTGATTCCTTGGAGTTAATCCTAAGTCGATGTGTGTGTCTGAAAGGTTGATCCTAATGTGGCCATTATTAAAACTAGAAGGTTGATGACATGCTTTGCTCTAGTGAATGTAAGAGTGCTAAAAAAATGGATTTAAAATAGCCTTGAGCATGGACTTAACTTGTTTAAAACTAGTGGATGTCACACCTCATTTTTGGACTATACTTTTAGACAATTTTTATTACTTTAATTTGGTTAACTTGTATACTATGTGCTTATATGTACCTGGTCACCATGTATTTTAGATGGTATTACTACAATTAAATGACAACATGTTTTATATTCCATAGTGATCATGTAATCATTGAGTGTAGATATTTACCTTATATGTGTTTTGATGAGAATATTAATCCTTATTTTGGAAATCAATGATTTTATCTAGTTAAATTGATATTATGTTTTTTATATTGATAAAAACTAGGATTTTGAAAGGGCCTAGACCCTTTTATAAAATAACCAAAAGTAGACAAAACAAGTTCCATGAGATATGGAACAACTAGCATAAGGATGGTGAAACAACAAAGAACATCAAGACCTAGACAACTCCATATCCCAATCTAGTAAATCTTACTCCCTTGACCTAAGGGTGCAAAGTAAAGACTAATTTTGAGAGTCCTTTCTTTCTTCCCTGAACAACTATCCAAGAAAACCTTGAGTCCAAGTCCTCAAGATGAGGGGAAAGGAGGGAGTCCTCAATCGATGCCTCAACCATAGATAGATCATGCAAGGAGGGGGATGGACCCAAATTTGAAGCTGGAAGAAATATAGATAGAACTAGAGCTAGGATCTCCACACTGCTCGACATAGAGGGGAAACAACCACCTGAACCTAGGGTAAGAGGACTTGGGATGAGTGGTGGGGTTCACCACAGCCTCATCTAGTAGCACCCTTATGGGACTATGTGTTGTAGGGGGAACAAGCAGAGAGGACATTTCTAAATTTCCACATTTGTGTAGAAAATAAATACCTTCGATTTGGTTGGGTTGACAACTTGACTAGAAGATTCATAATATCATTTGATTGTATATTTAATGTCTTTGATTTTTGCTAAATTTGCTTCCTTAAACATCATTGTATCATCAACCAAAAATGCATGAGTGAAAGGTTCCTCAACTAAATTGATATGAATGCCTTTCTAGAATTGCTTTGAATTGGCCTCCCTAATTTCCTAGGTGAACACTTAAGCCATAATAATGAATAGATATGGAGATATGGGATCTCCTTGCCATTGCTCTCTCAAGGATTCAAAAGTACCAGTCAGTGCACCATTAACCAAAACCATGAAGGAGGTACCGGATATGCAGGCTAAAACCCATTTGCACCGTTCATTCAAAAATCCAAACTTTAACCTATAGTCCAAAGAACCAAAAGGTTGTCCTTGTTTCCTGTAATTGGGTCGTGAGTACAATAGTGATCAGATCATAATTATGAAAGTTAAAATATAAAGTCAAATATGTTTTCAAATTGGAAATACAACTTTCTCACAAATATGTTTTCAAATCGAAAATACAACTTTCTGACTAAGGATTTTTTCTCTTTTGAAGAAGGATGCTAAATTATGTAAGAAAGTAACAATTCATCTATGATGCAAGTGGAGGCCTTCAGTGACATAGCATATGCAACTAGAAAATCTTTCATAGCATAAAAAACTAGGCAAAAGAGTCACACTCAAGTACTTCTTGAACCACTTCAAGAGTAAAAATAAAAACTAGAGCTATAACATCCACAAATGACCAAGAAAATGCCAATTGATGGGATTATGGCTGATATGTGAGAATACCAAAATTAAAGAATCATATTCAAAGTAGTTCTTGGACCACTCCAAGAGTAACAATAAAAATTAGCAATAATATCCACAAATGACTAGGGAAATGTCAATTGATGAGACTATGGCTGATATGTTGTCTTCAGTCGCAAAGATCCCTCTAACTAGCTATAGCATATGTACTCTTGAGTACAAAAAGTAAAGAATCATACTCAAAGTACTTCTTGGACCACTCAAGAGTAACAATAAAAATAGCTAATAATATCCACAAATGACCAGGAAAATGTCAATTGATGAGACTATGGCTAATATGTTGTCTTGAGTTCAATTTAGAATTAGCTTAGCTATAACATCCTCAAATGACCATGAAAATGGCAAGATAGAAAATGAATCAAAAAGATCCTTCACATACACTGCTCATTGCAAAGAAAACCCACTCCTTGTTCTCACCCCAATACAAATTGCAATACTTAACATACAAGCCTCAACTATACATGCAACCCTCAAGATTCCAATTAAAGAAATGCAACCATTGCAAGGACAAGTAGTGATAACATTCAAGAAGATATGAAAAACATATGATACATTCTCATTGATGAGATGAGCTTCATTGGCCCAAAACTACTATTACAAGTTAATAGTAGATTACGTGAAGAAATCCCCAAACAACAAAATCTCTACTTTGGTGGCATTTCTATAATTCTTATAGGAGACCTTGCCCAACTTTCACTTGTGATGGAAAAACCTATCTATGCATCACACAAAATTGTAAGAAATCTATGGCACAAATTTAATACAGTTGTTACATTGCAAAAAATATATAGATAGCAAGGTGATGGTCCTGTTGGTGCCTGAATTCACTGTCAGTTAATTTAGCAATTTTCATGCAGGCACCATTCCGAAATATCCAAAAGGTTCTAAGTTTTGGCACCCCTTCAATGTTTTTCAGCATCTGCATCTCATTTCTTGAGGGGTCTTCGTCTTTTCTCCATCGGCATGCGTTCATTTTTGTGTCTTTGACATTTTGGTTTGAACTTGAACCCTTTTTCTCTAAGTTCAATGGTTCAGCGGTTCGAGGTTCATTTTTCTTCTAACGGGTCACATTATGCATTTGCCTTGTGCAAATATTGCATCGTTGAACCTCCCGCTTGAACCTTTTTGTTTTGGTTCAAGGTTCAATGGTTCGAAGCTTTGTTACCTATGGAGTATTATTTTTGATGTTTGAACCATCGTGTTGAACCCTTTTGGTTCGGGGTTCAATGGTTCAAAGCTTTATGTTTTTGGTCTTATCGGAGTGATTGGCTTCATCGGCGAAAGATTTCTTGAGTGCTTCGATTGTTTTGGTCTAGCCGATGGATGTCCATCGGCGTGTGTTTGGCTATCGGTGAAGCAAATTTTTGGGCTGCCGATGTAAGGAGTTTGCCTGATGGGGAATGCCATCGGAGTAAGATTGCATATCGGGCTAGCAGTTGGAGGGTCTGCCGATGGGGTAGTGTCAGGCCGATGAGGATTTGGAGTGGTCATCGACGAGAGTTGTATTGTCGGCCGAAGTGTTTTGGGTTGTGCCGACAATGGGAGGTGTGGCCGATGGGGTGTCATCGGCGTGTGTCTCGTTGAAGGATTGTGTATCGGGGTGATCGGCTATGTCGGCGAGGGTAATTCTTGTTGTGCCGATAGAGTTGGTTTCATTGACAGAGATAGGAAGCGAGGGTGTTGTTGGCGTAACTTGGTAGATCGGCGAAGGTTTGGAAGGTCAGCCTGATGGTCTATCTTTGGCCGATGAAGGGGAATGCGAAGCAAGTTATATCGGCTAGACTATTGATCTCGGTGAGAGATTTTTGGGGTGGTCCGATGGTGTTAGTCTTGGCGATGGGCTTTTGGCGAGGGCATGTGTGTCAAGCGCGGCAAAAGTGCTCGACACTTGGTATGTATGTGGCCCCATTTTTAAACTAATGAAGTGGTCTCGGCAGCATGCATGTGGGACTATTCTTCCTGCATATTTTGAACCTGCGAAGAAGCACGTTTTGGCGGGAAACTTCCATTTGAACGCAGCAACAGTTTCCAGGTAGGCCGCGGGTGGTTGAGCCATCAATGGCGACTGTAGCGGGGGTATGGGCGATGGTACACATGATCAGGTTGCCTGATTTTTGAGTGAAGACTTCCTGATGGCGGCGCAAGGCTCGAGGCCTCCCTTGTCTGCTGCATTGATGGCTTCTGAGCGCCATTCCCTCTAATGGATGTATCTGGCAAATTTTTGACTTCTGGCCATGTAATTAATTGCTGAATGTACACAGTTCTGTATAAATGGTTTTGGCTATGTTACTTTTTAGAGGGGGGATGTTTTTGGGCTTTCTGCTCTGACTCTGAACATAAGGTGTTCACATTTTGAAAGGCAATTTTTGCTACAGATTCGGTCCTTGGTCTGATGTACTAATCTATCTTGTCTTGTAAATGATAATTTTCTCTGTGATGGCCTTCTATGCAGATTGATTTTAAATGAAAAACACCTGTGTGTGTATTGTTTCTGATTGTCTCCTATATGTCATTTGTTTTCCTTTCAAACAAGGTTGTCAAGGACTTCCAAGTTTTTCAGTGTATGCATACTGTGTGTCTGATTTATTGCATCTGCTCAAGGAGTGGTTAAATAGGCTTTTGATCAGATACAAAGGGAAATAGATTGCATCATAGGATCTGTTAAGCATGATCATTAATGATACTCTCTCTTGGACATGTTGCTGTTAGGCAGTAGCATTATTCTTAGGTCCTCTGGATATGAATTTATGTTGTCATGGGGAGACATTTACAGTCTTAGATATGACTCTGCTGCCCAGATAAGGCACTGGTTTGGGAATTTGTCTATTCAATGGGTCTAGGAAAGTCCCATCCCTCCAAACACCATTTCAACCCATCTCATCACTTCCACCTGTTAGTTGTAGGATTAGGATTAGGAACCTCTACATGCTCTCATACCTAACCAGACATTATGTCCAAGAATGTTGCCAACCTTGTGATTTGTTACACAAATCTTGGTCCATACATGAGAGTATTCTACCTGTTGCCGTCAAGTTAAATCCTTCTATCATTGAGCTAGTCAAGGTTATACTTTTATCAAATAGGGACACCCCCCTTGGTGCGGTAGAACCAGAAGTGAAGGGGAGGAGCTCACGCAACCTCCTGTATTCAGTTGGCTGAATCTGCCTGTGCATTAGAACTGGCAAACCCTAATGCTGATTCAGAAGCAAAAACCAACAGGTCCAATTCAAATGCAATTTTGCCATACATTATAAAACGTGTGCAATGCAGAACCAACACAACATGATTGGGAAGTATTAATGACCCACACGAACAAGCAACTAACACCAACTGAGAAAGAAGATTTTGACCAATCAATACACTTGTTTGCTACAAATGAGCTAGTAATATTACACAACAAAAAAATATTAAAACTACTAAATCTTGTTGTTGCACTTAGTTTGGCTGTAAATACATAATGTAAATTAGGCACTGATAGTAATGATGAGCAACTTCCCCAAGAGGTATTACTAAGCAAGAATCAACTTTTCATGTTTACAATAAACTTATGGATCCAAGAAGGACATATAAATGGATCTCTTGGAGAGGTCAAAGATATTGTATATCCCATTAGATCTAAACCACCAGAATTGTTAGCATATGTTACAATAACATTTGATGACTAGAATGGTCTACCATGGGATGAAAAAAACCCCCAAAAAATATTGATACAACCTATATCATGAGGCAACCATAGGAAAATACCATTATCCATGGCATGGTCTATCACTATCCACAAATCACAAGGCCTTACACTAAATAAAGCCACAATCAATATTTGTAAAATTGAAAGACAA
Organism: Cunninghamia lanceolata; assembly: GCA_027924645.1. Classification (NCBI taxonomy): domain Eukaryota; kingdom Viridiplantae; phylum Streptophyta; class Pinopsida; order Cupressales; family Cupressaceae; genus Cunninghamia; species Cunninghamia lanceolata. The sequence continues at coordinate 14,117,363 of BSBN01001271.1, forward strand.
GGCCTCACATTTACAACAATGTCTAGAGTCAAGTTTATAAAAGTCCATCATATAGAGCCCACATTCTCTTTTGATCGCTACTCCAGAATAAAAAAAACCCTACAAGATTATCAAAAAGAAAGAGGAAGCTCGCCTACAATTGCTCTCACAATAATAAATCTAGGTATGTAAAATTAGTTGCAAGATCCCTCAAATAAAAACTATTGATATTTGTGCTAATCTTTTGATTCTCCTCTTTTACAAAAGATTAAAAAAAAATCAATTATAATGTTTATCTTATACAGGTGGATAGTTGATGATTAAAAGAAGTAAAACCCGAAGATTTGTCCTCCTTGTCAAGAATTTATTTTTTATTGCTAAGTTTACATTCATAATAAAATGACTAAAAATTATGATTTTGGTCTGACAACATTTTGTTTTCATGCATAGGAATGACAACAATTGAAAAAGAGAAGCTACAAAGCAGAATATCAATTATAAAGATGAAAAGACACTCTTATGGAATTTTATTTGATGCAACATGGATACATAGCTTTGTTTATGTAATGACATATGGCTATTTTTGTTCATAAAATGAATGTAATTGTTACGAAAGAAATGAGAAAATTCAACAACATTTCTTAAAACTTGTTGAATAACATCTAACTAAATATATGATACAATGAATATTTGTATAAATTAAAATAAAAATTTCTAGTCAAAGCATGTATAGATTTATTGTTACATAACTAATTATATATTATTAAAACATTAATTCTTACCTTCAATTTCCTATTAGCACATCCCTTGAACCTCCAATGGGTGCAAGTGCTAGTTATTATAATATCTTGTTTCGACCACCTTTCATCTTAGCTCTAAATTAAAAGGTCAATCCCAAACGTGTTTTTCTCTTACTGAATTCCAAAGTAAAGTAATCCATCATGGGCAATCAATAAAACAACAAAAACCTTGAATCTAGGGACACCATTTTCCTTTTTTCATATAGTTTGGCTGTACTGGTTCATCATCACCTCGAAGTCATTTGGTAGTATTCTCTTATGTCAACAAAACACTTAATTCAATAGCTGATTATTGGAAACTATTTTAATAGGTTCCCCTCATCGAGGATAAAGAGGTCATTGCATGGGGTTATCTCAAAACATGTCGTTTTATTGATATATCTTTTCTTGTAGGGTTTTTTGCTTTATTGTGACACTATGTTTACACACTACACCCACCCTTGGCTATCACATTAGGGTGAATTCTTTTTTGAGTTGATATATTTCAACTTCTTTTGACTTTTAATCTAGAATCAAGTTATTTAGATTTAGCTATCTATGTTTTCCTTATACCATGCGCTACTTCTAATTTTTATCTTCCATTGAGAAGGAGTGCTTGTTTAAACCCTAATATGACCACCCAATCTAAAAATAATAATATATTTATTGATACTTGTGTTGAGACTCAGTTAGAGGATCAATAAGACTATGATCATGAAGCTCATTTAGTAAGGCAAGATCTCACACTTATAAGGCAAGCCTTAATTGATGCATTTAATCAAGAAAAATTTTCTAGTTAATTAACACATATGTTTTAGTCATTGTGACAAAAGGACTATAGACAAATAATTGAGTCTATAAATCAGGTTATAGCTACTATTTGAGAAAAAAAAGTTGGTTGTGCCAAAGAGAACCATGGGGTATTCTATGCAAGGTTGAATTTTAGGACTTCCTTATGCATTTGTCAAGCCTTGAGGCCAAGAGAAAAGTAAATTTGAAAGGGACAATATAGTTGGATGTTTATATAGATAGAGGGGTCACTTTGTTGAATCCGCAAAATGTTAGAGACAAAATTTCAGATGTGTTGTCCTAGTTGTTAAGATCAATGCTTTCACTGATTAGAATAACTTGGAGATTATTATTTTAAATACAAATACTAGACACACAATTTAAACCTTTTGGCATGCACGCTTATAGGTAACTATCATGTCTTGGATTGTTACTCATGAAATTAAGATAATTTAAAATTTAGAAAAGGAAGATGAAATTACACTATGATTCTAGAGGAACAATAGATATTTTAATTCAAGTGTAATCCATCATGGACACCATTTCTGATTTTTCCATAGAAATTGGTTGTAATGGTCTTTCGTCACCTCAACATCATTTTATAGGATTCCCTTGTGTCGATGAAATACTTTTTTCAATAACTGAGTATTACAAGGGTATTTTAATATATTTCTCTCAGTGAGAATAAAGTTCTTTTCATACATAAAAAATCTAAAAATATATGATTACATAACAATTTGAAATAACATTTCTTTTTTATACATAATCTTTTTAAAAATATATGATTACATTCACATATATTATATAAAAGATATAGATATTAATTGGAAAGAGTAAATCAAAATCCAAATCTTCCTCTTAACCATTTTGATACACGTTAAAAAAGGACATTGATAAAGAAAGTTAATTATGATAATATAGTTATGTAGAAATAAAAAAAAAACACTAGCTCAAATCATATTATAATTTTTATGCTTATTACATCAAGAATCCTTCCTCTCATTGTGATAATATAATTGTGTAGAAATAAAAAATAAACACTAGCTGAAATATATATTTATACTTTTTATGCCTATTATGTATCAAGAATCCGTTTACTATGAGAGTGAGGAGTAATCAAGACTGTAGCAATACAATTTTATGAGGTAGATAAACATTGATGCTAGTTATCTTTTGAAGATGACATAAGAAAATTATCATTTTATTATCACTTTTACATGCTCAAGAATTTATTAACTATAAATCATGTTAAATCATTACCTATCCAAACATGAAAATAATTTCAAATATTATTTTCTTCCACACACTAAGAATGTAAATAAATGTATAATTATGTCTATATAAGTTTTAAAATAAATAAAACACACTTTATCAAATATCTAAGTGTTACATGGGTAGATAAATTAATTAAAAAAAAAGTAAAACTTTAGATATAGAAAATGAGTTTGAAAACACAATTGAAATAAGTTAATGGGACACAATAATTAAACATACAATGAGATGGTTATCACATTAGGATTTTCTTTTCAATTTTTATCTACTTGTAAATTGTTTAACTTTTGATCTAGAGGTGATTTATACAAATTTAGATTTCTATGTTTTGTTTATTCCATGTGCTATGCGTGATTGTAATCTTCCATTGAGGTGGGCTTATTTAAACCTTATTATTGTCACCGAATATGAAAATAATCATATATTTATTGATGCTTGTGTTGAGGCTTACTTAGAGGATCAAGAAGAATGATCATGCAACTCATTAGGCTAAGAAAGATCTTGCACTTATAAGTTAGCCTTGATTAATGTATTTAATCAAGAAAAATCTCCTAGCTAATTAGCACATCTCTTTTATACTTCACATTGGAAGCTTGATGTCCATATAGTGTGTGTATTTTACATGATCATGCATATCTATTGGTTACCTATAAGGGTGTATCTCCCCATCCATCCTCTTCTTACAATCCCAATCCTAGACCTATCTCTACCATGCCTATGACCATTATTGTTACCCCTACTGTAGAAATTACTACCACTGTTTCTCCTTCTGCATTTTCCCTTGGTTTTGTTCCTCAATCTGGCTCACCTCCTAACTTCACCTCTTTCACTATGCCTTCTTTGAGTTCTTCTATCACCTCTAGAATTACATTTTTATCTCACCTACCCTCATAGAAACCAATGTCATGCCCTCCATTCATGTGTTCCACACTATTCCTCCATAGCCCATGACTCATGATTCCTCCTTCCCAAACCAAGCCTCATACTATTTTAAATCTCACCTCACAACTAATATTTCGCATCATGTGATCCATCCATCCATATTTATGACCTCAACTCTCTCCTCACAACCTTATTACACCTCCACTATTTGATATACACTAAACACAAACCTTGGCTCTACCACTGCCTCGACTACACTATTACAAGAAATGGCCAATATTAAAAAGGAAATCAATAACAATAGAAACAATTCCATTTCCTATAATAGTCCACCATGTTGCTTGTACCATTAGCATTTTCACTGGCTACATATTAATTGCACGTTAAGTTTGTGTCCCTTAGGTTTGAGCTATATGAAGGAAAAGGTGACCCAATTGTTCATATACAACCTTTTATGGATTCTTGAATAGATTTTGCATATGATGATAAGATCTTAGCTGATTTATTTCTATGAGCCTTAATTGAAGAGGGTAAAACAAAATTCAAATATTCATCTTGACCATTTTTATACATGTCATAAAGGAAGTTGATAAAGAAAGTTAATTAAGGTGCAATTTTTTCTTCTTTTCTCTTTATAGACAACTTATTCTTGTATTTAAGCTCTTAAGTTATATGGGGGAAAGAATTTATCTTTCAAGGATATGTAAACTTGATTAGGGATGGTTTCTTATTCGGCTGACTAATCTAGTTGTTCTCCTTATTATGCTTCATCCAATATTAGTGACCCATACTACTATGATGAATACGAGGGCCATGATTTCTCGTGTGAGGCGATACAATGAGATGCATAAAATTGTGAGTTTCCCCTTACCTATGTCATTAAATACACTTATCCTCATAAGATCTTGTTGATCTTTTACACTACATTAAGATGATTGAGCATGATATTTTATAGTTGAAATCTCAATGTACTATCTCATAGGCTCAAACAATTCTACTTCCTAGCATGCTTGTATTTTTGACTAGTTTCTTGTAAAAATTCATTTGTATTTTGTCTTCCGAGAATTTCCCCTATTTTCTTTTTTTCTTAGGTCTACTCCTAGAGATCATATTCTAGATCCTTCATACACTCAAAAGGGGTGCTTTTCTCTAACTTTAGCCAATGCTGGATTTTATTCAAACATTGAAAAAGTTTAGAGATTTTATTTCTCTATGATGCCTTAGTATCCCATGCCTATAACCAAACTTTCATTCTTGTTCTTTGACTTCTCTATTACTTTCCATGTCTTTAACCTTGCTTTAAGCTACATTAGTTTAGTCATGAAAGTTTCACTCAGTGTCTTTCCTCTGTGTTTAACTTTTAGGTCTGCAATTTCTTGTGTTACAGGGTAAAAGTACAAACCTGTGTCACACTTTATAAAGGAATCAGCCAACATGAAAAAAAATTCTCAACTTTGACCACATATAAGTTGTCTTTATGGTTTGAATTTCAAAATGATGTAAACTAATAAAATGTAGAACTCTTGTTGAAGTTTATTCCTGTAATTTTTTAGATTTTTTAAAAATTGTTTTGATAAAATTTTTATCAATTTAAGAGCAGATTTTGTAATGCTAAAAATTTCAACAAAAAATGACGTTCAATTGACGTCAAGAAACAAATAGAAAAAAAACTTCATTTTCTCCTAATTTTTTTCCGAATAGGTGACTTCAATAGCTATGGCATGGAAAAAATTGAAATTTTGATCTATATTTTTTTTGTAATAATGTTTTAAAGTCAAACTTACCTGAATTTGATAGTTTTCAGTTGACGTCAACTCTTGTTTATTTTTTTTCATTTTCAAAAAATAAAGTATACCCTTTTGAAGAGGATTCTCTCCTCTAGGGCATCATATATTTTCCAATTTTTTTTTATCATGTTTTACTATTTGTTTTAATTTCAAATCAACCTCTTTTTGAACTTGAACAACCTACTTGCATTATTTTAAAATATTTATATACTAAAATTAATCAAAATATATATATATATATATTTGGATTCAACATTGTGATCTCTATAAAGGGGTATTTTTCTTTTAAAAAAATAATTTTGATTGAAGAAATATTTAGCAGAAGTTGGAAGTTTCAGAAAATTTGAAGAAATGGTGACTTGGCTACCAAGTGGGATGCCACTTGGACAGTTTCAGTCGAATGGGATTCGATTGAAACCCATTTGGCCGAAAGGCTTCCGGTCGAAATGGATTTATCCGAATCCTTTTTGACTGATCAAAAATATGTTTTTATTTTATTTATTTATTTATTTTTGGCTTTTTAATTTTTTTTAATTATTAAATTACAAAAAAATTGGAGCAAAAAAAACATTGATTTCAATAGGGACAGAGTCATATTCTTAGATACCATGATCTAAAATGAATTTGGACTCAAAATCTTTTTTTTGGCCTTTTTTGGTTTTTTTTATTATTAAATTATAGAAATTTGGAGAAAAAAACCATTGATTTCAACAGGGGCAGAATTGTATTCTCAGGTACCATGATCTAAAATGTGTAATGGATTAAATTAGTGATTTTTTGAATGTAGGTAGATCTTCAAAAATAGAGGTTAAGGTATTTGTATATGTTATTTTTGTATGTAGGTGAATTCAAATTTGAGCAATTTATGATGGGGAATAAAAAGACAAGAAAAAGGTTGTATGATCAAAGAAGAGATACTACAAATGTGGATGAAGGAACATCTACTCAAGGACAACCCATGGAAATTGTTGATGACCAAGGAGTACAGGTACCAGAACAAATTAAAGGCAGTGATAGAAATATTTTCCTTGGTATGGAAAATCTAATGGAGATGGATGAGGATTCTCTTTTCAATAGTATTTCATCTAAAGATATGTTGTCTAAAAGCATAGTACAATTACACTCAAATAATATGGGATGAATTTTTTGAAGAAAAGTCTATAATTGGAAGAGCAAAATTATTTGCAAAGTTATTTAGGAGGAAAGAGATGGCCCCTATTTTAGAGTTGTTAGGGGTTAATAATAAGAAAAAGTCATCAGGTTCATTAAAGCAAACAATAGTTGAAAACTTGCAAGAATCATTGAATTCTATTGAAAGCAAGAGTCGATCTATTGATTTAAGTGCTGCACATAGAGCATTAATGACTATAATTTCTAGTAAGAAATTATCACATAGAAGACAAGTTCAAGAAATTTCCCAATTACTCAATGTTTTTAGGACAACTGTTCAAAGATATATTGCAAAGAGAAATAGATTGGATGGAAATATTGAGAATAATTGGGTAAATATTTGCAGGGTTCCCTGAAAAGATAGAATCTCATAAGATGTAAAGAAATAGGTGATTGAATATTGGACTAGCCACCCTCGTGTTTCTTCCAATAGAAGGGACACTATACAAATAAAAGGTGAAAATGGTACCAAATTTTTACATCCAAAACATTTTATAGATACGACACAAAGTGAACTTTTTGAAGCATTCAAGAAAGAATTTTCAGATGTGAAGATTTGTCAAAAGATGTTTGAGAGACTACGACCAAGTTTTGTACGTATAAATAAGGTACGTGAGACTTGTTATTGTCGAAATCATGTAAAATTTCATCTACACCTACAGTTATAAAAAAGCTATGTTAGTAATTAATCTAAATATAGTCATCCCTAGAAGTACAACACAATTTGTGAAGTCTCTTCTATGCAAAAAATCAGACGATTGAGATGAATTCAAAGTGCAGTGTATAAAATATATATGTAATGATTGTGGAAATTTGAAGAAACTTTTACAGGTTGACAATATTGATCATTCAAGGCAAGTTATGTGGAAGAGATTTGAATATGAGAAATACTCAACAAAGTTAGGAGTTGAGAGAAAAAAATTGTTCTCAAAGAAAGTGAATTATCTTACAATGAGTTTATGAATAAATTTTGCAATATCATATATACACATATTCAACATTGTTATGATGCTAGATGGAAAGCTAAGCAATTTCGTGACTCAAAGAATTGCTTTCCACCAGGTTGTATTCTCTCTATTGTTGATCTCCTTGAGAAATATACATTTAGTCCTCAAACTGATATTCACAGTCAATATTATCATTCAGAGCAAGTTGCAATATTTGTACAAGTTTGTTATAAGCATGCCAAAGAACATGTGGATGGTGTACAAAATAGCAAAGATGAATGAATTATCATCAAAGAGTTTCACTTTTATATCAGTGATGATACAGGTCATGATAGAAGCTATGTAGCCCATTATTTTGCAATGTTTTTTGAAGACTTGAGATGACGTCAAATAGATGCTTCACAACACTGGATATGGTCTGATGGATGTGTTGGTAAGCGTTCATTTAATTTTTTTAAAAAATTATATATTTATTTGTTTACTTAACTTGAAGACTTGAATTGTTCAGTTACTTATATGTTGTACACATATAGTTTATTTCTACTATTTTGGTTTTCAATGAAATTGTTTATAACTTCACAGAACAATTTAAGTCTACAAAAACTTTTAATTGGTCAAGCCAACAACATATTAGATGTAACATAAATTTTTTATGGAATTTCTATGAGAGTGGACATGGAAAAGGAGAGCATGATAGAGCTGGAGCATGTGTGAAGCGTGCACTTCACCAACATGAACTTGCAGGTAACACCATATAGACTAGAAATTTAAATTCTTAAATTTTAAATTCTTAAAACTGTTAGGAAAAAGGTGTCTCAATATATTGCATGTGTTGAGAAGTGGAAGATTACCATTATGCAATAGTGGTTTTGATATATCTAATGTTGCATCTTCAATATTGAGTGTTGGATTTTTAGAAAAATCTAATTATGATTTTTGAGAGATCATCTTTTCCTTTCAATTACAAAACCTTTTAACCTGACATTTCACCAACATGAACTTGCAAGTAATGCCATAAAGAATGCAAATGAAATTGTTGAATGGTGAGAAAGTCATTTTGTTGTCCGTGATTTAATATACAACACATGCTATTTTTGGGAAGTTAAAGGTACATAAATGAATTTGTTTTTTGAATTTCAATGTATACATTAATTGAATTTTCAATTTTATACACTTTTTAATTGGATGTTTAAAATTTATAGATATTGATCGATCAACTCTTACTAATTGTCAAACAATTAGTGGTATTAGAAGTTTGCATCAAATCATGAAGTGGGACATAACAAGCCTCCTGTAATTCAAGTAAGAGGAAAATCATGTTTTTGTGCTGATTGTGTAACACCCACACTATGTAACACCCATACTAAGAGAACACTTAAAACACCAAAGTACTATAAGAAAACATCCCCAATTTTTTTTTTGAACCACTTTTATTAAAAAGGGAAGTGATTAATCTTAATAAGACTTAAAATGACATCTTGACTTAACTAAATCTATGCATTGATCTTAGATGAAATATTTATTCACATTCTAAAAGTCCAAAGAGCATGAAGATCACAAAATACATATAATTAGACTCATAAAGAGATATACATCAAGTTCAATTCAAAGCCTAATGTAATGCCCTAGTGTCTTTCTAACAAAAAAAACACAACATAAAACCCTATTTTTTTTATAATTTAACTTCATATCATTGCTAAGGAAAAACTAGCCTTTTGATTATCCTTCAATAGATTTTCATTCACATGCAACAACACCCCAAATAACACACAAATATCTTTAAAAAAGTTGAAGATATGAAGTAAAATAGTTAATGTGTAGTAGACATAAAAAAACTTCCATACCCATGACTAAATTTAATTCAAATGGTGCTTAATTATGTTGCCATATGATACCCTAAGATCTACAGAATATATATATGGGTAAATGCAAAAAGTTGGGGGGCCAAAAAGTGGCCAAATTTTTTTCAAAAAAAAATAATACATAATGCGCTCGTGTTATGGTTTGGTAATGACGAGCCTAAGGCTCGACAAAACCAAACCATAACGCACTCGCGTTATGACTAGTTATATAAAAAAAAAGAGCTTATCATCTCATTTCATTTCTTTATTCTCCTCTACACCCGTGGCCTGCAAACCCTAAGAAGCATGCTCGCATTTTGGAAGACTTTATTCAACACCAAAATCTTACCGATTTGTCGCCAAAATGCTGCCACAACGTCGAGAAGGCCAAAAGAGTGAGTTTTATTTGTTTTTTTGTTTGAATTTGTTTCTATGAGTTGATTTTTGATGTAAATTTCATTAATTGTTAGGAAATGTTAATGCACCTCCTCCTCAAAATCCACAAAATCCTGAAGAGGAAATACCTGCCGAAGAACAACCCGAACAACAAACTCCTCCATCCATTCCTCGACATGCCCCTGGAACACAAGAAAATCTAATGGGGCAAATTGAAAACAATAAAAAAGAAATTCAAGACATAATTGCAAGGTTGAAAGATCCTTCCACTTCAACCTTGCATAGGTCCACACTTGCTCAATCTCTTGAATCTATGTTATCAAATGTAGATTCAATTAGCAAGTAAATATCTAGTTGGTCGGATAAGAGGAGAGAGTTTAGAGACTATTATGTAGACAAGCTATCATATGAAGATGTGAAAAAGTTAGAAATTACAAAATTAGACTTGTGTTCCATTTTCACAAACCCACAAACAAATCAACCTCCACCCATTACATGCAAGAGGTTCCCTATCCATTGGTACAACAACCAAGCGATAAGGGACAATTTTGGGCAGAGGTGGTGGATGGTTTTTGACCATCCTCCATGCAATAATAATGAGGTCCTGCAATACTTTTTGAGGAAACTCTACTATGAGTTTGTCCTCAATAAAGTGCCAAACTATTTTGATATGCGGGACTTCTAGGGTAGAGGTGGGGGGTCAGTACAAGATAGACCAGGGGCACGTGTTGACCCACAACGTCCAGTGAGATGAGTAATCAGCAGACTAGCCCATGAGCATGTTTCTATCCCTTCCATTGTGAAGGAGAGTGTTGAGGTTGATACACTTCAATCCATTAGTGCCTTGACCCATAGCATCATAGAGCATGCCAGTCCTGCAGCACAGCGTGGGTTGGGAGATAGTGCGAGGAGTAGGGTCCCACCCCATGCTTGTCAGACTTGCGGGTCAGCCTGTGGTTATGATCCCATGGATAGTCAGGACACAAGTGCACAGGCTACATCTGCAGCTGAGTAGATGGTGATGACAGATACCCTTCTGAGTGAGACTTTCAGCCTTGATACTCAAGTAAATATTAGCAAGTTTATTGAATTTAATTTATTAAATTTCATTTTTGAAATGCAAGATTAACTAATTTAGTTTGATGATTTTAATGAAATTTCAAGGTCATAGCGTTGATGCAGTTTTTAGTGGTTCTCCACCTGCATATACACTACATCATCTACTGTCGGGGTATGTAACTAGTAAACAATTATAAATATTACATGTGAATAGCATCATTATATGAATGGTATTCTAATATCTGATTTTGGATGTTGAATAGGTTAATATTGGAGATTTCACGGCAACACCTGCCAATGGTGGTGGACTTCAAAGATTCATGGAGGTAATAAAATAAATAGTTTAATGAATGAATTGTACTTACTAGATTTTTGTACGTGACTTGTGTGCTTTATTGTGTGTACTTCGATGTTTAGATGAACATGTGTGTATGTTAGGAGCCATGATTTGCATCACTATTATAGTTTTCGTAATTGAATAATGTTGTTTTATTTCCAGATGATGCAGACTGCGGAGACACCTCCCGATGTTCATAGGGCAATGGAGCACGGTGTGACCTCTGCGATTCATAGCTCCATGCCATTGACAGGGGTATGAGGCAGATTAGTAAATTTCAATTTACATTCATTGTTATAGTTGTTTATTTTTGAAAAATCAAAAGATTATTGATTTGAAGTTTAATTTTTATCTGGATGGTTTCTATAGGACATGACATCACCATGGCCTATTGTTGCTACTAAGGCAAGTGAGAAGACAAATTATATGGTAGTGGTAAGTGATTATTTTGTTAAATGTTTCATTTTTTATAACATGTAATTTCTATATATTAATGTCTATACTTTTTATTGTAACAACTAAAGATGTAGGAAGAACTAAATAGGAGGAGAAGCCCTCAGGTTCGTAGTAGACCAACCACATACATGTCTCCATCCCCTAGAAGATCAAAGACTTCCCATGATCTATTCTCTTCACTAGCCAGAGGGGAATGACTTTTTATTGTGTTCCTTTGTTGTATGCCTATATGTCATTTGTGGACATATATTTTGTATTGAATATAGTTGACATTGTATGCTTATATGGCATTCTTGTAAGCCTATATGGCTATTTTGTATATATGTTATACTTATATCGATAGATATTGATATATGCCTATATGGATATTTGGTTAATACAAATCTTTTTTATTGATGGCGTCCATACTTGCATTATAAATCCACGTTTGAATGGATATTTGTAGATAGCTACTTCAAATATTTAAAGTCTAGTTGTATTACATAGGATGTATGTTGATCCAATAAGCTAGCTATTGTTATTCAAGTATCACCTAAACCTCATTTTGGAACTAAAAGATAAAAGTTGTATTTAAAAAAAAGTGAATCATCATGTTGAACAGAAAATATTCATATCCTTTATGAGTTGCTCAATTGAAAATATTCAAATGAGTATGCTAATCCATATTCTTTATGAGTTGGTCAATTGAAAATATTTCTTAATTTCTTGTTATTATACCATATTGGGATGCAAAGAGTATGTTTGTTGTTTTGAATAAGATAGTCAAAATCATATGTTTATGAGCACCTGATGACCATTGTGGTTATTAAATGTAATTCCTCTTGCATATAAGGTGAGGTTATGAGATTACATTGAGTCTTACCTAATTTTAGTATGCAACATAACATTGGGGCTATAGGCTTCCATAAGTCATACCTCAGGGATTTTTAGTTTTAGGCGCAAATTTGCTTTAAGACCTTAGGCACATTTCTCTGCTTGCACAACCTCAAAACTCTGCCTAGAACTCAAGGCGCCTTTCATCATCCAAACAACCTAAAAATTGTGCCTTGATATTGAAAGGATGTTTCAAAGTATAAAGGAGGGCGCCTTAAAGGAGGCAATTCATCTTGATTATCAAAGTTGATCAAACACATCAAACTGAGCATCATACCTCTAGGCATATTTTTGCCTCTCTCTAAACTATCCATTTTGGTGCCTTGATGTAAAGTGAAGTCTAAACTTAGTGAAGATTGTGCCTAGAAAGATATCACCTTGTATATGCGCCTAGTGTCATCCTAGATCATCCATTTGTGCCTAAGGGTCAATACAACATAATATAACTTAGGAAGACTTTTAAAATCATCAAAAGAAGCCTAGGCACCTTTTCTTGTCTCCACCATCCATTTTGGGCACCTAGAGGAAAATGAACTTCAAATCACTTCCAACTATAGCGCTTAGTGTTAGAACCTTCAAAATGACAAAAATTGAAACTTGAATAGATATATATCAAACTTGGTATGAAAACTATGTTATTTTCTCCTTCCCAAGTTGGCAAAGCTGAAAAGGTGGTGGAAAGATCATGCAAAGGTGGTAGAATGTGTAAAATGTGCATGTGAACTTCCCAACAGCATGAAAGCACTTATTTTTTGTTGGAGCATGCGCATAATCAACATGAAAACAAAGCATGTGGGCCTGGATCACAGGGGTCAACACTTTTTTACCATTTCTATAGCAGGCCAAAATGCAAGCACGTTATAACACGCTCACGTTTTGTCCTGCTATAGATTGATCCATAAATATTTATGCATATCTCACCTTCGATAGCACCTTTACAATATCTCACCTCTAGTTCCATTAACTCATGTTCTATATCTCACTTATCTCCCCCCCTCACCTCTCTACCTCTCCCCTCTCTATGTCTCTCAGTCACTCCTTGTCTACCTCAACCCTAAACCTTATCCCTAAACCCTAATCCCTCATCCCTAAACCCTAAACACTATCCCTATTCCTAAATCCTCAATGGGCTCGATACTATACCTGAAACCCTAATCCCTTATCCCTAAACCCTCTAACCCTATCCCTAATCCTTATACCCTTGACACTCTACTTTAAGCCTAATCCCTTGACCCTCAACCCTATCCCTAAACCCTTGACCCTCAACCCTCAACCCTCAACCCTCAACCCTCAATGTCAAACCCTAATCCCTCAACCCTTAACTCTAATCCCTTGATCCTTAACCCTATCCATAAACCCTAAACCTTAAAGCCTTAACCCTCAACCCTCAACGTCAAATCCTAATCCCTCAACCCCTAACTCTAATCCCTCAACCCTAAACCCTAAACAGTATCCCTATTCCTAAACCCTCAATAGGCTCAATACTATACCTTAAACCCTAATCCCTTACCCCTAAATCCTTCAACCCTATCCCTAATCCTTATACCCTTGACAATCTACTTTAACCCTAATCCCTCAAACCTCAACCCTATCCCTAAACCCTCGACCCTCGAACCTCAACCCTCAACCCTAAACCCTCAACCCTCAACTTCAAATCCTAATCCCTCAACCCTTAACTCTAATCCCTCGACCCTTAACCATATCCCTAAACCCTAAACCCTAAAGCCTCAACCCTCAACCCTCAACGTCAAATCCTAATCCCTCAACACTTCACTCTAATCCCTTAACCCTAAACCCTATCCCTAAACCCTCAACACTATACCTTAAACCCTAAGCCCTCAACCCTCAACCCTAAACCTTATACCTAAACCCTAATCCCTCAACCCTCAACCCTAATCCCTCATCCCTAAAATCTAATCCCTCATCCCTTAACCCTAAACGTTATCCCTATTCCTAAACCCTCAATGGGCTCGATACTATACCTTAAACCCTAATCCCTTATCCCTAAACCCTCCAACCCTATCCGTAATCCTTATACCCTCGACACTCTACTTTAACTCTAATCCCTCGACCCTCAACCCTCTCCTGAAACCCTCAACCCTTGAACCTTAATGTACTCAACCCTCAACGTCAAACCCTAATCCCTCAACCCTTAACTCTGATCCCTCTACCCTTAACCCTTAAAACTTGAACCCTAAAACCTATCCCTACACGCTCGACACTAAACACTATATCTTAAACCCTAATCCCTTAACCCTCATCCCTAAAGCCTCAACCCTAAATCCTTAAACCTTCAACCCTCAACCATCAACCCTCAACACTATACCTTAAACCCTAATCCCTATCCCTCAACCGTTAACCCTTCAAACTTAAACCCTATCCCTACACCCTCAACACTCGACACTATATCTTAAGCCTTAAACCCTCATCCCTAAAGCCTCAACCCTCAATCCTTAAACCTGCAACCCTAATCCCTATCCCTAATCCCTCTACCCTCAACACTCTAACCCTAACCTTGACATTAAACGCTAATTTGTCAACCCTAAACCCTAATCCATCAACCCTAAACCCTATCCCTAAACCCTCAACCCTCAACACTATACCTTAAACCCTAATCCATCAACCCTAAAACCTAATCCCTTAACCCTCAACCCTAAACACTATCAATAAACCCTTAAACCTCGACACTATACCTTAAACCCTAATCCCTCAACCCTAAACCCTAATCCCTCAACCCTCAACCCTAATCCCTCATCCCTAAACCCTAAATGCTATCCCTATTCCTAAACCCTCAACCCTCGACACTATATTTTAAACCCCAATCCCTTAACGCTCAACCCTAAAGCCTCAACCCTCAATTGTTAAACCTTCAACCCTAAACCCTATCCCTAATCCCTCTACCCTTGACACTCTACTTTAACCCTAATCCCTCGACCATCAACCCTATCCCTCAACCCTCAACCCTTAACCCTCAACTCTTAACATTAAACCCTAAACCCTAATCCCTCAACCCTAAACCCTATCCCTAAACCCTCAACCCTCAACACTATACCTTAAACCATAATCCCTCAACCCTAAACCCTAATCCCTCAACCCTAAACCCTAAACCCAACAAAACTGCTTTGCCTTATGTTAGGTTGTTAAACCCATCATTTTTGACACTCTTCTCTTAAAGATATCTGAGTTGCAAGAATATGTCAGAAAAATGGCTATGAACTTTTTTGATGTTAGCAATGTTATATGGCATGTTTTTCTGGCCCATCTGGGGTTCATTATGCTAATAGGTGTACACACTATGAGAAAAGCTTTGCGTATGGTACATCCATAGTGAGTAATTAACAGTTGAAATCAGAAGGATGATCATTATGAGAAAAGCTTTGCATTGGGGCACATCTATGTTTCTTGCTATCCACCCCACCCTTAGGGGAGTTATATTGTCATGAAACAGGCAAATAATCTCCCATTGTTTACTGGCTCTATCCACAAGAACTACTAAACTTTTTTCTCTTGGTAATTGTAGAGGACATTCACCTATTTTTGGCAACTCTTGTATTCCCAAACCATTACAAAAAATAAGTTATTTTAACCCAATAAATAGTTGATTGCATTGATTTAATACTTTACTATATTAAAGCTTAGCATTCACACAAATGCAGATGTTCATATTTTAGAAGACTGCATTATATTAGACTATTAGAGATCCCTCAGAAAAATGTAATAACAAAACTGCTTTGCTTTATGTTAGCTTATAATTAAACCCATTCTTTTTGACACTCTTCTCTTAATAAAGTAAGAGTAATAAGAATAGAAGGTAGATAATTTGATCTTACTAGTATGTATGGTTAGTTTACATTCCGTGACTTCATTTTCATTAAATAAAAAGGTAAATATCTGATTTGAAAGGTGGGGCAGAGTTCATTGTCATGTGCTTTTCTAGATGATAGGGTCCATAATGTCTGGGGTTATTCAAAGAAAGGCTTGTAACATAATTAAGTTTTTGTTATACCAATCCTCTAGGTAAAGCTACAATTCAAATGCCTGCTTTGAAAGTTCAAATAAATTAAATTAGACTTACAATTTTGATTTTCTTCCATTGCTTCAACAACATCATTGTTTTCTTCATCAGAAACCAATTCAAGATCAGCAACTTGCTGCCCATTGGTTGACTTGAATTGCATCCTCTATTAGAAGAAGGGCATTTTTTATCTGTATCAATGTTGGTATTCATACGCTGAAGAGCATTGATATTTTTCACACACCCTGTTCTTTGAAATATCTTAACCTTAAAATATGACTTGGATATGTACTTGAACACAACGAAATGTCCAATCTCCAGCCCATGATGATTCACAAAATTTTCCCAACCCTGCCTAAATTCTAGTTTATTTATGGTACCCCTTAATTATACATCCCACTCCTTCCCACCTGGGCCTTGAAGAAGGAGGCACGGCCATTAAACCAACTCATTCGACAACTTGCTGCCCATCGGTTGACTTGAACTGCATACTCTGTTAGAAGAAGGGCATCTTTTATCTGTATCAATGTTGGTATTCATAAGCTGAAGAGCATTGATATTTTTCACACACCCTGTTCTTTGAAATATCTTAACCTTAAAATATGACTTGGATATGTACTTGAACACAACGAAATCTCCAATCTCCAACCCATGATGATTCACAAAAATTTCCCAACCCTGAATAAATTCCAGTTTATTTATGGTACCCCTTAATTGTACATCCCACTCTTGCCCACCTGGGCCTTGAAGAAGGAGGCACGCCCATTAAACCAACTCATTTGACAACTTGTTGCCCATCGGTTGACTTGAACTGCATACTCTGTTAGAAGAAGGGCATATTTTATCTCTATCAATGTTGGTATGCATAAGCGGAAGAGCATTGATATTTTTCACACACCCTGTTCTTTGAAATATCTTAACCTTAAAATATGACTTGGATATGTACTTGAACACAACGAAATCTCCAATCTCTAGCCCATGATGATTCACAAAATTTTCCCAACCGTGCCTAAATTCTAGTTTATTTATGGTACCCTTAATTGTACATCCCACTCCTGCCCACCCAGGCCTTGAAGAAGGAGGCACGCCCATTAAACCAACTCATTCAACAACTTATTGCCCATCAGTTGACTTGAACTGCATACTCTGTTAGAAGAAGGGCATCTTTTATCTATATCAATGTTAGTATTCATAAGCTGAAGAGCATTGATATTTTTCACACACCCTATTCTTTGAAATATCTTAACCTTAAAATACGACTTGGATATGTACTTGAACACAATGAAATCCCCAATCTCCAGCCCATGATGATTCACAAAATTTTCCCAACCCTACCTAAATTCTAGTTTATTTATATGGTACCCTTTAATTATACATCCCACTCCTGCTCACCTGGGCCTTGAAGAAGGAGGAACGCCCATTAAACCAACTCATTCGACAACTTGCTGCCCATCGGTTGACTTGAACTGCATACTCTGTTAGAAGAACGGCATCTTTTATTTGTATCAATGTTGGTATTCATAAGCTAAAGAGCATTGATGTTTTTCACACACCCTGTTCTTTGAAATATCTTAACCTTAAAATATGACTTGGATATGTACTTGAACACAACGAAATCTCTAATCTCCAGCCCATGATGATTCACAAAATTTTCCCAACCCTACCTAAATTCTAGTTTATTTATATGGTACCCCTTAATTGTACATCCCACTCCTACCCACTTGGGCCTTGAAGAAGGAGGCACGCCCATTAAACCAACTCATTCGACAACTTGCTGCCCATTGGTTGACTTGAACTGCATACTCTGTTATAAGAAGGGCATCTTTTATCTGTATCAATGTTGGTATTCATAAGCTGAAGAACATTGATATTTTTCACACACCTTGTTCTTTGAAATATCTTAACCTTAAAATATGACTTGGATATGTACTTGAACATAATGAAATTTCCAATCTCCAGCCCATGATGATTCACAAAATTTTCCCAACCCTACATAAATTCTAGTTTATTTATCGTACCCCTTAATTGTACATCTCACTCCTGCCCACCTGGGCCTTGAAGAAGGAGGCATGCCCATTAAACCAACTCATTCGACAACTTGCTGCCCATCGGTTGACTTGAACTGCATACTCTGTTAGAAGAAGGGCATCTTTTATCTGTATCAATGTTGGTATTCATAAGACGAAGAGCATTGATGTTTTTCACACACCCTATTCTTTAAAATATCTTAACCTTAAATTATGACTTGAATATGTACTTGAACACAACAAAATCTCTAATCTTCAGCCCATGATGATTCACAAAATTTTCCCAACCCTTCCTAAATTTTAGTTTATTTATGGTACCCCTTAATTGTACATCCCTAAACCCTAAACCCTAATCTCTAGTCCCTAAACCATAAACCCTAATCCCGAATTATAATTTATGGTACCCTAATCCCTAAACCCTAAACCCTGATCCCTTATCCCTAAACCATAAACCCTATCCCTAAATCCTCAACCTTCAATACTTAAACTTTAAATCCTAAACCCTATCCCTAAACCCTCAACTTTCAAAACTATACCTTAAACCCTAATCCCTCAACCCTAAACTTTCAACCCTAAACCCTATCCCTAATTCGTATACCCTCAACATTCTACCTTAACCCTAATCCCTCAACCCTCAACCCTAAACGCTATCCCTAAAGCCTCAACCCTAAACCCTAATCCCTCAAGGTCCTAAACTCTAATCCCTTATCCCAAAACTCTAAATCCTATCCCTAAACCCTCAACCCTCAACCTTAAACCTTAATCACTAAATCCTTATCCACCCCTCTCCTCCCCTATTTGGCTCACCCCCATCTCTACCCTCCTCTACCCTCGACACTACATACATACATACATATAGGCATACATACATACATACATACATACATACATGATTAATAACCTTGAACATAAAAAAATTCAAGGGGGATATAATGTGAGCGCGTTATAATGTGCTCGCGTTATTTCAAACATGACAAACAGTGCACAAACTTTTGTGGAAAAGGAAAAATGCAAAGTAAAACATAACGCGAGCGCGTCATAACGCGCTCGCATTATGTTTTTCTTTGCTTGGGATTTTCTTTGGATTTCCAACCCAAAAACTTGGAGTGCCTTCCCAATGTCCAGAGATGTGTTTTTCCATATTCTATAGGATTTCACATAATTTCGTTTGTGCTAACCCTCAAATTTGCACGTGTTTCAAGGTTGAACAAATCGAACACCTAGGTAATGTTAGGCTTTCTCTTAGCTATTTGAGATGTAATTTTTTTCACATTTTGACAATGTTAAGCCTTTCATCTTTAATTTCTTTTGTTTGTGTTTGTTTTTGGGCAAAAACCACTGTTTGGTCTTTTTTTCATTATAAATTAAATATTCATTGAAATTTCAAAAAAATTACATATTTAGAAACTAGACTCCATTATACACAAATTAAAAAAAGAAAAAAAATATTTTCAATTAGTTTTCAAAATTTATAGGGGTAGCACGGCCAAAATTCTATTTTTTAGGATGTGTCCACTTTAAAAATTAGAAAAAAATCAAATATTCATCAAAAAATTATCAGAAAAATCAGGCATAAACTACATGCTGTTAGCTAATTTCTCACTGAAGCGATTTTAAAAATACTAAAAAAAAGTTGACCTTTTAAGGGAGCCACAAAACATGCTATGTTATTTTTTTTGATAGAAACAACACCAATTTCTGTGGCTCCCTCTTTTGAACCCCTTAATCTATACCATTTTAAAAAAAAAATAGTAGTTTAGAAAGTAGACTCAGAGTACTGCGAACATTGTTTTGGTTGCATCTCCAAATTTTGAGTGTAACTATGCTCAATTTCTCATCCAAGGCTAGCATTTCCTGATTTTAAAAAAAAAGTGGCCACTTAAGACCCTTTTTTGGCCCCCCATCTTTTTGCAAGAAGACGGGGGGCCAAAAAGGGGTCTTAAGTGGCCACTTTTTTTCTGAAATCAGGAAAAACACGTCTTCTTGAAGAATATGGAAAAACACGTCTGTGGTTGTTCAAAAGGTACTCCAAATCTTTGGGTTGGAAATCCAAAGCAAATCCCAAGCCCAAGGCTTTGGATTCCCAAAGCAAGACATAACGCGAGCACGCTATAACGCGCTCGCGTTATGTTCCCCTTAAATTTTTTATGTTTAAGGCTATTAATCATGTATGTATGTATGTATGCCTATATGTATGTATGTATCTATGTATGCCTATATGTATGTATGTATGTATCTATGTATGCCTATATGTATGTATGTATCTATGTATGCTTATATGTATGTATGTATCTATGTATGCCTATATGTATGTATGTATAGTGTTGAGGGCAGAGGAGGGTAGAGATGGGAGTGAGCCAGATAGTGGAGGAGAGGGGTGGATAAGGATTGAGTGATTAAGGTTTAAGGTTGAGGGTTGAGCGTTTAGGGATAGGATTTAGAGTTTAGGGATAAGGGATTAGAGTTTAGGACCTTGAGGGATTAGGGTTTAGGGTTGAGGCTTTAAGGATAGCGTTTAGGGTTAAGGGTCGAGGGATTAGGGTTAAGGTAGAGTTTTGAGGGTAGAGGGATTAGGGATATGGTTTAGGGTTGAAAGTTTAGGGTTGAGGGATTATGGTTTAAGGTATAGTTTAGTAGTTCTTGTGGATAGAGCCAGTAAACAATGGGAGATTATTTGCCTATTTCATAACAATATACCTCCCCTAAGTGCGGGGTGGACAGCAAGAAACATAGATGTACCCCAACGCAAATATTTTCTCATAATGATCATCCTTCTGATTTCAATTGTTAATTACTCACTATGGATGTACCATACACAAAGCTTTTCTCATAGTGTGTACACCTATTGGCATAATGAACCCCAGATGGGCCAGAAAAACATGACATATAACATTACTAACATTAAAAAAGTTCATAGCCATTTTTCTGACATATTCTTGCAACTCATATATCTTTAAGAGAAGAGTGTCAAAAATGATAGGTTTAACAACCTAACATAAGGCAAAGTAGTTTTGTTGGGTTTAGGGATAGGGTTTAGGGTTTAGGGTTGAGGGATTAGGGTTTAGGGTTGAGGGATTATGGTTTAAGGTATAGTGTTGAGGGTTGAGGGTTTAGGGATAGGGTTTAGGGTTGAGGGATTAGGGTTTAGGGTTGACAAATTAGGGTTTAATGTTGAGAGTTGAGGGTTGAGGGTTTAGGTATAGGGTTGATGGTCAAGGGATTAGGGTTAAAGTAGAGTGTTGAGGGTAGAGGGATTAGGGATAGGGTTTAGGGTTGAAGGTTTAATGATTGAGGGTTGAGGCTTTAGGGCTGAGGGTTAAGGGATTGGGGTTTAAAATATAGTATTGAGTGTCGAGGGTTTATGGATAGGTTTTAGGGATTAATTTTTAAGGGTTAAGGGTTGAGGGATAGGGTTTAGGGTTTAGGGATAAGGGATTAGGGTTTAAGGTATAGTGTCAAGGGTTAAGGGTTTAGGAATAGGGATAGCGCTTAGGGTTTAGGGATGAGGGATTAGGGTTGAGGGTTGAGGGATTAGGGTTTAAGGTATAGTGTCAAGGGTTGAGGGTTTATTGATAGTGTTTAGGGTTGAGGGATTAAGTTTTAGGGTTGATGGATTAGGGTTTAAGGTATAGTGTTGAGGGATGAGGGTTTAGGGTTGACAGATTAGGGTTTAGGGTTGATGGATTAGCATTTAATGTTGAGGTTAGGGTTAGACTATTGAGGGTAGAGGGATTAGGGATAGGGTTTAGGGTTGAAGGTTTAAGGATTGAGGGTTGAAGCTTTAGGGATGAGAGTTTAAGGCTTAAGATATAGTATCAAGTGTTGAGGGTGTAGGGATAGGGTTTAAGTTTTAAGGGTTAAGGGTTGAGGGATAGGGATTAGGGTTTAAGGTATAGTGTTGAGGTTGATGGTTTAGGGATAGGGTTTAGGTTTGAGGGATTAGGGTTGATGAATTAGGGTTGAGGTTTGAGGGTCAAGGGTTTAGGGATAGGGTTGAGGGTCGAGGGATTAGGGTTAAAGTAGAGTGTCGAGGGTATAAGGATTAGGGATAGGGTTAGAGGGTTTAGGGATAAGGGATTAGGGTTTAAGGTATAGTATCGAGCCCGTTGAGGGTCTAGGAATAGGGATAGTCTTTAGGGTTTAGGGATGAGGGATTAGAGTTAAGGGATGACAGATTAGGGTTGAGGGTTGAGGGATTAGGGTTTAAGGTATAGTGTTGAGGGTTTAGGGGTAGGGTTTAGGGTTGAGGGATTAGAGTGAAGGGTTAAGGGATTATGATTTGACATTGAGGGTTGAGGCTTGAGGCTTTAGGGTTTAGGGTTTAGGGATAGGGTTGAGGGTCGAGGGATCAGAGTTAAGTGTTGAGGGATTAGGGTTTGACGTTGAGGGTTGAGGGTTGAGGTTCGAGGGTCAAGGGTTTAGGGATAGGGTTGAGGGTCGAGGGATTAGGGTTAAAGTAGAGTGTGGAGGGTATAAGGATTAGGGATAGGGTTGGAGGGTTTAGGGATAAGGGATTAGGGTTTAAGGTATAGTATCAAGTTGGTTGAGGGTTTAGGAATAGGGATAGCATTTAGGGTTTAGGGATGAGGGATTAGAGTTGAGGGATGATAGATTAGGGTTGAGGGTTGAGGGATTAGGGTTTAGGGATAAGGTTTAGGGTTGAGGGTTGAGGGATTAGGGTTTAAGGTATAGTGTTGAGGGTTAGGGATAGGGTTTAGGGTTGAGGGATTAGAGTGAAGGGTCGAGGGATTAGGATTTGACGTTGAGGGTTGAGGGTTGAGGCTTTAGGCTTTAGGGTTTAGGGATAGGGTTGAGGGATTAGGCTTTGATGTTGAGGGTTAAGGGTTGAGGTTCGAGGCTCAAGGGTTTAGGGATAAGGTTGAGGGTCGAGGGATTAGGGTTAAAGTAGAGTGTGGAGGGTATAAGGATTAGGGATAGGGTTAGAGGGTTTAGGGATAAGGGATTAGGGTTTAAGGTATAATATCGAGTCTGTTGAGGGTTTAGGAATAGGGATAGCATTTAGGGTTTAGGGATGAGGGATTAGAGTTGAGGGATGACGGATTAGGGTTGAGGGTTGAGGGATTAGGGTTTAGGGATAAGGTTTAGGGTTGAGGGATTAGGGTTTAAGGTATAGTGTTGAGGGTTTAGGGTTGAGGGATTAGAGTGAAGGGTTGAGGGATTAGGATTTGACGTTGAGGGTTGAGGCTTTATGGTTTAGGTTTTAGGGATAGGGTTGAGGGTCGAGGGATTAGAGTTAAGGGTTGAGGGATTAGGGTTTGACGTTGAGGGTTGAGGGTTGAGGTTTGAGGGTCAAGGCTTTAAGGATAGGGTTGAGGGTCGAGGGATTAGGGTTAAAGTAGAGTGTGGAGGGTATAAGGATTAGGGATAGGCTTGGAGGGTTTAGAGATAAGGGATTAGGGTTTAAGGTATAGTATCGAGTCTGTTGAGGGTTTAGGAATAGGGATAGCATTTAGGGTTTAGGGATGAGGGATTAGAGTTGAGGGATGACGGATTAGGGTTAAGGGTTGAGGGATTAGGATTTAGGGATAAGGTTTAGGGTTGAGGGTTGAGGGATTAGGGTTTAAGGTATAGTGTTGAGGGTTTAGGGATAGGGTTTACGGTTGAGGGATTAGAGTGAAGGGTCAAGGGATTAGGATTTGATGTTGAGGGTTGAGGGTTGAGGCTTTATGGTTTAGGGTTTAGGGATAGAGTTGAGGGTCGAGGGATCAAAGTTAAGGGTTGAGGGATTAGGGTTTGACGTTGAGGGTTGAGGGTTTAGGTTCGAGGGTCAAGGGTTTAGGGATAGGGTTGAGGGTCTAGGGATTAGGGTTAAAGTAGAGTGTGGAGAGTATAAGGATTAGGGATAGGGTTGGAGGGTTTAGGGATAAGGGATTAGGGTTTAAGGTATAGTATCGAGTCTATTAAGGGTTTAGGAATAGGGATAGCATTTAGGGTTTAGGGATAAGGGATTAGAGTTGAGGTATGACAGATTAGGGTTGAGGGTTGAGGGATTAGGGTTTAGGGATAAGGTTTAGGGTTGAGGGTTGAGGGATTAGGGTTTAAGGTATAGTGTTGAGGGTTTAGGGTTGAGGGATTAGAGTGAAGGGTCGAGGGATTAGGATTTGACATTGAGGGTTGAGGGTTGAGGCTTTTGGGTTTAGGGTTTAGGGATAGGGTTGAGGGTCGAGGGATTAGGGTTAAAGTAGAGTGTGGAGGGTATAAGGATTAGGGATAGGGTTGGAGGGTTTAGGGATAAGGGATTAGGGTTTAAGGTATAGTATCGAGTATGTTGAGGGTTTAGGAATAGGGATAGCATTCAGGGTTTAGGGATGAGAGATTAGAGTTGAGGGATGACAGATTAGGGTTGAGGGTTGAGGGATTAGGATTTAGGGATAAGGTTTAGGGTTGAGGGTTGAGGTATTAGGGTTTAAGGTATAGTGTTGAGGGTTTAGGGATAGGGTTTAGGGTTGATGGATTAGAGTGAAGGGTCAAGGGATTAGGATTTGACGTTGAGGGTTGAGGGTTGAGGATTTAGGGTTTAGGGATAGGGTTGAGAGTCAAGGGATCAAAGTTAAGGGTTGAGGGATTAGGGTTTGACGTTGAGGGTTGAGTTCTAAAGATAGGCAAACAAAGATTTTGTATTTAGGTTATTTAGATGTTGATGGGTTTAGACTTGAGCTGAAATGTTGGACTCTTAATCTAGCCTGAAGAGAGTTTCTATCGTCAAATGCAGATTTATGGGTTTGATTATATTGATTGCCTCTCTAGTTTTGGGGTGTGGATGTTTTGGAATCAATCAGGAAGTATTCAAGAGATTTTGTGGAAGTGGATTGGCAATTGCTTGACAAAACCCCTGCTATTTATGCTTGGATAAGGATTTGTCACAAACTAGAACTTCTACTTCCAAAGAAGATTTGTCTTTCTTCCTTGATGGGCATTTTCTATCAAGAACTTGATTATGAGGGCTTGCCCCTTCATTATTATGCCTATCATATGGCGGAGCATTTGGCAAGCTCTTGTAGGAAACAGGAAAAGTTCTCCCTCAAAAACCTTGTGGTCATTCAAGTTTGAAGGGGAAGGTTTCAAAAGAGAAATGGATCACCAAAGAAGATAATGGACAAGATGTGATCAATCTATAGCAGGACAAAATGCGAGCGCGTTATAATGCGCTCACATTTTGTTCTTCTATAGAGATAGTAAAAAAGTGTTGACCCTTGTGATCCAGGTCCACATGCTTTGTTTTCATACTGATTCTACGCGTGCTCTGACAAAAAAAAAGTGCTTTCATGTTGTTGGGAAGTTCACATGCACATTTGACACATTGTACCACCTTTGCATGATCTTTCCACCACCTTTTCTGCTTTGCCAACTTGAGAAGGAGGAAATAACATAGTTTTCACACCAAGTTTGATATATATCTATTCAAGTTTCAATTTTTGTAGTGTTGCAATGTTAATTGTGATTCAATTTTAGGAATTTAACATTATAGATTGGTTATTAGTATTGTTGTTAGTAATTATATTTGAGTGTTATTCAATTTAACATTGAAAAGGAAGCAAGTGGTGAAAAACTCAAATTGTTGAGGAGTTTGATGCAAGATGAAAAAAACACTACATAATTGGGTACTCTCTCCATTCGAATCTTCATTTTTTAGGTATGTCAAGTCTTTACATGCATGTTCTTTACATTTTCCT
The DNA here is from genome assembly GCA_027924645.1 of Cunninghamia lanceolata. Classification (NCBI taxonomy): domain Eukaryota; kingdom Viridiplantae; phylum Streptophyta; class Pinopsida; order Cupressales; family Cupressaceae; genus Cunninghamia; species Cunninghamia lanceolata. The sequence goes on from BSBN01001271.1 coordinate 14,143,666, forward strand.
TAATTTGGATTGAATTACTTTATCATGCTTTATCATACATGTTTAAAATAGACACATTCCCAATCAAGAAAGCAACCTACAATCTCACATGATGCCATGTATATTTTCTACACTTGGGCTCTTTAATAATTATGTGTAATAAACAGACTTTAACATACCATGATGTCAAACTATACAAGAATAAATCCTTACAACATAATAAAAATGCAATCCCACTATTATCTTGTATTCATTTCTTAGGAATTAATATTGGTCTCTTTATCATGCTACAGACAAATTCTCTGTCATGCCGAGGAAATGATCAAGAATTAAACCAACACAGGAATAGATAGAAGCTAAGAATGCAAAGAAAGCAGTGGCTATGAGGGAACTTCATGAGAAGAGGAAATTGGACATGATAAATGAAGACATACCAATTGAAGAGGAACCACAACCATCACAAAGAGATATGGTATTGATGGCACAAAGAGAACGAATGTAAAAACTTCGTGCTACGAGAGATTTGAATACCATAGTTGGAGACACGTCCTCTACCGCAAGTCAACATGTAGGGACACCATCTACCACATCTCAAGTTGAGAGTACATCATCACTCACATGTGATGAAGGAGGTAGTCCATCATTCCCACGTCAACCTCAAGGTATCTCATCTATTCCATCTTCGATCAAAGGTATGCCATCTAGCCCATCTCATTTAAATATTGATGAAATTCGTAATGTTGAGATGAATTTACCTAACTTAACACCATCTAGAATTTTGCATAGAAAGCCAAAGTATTTGATTGAAATTGATGAGAATATTTTGTAGCCAATGGAAGGTAAGATTCCAAAACGCACTTGTAGAAGATATGCTCATAAGATTTGGAGATTGTTCTTTGAAAAGTTAAATGAGATTGCAAGATGTCAACTATTCATTGAAATGATGCGAAGTATAAAGTATAGGTCCATCATGAAGATTCTTGGGTTGAGAACATCAAAGGCTTCAAGTGAAAAATCTATTGTCCAGAATCTAATGAGTGTGTATGAGAGTGTGGGTAACACCTCACGCACAAAAGATAGTAATGCAACATGACATGTGATTACATCAACTATAGTAAGTAGTCAAACAAGGAAAGCTTGTCTCATTAGAAAGACGAGTCAAGAATTAAGAATTAATAGGAAAACTTTATCAAGAGCCGTTGGAAGACACCAAAGAATTGAGGACACTAATGCCAATGAATTTTGGGCGTTCTCGGGGAGACTACCATGAAAAGATAAACCAATTGTTGAAGCATTGAGATCACTAATTGAAGACTTTTGGAAGAATTACACATGGGTATCTCTAAATCAAAGGGATGTGGTAAGAAGGAGAATCGGTAGTCAGAACTATGAGCCACATCCAAAGCATTTTTTGGATGAGACTCAAACATAGTTTTATGGTAAATTTCTAGAGAAGTATCCTCAAATTAAAATTTGTCAAAGATATTTTGAAATGCTAAAACTTTTCTATGTTAAGATAAATCACACACGCACTACTTGTTGTTGTAGATTACATATTAAATTTTCTAACTATTTTGATGCTTATAGGTCTATATGTTTAGATATGCATACTAACAATGTTTTGCAGGGTTGTGCCATATGTGCCCCACCAACATCTTCAAGAGACTTCATATCAAGAATTTTTTGTGAAAGAGAGGAAGGTCAAATATTCTACAAGAAATTATGCTTGGATGGCACATGTCATCGTTGCGGTGGCTTGCAACATTTGCCAATATGTGAACATATGGAAAGAACACATGCGGTTGGAAATGAACTAGTAGAGTTTGGCAAGTATAAAATAGTGGCATACAATACAAAATATGGTAAAGAAGAAAAGAGGTGTGAATTGGTTATTGAAAAGATTCCAGTGTATCAGTTTATGCCTATATTTCGTGACAACATAGTGTATGAGTATGCAAGACATGCCCATAGAGCTTGATGGTTGGACTTGCAATCAAGCTATGCAAGGACACATTTCCAGTTGGTAGCATTGTTTCAATCGTTGACTTTGCAGAGAACTACAGTCTACAGCCATAGCATGAGGTGCAATCACAATATTACAACTCCACACAGGTTTCTATATTTGTGCACATTGCATTCATTCATGTGAATGATAGTACAGAGGATGACAGAAAGATCATAAGGGAGTATAATTTATATATTAGTGATGATCGCACGCATTCTACGGAGTTCATGCAAGTTTGCTTTCAGGTGTTCTACAATGATTTGGCTAGAAGGGGCATATCGTTCAGTCAGCATATCATATGGTCAGATAACTATGCGTCACAATTCAAGAACTCACAGAATTTCTATTAGCTAAGTAGGAGGCATAATTTTATAGGTATTCAGCATATGTGAAACTTTTGTGAGGTTGGGCATGGAAAGGGGGAGCATGATGGTGTAGGAGCATGTATCAAAAGAGCCATAGCACGAGAAGAGTTAAAGTATAAAGATAATGCAAAGTTGACAAATGAAAAATTGATTGTTGAGTGGTGTAATGCTTCCATGGGTCCAGGTAATGAAGGTAAGTCTTTAGTTTGTAGATTTTTTTGGTTGATAGATGATACTAACATTGCACCATATGAGGACTGTTGTACATTGACATGATCAAATGAGATGCACTCTTTCAGAATCTCAATTGCAAGTTCATGGAGTATCCATATGTGAAAGATGTCATGCTTTTGTTCTTCTTGTATAATTCAAGTCTGGGATGAGTGCGAGTCAAAGGAGTGGGTTGACGAATAGTAGTTAAGTTATCTTAGCCCACTTGACACATATCAACCCCTGACGGCACTGGAACTAACATAGATGGAATCATCAGTTGACTTTGACCACATATCAGATTTAGTTCAACCAGGTAATATAGGGCATGTATATGCATCTAATTTCATCTAGTTCAACTAGGTAATGTCATCTTACTTTGTAGTGTTTTTGTAATGTTGACTAATTTCATCTAATTTGCTACACATATCAATGTAGGGCACGTATATGCAGTTATTACAGATGAAGATAATGAAGAGGGAACAGACTATTACTTATGTCATTGTGTTGAGGCCAAAAAGAAATTGGAGGCCCCTGTTACAGATGGAGAAAACATCAAATACCCTATAGGCTCAGTGGTTATTACTGGAACATGGCTTAGAAGGTACCTACATAAGAGTGTTAATGTTTGGCTGTTTCAGGACTTTGACATGCATCAGAAGATTCTTCATTACTCGAACCTTGTTGTGGAATCCAATGTTCATTTGATAAAGTATCGGGGTAGACCTTTGAACAAAATCTTGTGGAAGGTGTGTGAATCTGACCATGAAGCAATACATGACACAATAAAGAGTAAAGCAGACCCGGATGGTTCATTGGATTAATTTGTAAGTATTCACATTGATTTTGTAAAGTCATGTTACATTGAGTTGTAAGTATGCACATTAATTTGTAAGGTTTGACTTTTTGTAATTTCCTGCTACATTTTTACACATATACACATTTTTACATCATCATGTTATGCATTTTTGGTGTCCTGCTCCTAATGCGACCAAAATGATAGTTCCAACGCATCCGGATGGGTACGTTTAGCCTAGGCATTGTTCTATTTTTCACCCAAACATGTTGAAACAATTCAAGCTACATTCTACCGACGATATCCTTGAAGAGTCCAAAGTGCAAAAAGACAACAATCTTTGACGAGATGTTACTCAAAAAAAATTTTCTATGGCAACTCGATCATGTAGAGTGCCTCTACAATAACCTCTCTTAGTTTTTTATATCTCTGAGGTATTTGCTCGTGGTGAAAGGTTTTCTGCTGCCCCAAAAATTGTTAGAAGGAGGCAGTGTAAAGTTACAAAGGGGTGTAACTTTTGTCCTGCTCCTGATGTGACCAAACTAACTATTCCAACGTGTCTAGATGGGTACATTTACACTAGGCATGGTCCTATTTTTCACCCAAACATGTCGAAACAATCCAAGCTACATTGTACCGACAATATCCCTGAAGAGTCCAATGTGTAAAAAGATAGCAATCTTTGATGAGATGTTATTCAAAAACTGTGTCACTTAGAAACATTTTGTCTAAGGCAATGCGATCATGTAGAGTGCCTCTATAATAACCTCTCTCATTTTTTTATATCTCTGAGGGATTTTCCCGTGGTGAAAGGTTTTCTACTGCCCCAAAAATTGTCAGAAGGAGGCAGTGTAAAGTTGCAAAGGGGTGTAACTTTCATCCTGCTCCTGATGCGACCAAACTGATTGTTCCAATGCGTCCGAATGGGTACATTTATACTAGGCATGGTCCTTTTTTTCACCCAAACATGTCGAAATAGTCTGAGCTACATTGTACTGACGATATCCCTGAAGAGTCCAAAGTGCAAAAAGGCAGCAATCTTTGACAAGATGTTACTCAAAAACTGTGTCACTTAGAAATATTATGTCTAAGGAAACGCGATCTTGTAGAGTGCCTCTATAATAACCTCTCTTAGTTTTTTATATCTCTAAGGCATTTGCCCGTGGTTAAAGTTTTTTTGCTGCCCCAAAAATCGTCAGGAGGCAATGTAAAGTTGCAAAGGGGTGTAACTTTCATCCTGCTTCTGATGCGACCAAACTGACTATTCCATCACATCTAGATGGGTACATTTATGCTAGGTATGGTCCTATTTTTCACCCAAACATGTAGAAACAGTCCGAGCTACATTGTACCGACGATATCCCTGAAGAGTCTAAAGTGCAAAAAGGTAGCAATCTTTGACGAGATGTTACTTAAAAACTGTGTCACTTAGAAACATTCCTTCTGAGGAAACATGATCATGTAGAGTACCTCTACAATAACCTCTCTCAATTTTTGATATCTCTGAGGCATTTACCCGTGGTGAAAGGTTTTCTGCTGCCCCAAAAATTGTCAGGTGGTAGTGTAAAGTTGCAAAGGGGTATAACTTTCATCCTGCTCTTGATGCGACCAAACTGACTATTCCAATGTGTCTGGATGGGTACATTTATGCTAGGCATGGTCCTTTTTTTCACCCAAACATGTCAAAACAGTCCGAGCTACATTGTACCGACGATATCCCTGAAGAGTCTAAAGTGCAAAAAGGCAGCAATCTTTGACGAGATGTTACTCGAAAACCATGTCACTTAGAAAAATTCCATCTAAGGCAACGCGATCATTTAGAGTGCCTCTACAATAACCTCTCTCAGTTTTTTATGTCTCTGAGGCATTTGCTCGTGGTGAAAGGTTTTTTGCTGCCCCAAAAATCATCAGAAGGAGGTAGTGTAAAGTTGCAAAGGGGTGTAACTTTCATCCTGCTCCTGATGCGACTAAACTGATTGTTTCAACGCGTCTGAATGGGTACATTTATGCTAGGCATGGTCCTTTTTTTCACCCAAACATGTCGAAACAGTCCGAGCTACATTGTATCGACGATATCCTCGAAGAGTCCAAAGTGTAAAAAGGTAGCAATCTTTGACGAGATGTTACTCAAAAACTGTGTCACTTAGAAACATTCCGTCTGAGGCAACACTATCACGTAGAGTGCCTCTACAATAACCTCTCTCAGTTTTTTATATCTCTGAAGTGTTTGCCCGTGGTGAAAGGTTTTCTGCTACCCCAAAATTGTCAGAAGGAGGCAGTGTAAAGTTGCAAAGCATTGCTAAGAAATCCTCAATACTCAAACACTCCAATGAACTGAAGCAACTTCTTCTTAGGTGCAAATGTAAGGGTACACAAGGGGAAAATGGTACCTAGATGACTTAGTGCATTTCTATGACTTCATTCACATGTTTAAATGTTTGAGAAACTCTCCTTTACTAAGCGCTTGTCCTCATGTCAATGTTAATATTTTTACCTCCTAGGCGCTCAATTAGGTGATGTCATTAGATACAACTTACCCTTAGGTGCCAATGTAGCTTCTTCAATCCATCACACTTCTAGGCACTCAAATTTGAGGTCTTGGACTTGTATCTTATTCCTAGGCACAATTGGATGCTCTTCCTAGAGCTAGGTGCTCATGATGGTGGGAAATTACATGAAGGGGCACCTAAGTCCAATTTGACTTTGTATTTGATATTTTATGACTCCAATTGACTAGGAATGGCTCAATTTCTAAAGTGCTGACTCAATAATGTAAGTTTAAGGTCTTTTCCTCCTAGGCGCCAATTAATGAATTCACTAGATGCAATTTCTCCTGGACTTGAAGATTGTGAAAGAACTTGAAGCTTGGATGGATGTCTTTGAATGTTCGATGAAGAAGTGTTCCAACTTGAAAGGTCCTTTGAAGTGTAGATATTAATGATAACACTTTCCCTTATATGTGAAGTAGATGACTTCTCAAGGAGGCTTGAATGTATCAGATGGACTTGAAATTGAATGGATGTCTTTGGAATGCTTGATGATGATGAGAAGTTCCTTTGGAGAGGCTACATGCTGATCTTGAAGCGATGATTGATGAAGAATCTAGTTGATACTTGAAGATGAATGGAACTTGAAGTGATAGATGGAAGTCTTCGAACATGATGCAACTGGTGATGTCATTGATGAAGAAGACTTGAAATATATCTTGTTGTGACCTCTTGGAGCAGCTACCTCTTGAAGTGGTGTTTCCTTGGTAGTGATTACTTCCATCTTAACTCTCTAGCATGAATGGATGTGAAAGGCTCCTTTGGAGTAGCTACATGATGAATCTAGGCGACTCCAAGCTCTTGCTCCTACCTTTTCCTTCAATCTTCCTACAATACAAACCAAGAAACACATCAATCCTCATGATAAACATTTTATAACACAAATGAATCCTCTTTAAACATGGAATAATCTTACTACAAATCTAGGCGTATATATAGGTAAAAAGAAGAGCAAAGGGCGCCTAACACAAGTTGGTCCATATTTATCACTTTAAATGATTTCAAACAATTGTAATGGCTTAAAGAGGTCAATCTCCCTTAAGAGATTCATTCAAAAGGTGTCTTTCAATGCAATTTCTCCCTTAGGCGCCAGAATGGGTTTGTACTGATGGAGAGTACGCCTAGATTTAAATGTCTTTATACTTGCAATTTTACAATTCTAAATGATGAGACATGTCTTAGAATGAATTCTATCTTTCAAGCGCTCACTCCAAAAGGTCATCTCATGCAATTTCACCCAAGGAGCTCATTGAGGTGTCCTCAGAGGCTAAAGTGCACCTAACTCAATTTCCTTTATCTTTATCATTTTTGTGCTTTCAACAATTGAAAATGACCTAGAGTGATCCTTTCTCTCAAGGCACTCACCTATTGATATGAAATCAAGTTATTTCCCTTAGGCACAATTTTAGGCTTGTATGGGTGAAAAGTGTGCCTTACATCCTTAGGTGGTTCTTTCTAATTCTCAATGATTTCAATCAAATGCCAAGTGTCTAAGGAAGCTTTTGTCTTGAGATGATTAAATTTTGAGGTTCAAGGCACAATCTAAGGGTTGTATAGATGAAAGTTGACTTCAACTTGGGCGCTCATTTGAGTTGGGAGAAGCTAGAATTTGCACCTAGATTGGAGATAGATATTTTGGCTTATTTGATGATGGTCTCAAGTCTCTCTACCAAGGCACATTTTGATGATGTTCTTATTTAAACTCTTATGAAGACTATCTCATCCCTAAGCGTTCATCGTCATGATTTTCATGCACTTAGACTTCAAGGTGCCAAAACTAGTAGGAAAATTCATAATGAGCGGCTTTGCTTTGGAAGAATTTCTTATTGATCATTAGGTACACTTTGGAGTTGATATGTACTTCCTTTACTTCCATGTACTCAATTCGTCATAATTATTGTCAAAGACTTCTCCAAGTTGATTGATAACATGCTTCTTGATGTTAAGATCCTTCATCCACTCCTTCTTCTTAGATCTAGGTGCTCATGATGGTGGGAAATTACATGAAGGGCACCTAAGGTTCAAGATAGGTTCTTTCCACTCATCTTAACTTTCAATCATTGTAGTTAATCTCAAAAGACATCATCCAAAATGAGAAACCTCCAAGACTTGTCATTGTAAGTTAATTTCCTCTAAGGCACCAATACAAGGTTCTTTTGAAGGCAAAGGGCACCTAGGCTTATGGGGCTCAATTTGATGTATTTATTAAAAGCTCAAGGTGAATTGATGCTTATTGAAAATGCCACTTAGTCCTTCATTTGCATTATAGGTGCCATTTCCTATTGACTTATATACTCCTCCTCATGCTAGGGCACCATAATGAAGTGGTTTAGACAATAGGTGCACTTCACTTACTAGAGGTTTGTTCTCCTTCCACCTTAGGCACACTTTTATGGTGGAACAGGTGTCAATGGGTGCCTTGTCTTAAATGAATGCTCTCTCCAAGTTGGGTGCCCTTTTGAGGCTTTATGAGTTCCAAATTGTGCCTTAACCCTTCATGCTTGTTGCTCAATGTTTGAATGTTTAAGAAAGTCTCCTTTAGGTGCTCATCTTACTGACTTTTTCTTAAGGCACAATCATCCTAATGACTTGGATATTCATCCTAGTGTTTCAGGATATCAGGCTACCAGACTTAGTCATTTTCAGGATCTCAAACATAAAGAATAACATGATGATTCATTTTTTTGTATTGCATATAGTTGACATTGTATGCTACTCATAAAGAATATTAATATTTTGTATTCAACATGATGATTCATTTTTTTTCTAAATACAACTTTTATCTTTTAGTTCCAAAATAAGGTTTAGGTGATACTTGAATAACAATTGCTAGCTTATTGGATCAACAAACATCCTATGTAATACAATTTGACTTTAAATATTTGAAGTAGCCATCTACAAATATCCATTCAAACATGGATTTATAATGCAAGTATGGATGCCATCAATAAAAAAGATTTGTATTAACCAAATATCCATATAGGCATACATCAATATCTGTCGATATAAGTATAACATATATACAAAATAGCCATATAGGCTTACAAGAATGCCATATAGGCATACAATGTCAACTATATACAATACAAAATATATGTCCACAAATGCCATATAAGCATACAACAAAGGAACACAATAAAAAGTCATTCCCCTCTGGCTGGTGAAGAGAATAGATCACGAGTAGCCTTTGATCTTCTAGGGGATGGAGATGCGCATGTGGGTGGTCTACTACGAACCCGAGGGCTACTCCTTCTATTTAGTTCTTCTTGCATCTTTAGCTATTACAATAAAAAGTATAGACATTAATATATAGAAATTACATGTTATAAAAAATGAAACATTTAACAAAATAATCACTTACCGCTACCATATAATCTATCTCCTCACTTGCCTCAGTAGCAGGAATAGGCCGTGGTGATGTCATGTCCTATAGAAACTATCCAGATAGAAATTAAACTTCAAATCAATAATCTTTTGATTTTTCAAAAATAGACAACTATAACAATGAATGTAAATTGAAATTTACTAATCTGCCTCATACCTTTGTCAATGCCATGGAGCTATGAATCACAGAGGCCACACCATGCTCCATTGCCCTATGAACATGGGGAGGTGTCTCCGCAGCCTGCATCATCTGAAAATAAAACAACATTATTCAATTACAAAAACTATAATAGTGATGCAAATCATGGCTCCTAACATACACACACGTTCAACTAAACATGGAAGTACACACAATAAAGCACACAAGTCACATACAAAAATCTAGTAAGTACAATTCATTCATTAAACTATTTATTTTATTACCTCCGTAAAGCTTTGAAGTCCACCACCACTGGCAGGTGTTCCCGTGAAATCTACAATATTAATCTATTCAACATCCAAAATCAGATATTAGAATACCATTCATATAATGATGCTATTCACATGTAATATTTATAATTGTTTACTAGTTACATACCCCGACAGTAGATGATCTAGTGTAAAATGCAGGTGGAGAACCACTAAAAATTGCATTGACGCTATGACCCTGAAATTTCATTAAAATCATCAAACTAAATTAGTTAATCTTGCATTTCAAAAATGAAATTTAATAAATTAAATTCAATAAACTTGCTAATATTTACCTGAGTATCAAGGTTGAAAGTCTCACTCAGGAGGGTATCTGTCATCACCATCTACTTAGCACAGATGTAGCCTGTGCACCTGCGTCCTAACTATCCATGGGGTCATAACCACAGGTTGACCCGCAAGCCTGACAAGCATGGGGTGGGACCCTACTCCTCGCACTATCTCCCAACCCACTATGTGCTGCAGGACCGACATGCTCTATGATGCTCTGGGTCAAGGCACTAATGGACTGAAGTGTATCGACCTCAACACTCTCCTTCACAATGGAAGGGATTAAAACATGTTTATGGGCTGGTCTACTGATTACTTGTCTCACTACCTGTTGTGGGTCAAGACGTGCCCCTGGTCTATCTTGTGCTGACTCCCCACCTCTACCCTGGAAGTCCTGCATATCAAAATAGTTTGGCACTTTATTGAGGACAAACTCGCAGTAGACTTTCCTCAAAAAGTATTGTGGGACCTCATTATTATTGCATGGAGGATGGTCAAAAACCATCCACCACCTCTGCCCAAAATTGTCCCTTATCACTTGGTTGTTGCACCAATGGATAGGGAACATCTTGCATGTAATGGGTGGAGGTTGTGGTGCAGGAGCACCTACCTGACAGCTGGTCTTGATAAGGCAGTTAGTAGTTTTAAGTCTTGTTTATGTTTCCAAGAAGGTCTGTTAGGACCAAATGCATGTAATAAGGTCACGCTGATCATGATAAGATCATGCTGACCAGGCTTTTGCTATTTTTAGTTAGTTGGTTATAACAGCTGTCATGCTGTAGGGTCCGGTTGGCTCTCCCAGCCGCCTGGAGAGTTCCCAGCCACTTGGAGTCGGGTCAGTAGTACTCGTAGGATAATCTATTTAAGCATGAGATCGGTTGATATTGCATATACAGACAGATATCATCGATCGAGCTAGGTTGCAGAGAGTGAGACTGAGAGAGAGATTGATCATTGTATTGCATCTTTGAAATCAATAAAGATCCTGTTTCGTTTTCTGTTTAATCTCCTTCGTGTAATCGATCTGCTGGTTTGGGTGGTTTCATGGATTCACTGATCCATTCCACCGGTTGACTCATCTGATCGGTGGAATGGTAATGTACAGTAGGGTAGGTTGTAGTTTGTTTTCTGTTCGCATGCAGGTGTGCAGGATCGCGGCTGAAAGATGTTGAAGACCCTAGCATGGGCATGTGCTAGGTCGAGTTGATAAGTTCGAGTTGGAAGATCACCCTGAGAGTGGATCGGGTCATCCCTGGAGGATCGGCGAAGTGAAATTTCGCTAAGTGAAGAAGTTCGTCAAAACGGCATCATCAGGATATCTTGGTGAATATCCTGCAGTCAGTTTGAGCATCGTCATCCGGATAAGTGGAGGAGAGCATGATGTTTTCGAGTGCATGAAGCGCAAGTGCGTCGGGGTGATCATCATCAGGAGGAGCCGAGGAGGAGCGTATCGGCATCAGGATCATCTTTCGGGAGAGCCCATCATCCGCGTATCACGAGTAGATGCGAGAGTGAAAGTTTGTTTTTTTGACTAAGTGTTGAAGAGGTCATCAGGATGTTGGGTGACGTCATCGTCATCAGGATATGACGTCATCGTCATCAGGATATTGAGATATCCCTCTACGCGAGTTTATCCTGCCGTTGTTAAGTGCTTGGGTATCGGCAGAAGGTTGTATTAACATCATCAGGAGGTTTCGAGAGAACCGGATAAACCATATCATGATGTTGTTGCTTGTAACGTCGGCTAGCGAAGCATCGAAGGAGAGGTGCTGAAGGTGATCGTCATCAGGATATTTGGAGCAACCGGATATTGGATATCCTGCTGACGAAGGTGGTGTCGCATAACATGATGAGGCCGCTAGTGTTTGGCGCCCGATGAACAGTGCCACAGGAGGATGTTTGCGTTAGTTGAACATCATGATGATGATGTTAGGAGGAAAACGGAGGAGGTGAACAGTAGTCGGCAGGAGGATAAGTGTGATTGTCCGAAATATGATGATGATGCGGACAGTGTAAAGCGGAATATGATGATGATGGCGAAGATGATGATGATGAGGTTGGGTTGCAGACATTCATGCTATATGCGAAGGTTATAGTGAGGATGCCTCTGCATCATAGTGGTATCAGAGCTCAGCAAAAGGTCTGGGCTGTTGTGTGTTGATTCTGTCACCGAAAGGGCAGAGGTAGAGTTGAATTGTGTGTTGTGTGTTGTTTGAGAGGTTGACAAAATGCCTCTGAAAGGTAGTGGTACTGCAAGGGAATTGCAGGAAATGAAGGAGAAACATGCTAGAGAGATGAGGAAGATGAAGGAGCTTGTTGAAGCACTTCAAGCCAGGCTGACAGCCCTGGAAAAGAACAAAAAGAGGGAAGTGGAAGACAGTGAGTCTGAAGAAGATGAAGATACTGTTGAAGAGTATGAAGAGGTAGCTGAAGATCTGGATGCTGAAGATCAGAGATTGGCAAAACTGTTAAAGGCAGTGCAGAATGATAAACCTAAGGTAAAGGTTGATGTTACCAAGTATACTGGAAGCTTGAATGAAGATGAGTTGTTAGATTGGATTGCTGCACTGGATAATCACTTTGAATGTGAAGATGTTGCTAAAGATCAGAAAGTAAAGATTGCAAAGACCAAGTTAGGAGGTCATGCTTTGGTATGGTGGGATTATGTACAATCCGAGAGAAGGAAACAAGGGAAGTCTAAGATCACTTCATGGGATAAGATGGTAGCAAGGATCAAGGGTAAATTCTTGCCAAGGGATTATGAAATCCAGATGTTTAAGAAGCTGCAATTTTTAAAGCAGAAAGACAGGGATGTGAAAGCATATACTGAGGAATTTTATCTGTTAAGTATGAGATCTGGTCATCATGAGAATGAGGTAGAAAAGGTGGCTAGGTACTTGGCTGGTTTGAGATTTAACATACAGGATGAGTTAGTGTTAGCTAACCCTAAGAATGTGGAGGATTGTTATCAAATGGCAATCAGGATTGAAGAAAAGATGAATAGAGGACATGATAAGTCCATAAGAGGAAGAGGAGCAGCCCCTGCACAAAAGCAAACCATTGAGGGTCAAGAAGACACTGGTAAAGGACAGGGACAGTCTGATTTCAGAGGTGGATGGAAAGGTAATAGAGGAAGATTTGGAGGTGGTAGAGGTTCTACTACATTTTCAGGAAAATGTTACACCTGTGGTGAGTTTGGTCATCCATCTTTCAAATGTCCAGAAAACAAAGGTTCATCATCCAGAAATGATAGAACTAGTGACAAGAGAGTACAACTGGTACAAGAAGAGAAAGTAGAAGAAAGTGCACAGAGTTCAAACAGAGATCCTGCTAATGTTGGATATCCAGAGAGTGGAGAATCACTGATGTTAAGGAGAATTAGTTTGCAGGCATCAAAGGATATGATGCAAAGAAGAGCTCTTTTCAAGACCACATGTAAGAGTAAAGGTAAAGTATGTAAAGTTGTCATTGATACTGGTTCAACAGACAACATGGTATCTCAGGAAATGGTGGATAAACTAAATTTGGAAAGGAGTCCACATCCACACCCTTACAAGGCATCTTGGGTGAGTGATAGTCAATCACTTTTTGTCTCTGAACAGGCATATGTGGATTTCCAGATTGGAGCATATCAGGATAGAATTTTGTGTGATATTTTGCCTATGGAATGTTGTCACCTACTGTTGGGTAGACCATGGCAATTTGACAGAAGGGTACTGTATGATGGGTATGCGAATACCTACACCATCAAGAAGGATGGGAAGATTATTAAGTTGATGCCATTACAGGCAAAAGCTGCAGTACAGACGGCAGCCCAAATCATTTTAATGGGAAAGAAGGAGTATGTGCAGACGCCTAGAGGAACAGGCATAAAGGCAGTTCAGGACACTGCAAGGGAAGAAGTTGTTCAAGACAACAAGCTGAAGAATGTTTCAGTTGTGACTGACAGAGGTCAGCAGCAGGTGCAGAAACAGGTTTGCACACAGCAACCAGTTGAAAGGCATGACAAGGATGTTGTCATAGTTGGGACTATTGCTTGTCCTATAAAGATTGACAGGAAGATAGAGTTGAACATTTCAGAAGTTCAAGAGGCAGTTCAGACAGAGGTTCTGGTCAGACAATCTGACAAACACAGAGACAACCTGAGAAAGGCCTACATCAACAGGCATGAGGAGTTACTTGCCAGACAGCCAGTTACAGTTCAGAAGTCTTGGAGCAGCCAAGAGACAGCAGCAGACAAAGCTGGAACAGGGCAGAACATTGCACAGGCAAAGTGTAGAGGTGGAGGACTTCCACATACTAAACTCATGGGACATGAGTTCTTTTCTGTTGGGGAGTATGGTGCAGGAGCACCTACCTGACAGCTGGTCTTGATAAGGCAGTTAGTAGTTTTAAGTCTTGTTTATGTTTCCAAGAAGGTCTGTTAGGACCAAATGCATGTAATAAGGTCACTCTGATCATGATAAGATCATGCTGACCAGGCTTTTGCTATTTTTAGTTAGTTGGTTATAACAGCTGTCATGCTGTAGGGTCCGGTTGGCTCTCCCAGCCGCCTGGAGAGTTCCCAGCCGCTTGGAGTCGGGTCAATAGTACTCGTAGGATAATCTATTTAAGCATGAGATCGGTTGATATTGCATATACAGACAGATATCATCGATCGAGCTAGGTTGCAGAGAGTGAGACTGAGAGAGAGATTGATCATTGTATTGCATCTTTGAAATCAATAAAGATCCTGTTTCATTTTCTGTTTAATCTCCTTCGTGTAATCGATCTGCTGCTTTGGGTGGTTTCATGGATTCACTGATCCATTCCACCGGTTGACTCATCTGATCGGTGGAATGGTAATGTACAGTAGGGTAGGTTGTAGTTTGTTTTCTGTTCGCATGCAGGTGTGCAGGATCGCGGCTGAAAGATGTTGAAGACCCTAGCATGGGCATGTGCTAGGTCGAGTTGATAAGTTCGAGTTGGAAGATCACCCTGAGAGTGGATCGGGTCATCCCTGGAGGATCGGCGAAGTGAAATTTCGCTAAGTGAAGAAGTTCGTCAAAACGGCATCATCAGGATATCTTGGTGAATATCCTGTAGTCAGTTTGAGCATCATCATCCGGATAAGTGGAGGAGAGCATGATGTTTTCGAGTGCATGAAGCGCAAGTGCGTCGGGGTGATCATCATCAGGAGGAGCCGAGGAGGAGCGTATCGGCATCAGGATCATCTTTCGGGAGAGCCCATCATCCGCGTATCACGAGTAGATGCGAGAGTGAAAGTTTGTTTTTTTGACTAAGTGTTGAAGAGGTCATCAGGATGTTGGGTGACGTCATCGTCATCAGGATATGACGTCATCGTCATCAGGATATTGAGATATCCCTCTACGCGAGTTTATCCTGCCGTTGTTAAGTGCTTGGGTATCGGCAAAAGGTTGTATTAACATCATCAGGAGGTTTCGAGAGAACCGGATAAACCATATCATGATGCTGTTGCTTGTAACGTCGGCTAGCGGAGCATCGAAGGAGAGGTGCTGAAGGTGATCGTCATCAGGATATTTGGAGCAACCGGATATTGGATATCCTGCTGACGAAGGTGGTGTCGCATAACATGATGAGGCCGCTAGTGTTTGGCGCCCGATGAACAGTGCCACAGGAGGATGTTTGCGTTAGTTGAACATCATGATGATGATGTTAGGAGGAAAACGGAGGAGGTGAACAGTAGTCGGCAGGAGGATAAGTGTGATTGTCCGAAATATGATGATGATGCGGACAGTGTAAAGCGGAATATGATGATGATGGCGAAGATGATGATGATGAGGTTGGGTTGCAGACATTCATGCTATATGCGAAGGTTATAGTGAGGATGCCTCTGCATCAGGTTGATTTGTTTGTGGGTTTGTGAAAATCAAACACAAGTCTAATTTTGTGATTTGTAATTTTTTCACATCTTGGTATGACAACTTGTCTGCATAATAATCTCTAAACTCTCTCCTCTTATCTGTCCAACTAGTTATTTGCTTGCTAATTGAATCTACATTTGATAACATAGATTCAAGAGATTCAGCAAGTGTGGACCTATGCAAGGTTGAAGTGGAAGGATCTTTCTACCTTGCAATTATATCTTCAATTTTTTTTTTATTGTTTTCAATTTGCCCTATTATATTTTCTTGTGTTCCAAGGGCATGTCGAGGAATGGATGGAGGAGGTTGTTGTTCTACAGGATTTTGTGGCTTTTGAGGAGGAGGAGGAGGAGGAGATGCATTAACATTTCCTGACAATTAACGAAATATACATCAAAAAATAACTCAAACCTACCTATTTAGAAGCAAATTCAAACAAAAAAATAAATAAAACTCACTCCTTTGGCATGCTCGACGTCATGGCAGCATTTTGGCAACGAATCAACAAGATTTTGGTGTTGAATTGTCTTTTCCAAAACGCGAGCGCTTCCTAGGGTTTGCAAGCCACGGGGATAGAGGAGAAAAATAGAAATGAAATGAAATGACAAGCCTTTTATTTATTTATTTATAGTAGTTCATAACGCGCTTTCATTATAACGTGAGCGCGTTATGGTTTGGTTTTGACGAGCCTTAGGCTCGTCATTACCAACCCATAACGCGAGCGCGTTATAACGTGCTCGCGTTATGTATTTTTTTTTTTAACCATTTGGCCACTTTTTGGCCTCCCATCTTTTTGCACTTACCCATTAGCTAACCGTAAAATTAAAAAGAAACTTATCCCTAAAAGTAAAAGAAACAAGTTAAGTGAAAACATATTTCACCAAGAAAAATGAACACTTCAACTTTTACGAGTATTGATTTATGTCTTTTTAATATTGTCTCTTAAAAATTCATATTTTCCATCTATTGTTTTCACTCTATTATTTTGCAATGTTTTCACTCCATTATTTTGCATTGTTTTCACAATTACTTTTTAATCATTTAATTAGAGATGAGTCAACATGTTAAGATAGCTAATCTCATCTCATTAGATACAAGTATATTGTTAGGTAGACTTAAAATGGGAGCGCCTATTACACACAAAACTATTTTTTTTTTAAAGATAATTGAACGACACTTATTAGGAAAATGAAAAAGGGGCAGTTGATGTCTGAGTAGCCAAACAACATTTTTTTTTCTAATTTATCAGAAAAGGAGAACTTGTGTAAATGCAGATAAAGAATACAGCTTGTGTTTTGTATTACACTAGTAGTCATTTTTTTTGGATAGGCATGGTCATCTCTCTTTTTTTTTTCTTGTTTAACTAGCATTTTGGATAACGTCTATTCCAGCCAAAAAAGGGTGCAGGCGTCCACGCTATTAGAAAGCTGGGTATGTGGATTGCCATCACACGTAGCAGTATTATATATAAAGAAACACGCTACTTCATGTCCTTTAATAATAAAATATTTTCAAGTTTAAAAAGAATCTAAAATTCAAGGAAACATTATAAAACTCTTTATGAAAGGATGGGTCTAATAATTTAATTCTTTTCAGCCAACATTTAATAAAAGTAATTCTCTAATCAATGGAGCAGATAATCACTCATCTAACGAACAAGATTCTTTCCTCACTTTTGACCTAACCCTAATTCTTCTAATGCCAAAATAATACGCAGCAATAACATTTTTCTTTCCCCAAAATAATATGCACCAATAACATTTTGCTTTCCAGCTGCTCCAAGAGCTAATAGAAAAAAAATGTATTTATTGTTGAATAGGGAGAGTAAGTTTCACCAGAGGAACTCTTGGGGTGGCTAACACCGGCTAGCCTCGCTAAGGCCTCTTGCCAAAAAACCCTTAATCGAGCTGTGACCAGAAATGCATCAGTTTACAATCCCTCCCAAAAGTTTTGTTTCGATTTAGAAACCTTCATGAATGAAATTTTGGTTGATACACAACCCAGGCTTACCCCAACTAGTCATACTTTTCTAGTTTAGACTAGGGTATTTGTTTTCTTGCCCACCAAGGAATTTTGAAAGAGGTATTTAACCAATACCTTGCTGGCTTTTGACAGGCTTAAAAGGATTGTTTCCAAATACTTTTAAGGTTGTGGAGTAGAGCTCAGAATAAATCATAAAGGAAGTAAATGAAACTTATTCTACTGAGTCGTATCCGAAATGAGCTCGCGGATCAATGGAAGTTAAATGCAATTCTTAAGGCGAGCTATCAATATGATAAACATTTTATTTATTTATTTGTTTCTTTGTAAGTATATATGATATTACCATTAATGTAGTTTTCCTTTACATAGATAATTCTACAGATCTTCAAGGTCATCATAGTACTAGCTAGGTATTGGGACCAAACACAGCTTGCACAGAAATTATTAAAACTTCTCCTTATACATTAAATGAACATTAAAATTTCTTTTCTTGAAGGGATGTATGACCTCTGGACAACTCCTCACGATAGCACGTCTTCAAAAATAGTGCTCCTATTCACAACCTACAGAAAACCTACAATAGGACTAAACTTCTCTGTACAGCTAGTGGAGGCTCACCTCCTAGGGAAGTAACTGCCCACCCCTGAGCTTGGGGAAAACACATGGGGACCAGGTAGAACCAATAAACCAACACACAGTAAGATAGAAACACTTGATTTTAAAATAGTACAAACACTATTTCTCACAACACTATTACCTAGCATCACATTTACATCAAGACCACAAATGGATTCATAACCAACATTATCTTTGCACACTATTTACAACCACATTTAACCAAATGAACCTTTAACTAAAGAAATTTTATATGGGTACTCTTACCTAGGCAGATTCTACCAAGAATAGTACTAGACATTCCACTTTTCCATTCCCAACACAAACACTCTATAATTTTTAGCATAGCACTTGTAATGCAATTCATAATTACCCACTCAATATTTATTTACCCATTACTCCCTACAAGTCTAACCATTAAGAATTCAACCCAAGGTTTAATGCATACCTGAACCCTGACATAGTAGTTGGAGTAGATAGGTCCAAACCCACCACAAATTAATCTTATCCAGTAGCCAAGCACCTAGATTAAGTTTACTCTCCAAATCACATAATTTTTATTTACTCTCCAAATCACAAAATTTTTATAGTAGCTGATCCCATAGAAAAATCAGCCCTCCTTTCTCCTTAAATAAAATTTTAATAGAACTTTAAGCTCTTCCCTTGTTGAGGGCAGACACTTGTCCCTTTCTCCACACACTTGTTTCTCTCTTAATTTAAGTTTTTAACTCCCTTACACAACATAAATTTTAGATGACTCCTCCCTTTGATTTTCGCCACTCTTTTTATGGTGAAAATAAAGATTTCAAAAACTTATTATTTTTGTTAAATTTTCATTCAAAAAGGTACCTAGGCCCAAGCCCTAGTTGCTTAAGGTTGAATATTATGATTTGAGTGTCTATTTAATTATTTGTACCCTATAACAGGCTGAAGGGAAAACTTTCTTAATTTTGGGTAATTACACGCCACGAAAATCACTACACATAATGATACATATCATGACACAAAGGACAAAGTACAATACATGAACTCACATATCACAATGACATGACACAAAAGAAAAAAAATATAATGTATGACCTCACATATCACAACATAGGGGACCCAAACCTCTCTAGAGGACTTGGTCGGCTTAACTGGTTACGCACAATAGGGTTTCCATGTATTTTCCCCGTTTCCACTGGCTAACAAATACTTGCACACTCTCACTTCAACTATTAGTCATTGTCTCAATGTCATAGCCGAAACTAACAAAAATTAACATCAATCAATTATAATAACTCTATATTTCACAAAGCACAATATTACACCATGAAAGATCATAATAAATCAACTTGTAATGGATTACAATCATCATTTTCACCTGTTATTAGTCATAGCCATCATATTTAAAATATCATTTTCAAATGGAATTAAAACTTATTTTATCATCACAATCTCACCATATACATCACCTTCCTTCACTCAATAATTGAATTCATTTGCATAAATTACATGTACATAAGCTAGTTTGGTTATAGTCCAGAAACAATATCAATGTAACTTCTTGATTACACATTCCAAGTCATGAAAGGACCTTATGCATATAATTATCCTTTGTTTATATTTATTAACCAAGGTTCCTCCAAATTTCATTCACCAATATAACAC
The DNA here is from genome assembly GCA_027924645.1 of Cunninghamia lanceolata. Classification (NCBI taxonomy): domain Eukaryota; kingdom Viridiplantae; phylum Streptophyta; class Pinopsida; order Cupressales; family Cupressaceae; genus Cunninghamia; species Cunninghamia lanceolata. The sequence continues at coordinate 14,163,822 of BSBN01001271.1, forward strand.
CACTAGTTCTCCGCTAATACATCATTATACCTAGAGCCACAAGGAATGGATTACAGATTGGAGAGGTGTTTTAAGGAGTGGGTAAGGGGCCTTATAGATTGCATTGAGAACAATGCAAATACTCTACAATGTGAGAATATTAGAGATGGGTATATTTCACAATGGGAAATAAAATAATTAGTGGCCACGTCGGACCCTTTTGAAGATAATGACATTGTAGATGTCTATGATCCTTTATATTCAGTTGATTATGAACATGTATTAGATTTAGTTGTTACAGGTAAATTTTAAATTTTTAAATTAAATTTTAACTTACAATTGATTTATATTCTACCTAAGTTGAGCATGGTTTACTACATGGTGTGTACAAGAGATATTTTTGTTGTTCTTGTAGATCCTAACAATACAGAAGGTTTAGATTACTATCTACTAAGATGTACGCAACCAAAATGTAAATTGTTAGAATCAATGACAGAGGGTGATAGACAAGAGTATCGTACTAGAGTAGTGGTTGTTGAAGGCACATACTATCAAGAAACAAAGATAGATACAAATGGTATTATATTTATTGATTATATGTCATGTCAAAAGGTTCTACATTATAGTCACTTAGTTATAGCAACAAGAATAAATCTTGAAACTTTACCAAAAAGAGGACGTGTCAAACAAAGGTGGAGGTTTCCTATTGAAGATCATGAAAAGATTTTAGAGATAATAAAAAATAGAAAGGATCCAGATTATATGTACCAATAACTTTAAGCTATTTTTGTACATATATATTTTCTATGACAATATATACATGCAACATTTGGACCTAAATTTGAAAATCTTTTTATTTTATGTTGATTTCAAATAATTTCATTCAATGTGGTGATCTAGTAGCCCATGAAGCTTTCTTTTTTGTGATCTTATTTGCATATAAAGCTTTCTTAAGGTGATCTTATTTGTAGTAATTTTGTTTAATGAAGAAGTCATGCTTAAATTATTTCATCAAATGTTATTAAATCCAACAAAATTTGTAATTTTTAATTTTATTATCTAATTAAGTTTGCTTAGCACTAGATAAACTAGGTACAATGGTAGTAGATGTGTTTATTGGATCCCACCTCTATAAAACCACACAATGATTAATAATATAGTCCCATGTAGTTTAGATCTTTGTCCAAAATCCATCACATGCTCCACAATATATGTTAACACATATTTTTTATTCTAATTAGATCATTTATATGAATCATAGAATCTTCATAATTACAAATAACAAATGAATAAAAAGATAAGAAATTATAATCCTTTTTTCACAATTTATATATTTTTGACTTAGCTTGGATAAATTCAAATATGATTGTTACTTTTTCTTAATCGTCCAATTAGACCTCATCAATTAATTGTAGGGCATGTTTTATTTTCCTACATTTTGGTGGACCCCTAATTTAAAACCTATCCTAGTTCTTGGTGAATATAGGAAAATTTAAATTTGAAAACATAAATCCTAAAAAAATATGAGACATCCTAGTTAATTGAGTCAAATAAATGGCCTAGGTCTTTGGGATATCTTCTAGGAAGAATTAGAATAATAATAAAAATCATCCCTTAATACGAGTTCCTAAGTTAAATTTAATATAAAAACATTCTAGGTCCATAATAAACTCATTAGAAACTATACTTGAATTATTTAAGAATAAATACCAATGGTCATGAGGGAGAGCAAGGAAAAGACATATTTTCTATTTTTCAAGAGGGTTATATTCTTCTTGAAGAGGGTGTGGTTTTAGAGCATTGGTCAAATTTTCATTTGGAGCGTAATTAAAAAATATAATTTGAAAGGTAACTATCAATGTTCATTTGGATCCAAAATAGATATTACTCATTTATTTTTTATTTATCTTTTGAACCAAAATAGATATACCCATTTATTGTTCTAAGAGAAGGATACACTCTTCTTCTTGAATAAAGTGAACATACACATGATATATTTGGTTGTTGTAGCAATGATGCCTCATTCTTTTGATAAATATTAACATGTGTATAAAGGATTCCATTAAGATTCATATTTGGTTTAGGGAGCATAGTTTAGTTTAAGCTAAATTTTGACATTTCTCAAAGAAATGAGATTGAAGGACAATAAAATGGTGGTCATTCTGGTAGTATAAAGTTGCCAAATATGTTCATTGTGGATCTTGAGTGAGCATAACGTTTTAAAAGTAATGTATGTTACAGATTAGCTTCCAAATTAAACTATTAATGGGTGGAAGCATGAAGGGCTGTCCCACATTTTTGCCTAAGTGGGCAACTCAAATCAATATTTTTAGCTAAATTTTTATTTTTTGTCAGTTATACCAACCAAATTGTTAAGAATTTGCAAACAATATAAACTAATGATTTATAAGATTTCATGTTTAGATTTGAAATATGTATTTTAAAAAATAATTTATCTCATTTTAAAAATATTTTCTCATAAATTGTCTTTATACTTCATAATATTTTTAATGAGTAATATTTTCCACATTGCTTAAATGCAACTAAAAATAAGATCAATTCATAAGTTATTAAGCACAGATAATTAGCATTGATGTTTAGGGAACCATATTTAAGAAAAAAATTACAACATTTTTTATCTATTATTTTTTTAATTTAAATTAATTATAATTTAGATATGTATTTTCCATAACACATAACCTTTTATACATATCAAAATTATTACTTTTATTGATAGAAGACATCTATATAGGATGCTCATTTTTTATGTCAAAAAAATGCTTTTATGCTTGGTAAAAAGTCTATAATTGTTATAAAATAGAAAATAAATATAATAAATAAAATATTATAAACTATACTTTTCAAAAAGTGTATTTTGATGGACACATTCACAAAAAATCATATATTATGACAACTTTATTTTTCATAAAAATCATATATCATGAAAACTTTGTTTTATTATGGAAAACATGGCCTAAATTGGCAATTTTGTCCGACAAAAGGTGAACATGTGGGATAGGAACCACATAAGTGTCAATTAAGTAACTTTAATTAAAAGTATTTCATTTTAAATGTATCTTCAATCAAATGTCCTTCATTTCAAAGGTATCCTTAAGAAAAGGTCCTAATGAAGGTCAACATCACCCAAAGGTTAAGTGGTGAAATATAATATAACAGTTGTAAAGATCTATACATAAAAAATGTAACTTATTTGGTTACATTTTTGGTAAATTAGCCTTAGAACACATCCAAAATCCTAAGATGCAAAAGCTACTGGACAAAGCACTTGGATCATATCCTAACACATAGAACTCAAGAATTTAGAGATTACATATTGATTAAACAAAGACCAAGCCAAATTTCACAAAACAAAAAATCAAGTTGAAACCATGTAAAAAATTATCCATACCCACTCATGAAAACAACCATTGTAAAAACTTGATTATTCAACCCGCCATTCCCAACTACATTATTCAACCAAAAATAATTAAATTAACTCAATTTTTTATAGATTAAAACTGAGCAAGAATATTAAAGTTTCCCAACTCAAAACCCTAATTAGATTCAAGAATTTCTATATTACTTTATCAAAAAATGAGACCAAAAATGTTAGATTTTAATTAGAGAGATCATTAAAGAAATCATATTCAAACCATAATGTGACAAATCATAATAAGAACCGTAATATGAAACCATAATGTAAAATGTATATAATGTGAAACCATAATATAAAATGTATATACTGTAAAACATAATAAGATGAACCATAATATGAAACCATAATGTAAAATGTATATAATGTGAAGATCATGATCTAAGAACCATAATGTGACAAACAACAATATAAAATGTATAAAAAATCATGTATCTGCATGTAAAACAAGTCAAAAAGGAGGATGTCTAATATGACTATGGATATATCTCTCTCCCAATTCCTGTCTAGACCTATGTTTGGATCTCTCTTTCGATCCCTATCTTGACCCCTCTTTGTAGGGCCCCTACTTGATACCACCATTATGACAGGAAGTGATTATGCATTTTGCTACTATAGATCTATGATGAGACATTATATGGCTGGCTATCTCAGTTATCTAATCTTGGTTATGAATCTTATACTAGTTCGAGATGTATTCTTTTGATATGGATCATAGTTGATACATACTTTTATGTTTACATATCCATTTCTGACTCTATATGATGCTCGTAAGATTTTGTTTTGCACTTGGTTTTAGTGGACCATATTGCTTTTGAGATATGACAATACATGACTCCTTGGTTTATGATGTGTGAGCTCATATACCTTGTTAAGATCGATGCGACTCATTGATTCACATAGCTTGCAATTTAATGATGGAAATTTTGTCATCTCATAATATTGTGCATATATGTATATTTCTCATGCACATTGAAAATTGATTAAAGTGGTTAATGAAAGATATATTCTTATATGTTATGATTAAAATGTATATGTATATGTGTAGTACTGATGGTTAATTTCATCTTTGCTTCAGCTATTATTATTGTATTGATGATGTAACAATGAGTGTGTAGGTTGAGCTAGTGGAAAACGGGGAAAACATCCAGAGACCCGTCGTGGTTTCCTAGTAAGTTGACCTAGCCTGTATGGAAAGCCTTAGGTCCATTGTTAGTCATGCTTGTGTATTGTGTGGATGCATCTTGTCAAAAGTATCTTGTGATGAGGAATGTGACATTTTTGTTTAGGATTGTGGTTTTGTCATGTGATTTCATGTGAATCATTTTTATGTAGATGTTTATATTGTAAAAGTGTTGTATAACATCTTGTTGTGGGGGGGAGTATAATTAGTCTACTAAATTTGATGTTGAGTCTAAATTGTGCCTTTTTATTAAGGAAAAACTAAACCTTATCCTAGACCTAGGTGGACCCCTCAAATAAATGCAATGAGATTAAGAAAAAAATAAAATTTAGGCACCTTTTTAAATGCATTTTTATTTTGGACAGGAAATCATTTTTAATTGTTGAACCTAGGTTGTTGGATATTCACATGTTGCTCACCCAAGGTGACAACATGTTCACAGTAAAACACATGCTGTCCACTTGGAGAGACACGTGTTGCTTACAGGGACAAATGGAAACTGAGGATAAAAGGGGAGGTAAAAGAGTAGAAGGGGGTGATTTTGGGTTTCTATTTTTGGGTTTTTTTTTCACATACACACTATTCTGAAAAAAAAGAGGAAGAAAATTTAGAAAATAGGGAAATAGACAAAGGAAGACAGGAATTTGATAGAAAATTGGAGGAAGATAGAGAGATCTTTTTAATCAGCCCACCAAATCAGTTGAGAATTCCAGGTAGGCTAAACTCTTGTAAAAACAATTATTATGAAACTAGTATCCTTAATTTTATGGTTGCTGTGTAGAAAAGTAATAAATTATTCAATCAATGAACCAAAAGAAAATATTGATGTAAAGGCATCTATTTCGTGTGTTGCAATAAGGGGGTTTCTATGTGTTAAGCTATTGTTTATGCTTAAAATTGTCATGGTGTAGTTGGTCAAAGTGTAAATTTTCCTTATTGTACTATTCTCTGTGTGGGAAGAGTGGTTAACATACCTACAAGAAATGTTGTTGGGTAAGAGTACCCATGGATATGTTATTGTTAATAAGGGCAAGAGTGCCCTATGCAAATATTCTATTTACAAAAGGGTGAGAGCACCCCAAGCAAGGCCTTGCTGAGTAACAAGGGGTAAGAGTACCCTGATAAAAAAAATATTTAAGGGTAAGAGTACCCTGATTAAATACTCCTACAAGTTGTGACACTCCCTCTTCCCTCTATGAAGGTTCTCTTGTAGGAAACCTTCTTATGAAAATTGGTGTTTATACCTGTAAATACTTGTAATGTGACCTATGTTCTGTGTTGTTTGTTATCTTGGGAGTTTAACTTATCTCTGTGTTCAATTCCTAGGTTTCCTGGTGTTTTCCCGTAGCTGAGGAGTGGATAGCTACTATCCTAGGTTGGGAGGTGAGCTCCTATTGGTTACCAGTAGACTATACTTTTGTTATTGTCAAGCTACATGTACCTATCGAGTTGTGGAAGGAATAAAGGCAACTTGCTGCAGTTCTATGAATATACAGTAGAAAAAGAATTTTTGGACCAGATTGCTACCCCACAATACTAATCCTCTGGGTAGGTTGGGAGGCCTAAGCCAAAATTGACATTCTATAAAACTTTTCCTTTATATATATTTTTTTGAGAACCTGTGTAACAGTAAGAAATACAGAGACTTATTTGTGAAGTTTGTGAGATAATGTAATTGTTCTGAGTAAAGAAATCTAGTTGGGAAAAAGACAAGGAAAATTCTTATTTGTTATTGTTGAGGGAGGACTAAATTGTCAAATTTCTATGAAAATGAATGCAATGTGTTGCTACTATAAAGAAGACAATAGTTTAGTAAATTCTGATTGTGGCTGCTAAGGAATTATGATATATAGTTGATGCTAGATTATGGATCTATCTCTCCTTTAAAACAAAAGAAGAAAAAGAGAAATCTGTATTACAACCATTCTGTTATAGCAGCAGGTCTCTGTAAGCAAAAGACTTGTCACATAGAAAGATATAAGAACTAGAAAAAGAGAAGAACCCTCCAATTTATATTATTTTGAGTAAAAGAATATACATATATATATATATAAACTTATACTTATTTGGTTGTATACAAATGCATTATTTGAATTGGAATGTGAAAATAAATTCATCAATTCATTTAGCTTTCTTGTGCATATCTTGGAATTCTGCCTAAACTTCCTCTCATTTGAATAGGTAAATGCATTACATGTGGTCAAAGTTTCTATCCATTGGAACAATATTAATTTTGTATGTATATCCTTAAATTACTTTCTTATTAGAATAAATGACAGTGAACTTAATGAGACTGAAGCCTTTCTTACTTAAATATGACTTAGAAAATGAAAACCCCTCATTTGGGTCCCTCTAATGACATGGATTTCCTTAAAAGGATAAAGAAAAAAAAAGGAGCATATGAGGAGAGAAGGCGTCCATCCTCAGTATGTTATACACCAATGAAGGGCTAAAAAACTGTGTATTTGGGTAGGAGAGGCCTGAAAAAGGAGGTTGCAGCCTCTATTTCAAGGCGTGTACACCATTACTCTATTGCCCTACAAGAACCCAACAAAAATAGATATCAATTCAATAAATTGATGCAAGATAATTTTCAAAATAAAAATACTACACTTAAGCCCTTTTGGATGTGATACAAATCCTTGTACTCAACCTATGCATAACATGAAATCTCCTCAAAATGAATGGATCGTTAAACAACTGATAAGGCATTTAGACCCAATATAAATGCTAGGAAACCAAATAACTTGAGGGTAGACTACTGAAAAATAAAATAGGTGAGAAAATTATCTGGTAGTATAGATAGGAATGAAAGAAGAATGCTCTGAACGCCGCCTGCAAAATTGGAAAATTGTAAACAAGGAAAAAAAATAATGGTACGACAATAGTCCAATTCTTATCCTTGTTTGTGAGCTAGCCACAATGAAAACAATAGATGGAAGCTAATTTGCTGAGTATGGTGGCCATGAAGCTGCTAAGAGGGATGAGTAGGAGGTGCTCCTCTTCCAGAAGTTTCCCTCTCCCTTCCTTAAGCGATTAGGGTTTTCCCAAGGAGATATAGATGCTTTTAGGTTCCTTTATTATTCTTCCTTATTTTAATCTTTAGGGTTCCATGTGAACCACTTAATTCATGGTAGCATTATATTGTAGGTTTAGCATTCCCCTTTATATGAGGAAACCTAATACTCCTTAAATAAAAGTGAAAATGGAAGTTATATCCTTTAGATAGGCCATTCTATTCGTGATTAAGGACTTTCGATTAAGTTGTTATATAATATTTATAATATGAGTATTTCCTTTGTAATTAAATTAAGTATGAATATTGTGCTTAGAGGCAAATTATTATCATGTGACTTAGCATCTACTGCTTCATGAGTAGATTAAAAGCATCATAAGTGCGCCTAGCCATTGAGTCATTTATTTAATCTTTATTGGAATAAGAAAATATGTTTAGGTATTCTCTTTAAAATTAGTTTTCTAAAAGTTAGAGTTATTTTTACGGGTATTTTCACATGTTAATTATAATGTTTTTCTTTTACCTTGCTTCTCATTCAACACAAAATTTCCTTGTTTAGTGTTGCTATTATTGATAGGGTGTTATATGAGTATGGGTTACATAAGTATGTGTGTTCATGATCATTCATGTGGGCATGGGCTTAGTTTTGAAATGTAACAATTTGTATCCCTTTAGCTTAGCCACTACCCTAACCATACAAAAGTAGGTCCAGGACACTTACCCTAAGAAACAAAAAAAAATTAGCTTAATTCTTAGTTGTTGTGATGGTCGAGTCATTACATAGGTATGAAAGCCAAGTTCCCAACTCTAGGAGCTCTGGGAACAATTCTTTGAACTTTGTTTTAACACAATTTCACTATGACTCTAGGATGTCATTTAGAGAGGGGAGAGTCAATTCTCCCCCTAGAGCTCTAGGTGGAGCATGACTACTGGAGAGGCCAGCTGAGTCCCATCATTCTAAGAGTATCAATCAGGATAGGGGACATGATTATGGACCATAGATTCTTCAGACCTTGCAAGGCCTAATGGGGATGCTTGAGGCTAGACAACCTCCAATTGTGGAGAGACGTCAGGGAGATCAACCCAGGGTCAGTGAGCATATACTAGGGTTCCATGAGTGGAGAAGGAGTCCCCTGTATGCCACATATGCAAGAGGATGAGCCACCTTGACACACTCAGACTCAGACAACATCAGACATAGCACCGGGGGGTTCTTGAGGCACTAGAGATTAGATTTGGGAGTTGCTTTGGTTACAACCTCCTACTTTTTTAGGAGCCACCGGCGAGGTGGAGGCAGAGTCTTGGATACTCAGCTTGGAGGGTTGCTTTTAGTTGCAACCTATGACAAGCAACTTGAGGGCCATATTTTCCATTCATCAATTAAGGGGACCTACTTCTACCTGGTGGCGACATGAGGAATGAAAGCGTCACTTGTCGATAGACACGCTGACTTGGGAGACATTCTTGGAGCGCTATAGAGCACATTATATTTTTGAGGATTTTAGACAGAGGCATATTGACAAGTTTCATGATTTACAGCAGAGAGGCCTCACAATGGCCCAGTATGAGAATAGGTTTTTTGAGCTCCAGTAGTACGCAAACTATATTCAGGATGAGAAGCTACTTGTCCACCATTTCATCAGAGCCCAGAACCCTAGCATTGTAGGATTAGTGTATATGGCTGACCCTGTGGATTTTACTGATGCTATGGAGAAGGTGCTCATATATGAGGAGGTTTAGGGGAGGTCCTAGGAGGCACGAGAGCAGTTTAGAAACTACAGTTAGGGACAACCGGATTCCACCACTCCTTGAGTTTCATACCCCTCCAAGGTGGAATTCAGATCTTCTTCAGGGCCACCAAGGGCACCTCAGTGATAGCAGCAGTAGTAGAGATAGAGGCCCAAGCCATAGCAAGGTACTCAAAGCAGTCATTCTAGGCCATGGTAGCCTTAGGGACCCCCTCGAGATCAGAGGTCACATGGATAGCAGCCAGGGCCATCTCAAGGTCACCAGACTTTCAGGGGAGGATCTAGTAGTGCTTCAAGAGGTGGATCATCTTAGGTTGATAGGGATCAGTCCACCTAGGGTTATTTGAGGGGAGCTTGTTTTGTTTGTGGAGAGATTGGGCACTTAGCTAGAGAGTGCCCACAGGGGTTCGGAGTGGGTGGACTCCATATGACAAGTTCCGAGTAGACAGTAGGTGATGTGGGGAGGACCCACAAGGTTTTCGTTGTGGTTGAGAATAGCTAGGCCGATCATCAGGCCACTATTATTGAGGCACCAGGTATGATTGGTGATGCATCTATTAGTGTTCTGTTTGATTCTAGAGCATCTGATTCTTTTATATCCCCCACTATTATGGAGCGTTGTAGGGTAGTGGTATGTAGGCAAAATGATAGATGGGAGGTTTAGTTAGCGTCATGGGCTAGAGTGGTTGTGGACTTTGTGGTTAGAGATTGTCTGATATCTTTTGGGACTTTCACTACATCAGTGGATCTTTAGATTACCCCTTTGAGATCCTATGACATAGTTTTAGGCATGGACTAACTTGACACGCACCAGGCTAGGATAGACTGCAGACACAAGATGATTAAGTGTATTGATGATTGTGGCATGCTAGTGGTGTTATTGGGAGTATAGAGACCCGTATCCCTTTGTATGATATCCACTATGCAACTGAAGCGGAGCATGTGTAAGGGGTACCATATGTTCACAATTATCATTAGTGATAGATCAGAGGGACTGACAGAGATATCCTTAGATGATCACCCTATCCTTAGGGAGTTTGCAGATGTTTTTCCATTAGAGTTGACAGGGATGCCACCCCAATGTGAGGTGGACTTTCATATTGATTTGGTTCCAGGGACACAATTAGTTTCATGAGCACCTTACAGGATGACCACTCAAGAGCTCAAGATTTAGTTGGAGGAGTTGTTAGAGAAGAGCCACATCCATCCTAGTGTCTCACCTTGGGGCACACCAGTCATCTTCGTCAAGAAGAAGAATGGGTCCCTTTGCTTATGCATTGACTACAGATAGTTGAATAAGTTAATGATCAAGAATCATTACCCTTTGCCGAGGATTGATGATCTATTTGACTAGATGAGGGGAGCCAAAGTGTTCTCTAAGATTGACTTGAAGTCTAGTTATCACCAGCTAAGGGTTGTTGAGGCCGACATTCCAAACTCGGTATGGTTATTATGAGTTTACAATTATACCTTTCAGTTTGATGAATGCCCCTGTAGTATTCATGAGTTTGATAAATGGAGTATTTCACACCTTTTTGGATCACTTTGTATTGATCTTTTTGGATGACATATTGATTTACTCCCACTCAAAGGAGGAGCATGAGGATCATTTGAGGTAGGTACTGCAGTGTTTGGGGAGACTCCAGCTTTATGCCAATTTGGCTAAGTGTGCATTCTTCCAATTTGAGGTACAATATTTAGGGCACATTATATATAGTGATGGTATCTTAGTAGATCCATTGAAGGTTAGGGTGATTGTAGAGTGGCTAGCACCCACCAGTGTTACAAAGGTTAGGAGTTTTATGGGGTTGGCTGGGTATTATCGCAGATTTGTGGAAGATTTCTGTAGGATCGCTCACCCTATTACTTCCCTTCAGCATAAAGGGAAGAGATTTGAGTAGACAAAGTAGTGTGAGAGGGCATTTCAGACCCTCAAGGAGTGCCTTACTAGTGCTCCCATTTTAGCAGTACCAAACTTGACTCAAGATTTTGTGGTTTGTACAAATGCTTCATTGGATGGTATAGGTGCAGTACTTATGCAGGAGGGTCAAGTTATCGCGTATGAGTTATAGAAACTCAAGTCCCATGAATTACCCTACACATGATTTAGAGCTTGCGGCAGTAGTACATGCTCTCACTAGATGGAGACACTTTCTCCTTGAGAATCATTTTGAGCTTCATTCCGATCACTGTAGTCTTCAGTATATATTCACTCAGCCGAATTTGAATGTACGATAAAGAGGGTGGATGGATTTCTTGTGTGAGTATGATTTTGATGTACACTACATTAGAGGGAAGGAGAATGTGGTAGCAGATGCCTTGAGCAGATGACGCCATGAGATTAGAGCCATAATAGTGGGTACTGATTTGAGGTATTGTATCCTTCAACAGTTGCCAGAGGATGAGTGGTATCAGGAGATTCAGAGTGTGATGTAGTCATAGAGAGCCCTTGAGGGCAAGTATTCAAGATTTGTTCTTGAGGTAGATGGGTTGCTACGATTTAGGGGACGTATCTATGTGCCATAGAGTGGGGATGTACAAAGATTGATTCTTTTAGAGGCTCACAGAGCTCCATACATAGCACACCCGGGGGTTAGAAAGATTCATTCCAATCTTTGTCAGCTATATTACTGGTCAGGCATGCATAGAGACATCACAAAGTTTGTGGCTTGATGTCTTAAGTGCCAGAGGGTCAAGGCCGAGCACCAACACCCCGTAGGATTGTTATATCCCCATGGGATTCCAAAGTGGAAGTGAGATACTATTTCCATGGATTTTATAGTTGGTCTACCAATGTCTGCCTGATGCCATGATGCCATCATGGTGATGGTTGACAAGTTGACCAAGGTAGCCCACTTTTCACCCATTCGCACCACTTATATAACATTAGCCGTGGCAAGGGTATTCATGGATGAGATTGTTAGATTGCATGGAGTACCTCACAGAATCATTTTAGACAGGGATCCAGTGTTTACTTCTACTTTTTGGAAAACACTTCAGTGAGATTTGGGCACCCAACTCAATTTTAGTAAAACTTACTGTCCTGACATAGATGGACATATAGAGAGGGTTAATCAGGTGCTAGAGGACATGCTGAGGATGTATGTTATGGATCATTAGTCTAGGTAGGAAGAGTACTTGCACCTAGTGAGGTTCGCCTACAACAATAATTTTCATAGTTCATTGGGTATGGCACCTTATCAGGCGTTGTATGGTAGACCGTGCAGGACTCCGCTTAGTTGGGACCATTTGGAGGACAGAGTTACTATTGGGCTAGAGCTGTTACAGGATATGGAGCAATAGGTATCAGTGATACATCAAAGGTTACAGGAGGCCCAGGATCAATAGAATATGAATGCAGACCCTAAGAGAATAGATCAGAGTTTTTCAGTGGGTGACAGAGTCTTCTTGAGAGTGCAACCGCATAAGAGTCCAATCTATTATAGAAACGGCTTTAAACTAGCACCTCATTTTGTGGGCCCCTTTGAGATATTGGAGCGGATAGGACCTATAGCCTATTGTTTAGCCTTACCACCTAGCCTGTCATGCATCCACGATGTATTTCATGTTTCTATTTTGAGACATTATATCCATGATCCTTCTCATGTATTGGATTGGGCTGCTCTATAGGTAGAGGAGGACAGATAGTTGAGATTGGAGTCCATTCGTATCTTGGCTCATTGGACACTGAGCCTTCGAGGTCAAGAGCTGGACTAGGTCAGGGGCTAGTGGGATATATATGATGAGACCGTTGCCACTTGGGAGGACACTATTGCTATGAGGACTCTTTATCCTCACCTTTTTGAGGACTTTTGGGAGGAAGTCCAAGCCTAGGGGGGGAGGATGTAGGGCCCCTCCTTGACACTGCCATTATGATAGGAAGTGATTATGCATTTCAAGATACTATAGATCTATGATGAGACATTATATGGTTAGCTATCTCAGTTATCTGATCTTGGTTATGAGTCTTATACTAGTTTGAGATGTATGTTTTTGATATGGATCATAGTTGATACATACTTTTATGTTTACATATCCATTTCTGACTCTATATGATGCTCCTAAGATTTTGTCTTGCACTTGGATTTAGTGGACCATATTGCTTTTGAGATATGACAATACATGACTCCTTGGTTTACGATGTGTGAGCTCATATATCTTGTTAAGATCTATGTGACTCATTGATTCACATGGCTTGCAATTTAATGATGGAAATTTTGTTGTCTCATAATATTGTGTATATGAATATTTCTCATGTGCATTGAAAATTGATTAAATTAGTTAATGAAAGATAGATTCTTATATGTTATAATTAAAATTTATATGTATATGTGTAGTAGTGATGGTTAATTTCATCTTTGCTTCGGCTATTATTATTGTACTGACGATGTAACAATGAGCGTGTAGGTTGAGACAATGGAAAATGGGGAAAACACCCGGAGACCCATCGTGGTTTCCCAGTAAGTTGACCTAGCCTATATGGAAAGGCTTAGGTCCATTGTTAGTTATGCTTGTGTATCGTGTGGATGCATCTTGTCAAAAATATCTTGTGATGACGAATGTGACATTTTTGTTCAGGATTGTGGTTTTGTCATGTGATTTCATGTGAATCATTTTATGTAGATGTTTATATTGTAAAAGTGTTGTATAATGTCTTGTTGTGGGGGGGAGTCTAATTAGTCTACTAAATTTGATGTTCAGTCCAACTTGTTCTTTTTTATTAAGGAAAAACTAAACCTTATCCTAGACCTAGGTGGACCCCTCAAAGAAATGCAATGAGATTAAGAAAAAAATAAAATTTAGGCACCTTTTTAAATGCATTTTTATTATGGACAAGAAATCATTTTTAATTGCTAAACCTAGGCTGTTGGCAAGACACATGTTGCTCACCCAAGGTGACAACATGTTGTTCACAGTAAAACACATGTCCACTTGGAGAGATACATGTTGCCCACAAGGACATATGGAAATTGAGGGTAAAAGGGGAGGTAAAAGAGTAGAAGGGGGTGATTTTGGGTTTCTGCTTTTGGGTTTTTTTTCCACACACACACTATTCTGAAAAAAAGAGGAAGACAATTTAGAAAATAGGGGAATAGACAAAGGAAGGCAAGAATTTGATAGAAAAATGGAGGAAGATAGAGAGATCTTTGTGGAGCTTGATCAGCCCAACAAATCAGCTGGGAATTCCTAGTAGGCTAAACTCTCTTGTAAAAAAGAATTATTATGAAACTAGTGTCCTTTATTTTATGGTTGCTATGTGTAAAAGTAATAAATTATCTAATCAATGAACCAAAAGAAAATATTGATGTAAAGGCATCTATTTTGTGTGTTGTAATAAGGGGTTTTTTATGTGTTAAACTATTGTTTATGCTTAAAATTTTCATGGTGTAGTTGGTCAAAGTGTAAATTTTCCTTACTATACTATTCTGTGTGTGGGAAGAGTGGTTAACACACCTACAAGAAATGCTATTGGGTAAGAGTACCCATGGATATGTTGTTGTAAATAAGGGCAAGAGTGCCCTATGCAAATATTCTATTTACAAAAGGGTGAGTGATACATGAGCACCTTCCCTATGGTGCAGGGGTCATGTTTTGTTTATGTTTTCAATAAGGATTTTTAAGCCACATCATGTTTGTAATAAGGTTTTTTGTCAATTTGGTCACTAGACCTATGTAGACCATGTTTCGGTCAAGTTTGCTGTAATAACACAATGAAAACAAGTAGTTTTCTTGTGAGAGGAGAAACCCAATGGCTAATTGACTTTCAAAATCAGTTTGTACGATTGGGAGGGATGTAAACAAAGGTCTCAAGCCTTTTATAGGTGAGGAGTTGGATGTAATGACAGGGAATGAAGGCATGAATGAATGAAGATCTAGATTTTTGTGTGTGTTGAAACATTGTTCTTTCTGAGTATTTCTCTATAACAGTCATTCTGTACGGCCTGTACGGATAGGTGATTGCTTGAAACTGACTGGAAGTGTTCATGTATTGAAATAGCTTTCATTTGGAAGTGGTTTGGTGTCTTGAAGTGTCATAGTCAGTGACAAATTGTTCTTTTTGCAAAGATTGGTCTAAAAACCTAGAAACTAGGGTTTGGTGAATAAATGGACTATTATTCCTTTGTCCACTGAAAGCAAGATTCTCATTTTTAGTGTGATGGATGAATACAGTATTTATTTAGTGTTTTCTGTAGTTCTGGGTCAAACAATCAAGGATCCAAGGAGTTTGACATGAGTTGACTAGGCATCTCTATGTGACTAGTCATCAAAATGATAGGAGAAGTGCTGTTGTGGAGTGGCCAAATTGACAGGTGATCAAGTGTTTACAGAGGATTATAGACCCCCTTCCGTGCTGTCAAGTCTTTGTTTATGTTTCTGGTTTGGTGTCTGCGTAGTTGCAAAGTAGCAGAGGTTACCATCGGTGTAACACAACCCTCGGAGAAACTTTTTTGAAGTTACACCGATCCACGGTGTTAGGCCGATAGAAAGTGTATCAGTGAAGAACAAAGGAAGTCTCACCGAAGAAACATATATTGACGTAAGTTTCGCATCATTTCACCGAATGTATATTGCGTATGCATATCGCAAAAGCATGTTGAGAATGCATGTTGAGAATGTATGTTGAAAATGTATCTTTCGTCAGATACAAATGGTGACCGGTCGTAATGGTGAAATCAGGGTAAAGAAACTTTAGTCCACCAGTAATAGCAGGTCACACCAAGCATATACTAAGTTGATACATCAGTGCATCGGAAGGAGAGTAAAAGATCCCGCCGACAAAGTAAGTCTTGCCGACAAGTATGGTTCGAAGGTAATATCAGAGTGATCGGTGTGTATCAGCGGAGTAGTTTTCAAACTCGCCGATGGTATGTAGTCTCGCCAAAGACAAAGCATTGTGTTGAGTTGTTGAGGAAAGTTGAGAGATCGGTCAAAGAAATTGCAAGGTGGCCGACGGGGTATGTTTGGCCGATAAGAGTAGATCGCCAAGACATAGGTCACTCTCTCACCGATCAAGTTGTTGATCTGTTAACCGCTTCTACTTTGCGCTCTGCATCAGTGAGAGCACCCCAAACAAGGCCTTGCTGAGTAAAAAGGGGTAAGAGTACCCAGATAATTTTTTTTTTAAGGGTAAGAATACCCTGATTAAATACTCCTATAGGTTTCGACACTCCCTCTTCCCTAGCTCGGGGGTGGGCACCTACTATCCTAGGTTGGGAGGTGAGCTCCAACTGGCTACTAGTAGACTATACTTTTGTTGTTGTCAAGCTACAGGTCCCTATAGGGCCGTGGAAAGGATAAAGGCAGCTTGCTGCAGTTCTATGAATATATAGTAGAAAAAGAATCCTTGGACCAGTTTGCTCCCCCTCAATACTTATCCTCTGGGTAGGTTGGGAGGCCTGAGCTAGAACTGACATTCTATAAAACTTTTCCTTTATATATATTTTTTGAGAACCTGTGTAATAGTTAGAAATACAAAGACTTATTTGTGAAGTTTGTGAGACAATGTTATTGTTCTGAGTAAAGAAATCTAGTTGGGAAAAAGACAAGGAAAATTCTTATTTGTTATTGTTGAGGGAGGACTAAATTGTCAAATTTCTATGAAAATGAATGCAATGTGTTGCCACTGTAAAGAAGATAATAATTTAGTAAATTCTGATTATGGCTGCTAAGGGATTGTGATATTTAATACAGATTTCTCTTTTTCTTCTTTTGTTTTAAAGGAGAGATAGATCCACAATCTAGCATCAACAATATATATATATATATATATATATATATATATATTGTTGATGCTAGATTGTGGATCTATCTCTCCTTTAAAACAAAAGAAGAAAAAGAGAAATCTGTATTACAACCATTCTAGTATAGCTGCTAGTCTCTGTAAAGAAAAAGACCTATCATATAAAAAGATATAAGAACCATAAAAAGAGGAGAGCCCTCCTAGTTATATTATTTTGAGTAAAAGAATATATATATAAACTTAAACTTATACAACTATGTGTCTATACAAATGCATCGTTTGAATTGGAATGTGAAAAGAAATTCATTAATTCATTCAACTTTCTTGTGCATATCTTGGAATTCTACCTAAACTTCCTCTCATTTGAATAGGTAAATGCATTACATGTGGTTAAAGTTTCTGTCCATTGGAACAATAGTCATTTTTTGTGTATATCCTTAGATTACTTTCTTATTAGAATAAATGACAGTGAACTCAATGAGACTAAAGCCTTGCTTACTTAAATATGACCCAAAAAATGAAAACCCCTCATTTGGGTCCCTCTACTGACATAGTTTTCCTTAAAAGGATAAAGCAAAAAAAAGGGAGCATATGAAGAGAGAAGGCGTCCATCCTCAGTTTGTTATACACCAGTGAAGGGCTCAAAAACTACGTGTTCAGGTAGGAAAGGATTGAAAAAGGATGTTGCGGCCTCTATTTCAAGGTGTGTACACCATTACTCTATTGCTCTACAAGAACCTAATAAAAATAGATATCAGTTCAATAAATTGATGCAAGATCCTTTTCAAAATAAAAATACTACATTTAAGCGCTTTTAGATGTGATACAAATCCCTATACTCAGCCTATGTATAACATGAAACCTCCTCAAATTGAATGGATCGTTAAACAACTGATAAGGCATTTAGACCCAATATAAATGATAGGAAACCAAATAACGTGAGGGTAGAATACCGAAAAATAAAAGAGGTGAGAAAATTATCTGACAGTATAGAGAGGAATGAAAGAATAATGCTCTCAACGTTGCTTACAAAACTGGAAAATTGTAAACAACGAGGAAAAAAATAATGGTATGACAATAGTCCAATTCTTATCCTTGTCTGTGAGCTAGCCACGACAAAAAACAACAGATGGCAGCCGATTTGCTGAGTGTGGTGGCCATGAAGCTGGTGAGAGGGATGAGCAGGAGGTGCTCCTCTTCCAAAAATTTCCCTCTCCCTTCCTTAAGAGATTAGGGTTTTCCCAAGGAGATATAGATGCTTTTACATTTTTTTATTTTTCTTCCTTATTTTAATCTTTAGGGTTCCATGTGAACCACTAAATTCATGGTAGCATTATATTGTAGGTTTAGTGTTCCCCTTCATATGAGGAAACCTAATGCTCAAATAAAAGAGAAAATGGAAGTTATATCCCTTAGATAGGCCATTCTATTTGTGATTAAGGACTTTCGATTAAGTCGTTATATAATATTTATAATATGAGCATTTCCTCTGTAATTAAATTAAGTATGAATAATGTGCTTAGGGGCAAATTATTATCATGTGACTTAGCATCTACTGCTTCATGAGTAGATTAAAAGCATCATAAGTGCACCTAGCCATTGAGTCATTTATTTAATCTTTATTGGAATAAGAAAATGTGTTGGGTTATTCTCTTTAAAATTAGTTTTCTAAAAGTTAGAGTTGTTTTTACAGGTATTTTCACATGTTAATTATAATGTTTTTCTTTTACCTTGCTTCTTGTTCAACACAAAATTTCCTTGTTTAGTGCTGCTATTATCGATATGATGTTATATGAGTATGGGTTACATAAGTATGTGTGTTCATGATCATTTATGTGGGCATGGGCTTAGTTTCAGAATGTAACATTTTGTATCCCTTTAGCCTAGCCACTACCCTGACCATATAAAAGTAGCTCCAGGACACTTACCCTAAGCATCATCAATTTTTTTTAGCTTAATTATTAGTTGTTTCAAGATGGTTGAGTCGTTACACTCTCTCGATCCCTATCTCAATCCCTATCTTGATCTGCCTCCCTGCATAAGAAAGTATATAATTTATTTTAATGTACATGTGTATATGTAAAGTCATCTTAAGTTTTGTACTTTTAATGTCTGAATTTATCAAGTAATTTAAATGTTATAAATGTACCTCAAATCTACCATGCATAGGATCAGCCTCATGTTCCAAATCTCCAAAGCGTGACAAATCCTCGTATTGCTAGAAATTTTTAAATATAAGATTTTAATGAAGAGTGAGAACTACTTTAAAGTCAATTTTATTTAATATACATGTGAATTTTTAGATCATAAAATATATAAATTATTCAAGTACCTATGTTGCATCCTAGAGTACTCTACCAATCCCACCAATGTCACAAGAATATATGGTCACATTAGAGACAATTATATTACGTAAATGACCAATGTCAAAGAGAAGTATTCTGTATGTTTCATGTACATCAGGTGCAGTAACCTCAACCTAATGTTATGCAGGGGCTGTAGGCTAGTCTAGAATATGTTGGTCCTGTGAAGCCACACACCCCAACTCGGCTATCTACCATAATGTCATCTAATATGAGTCGGTACAACATCTAAATGAATCCCATACTCCTCACTGATAAAGTGGTATGCTGATAGTAAATCAATGATGGAAGCTGAACACACATTACGCATAGTGGCATCACTCATTTGGGCCACATCTGATAGTGATGGTAGCTCTGTACAAATGTAGGGATCATAATTGGTAGATGCAACCTTAGTAGGAGGAAGGCTAATCCATGGACCTAATAAGTATCTACCTACACAATCAAATGACATTTGATCGACCTAAGTAGCAATTGTGGCAATACTATCAAAAAGGTCAGATCTAGTAGGTGCTACTGTTGCACCTCTTGTTGCTACTAGTTCCAAACATTTTGGAACAACCAAAAGGTTTGGACCATCTAATGCCCTCTTGTTGATGGGTGGTGGCAAATATGCATGTCTATATTGAGGTTTGTCAACAAACCTCCCTTTGCCCTGTCCAACATGTGCAGGAATAGATGTGTAATCCACATCTAACCCTAAATGGAACTCAGCATATAATTGTTTGCAAAAATAAAGTGGCAACTCATCATTATGAGGCCATCTATGATTGGTTACCAACCATATGGGATATATAAATGAAGCAACAAGCTCATCTGTACACCTAGTAGCAATATATTCTCTAATAATTCTCATCCCATATAATGAGGGAACATGCTACGTACATTATGTAGTGAAACTCTCTGAGAAACAGATTGAATTTTATCAGTGCCAATAACACTCTTGGCAAGGGACCTATAAAATTCTTCAATGCTGGCATCATCATATGGATTGTATGATCGAATCGTGTCAATCATACGTGTAATCTCTAGCTGAATATTAACTAATATATCTTTATTAGCCAAATTAGGGGAGTTTTGTATTGTTTGGTCCAAACATCTCAAAGCATTCTCTAATCTCCTAATGCTATCATTATAAAAATTAGACCTAGCCTGAGCTTCCCCCTGAGATTGAGTGGAATGATGTGAACCCTGATCATCAGCGATATTTATTTAAATACAGATATATGCATTTAATTAAAACAAAAAAAATAAATTACAAATATGTACTTATTTTATTTCAATAAAAGTAAGTATGCAATAACCATTTTTCTAGTAAGATGCTCCATAGGAAATTACAAAGTATAGGAAATATGTGAATTGAGTAGATTTTGTCATGAAGTAAAAATAAGAACAATTTTAAGTTGATTCAACTATCTATAAAAAAGAGGGAGAAAGGGAGAGAATAGGATTATGAAATTTTACTTATAAAAAAGTGGTACTAAAATATCCTAATGAAACATTCACATGTAAAAGTAATGTAAGCATATAAATACATAAATCATGTATCTAAGTAATGTGTCATATGTAGCATCATGTGATACGAAGGTATAACATATCAAATAATAATTGAGAAAGAATATGGACTAGATCTAATTGTCAATGTGTATACATTTTTCTTAAGTATAGGAAAATATAAAAATGCAAGGTATCTCTAAATTCCAAATAACAATCATACAAGTGTGTATAGTATAGGAAAGAGGCATTTACCCAATGTGGCTCTAGGAATGTGATAAGGCATGTGGTCAAATAATGGTATATGTAACTAAGGTATTTCATCCCCAAATTAAAGATAGAGATCTAAAATTATGATAGAGAAATGAAAGGGCATGCACCATAATAATATATAAGCAACAAGAATAGGAACATAGGTTCAAACTATGCATAAGATAAATGATTATTCATTTAAAAGATAGAATAGACATCATAAAATTTTGATTAAGGTATGGAAAGGATTATAATAATGTGATAAGAATTATAATTTTTACACTACATAAGCATATGAAAACAAATACAAATCCATGTTAATAGGTTTAAATCAATATGATATGTATTATGGAGCAACGAAGATATAAGTTATATCTATGTTGGACACATGATAAGCTTTCATCCCATGTGTAAAGATTCTTTGAGTGACATTCATAGAATATGCACAATAATTTAATATATGATATGTTTTCATTTAGTTGTAGATGGAATGATGTAGAATATTTGTTTTGTTTCTCATGGACCATATTTTTGACAAAAAATACTTTTTTCTTTATCTGAAATAATAGTTTGTGTTAGGAAAAAATGACCCACACATCTCTAAAGAAGACATCACAATTTTCTTCTATAGAGGCCCCTTTCTTTATAAGTATCATGATTGTATCTTTAAAAACCTCTTGACTACAACACATTCACAATTGTAATGATGCTTGATAATGGTAATCCCTAAAATAAAATGTGTGAAGAGGATGAAGGCATGTATACAATTTAGGAAGAGTGTGTCAACAACTTATGATCAACAATGAATAATAATGGTTTAATATGTGCAATAATTATCCATATGAAGGGGCCCTATGATCTTGTTACCTTTTTCTTAATCATCCAATTAGACCTCATCAATTAATTGTAGGGCATGTTTTATTTTCCTACATTTTGGTGGACCCCTAATTTAAAACCTATCCTAGTTCTTGACTCTAGGATTTCATATTCTATATTTTTTAATTTCAATATATATTTTTTTGTTCAATTCACTTCTTTTTTAGATTTGAAATTTAATTTATTTCATTATCTTAACTATTCATTTCATCAATCTTTCATACTAATATTTGTTTGTTGAAGAACCTACAAAGGTTTCATCTTCCCATTAAGCATAGCCCAAGACATAAAGGTTCACATCATTAAAAATCTAAATTTTTATGGGTGACATAATTAAAAATCTAAATTTGTATTGGTGTCTTAACGAAGAAGAGTTTGATCATGAAACAAGTAACATATCTTTGATCATTGCTGGGGGTAGACTAGATAGGCAAATCATCTCAAGGCAAATGATGCGCTAATAGAGGTTTCTCTTGTGCTCAAACTTTGTTAATGCTATGAATTTTTGCATTACTTTTTCCAACTCAACCAATCCATATCTATAGGTTTCTATCATCCTAGACTATATTTATGGGAAATGTTTGTTTCTTAAACAAGACCAAACTTGCAGATTGCTCCCCCTAATTCAAAGTGTTTATTTATTTTCAAATTTCTTTCAAATAATGTGTATGTTACCCATTATCTTGTATGCCAAAACAATTTAAATTGGGATATGTGGATCTTTTATATAAGGATAAAACTAATGTATTTATTTTAACAAATGGATTAATCTAATCCAAGCATTAGAGTTTCACTTGTATTGTATTTGAAACTACATACATATATAACACACAATTGACTTATTTTCTAGAACCCCCTTTTTTTTTTCTTGGAATGTATTCAAATTTATTTATCAACAATGAGGATCGACTAGTTATTAAATATGTTTCCACTCTTTTTCTCTAAAATAACAATCTCTATATACACCAAAATGGGAACACTAAAAAGTAGCATGGGCGCACATGGCCTCTTGAGATTGGGTTAGAGAAAGCTACTAAGGTTTTCTTAGAATCTCAAACAAGATACCCATCTTACCAAATATCAAAGGATAAATAAGATATGTTTTTAAAGGAGAACTCTCAATGAGACCCTATTATGTCCAAGAAATTCACATGGTAGAGCAATGAGTTGATTTGACATATTTGGACAACAAGTTGATAGATTTTGCAATATTGTCATGTTATCTAAAAATGTTGAAAATTTGTTTATTAAGATTTTCTTGGAACTATTTCTAAGAATTTTATTGATTGTTCATAATGTAAATTATTGCATAGTATAGACCAAATATAAAAGGATAAATAAGATATATTTTTAAAGAAGAACTCTCAATGAGACCCTATGATGGCCAAGAAATTCACTTGGTAGAGAAATGAGCTGATTTGACATATTTGGACAACAAGTTGATAGATTTTGCAATATTGTCATGTTATCTAAAAATGTTAAGAATTTGTTTATTAAGATTTTCTTGGAACTATTTCTAATAATTTTAATGATTGTTCATTTTTGCATAGTATATTTTGTTTGAATGTTGTGAGCTTATAGACATTGAATTCCTTCAAGTTGTTTGTAGTGTTTAGTGTGTAAGGTCAATTTTTATTGCAATGGTCAAATTAATTGATTTTTTTTAAGATATCTCTCATATAAACAATCCTTTAGAGGAGAAGAATAAAGTTGAGATCATGAAAGGATCTTCTTTGTTATTTGATAAATAAATGTGCATATGCTAAAACAAATTTGTGTTGTATTATTGTCAAGTTGTTTGAATTAATTTCCAATGTTTCTATAAATAAAATGGGATGCCAAGACAACACAAACACATGACCAAAGTGACAAAGACCAAATCCTAATCCAATGATAAAGTTTATGAAAATGATGTTTTAAGATAAAAATAGGGACATGAATAGAGAGACATGTACATGCAATCTTTCCTTAACTTATTTTCTGGTTTTCAATAAATTAAAGACACATGGTCTTTTATCTTCTTCAACGATGCCATTTTTAAACAGGATGGAATAAGCTTACTGAGAAGCCATGACAAATATGGTGCCCAATTGACATGATGAAATTAACCTTAGACTATCAAATGGCCTACTATATCTATTTTAAGTTTTGTTCCTCAAATTGCAAACCTCAAAACTTTATTCTGAAATACCCAAGTTCTGTATAATATTTGGTTCAAATTTTTATTCTGAAAGGCATAACACTGAATTTTAATTTAATATCAAATTTTAAGCTAAGATATCTAAAAAAAATAGAGTTGGAAGTTTGCTATACTAACTAGAGCTACTTGTACAATTAGCTGTGAGAATTTCCTCATTATTAGTACCCTTTTATTCTGAACCTATGCAATTTGCTAAGTCAAGGGTTTTGATTTTCTTAAACTTTTCTATCAAGGGATTTATGGCAGTGCTTTTACTTTGAAGCATTTCTTCTTCTAAAAACTTGTTGTGGATATTCCTTAAGGACTTGTACTCTTAATCAAAAGTCATGGACATCTTTATCAAAAACATAGTACTTATCAGATTAGAAAACAAAGACAAATAGAACAAGAACTGTAGCAAGCTTCAAGGTCCAACTGTTGATCATATAGAGTCCCTAGAAATGGCATGTAAAACTATGTGTAAAGAAGAAAAAACATGTCAAATCATATCTACACAAGCACATTTGGAAAATAAATATGTCTGTTAGTATCAAATAAAATAGATACAACTATAATAATAAGTGACTTAATCTCCCATGAAACTAACAATTGTAAGAGTTGGCTAGATAGTAGTCACCCAAGATCTAGGACTTCATGAAAGCACAAGAGAGACAAGATGAGAGAATAATAATCTATTCTATCAATGAATCCAAAATTGTGTATGTTGTATATTACAATGCTTGAAGAGCCTTTCTTATAAAGACATGGTGAGAGATATAAAGGTGGAGTGAAAGGTGGAGAGTGTCCTACAACATGTGACAATTACAGGATACCAACTAATTACACATATGGAGGATAAGACACCTCACTCCAACTGTCAGCAACTCAACACACAACTAGACTCCTAGAAAACTCACTAAGTCAACTTAACATGTGAATGTGTGAGAATATTATTTAATAAATAGTTAAATAATATGAATTATCCTCACACTAAGGGAAATTAACTAGTTATCAAATGTCCCTATTCACACTAACACCCCCCTTAAGTGCAACTTAGGGAGAAGCTGACTAATACAAGATGAAAAGATGGATGATGGGTCCTAGCTACTAGGACATGTTAGGTACCCATGTACAAAGAAGTCTCAAGTGGAGTAAAGGAGAAAACCTCATGGGAAAAAATTCCTCTCCAAAAGTGAGAATGCATGAAAACATGTACAAGTGATGAATGATGGAAGAATCAAGACGCACCAAATACAACATCCATCACATATATACAATCAATAACCCCTCCATAAAAGGGAAAGAGTGAGATCAGATGTCCCCCCCATAATGAAGAAGCTCTTGCACCAATGGTGAATTCTAGAAGAAGAAGACCAAAGAGGATCCAAAACCTGCAAACAACATGTCTTTCCTTGGGAAGAAACCAATCCACTAGTGCATGAAGAAACTCCAACTCCAAACCAAGAGATGAGGAGGGAAGTCTAATGAAATATGATGTCTCTGAAAGCTGATCATGTGTCTCCATGTGAATGCTGAATGATACCACAATCAAGTCAAGAGTCTTAGGCCTCATTGATGAAAGTGAAAATCTAGGATCAAGTGGAAACTAAAAATCATCAACCTCCGAAGACAATGATGCATTGATATAACAGTTGTGCTATGACTGTCATCAAAGAAGAGAGAGAACCCCTCAAATGTGTCCTCCAAATCATCAATGTGTGACTCATTAAACAAGTCTAAAATACCTGTCAAATACTCATCCCACAAAGCTATGTCTGAAATACAAGAAGTATCCTACTGAACTAAAGTACTGAACTTTGAAGAAGTAGGAGGTGGAGAATATGGAAGTGTAGCACAAGTCTCAGGAACCGATGAAGAGGAAAGAATACTAAGGTTCAAGTGACCAAACTTCTCCTCAGAAATATGATTCACACTGGGAGTGTGAATGTTAGCTAAAGGATCTGAATCATCATCCAGAGAGAAACCATGAAAGGTATATAACTAACATGTATGATCAACCACCCCAGTAGCAATAATCTCTGTGGTTTCCAAGTCTCTAATAATATCCAACTCAGGTGTGAACTCCACTATCTTCCCTGTGCCACTATGAGTAATTTGATATATGGAAAGAAGATTATTGGTCAAAGAAGGCACACAAAGTACATCATTGAAAGTACCTTCACCAATATTAATGGTTCCCTTCCCAATTACATTCATGTATGTATTATTACTCATCAAGATAGGTGGCATATCACATGGCTCAAATGAAGAAAACATATCCCTAGAAGAAGCAATATAATGAGAAGCACCTGAATCAAGAAGTCATTTACCTAAAGTAGAACTTGTACTTGCACAAAGTGCTTTACCTTTATGTTTAGGTTCCTTAGCTTTCTTTGCATGAGATTCAGAAAGTACTGGCTATGTAGATGATGAAGGAGTAGAAGAGGAATCAGGAGATGAAAGTTTGTTCTTTTGAACAAGTTGCATCAACATGTCAATTTGTTTCTTAAAACAAGTATGTTCATCATGCCTTGATTTCTTACAATAACCACATGTAGGCATCTCCTTCTTAGGTGAATTTTTTGCTTGATCTTTTTGTGGATCTTTCTTAGCTTTCTTTTGTTTCTTGTTAGAAGAACTTGATGCTTTCTGTTCATTAGGTTGTGCAACCACCAAAGCATGATTATGTGATGGCTTAATGATACCCATAGAAATAAGCTTCTGTTGCTCATGCACCAACATCTCAAAAAAGGATGCAAATGAAGGCATTGTGAAAGCAAATCCCATAGTCAACCTATGAGTGTGAAAGCTAGAAGCAAAAGTTGCATATTTAGGATTGAGTTTATTCAACACATTGTAGATCACCTGGATGTCCTTTTTCTCAATACCACATGCTTTACATTGTGGTCTTAGATCATTAACCTTAGTTATGTAATCCTAGATATTGCTAAAGTTCTTAGGATCAAGGCTCATGAATTCATTATCAATTTGATAGCCTTTAACTTCATCTTTTGTACCATACAATGTTTTCAATTTATCCCAAGCATCATGTGAATTTGTACATGCCTCAATTTGAAACAAGGGATCTGAGGAAATGAAACTATGAAGACATCCAAGAGCTTTAGTATTCTTTATCATTGATTTTATCTTTTCCTTATCATCTGTGGGTTCAGGTATCTTTTTTTCAACATATAAAGAATGTCCAAGATCCATTAGAGCATTCCATGCATTTTGACTCCAAGTTGCATAGTTATATGGTGTTAACAATGGAACCCTTGATTTATCCATGATGTAGAGGAAAAGTAGAGCACAAGTAGCTATATCAAAGCACAAATTGAATCAACACTATAATTGAAGCCCCCCAAACCAAAACGACCACTAATTTCAACTCTTTTTCCAACCAATGAGTGATAAGTACCCAAAGTGCCTCCAACTCAAACTCTGTTGTCTAAATAAAAATATAGAAAACATGCATGCATAGAACTATAGAACACAGTATTAGCTTTCTAACGCCTGTAAGAAGTTGAAAATTTGATGAAGTGGACGAAAGTTGTGAGCTTGGGAGTGAAAAATGGAAGTTTTGACTTCAAACTACTGTATCTAGTACTTGTAGAAAAATATCAAAAAAATATCTACTCTAGTGCGAAGTGCTTAGAACTAGCTTTTCGATGATATCTTGTTTTCTAATTTTTGATACCATGGTGAAAAGTTATGGTTCTCAAAAAAAAATTACCCTATTAGGGTTAGAAAGGAGCCAAAGGTGGGCCCTGCTGATGCAGTGATGATGTCAGCAATAGAATATTCTAGGAATATTCCCTTTCGCTAGTAAAAGCCCCCTTAGAAAAGAAAAAAAGTTAGAAAATAGCCTGTATATAAAAACTACTTGCAGAACTGTCGAAGAGGTATGCTGGGTTTTAGAAAAAGAACCTAGCAGATTGTTGTAGGTGGTTTAGCTGGCGAAAATGGTTTTACCACCAGTTTTTGGTTTGAATACACTTGGGAAGGGTTGTCAGAGATAAGGAATATGTCGATAGAAATAACTAACAAGTTTAAAATTTTTATGTTGTAGATTCAAACATCGTTGGTATTTTATGCCAGATTAGTGTTTGGCCACCAATGACATGAAATCCACTGGAACTTGTTTAGATGGAGCAAGTTAGAATCGGTCGATGAAAGATTGAAAGTCGGAGAGATGGAACTACTAGCAAGCAGTTTGCAGCCCCCCTCTGAAGTTGATGGTTTGAAATTAATCATCGTGAGATTTCAATGGCTGTTGGAATATATAATGGCTGTTAGGAAATTGAAATGGAAGCTGAGCACAAAGATTTTTTTGACTAATTGAAGCTACTAGGATTTGTAAGACCAACAGAAGAATATGGCAGGGCCTGCGCCTATTTACTTTGCAAACACTTGCAGATCATAGGTGGTACCTAACAGGGTACGATGTACAAAATCTGCAGAAATTTTTTTAAACCAACGAACTAACCTTTGATCCATCGTATATTAATGCCAATTGAGGAGATTCTCTTGTGCAAGAACTACAACGATTAGATACTAAAATATTCTGTTGATGTAAAGAATATTCTCTACAACAATTTTGTACGGCCGGGAGGTAAAAATTTTTTGCCTTTTGGTCCAACTGCTCTGATTTGAACGATTTTATAGTTGATCTATAGGTTTTGACACCTTTCAAACACAATGGTAGGGTCAATTTTTGCCCAAACTACTCCAAAATTGTAGATTCCACCCAGATCAGGTACCCATTGTCTAGATTGAAACCCTCATAGATTTAGCATACAGTGTCTAATTTTGACGAAACAAAAGCCAATCTTGACTATCTCAAACCTCCTGAATGCAATGGTGACCTCATATTTGCAGCAGCATGCTACAAAATAAAGCTGCAATAGAAGGCTACAAAGAGGATACCCTCACAAAACTAGTATTTCCATCAAGTCTTTTTGATTCTCCAGGTCATCATTCAATGCAAGAGAAGAGCATACTCAACTATCAAGATCCACCATGAATTTGCATTCAATCTCTCAACAATTTGGCTAACAAGAAGAGATTCCACCTAGAGAGCTCTGATACCATGTAAGAGTTGGCTAGCTAGGAGCCACCCAAGATCTAGGACTTCATGAAAGCAAAAGAGAGACAAGATGAGAGAATAATAATCTATTCTATGAATGAATGCAAAATTGTGTATGTTGTATATTACAATGCTTGAAGAGCCTTGCTTATAAAGACAAGGTGAGAGCTATAAAGGTGGAGCGAAAGGTGGAGAGTTTCCTACAACATATGACAATTAGAGGATACCAACTAATTACACATATGGAGGATAAGACACCTCACTCCAACTATCAACAACTCAACACACAACTAGCCTCCTAGAAAACTCACTAAGTCAACTTAACATGTGAATGTGTGAGAATATTATTTAACTAATAAATAGTTAAATAATATGAATTATCCTCACACAAAGGGAAATTAACTAGTTATCAAATGTCCCTATTCACACTAACAACAATATCAGACTCACTATTCAACATTCTAAAGTCCAAATATCAGATGAAGTCATGAATTCTAAGACAAACAAATATATTGATCCAAAGATGGATAAGGCTACAAAATCAACAAACAATAACCAATTTCAGTAAATATTTACAAATTTGAGAGAATAAGCTTCCAGTCATAATAAAGCATCAAGAAAAGATGTAGATGTTATGGCTTATATCCAAGACAACAAATTTATAATTTCCAATCAAAGAACATAATTAGAAAAATGAAGTTTAATATGATCACTCCAAGTTTTGCAATTTGGAAAGTTCTGAAGGACACAGATATGGGCATTCCTAGGACATCATGGGGATGGTCAAAATATAATCAAGGAAGGTTCACTAGCACATAAACTTGAGAACATAAGTTTGTAGTATGAAATTGCAACCTATTTTTTCCTTTTAAGAAGGTTTAGATGCCTCCAAAGTTCAAAGTATATTAAAAATATAACTATTAGAATTGGTCTAGTTATCAAGTACCATATCATTTCAAAGTTTTTCTAAACATTTGGGAATAATTAATGTGTTTGAATTCACTAAATCATTGAAGTTAAATTAGAACACCGAGTATTGTTGTCCATACTCGAGAGCATAATGTTGAGATGAATTCAAACTTGGTGGTAAACCAGTTAAAAAAAGAGAGGAAAAATGTTACTCGGTCAAGTCTATGAGTCAAGGTTGCAGACTCACTAAGGTTGACTCAGACTTGGATCTAAAAAAACATAGTACTTGTGGACCACTCCCACAAATTCAAGTATCATATATTGCATTGAAAATGCAAAGGTGATTACTAAGTTCAATCAACATACTAAGCCAAGGATTAGGAAACTTAAGGTATGTTCAAACACAGATTTTTTACATTGAAAGACACAAGAATTACGGTGGCAATAAGTAGGGCCTATGAGAAAATTAGAGAGGAGGCATTTCACATGGGTCAAGAAACTCTGCAGAGTATGTGAGGAGACTCATCAAGCACCTATCCTATGAATGGATAGACATAGTTGATGAAGAGGGGGTCAAGCCCACTAAATGGGTGATGCATATGATAGAGTAATAAGGGTTAACAATCCAATGTTAAGACCTTCAAAGAAACCCTTGCATCACATAAAGTAGCACAAGGCTAAGCAATGGGCATGGGGGAGGCAGGATGTTTGTCGAAACCTATGAACTAGAAACTCACACAAAACCCTAACTTAACAAATAGTTATTCACACAAAACCCTAACATGTAACATACAAAAAAATAAACAAAAGCACTACAAAACATTACCTTAGCTAACAAAAACAAAAGTTTTCAAAGATAAAAATGGTGCAAGAAGGAATGCAGAATGAAGATTACCTAGGGTCCGATAGAAATTTGTAGGCCCTACCATTGCTCGAGCAGTCTTTGATCGTGCAACAAATTCACCCAAATTTGCAAAATACCTGTGCCAATTTTTATTTTCAATATTTGTGATATTCGGTCAAAAAGGTTTCGACTGAAACCTTTTTGACTAAATATGTGTGGACACATCAGAGCCAAGTAGCAGCTATGTGGTTTCGGCCAAAACCCACTCGGTCGAATCATTTTCACCTAAAAATTTTTGGCCTGAAAATATTTAGTTGGCCCAAAGTGTGACATAGGTTTGTGCTTTTACCCATGTCTTTGTACCATTATTTCATTTCTCAAGATTGAAAAATTGTTAATCAATGTTTGGGAGGCCCTCTTTTTTTCTAGATTCTAGTAGATTGTGTTGGCAATGCACCTAAATAACCCTATGCAATTGAGTATAGTCAGAGTTTCACATCTATGTTTCCTTTTGATATCAAACATGAGATAATCGTAAGTTTGATTCAAATGGGGACCTTGCATCCAAGATTTAATTGGCATGTTTCTATTGTTCCCCCTAGATGTACTTGTCTCCTTATATATTTGAGTTGATCAAAACAAGTCAATATGGCACACAAAGGGCAAATGTGAGATGCTTATACACTAGATAGTTCACCAAGTATTTCAGGTCCATCTGCTAAACTCTTTCAACTCTAGAGATGGCTATATGTTTCATGCAAACCTAGATTTTTCATTAATCAAAATCTAATCATGGCCTTGCATCTAAGTGTCATGCATTTTTATATGTAGGGAACCTTGTAGACTTGATTCTTTTATTTATTATAATTTGGTGACAGATCTCACATCTGAAGCCAAGATCTTCTAGCTCTACTAGGTCCATAAAAGTTGGTGGACCTAAAGTATTTCTCTATTAGAATTTTGTCATGATCTCACATCTGATATAATTATTTATTTTCTTCTAGTGCTCAATAAACTCCCAATGTATTATGCAAAGCAATTTAGTGGTTTGTCTCAAGTCTGTGACTATTAAGATTTTGACATTTGGTTGATTCTACAACTGTTGTGTGGAGTTCTTTAATTGGGGTGTTCATGGTTTCAATTTTGAGCCTAGCGAGACAAGTGAAGAACGCATAATAAGTTAAACTTAATCTCCTTTATCCTTTTGTATACACAATCAATATCACATCAATATTCTAGGCATATTGCATGACTTTTGTGATTATCTTTCTACATGTCATTAAATCAGCTTATCCAAGGGTTTAACCAAAGGAGAACATTCATTATCCAATTAACTCCTAAGAGGAACCTTCTGCAACAATATAATGAAAAATGCACGAAATAACAGAAATAGCAGAAACATAGAAGGAATTTATTGATCGCAGGCCACTTCGAGGGGGCAACCTCCTTTGAGCAATCTCAATACAATAATTCATGGATTCCTTCATTGGCCTCAACACGTACTTGTATACTAAGTCTAATCTAAACAACTATTACTCCCCATGAATGTGGGATAATACAATATATTCATGGGATGACTTACAAAGTATATGCGTCCAACATCAATATACTAACAAAGTAAAGAGAAGGGCTAAACACGGGTTCCTAACATCCCCTCCCTCTTAGAAAAGCTTTGTCCTCAAAGCTTAAGATGTGGAAATTATTGTTGAATCTGAAGGAGTGGTTCCCATGTAGCATCCTTTGGTTGCATTTCATACCACTAAATTAATACCTCTGTGATGGCTTGATAGCGAAGCTGACGAGTGTGCCTATTGAGGATTTCCTCCGGCTCCAAAATGATGGATCCTTCGTTATCCAGTTCTGGTAAACTAGTTTGTGCTCTGATGTTGGTGCCAAGAACTTTCTTTAGACAAGAGACATGAAATACTGGATGAACGCGGGAAGGAGGAAGCTCTAATTTATAAGCAACTGACCCAATCTTCTAAAGAACCTTATATGACCCATAGAACTTTGGAGCTAGCTTATGACGCCCTTTGAGTTTTAGGGAGGATTGCTTGTATGGCTATAGACAAAGAAAAACCATATCACCTACTTGAAAAGTGCACTCAGAATGGTGTTGGTCAGCATGTTGTTTTATTCAATTTCTTGCCATGTGAAGATTGTCCTACAAAATGTGAAGAATCTGATCTTAGGTTCGGAGAACCGTGTCAACTGCCTAAACTGGTGAACTGTTGGGGGTGTATGGAAGGAGCACTGACAGTGCCTGACCATAGATTGCTTTATATGTAGTCATTTTAGATGCAGTGTGGTAGGAGGTATTGTGCCACCATTTAGCGAGAGGGAGCCATTTTGCCCACTGATGCTGTTGTTCTGAGGTGAAACAACGAAGATAAGTTTCCAAACATTTGTTGATAACTTTAGTCTGACCATCTGTTTGTGGGTGATATGCTGAACTCATCTTCAGTTTGGTGCCAGTGTGGCGAAATAGTTCTATCCAAAAATGACTGGTGAAAGTTACATCACGATCTAAGAGAATGGAAGAAGGGATTCCATGAAGATAGAAGATCTGGTCCATGAAAATTTGTGTGACTGAGGAGGCTGTATAGGGATGGCTGAGGGCACAAAAATGACTATATTTGGAGAGGCGATCAACCATAACCAAGATCATTGTCTCCCCTCAAGATTTAGGGAGCCCCTCAATGAAATCCATAGAAATATTTGTCCAAATCCGTGTAGGGATGGGCAAGGGTTCGAGCAATCTAGGGAGTGTCATTTCACCCTTCTTGCGCTAACAGGTAGCACATTCAACCACCATCTATTGAATTGCCCTTTTCATTCCCTTCGAAAAGAAGTTACGTCGTGCCTGCTCATAAGTTTTGAGGAACCCAGAGTGCCCTGCCAATGGAGAAGCATGGAGTTCATAGAAGACAGCCTATTGAAGATCTGTGCTCTGGGAAAGCACCAGACGACCCTTGTATCTCATAGAAGCACCATCCCAAGAGTAATGCAGTACAACAGAAGGGTTATTAGCCAACTATTGGATGATTTGAGATAATGAAGAGTCATTGACATAGCCCTACTGGATAGATTCCAACCAATTTAGAATAGGCATAGAAATAGTTGAAAGAGAAGCTTGGTCATCAAATGTGCGAGAAAGGGCATCCACCACAATATTGTCCTTACCCTTCTTGTAAGTGATCTCATAGTCATAAGCCATGAGTTTGCTAACCCATTTATGTTGTGTTGGTGAGGAGACCCATTGTTCCAAGAAATATTTTAGACTTTGGTGATCAATCTTGATGTAGAAATGATTAGCTAATAGGTATAGCCGCCACTTCTGTACTGCAAACAAAATAGCCATCATTTCCTTCTCATATGTAGAGAGTACTAAATTCTTACCTGAAAGGGCTTTGCTGGTGAATGCAATGGGATGTTCATCTTGAAGGAGAACAACACCAAGTCCATTGCTGCAAGCATCACTCTCAATAGTGAAGGTCTTGGAAAAATCTGGCATAGCTAGAATAGGTGTAGTACACATAGCTTGTTTTAGTTTTTCAAATGCACACTCAGCAGCATGTGTCCATGTAAAAGCATCCTTTTTCAATAGAGCTATTAATGAGCATGGAGGCTCTTGAGTGTCTGAGGATGCGGCCAATTTTTCATGGCATCTATTTTGGTAGGATCCACTTGAACCCCTTGGGCTAAAACAATATGACCAAGATACTCCACTTTCTCTTGCCCAAAAACACATTTAGACTTTTTGCACAAAGATGATAATCAAAGAGAAGTTGCAGTACAAGATCCAGATGCTAGAGATGCTCAGCCCATGTTTTACTATAGATGAGGATATCATCAAAGAAGACCAGAATAAATTTCTGCAAGTAGGGTTGGAATATTTTAATCATCAATGCTTGGAATTTGGAAGGAGCATTAGTGATGCCAAAGGGCATGACCAAAACTCATAGTGGCCATCATGCGTGCGGAAAGCCGTTTTAGAGATATCATCCTCATGAACTCGAATTTGGTGATACCCAAAACAAAGATCCAACTTGGAGAAAAAATGAGCACCATGAAGCTCATCAACAATAGAAATCGGAAACTTATCCTTGATTGTGATGTGATTAAGTGTTTGGAAGTCAATGCAGAGGTGCCATGACCCATCTTTTTTCTGGACAAGAAGAGCTGGTGAAGAAAAGGAACTAATACTAGAGTGAATAATACCTTGCTTCAGTAAGTCCCAAACAAGCGTCTCAATCTCTGTCTTTTGGTGAAATGGGTAGCGGTAGGGTGTGATGTTGGGAGGAACGCTTCCAAGAAGGAGCTGAATACGATGATCCTCTGGTCATGAAGGTGGAAATCACACTAGTTCAGCAAATACACATGCATATCTATCGAAAATTCATTATAGATCCGAAGGAGTAGTGGAGACCACGGATGGTTGCATTTGAATGGAATGGAGTTAAGCGATGACTCCATGTGAATTCTTCTTAAGGATCTTTTCCATGTGATGGGAACTGATGATGTTGAGAGACCCTGGTTGTAAGCCCTTCAATGTGTGTTTTTGCCTATTGTCTGAAAACTGCATCCAAAGTTTAGCAAAATCCCATAAGATGGGTCCAAGAGTGCATAACCATTGAGCGCCCAAAACCACATCACATCCACCTAAG
This sequence comes from Cunninghamia lanceolata, assembly GCA_027924645.1. Classification (NCBI taxonomy): domain Eukaryota; kingdom Viridiplantae; phylum Streptophyta; class Pinopsida; order Cupressales; family Cupressaceae; genus Cunninghamia; species Cunninghamia lanceolata. The sequence continues at coordinate 14,199,592 of BSBN01001271.1, forward strand.
GGCAAGGCAAACATGTCAGAGCGCAGGATATAATCTCTAATAGAGATACACACATTACAACATTTCCCTTTGCAAGGTAATGTGCCCCCATTGGCAATCATGACTTCAAAGTTGGAGCAAGGACGGACAAAACAATTGGCCTATTTGGTGATCTGAGGGTCAATGAAGTTATGAGTGCTACCAGAATCAATGAGCATTGTAAGAGGAAGCTTCTTGAAGTAACCCTTGACCTGCATGGTTTGTGGGGTGGTGACTTTTGCTAAAGCATGGAGAGAGATCTCTGGGTGGTCTTCCTAAGGAGGGTCAACAGGCGGCTACTGAATGTCGACCTGATCATCTACTGTATCTTGAGCATCTTCATAAACTTTAGTTGCAGGTGGAGAATCCGCATCCAAGAGATAGAGCTTTTTCTCAACACATCTATGTCCCCAAGTGAATTTCTCATCACAGTTATAACAAAACCCTTTTTCTCTACGTGCCCTCATCTCTGCTTCAGACAAATGCTTGATAAGAGTTGTTGTAGGAGCTAACGTGATTGGAGGTCTTTGGGAAACCATATTTCTGAATGGAACAAAAGTGGATTTGGAGTGCTATTGAGCTGTGATCTTGTCCTCCACCAACTTATCCAACCCTAGGGCTTCCATCATTGTGCTAGGATGAAACATTTTAACCTCAAATCGGATTACATCCTTCAGACCACTGGCAAAACAACTCCTAAAGAATTCATCAGACAATCCCTCTGTGTGATTGGCTAGTTTCTCAAATTCTGTCTGATATCCTCTCACAGTGCCAGTTTGATGAAGTTTAGTGAGTGCTCCTATGAAGTCATCAAAAGCACTAGGGCCAAATTGTTGCAAAATGAGTTTGCAAAAATCTGTCCATTTTAACTCTTCATTAGCCTTGATTTACCAACAGAACTATTGAAGGGCTTCATGTTCCAAATGAAAGGATGCAAGTGGGACTTTGTTGACACCAAAAGTATTATGTAGACTAAAATATTTTTCTACCTGGTATATCCATCCAGTTGGATCATCACCATTGAAGCAAGGAAAATCAAGCTTCGGCCCATGAAAATTGCTGGAAGAAGAGAACCCAGTGTTTGCAAAAGACTTTGGCTGCCATTTATTGTTCATAGATGAATGCTGAAGATTGAGGCCAAGAATTTTTTCATCCAGATCTTGGAGTTTGGTCTTGAGGGATGCAAGTTCATCCTCCATGTTTTTTTTCTCTTGTGCGGGTGACAACCATAACCAGAAGTTTTTTTTTTGGGAATGGGTAGAAAAACAAAAATAGAAACTTTTTTAGTAAAAGAAAATTTGGATTTGGAAAAAACTCTGATGGGTAATTAAGGTTTGACTAGGTTTTGGACACTTTCTAAGGGATAGGGAGCAAGAAATGGGGATTTCAGAAGTGGGGTGAAAGAATGGAAAAATTTGTCCAAGAGGGACAAAGGAGCAGAAATAGGAAATGAACACTGTGGAAAAATTTGAAGGTGATTGGGTGAGAATTGAAGAAGTTATGGCAAACCCTAAAAATAGACAAATGTGGGATTTTTGGCTTCAACAAGTGGAATTTGGGATAGGGTCCTCAAGGAAGAAAATATGCAAAATGGAATTTCAGGGGTTCTAGTGATTTTCAGAGGAAACAGAGCTAAGGCAAGGAAGATATGGTGAAAAAATAGAAATTTTTTTACTTGTTTTTACTTTTTTTTCTTTTTTTTTTTCTGGAAATAATCTGCAACGGCTCAGGACAGATGCAATTTGTGATTTATCAGCTGGCAATAGATATGGACCCCAGGTATGTTCATCTTCCTAAAGGTTTAGGGGATTCACTTGGCTACCAATGTTGTCTAACGACTTGCATATTGGGGCAGTACCCCTCACTCCATGGCTCAGGTAAAACTGATAACCACTTTGCCACAAACGATAGCTCTTGGTTTACCTCACAGATGGGAACTAATCAATCAGGTAGGGGTCGTTGCCCTTTTCGCTAGTAGGTCCTCTCAATGGGCTAGCTACTTCGGGGTTCTTGTGGTACTCCTCACAATGAGTTTTAAGGCTATGCCCAGGTACTTCCCACAGTTAAGTAGATAGGGATTATTCCCTGATCTAAACCTACAAATGAAATGAACAATATAGATGTAAAGAAAAAAGAACTACTACAATAATCACAGCGCCTGGAGGCCACTACAAAATTTTTTTTGGCAAAAATTCCACCCAGTGAGCCCAAGAAAGCGCTTTGATACCAGATGAGAGGAACCTCCTGCAACAATATAATGAAAAATGCACAAAATAACAGAAATAGCAGAAACACAGAAGGAATTTATTGATCGCAAGCCACTTCGAGGGGGCAACCTCGTTTGAGCAAGCTCAATACAATAAATTCATGGATGCCTTCATTGGCCTCAACACGTACTTATATACTAAGTATAATCTAAACAACTATTACTCCCCATGAATGTGGGATAATACAATATACTCACGGGACGACTTACAAAGCATATGCGTCCAACAACAATATACTAACAAAGTAAAGAGAAGGGCTAAACACGGGTTCCTAACAACTCCTTAAATGTGTACTTAAATATATATTCTTTTAATGGAAAGGTAAGGAAGTGCCTATAATAAATTAATAAAAACAAAAAGATTCAAATTTGCAAGCCTATCGTGAGTTGTGAAGGCCTCAAGAGGTAAGTACAGATAGATCATACATTAAAAATCTAGGTTGAAAACTGGATAATAAATAAGACCAAATGGGGCCCTTGCATACACCATCAATATCACATCAATACTCTAGGCATATTGCATGACTATTGTTATTCTCTTTCTATAAGTCATTAAATCAACTTATCCAAGGGTTTAACCAAAGGAGAACATTCTTTATCCAATAAAATACCTGAATGTGTACTTAAATATATATTCTTTTAATAGAAGAGTGAGGAAGTGCCTATAATAAATTAATAAAAACAAAAGGATTCAAAATTGTAGGCCTGTCGTGCAGTGTGAAGGCCCCAAGAGGTATGTACAGGTAGATCATATATTCAAAATATGGGTTGAGAACTAGATAATAACTAGGACCAAATAGATATCATCCCAAAATGGAGTACCTAAATATTGGTTAAATGAGGAAATTGGACAACAAAGTTTTTATTAAAGAAATTTATATCGGCACACTAGATTTAAATCCATCAATAAAGTTTAGTTTCTCCCTTGGATAGATCAATTCTAGAGTGACAAAAGTGAACTAGAATTTATGACAATCATTATCTTAGTCCTGAGGTAGTTTTGTAATAGGTCCCAATTTTGTAATGATTTTGTTCTTTGTTGAGGTATTTGTAAGCACCAAAATCAGGCACAACCTCCACGAGGACCCCGTGATGACTCATAATTCTTGTCATGTATGTGTAAGCATGAAATAATGTCCTCTCAGCAATGATTCTCTTGGTAGTATTTGGGTTTTTCCTCCTCTTGTTGTTTCTCCTTTGTCATACTAACTTTTCCCTACTTTCGACACTTGTCGATTCTTGTTTTGTGTGCTTGTGACTTTCTTCGTGAGCCTTGTATTCCTCTAGTTGTTGTGATTTGACCTCTCCTTAGTGTTTTTCATCCATTTCGACCCCTAGGAGCCCTCTAGAGGAGCTCCCAAGCCATCTCCAGCTTTTAGATTTCAGTTCTAGTCAACTAGTACAAATCTCCCCCTATTATTTTAGGATCTCCCTTGGGAGATTTAGATTTTGAACACCTTTTGACTAGTTTCTGGAGCTACTTCACCTCCCTTTCACCTAACTAACACTCTCCAACCTTTCTTTCCAACCCAGGACCTCCCCTCTATGGGTGACCCCTTGCCAACCCGTGGGGGACCCTATCATCTTTTCCAACTGCGGAAAAACTTGAGTTTTCGACATGAAAAAGCTCCATTTTGACTCATTTTTCCTCCTGATTGCATGACTTTTTGGTCTAAACATAGAGTTAACTATTCCAAGCCTCCAAGAATGCATAATTAGCTTCTTTTTATCTCTACTTGTCACCTCATGCATTCATGCTAACTCCATTTTCACGTCAATGACAAACTATATTAGCTTGTCCACTCCCTAATTAGCCCAACTCACTCCTTGGTCATCTGAGTTAACTCTCCAATCAATGGAGTTAACTCTCCATCCTCTCCCACCTCTCATGGTATCTTCCAAGCTATAAATACCCCTCCCCTTATCATTATTTTTAAGTTGGAGAATTCTCTTCTCATCTTCGCAAGCTTTTTTAAGATTCTTCACAAGCCTTTGAGCCTCTTTCTTCATTTCTTTATTTAGTTTTCCAAAGCTTCAAATATTTCATTAGTTTGTATTATTGCATAGCTTCAAACATCCCTCTTTTAGAAGGCAATTTTGTTTGTACGTCCAGTCTTTGTAGGTTTTTCTCTCCAACTAGCATCCATATGCTCATATAGGACATTTGGGCATTTTTCTTTATTGTTGTTTTGTCTAAGATTTTCTAAAAACTTCATATTGTGTCTATACATTGCCCATTTGCAAGCCATGGTGCTCATTAGCTCACATTGAGCTCACGTTTCAAGATTTCAAAAGTTCTTTTGCATCTCTGCACCAATATTGCCAAGAGGATATTCACGTTGTTGCAAGAGGATAGAGAGGTTGCTGACACAAGGATTCCTGAGGGTAGTGGAGACTCATGCATCTCATATTCTAGGTTCTTTAGTGCATTTTATGTAGTAAGTAGAAAATCTAAATTTCCTCTTGGGAAAAGTAATTTGATATTGTAATTTCCTTGATAGGATAAATAGGATTTGCATTGTTAGGTTAATTTGCTTTCAAACTTTTTTAGCTTAGTTTATTTCAAAGAAATTTCATTTCTTAGATTAATTGATCCAAATATTTAGAAAATCAAACAAAAACATAAATCAGATTGCATTAGTTATATACATTCTAGATTGCATACATGTTTCAATTCCTAGATTAAAAAAACATTTTATTTTCCTAAAGATCCAAAAAGCACAAAAATATTGTTTTGCATTCATATAGGCTTGCATGCATCCAAAAACTAAGAAAACACAAAAAAATTTAGTATCACAGGAAGATTGCAAACCCTTGATTCCAACACAAGGGTCAACGCTAGTCAAAAGTAGTCAAAACCCTTGACTCCAACACAAGGTCAACATTGGTCAACCAACATAAAGCAAAAGCAAGTCAAACCTTAGATCATAAACACTAAGTCAAACCCTAAGTCAAATCAAGGTTAACTCCAACCAATTCTCTCTCGGTTTGGGCGCATGAATGTGCATTGGGCTTAGAGGCAAGTGGGTGAGGGAAATCATCGAAGAGATTGATGAAATTCACCCTAGACCACAACCCAATCAACAAACGATTTAGGAGCTCAAGCTTTCTAAACCCCTTAAAGGGTTGTTTCATGGACCATCACGTAGAAATGTGATGACCATCTTCAACACCACATTGTTTTTATATTTGAGGGGAATGGAGTCCTTATTTTGAAAGATGAAGAGTTAAGGCTAGAAGAAAGGTGCATGAATGATTGGAGTTTTCTCCCCACGTGTGATATTGTGACCATTTTGTCAAGGGTTTGTGATCTTTTGAAATTGCATATCAAAACTAATTTATTAATACTTTTTTATTATAATAACTAGATATTTGTCACTATGTGTCTAAGAGATGTCGAGTTGGTATCATAATTTTTGAGTGAAAAGGTTTTGGTCATCTCTCTTTTTTGGAGGATAAAAAAGCTAGGCTATCATACTAATTAAGAAATTGTAAGTATATTTATGGAGATGATGGTGATATTGTAAGATGTGATTGCACTAAATCTAAGAACTTCTTGTCCCATCTCTTTACATGAGGCTTTATTATTTATTAATTTGATTTAACTATTCTACCTTAGGATATTTACATATTTAGAAAATACATAGAAATATATAGTTGATTTCCCTTGCATTTGGAAATTTAGACTAAATGCAAAATTGAAATAAAGCATGATATGAAAATTTGTGTGACATGCATATTGTGCAAGATTCATATATTGGCTAGCTAGTGGAAGACCATATTAAACATGAATCGACCTCCACATTAAAGACATTTGTATTTTTTCCACAATTGGGTAGATGGAAGGATTCGATTGGAGTCATCCTCATCCTTGTACTTTGCCCCATAGCACAACATAAAGACCTGCTACTATCACAACTCCTCCCAACAGGCTACATATTGCATTGCATTAATAAATCACAATTAAATCTTGAAATGGGTTGATGAAAATTAACTCCAAATTCTATAGTTGAATCTCTATAATTCAATTTTATTTGAACACCAAACAGTAAATTGAAAGGGCTTGGGCCCTTTCAAAAACCTATAGGTTCTGAACTCGGATTAAAAACCATTACCGGTAATGAAAACTATAAATTAATAACATAAATCAACAAAACAATTATGGATATTAGAAACACCTGCCCAAGTAAATGCTCTCTGAAAGTATAAAGGATCCCATGATTGCCACTATTACTATGGCAAGTGGATTGAAAGCAGTGACAAATACAGATCCTTTCAAGTGCATGCACAAACCTTGCACATAATATGCAATTCCAGAAGCTACAGTTCCCTACTTAAAACTTATAACTTGATGAATTCAATTCCTCTTATTAATTCAGAACTAGAATTGATAGTAAAAATAGATTCCTCTTATTATTTAAGAAGCAGAACTGGTAGGAAAAATGTCTTATTGAGTAAATCATAGTTACAAGGTTCATGTCCCATCTTAATGCCCACACCGATGGATTGTGTTCTACATCTATGGTGGCTACAAGTGACTGTAATGTTCCCGAGAAGCAGATTAAAGTGGTAAGTAAAAGTTGAGCAGAATACTTCTTCAAAACAGCTGCCTGCATAACCAAAAAAATGTCTCCTTTCAAACTACCCACATATTCATATTAAATAAATACTAGTGATGGGATCCATGGCACTCACCTATAGAACACAAAAGATAGCTTGGGCAAGGCATGAAGCAACTAATAACATGGAACCCTCAATCCATTCTCTACTGGCAGAGGTGCATTTTGTAGATGTTTGGTGAGGATTGGAAGTATGAGGGTGAAGGTGAAGAATAGGAGGACCCTTGTATAATGTCATCACCATTGTTCCCCCAACACACACAACTATTCCCATTATCTTTACCTGGCTACGTATCTCTACAATACTTACTTTTTCCATCCTACAAATTAATCACAAGTTTATATACATCAATTTTATTGGACATAAAATTGTAAATCCTTATTAAGGGAACTAATAATTTACTATGTCTCTTTTTAGAAAATAATATTCAAATTAAGATGCCTTTCCACCCTTTCATATAGGCTACTTATTTTACAGATTAATAGAATATATTAATACTTTAATAAAACAAAGTATTTTATGTTTATAAGGGTGTAACGTGGTGGGTAGTTTAAATGGTTGTTGTGATCCTCACTAAGGTTCAAAACCCCATTGGACCTTTCCTCAATTTAACAAAGGTGATAATGCTATGGAATAATGGAACAATAAAAGTTCTCTTTTTTAAAATTAAATATTTAAATAAAAGTATACCTTTTAAATAATTTTTTTTTTTTAAACTAATCCAATAATATATAGATGTACAAATATGACAATATAAAATTATATATCAAATTTTGTCTCTCTTTATTTGAAATTTTATTCAAAAACTATCATTTATAATATAAATGTCCTAAATTTAAGTTATAATTTTAGTACATGTTATTAGTTTTATAATATAAATTTAATTTGACCATATAATTTAAAAATGAAAATTTATAATAGTATATACTATTAAGTTTAAAATATAAATCTAGATAGTTAGAATATATGTGCTTGGGTTAGACTCAATCTCCCTCTCAATTTTGGGAAGTTTCCTATTTTGAATCTATTGGCAATGCTCTTGGTTGTTTTTTACAGGATGATGTAGCGTCATCAAACTTCAGCCACACTACCTTTTCTAGTATTCTCATGGACACTAACACATCTAAGGAGCTACTAGGGGATATTATTCTCCTTGTTGGGGAAAGACTATGGACTTAGACACTCAACTATGAGGGTCTTGCCTTTCGCTATAGTAGATGCTTCACCACTAGACACCTTGCTTTAGAGTGCTCTCGTCCTCACCATAAGAAGGGTGAGGTGACTTGGTGGAGGAATGCCCTCCGAGACCATTTGACTACCAGTGATTTTGATGCGGAGGTAGATGAGACCTCAGAGGCCTCTACTAAGTCAATTCCCTCTAGGGTTGTCATGACTTGTGAAATTTCTTTTGAAGGGTCATCTTCTCAAGGACTAGTTTTGGAAGCTACACCTTTGAACCTATTGCCATTGGATGTTGGGTTTGTTGTTCCCACTTTATTGGAGGCTTTAGTGCCACATTCAACTCCTCTTCTAGCTCCTGCGAGGGCTTCAGGGAAAGCTAGCCCTCCCCTCTCCCCTCACTCTGAGTCTTTGGAGGCCTGATATCTCATGGAAGATTGTTCAAAGAAAGAAGAGAGGTCTTCTTAAACATGTTTGTGTTTCCCACACCCAGGTCAAGGTTGCTTGAAATGATAGGATGAAGCTTGGGGTTAAGTAGAAGGCTAACCTAGGTCTATTTTGTTTAACAAGTTAGTTATAGCCTCTTTGTTTAGGGTTTTTGGTCCCTTTAAAACCATCTTTATGTTGGCATCTTGGCTACAATAGTGTAAAAAGTTTTCAGGCCCTTTCAAAACTTATATGTGATTTTACTGTAGGTCATATGTGCTCTCACTAATGTTTTTCCTATTGTATTGGATTTCCAGAGCCCCATCAAAACCTTTTCGTCATAAACAGTTGAAATTTTACTTAAAAACAAGAATAGATTATTATAGTTTTTGGAACAAGGGACTCTAAACTATGGAGATGAATGTAGAAAATCATATTACATAAAAAATATAAATGGTTTCCATTGTTTTTTAGTCAATTATATATAACTAGAATAGAAAAGGAGTGAAGAAATGTCTAATCAAGATGGCCATCACAAAAGTCATAGCTAGTAGCACATTGCTGATTGCAATGACCAAAGTTGGTGAAGTGAGTTTTAAACCAGCATAGTATAGATTTTGATCAATGACAGTCCTGTACAAATATAAAAGCATATTCAATACAAGCCCGACCATGTATTCCTATTGACATGGATAATGTATATAAATTTAAGAAACACTTACCCCAACAAACCTAGAGCAAAAATTTGATAGAACACCCAAAATGTGAGTTTGGGGCAGATCTTCTTGTAACACATTACAATACAAATGTTATCTGGCCATCCCACAATAATGGGTTACACTTTTTGGCCAAACTTGACATTGAAATCAACATTTTGAATTAAATCTTCACTTTCTGACACCTATAGACGCTAAACCATTAGGAATTTGAAGACGATGTGAACTAATGATTTGTGAGATTTTGTTTGTAAATTCTAAATATATATTTTTTTTTTTAAATTGAAGTTAAATTGTAAATTTTTTTGCATCTCCTTTGATAACTGGTTTTTAATAGTAAACAACATTTTTTAAAGTGACGTGTATTTTGTAGCACATAACTTTTTTTTAGAAAGGATAAAATTTTGATTCTTTTCAATTTAGATTGGTAACACTAATATATAGGGCATGCATTTGGTTTCATAATGTTTTGTTAAATATTTTTTTTAATTAAGTTTAGAAGTCAAACCAATTATAATTTAGACATAGGTGTATTCCGTAAAACATAACTTTTTTTTGTATGTATCAAAATTTTTTTTTTTTTTTTGTTGAAACAACGACATCAATACCTAGTGCATAGATATTTTTCAGATTTTTTTTTGCTAATTTACTAATTTTCCATGTGTGTAGAACAGAGAACTTGATGTTCGGTGAAAAATTTATATTCACAAGAAATAAAAAATAAATATAATAATCAAATTTAATATATTTAAAATTAGTCTTTTTGGGAAGCTTATAATAAGGACTACATGCTTACAAAATATAAATTTTGAATAAGTTCATTTGATCCCCCAAAAGGTAAATCAAAAGTAGTTTTTTATTAGCATTTTGATGTGTAGATGAGACTCCATTATAGGTATGGTTTAAAACTAGCGGGGTTCTATCCAAGGGGGTTTGATCAAACGCTCTTCAATTAAAATCTTTTAAATGGAACCTTTCGAGGCTTAAATCATTATATCTTCTAAAAATATGTGATTTCAACAAAAATTAGGATGTCCCAGAAGGTGTAACCCATTATTGTGATTTCAATGTATCTTCAGTGTAGATTATAAATTTAATAGAAGCCCAACATAACACTGCTAAGATAGAATTAGCTTGCATTTACCTTTCTAGAACATATGCAAAAGGAGCCATGACTAATGTAGCAATGACATGCTTTTACACTACAAGAACATAGTGACTCATTCCTCGATTCAGAGAAACTTTTGTAATTATATGCATGCCTACATACCCAAATTGCAATGATATCATTGTAATATATGGTTTCCATTTCTCAAAAGAAAGGAACAATCCACTTCTTAATAGCCCTACATCATCATCATTATTATTATTAATATCATCTTTTGCCATTTAGAACAAAGTGCAAAGTTCCTTCCTACTTGCTCGCAAGTTTGGTAGCAGAAAAAGGCAATTGTAATGGATGAGAGAGATAGAAACACATATATAGATGTTAAAGAACATTCTTTGGCAAATATTTTAAATAGTGGGTTAGATGAAATATTCTATTTTCTACCACAAAACATTAAATAACCAATTAACTGTTGACCAACATGTATTGGATCCAGTTCACTCATCCATTAGATACTATAATCTATATCCTTTCTTGTAAAGATGAAATACCATTTATCAATGAATAAGATGGAAAGTGGAGTCTATTGCAATTGTGTTGAGAATCATTCTAAACTACAAAAGGAATTACAAAGACAACTCTGATGGGTTAACACATTTGTAATTTATGTAATTTACTTTTTCAGTTTAGCTCTTCTTCTGCTTATAAATAAGAATATAATCATTATTTTGTAATAAATAAAGTTTATATGATTCTATGGTTGCATTTTATTTCTAGGTTTAACAGTGGTGTTAAGCTCAATTTAAACAACAAGCTCAATCTCAATTTAAGACCGGTCACAATAGCAGGCTTTTTTCAAGAAGCTTCATATCATATTCCAGGTTCTTTAGTGCTTTTTATGTAGTAATTAGAAAATCTAAATTTGTTCTTGGGAATAGTAATTTGATGTTGCAATTTCCTTGATAGGTTAAATAGGATTTGCATTGTTAGATAAATTTTCTTTCAAAGTTCTTTAGCTTAGTTTATTTCAAAGAAATTTCATTTCTTAGATTAATTGATCCAAATATTCAGGAAATCAAACAAAAACATAAATCAGATTGCAGTAGTTATATACATTCTAGATTGCATACATGTTTCAATTCCTAGATTAAAAAAGCATTTTATTTTCCTAAAGATCCAAAAAAGCACAAAAATATTTTTTGCATTCATATAGGCTTGCATGCATCCAAAAAATTAAGAAAACACAAAAAAATTAGTATCACAAGAAGTTCACAAACCCTTGATTCCAACACAAGGTTCAACGCTAGTCAACAATAGTCAAAACCCTTGACTCCAACACAAGGTCAACATTGGTCAACCAACATAAATAAAAAGCAAGTCAAACCTTAGACCATAAACCCTAAGTCAAACCTTAAGTCAAATCAAGGTTAACTCCAACCAATTCTCTCCTGGTTTGGGCTCATGAATGTGCCATGGGCTTAGAGGGAAGTGGGTGAGGGAAATCATCAAAGAGATTGATGAAATTCACCCTAGACCATAGCACAATCAACAAACAATTTAGGAGCTCAAGCTTTCTAAACCCCTGAAAGGGTTGTTTCATGGACCATTGTGTAGAAATTTGATGACCATCTTCAACACCACATTGTTTTCATAGCTGAGGGGAATGGAGTCCCTATTTTCAAAGATGAAGAGTTAAGGCTAGAAGAAAGGTACAAGAATGAATGGAGTTTTCTCCCCACGTGTGATACTGTGACCATCTTGTAAAAAATATTATACATGTTACATAAGTAAAACTACAAACGTTACATGGATTTTTCAATTACATATAGTTAATATTTTCAAATTACCTATCAAAACTAATTTATTGAAACTTTTTTATTATAATACTATGTGTCTAAGAGATGTCCAGATGGTATCATAATTTTTGAGTGAAAGGGTTTTGGTCATCTCTCTTTTTTGGAGGATTAAAAAACTAGGCTATCATACTAATTATGAAATTGTAAGTTTATTTATGGAGATGATGGTGATATTGTAAGATGTGATTTCCCTAAATCTAAGAACTTTTTGTCCCATCTCTTTACTTGAGGCTTTATTATTTATTAGTTTGATTTAACTATTATACCCTAGGATATTTACATATTTAGAAAATACCTAGACATATTAATCTTGAGGCAACCATCGTATCAATATAATAAATTCAAGATAGACACCTTAAAATTGAAATCTCTTAATATTTCATAATAAATATATTTAAATATAAGATCTATTAAATATATGCATAATAATGTATGATACTATTATTTTATTGGTGGAAATTTCATACCCATGCCCTTTTCTCTATTTTTTTAGGCCCACTTTGATTAGAGTGTCCTCAATGTAACTAACAAGTATACAAGTGGAATATTCTTGCGTGAACTCAACTCATAACATCAACATATCTCAATCCCAATATCACTCGTCTCTAGAAATATATTTGGGTCAACAGAATCCCACTCACCACCTTAAATTGCATCCACATTTGTGGAATTGACTTAGATTATTTTTGCAATCATAGATTTACACCTCTTAACTTTTAATATCTACAATTCAAATTTAAACATTGTCAACCACTTTACTAGTTGTGGTGAGCTAGCCTAGCATAAGTTTACACTGATTTGTGCACTACGTTGAGGTATTTAAAGACATTCATTCATTCATTTGAAATCAAGGAGGACGTATAGGGTTATCAAAGAATTATCAAGAGAATTCACATGAGAGCATCATAGTAGCATTATTAAAGCATTACATCAACACTAGACCATCCTAGGTCCATTGCATTCCTGCTTGTTATCCTCGATCAATGGTTCAAATTCATTGAATCAATTATTTAGGGGCCTAAATAAGGAGAAAATGATCCTCATGATATAAAAGATTCCCCAAAGGTGTTTTGAATAGTGTGTATTTGTCACTGAATTCAAACATCAAAAGACTAAAGCAGGTGAGTTTTAGTCACCCACTTCCCGCAATATTAGATCCACTGATACTAGTTTATATCTAGGTGCCAAATCACATGATCTGCACTAGTGGAGATCAATTCCGAGGAGAAGTATCTTAATCACAAAGCATGTCAATTATTTTTGAGATTATGACATGTTTGTCTAGTCAACCCCCAAAATTCTAAAGCCAGGACAAATAGATTCTTGAAGTATTCAACAGCATATTCTGTTCATCAAGAATTGAGCTAAATACTAATTTTAAATTCATTTAATTTCCATTCTTAAATTACATGTACATTTATTGTTTTCAGTCCCAACTTAATTATTTATATAAATTGAATAGTGATTAATTATTTTAATTATTTGATCAGCCTTAAAACATAGTTTTGTGTGGAAAAGTAAAAGTAAAATTGGAGCACTTTCATCTAAATATGGTTCATAATGTTTTGATAACAACATAGGTTTATCCCATGTTTGATTTATTTTCATTAAGATCATCTATTTGTAAAGTTGAAATGTTAGAGAAGGATTGACAAAGTTGCAATGACGTGCATAATTGCAATGTTATTACAGAATGGCAAGAGGTTCCTTATTACAGGACAATGCTTAAGAGATATTGAAGGCGGCTAGGAGAAGGATGGAGTGCAGACGTTAAAGTTTAGCACACTGTTACTCATCAGAGTGGATTACACTGAAAAGGTGACTCAGAAGGTGGTGCCATAGGCAATATTGGGGTGGAAGACATGGTGGTTATCTGCGGGTGGAGCGTGGTATAGACACTCTCCAAATAATAAGGGTTGTATTGTTCCAAATGGATTCTATGTAATTGTCTGTCATCACCTCAACGCCATTTGGTAGGATTCTCTTATGTCGATAGACGACTGTTGGAAAACTATTTTAATAGTTTCCCCTCATTGAGGATAAAGAGGTCATTGCGTGGGGTTATCTCAAAGTATGTCAACCCAAATTCCTGAGTAGTGAAGGTTGTAGGGCCGTTGCTTCTATGATGCAAGATAAATGTAGTCTACGAGTGTAATTAAAAATACATGGATGAGAAATAAATCCAAGTTTAAAAGGTACGATGAAATTTTAGACAAAGGAAAATATGTTCAAAATGTATATATTAAATGGTGTTGAGAGATGTATTAAAGTCTCAAAAAATTAGATGAATAGATTAATTTGTATCATTCCTTATTGTAATGGTGAAATTTTCTTACCAAGATACTAATTGCCTTTTTTATTTTGTGTCTATTTTGAGAGAATGTGTCGACGCAACTACATATAAATAAATAGCACAATCTTGTGGAAAGTTGGGCTCGTTTCCCTATCCTTTACCTATCCTCATTGCCACATATTGTTGTATACTTGAATTTATGTTATCCATGTCCACACATATCCCCATATATTCAACATTTATTATGCATATTATCACCCCTTTGTCTATATATTCATTCCCCAAACTGATAGTAGTATTTACATGTCTCGAGTAAATCCCATAGAGTCGGATCGATCCACACCACATGAAACTATCCCTTAAATTTATAAAGTTCAAATTCAAATATTTCTAACTCTTGCTCATTTATTTCCCACCATCAACCAACTTGGTACATATTTCATATGTTTTATTTCTATGTAATGGTATTTAAAGGTTTTCAATGTACATCAATTTATATCAAGCATTCATTAAATAAGCAATCACATTCAAGGTGCATTACAAAAATCTATCTACATCAAAATTCATGTCCTCGAAGATTTACGCTCTTTCCTCTTTTGTCCAATAATTTCCAAGGTGCTCAAGCTGGTCATTCTAGGGGATTGGCCTAGGAGAACTTTACCCTAGTGATCTGATAGCCTCTCTAAGGTGTTTTCAAACATTAACAATCCTTAGCCATCAATAAAAGGTAGAGAATCTAGACAATTAGAAAATAAGAGCGTGCACTATACTAGATAAGATCTATCAATTCCAAGGTTGATCCATGACTATAGATGTGACATAGAGCCATGGAATTAAGCCACTATGAATCTAATATGTAAAATTCTAGTGCAACACTAGATATATCTTCCATCATTTATTTCTAGAGATGAGTACCCTAATCCATTCTATTTACTAAATCCAAATATAGAATTATTGTTCAATTATCAATTCTTAGCCGATTAATTTATTAATCTACATTGAATTATGTTAATTATGTCCATTTCATTTAATTGGCTTGGATTACATTAGGGAAAATTTATTTTCCTTTACATTTTTGTGAACCTGACCTATATTACAACACCCTAAGAATTTTCTTTACGGTTTAGACCTTAACTATTTTAGGGTTTTAGATATATGGTTGCATCATAATTTTCTAGATATTATATGGTTTCATTCCTATTTGTTGTCGTTTTATTGATATATCTTTTCTTTTAGGGATTTTTGCTTTATTGTGACACTATGTTTACCCACTACACCCACCCTTGGCTATCACATTAGGGTGAATTCTTTTCCAAGTTGATATATTTAAACTTCTTTTGACTTTTAATCTAGGATTGAGTTATTCAGATTTAGCTATCTATGTTTTCCTTATACCACGTGCTACTTCTAATTTTTATCTTCGATTGAGAAGGAGTGCTTTTTTAAACCCTAATATGACCACCAAATCTAATAATAATAATATATTTATTGATGCTTGTGTTGAGACTTAGTTATAGGATCAATAAGACTATGATCATGAAGCGCATTTAGTTAAGCAAGATCTCACACTTATAAGGCAAACCTTAATTGATGCATTTAATCAAGAAATTTTTTCTAGTTAATTAACACATATGTTTTAGTCATTGTGATAAAAGGACTAGATAGACAAATAATCAAGTCTGTAAATCGGGTTATATCTACTATTTGAGAAAAAAATTGGTTGTGCCAAAGAGAACCATGGGGCATTCTATGCAAGGTTGAATTTTAGGACTTCCTTATGCATTTGTCAAGCCTTGAGGCCAAGAGAAAAGTAAATTTGAAAGGGACAATATAGTTGGATGTTGATGTAGATAGAGGGGTCACTGTGTTGAACCCGTAAAATGTTAGAGAAATTTTTTTAGATGTAAATACAATCACTAGACACACAATTTAAACCTTTTGGCATGCATGCCTATAGGTAACTATCATGTCTAGGATTGTTACTCATGAAATTAAGATAATTTAAAATTTAGAAAAGGAGGATGAAATTACACTATGATTCTAGAGGATCAATACATATTTTAATTCCAATGTAATCCATCACAGACACCATTTCTCATTTTTCCATAGAAATTGGTTGTAATGGTCTTTCGTCACCTCAACATAATTTTATAGGATTCTCTTGTGTCGATGAAACACTTTTTTCAATAACTGAGTATTGGAAAGGTATTTTAATAGATTTCTGTTGGTGAGAATAAAGTTCTTTTCATACATAAAAAATATAAAAATAAATGATTATATAACAATTTGCAATAACATTTCTTTTTTATACATATTTTTTTTAAATATATGATTACATTCACATATAGTGTATAAAAGATAGAGATATTAATTGGAAAGAGTAAATCAAAATCCAAATCTTCCTCTTAACCATTTTGATACATGTTAAAAAAGGACATTGATAAAGAAAGTTAATTATTATAATATAGTTATGTAGAAATAAAAAATAAACACTAGCTCAAATCATATTATAATTTTTATGCTTACTACATCAAGAATCCTCCCTCTCATTGTGATAATATAATTGTGTAGAAATAAAAAATAACGTTAGATCAAATATATATTATACTTTTTATGCTTATTATGTATCAAGAATCCATTTACTATGAGAGTAAAGAGGATTCAAGACTATAGCAATACAATTTTATGAGGTAGACAAATATTGATGCTAACTTTAACTTTTGGAAGATGACATACAAAAATTATCATTTTCTTATCACTTTTACATGTTCAAGAATTTATTAACTATAAATCATTTTAAATCATTAGGTCTATCGAAACATGAAAATAATTTCAACTAGTATTTTCTTCCATACACTAAGAATGTAAATAAATGTATAATTATGTCTATATAAGTTTTAAAATAAATAAAACACACTTTATCAAATATCTAAGTGTTACATGGGTAGTGTTGTCAATCAAATGCACCCTTGCTAAGTTCGTAGAAACTTAGCTACCTGTTGAAACATGGAATCATTCTTAGATGTGGGTCTCCTTTTATGAGAATGAATCTCCAGAGTGAGCTGGTTCTCTTATGATTCCTAAACTAATAACTTGTAGCAGAAAAAAGATAGAAGGGTAATTGAAATGCAAACTAACTCTAGAATCTAAACTAGATGAATTTCTATCACTCACAAAACAACTCCTCAAACTTAAAACTTCACAATTCCACTGATAATTTATCCCTTAAGTGATTTGCAACAAGGTTTGAATCAAACACAAACTGCAACCAGGAACAAACTAAGTTTTTAACAACATTGAGACATAATAAAGGACACAAAAGACAATATAACATTAGATCAAAACTACAAAATTTGTGAAACAAGATGATTTTCTAATAGAACAGGAAGGAGTACAATGTTCAAATATGAGCCAACTATCTATTTACAACTCTGCCTGTGAACAAGAGAGAAGAAAATAAAACTAACCCACTAAGAAAAAACTAAGATTTTTCTCCTATAAATGCCTCCAAAAGATCCCCTCAGAAGAAAGATGAAAAAACTCATAGAAATATACCCTAAGTCCATTTTCGAGCTACACATAAAAGCAAAAATAAAATCTTTGGATCTAACACCAATCTATGAAATAAAGCTGCTAAAACTATCCTCTAATGTGGTCCCACCATAAAATTGTTTTTCCCTCCTCATGAGATCTCAAATTTTGTCCATATCTACCCCAAAATAAAACAAAATCAAAAGAATATTTGATTTTTCCTATTAGCCTCACTGCCTAAAAATAGTTGAACTTTAAAAGCAAATTATAATTTCATTGCTTTAAAGTTAACTTTACATTATGTGGCAGTTTAATCAATATCCCATTTGATATGTTTTTTGCAAAAATAAACAATATCTGGCTCATAATTTCACCAAGATATTTTACAACATATCACTATTTATTTTCTATAAAAATCATAAAAATGATGAAAATATTACATATATTTTGTAAAAATATGAAAGCCTTAAAGGCTTGGTACCATGGCTCTAACTCTTCAAATGCATGTCCATGTGTCGATATTCTACCATCTCTTTGCCTATACAAGTGCCACATGTCAAATTTGACCCTTCTCATCATGTCATTATTTTGCATGCTTTTCATATTTCCAAAAGTTTTTGCTTTGACCTTCTCATACATTTGAAATATATGAAGGAAATAAAAATAATGCATAAGTGGGAGGTCAATGACTCTCGGCCACATGCATAATCAAATGACACTTTGACTCCACTATGAGTCGGCCACACTGCAAATAAAGGTTTGAAAATTTATCAAAGGCATAAACTTCATTCACTAATGATACCCACCTTTGACTTTATAAAAATTAGACAAAATGGGAAATGTTGTCGGCCTCTCCACCCAATGATTACTAGGGAACATCAATTACAAGTGTTGACCATGATGTTATTTTGGATGAGGCAAAAAATCATATCGAATCTGCAAACTGCTTTAGGCCTTCTAAAACCCTAACCACAAAAGACCATCGTCCTAATATTTCAGGCTATTTGCATTTTGTAATTTTGGTGTAAGGGCTCTGCACATTCAGCCGCCACCAGATGCTAGGGTTTGGACCCTGAAACTTTTGATTTCTTTGTGTATCTCTGGCAATTTTGGATGGATTCCTATTGCAAGTGAAAGGTAATTGTTCTCATTGACTTTTTTTACCATTTCTTTTCAAAAATCAGCCTGAAAACCGCAGAATATGCAATTTTCTGATGCATTCTTTTGTCATTTCTTTCTATTCTCTGGCCGATCTTGGCTCCTGTCTGATGTTCTGAGCCGCCATGAGAAGGATTCCCACGGCCCTATATATACGCTTCTCCTTAGAGACAAATGAAGGTAAGCTTTCCTGTTATTGACACATCTACTCATATTCTATGCTCTGTGAAAGATTATATAATTTCTATATGTTTTGTATCTGATTATAGGCTATGCCCATTGTCATACTTCTAAATGTTCTTTTTCTTCGTAAGTTTGAAAAGCTTCTTCATTTTTCTTTTTGTATATGTAGCTTTGACTCAGTCAACTTGCTTATATCTTGTGAGAACTCTAAACTTCTCCTATCTGTGATAATATAAGAAACTTATTACTCTTTGATACTTGTGTTCTAGCCATCAGAGGCCGTGATTGGGCTATCTTTTTGGATCTCTCTATGTATACATTTTGTTATACGAAAGACTCCCAAAACATGGTAGGCTTTATCCATCTTCATTCTACTATTGTCTTCTCTTATCCTCAGTTTTATGCAAACAAAAACTCCCTGCACATAAGCTGCGGCTATTGGTGGCATACACTAGTTTTTGTTCACTTCTGTAGGCAAAGGATTATGAATCTATAACACCCATTGTTGAATTTGCAAGATACAATCCTCATAACTATATCTTCTCTGTATTTACCTTTTTCTTTTGTATCAAATACATGATATGTCATCTCCTCTTAGACTTATTTGATATGAACTTAATAAAAGCTCAGGTCTTGAATCATTGCCGACTACTTGAGTGTGTGCTCCTGTAGACTTTCACTTAATTTGTATCACCTCTTATGGTCTTTTGGCACATGAAATCATATGACATTGGCATGGGTTCCTGGTTGTTGTAATGTGTACTTCTGCATGGTGGCAACATCTCATTTGTATTCCTTTTATCATTGCAACATATAGCATGTCACAAAAGCACAAAGGCTTGTCATATTTTGATCAAGGCACTATGGATATGTTGGTTTCTTTGTATCTCCTGCACTTCACTGAAACATGGCAAATACATAAAGGGCCATATACTGATTTGGCTGTCTTGGTATTAATGGTAGTCCTTTATTCTTTGAAACATTAATACTCTCTATCTGAATATGTACTGATAAATACCTGTTGCACCTTTCTATGACTATTTCAATATCAATGACATGACTGTCTTGTACTCTTTTACTACCAGATCTGCAATACTAGCACATTTCTTATATGACACATAGCACGTAATACATGTTGTCATGATTCTCAAGTACTTTATCAGTAGCAATGTGAAGCATAATTGGAAATATTTCATCATCTAAAAGGTATTTTGATAACTCAAATCTGAATTTGATTTTGCCATTTCATGAAAATGAGAAGAATAATGCAATGTTTACTCACTTGATGCACAATCTTGCTTACTGATTAATGGTGAATGCTCCTTACTGGATTATTGATCATTGATGGGTAATCAATCTTTGTATAGGCATGCCTTATGAACACTTATTCTTGTATCAGTCAGAAGTATGGCTTGTGACTTACATTTTTCCCTTATCTTGAACATGATACTATGTTTGTCATCCGAGACTGCTCTATGACTGTGATCTAAGTGCTTGAACTTCGGTGGCATAGATTTTGTCAAATATCTTATTGGATGTTCACAACACTTGTATTTGAGATTCCTTATTTATGTGGCACATACTTCCTTTTGTAGCAACTGATAGTCATACATACATTACTACTTCTCTCATTCTTATGCCTGCACACATAGCCTATGAGCTATCTTTGAGCTAGGTTTTTGCTATCCTCATTTGAGATTGCTCCTTATGCTTTCATGTGGCTGTCATTTTGTACATTGGCATTATGTGAGGTCCATTGCTATTTTATTTGTCACTTTCTCCTCTATATCTAATGGTTGCATACACTTAGACCTCCATTTGTTAAGATATGGTATTGTTATTGCATTAATGTGACTGATGTGGCCCACTTTTGCCTTGGATAGGTCAATGACTGCATTTGTATTTGAATCTGCTACCCTCTATTATATGAATCATTATTGTCATCACCATACCCTTATTGTCCCAGTTGGGCAAATATTGAGACAACAAACAACAATAGATATTTGATTTAACTTGTATTCAGTTCTTACCTCTTTAGGCAACTATTTCATGACCTTTTTGTAACAAAAATCATGATTCAAATGCATAAATATGATATTATAATAGAAAGTAGAGGTATGACAGTCCTGTTGTTGAAAAGTACCTTCATTCTATTTTCACAGTCATATAGGACTACACTATGTTCTCATCATTTACTATTGTTCCAAAAGCACTTTGTCATGGCAATATCTATTTCACCCCGCGAATTGGAAGCCATGGATGAATAATGATCTAGCTTGGGCACTCATTTGATATGTTCTACCTCTTCATCCCCTCTGAAAATTAGGGTAGCATGCTAAGCTCGACCCTTGTGGGAGCCCATTTTAAACCGCGTGTTGATATGTCTTCAAACAACATTATACCTTCACCTATACCTGCACATGAAACAAATAGATTAGAATAAAACAATGATACTTCATGTTTGTTTCTCTTCAGTTCCTTCTGCATATGGATGATGTTCATTTGATCCATGCACTATAATCAAAGTATTATGTCTCTTCTGATAGGATAAGGGATTTCATATCCGGAGCTATAATGGGGCTTTCCCACAATTTTGTAGGTTCATTTCGAAGATCAAGAGTAGAACGGATGACAACTTTGAAGATTAGGAAACATCCAAGGCAAAGGCTATGAACTCTCTTCTCATATCACTAGGTGCATAGGACTTTCTTTATATCTGCATACATTTAGCTATACCCATAGCTTGTGTGGGACATCTGATATGTCATGATTTCCTTCAATGCAATGCTTATTCCTTTATGTATTTAAACTTGTAAATGAGTAACCATTGTGATGAATGAATACCTATCTCATTTTACTGCTCTGTAATGCAATGAATGATTTGAAACTTCTCTTTCTTTCCTAAACAACTGAGCTGCATTTGTCATAATAACTATGCAACTATCTCATAATAGAAGTAAATCAAACCTCATTCAAAAATGACAAATGTTATATCTGCTCAACAAATTTTTTAGCTATGGTAAAAAAATGGTAACAGGTAGATAAATTGATTAAACAAAAATGAACAATTTAGATATAGGAAATGAGTCTCACAGCACAATTGAAATAAGTTAATGAGACACAATAATTGAACATACAATGAGATGGTTATCACATTAGGATTTTCTTTTCAATTTTTATCTACTTGCAAATTGTTTGACTTTTGATCCAGAAGTGAATTATACAAATTTGGATTCCTATGTTTTGTTTATTTCGTGTGCTACGCGTGATCCTAATCTTCCATTGAGGTGGGCTCATTTAAACCCTAATATTGCCACTGACTATAAAAATAATCATATATTTATTGATGCTTGTGTTGTGGCTTACATAGAGGATCAACAATACCAATCATGAATCTCATTAGACTAAGAAAGATCTTGCACTTATAAGTTAGCCCTGATTAATGTATTTAATCAAGAAAAATCTCCTAGCTAACTAGCACATCTCTTTTATACTTCACATTGGAAGCTTGATGTCCATATAGTGTGTGTATTTTACATGATCATGCATATCATTTGGTTACCTATAATGGTGTATCTCCCCATCCATCCTCTTCTTCCAATCCCAAACCTAGACCCATATCTACCATGCATATGACCACTATTGTTACCCCTACTATAGAAGTTACTACCATCGTTTGTCCTTCTACATTTTCCCTTGGTTTTGTTCCTCAATCTGGCTCACCTCCTAACTTCACCTCTTCCACTATGCCTTCTTTCAGATCTTCTATCACCTCTAGAATTCCATTTTTATCATATCTACCCTCATAGAAACCAGTGTCACACCCTCCATTCATGTGTTCCACACTATTCCTCCTTCATAGCCCATGAAGTTCATGATTCTTCCTTCCCAATCCAAGCCTCATAATATTTTCAATCTTAGCTCACACCTAATATTTTGCATCATGTGATCCATCCATCCATATTTATGACCTTAACTCTTACCTCACAACCTTATTTCACCTCTATTTGACATACACCCAACACAAACCTTGGCTCTACCACTACTTCAGCTACACTATTACAAGAAATGGCCAATATTAAGAAGGAAATTAATAACAATAGAAGCAATTCCATTTCCTATAATTCCATTTCCATTTCCTATAATAACAACAGAAGAAATTATCTAAGTGTACATTCTTTCAAGATAAAGTACACTACCTTGGTCATGTGATCTCAGAGGAAGGGATTGCAATTGATCCTAAGAAGATAAAAGCAATAATGGAATGGCCTACACCACAGAGTGTGACAAAAGTTAGAAGTTTTATGGGACTTGCAGGTTATTATAGAAAATTTGTTGAAGGTTTTCCAACCATAGCAGCATCAATTACCATACTTCAAAACAAGGGTAAGAAATTTGAATGGACATAAAGGTGTGAGCAAGCTTTCCAAGTGTTAAAGGAAAAGGTCACAACTACTCCTATCCTAACCATACCAGATCCTAATGGGCACTTTACAGTTATAACAGATGCTTCAGGGGAAGGATTAGGAGGACGGTTGATGCAGAATGAGCAAATGGTTGCTTATGAGTCAAGAAAGTTAAATAAACATGAATTCAACTATGCGCCACATGATCTTGAGTTAGCGGCCATAGTTCATGCACTTCAGATGTGGATGCATTAACTTCTAGGTAAGCCCTTTGAGTTAAAGATAGATCACCTAGGGCTCAAGTATATATTTACTCAACCTAACTGTTGTGATGTTCACAACACGCCCCATTATGCTCCTTAGCAAAATGGGGACCCCTGCTGATGTTTTGCTTTTTGCTTCTGCTGGTGTTTTTCTGCTTCCTGGCGGTCTGGTAAAAATGAAGGTCAGGTGCATCATCATCCTGATATTGCATGAGGTAGGTCATCATCATGAGGTCAGTTTGTCAAAGTTCATATTTTGTTGCTATGACCTCATATTTAGAAAGAGCTTGAAATTCCATGCAGGTTTGCCTTTTACTTCACTCGAAAATTTTTCCATATGTGAAAGTTATGCACGGTCAAAGTTGTGGTCAAACCTGATATTCGCAGGAGGATCATCATATTTTTTTTTATATCCTAAGTCATGTTGTCAAGATCATCATGATCTTGGTCTATCACCCGATAAAAATCATGCAGTCGCAATATCCGGACGTCAATCTTAGGTGGTAGTACCCTTTACCCGTCAAAAGGCCTTGTGCGCATTATGCAGCATCATGATTTTCTTAGGAGCGTCATATTTTATAAACTTGGTTTTGGTTACATGAAGAACATCATCATCATCATATCTGAAACGCACCCCCCCGATAATATCCTGAGGTTCAAATATCATGATGACATCGGCTTTAAGTCAAGGTAAGTTCCCCCGTCGAAGTGGTCTGTTGTATCGCGAGCATCATCATGATATTTCAACATTACCTGATCTTATAATATCATGCTGATCACCCAGACTTAGAAAAATCCACCTTCGGCATATTTGCATGCGCGTGCTATAAACCTATCGCAAGGTCATCATCATGATATTTGCTGAACTTCACGAAGATGATGATGACGACTTCATATCATCCTGGTCTTTCAAGAGGGTCATTCGCTGAAATTCGCTAAGTGCTGGAATCATCATCATGATAATTCGAGAAAGAGGATCATCATCTTCATATCCTCCTGATCTCCGGTTAGCGAAATATCATGATGATCACCCTATCTATTCAGAAGAAGTCGATATTGCATTCCTCAACCGCACGATCATATTTTGCAATATCACCCTGGCCCGAATATCATGATGACCAACTCATCCTTGTGCTCCGAAAATGAAATATGATGATGACGTCATCATCATATTTTTATCCTGTCATATTGTCAAGATCATCATGATCTTGTTTGTACGACCGATATTTCGCCAAGTCCTCCTGCCAATGAAATACAACCTTTTGCAAGTATCCTGATGATGATCATCATCACATTTTCCCTTCGGCAGGATTTTTCCCAAACATGAGCCGGTTGGCGAAATATCATGATGACGTCATGTTCAAGTTTAACGAAGGCTCCGAATATCATGATGACGTCATCCCGATCTGATAAATGAAGAAGTAAATATCCTGATGATCATCATCATCATCATTTTTTCCCTTCAACAGGATATTTTCCGAAGCACGATCCGGTTCCCAAATATGATGATGACGTCTTATTCCAAGTTTGACAAAAGCAAATATGATGATGATCTTCATCATGCTGATTTTTCTCGAGAGGGTTACCTTGGCCGCGAAGGGGTCATATTCACTTCATCATCCTGATCATGCTCCTTAGGTGACCCGATATCACAAATATCCCCCTGATCTTAACCGAACATGATGATGACGTCATCCTTAGCATTTCAATGAAGCCCGAATATCATGATGACGTCACCATCATCTTCCTTTCTTCGGCAGCATGATTATATTCATATCCTCCTATTCTTCTTCAACATGATGATGATGATGTTGTTGTTCTTTTCTCCAATATGCAGAAGCGGAATATCATGATGATGAAGTATATCGACCAACATGTTTTTTTGACGCGCCGATAGGGATGATCATGCCGATGGGCGGGAAATGAGGCGGTGGACATTTTAAAGTGTTTTTTTTGGCACCTCTGGCATTTTTTCAGTCAGCGATAGTTGACCTGATCAATTTTGAGCAGTCTGAGCACATTTTGGATGCGTTTTGAGAGGATTCTGGATCTGATTTTCTCCATTTTGCGCTGTCACCTGGATTTGAACGCTTATTTTAATTTCATGCTATTTTTTATGATAAATGTGAAACTTATTGCTTGTCTTGTCTTGCAGGCTTGCAGTTGAGGAAGCAGCTGGAAAGTCAATACAGTGACCTCATGGAGGAAGAAGATCTGATCTCAGGAGCAAGAAGATAGAGATGAAATGCAAAAGGTCAAGGCCATTCAAGTAAAGAAGAAGGTCACAGCTGAAGGTATTATCACAAAAGACAAACAGAAGTTATTGCCCAGCTGCCGGAACTTCTCAGAAGGGGCAATATTTCGCCCAGATTTGACCACTGCTCAGAGATATTTTTGAGAGCTGGTTCACCTGCATTTATTGCTGTAACCAGGGGTTTGAACCAGGGGTTCAGTTAGGTTTTTGCTGTAGTGAGGACAATCAAAATGTCTTTATATTGTGCCTCTCTACACTGTAATACTTTACAACAGGGATTTTTAGGGCCTACAACAGAGATTCTAGGAAAACACAGCATGATAGCTTAGCATAGTTTAGAAGTAGAAGAAGGAGGTCGCTTGTTTGTCTGCAGTAAGGTGCGCGTGGAATGTCTGGCTGCCTTACTGTGTCTGTAAAGCTTGTAAGTTCTCTGTAGTATGATCAATGAAACTAGGAGTCATTCTTACATTGTAAATCATGTATGGCTATTCGTTTCTAATACAATAGAATCTGGAGTTCTGCATCTATCTTCTGAGTGTTCTCCTGCTCTTCTTTGTGTTTTAAAATATCTTCTTTGAGAGCTTGCAATTTTAAATGTATGTTTGTGAAAATGCTCAGGACTTACATTTAGGGTTTTTACTGTGGATTTGATCAAACTACTGTGGTATTTACATAGTGCATAACAGAAACACTTAGATCCTTCTGTAGATTAAGTGAGGTATAGAGTAGATCTTTCTAACTTTTCCCAACCCATCTGAAATATTTAGCTGAAAACGTAGAAATCCAAAGGAAATTGTCTCAAATTTGAAGAAGCATGCATAATAGAGCTATAAGTAGACAGTTTTCATAAACAGATAAAGAAGAAAGCTGCAAAAAATCTAAGAAAACCCTCTGAAACTTGCAGCCCGGTATCACTTGTATGCAAATGAACAGAATACTTGTTGAAATCTATGACCTCTTTGCATATTCTTAGTCCAGTAAACCACAAAACAAACCTAAACTACGTAAGGCCCCTTGAACATTACAGCTTCACATTGACCAACTGAACTTGACCAACCGAACCATTGTAGACTTGGGATTAGTTGAATCACGAAATGATTCCTTCTTGTCTTTCAAGTATAGTTTCAGTTCATTTTATGTGAATTTTAACTTATTGTTATGATTGCATCAAAAGAGTCATCAACACTAACCTTAATGCACAATAGAGAAGATGGTTAGAATTCCTTAATGAGTATGAATTTGGAATTGAGTATATAAAAGGAAAGGAGAATAGAGTAGCAGATGCTCTTAGTAGGAGAAGACATTTGACTACCATTGTTACTATGATATCCAATTTGAAGCAGAAAGTGATTCAGAATCTTCAAGGAGATGAATATTATGAAAGAGTAAAGCAAGCTTTGGAAGTAGACCCCTTAGATCACAGGTTTGATGATTATGCTATAGAATCAGATGGACTTTTGAGATTTCAGGGAAGGATGTATATTCTTAACTTAGGAGAGTTGAGGAAGTTAGTACTAGAAAAGATTCAGAATGCACCTTATTCAGGTCACCCGGGAGTGACAAAGATGGTCAAAGGTTTGAAACCTTTATACATTTGGCCTAGACTTAGGAGGGATGTGACAGAATTTGTAGCTCGATGTTTAGAATGCCAGCAAGCCAAGGATGAGCATGTGCATCCAATAGAACTATTGTATCTGCACAGTATCCTTGAGCACAAATGACAAGTGATAAGCATGGATTTTATTCAAGGGTTACCTATGTCTAAGAATAGGCATGGTGTCATCTTAGTGGTTGTGGACAAGTTGACAAAGGTAGCACATTTTATTTTGGGGAATGTTTCAGATGGTTCTATGGTCTTAGCTAAAAAGTTTGTTCAGGAGATTTTTAGATTGCATGGAGTGCCTGAGACGATCATTTCAGATCAAGACACTCATGTGAAATCTAGATTTTAGACAACTCTCAATGCAACTTTGGGTACAAAGTTGAATTTTAGTTCGGCTTATCATCCTCAAATAGATTGTCAGAACGAAAGAGTTAATCAGGTGGTAGAAGACCTTCTTAGAATGTATTGTATGGATCAACAGTATAAATGGGAGTATCTTCCATTGGTTGAGTTTGCATATAACAATTCATACCATGCATCTTTGGGAATGGCACCTTTTGAAGCTTTTTAGGGGCATAAGTGTTGAACACCTATCAGTTGGGATAAGGTGGAAGACATAACTGTGATTGGTCCTAAAATGTTAAGAGAAATGGATGATCATATGAAGTTAATCAAGGAAAAGTTGAAGCAAGCTTTAGATCATCAAAAGAGTTATGCAAATAAGAATAGAACTCCTAGATAGTTTTCAGTTGGTGACAAAATATTTTTGAGGGTCAGACCTCATAAGAGTTCAGTATCATTTGGCAAAGCGTCAAAACTTGCTCCTTATTTTGTAGGACCATTTGAAGTTCTGTAAGTGATTAATCATGTAGCTTATAGACTTGCTCTCCTGCCTGCACTTGGTAGAATCCATAATATTTTCATGTGTCTTTAGTTAAGCTTTATCATCCTAATGCGTCACATATTATTGATTGGCATGCTTTATAGGTTTAGGATCTAGGAGTGGTGCTAGTGGAGCCCACTCAAATTCTGAGGAAGCGCAACATTAAATTGTGTAGCAGAGATGTGGTGCAATATAAGGTCCAGTGGCATCAGTATTTTGAGGACAGTGCCACATGGGAGGATGCAGAGGAGATTGATAGATCTTTTCCTCATTTGAGGATATAGCATAGATTTGTTATTCATGCATGGATTATGATACTTTGGTTTTGATTATTGTTTTATGATACTTTGACTTTAGTTATTCTTTAATACTTGAATTGATGTTATTGTTTTATGACACCTTGATACTTTATTGGTGGTTGATGGACACTTTATTGTTTTGATGTTTAATAAGACATCAGGATGATTTCTCTTCCAAGTGGGGAAAGATGTCACGTCTCATTTTTATGAACAATATAATCATTCTAGTTTAGTGAACAATTATTGTGATTGACTTTATTTTAAGTAATTTTGCATACGCGGAGGTAATTATTATGAGTTATATTGGGGTAAAAGCACAAAGCTGTGTCACACTTTCAGCTGACTTATCAGCGCAAGTGAATTTAAGTATTTCTAACTAAAAATTAATTTTGGTCAAACATATGATCTTGTAAGATTCATTCTAGCTAAGTTAGATATGTCCACAACTTTTCCAACTAAAATTGTTGGCTAAATACATATGTAGCACCACTATGAGGCCAATTTACCAAAAAAATAAAATTGTTTGAAAAACTTGATATTTCAACAACTTCTAGTCGTGTAAATAATATTTTTTTAAAAATATAAAAATACCCTTTTGTAGATCTATAAGTTTAGTTTTCAAATATATATATATATATATTAATAGTTTAATTATTATTTATATTTTCCTTTCTATTTTTACTAAAAGTAGGTTATCAACACAAAACATTAGGTCGATTAACATGTCAAGGAAAAATAGTAAAACTTATTTTAAAAAATTGAAAAAAAATATGATGCACTAGATAAAAGAATCTATATCAAGATGGTATAATTTTTTTCTATTTTAGATAAATAGTTAATATGAAAGTTGACATTGAATGGAAACAACTATGTTTTAATACGCACACATTTTATTATTTATGTAAAAATATATATTTATCAAAATTGGAAAAAAAAAAAATCCATGCACTAAAGTTTCAAGTTATAAATACACAAAAAAAAATTGAAGAAAAAAAATAAAATTTACTATATAAAGATTGACATCTCATGTAACTTCATTTTTCAAGATTTTATCAACAACTAAATTATAGTGTCAATTTATTAAAAACTATATTCAAATAATTTTTTAATTTTTTTCAAAAAATACAAACATAAAATATACTAAAAAATAAATATTTTATTAGTTGACATCATTTCAAAATTCAAAACATATGTCACTTTTTAGTGATTCAAGTTTAAAAGTTGGATCAGTTTTGGCCATTTCCTTTATAAAAGTGTGACATAGCTTTGTGCTTTTACCCATTGAGGAAAATTGGAAATTGTTTTAAATATTGGATTTTGTAAATGCAATAATTTGCTTTAACTATGTTTTTGGAGACACTAACCTATTGGCATTGGGTTGAGTGCAAATGGATGCAGGAACTCATTGAAGATGAGAGAATGGCTGAGGTAGAGATTTTCTAGCCACTTGGCAAGAATT
Source organism: Cunninghamia lanceolata (assembly GCA_027924645.1). Classification (NCBI taxonomy): domain Eukaryota; kingdom Viridiplantae; phylum Streptophyta; class Pinopsida; order Cupressales; family Cupressaceae; genus Cunninghamia; species Cunninghamia lanceolata. The sequence goes on from BSBN01001271.1 coordinate 14,230,113, forward strand.
AATGGATGGATTACCCTGATGCAATCAGACACATCACTTAGTTGCATATGCATTATTGAATGGTTCTTATTGCATTAATGTGTGATTTTTAATCATTTTTAAATGCATGATGTGATTACTTTAACTTAATATCTTTTGATATATATTCAACTAATGTATTGTAGTTTATTTAAATAAATAATTTAAAAGAATAATTGTTTTCTATTTTCAATATTATAGATGTTTGGAAGACAATATGTTCCTTTATATATATATATATATATATATATATATATATATATATATATATGCAATATTGAATTGCATTCCTCTTCTTGATTATTTAAATGGGTTTGTTTTTATTAAAATAGTTAAATAAGATTAAAAATAACAATATTATGTTTAGAACAAGAGTGAAGGAATTAAAAGTTAGTTATTGTCATTCATGTGATAGTAAGTTTTATTAAAAAAAGATTTATTTTATTAAATAGAATGGAGAGCTTTTTAAAAGATTATTTTTCATCCAAACTAAAAAGCAACTTTAGTTCTAAACCTAATTGCCAGAATTAGAGGGAGATAAATTTGTTAAAAAGAGCAGATAGCTTAGCTGAGAGAGGATCCATAATTTGTAGTAGAGACAACTTGTTTTCTTGAGCGATAGAAGCAAAGGACAATTGCAGGCTGCGACAGGAAAGAGGAAAGGGAGGTAGCGACTTCAAACTACAAATTTTTCATCATCCAATGCCTTTATTCTAGGTTTTCTTCTTATATGGATGCCTTAAAATGTGTGTTTCATCTTGCATTTTTAAATGGTTTATCTATTGTTTTGTTGGACGACTATATTTGTTAGATTGTCCCTTATTTTGGCTAGTCATTTACCTTCTTTCTAGGCTATTGAGTCTTTCTGCTGAGTCTTCTCCCTCTGTTTTCCCTGAGCAACTTGAAAACTTAGATCAACCTATAACCATGGGTCATTTGTCCTTATCTTGGTCACCGTTATCTTATTTCTTTAGGCTGGTTATTTCTTTCTAGCCATTCTACCAAGGAAATCACCTTCCTTGTTGGTCGTTGACCTTCTTCATGGCCAATCTGATTGATTGTGCTTCAGTCGATCTGTATAGATCAACCCCCTTGTTCTTGTAGCCACTAGTTCTCAGAATTAACTATGGATGTTAAATTTCCCTTCCTTCTATAGTTGATGATTAACTCATAACTATCATGATGTTCGATCTGCTCATAAATTAGATGGAAAACTCTTAGAAAAACACCAAATCAATGTTAGGTTTCCTCTGGCAATAGTTTTATGACTGTATTTCTTACCTTGGCTAAGAATAGTTTTCACTTAGAAAAACAACCTCTGTATGTTAAATCATAACCTCTGGAATTAGACAAAAATATACGATCTTTTAGCTTCATTTTTCAGTCTAAACTGTTGTAGTAAATTCTTTATTATTTTTAAGAACTAGTATTCTTGTAACTATATTGGTAAAACTTATTTAGAACATTATATTGACTAAGATCAGAGATAATAGGCAAAGTATTATATTTTTCCTTAGAATGCTAAAACCAAATGTTGATATTTATGACTGAAAACTAAATTAAATTGTATCTATGTTCTTTTTCTTTATTTTAAAACTACAACAGTTCCTGTTGTAGACGTGATAGGAAGATTGTTTGATTGCTTTTGGACTTCCTATCACAGTTTTGACAGTAAGTTATTTTAAATTGAATTATAAACTTTTTGGTTAGATAAACAGATTGAAATACTTCCTGTCACTGAAATACACAACAAGATAGATTAATATCTTAGAATGACTATTATTGAAGATATTGTGACTAAAATACAAGATTAGAAACTATATCAAATGAATAAAATTATCATTTCGAATGTATGAACAAAAGATGATTTATTGCTTGAAAGTGTATTTTCTTTATTTGATGTTTTGGGAAAGCGATTGGATTGATTTATTGGAAATCTTGAATTTGTGATTATTTACTTATTTTCTTACTTCTTGGGGAAAGAAGTAGTTTTATATAGGAATATATTGGGTTACTTTTGGGACTAGGATGTCAAATGTGGATATTCAGAGATGGCTTTTCCTCATTTTAGGAATTAACTAGGTTACTTAAATGATTAGATCTAATCGGAATGACATTGAAATAGATGTTTATTGTCTAGCAAACTTATTTATTGATATATTTGCCACATCCTGTTGTGAGATAATTTTCTTTTCATTACTTAGAATTGCACATTCAGACATTAGGGTTGCATTGGGTGTTCCCTCCTACAGTTGTTACTAGGTAGCTAGACATTTCGTGCAGGGTTAGGTTTCCTTCATTTCAGGAAGGGATTCGAGGAAATGTAAATACTTCATGGTTAGGTGGAAAAGCACATGAGCCATGTTCTTGTCTCTTGGCTTACACGTGGCGGACCACTTGATTCGTGCAACTGGAGAGTGTATTGATTTATTTGTTGATGTACTTGTTTATTGTACCTATATTAGATGTATTATGACATGCTTACCAAAGGATTTATGTATATTATTTTATTGTGCTTGTTACCTGGATTAAACATGTGAATATGTAAGATTTAATGACATTGAGATTCATATTTATAAGATTATCTTTTATTTGAGATATTGTGATTAAGTGGATTAATTGCATCTTTTATCTTTGAAAGTTGTATCTAAGTGGATTATTTACTTCTTTTTTATTTTGGTTATTGTGATGTTGTATTTAAGCAGATTATTTACTTCATTTACTTTTGAGTTGGTTTAAATACTTTTACATGATTTGTGAGGCTTTACAAATCCTAACTATAATTCTAACCCTAATGATAACCCCAATTCTATGCCTTACCCTAATTCTACCCCTAACCCTCATTTTATCACTAAACTTAATTATATTCTTTTAACTCTAACCCTAATTCTAACTCTAACCCATGTCATAAAACTCATTCCTTACCTTAATATTACTATTCCATTATCCCACACCAATATTTAAAAGTCAAATTGCATCACATGGAATTGACCCTTGAATTTCAAGATTTAAAACATATAATTTTGTTGACTCTTGCCCATTTCTTTCCCACCATGAGGTAACTTGGTACACATTTTGTATGATATATCACTTTGAGGGTCTTAGATATGTGATTTCTGATGGCATTATCATTTTTTAGATCTTTTGAGGGATTGTATTCTTACTTATCATTATTCCATTATTATATATTTTCTTTTAGAGTTTTGTGCTATGTTGAAATCTCTCCTTTACCCACCCTATCCACCCTTTCCAATCCCAATAGGTTTCCATTTTCATATCTAATATACCACTAATTCTTACCCTAACCCTAATTCAAATACTGGAGTTAGTGTTAGGGCTAAGGTTAGGATTAAGTCATTTCAAATGATTTCATTGGTACAATATTAATTTCCAAATTTATATTAATACATAAAACCATTTGGTATACAGAGTAATTGTTTAAAGACATTATTTGACATCATAAGAAAAACATATAATATGAAGTATTCCAATGCATGTACATTGCCACCCTAGTACTTTCACAGATAAGAATAGTACTTGTCAACATAATATTCTTATCTATTTCTTTGCAAATACTCTTACCTTTCAAAATTACACAAATCATTAATATTATGGTTGTTTGATTTGAGTTCCACAATCACTCATGTTTTGTTTGGATCTCTTAGCTTTGTTCTAGGATCTTTTTTTTTAACGCCAAAATTACACTTTTTGGTTCAAACTTTTCTTATTTAAAAAAAATCATATATTAAAATTTTTAGTAACTATTCTAATAAGCTTGCAATCTAAATATTTCCATAATTTGGTTGCATTTATTTCCAATTTGTAATTAATTTTATATTGTGTTGTGTGAATTTTCACAATACAATTTTAAATTGCATACCAAAACCTAATTTCTTAATAGTTATATTTTAAATGCATTGAAAATGTTAGTGCTTGTTGAAACAATTTGGTATGTAGATTGTTAAATACTTTTTAATGGTGTTTATTCTTCATATTTGTTGAGCTCAATAATCTTTCATGCAACCATGGGAGATAGAATGCCAACAATTGACATAATTATAACGTTGGAGAATTATATGATTCTAAGATATTTTTAGGTAGTATTAATTATGTTTGCTAAAATAATTCTAATGAATGTTTTATATGTATATAGAGTTGATAGAAGTAGAACAATTAATATAGTAAGAAAATTTTACTTTTTGTAAGATCATGCATTTAATATCTTCCAAAGATGGAATTCCCAATGTAACCCTAATTCTAACCCTAATTACTAATATAGGCTATATATTACTTTTACTATATATACATTGCTTATGTTTAGTTGTTTTTTTCAAAAGTGGTTGTAGTAGTTATTATAAAAGCCCATGAAAAATGTAATTAATTAGTTTTATATATATTAGTTTTTACTTCATCACCAAAGACTCTAAGATAAAGAATAAATACTATTTTAACTTTTAATATAGCACTTAGCAAATTTATGAAAGAAATTCAATTGACCCTAAGTCATCTGCTATGTTTTTTGAGAATATATATTATGATGTTTGTAAATTGTAAAATGCAAATAATATAACTTAGATTAATAGCAAACCAAAATAATTATGAGAGATGATTATTTAAATTTTTATCAATAGTTATTTTGATTATGATTTTTTGTTGCTTCTTGATTTTATTTTATGCTTCTTCCTTCTTGAATAAAATATTTTTAAAAAGAAAACTAAATTCATATAATCAAGAAAGGGTATTAAAAGAATATTAAAAGTAAATGGGGATTTTACAGGTGTTTTGACCCCATTTCATGTGCCATGTTTTTTTGGGAATATATATTATGATGTTTGTAAATTGTAAAATGTAAATAAAATAACATCCATATTATGAAAAAATATTTAATTTAATTATATTAATATTGTAGCAATATGAAATGATTTATGCATGCACCATTAACACCAACCTAAAGCATACAAATTAACAAGCCAAAATAATTTTGAGAGATGATTATTTAAATTTTTATCAATAGTTATTTTTATTTTAATTTTTTTGTTGTTTTTTTATTTTAATTTTGTGCTTCTTAGAGTTGTCAAACATTTATGTTATGCATATATATGTTTTAATTATTAATTTGCATTTGTCGGCTATATTTTTGTAATGTTTATGATTGTTATTTTAATATGTCGGCTATATAATTATTTTATCATATTTTTTTGTTAACACACTCACGCCATTACAATCTACACTGTGCTACCACTGTAGGTTAGCCTCTCGGCCATTGTAGGTGTTGCCACTATAGAATTAAGGATTGTAACTCTAATTTGTATCATGTATAAAGTACTTCTAATTGGATTAGACAATTGTACTTATGATATTGAAATTATTAAGATTAATTATGATGTTCTTTGATTTACTTGTGAAATGTGGAATGGAGTTAATTCTTTAAGTTTAAAGTTTTGTACCTTGAATTCATGTACTTTACATTTGGTATCAAAGTTCTAGGCTTGACACTGGGGCCTTTTTGGACTATTACACTAAGATGCAATTTTGATGCAGATCAATCATCATGAATACTAGAAACACTGATCATAGTGGAGGAGTCTTAGGATCAGGCAGTGATCAAAATGGAAGAAACTGTGGAGATGTAAATAATGATCAAGATGGAAGATTGGATCAAATTCTTTCTCTCTTAACCTAGTAGGGTATGAGAATGGACAATCTTGAGTAGGAGATCAGAGGGAACCATATAGAGTAGAATCAAAATGAAAACCAAAATCAAGGAGGTGCAAATCTGAATCAGGGTAATGAGAACCTGAGAGTGGAGGCACAAAATGAGAACCCAAGGGTAGAGGCATGAATTCCTGAGATTAAAGTGAATGTGAATTTAATTAAGGATGAATTGTAGAGGAGTTGGGAAAAGACCTCAAGAAGGTTTCACCACCCAAGTTTGATGGTAGGACTATTGGTGATGGAGCTGAAGCGTGGCTAATTGAATGGAAAAATACTTTGAGCTCCAAAACCTTTCCAATGAAACTAAGGCAATGTGGGGTTCATATCAGCTCAGTAGGGAAGCAACTACCTAGTGGGATAATGAGAAAGTGGAGAAGAAGTTGTTTCCAAGAGAAGTAACTTAGGAAATTTTCCTCCAACTCTTCAGAAAAAGGTGGTTACCACAACTCTTCTTTGATAAGAAGATGGTTGATTTTCAAAATTTGACTCAAGGCAGTATGTCCGTAACCTAGTATTGGGAAATATTTTCTCATTTGCTCAAGTATGTACCACACTACTAGTTGGATGAGAGGTTCTAGATTCATAGGTTCATCATGGGGTTAAGACCTTAGATTGGGGTAGAGGTGGACATTCATAATCCCTTGACTATGGATGAAGTTTTCAAAATATCTATAAAACAGGAGCAAAAGTTACAACAAGTGGCCAATTATTTAAAAAGTAGAGATGTAAAATTTAGGAATAAGAGGTTCCAGAGCAATAATAATAATTAGAACAAAAATAACAATTAGGGTGACAATCAATAGATTCAAAACTTGAAAAGAGGAAATAACTCTCAAGACAGACCTGGTGGAAATCAGAACGGGGCAACAAAAGGGGTAACTACAACAGCAACAATGGTAATAAAAGAAATAATAGACCCAAAGGACCTCGTGAAGGATGTTACACTTGTGGAGGAGAACACTATGCTAGTGCTTGTACTCAAAGGACAATAGGACAAAGGGAAAGAGGTCAACAAGGAGCACCATAACATCAGATCCACATAATTGTTGACAATCGGTAAGCTAATTTTTAGGTAGCACCAATTCAGTTTCAAGGTAAGCTCCATGGACTACATGTTTCTATTTTGACTGATACTGGTGCCACAAAATGTTTTATATACCCTAAAGTAGTATCAAAGTTATATGTTAGACCTGGGCACATGACAAACTTTTGGATGGTATAGTATTGTAATAGAGTAGAGAAGAGAGTAGACTCATGCCTTGCATGTAGTGAATTAGATCTTCCAAGTTTTCAAACACAAGTCAACCTGTATGTAGAAACTTTGGGAATTATGATGTGATTTTGGGAATCAACTGGTTAGCAAAACATAAGTCACTAGTAAACTATGAGGACAAGGTGGTTAGATGTTTAGATGACCTAGAAAATCAAGTGAAGACTAATGGATCTAAGAGGCCTTTATAAATTAGACAAATCTTGGCCATGAAATTAAAGAAAGCCAAGAGGAAAGGGTGTGCCATTTATGTTGTTTAGGTCAAAGACCTTGACAATGAGAAATCAACATTTAATGACTACCTATTGTCATGTGAAATTGTACCCTGCTTGAAGCTCATTCAAGAACTCCAATGTCAAGGTGTGGGACCTTGCTGATGAGATCAGACCTCTAGAGAAGGTTGGTTCCTTTTTTTGAGCTTAAGGCTCAGAGAATTGAACTAAATCTTGTGCTAATACTTGTAGGGGGAACGAGAAGAAGAATTACTGAAATTAAATAAGGAAATGCACCATATTGAAGATGTTTAAGTGTAACCAACTCAACAAAGTAATAATCTCAAAGATGAAAGGAGCTCACATAGACTCATACCAATTGAAACAAAGGTCAAGATAGAGAGGTGATGGTATGAAAGGGATTGTTTTATCCACAATACACAACTCATATCAAGAAAATAGACACAGTGCAAGAATAAGGAGAGAGGCAAAACATCAGTTTATATTGATTATAGAGGCCAAATAGCCATTACAAAAGAGAGAGAATTATTGCAGAGAAAGTAGACACATATTAACCAATTACATTCATTGGTGAACTATTTGTTGGTTTTAGGATAGACAACTGAGAGGGGGGGTGAATCAGTTGTCACTAGAATTTTTGTTCTTTAAACACTTAAAGCCTTGTTATATTTCTACAACATAATAATGATTTAATCATGGAAGCACAATGCAATAATTGAAGAGCAGAAACACATTCAACACATATGACACCAAGATTTTAATGTGGAAAACCTGGTGAAGGGAAAAACCACAGGGTGACTAACCCAAGATTGTATTCTCTGTTAAAAGAATAAAAAAAAATGACACTTGCCAATTAGGGATCACTGCCCAAGCACACTACTCACAAGAGGCCCATTGCCTACAGGAGACACACTGTCTATAGAATAATATAAATATTACATACTTGAACTAGAGATTAGCATCTTAACTATGCTTGAGATAGTTCCATTTAAGGTCAACACTTCTTCTCTACTTTTTGCTTCTTTCCTCTCTACCACTTTCTCATTATGACCAAGGATACTTTTGAATGACTTTGTAATTCTTATTTATATATGACATCAACTTTGGAATGATCATCAAAGTTAGCACAACATACTTTATTCTATTACAGAGCAATTACAAAAATACAACTTGATTTGTTACAAAGACTTCATGTATGTCAATACCCTGTCGGCCACGCCTATCCAAGACTTCAATCTTCTTCAAGGAACACACCATGCTTCATGAAACATCTTCAAGATCATCCGCAAGATGTGTAAAACATTCAGTCAGCTAGGATTAGGAAAAACATCATCACCTAAAAGTAAATCTTCAATTACAAGCTCAATCTTCAATGTGGACCGCCAACACAAACTGGACACAATCTAGAGACCTTCACAAGCTTACCTGAATCACCAAGAATATCCACACTACTACTTCTTACTAAAATCATTCGTATCTTCATCTGGAACCTCAAGAACATAGTTTGCCATCACTGTCACATTAGAATAATTACTTGCAGACCTCCAGACCATCAACCAATTGAGTTGGCAATTCACATTGGCTTCCCAAACAAGCCAGTAGATCTACAGAAAAAGATATTGTATTTTTAGATTTCACCAGACCTATTTGTGTCACTCTATCACCTCTGAATAGCTGTTAGAGCCAATTTTACTCATATGGCCATAACTCCTTCAAATCTTCATGCAGACCTCTCAAATCTTGACTGGATCATCTTTAGACACATATCTACAAACCCTTTGATGTGCATTCTCTGATCTTCATCTAGCTAGGATCTTCACTTGATAGAGTTTCACTGTCTTCACTATTCTTCTCTATTTCTGATAAGACTAATTTTCTCAACATCCTTAGCATACAGCTCATCCAATCCTTGACATTAATGCAATAGGAGTATGTTGACATCAATGACAACACCAATTAAGCCCATACTTGCAACAATCTTCCCCTTTGTCATTGATGGCAACATATGATGTGAAAAACTATTTTTAACCATCAAGACAAGAACTTCTCCTCACTGACTAGCATAGTTCCCCCTATCAACAACAACCACCTTTGTTTTTCACATATCTTTTCTCCCCTTTTGACATCAATGGCAAAGGGCACATACTTGCATCAATACTTTAGAATCATACAGACTGCTCCCCTTGAGTAGTAGCTTCCTATCATCAATCTAGACCACAAGATATGACTGTGAGATCCACTAGACTGATGCACATCAGTACATCTTAATTCAGAACTGGAGGGGTAATAACCCCTAACTTCTCCCTGAGATACTCAAAAGAGTCCTTAGGTAGAGGTTTAGTAAAGATGTCTGCAATCTAATCCTTTGAGGGTACAAACTCCAATCTAACTTCATTCTTGTTCACCTGCTCTCTCAAAAAGTGAAACTTGATAGATATATGTTTTATCTTTGAGTGCAACACCAGATTTTTTGATATATTTATTGCACTTGAGTTATCACAGAAGATTGTGATAGGTTCCTCATACTCCACTCTGATGTCTCTTAGCATTTGCTTCATCCATAATACTTGAGTGCAACTACCTACTGTTGCAATAAACTCTGCTTCTGCAGTGGACAGAGATATTGCCTCTTGTTTCTTGCTAAGCCAAGAAACCAATCTTTTCCCCAAAAAGAATGCAGCACCATTGGTACTCTTCCGGTCATCCACATCTCCTTCCCAATTAGCATCTGTATATGCATGAAGAGAGAAATCATGATCCCTAGGATACCATAAACCATACTCAACTATTCCCTTTAGATATTTGAGAATTCTTTTGATTGTCATGACATGAGATTCTCTAGGATCAGCTTGGAATTTGGAAACAAGACCAACAACATTCATAATGTCAGGTCTAGTTTGAGTAAGATACAGTAGTTCTCCAATAATTAACCTTTATTTTTTCTAATCAGCCTTGGGAGATTCATCATCTTTGCTTAGTTTACATCCGGTTGCCATGGGAGTATTCATTGGCTTTGAATCTTCTATCCCAAATTTCTTCAACAATTCTTTCACATATTTGGTATGTGATATGAAGATTCCTTTCTTTGTTTGAGTGATTTGCAGACCCAAAAAGAACTTCATTTCCCCAAACATAGACATCTCAAATTCACTTTTCATTTGATTTGCAAAAGTCTTGCACATACTATCTCTTCCTCCAAAAATGATATCATCAACAAATACTTCAACAATCAGGATATTTTCATGATCAATCTTGAATTACAAGTTACTATCAACAGTACCTTTGTTGAAACCAATCTTCAAAAGATGTTTATCCAGTCTTTCATACCAGGCCCTTGGGGCTTGTTTTAGTCCATATAATGCTTTCTTCAACTTGCAGACCATATCACCATGATCAGACAACTGAAATCCATCTGGTTACTCAATGTATAATTCTTTTTCCAAATCACCATTCATGAAAGCAGACTTGACATCCATCTGATATACTTTGAAGTCCTTAAAGGCAAGAAAAGCAAGAAATAATCCGACTACTTCAATTCTTGCCATCGGGGCAAAAGTTTCTTCAAAGTCAACTCCTTCTACTTAAGAATAACCCTTACAGACCAATTTGGCTTTGTTCCTAACTACTTCACCATCTTCATTTAGTTTATTCTAGAAGACCCACTTAGTCCATATCACATTTTTGTTTTTAGGTCTGGGAACAAGATCCTAAGTGTGATTTTTTTCAATCTGCATCAACTCTTCCTCCATTGCTTTAGCCCAACTTTCATCATTGCATGCTTCACTTACTATTTTGGGTTCAATCTTTGAAATTAGACAATACTTCTCTAAATCTTGAGAAATCTTTCTTCTTCTTTGAACACCTTTGCTTCTATCTTCTATGATCTAGTCTTCAGAATGATTCAATCTTACATACCTGGGAGTTTTAAGAATTTTTTGTACTTCTATTTCTTGGACAAGATCATTCAAACTTATATCTTCTTCCTATATTTCAGGATTCTCTAGATCAGGCTAAATCTAAACTAGAGAAAGGGGATTGATCTTCTTGGACCAAAACATCATTCTAATCATCTTCTTTATATTCATAAAACCTTGAGGGTTTTTCAATGCCTTCATCAACCTTCACATTTGTACTTTCTACAATCTTTCTCAATCTCTTGTTATAACACCAGTATGCTTTGCTTTGAGTAGAATAACCCAAGAATATTCCTTCATCACTTATAGCATCAAATTTGCCAAGGTCTTCATCTCTTTTAATGTAACATTTACTACCAAAGACTCTGAAATACTTCATAGTAGGAGTGATGCCAAACCAAAGTTCATAAGTAGTCTTACCAGTATTTCTTCTAATTTGTACTCGATTAAGAGTATAGATAGCAGTGCTTACAGCTTCTCTCCAATAGATCTGAGGAACATTTGCTTCCATCATCATAGTTCTAGATGCTTCCTGGATGGTCCAATTCTTTCTCTCCACTACTCCATTCTGCTGTGGAGTCCTCGAAGAAAATAACTGTCTCTTTATCCCATGCTTCTCACATAATTCTATGAACTCTCTAGATGTGAATTCACCACCTTTATTAGACCTAAGACATTTTATGTTTAACTCAAATTTATTCTCTACCATAGCCTTGAATATTTTGAACTTCTCAAGAGCTTTAGATTTCTCTTTTAGGAAAGTCACCCACATCATCCAGGAGTGGTCATTAATTAGTAACATGAAATATCTATCACCTTGCAGACTCCTAATTCTCACTGGTCCACATAGATCAGTGTGTACTAAGTCCAACAATCTGGTAGAAGATTGTTCCTTACTTTTAAATGTGACTCTGCTCTACTTACCCAACTAACATTCTTTGCACAAACTATTAGTAGGTTTCACCAGTCTTGGAATATCTCTTACAACCTGAGTGTTTCTTATCTTGATGATATTATCAAAATTTACATGACACATTCTCCTATGCCACAACCAACTCTGATCAATTTGAACAAATAAATAGCTTTTGCCAGTACCAACCAAGTAGAAGATGTTACCTTTTGTTTGAGTACTAGATGAAATCTCAGTTCTAGAGCTTTCAAATATTTTACATTTTCCATTTTTAAATTAGAGATCATAACCTTTGTCCACCAACTACCCAACACTGAGAAGATTATGCTTCAAACCTTCAACATTTAGAACATCACTAGTTTTTTTCTTTCCATCAAAAGAAATAGTTCCTCTACCTCAGATTCTACCAGCAGAATTATCACCAAATTTTACAACTCCTCCTTCATATCTTTCCAAATTTATGAACTTATTCTTATCACCTGTCATATGGTGGGGGCATCCACTGTCAATGACCCATTCATCCTTTTCTTCAACTTGGGCAGCTAAAACTCTTTCTACCATTTTATGATTGACAAATTTAATGGGCATTAGATCTTCTTCCTTGATGACAATAAACACCCAGTCACTTCCAAATTTGTTTCCTATCTTGGATTCATCATCTGTTACTCCTTCATCATCATCATCTTCGTGAACATAGTAACATTTCTTTTGGAATCTTGATTTATTAGGATTTATCCTTGAAAATCTTTCCGGACACCTTGAAGCAAAATGACCAATCTTATTGTCGTTGAAACATTTGAAAGGCAATTTTTCTTTCATACTTACCAGATCCTCTTGGCAGTCTTTTTGCAATAAAGGCTTCAAGTTAAGTAGCTTATGCCTCATCTTCTTCCAAATCTTTTCTTGCTTTTTCATACCTTGATAGCTTCTTTGAGGAGTTCTCTGCTAGATCATACCTTTGTTTGCCTTTTATAGAGGCACTAGCTTTGAATGTAGATTCAGTCTTGGGGGTGCATCTCCAAACTCAGCCAATTCAAATGCAACTAATTTTCTAACCAATTGATCCCTTATGATATTTGATAAAGATCTGAATTCCTCAATAGTAGCAACCTTGTGTTTGTAAGCAGGAGGTAAGGATCTGAGAACTTTGGCAACAATCTCATCTTCATCCAAGGTTCCACTAGCACATCTAATGCCACAAACAAGCTCATTTACTTTTGGCATAAATGTAGTGATATTCTCATCTTCATTCATTGTCATGTTTTTGAATTTTCCTTTTAGACTTTGTAGCTTGGCACATTTAACATATTTGTCTCCTTCATACAGAAGTGCTAGCTTTGACCAAATTTCATATACAGTTTTTAGATCCATAACATTTGTTAGCTCTATATCAGATAAGGCACTTAGTAAGGCTTCTTTAGTTTGAAGATTATCTTTAGCATCTCTGATTTCATCTGTAGTTGTCAAACCATTCTTTGGAGGAACATACTTCTTTGTAGTCATGGTCTAATATTGAATTCCCATACATTACAAGTGACATTCCATGAGGCTTTTCCAAAGAGTGTAATTTGTTCCATCAAACCTTAGACTATCCTTCTTGTAGGAAGACATCCTAGATCTCTGCAAGTGGTTAAAATCTTTTAGAGGAACTTAGCTCTTATACCAATTGTTAGTTTTAGGACAGATAACTGAGAGGGGGGGTAAATCAGTTGTCACCATAATTTCTATTCTTTAAACACTTAAAGTCTTCTTATATTTCTATAGCATAATAATGATTCAATCATGGAAGCAAAATGCAATAATTAAAGAGCAGAAACACATTCAACACATATGACACCAAGATTTTAATGTGGAAAACCAGGTTAAGGGAAAAACCACGGGGTGACTAACCCAAGATTGTATTCTCTATTAAAAGAATTAAAAAATGGTACTTGCCAATTAGGGCTCACTGCCCAAGCACACTGCTCACAAGAGGTCCACTGCCTACAGGGGACACACTGTCTACAGAATAATATAAATATTACATACTTGAACTAGAGATTAGCATCTTCACCATGCTTGTGGCAGTTCCATTTAAGCTCAACACTTCTTCTCTACTTTTTTCTCCTTTCCTCTCTACCACTTTCTCATTATGACATGACATCAACTTTGGAATGATCATGAAAGTCGGCATAACATACTTTATTCTATTACAGCATAATTACAAAAATACAACTTGATTTGTTACAAAGACTTCATGTGTGTTAATACCCTGTTGGCCATGCCTATCTGGGACTTACAATCTTCTTTAAGGAACACACCCTGATTTGTGAAACATCTTCAAGATCATCTGCAAGATGTGTAAAACATCCAGTCAGCCAGGATTAGGAAAAACATCATCACCCGAAAGTAAATCTTCAATTATGAGTTCAATCTTTAATGCGGACCACCAACACAAACTGGACATAATCTAGAGACCTTCACAACCTTGCTTGAATCACCAAGAATAACCACACTGCTATTGCTTACTAAAATCATTCATATCTTCATCTAGAACCTCAAGAACACAGTCTGTCATCACTGTCACATTAGAATAATTACTTGTGGACCTCCAGACTATGAACCAATTGAGTTGTCAATTCACATCGGCTTCCCAAACAAGCCACCAGATCCACAGAACAAGATATTGTATCTCTGGATTTCACTGGACCTATTTGTGTCACTATGTCACCTTTAAACAACTGCCAAAGCTAGTTTTACTCATATGGCCATAACTCCTTCAAATCTTCATGTGGACCTCTCAAATCTTGAATGGATCATCTTTAGACACATATCTACAAACCCTTTGATGCGCATTCTCTGATCTTCATCTAGCTGGGATCTTCACTTGATAGAGCTTCACTATCTTCAGTGTTCTTCTCTGTTTCTGATAGGACTAATTTTCTCAATATCCTCAGCATACAGCTTATCCGATCCTTGACATTAATGCAACATGAGTATGTTAACATCAATGACAACATCATTAAGCCCATACTTGCAACACTATCAACTAGAGACATTAAAGGCTCAGAATTGAGAACAATGTATCACATCGAGTTGGTTTGTGCATATGAATTACAAGGTCTAGTCACAATAACTCTCTAACTTGTATAATAGCCTAGAAGAACAACTAACAGAAATACATTGTTTTCAAATGTGTATATAACATTCCTTCATCATTCCGCTATAGTGGGCATTGAATTTTGATCAATCAACTTAAGACATGCCCACGCTTCATTAAATTTTTAGTTTAGAAGCCCTGCAAACTAGAACGAAACCTGTAAACTGCAACATCAGCCATGCCTCTAACGGGCCTATAAAAATGCAATAGAGATTGCCTGCATGCATGGGTGCCAAGCACATTTATGAGAGAAGGCCTATAAATCTATTTTTCCCTTTCTTGTACTGGCACATTGAATAATTCACTATTTAAACTACCCCAATCAACCCTGGCCTATAGAGTTTTGAATGATGGGTACCTCTCCCTGAGAAATGATGTGATTTTAGGGAGGGGCGAACTTTTACAACACTTTAAAGTGTTGTACCTCTTTTCTTCCATGGCACCTCTGAATTTGTGTCTTTTTCAGTGAATTTGTGTCTTTCTCCTTATCAGCAATTTTTGAATCCTATGAACTTGTTAGCAAGTTCACCTCTTGGCCCATTTCCCGACTAGCCTACCTTTTATCAGCTTTTCCACCTTTTATTGGTGAATCCTTTCTTTTCTAAACTTATGATGCAGAGGTAAGAGGACCAAAACTATCCTTAATAACATTAACAAATCAAAGAACTAATCCAATTGCTTTGGTCATGTTGAAGAGAACATTAATACATATTTTTTCTCTAATTTTTATGAAGATCCAATGGTAGGAGAGAAAGTTATGACTTTTTTCCCAAAACTACAAACCCTAGGCAGCGTTCAGACCTGCCCTCACCAAAATTGTAATATCTCTCACAAAACTTAATGAAATTATACCAAAATAAAAGAATTGTAAACTAGAAACACATATCTTTCCATCCATCTATTATATGCATCAATGTGAGGCCATACCAAGTTGTGTCATGCATATTTTCAGACTGCATTTTCAGAAAATTAAACTCTGCAGACCGACCCTCAATAAAAATGCCATAACTTATTCAAATATTAATAAAATTTGATACAACAAAAATAAATGGAAAGTAGACTCAATAATATTTCCAACAATATATGGCTTGCTTCTGTATATGTCTGTACAAAATTGTACCAAACGCTGCAACAGGACTGTTGCAGGGAAAATTAGAAAATTACAATCCATAAAACACTCATATCTTTCACAAAAATAAATAAAAATGCATGGGACAAGAAGAAAATGGAAGGTGGTTGAAGGATATAATATTTTAAATCTATTAGGCATCCATTCAATTCCATATAAGGCCATACAATAGCAAAAGACAGCAAATTTCTGAAGGAAAATACAGGAAAACATTATTTTTTCTCATTTCATGCTCAAATCTTCAACCACCCACCAATTCTTCATGGTTACAAGGCCTTTTAAAGGCATTAAAACATGTCTCTTCAGTTCATAACTGATTTGGAGTGAACCAAGAGCCAAATGACTCTTCACCTTCCAAGTTTGCATCTTTTTTCCAATTTTACATTGACAACCTTAACATGGTTTGCAATATTTTGTATTTTTGAAACTCCTAATGACCTAAACACATAAAAATGACTTGATAAACCTCATTACAATGTGGAAGCATACAAATTTAATCAAACTCAAAGATTTGTCTAGGGCAATATTAATTTGCCAAGGTGCTCCTGCACCATACAACCAACCAACAAAATTTTCAAGTCCCTTGGAAATGTATCTGCAACAAAAGTCTCTTTCCTCTGTCTTTATATTCAATCTTCTCAAATACAATCTTCCAATCTATAGAAATGGTGACCAACCAACCAACAAAACAAACTACCATCTTCATAGAGCATCCTCAGGCTCCTTCTACAACCATCAGTGGAGTACTCTTCGGGCTGCAACATCAAGTGCTTCTTCAGGTATCCATCTCTCTCACTGCTTCACAACAAACCAACTCACCAAACCATTCATCTCACCCAACAACAGATCCTGGTGATGCACCTACCACTCTCTCCTCAGTGGTTTCTCTATGCATCATTCTCTAGCCAAATCTCTATTGGAGAATGGTCATGATAGACCTCATCTTGTCTGCCCACACACAATCTCAGAAAACATCCTTCTTGCAGCTAGATGGAACAAGCACCTGCAACCAAACAACTGAGCAACACAAAATCCAAAATGTGTAGATTGCCTCCCTCGGCAATCTATCTACACAATCAAGATCTTCTCACTCTTCACCTGACTTCTTAGTGACAGGAGAAAAAAAAATACACACCACCCAAATCTTTCGCCAGCTCTGATACCAAAATGATGTAGAGGTAGGAGGACCAAAACTATCCTCAATAACATTAACAAATAAAAGAACTAATCCAATTTCTTTGGTTAGATTGAAGAGAACATTAATACATATTTTTTTTCTCCAATTTTCATGAAGATCCAATGGTAGGAGAGAAAGTTATGACTCTTTTCCCAAACTACAAACCCTAGGCAGCGTTCAGACCTGCCCTCACCAAAATTGTAATATCTCTCATAAAACTTAATGAAATTATACCAAACCAAAAGAATTGTAAATTAGAAATACATATATTTCCATCCATCTATTATATGCATCAATGTGAGGCTGTACAAAGTCATGCCATGCATATTTTCAGACTGCATTTTTAGAAAATTAAACTCTACAGACCTACCCTCAATAAAAATGCCATAACTTATTCAAATCTTAATAAAACTTGATGCAACAAAAAGAAATGGAAATTAGACTCAATAATATTTTCAAAAATATATGGCTTGCTCCTATATATGTCCATACAAAACTGTACCAAATGCTACAACAGGACTGTTGCAGGGAAAATTAGAAAATTACAATCCATAAAACACTCATATCTTTCACAAAAATAAATAAAAATGCATGGGACAAGAAGAAAATGGAAGGTGGTTGAAGTATCTAACATTTTCAATCCATTAGGCATCCATTCAATTCCATATAGGGCCATACAAGAGCAAAAGACAGCAAATTTCTGAAGGAAAATACAGGAAAACATTGTTTTTTCTCATTCCATGCTCAAATCTTCAACCACCCACCAATTCTTCATGGTTACAAGGCCTTTTAAAGGCATTAAAACATGTCTCTTTAGTTCATAATTGATTTGGAGTGAACCAAGAGCCAAATGACTCTTCACCTTCCAAGTTTGCATCTTTTTTCCAATTTTACATTGACAACCTTTACATGGTTTGCAATATTTTACATTTTTGAAACTCCTAATGACCTAAACACATAAAAATGACTTGATAAACCTCATTACAATGTGGAAGCATACAAATTTAATCAAACTCAAAGATTTTTCCAGGGCAATATTAATTTGCCAAGGTGCTCCTGCACCAACTTAGCTGCTTTCATTTTGCCTTATTGGCAAAACTTTATTGTTTAGAACTATTCTGGCCATCCTCTTTTGCCTTATTAGCAAAAAGATATTTTTGTGAACTTTCTCTATTTGGTTCATTTTCACCTTATTAGTGAATTCTTCATTTTGCAAACCAAGCTTGCATTTACCTTTTATCTCTTTAGTGCTAATTTTTCCTTATCGACAAACTTCTCACTTATCAGCAAACTGCCACTTTTTTGAACCAAGCCTATAGCGCCCTTTTGTCTTCATTTTTATTTGTCAACAAAAGTATCTTTTGCTAAACCACTTTGCTTTTCTACTTTCCCTTATCGGCAAAGTATCACTTTTTTGAACTCTGCCCTTTTCTTCTTTTATTGACAAATTCCTCATTTATCACACTTTTTTACTTTGCTCCTTATCATGCTCCTTTATCAGATTTTCCCATAAGCCACTTTTTTCCTTATCGGTGAATTCTCTAATTCTTGAACTAAGCCTACTTTTGACTTTTCTAACCTTTGCCTTATCGAGGAATTTCCACTTCCACGAACTTCTCTTGCTTTTTTCCTTATTGGCAAAATATTCTACTTTCGAACCAAGCCCTCTTTTGTCGATGAAATGTCACTTTGCCGAACCATTTTCCCCTAGCTAATTCTTTACTCTCTTTTTTCCTTATCGGCAAAATCTCTATCGGGGAAACCTGCATTTAGTAAACCAACTATGCCTTAGCCGATTTCTCTTTATTGGCCCATGTACTCCTTCGCATACCTTTCTCTTTTCCCTTTGTTGGTAATTTTCTCTATCAGCAAACTACAGAGATTTTGAACTTTTGAAAAGTTCACTCTTTTTAAAAATCACCGCCAAAGCATTGTGTTTCCTTTTCCTTTGCCTTTTCCCTTTGCCTTTTACCTTTGTCAGCAAAGTCATTGATTGGCAAACCTGCCGATCGGAAAACTCAAGGTTCACTGAACTATAAGTTTTTTGACAAAGGCAATCATTCTTCTTCTTTACTTAGCCAATTTCTTGCAATCCCTTCCCTTTTGCTTTCCTTATTGGGGAATCGCTGAATTGGTGAACCTGAGAATTCTCAAACTTTTGTAGAGTTCACGACCTTTGAAAATCATCAATAAAGGCATTCCTTATCTCCTGTATGCCTTAGAAAAACTTTTGAAGAAACCCACTCTCTTGGCCCATTGTCGGAAAATCATCAAATTGGTGAACTTGCAAAATTTCAAACTTTTGAAAAGTGTGTGAAACATGGAAATTTCTGATAAAGGCATTCCTTCTTGCCTTAGTCAAATTTTGAGTTTTCTTCCCTTTATCAGTGAATAGGCTAGTCGGTGAACTAGTTTGTTCATGAACCTAAAGATTTGCCAACAAAGGGCAAAAGGGGCTAAAATACTAAGGCTAGGACTTCAAAAATTATGGGTTTTTTCTGAGTTTTTTGCAAGGATTCTCCACAGGAATTTTTTAAGTTTTTTGCAAGGTTTTACGCTAAAAATTGAAGGATATCATGCTTTTAAAAGATTTTGTCAAGATTTTCAAGCTAGGCTATTTGACTCTAGGAAGGGGAAATATGTCAACATTTTGGTGTCTATGTAGGGCTGTTTGCCTGTTAAACATAGGGATCCAACTTCCTTATACAATCTATTGGGTACAAGTTCAAAAGAAAGTAGCCTCATGAACAAAAAAAATTAAAAATGCCTCCAAAAAATAAGAACAAAACAAACAATGCAAACATTCTCCTAATGAGAAAGCTGCCTATGCAAAAGCACTCGGAGGAAGGGAAACCTAGAATAGAAAAAATCTACTCTAAATCTTTACAAGGATCCCAAAACCAAACTTAGAAGTATGGTTTGAGATGAATCCCATTAAATAGGATCATAAGTGCTTCACCAGTCAGTTTGGATAGTTGAAAGGCATTAGCATGCTTGCAACTGGTGATGATGTAGGGACTGCTCCATATGGCATCAAATTTAGAATGTCTTCTAGCCATGCGGCCCTATCTTCATCCTATTTCAGCACCAAATTTCCCTCTTGGAAGACTCTATCAACTAATTTTTTATCAAAGGTCCTCTTGACCTGTTCTTGGTGTGCTTCAAGGGTTTTCATGGAAGCATTCCTCTTTTCTTCAAGCTCCATCAACTTAGCAAATTTGACCATCATGGCATCATTTTCCCGTAATTCCATCTATTGGGCTAGCTCAAGGGAAGGTAACTTTGATGATAATGGAAGTCTTGCTTCCATTCCATACACTAGCATGAAGGGTGAATTTCTAATGGCCCTCTTAGGACTAATTTTATCAGCCTAAAGAGCTATCTTCAACTTGGATTGCCAAGTTCTCTAATTATCGTCCACTGTCTTCTTGATGATCCTATTCAGATTTTTGTTTGTGGAATCAGCCAAGCCATTCCCTTGGGGGTAATAGTTGGATGATATTTTCAAATAAATTCCATAGTTTAGTGCCCATTCACTAATTTTCATGCCTACAAAGGCCTTAGCATTGTCAAAAATAATGGTAAATGGAACACCAAACCTAGTAACTATACAAATAAGAAAATCTAAAATGGAGGCTTCTATAGTATCCTTCAATGCAACTACCTCTATTCACCTTGTAAAATAATCAGTGGCTGCTAAAATCCACTTGTGGCCAGCACTAGAAAGTGGATTAATCATCTTAATGAAGTCCAAACCCTATTGGCCAAATGGCTAATCAGCCTGGATTGGATGAAGAGGAAGAGCAGTCAACCTTTGTTTACCTACAAAGAACGCACATTCTTTGTAGCTCCTTACCCATTTATGGACATCTCTGAACACATCAGGCTAGTAATAAGCAACCCTTAGTATTTTAATAGCAGTTGTTCTTGGAGAATAATGACCACCAACTGGGCCATTATACAATTCTTCTAATATCCTAGAGGTATGATCTTGAGTAACATGTCTAAGAACTCCATTGATGTCTTTTCTAAACAAGACACCATCTACAAGAACATAGGGCATAGACTGAAGTCTGAAATAACTTCTTTCTTCCTAATTTAGTCTATCAAGGTATCTTCCTAACTGTAGAAATGTGACCATGTCATGATACCAGTCATTTAGGGAGTGGAGATCAACTGGTTGTGCCTACCCTTGGATACATACAACATCATCTGTATCTTTAATGTTTGTTGCTCTTTGCTGACACAAGCCTTTGCCTCTCACTAGTTTGGTAATGTTGATATTGACATCATATTCCATCACCTTTGTGATACACTCATCCCTCTTTTCATTGACATCCTTGCTCAAAAGGAACTCTTTCACACTGGGGTGGTTCACCATCAACTGTATTTTTC
The DNA here is from genome assembly GCA_027924645.1 of Cunninghamia lanceolata. Taxonomy (NCBI): domain Eukaryota; kingdom Viridiplantae; phylum Streptophyta; class Pinopsida; order Cupressales; family Cupressaceae; genus Cunninghamia; species Cunninghamia lanceolata. Next base: position 14,252,013 of record BSBN01001271.1, read on the forward strand.
TATTTGAAAGCATATATCTAAACTTTTTTAGTGCATTCACCATGCAATAAACACATGTTTCTCAAAAAAATCATACCTTAATTCATAGTCTTTGAGAGGCTGGCTGAAGAAAGTAATTGGTTGTTCCAACTTTTCTTCATTCTATTTTGTTAGAACTACTGATATACCCTCCTTGCCTCCAAAGGCATAAAGGATAAAATTATTCTCATAATTATGATTTATCAGTGTTGGAGCTTGTGTAATGGCCTGCTTAATAGCTTTGAAATCCCTGCCTTCTTTGGACCATGTGAAGGAAGCATTCTTCTTGAGAATGGCCATGAGGGGTTTTTCTATTGAAGAAAAATTTGGTATGAACATCCTTACGAAGTTGTATTGGAGATTATAGAAGCAAAATAGAAAATTCTATACACAAAATAATATATTGCTTCTATGTACATTTAATAATACATATTACATAATATAGGATTTCCATATCCTATATTATAGGAAGCTCTAAAACAACTCCTAAACATATGAGTTGTTTTAACCACTTGTAACACTCACATAACCAATACCTTATACAAACCATAAACATACTAACAATAATATTAAGTTGTTTCTCAACAACTTAATATTTGTTACACATAATTATAATGCTAATTTAAAGATGTGAACACTAATCTCTAACACCCACAATAATTATGTGACTTCATGCACATTATTATTCATGTGAGAACAAACATTAATTCGTAACATCCCCCTTAGTGTGAACATAGTAAAATCTAACACCTTCCACTGCAGTAAGCCCAACTCTTATAGCTTGTCCAACTATGTGACTCATGACCTTGATCCAAAAGAAAGGCTCTCTCCTTCCATAGTTTTAAACAGGCTTACCACAAACCTTGATGTGATAGGAACTCATCAATTTTCCACCTCATGTGTTTTTATGGATCCTTCCACAAACCCTTTCAAGATCCATGAACTGACGTACTCTAGTGCTTTTGTTCACCACTATGCTTGTACATCAGGGAAGTATATAGGAATCAACATATATATCAAAAATCTAAAAAAGAAAACTCATACGGGAAAATTTTTCACATTACATTCCATAAGAATAAAATGTTCTTAATTGCTGTCACTGTTATTGATCATTGCCACTCAATCTTAAATAGCATAGACAACTACCACTGCCATTGGAAGTTGTCCTTGACTTTATTTGGTTTGGCACAAAATGGGAATGGAACATTGGTTATTATTCCCCCCACAATGTGAAATTCCATTTATTCACACAAACAAGAATAATGAAAAGAAAATCATACCATACTGCATACTACTGTCTAGATCTTGCTATCTGGATCTTGTTGCACATGGCCATTATTGCCAATGAACGTATTCACCAGTCGACCATCTTCCAATGAAGTATGGCACTCAGAGGATCTCCACAGTTAGAGGATCTCTACAGTCATCTACTCTCCAATACAATCATTTTTCCAGTATCCACACACCACACTTAAAATCTAAAAAACTAAAATCCACACCAAAAAAAATGATAACACACTACACACTAGTCACCAAATCAGTTACACATCCCTATCATTGGTGATTGACAAGAGGTCGCTAGTTGTATAAAGCTTGAATTGCCTTGATCTCCACCACGCACCATTATCCAATGTGATGACTTACATCTTTCATTGGTGATTCACATAGGTTGCCCTTAAATGAAACTGTAACCTCCAATCTCAACCTTTTATTTCAATCTTTCAATATAATATCAGGTCAAAGCTTGAGTTGTTTCTTCCAGTGTGGAGGGTCTTTGAAGAGTCTCACAACTGCACAGTCCTTCGATGGAAAAAATAGACAAAAATTCCCTCAAAACACCATGCAGATCTCCTGTTTGACATCCCAAGCACAAGCACATCCTCTGATAATACAAATTGCAACTATGAAATGAAAAATCAATCCCATGATATGCTCCCTGCTTAGACAACACAATAGGAATGTGAAACTATGACAACGTGAAGGAGAAATGCACAGATGGTTATGATAGTGAGAGAGACTGTGATAATGTAAAAGCATCCTCTACATGCCCACGCTCACCGCACCACTTCAGACTCAATTACCTAATATACAGTAAGTCGTGGCTTTACACAATAGATCGACCTTCTACGCAACACTTGGACTTGGTAAAAATAGAAAAGAAATGTCTCAAGACTACCAGCCAAATAAAAACTTAGAGATATAGATCAACCCTTCAATGGTCAGTCGTTCTATGGAGAGAACCTGGAGCCTTCAAATCCATAGTCTTCAATTGGCCTGATTTGCAATGTGTAACAACATGTAGTGATTGCCATGATTAGATATTATGCACTATGATATGGGCATTCAAAATGCCAATATTCTCTCCTCATCATAAGGGCATAATATGATCCTACTCTGATACCATATTGGAGATTTCAAGAGAGATTATAGAAGCAAAATTGAAAATTCTATACACAAAATAACACGTTGCTTCTATGTACATTCAATAATATGTATTACATATATATAGGATTTCCATATCCTATATTATAGCAAGCCTCTAAAACAACTTCTAAATATATGAGTTGTTTTAATCACTCATAACACTCGCATAACTAATACCTTATACAAACCATAAACATACTAACAATAATATTAAGTTGTTTCTCAACAACTTAATATTTGTTACACATAATTATAATGCTAATTTAAACATGTGAACACTTATCTCTAACACTCACAATAATTACGTGACCTCACACATTATTATTCATGTGAGCACTAACATTAATTCCTAACAAGTTGATCTTTCCCAGGAAGCTCTGTAAATGTTTCTTATGAGTGGGAAGAGGAAGAGATTTAAGTCTAGTGTGCCAATATAAATTTCTTTAATAAAAAATTTGTTGTCCAATTTCCCCAACATCTACAACATGTAATAGGTAATTAACCAATATTTAGGTACTCCATTTTGGGATGATATCTATTTGGTCCTATTTATTATCCAGCTCTCAACCTAGATTTTGAATGTATGATCTATATGTACATACCTCTTAGGGCCTTCACACCTCACGATAGGCCTCCAGATTTGAATCTTTTTGTTTTTATTAATTTATTATAGGAACTTCCTCAACTTTCTATTAAAATAATATATATTTAAGTACACATTCAAGGAGTTCATTGGATAATGAATGTTCTCCTTTGGTTAAACCCTTGGATAAGCTGATTTAATGACTTGTAGAAAGATAATAACATTATTCATGCAGTATGCATAGAGTATTGATGTGATATTGATGGTGTATGCAAAAGGATAAATGAGATTAATTTTAACTTATTATGTTTTTGTCTCTTGTCTCCTTAGGCTCAAACTTGAAACCATGACCACCCCGATTAAAGAACTGCACACAACAGTTGTAAAATCAACTAGATGTGAAAATCTTAATAGACACAGACTTAAGACAAACCACTAAATTCATTTGCATAATACATTGGGAGTTTATTGAGCACTAGAACAAAATAAAATAACCATATCAGATGTGAGATCATAACAAAATTCTAATAGAAAAATATTGTAGGTCCACCAACTTGTAGGGACCTAGTAGAGTTAGAAGATCTTGGCTTCAAATGTGAGATCTCTCACCAAATTATAATAAATAAAAGAATCAAGTCTGCAAGGTTCTCCACACATTAAGATGCATGACACCTAGATGGAAGGCCATGATTAGATTTTGATTAATGAAACACTTAGGTTTGCATGAAACATATATCCATCTCTAAAGTTGAAAGAGTTTAGTAGATGGAGCTAAAATACTTGGTGAACTATCTAGTGTATAAGCATCTCACATTTTCCCTTTGTATTCAATATTGACTTTTTTTTATCAATTCAAATATATAAGGAAGCAAGTACATCTAGGGGGAACAATAGAAACATGCCAATTAAATCTTGGATGCAAGAGCCCCAATTTGAATCAAACTTATGATTATCTCATGTTTGATATCTAAAGGAAACATAGATGTGAAAATCTGACTATACTCAATTGCATAGGGTCATTTAGGTTCATTGCCAACACAATCTAATAAAATCTAGAAAAAAAGTGCCTACCAAACATTGATTGACAATTTCTCAATCTTGAGAAATGAAATAACGGTACGAAGACATGTAACATAAGAAATTGCAAACCTAAAAGTTAAAAATAAAAGAAAGACACTGAGCAAAAATTTCATGACTAAAATAATATAGCTTAAAGAAAGGTTAAAGCCATGGAAAGTAATAGAGAAGTAAAGGAACAATAATGGAAGTTTGGTTATAGGCATGGGATACTAAGGCATCATAGAGAAATAAAATCTCTAAACTTTTTCAATGTTTGAATAAAATCTAACAATGGCTCAAGTTAGGGAAAAGCACCCCTTGTGAGTGTATGAAGGATCTAGAATATGATCTCTAGGAGTAGACCTAAGAAAAAAAAAGAAAATGGGGGAAATTCTGGGGAGACAAAATACAAATGAATTTTACAAGTAATTAGCCAAAAATACAAGGAGCATGCTAGGAAGTAGAATTGCTTGAGCCTATGAGATAGTACATTGAGATTTCAACTATAAAATATCATGCTCATTCATCTTAATGTAGTGTAAAAGATCAACAAGATCTTATGAATAAATGTATTTAATGACATAGGTAAGGGGAAAACTAACAACTTTATGCATCTCATTGCATCGCCTCTCACGAGAAATCATGGCCCTCATGGGAATACTAGCATGGGACAATAATATTGGATGAAGCATAATGAGGAGAGCAACTAGATTAGTTGGCCAAATAAGAAAATCTCTCTATGCAAGTTTACATATCCTTGAAAGATAAATTCTTTCACCTATATAACTTAAGAGCTTATACAAGAATAAGCTGTTGTCCATGAAGAGAAAAGAAGAAAAAATTGCACCTTAATTAACTTTATTTATCAACTTCCTTTATGACATGTATAAAAATGGTTAAGATGAAAATTTGAATTTTGTTTTACCCTCTTCAATTAAGGCTCATAGAAATAAATCAGCCAAGATCTTATCATCATATGCAAAATCTATTCAAGAATCCATAAAAGGTTGTATATGAACATTTGGGTCACCTTTTCCTTCATATAGCTCAAACCTAAGGGACACAAACTTAACATGTAATTAATATGTAGCCAACAAAAATGCTAATGGTACAAACAAAGTGGTGGATTATAGGAAATGGAATTATTTCTATTGTTATTGATTTCCTTCTTAATATTGGCCATTTCTTGTAATAGTGTAGCCGAGGTAGTGGTAGAGCCAAGGTTTGTGTTGGGTGTATCTCAAATGGTGGAGGTGCAATAAGGTTGTGAGGTAAGATTTGAGCTCATAAATATGGATGGATGGATCACTTGATGCGAAATATTAGTTGTGAGGTGAGATTGAAAATAGTATGAGGCTTGGGTTGGGAAGGAGGAATCATGAGTCATGGGCTATGAAGGAGGAATAGTGTGGAACACATGAATGGAGGGTGTGATATTGGTTTCTATGAGGGTAGATGGGATAAAAATGTAATTCTAGAGGTGATAGAAGAACTCAAAGAAGGTATAGTGGAAGAGGTGAAGTTAGGAGGTAAGCCAGATTGAGGAACAAAACCAAGGGAAAATGTAGAAGGAGAAACTGTGGTAGTAACTTCTACAATAGGGGTAACAATAGTGGTCATAGGCATGGTAGAGATAGGTCTAGGATTTAGATTGGAAGAAAAGGATGGATGGGGAGATACACCATTATAGGTAACCAATAGATATGCATGATCATGTAAAATACACACACTATTTGGACATCAAGCTTCCAATGTGAAGTATAAAAGAGATGTGCTAATTAGATAGGAGATTTTTCTTGATTAAATACATTAATCAGGGCTAACTTATAAGTGCAAGATCTTTCTTAGCCTAATGAACTTCATGATCAGTCTTGTTGATCCTCTAAGTAAGCCTCAACACAAGAATCAATAAATATATGATTATTTTTATATTTGGTGGCAATATTAAGATTTTAATGAGTCCACCTCAATGGAAGATTACGATCATGCGTAGAACATGAAATAAACAAAATATAGGAATCCAAATTTGTATAATTCACTTCTAGATCAAAAGTCAAACAATTTACAAGTAGATAAAAATTGAAAAGAAAATCCTAATGTGATAACCATATCATTGTATGTTTAATTATTGTGTCGATTAACTTATTTCAATTGTGTTGTCAGACTCATTTCCTATATCTAAAGTGTTGATTTTTTTTTAATTAATAAATCTACCCATGTAACACTTAGATATTTGATAAAGTGTGTTATATTTATTTTAAAACTTATATAGACATAATTATACATTTATTTATTGGTGACATATTTTTTACACCATTTCAAAAATTCAATGTACCAGTCCTCCTATTCATAGTCCAGCCAAATAGTCACTGTAAGATGCAAAGAGATCTAACGACAACAGAGGATTGAAAGGAGAAATAGGTCTTTGAGAAGCAAGCTCCAGAGAATGACACTTGGACATACCCAAGCATGTTTGAGAGAGACTCAGAATTAAGCAGAAGCTGACAAGTGGGAGCAGCAATAAAGAGAAGCTAAAGGATGCGGTGGAATGAGCCACGTGGGGGCAGCAGAGGAGAGGAAATGAAGTAATTTTATTTTATTTCATAAGGCATTGAATGTGTCACAAAGATAAAGTATATTTTAATAAAGAGTTTCATTTAACCCGGTGGACTCCTTTCATAAAGCTAATGCTTTATTTTAGTTTCAAATATTAATATCTCAGAAGCTCATGAGAAGATATTCAGTTTTAAAAAAGATTAAAATCTTTATTAAAGTTGAAACATGATGCGAGTCCCTCCAGCTAAAAGTTATGAAGCAAGCCACAGTTAATAATACAGTAAAGTTTCATTAAAATAAGATTTTTGACTCCTCACCATGAATAAAAGCTGCAATAAAAGTTTCTAAAAGGGCTCCGGAGAGCACCACTTGTCAGCACCCGAGGAGAAGAAGTGAAAACAAAGAAGGCTATAGAGTGAGGCATGTGGAGACACCTGAGAAATTCAAAAACCAACTCAAAATCATCGGAGACAAGCACGTGGCTCAAGCGCTGAAGAGCAAGAAAAAGGAGTTCTCAGAAGAGGCCATGTGGAACAGCCCAAAGGAAGGAAATAAAATATTTTGTTTCATTTTATTTAATGCATCAAGTGTTTCACAGGAGTTATAGGAGTTGAGTCTTTTATTAAATATAAGTTTCATTTAAAATGGTGGTAGGCCCGGTTACATAAAGATGAAGCTTTATTTTATGAGTTTCATTTTTTTTAAAAGGCCACAACAAGTAAGTGAAGTTTAATTAAAATAATTTTGACTCTTCATAGGAAACAACAAAATGAGAACCCTAAATGATACACAGTCACTTTATTTCTTTTTCATAAGCAAGCTACATGATAATAAAAGGAGCGGTGGTAAGAGAAACTTATATGAAGACCAGAGGCAGAGGTATATTTTTCAGCCATAGAAGTAATAGAAAGCCATAGTTCAGTTACCATTTTCAGTTGTATTTGCTATTATTTGCCAGATTAGTGCTAGATTTTGCAGACAGTTAGAGATATTTTGACAGTAGAGTGCCAGTTGGGAAAGATTTTTAGTTACAAAAGATCTTCAGATGGTTTCATTTTTCAAGCTATAAATTCAGATCTGTCAATTCTATATACAATTCTAGAGTTCTTCATACAGTTCCAGAGTTCTCCATACAGCTCCAAAGTTTTTCATACATTCAGAGTTCTACATTTCTACAGATCAAATTTTCAGAGCAGCCAGCAACAACTATTTCTTTTTGCCTTAGCAGTGCTTTTTCAAATGAAATGTAATATTTTTACTTTGTGCAAATCTCAAAGCCTCTGTAAATTTGTTATTCATTCGAATAAAGAAACAGTGTTCTGTGCATATCTGGGTATCTCTGTTTCTTGTTTCTTTAAGTTTCTGTTCCTTTTGCCTCTGTAAAATATGTTCTTAATCTGGGTATTAACTATGCATCTATGCTTTTGGTTCCTAGTTAAATCTTTCAAGGTTTGACACTGTGCAACTCAGTTTCAAATCTGGTGCATCGCCTTAGATATAAGCATTTATTTCTGCAATCTAGTTTTCTTTCTAACCTTTTCCCAAACCCCCACTGAAAGAATGGAAGAGCCAGCTTCCTTAAAATCTAGAGGTCACTCTGAGGAGCAATCCCATGTCTTAGAGTTTCCCATGTTGTTGCTAGATTAGACCCACAAATCTATGCTTCAACATTTACATTCTTAGTGTGTGAAAGAAAATACTATTTGAAATTATTCTCATGTTTGGATAGGTAATGATTTAACATGCTTTATAGTTAATAAATTCTTGAGCATGGAAAAGTGATAAGAAAATGATAATTTTCTTATATCATCTTCTAAAAGATAACTAGCATCAATGTTTATCTACCTCATAAAATTGTATTGCTACAGTCTTGAATCCTCCTTACTCTCATAGTAAATGGATTCTTGATACATAATAAGCATAAAAAGTATAATATATATTTGAGCTAGTATTTAGTTTTTATTTCTACACAATTATATTATCACAATGAGAGGAAGGATTCTTGATGTAATTAGCATAAAAGATATAATATGATTTGAGCTAGTGTTTATTTTTATTTCTACATAACTATATTATCATAATTAACTTTCTTTTATCAATGTCCTTTGTTAACATGTATCAAAATGGTTAAGAGGAAGATTTGGATTTTGATTTACTCTTTCCAATTAATATCTCTATCTTTTATACAATATATGTGAATGTAATCATATATTTTTTTAAAAATTATGTATAAATTTATTTCAAATTATTATGTAATCATATATTTTTAGAATTTATGTATGAAAAGAATTTTATTCTCATAGAGAGAAATCTATTAAAATACCTTTCCAATACTCAGTTATGGAAAAAAGTGTTTCATCGACACAAGAGAATCCTATAAAATGATGTTAAGGTGACGAAAGACCATTACAACCAATTTCTATGGAAAAATGAGAAATGGTGTCCATGATGAATTACACTCGAATTCAAATATGTATTGTTTCTCTAGAATCATAGTGTAATTTCATCCTCCTTTCCTAAATTTTAAACTATCTTAATTTCATGAGTAACAATCACAGACATTTTCTACCATTCAAACACCCCTCTAAGCTTTGGGATCCAATAGTTTTTGTATTCAAAAGGTGTGTAGAGTATTTTCATCATTTTTTTAGTGCCATGCTTCGGCCTCCCAAGCACTAATGTTTGGCATGGAAAGACCATTCTTGGATGCCACATCTATTATTCCATTTGCTAATAATAATAACAATAGTCTTTAAGTGTTGCCTGTGTAGAAATATGCCTAGCATGACATTCTTCTCTTTTTCCAATGCTACCCATTTTATCAGGCCATAGGTGTAAGGATAGATGTTGAATTTAGTATTCTTTTCAGGAGCTTAAAAACTCATCTTCAAACTGGGGCACTAGAAGCACAAGCAGTTGTATCGACAGTCTTTTGATTGAATTGGTATAAGATATCAGAACAGACCTCCTCAAGGAATAGAACAAAGAAGGTGGGGTTATGGGAGATGGAGGAAATACATGCCTCCTCCAAATAGATCTTTTCAGATTTTTCATAAGGGGGAGCCTTTTCACTCGAGGGATCGTGGGCATAGGGAGACTCATTCAGAAAGGCCACATGGGAAGACACATCTGTCTGAAGGCAAAAAGGTGTATCACATCAAAGGGACTTCTCATAGTAAGGAGGATTCATCTCCTAATAGGGAGATTTGAGTTCACATCCCAGCAGATCTTGTGGGAGCAGATTGAATATCCTCAAAGAGACCACTTTAATAGGTAAAGTTTGGAAGGATTCCTCCTTTGCTTTGCATGCTTGGATCAAAATGAACTGGCTCGTGAATGAGGAGATCATTCTACTAGAAGAAGGTTTTTTCACTGTCATCTTTCTGAATAAGGAAGATAGGGATTCAGTTCTATAAAAAAAGTTTGGTTCTATGAAGGAGCAGAGTTATATCTACAAGCATGGTAGCCAAATTTTATAACCTCAAATGTAGAGATCCCTCATGCACTTTGCTGGGTTAATCTAAAAAATCTACCTCTAGAATACAAAGGGCAAGAAATCTTGAAGCTCATAGGTGACTCGATTGGTGTCTTCCAAACTAAGGGAGACTTGCAACCTTTAGTAGTAGATGAAGGCATTAGAATTTGTATCTGGTTGGATACAAAGAAGAATTTTCCTAAAACTATTTCCTTACAATCCTCTAAAAGAAAATGGACACAAGAAATCTACTTTGAGGGCCACGAAATAAGATGCTCCAATTGTGGGGGTCAAAATCACATCAATTGCAGCTCAGTTATGGTTACTAAGGCATGTTCCAAAAGAGTTTCTTTTCAAGAGCCTCTTGAGATCTCAAGATCTCTTCCTATGGAGATAAGTCTGGAAAATTCCTTGAATTTGGTAACTCCCTCAAAAAATGAGGGAGAAGAGGGTGAAGGGCTACTTCATTGGCCTGGATCCAATAGAGAGTTGTCAGCAAAGGAGAAGGGTTGGGTTCAAAGATCTGCTCCTGAGGACATCCTAGAGGGACTTCCATTGGAGTCAGAAAAGGATTCAGATGGATCAATAAACCTACAAGTGTTGATTCTAGCCTCCTTAGGGGAAGTAGAGGGCTTGTTCTTGGATGATGAATATTAGTTAAGGCAGTGGCAATGGTCAAAGGCTGAGGACAATGATTCTTTGGAGGAAGAGGGAGAATTTATGCCAGGAGAGTCAGACATATCAGTACAAACCATGAGAGCCACGATAGATGACATTTTTAGTGATGTGGGAAATGAACTCTATGATGGCATGGCTGAAGAAATACTTCAGGAGGAATTTGGTCTAACAAATATGTCTAGGCTTGGTTTGTTCCAGTCAAACCAAATCAAGAAATTAAAAACCATCCCTTTGAGGCATAGAAAGAAGAATTGCAGAGCTAGGTGCAAGAGGGAGAAGAATAATAAGGAGTCTGACCACCAATATTTATTAGAAAAGATCTTTAGTTTGAGCAGAGGGGAGTTCTCTCCCCCAGGAAAATATTTTTTCTCCCCTAACTGTTAGTGAAAAAAACCCTTAGTATGCCATGATATGAGAAAATGATGTAGAGATGGATTCTGGTGGTAGGTTTTTTACCTCAGTGCCAAGTTATTCATGCTCTAGTCCCTAAGATGTCCTTGTATCTAGGTGGACATGAACATTGTTCTACAGGATTGATTTAGTCTTAGTACTAGTGCCTGAGTTGTTCCTCTTATTTGTTCTGATGTATGGTTGAGAATGGTCTTTGTTTTGGCTGTGTTTTCTTTGTGTCTTTGATGTCTTTTGGTTTCGATTTGGATTCCTTTTTTACATGTGCCAGGGGTTGTTTTTCTCTTGAAGGGAATAATTTGTGCTTCTATTATTTAACCCTGCAGAGGACTTGGGGGGCTCTTATTGTGTGTTTGACAGGGTGCCTAGGCCTTGGCTACGATGTTTTGGTTTTTGTTATGAAGTTGGACACGGGAGGATTTTTGTGTTTCTATTTTTTACCCCCTACAAAGGATTTGGGGGGTTGTTCTTGTGCGATTGACAGGGTGTCTATGCCTTGCCTACATGGTATTTGGTTTATGAATTATGAAGCTAGATACTAGAGAATCTTGTCTTCAGGTTATGATTTATTTTTTCATCTCTTCTTATGCATCGAGCTAGCATTTGGTGTGGTTATGCTAGTGTCTGATCCTTCTTCCTCAACATCCTCCCTCCATCCTATTTTTTGGTGGCTTCATGTGGGAATGCTTGGGCAGTAATATGGATCCTTACTAGTTAGTTTGGTGGTCTTGATGGAGACTCCTAAGGAAAAGAAGCTTGATTTTCTGATCTGCGACTTACAAGGTGTATGGTTTGGATGCTTCTCATTGTCTTTGTTATGCTCATTATGTATTCGATGCATCATTCAAGCGAGGCATGAATATCACAAGGTTTCAAGGGAGCTTACAATGGTCTTTTTTCCCTCTAATGACCTTTTCAAAATCCATAAGGCTCTGATAAAGGCATCTTGTACTATTGGGGGACCAACAACCTTCCTTAAAATAGAAATGACTCTTTTTTCTTTGAATTTCAAGTTTCTATGAAGTTTAAGAAGATTTGATAATCTCTTCTTCAATGGCCCTTTTTGTACCTTGCTACTGTTGTTTCTATTGGTACAAATGGAAATCACTTTTGATTTGGTGCTAGATGAAATTTATTAATGTTCTTGGACTGCCTCATATACGACAACATATTTCCAGCTTCATTTATGTCTGTTGAAATGATCCTCTTATGGGGTGTTTCTATTTTTAAGTTGGTTGTGGAACACACCTGTTTAGGGTGTCTTGGATATGACCCATTTGGGCTTTGATGCTCATGTATGGCTCTTTGTATGAACCTTATGGTTTTATTGCTTGAATATGAGCCCCATTTGTTCTTTCTCATGATATTTAATACATTCAGTCTGGTGCTTTGTACCTTTAAAAAAAATAGTCCCAGACATGATAGTTACCTATAGGCATGCATGCCAAAAGGTTTAAATTGTGTGTCAAGTGTTTGTATTTAAAAGAATCATCTCTAGGTTATTCTAATCAATGAAAGCATTGATATTAACAGCTAAGACAACACATCTAAAAATTTGTCTCTAACATTTTGCGGGTTCAACACAGTGACCCCTCTATCTACATTGAACGTCCAACTATATTGTCCCTTTCAAATTTACTTTTCTCTTGGCCTCAAGGCTTGACAAATGTGTAACGAAGTCCCAAAATTCAAGCTTGCATATAATGCCCCATGGTTCTCTTTGGCACAACCAACTTTTTTTCTCAAATAGTAGATATAACCTGATTTATAGACTCAATTATTTGTCTATAGTCCTTTTGTCACAATGACTAAAAAATGTGTTAATTAACTAGAAAATTTTTCTTGATTAAATGCATCAATTAAGGTTTGCCTTATAAGTGTGAGATCTTGCTTAACTAATCGAGCTTCATGATCATAGTCTTATTGATCCTCTACCCAAGTCTCAACACAGCATCAATAAATATATTATTATTTTTAGATTGGATGGTCATATTAGGGTTTAAACAAGCACTCCTTCTCAATGGAAGATAAAAATTAGAAGTAGCATGTGGTATAAGGAAAACATAGATAGCTAAATCTGAATAACTCGATCCTAGATTAAAAGTCAAAAAAAGTTGAAATATATCAACTCAGAAAGGAATTCACCCTAATGTGATAGCCAAGGGTGGGTGTAGCAAGTAAACATAGTGTCACAATAAAGAAAAAAAACCTAAAAGAAAAGATATATCAATAAAATGACAACAAATATGAATGAAACCATATAATATCTAGAAAATTATGATGCAACCATATATCTAAAACCCTAAAATAGTTAAGGTTTAAACCCTAAAAAAAATTCTTAGGGTGTTGTAAGATAGGTCGGGTTCAAAAAAGTTTAAAGGAAAATAAATTTTCCCTATTGTAATCGAGGCCAATTAAAATAAATGGACATAATCAACATAAGCCAATGTAGATTAATTAATTAATCGGCTAGGAATTAATAATTGAGAAATAATTCTATATTTGGAAAGTAAACATAATGGATTAGGGTACTCATCTCTAGAAATAAACAATGGAAGATAAATCTAGTGTCACACTAGAATTTTACCTATTAGTTTATAGTGGGTCAATTCCATGGCTCTATGTCACATCTACAGTCATGGATCAATCTTGGAATCCATAGATCTTATCTAGTATAGTGCACGATCTTTTTTTCTAATTGTCTAGATTCTCTACCTTTTATTGATGGTTACAGATTGTTAATGTTTGAAAACACCTTAGAGAGGCTATTGGATCACTAGGGTAGAGTTCTCCTAGGCCAATCCCCTAGAATGACCAGCTTTAGCACCTTGGAAAATATTGAAAAAAAGAGGAAAGAGCATAAATCTTCGAGGACATGAATTTTGATGTAGATAGATTTTTGTAATGCACCTTCAATGTGATTGCTTATTTAATGAATGCTTGATATAAATTGATGTTGTGATTGAATTTTTGAACTACAGTAGAAACTACCTAAATATTCAATAACTTGAATGAAAATGAGATAAATGCAATAAAACAAACATATACCTTGTTGAACTGATCTACCTTGTGTCTTCCATTGTTGCCTATCTCTTCATTGATCTTGTAGATTATGATTGAGCTCTCTAAAGTATACTTCCTTGTTGTTTTAAGATGACAAAGAGAATGGCTTTGTGGAGGATTATGCAAAGTGAATGGTTTCTAAAATGCAACACTAAGATGAATAATGGAAATTATGATATGAAGCCATGGATGATGATTATGCAATGAGGATAATGAGATGAAAATGCAAATCAGGGGAGCCAAAGGCACACTTTAGATAGATATGGTGGAATGTTTGAAGAATGAATTTGCTAAAGCTTGAGTGGTAAAAAATGAGTGTGAGAACCTTGCTTTTATAGGCTAAGGATGGACCAATTCCAAGTGTCATAAGGTCCACAATTGGAGGAGTTATCTGTGACATGTACAGTTGAGATGGAGTCGGTTGGGATGAGGGAGATAATCATGGGAAATGTTCCTACTACATTTACAAGGTAGAGGAATATGTGGATCCATAAGACACATGTCATTGTGCTCACAAACACCTGTGAGTTAAAAGCGGAAGACTATGAGTAGATTGTGGAAGGACTCTTGATTTGTTGGAATGTGAGAGATAAACTAGGATTTGAAAGACAAGTGTCTTTGACCATGGAGATGATTGAGAAATAATAGGACACATGTGGAGAAGAAATAGGGATGGCTAGAGGATAAATAGGACATGTGGGTGAGGATAATTATATAATTAAATATTTTTAATATTTAATTATGTGTGCAACATGATGAGGTGTAAAGTAAGATGGGTGAGATGATGTGGATTTATAGACTTAGGACATTGGAATGATGATTAATTAAATAATTTGGGATTATTCAATTAAGGGTGATTTAGAGGAATTTGGATGATTTAATTAAATAAATTGATTTTTATTTAATTTTTGGAAGATTAAGATGAATGTGAATCAGATAACTAAATTAGGATATTTATTTATTGATAGAAGAATAGGAATAAAATAAATATTAAAATATTTATTTAATTCGACTCGATCAATTTTCAAGTCTATACATTTTGCCCCTTTTTGAGACAATGTGTTTTATCACATTGTTTCAAAGAATAATTTTTTTTTACTATGATGCGTACCCCAATTTGCCCCTGGTATATGTTTAAAGATGATAGGATGCCCCCTAGGGAGGTTGGTCAGGTTGGACTTTGGCAGAAAGGATGATGAATGATCTCATGATTAAGAAGAATTGATGACACGATAGGCAGGTGAAATATTCTGGTTATGGAGAATAAAAATTGGATGGAAAAACATGGCAGCCATGTGTTAGGTTAAACACCTCCAACTATGGCTCACATGGCTATAAATAGGGATGTGGGGTCACTTCTCTATTCAGTTGCACACATGTCTTTTGTGGAGAGATTATAGGAGCTCTAGTGTTTAGCAGTGCAAAGTAGTCAGTAGAGATGGATCAATATCTGATAGAGAGCCACCAATTCAAGAGGATCAGACGATTCGGGTGGCCAATAGACTGCAGACCCTTAGTATGTACCCTTTGAAACTTGGTCATTTTGCATTTATTGCAGTCAAATTTTAGGCCAAAGTACACATTTTTGAATGCTCATCTTTAGTGTTTTGACGCAAATAAGACATGAATCTATGCATATACTACGATTCAGTGCATCTAAGTCAAGAATCAACACATATGCAAAAATTTTGCAAATGATAGGTCATTCTACACAAGCAACTAGAGTTTTTGTGCATTCAATTCTTTAGGCACATATAAAGAACTGTCTCGCACATTCATAATTAAACTGTGCATGTGGTATAATAACATGCATATGTTTAGGGATAAGGCGCCAAATGATATGAAAACACATAAATAACTCCCGTTTTGGTGCATATGCATGAAATAGCACAAATAAAAGGGGATTCAACACATGTGATATAGAGTTCCGCATCTGGTAAATAGAGTTGCACATCTGATGAATAAATAGAGTTGCACATCTGATGAAACTGGTTAATTACCTAGCTGATTGGATAAAGTCGGTATCATGATTGATGTGGGCCAATTGATAGGTCATCTTCGAGATTGATAGAATCTCAGAATAAATGATAGGATATGTTTCCTGATAGGATAGCTAAGTAACTGGTTTGATTGATTGGATATATATGCAACTTAGTTTGTTGTGTTTTAATGCACTTTGTTATTGATTGCAAGAGATTTTGGATCATCTACTAACATCGTGGGAGAGATTCCCTATGACACAATTTCGTAGACCCTATTTGACTGAGACAAATCACTTGGTCCTAGGATCAGTTGGATTGTGGTTCGTCTTCTTTATGCCTGAGGTGCAGGCAAATCTAGGATTGCTGACTACTCTAGGTGAGAGGTACCACAGTGAGATGGGCACTTTTCACTTGCCTACCAGAGAGATGATAGTGACTTTGGAGGACGTGCATCAGATTCTATGCATTTCGATTCATGGTGAGTTTGTAGGGTATGAGTCTACAACTGGAGCTAGATTGGTAGAGTGTCGATGAGTTTTTGACGATGCAGAGCTGGAGGGGATGGAGATCACCTAGGCTGATATGGTGGAGCATTATGACCCCCTACTAGCCATACTAGTAGGTTTGATTGGAGGTGTTGTTTGTCCTGATAGGAGATCCTAGGGATTTCAAGTTGGATGGGGGAGGATACTTGAGCAGATGATAGAGGAGGGGACATGCTTCGCCTGGGGTCCTTGTATACTTTCTCACTTATACCATGATCAACATCAGTTTGTCTATGATGGAGCTACGATTCTATCTGCGGGTGTGTCATTACTATAGATTTGGGCATGGTTACACATAGAAGTCACATGGCCAATTGGTATGGGAGTCAGAGGTCATGATAGACCATACTCATATAGGTTTTAGGAGACTCTTTCCCAGTCCAAGCTGGGAAACTTGGAGTACTGGCGACACACATTGGATAATGTGGATGAGGTTGAGTGGCGGCCATACCTAGATTGCGAGGTATGGGAGGAGGATGCAGTAGAGTTGTCCTATTGCTTTCACACATGATGGTTGATACAGAGGACTCCCTACATCTTAGAGCGCCACATTGTTACCCGTGTGCTCTGATAGTTTGGCAGCATTCAAGGGATGCCCCAGGGTATTGCTATATTTTCTCAAACACACAAGGAGCGTCCACATTGGGGTCTCGTGGCTTCTTATGATACTGTGAGGACAGACTTTTTATAGATTCTGTATCAAGCATGGGATCTGAGATGACACATAGTAGATGCCAGTATGACAACAAACTTTGTGACACACTTCACTGCCTACCCTGTTCTAAGATACTCTAGACTTAGAGAGAAGGCCCTAAGATAGGAGGACGTAGATGAGGAGGATGATGATGCTCTTCACCAAAGGAGGAGGTGACGATGAGGTGGGAGGGGTGACTGAGGTGGCTAAGGAGGAGGAGATGATGGTGGCAGAGGCCAAGGTGATGATGGGGATGATGGAGATGATGGTGGGTACAGGAGGGTGAGAAAGAGGAGGATTCCCTAGATACAGGCATAGATATAGCCACAGGGCTACGTTGGACAGGACCAAGCTGAACAGGATGATGGGGCTATGGTAACCTTACGAGCCTAGGTGGCTCAGCTTTAGGGGTAGGTTACACAGCTTTAGGAGGATGTGCAGACCACTATCTTTGAGTGAGACATTGCTCTATAGAGATATACTAAAGAACAGACTTTAGTACAACATGTGCAGCAGACCGTAGCTCAGGGTCCTCACAGTCAGATTGTGTCAAATATGGTTCGAGCTACATAGGAGATCTTCTACTAGAGATCTTTGTATGAGCAGGTATTGCCCCCAAAGCAGAGAGTGAGTAGTTTTCATCTGAGCTCGCATAGGAGGTCTAGGCGGACATTGTCAGAGAGCGTAGGGGTTATGAGGTGACCACTTCCTCATGGGCCCACAAAGATGGGTCCTATAGGTCCTTAGCCTCCTCCTCAACAGCCTCAGGATCCAGTACCTTCTGGAGCTAGTTCCACATAGACACTTAGTCGAGACATGTATCATGTTTTTATCA
Organism: Cunninghamia lanceolata; assembly: GCA_027924645.1. NCBI lineage: Eukaryota > Viridiplantae > Streptophyta > Pinopsida > Cupressales > Cupressaceae > Cunninghamia > Cunninghamia lanceolata. The sequence goes on from BSBN01001271.1 coordinate 14,270,333, forward strand.
TTTTTGTATACACCATTTTTGACAGCTCAAGATAGACACTTTTTTATGATATCATTGTATACTTGGATATTTTTATTATTTTGATGATGATCAACATGACTTTGATGGACTACATGCATGTGTTCTTATGGATGGATGTTATTTATATGTGATGGATGTTATCTATTTGATGCTATCTACATTAATGGATGTTATTGATTATGCTTATGATTCGATGATTCTAACATGCTGATCTTATAATGTACATGACACTTATGATATGATGCACCTATGGTTTACATGATTAATGTCTATGCGTAATGTTAATGTGCAATGATCCTATATGCTTATAGTTCATGATGTCCTAATGCATATGTGGATGATTTCCTAAATGTACTACATGGTGCTTATCTTTCTATGTATGATGATCTAATATGCAATTGTTATGAAAATGATATCTATGTTTTTGGATTTTTCTTGATAATAAATGTTATGAATGAGACCTATGTGGATAAATGACATCACTATCATGATCTAAATGTTTAATACAACTAATGCACTTAAATGATAATGAACTTATGATTCACAATGTTTATGCTATGTAACATGATATCACTATATGAGTTTGTTGCTCAAAATCAAGAGTTAAATGTTTAATGCAACTAATGAACTACAATGATATGAACTAATGATGGACATGTTTATAATATGCAACATGGTAATTATTTCTTTTTTTTGTTAATGCAAAGTATACTCTATCATAAATGAAAGAACACTTAGAATAATTTAGACAAAATATTCGGATACGATGAACAACATAGAAGAATGATTTGGACAAATGGATAGTATGGATCTAACTAAAAGACACAATTTAGATCTTATGACACTTGGATAAATGGTATTTGTGGAATGCTTATAAATGAGATGAAATGCAAACCTAACATGTACTAATGAGGCTTTTTGTCATCTTGTATGCAAGTATTTGAAGTACTTTTTCATCATTGAGCTTTTTAAAATGTTGTACAAAAATACAAGTATCTAGGTATAATTAAACCATGATGACCTAAGTATCTCTTACATGGATTTTGATTTAGCAAGTTAATACAAGGATCTAGTCAAAATTGAACCTAGATGACCTAAGTATTTCTTGCATGTATCAATAGACAAGGATTGCACCCTTTCATGCTTAGACCCATAATGTCCTAGATGATCTTTTGTTGATCATGTCATTAGACAAAGTCATCACATTACTAAAGATTGATCCACAAACAACAAATAAATGAAAATAATCATACCCCCATCATAGATGCTCTAGTTTTTTAGAAATCCTCAAGTAGCATAGGAAACATGATAACAAAAATCAAGACTCTGAGACTTAAATGTATAACAAGCATCAAATCTTCTAGCCATAGATATGTTTTCTTGCAATGAAAACATATATAATCATCATGATAGTTAAGGCACATTATTGTCTGATATAGGTTAATGTCTTGTGTCAAGATTTTTATTGAACAGTTGCATTTGTAATGTTGCATGTTGTCTAGAGATAATATCACAATTCAGTTTGTTTTCCTCTGAGATTTTGTGGCATTCAAGAATCCAATTCTCAACTAGGTCAAGGATTTTGCCCCCAGTCAAATAAAGGATCAATTTATTATAGATGAACATGGGGATTGAATGGATGGTAGACTTGATGCAAGGGACCCTAAGGGATTGACCTAGTGCCTTGGGGGCTCATCGATGATGGCCTTACCTATGTGACGACACAAAGGCAACATAGTTCAGGGTGTGGACTATGTGAACCTAAGACCTAGATGGTGGGAATTAGGTGGAATTAGATGGATAAAAGGATGGGTGATAAGGGATGGGATGTATGGAAAGCCTCGGGCGCTCATTAAAGATGGCCTTGCCTATATGATAGTTTAGAGGTGACATAGTTCAACAATGATACTAATGATAGGGTCATGACGGATGACAAGATGGATGAAGGATTGGGTTTACAGCCTGATGGGAGAAGGTGATAAGGGAAAGTGAAAAACAATCCATGATAGGTATCCTAATGTGCTTTAATTATGGAAGAAAAGATGGATTAAAGGACTGAGATCCTAGAAGATGGAGGAAGCGGTTTATCACAAATAGCACCTGTTTCCAAGTTTTCACTACTTTCTTTTATTTGCATGATTTTTTTAAGCCCCTTGCATTGGGGTTTAGGTGTAGAACTTGCAAAGATGCATAATGTAGATGGGGTCATCGAACAGTTCACCTTCTAATATTGCTAGTTGATAGGCTCCTGATCCATATGCAGCAACGATTACATAGGGACCAAGCTAGTTGGGTTCAATGTTCTCCACCCTTTTGTTTGTTGTTACAAAGGTCCAACGTTGAAATTTCATGTTCAATGTTGTAGGAGAAATGGGTCACAAATTTATCCATTAGTTCATTAAAGGTTCCTATGCCTCTACTTCCCAACTACAATAGAAACTACCTAAATATTCAATAACTTCAATGAAAATGAGACAAATGCAATAAAACAAAGATATACCTTTTTGAATCAATCTACCTCGTGTCTTCCATTGTTTCCTATCTCTTTAATGATCTTATAGATTATGATTGAGCTCTCAAAAGTATACTTCCTTGTTGTTTTAAGATGACAGAGAGAATGGCCTTGTGGAGATTATGATATGAAGCCATGCATGATGATTATGCAATGAGAATAATGAGATGATAATGCAAATGAGGGGAGCCAAAGGCATGCTTTTGATAGCTATGGTGGAATTTCTACAAAATAATTTTGCTAAAGCTTGAGTGATAAGAAATGAGTGTGAGAACCTTGCTTTTATGCTACATGTTGTCTAGAGATAATATCGCAATCCAGTTTGTTATCCTCTGAGATTTTGTGGCATTCAAGAATCCAATTTTCAATTAGGTTGAGGATTTTTCCCCTAGTCAAATAAAGGATTGATTTATTATGGATGAATATGTGGATTAAACGGATGGTAAACTTGATGCAATGGGCCCTAAGGGACTGACCTAGTGCTTCAGGGGCTCATTGATGATGGCCTTGCCTATGTGATGGCATAGAGGCAATGTATTTTGGGGTGTGGACTATGTGAACCTAAGACCTAGATGGTGGGAATACAGGTTTTAGGAGACTCTTTCCTAGCCCAAGCTAGGAAAGCTAGAGTACCCCAAACTATGTTTCCCTTGCATTGTCATGTAGGCAAGGCCATCATAGATGAGCCCCTGAGGCACTAAGTCAGTCCCTTAGGGCCCGTTACATCAAGTCTACCATGCATTCAATCCACATATTCATCCATAATAAATTGATCCTTTATTTGACTGTAGGCAAAATCCTCGACCTAGTTGAGAATTGGATTCTTGAATGCCACAAAATCTTAGTGGATAAGAAACTAGATTACAATATTATCTCTAGACAAAATGCAACATTACAAATGCATCTATTCAATAAAACACTCAACACAAGACATTCACCTATATCAAACAACAATGTACCTTAACTATCATGATGATTATATTTGTTTTTGTTGCAATAAAAAATATCTCTGGCTAGACGATTTGATGTTTGTTATATGTTTAAGTCTCAAAGGCTTGATTTTTGTTATCATGTTTCCTATGCTACTCAAGGATGTCTAAAAAACTAGAGCAGCTGTGATGGGGGCATGATTATTTTTTATTTTTTTTCTATTTGTGGATCAATCTTTAGTAATGTGATGAGAGCATGATTTTTTTAATGTCCCTTGCATTAGGGTTTAGGTGTAGAACTTGTGAAGATGCATACTATTGATGTGGTCATCGAACAGTTCACCTTCTGGTGTTGCTAGTTGATAGGCTCCTAATGCATAGGCAGCAACGATTACATAGGGACCAAGCCAGTTGGGTTCAAACTAGCCTTTCTTTTCCCTGTCCTACTAATTTTTGGGATTCTCTTTAAGAACTAAGTCACCAACTTGAAAGACTCAGGGTTTGACTCTGTGGTTGTAACTTTGTGACATCCTTTGCTGGTAGGATTTTAGATGGTTAAAGGCATGTTGTCTTCTTTCTTCCAGTAGCTCTAACTCCTAAAGTCTGGAAACCATGTATTCTTCATCAGATATTAGGCCTTTTAACGATACTTGGAAGGATGGTAACTCGACTTCAATGGGCAAGATGGCTTCAAAGCCATAGACTAGGGAATATGGTGTTGCACCTGTGGGTCTGTAGATACTTGTATAGTAGGCCTGCAAAGTAGGATTCAGTTGGATATGCCAATCACGGTTGGCATCGTTGACAGTCTTCTTGAGGATTTTCAAGATGGTTTTAATAGATGCCTCTGCATGGCCATTTCCTTGGGGGTAATACAGGGTGGAAAAGTGGTGTTGGATGTGGAATTTGTCACATAGTTCTTTTACATCCTAATTTTTAAAAGGTCTTCCATTATTAGTGATAATGGATAAAGGGATGCCATAGTGGCAAATGATGTAATTCAAGATGAAGGAGGTGATTTGTTTGCATGTGACATTGGCTATGGGTACAACTTTGATCCACTTTGTGAAGTACTTAGTGGTGGTGATTATGAATTTATGGCCGTTGGATGATGGGGGGTGTATCTTACCCACTAAGTGAATTCTCCATTGATAGAAAGGCCAAGGAGTTGTTAAAGGCTGCAACTCTTATGTCGGTGCATGTATTAGGTTCCCATGAATTTGAAATTTCTGGCACCTTTTCACAAAATTGTAGGAGTCCCTTTCCATAGTTGGCCAATAGTATACCATACGTATGATTTTCTTAGCCAAAGTAGGACCACTAGAGTGGGTTCTGCATATACCTTCGTGAACTTCTCTTAGGATGGTTTAATATTCCTCACTGTCGAGACACCTAAGGAGAGTACCATCTAGTCCTCATTGATACAGGGTGTTAGTGATTATGGTATAATGGGAGGCTTGGCGAATGAAGGTTCTTTTTTGGTTATTAGATAGATCAAGTGGTAGTGTCTTCTCTTTCAGATAGGTATATACTTTTCCATACAAGGGAGAATCAGATCCTACAATCTAGTATATGATGTTGGTTTCAAGAATGTCATAGGTAGGATGGGATACTAGCTCTACCAAGAACTCGTAACGTGACTGGTTTTTAGGTATATCAAGGAGAGATGCAATGATTTCCATGGCATCTACTACTTTGTTCTCCAATCTGGGTATTTGCTCAAAAGAAATTACAAAAAAGTATTCATTGAAGTCGTCTACCATATGCTTGTATGGTATTAACTTCTCATCCTTGGTTTGATAGTCATCATTCACCTGGTTAATGACAAGTTGTGAGTCTCCATACACATGAAGTTCTCTAATTTTCCATTCTACTGCCATTTTGATGCCAATGACTAGTACTTCGTATTCTACCACATTATTGGTACATGGAAAGAGTAGTCTCTATGACTTTAGAATTGTGTCTCCATGAGGTGTGACCAACACGATACCTACTCTGGACCCATGTTGTGTGTATGATCGATCAAAAGAGAGTTTCCATGCTTGGTTTGTGATGTTAAAGATGGATTCATCTAGAAACTTGAAGGTTAATGGATTCTCATTGGTCAATGGTGCATCTGCCAACTAATTTGCAATTGCCTAACCTTTCATGGCTCGCCTATCTACATACTCAATGTTAAAATCACTAAGTATCATCACCCACTTGGATAACCTACCTGTTAGAGTAGCCTTACTGAGTAGGTATTTCAATGGATCTATCTTGGCTACCAATTTGATGGAATGAGTGAGCATATACTGCCTTAGCTTCTATGATGCAAAAACTACTGCAAGACATGCTCTTTCTATGGGTGTGTATTGAAGCTCATAACCTACCAATGTCCAACTGATGAAGTAAATAGCTTGTTCCTTTCCTTTATAGTTTTGTTGTGCTAATAAATCCCCTAGAGTAGTTGGCGTAGCTTAAATATATAGTAGAAGTGGCTTGCCCTGGATTGGCGGCATCAAGATGGGTGGATTCATTAGATACTCTTTGAAGTGTTGAAAAGCTTGTTCACATGAGTCATCCCATTTGAAAGGAATATTCTTGTGTAGGAGATGTGTGAATAGATAACATTTGTCAGCCAGTTGAGAGATAAACTGCCGGATGGATTGTAGCTTACCCTGTAATGACCTGAGCTAACTAAGATTCTTGGGTGGTGGCATGTCCATGATTGCTTTTACTTTGGCTAGGTCCACCTCAATTCCATTAGCTGACACTATATATCCTAGAAGTTTACCAGATGTGACTCCAAAAATACACTTCTTTGGATTTAAGCATACATTGAATTTCTCTAATCTCTGAAAGATTTTGTCTAAAACCTACAAGTGTTATGCTCTTGTGAGTGACTTGGCTAGAATATCATCTACATAATCTTCCATGATGGTGTGCATCATGTCATGAAAGATTGTAGTCATGGCTCTTTGATACGTTGTCCTGCATTTTTTAGTCCAAATGGCATGACACACCAATAATAGGTACTCCACGGACATGTAAATGTGGTCTTATGTTGATCTTCTGGTGCTATTTTGATTTGATTATAGCTAGAAAATCTATCCATTAGTGACAACATAGTGTGCCCTGCTGTTAGATCTACAATGATGTTGATGTTGGGTAGAGGAAAGTCATCCTTGGGACAAGCTTTGTTCCTCTAAAATCATTACAAATTTTGATCCTTCCATCTGGTTTTAAGATAGGTACTATATTTGAAATCCATTCTAGATAATCAATTGGTCTAATAAATCCAACATCTAGTAGCTTCTTCAATTCTTCCTTTACTAAGAGTGTGATATGCAGATGCATCTTCCTTAGTTTTTGTTTGACTAGCTTAGCTCCTAGAGCTAGTGACAAATGATGCATTATAAGGTTTGGATCTAGCTTTGACATATCTGCATATGAGCAAGGAAAGTTTAATCTATCTTTTCTTGAAAAGTTGATGAATTCTGACTTTTCATGTTCAGATAAATATTCTACCAGATGGATTACCCTTGTATTGTCTTCTATTCCAATGTTGATAGGTTCTGTTGGTTCTATAAAAATTGAGGACCTCTCATGATGTGTCAGATTGGGAAGAGTGTTAAGCCTTTCATCCTTCGGAGCCTCAGAGAGGTTTTCACCGTTAGATCTGTCTTTTATTTTTTACTATTTTCATGATCAAACACTACCGCAAAGCAGTTTTCACCATTAGATGTATCTTTTATTTTTACATTTTTAAGACTAAAAGGCTTGACACTCTCTCCAAAATAAGCCTTGTCATTAAGTTCTATAGCATAGCCAGCTTTGTGATCCCATGGTGGTAAGTGATCTCTTAGTTCTAGATAGTCAATGTTGGCATCGTCATTTTGGAAAGTATCTAGCTCAGGGGTGGCATCTTACAAATCCCAGTCTATGAGTTCATGTCACGTCTCAAACTTTGATGCATTCTGAACTTACTATATTTGGAACTATTTTATGAATAATTGAGTGTGGAGTAAATAAATATTATTTTATTTTGAAAATATGAGATAAGTGAATATTGTTTTATTTGAAAGGGTGAAATATAGTGAATATTATTTTATTTTGAAATAATGAAATATAATGCTTTGGCTATGCTTCACCTATTTGGACACTAACCTATTAATGGAAAATTTGAGTTTCATGAGTTGTAGGTTGTAGAAGACAAGGGTGTGGTTAAGGTAGAGGTGGTTAGCTACCTGGCAGGGTTAGGATGGAGTGGTCTCTCTCTCACACACCGACACTTAGATGTCATATAGATGCATTAGCATTGCATAAATTAATTTTATTAATATATTGCCTTTTTATTTTACTAGAAAAGAAAATCATTTTATATTTTATAGTTGTTATTTAATTAATTAATATTAAAAAAATTATAGGTGAAATAAAAATTAATTTAAATTATATATATTTCAAATTGTATTTGAGGGAAATAATTATATTTTATTAATTATTATTTTAGAAATAATTGTGTGGCAAATTTATTTATTAAAATTACTTTTAGTTATTAAATTATGCCTTTTCGAAATTAGAAGTATTATTTATAATTGTGTTTCAAAATATAGTAATAAAATAAAAATTAGTCATTAAATAATGTGTTTTCAAAAAATTATAAATAAGTGTTTTATTTGCTAAATTAGAAATAAATTTTAGAAAAAGAAAACAACAAAAGATAGAAACAAATAGAAAATTAGAAAAAGACAAAAACAAAACAAAAATTAGAAACTGGGAAAAGATAGAAAGAAATTTGAGAAGGAAAGAATGTATTTTAAAAGAGAAAACTCTCTCATTCTCTCAACACACAAGATTCATTATTTTTTTTTCCAACATTTATTCTGAAGAACAAGAGCATAGGCAAAAGATTGGAGATTTTGGCAAGGAAGCAAAGGAGGAATAGACAGAAAGAGAAAAGACCCAGACAAGAATGAATCATTAGGAAGCAAATTTCATGGGTTTTTAATCAATCCTAAATGTCATATTCAAAATATAGTACTCTCTGAGACTGTATGGCTAAATGATATCAATGTATTTGATTGATCAATTGTAGTTATTATTGCAATTTACAGCACTATCATTATTATTATTGCCTTATTCATAATTGTTTGAATATCATAATACTATTATAGTACTATAGATTTCGTAACCTTATTGTAGTATATCTTTATTTTATGCTGCATGTATTATAGAAAATATGATAGTATCACATGTATTTTATTATTGTATATTATATAACTGAAATTATATATATTAAATTGTATATATAAATAACAAAAATATATATGATATTGCTGTTTATATTCTTATTACTATATATGTTAGAAAAATTCTAGTGAACAAAAATTTTAGAACAGAACAAAAAAAAAGGGATTTTTGAAAACAAGTCAAGAATAGTCATAGTAAAACATTGATAACTTTGTCATTTTTCAATGAAATTTAAAACTGTAAAATGTTCTAGAAAGGTGGTGAAAGGGAGAACAAAACCCAAAAATGATTTTAGGATATTTGTAGTATTTAGTGATTAGTTTAGAAAAAGATGGACGCGATGTATGTTTTAGACATGATTTCAGATTACACCGAAAAATATGCAAACCAAAATAACGAACTTGTGAGAAAATATTGTTTTCTATAAAATTCATTGTTAGTAATTTCTAGCATAATATGGAATTCTTTCTCAAACTTGATGCCTAGGAAAGAATTTCTATTATATTTCCATTTAAAACCATTACAAATAGGAAGAAGATATTTATATTTATATATTATTGCATTTCTCTTTTCTACATATTTAACAAAACAAGTAATTATCTTTAACTTATAATGATTATGGAAGGAATTATAATTTCATAGTAATGTGAAGAAGAACTAATAAAATTGATATATAAATGTTTATATTATTATTTTTCTATCGTTGGATTAGTGAGCATATTGAACTCTTATATATACGTATATATCATACTCTAATGAATAACGGTCAAAAATGGAAAATATATGGATATTATAAGGATTTTTGTTTCTTTATCAGCATGAAAACATCTTTCTGTAATTTAGAGATGAAATAAACCGCATGAGGAAACTAGTAGATTCATTTTGTTTCATATAGGTATTTTATATCCCAAAATTTAGTAAATGACTTTTCTCTTTGATTGGATCATTGTTTATGACTGGGAATGGACCAAAAACATGCAAACTAGAAAATGATGTAATTTTGAGTAAATCCTTTTATTTTTCGAAAAGGACATTCTTAGCAAACACTTTTAACTAAAATAAACAACTCGTTTGGATTTGGTGAAAGATTATATTTATTCTTTTTGTGTAATTACTTCCGGGACAGGATGTCAAATGTGGCCTCCCAGAGATGGTAATTTACTTTTTCTAAATTACCAATTTTATTTATTATAGCTTGGCCAAGTTGTTGTACCATTGAGAAAGATGGATTAGAAAAGCCTAGATTATATGTTATATATGTCTTTGCCACAACCTGGTTGCGAGAGTTATGTCATTCTAGCTTACTTTAGGAATGCATATAGGCAACAAGCACACATTGAGAGATTCCCTCCTACCTTTACCATTCCAGGGTGCTAGGCGCCTCATGCAAGGTCGGTGCTTTCTTTGAGTTAGGAATAAACCTGAGGAAGTCCAGTACTTCATGGTTGGGTGGAAAAAAGGCCTTAACCACACTCTTGGCCTTGACTTGCGGAAGACCAGTGGGGTCATGGTGGGCCAAGACAGAGATTCTTATGCTATATGAATCATTATGGATGTATATATGTTCCTTTGTATTATTCTTGGAATGGCTTGCTTAGCCAATTTGAAAATTGTATGAATACTTCATTGAAGTAACTGAAGTAGTAGATGTAACATTTTGTAATTGTAACATTGAAATAGATGTAATGTAACACCCTTTGTGGTGTATGTAAATGTAACACTCTTTTAGTGTATGAAATTGTATTTATTTATTGGAAACTTGCCATTATTGTGCAACTATGAATATTTTGATTAATAAATGAATCACTTTCCTTATTTGGAAAGAGAATTGCTTTTTAGAATATTATTTTTAGTATGTGAGATTTCCACACCTTACAGTTCAGGATGCACTAATGGTAATGGGTTATTAGATTAGTCTAGTTTGAGGCTATTGATTAAGATGGAGGAGTTGTATAAGTTAGTGGAAGTGTTGATAATGTCTATGATGGTACTCTCTTCAAGTTGATCTGTCAAGTGTGACATCATACTTTCCTCACGAAACTCACTTTCAGTATTTTGTGGATCAAACTCTAGAGGTCTAGACCTAGAGCTTTGTCCCTCATGGGTTGTATGGGTAGAGCTATACTATTGAACCACATCAAAACCCTTGTCTTCACAAGATAGTTCAAAAAGACTATCCCATTCATATTCATTTGAGTCTGTCTCACTCCCTTCTTGTAATCGGTGAATCTGCTCTACTAAGTTAGTAGTAGTTGTTTCTCTTTCTTTTCCTTTATTCTTTTCTTTACCTTTGATCTTTTCTTTGCCTTTGTACCCTAGCCCTGTAGTGTCTCGATCTGTTAAAGAAGAAGGTTGGATAGGTTTGATGATACCTTCTTTTCTTAATTCTATGGGACTATGACTGTCATATCCCATTCTTTGTAAGATAGAGAACTCTTGACCATATTTTTCAGTTTACAATTAGGATTGAGGGTCTTGTGGTTTGGACTCACTATCTTCATCTTTATATAGCCATTGTAGAATATCTTTCTCATCACTTTCATTTGATAGGTTTCCCCATTTGACAAAAGGACCTTTAGAAGTCTCCACTAACTTGTGTTTGTTCATGGATGGTTTTCCATAGGATTTGGGAGATATGGGTAGCTGTGCTAGATAGAAGGTCCACTCTATGGTATACTCTCCTATACCCTTGTCTTTGTGCTTGACTTTGATTTCGGATGTCTTGGATGTAGAAGGTAGTGATGCTAGGTCAATACAGGATGAAGAGGAGGAAGCTGCATGGTTGGTGGGGAAAACTCATAAAACTCATAAAAAGTCACATATGGTTGGGGAAGACTTGCCTCTGGTTAGTCTGAAGGCACATTTGATGACCAGAAAGTCACATTTGGCTGCATGCATCACATTTGGTTTTTATCTGGGTGTTCATGGCTAACTTGAGTTTTCTTGCAGGTTTCCATCATTTGGGGTCTTTGCATATAGCTTGCATGTTATATTAGATTAAATCTTAGGCCTTTTGAGTCATTTTAGCTAGTTTTTCCTCAAAGATCTCTAACAAGCATTTAGCACAACTCATAATCTCTAGAATTTTGATAAAATTTAGATATGGGTTTGACAAAATCCTTCTTTTTAGGTGTTCTAGGATCTTATATGTCACATGCATAGACATGCAAGATGTTTTGGTGTTAGATTTTCATAACCTTGTAGGTAGAGTCGCATGTGATCAATAGAGCATCACATATGAACAAAAGAACATTGCATATGGCAAATGGCAACTCACAGTTGGATGGCAGGTAATTGCATTTGGTAAGCCTACATTTGCATTTGATGCATAGAAAGTCTCTTCTATTCATTTCTATATGCATCTGGTTTCTACTTCATAGGATTAGGGTTTTTTGAAAAACTGATGATTTCTTGGTGCAGCTTGATTAAATCGTATGTCCAAGAATGGAGGCAAGAAAACTACTCATATGTTTTCTATAGGTCTGAGTGGTCAAAAGATCTATTGTTTATCACTAGAATAGGTACATTTGGTTTTGGGCATTAAAATTAACTTTTTCTTCATTGTGCCTTCTTTTCTTTTTGTTTGCTTGCTTATCTGGTATGATTGTCACCTGATTTAGCAATGAAAGTATCCTCTACCCCTGCCTAACCAATAGATCTGGGGTGCATGAGAAATCATTGCTAACTCTAGGTGGGCCTGCCTTCCCATTGTGAGAAGGGGACAACCTGAGAGGAAATAGGTCAAAGCTAGACCATTCCAATCTGCTTGATAAATAATGCATTTGCATCAAAAGTTGCAAGTGACGGGTGTTGTTCTGCTATGTCGATGAATGTTTCCCCCAAAACCCCATAGATCCTAACATCTGTGGGCTGGGAAGCCTCCATTAACAGAGTGAATCACTACATGCATAGCTGCTCGAATGTAAATCTAAACTAAAAACTATCTTTTAGTAGCCAAAAACCCCTATTTATTGGTACAGGAGGACACTCTGATAGTCATCCCATATTTTTTTAGTTTATGGCAGAGATACAAAGCTACCTTAATATTTGCGTGTCTTGAGGACCTAGAACTTGGTGTTCCTGAGAAGTGAGTGCACTGTAAGGAGGAGCCCGTGCCCCAAGTTCCTGGAGCTATACACCATAAGTAGGCATGGTTGCCCATAAAACCAAGTGGGAACCCAATAGGTATTGTCCTTGCCTAGCCTAGGTTGTAAAGTTTGAGCATGGATTTATGTGTGAGTGTTTGCCATTGTGTCTTCTCTACCAAATTCACCAAAAATAATGCCTAAAAACTAAAAATCTGTAACAAAGTTGCCTTTTAACCATGTACAATCACCTTTAAATAGTAGCCAATCGCATCTGATCAACATACAGTCACATATGGACATTCGCCAGTTGCCTTTGGTCCTTAGGAAATTGCCTTTGCTTAGCACATTTTCCTGCAAAAATTGCTTTTGATCCATATCCAGTCACTTATGAACCACAGCCAGTCGCCTTTGCCCAACATCTAGTCACATAGGAGCCTTAGCCACTTGCATGTGAACAATAAAAAATTGCTTATGAACACCTGCACATTGCCTTTGGTCCTTAGAACATCGCCTCTAGTTAGCACAATTTGCCTGTGAAATGCAACTTTGGTCCCTGTAAGCTTGCCTTTGAACCACAATAGCTCACCTATGAATCATCCTCAGTCACTTTTGGCCTATTACCAGTCACTTATGCATAGTAGCCCATCGCTTATGAACTACAAAAAATCACCTTTGGCATATCCTTAATCACCTTTGCATTATACTCGATCGCATCTAAAGCACTGAAAGTTGCATTTGGTTTTTCATAGCCTGCAAGCTGTCTTCCTGTCAAAATCATATCTGGTCAACCTACCACAACAAACCTGATCTTTTACAGCTACCATAGCATCATAGTCAATCATCCAACAATAGTTAAACCCAAGCAAACATCAATCAATCAATCTCTTTTGAGTTTGGTCAACTATATCTTTAATCAATCTTGTCATAAATCAATCAATATCCCCAAATCAATTAATCCCATCCATAAAAAATTAGAGCAACCAATCAGATCAGGTCAAAATCATCCACCAATCAAATCACCCAATTATCAAAAACTTGATCAATCCCCATAATCAATCAAATTAAAAACCAACCATCCATGCCCCAAACTAGGAGCCAGTATAAAGCAGCTATGGAAGCCAACCCTAAAGAATTCCAATCCACCCCTCTCAAAGATGCTACCCAATTCACAACCAACTTTCCACCTGATGTCTTTGTACCTGAGGGTTATACCGTTGGACCATTATCTTCATCAATCTTACCTCAAAAACAACATCTTGATCCCTCATCTTCCACATTGATGCCACAACCTTCATTATCTTCCACATTGATGCCATAGCCTTCACATGGCTATGATGATTCATCAGATGAGGGCCTACAAGACCCCAAGGCTTTGCAAAATGCAAATAAAATAATAAAAGTTAACTAAGAACAAATCCTTTTACAATTGATCCAAGCTGGAGTTAAACTACCTAGAGACTTTGATGTGTCTACACTTCGTAAAGAGAACCGTACCAATGTCACCATAGAGAGCCTTGCTGTTGTTGCCACGATGTCTACCAAACGCACCATACCTTCCACACCATCCTTGTCCAACCAACCTACCCACATATCCCAAACATTATCTGCACCTATGAGACCTAGTGTGTCACATGTTACTACACCCTTTGAGCCATTAATGACACCATCTTATGCACTTGATCCGACACTGTCTAACCTGAAAATACCCCATTTTCATGTGTTGGCTACTGTTCCATCAACTTCCATAGGTGTCATTTCCACTTAAGTCACTCAATCCCCACCTATGTCTACCCTAGGGGTATCACATGTTGGGCCATCACAAGTACCTAGTCAACCAATCCAATCCTCACATATCCCCGTACAACCTAGTTAACCAATTCAAACTTCGTATATCGCTATACCCCCTAGTCAACCCATTCAAACTTCACATGTCACATTTAATCCAAACACGACCCTCTTAGATCAACCTTTCATATCAAATGCATCTTCTAACACCTCATATGTTGATCAACTACTTTTCCTTGGACAACAACCACCTTATGTCACCTCACCAACCATCTCCCAAGTTCCATTGATCTCAACACAAACCCCATATTATACCAACACCACCTTTGGCTCACATGTGATACCAACCTATACCATCAACCCAACACCAAATTCATAAACATCATCCCAACTTAGTGGTCATATCCAAAACACTTTTATCCAACCTCAAGACACATATGGACCATCATATGATCCATCACAACAACATTCATCAAGTCATCAATTGACCTATCATATCCCCCCACCAGGTCACCAAGATCCTATGCAACAAAATCAATCAATCCTATCCCAATATAGACAAAGATTATGTCAGGTGGAACAATGGATGAAAGACACAAACATAAGCCAAAGTAAGAAAACATTTTCCTTTGAGGACGTGTGCCCATACCCTTTTGACAAATCGTTACAAATGATACCATTTCCCCCACACTTTGAAGTATAAGGGGAAAGGAAACCCAAATGATCACCTTCAAACCTTCTATGTCACTTGACTCGATGTGGCCTATAACGACATGTATCTTTTATGACTCTTCCCTCTAAGTTTAGGGGGACAGGCCATGGAATGGTTTTCTCACTTACCTCCAGGTATCAAAACCTTTGAAGAACTGGCACACAAATTTGTATCTCACTTTGCGTTTAACATTGAGCATGAAGTCACCATGAATGATCTTGTTAACAACAAACAACACAATGGTGAAACCTTTTCATCCTTTATACAATGATGGAGAAATATGGCTAGTAAATTCTCTTGGTAGATGCCCAAAAAGCAACAAATTGATATCTTTGTGCAAAATCTTCATCCTAAACTGTCTTTCCAACTGCAACTGCATAGTGCAACCACCTTCAATGAAATTATATCCAAAGGAACCAACATCGAAAAAGCATTAATCACAAAAGGTCTCACCAAATTCTTTAAGAAAAATAGGGATAATCCACAGTCCTCTGACAACAAATCTCATTTTTGGAATTAGAATAAAAATGTCGTAAATGATGGAGTTGTAGATGCAAAGAACGTGCAAACTATACAAGCACCTATCCGAGTCCAACCAGCACTTAATGCATCACCTTTCTTACCCCGTGATCAAATGAATACAAAACTAGCACTAAGATGCAAATTTACCCCATTGGGAGAACTAGTTGAGATCATTCTTAGAAAACTAATCCAAGTAGGAAACATCACTTTACCTAAATTTAGATCAAATGAAGAGCCATAGTTTAAACCTCCTTGGTACAAGGATAATGAATATTGTAAATATCACAGGGTAAAGAGACATAATACCGCTAGCTACATGAAACTTAAACACTTGATTCAAAACCTTATTGATCACGGACATGTTAATGTTACAACACCAACACAGACATCTAACTATGACCTAGATGCGTATAAGAATCCCCTTCCTTTGCATGATAAAGCAAGTGCTCTCAATACTATGAGGAATGTCAATTACACTTATGAGTCCACCATTGGCTGTATCGAGCAATCTTGAATATCCACTATTACTATAAGAGGAAAGCACCTAACTGTGTTGTCACTACTCGCCGCAGCCACATAACCATTCAAGGAGTACCTCCACCTTCCATTCGTCTAAACCTTGACTATAATATCCTTGACCATCTAGGTAGAACTCCTGCTCATATCTCCATTTTAGAGCTATTGCGTATATCTCCCACTGATAAAGCTATCCTTGATAAAGCCCTGCAAGAGTCCATGGTACCAATTGATATAGGAATGATGTAATTCCAAGATATGATGGCAAGTATCGTATCCCCTCATCACTTGACTTTCTCTGATCGAGACCTCACATCCTTCGATCCATCCCACCATGATGCTCTCCATATCGAAGTGTTCATTAATCAATACCATGTTAAATGGGTCCTAGTAGATGGTGGAGCTAGACTAAACATATGTTCCTTGAAGTTAGTGAGATTGTTGGGATACATTGAAGGTTGTATTGGTGCCACTAAAAGAATAACAATTAAGGTGTATGATGATGGAGAAAGAGACTTAGAGGGGATCATCTTGTTTCCTATAAAAGTTGGTCCTATTACTACTACTAGTAAATGCCAAGTCCTCGATGTTGAATTGCCTTATAATATTATCCTCGACCACCCCTAGATTCACACCTTAAAGGTAGTCCCATCTACATATCATCAATGCCTAAAATTCCCTTATGATGGTGCGGAAATCACGATCCCCGCAGATCCCAATGCCTTTGAATATTGCCGAGTCTTTCAAGCCACCTATCAAAATCCCAAGCATATACCCAACAATATTGAGGCCCATCCATCCTCATCCTAAATGGATCCATCTGATCTAACCAATCCATCTAATAGCAAGGCTATTCCCAAGATTGAAATCAAAGAACAAGGACTTGGCAACTATAGTTTCCAAGTATCTTGTTGTGTAGGAGCCATGCCTTTGTCTCCCAAATCATATGGTAAACTACCTATCTCCAAAGCCAGTTCATCCAAAACAACTATCGTCATCCCCCCAACTGTATTTATCCAATCAAAGTTACTAGATGATGAAGATGTGGATAGTGAGGTTTCATCCTAGGTTTTCTACAATAAAAATGATCAAGTTGCTTTAGAAGTGGAAAGATACAACAATGGATTTAGAATCATTAAGAATATGGGCTATAAAGGCAAGGGAGGACTAAGGTTGCAAGAACAAGGCCCTCTGAAACCTATCATATTTACTAAGAAGTACAATAGATAGGGTCTAGGGTATGGAAAGGAGGTCCCGCCTTCCACAGATATTAAGTTTATCCTTAATGAAGTAGCCAAAGCCTTTCCTGCAGAAGAGGCAACTAGTCAGGATACCAATGATGACTTTTCTTTCTACATCATTGAACTATTCCAAGAAGCCTCCATTTTCATGCTGTCATCTGCCTCATCATCCACGCTCCCAGACCTTCAACTTGTTTACCCTGACCTGATTGATTGGGACCAACAAGGGCCACCTATCTTGGACACCTTTCAGAATGACAAGGCCATAGTAGGGTTCATGCATTTAAGGAAAGGTTTACCTTTGGGTGACCACAAGGTTGAATTCATGATTGACCTTCTTTAGTTGGCATACTTTGGTGGAAGTGTCAAATCCTTCAGCCACAAAAGTGAAATAAATAAAATAAAAAAAGAAAGGTCACTAGCTAAAAATCGTAAGGTGCCTTTTGGCTATGAAAAAATAAAAATAAAGGACATATCCAAGGGTGAAACCTCTTTGAGGCACCCTGGATGGAGGATTTGACCTTCTTGTGATCCCTGCACATCAGGAGAAATCATCTCTATCAGTAGATAATTCTAAAGAAATCAATCCGGGCACAACACATAACCCAAAAGTCACCTTTCTAGTAGCGTCACTATCAAATGAAGAGAATGTTAACTTTACAGCATTTTTCATGAAAACGGTAATAAATTTTGCATGGACTTACATAGATATGGGAGGTCTAGATTGTTCACTAGTGTGTACCATATGGCAGTATCTCTAAATGCTAAGCCAGTTAAACAAAAGCTATGAAAAATGCATCCCTAGATAGCTCTTCCAGTCAAGGTAAAGATTTAGAAGTTGTTAGATGCCAAGTTTATGAAGCCCATTGACTATCCTGAATGGATTTGTAATCTAGTGCCTGTGGCAAAGCTAGATGGAAGAATCTGATGTTTTGATGACTGTAGAGATCTTAATAGGGCTTGCCCTAAGGATGACTTTTCCCTACCAAGCATCGACATAATTGTCGATCTCACAACTGGTCATGAAATGCTTTCACTGATGGATGGGTTCTCTGGATATAATCAGATTAGAATTACAAGAGGACCAGCCTAAGACTTCTTTTTTTTGTCCATGGGGTATCTACTATTGGGTGGTCATGCCTTTTGGCCTCAAGAATGCAGGTGCAACATGCCAACGAGCTATGACTATTATTTTTCATGACCTCTTCTATACCATCATGGAAGACTATGTGGACGACATCTTGGGAATGTCTAAAACAAGAGAAGGCCACTACAAGTATTGGAACAGATTTTTGACAGGTTGGAAAAGTATCAAGTTAGGCTAAATCCAAAAAGTGTATCTTTGGTGTAACCTTTGGTAAGTTATTGGGCTACATAGTCTCTAGAAGAGGCATTGAGGTTGATCCTGCCAAGGTAAAATATATAGTCACTATGTCTCCACCATAAAATTTGAAACATCTACGCGGCCTCCAAGGTCGCCTACAATCCATACGCAGATTCATTACACAGCTCGCAAATAAATGCAATCCTTTCCAACACTTGCTCCGGAAAGGAGAGACCTTTAAATGGGATAACAAATGTCAACAATCTTTTGACCAGATCAAAGAATACCTAGCAACACCACCTATGTTAGTACCACCTTTCTCCAATTGGTCTTTTCTCTTGTATACCTCTTCAACGACAATTGCACTAGGTGCTCTATTGGCTCAGAATGATGACATAGGAAAAAAAATGTGCCATTTACTACATAAGCAGGACTCTGGTGGGTTATGAGCTCAACTACACAACTATAGAAAAAGCATGCTTGGCTGTAGTGTTTGCCTCTCAAAAATTATGACATTACATGCTAAATCAGACAACAAAGCTCATATCTAAATTTGACCCACTCAAATATCTCTTTTCTAAAGCAGCACTTACTAGAAGGATAGCAAAATGGGTGATGATACTCAGTGAGTTTGATATTTAATATGTTGATTAGAAATCTATCAAGAGATAAGTCATAGTTGATCAACTAGCAGAAGCACCAATAACAAACACCTAGCCTATCCATTCCACTTTTCCTGATGAAGAAATATTCAGTGTCTCTTCTTCTGAAATGTGGTAGTTGTACTTTGACGGTTCCTATACTCAACATGGGTTGGGAGCTAGAATTCTCTTTATCACCCCCCAGGGTGATTGTATTCCAAAATCCTAGAGAATTGCCTTCCCTTGGACTAATAACATAGAAGAATATGAAACCCTAATCACAGGCTTACGCATGGTTGTCCAGTGGGATATCAAAGAGCTGCAAGTATTCAGTGATTCATAGCTTGTAATTAAACAATTCCAAGATGAGTGCCAAACAAAAGACGAGAAGTTCCTCCCTTACAAACTGATGGTTGATGACTTTAGAAAATACTTCTCTAAGATAACATTTGAGAAGATCCCCAGAGTCAATAATAAAGCAGTCGATGCTATGGAAACCATTGGTTCTCTCCTTGACATGCCCGGTAATATTAAGAGGTGTGAGTTCTTGGTAGAACAACTCCTAATTCCAACATTCAAGGTGCCTCAATCAGAGCTTATCTATGCAATATTTGGTCCCAACTCCCCCTGGTACCATGACATTTATGAATATCTAACCAATGGTACTTTCCTTAACCAATTGTCCAACACCCAATGCAAGACCTTCACTTGACAAGACTCCCGCTATACTATAATTGCTAAAACCCTTTACCATAAGAGTCTCAATGGTATCCTTCGTAGGTGTCTCGACTCGGTAGAGGCTGAAGTTGCTTTACGAGAGGTGTTGTTATATGGAGCCTAATAAGACTCGGAGGTTAAATTTACCCCACTTTTATCAGTGCATTTTCCCTCCAAATTTCTACAGGGTCAAGGGGCAGTGCCCCTTGCAGGGTCCAAGGGCAACGGGAGTTATTTTATCATTGGCCAACATAAAAAAACCCTATTTTGTAACCAACAAAAGTCATGATAAAAATTGCTAAGGGTTAGGGTTTCCGTTGATATTTTATTGTAGCATTTTGTAGCAGTATTGAGTTACAGGGATTACTGGTTGTAATCAGTTTGATTTACTAGATAATAATATTGGACTCTCTGTTGGTGGATGTATCCTGAGTTTGGGTGAACCATGTTAAAATTATCTCTCACTATTATTATTTCTGTGTATTTTTCATTCCTCTTTTTGATCTTTATTTGCATTTAATTGATATCTTCTATTGGCTAACCCTAACAAATGGCATCAAAGCGGGTTGTGTTTGATTATTGTTTGTAGGAAGGTCTCACGGTTGAGTGGGAGTTTCGTGGTTAAGTGGGAGCAATGGTGGACGGGGGTAAATTGAAGGTAGATAAATTTAATGGGTAGAACTATCATTTATGGAAGATGCAAATGGAGGATTACCTCTATCAAAAGGATTTATGCAGGCTATTGGAAGGAGTATCCAATAAACTGGTAGGAATGATAGATGAGGATTGGGAACTTCAGAATAGAAAGGCACGGCACTGGGAACCATTCGGTTGTGCCTAGCACCATCTGTGGCATTCAATATAACAGAAGCAAAGACAACAAGTGAACTGATGAAAGCTTTGGCTAAGTTGTATGAAAAACCCTCAGCCTCAAATAAAGTATTTCTCATGAAGTGTTTGTTTAATCTGAAAATGATTGAAGGAGGATTTGTGACAGATCATTTAAATGAGTTTAATATGATTACCAGTCAGTTAACTTCTGTAAAAGTGAAATTTGATGAAGAGGTGAGGGCTCTCTTGGTTTTATGTTCTTTGCTAGAAAGATGGAATAGTTTGGTAATAGTTGTAAGTAACTCTGTCTTTGGTTCAAACACTTTAAAATTTGATGATGTTGTTGGTATTATCCTTAGTGAAGAAATGTGACAAAAAAGCTCAGGGGGTCCACATCAGGTAGTGTTTTAAATGCAGAAAGCAGGGGTAAATCAAAGGAGAGAGGAAAAGGTTCTGGAAGTCATGGGAAGTCATGAAGAAAATCAAAGGACAAGAGATCCCAATCTAGAGGATAGAAGGATTGCTGGTATTGTGAAAAACTAGGTCATCTGAATAAAGATTGCTGGTCTCAAAAGAATAAAGAAGGAGACAAACAAGAAGGCAATAAGGAGGCAAATGTGGTAAGTAATAAATCTGAAGATGATGCTTTGATTATATCCCAAGATAATGCTGATGATTCATGGGTTTTAGATTCAAGTGCCTCATTTCATGCTATACCCCATAGAAGTTATTTTCTTGATTATGTCTAAGGGGATTTTGGGCAGGTTTATTTGGGAGATAACGAACCCTGTCAAATTGTTGGAAAGGGAAGAATCAAGATTAAGTTATAGAATGGGAATCATTAGATACTACTAGAGGTAAGGCATGTTCCAAGGTTGAGTAGGAATTTAATTTTAGCAAGGCAGCTAGCTGATGAAGGTTGCATTGATACATTTATTGATAAAAATTAAAAGGTTTCAAAAGTTGCCTTAATAGTAGAAAAAGGTGTGAAAGTAGGCACCTTATATCTTTGTACAGGTCATATTATTCCTTCTACTTTAGCTATTGCAGAGAAGAAACAAATAGGTTTAGGAACAGTTGCTACAAGTTCGTAGGAAGAGACTATAACAGTTGTTGTAGGTTCTGAGAAAACACTGTGGCATAACAAACTTGGGCATATGAGTGAAAAAGGTATGAAGGTACTTTATTCTAAGAAAGTTTCGCCAGGTCTGAAATGTATTAATATGGATTTCTATAAAATTTGTGTGTATGGCAAACAAAAGAGAGTCAGTTTTCTCAAGGATGGGAATCAAAAGAAAGATGAAAAGTTAGAGCTTGTGCATATAGATGTATGGGGACCAACCAAGGTATCTTCTCTTAGTGGCTCTCGATATTATGTTACATTCATAGATGATGCAATTAGGAAGGTTTGGATTTATTTTTTGAGGAAGAAATCTGATGTATTTGAAACATTTAAGAAATAGAGAAGCTTGGTTGAGAATGAGATAGGTAAAATATTAAAATGTCTCAGATTTGATAATGGTTGTGAGTATTGCAGGAAAGAATTTGAGGATTATTTTTCCTTTAATGGAATTGGTAGGCAGAAAACAATTCTAGGGACTCCATAGGAGAATGGAGTGGCTAAGCGCATGAATAGGATAATAATGGCGCATGCAAGGACCATGAGATTGCATGTTGGGCTGCCTTTAAACATGTGGGTAGAGGTTGTCAACATTGTTGTATATTTAATTAATAGAGGTCCTTCAGTTCCTTTAGGTTATGGTATTCTAGAGGAAGCATGGATAGGTAAGAAGGTGAGTTATTCTTTTCTCAAAACCTTCGGATGTGAAGCATTTGCACATGTAGATTTTAAAAATAGAACCAAGCTAGATGTAAAATCAAAAAAATATTCTTTCGTTGGATATGGTATTGATGAATTTGGTTATAAGCTTTGGGATTTTAAAAATTGGAAAATTGTGAGAAGTAGGGATGTTATATTCAATGAGAAGGTGTTGAACAAAGATTAGTTGCAGTAGCATGAGAAGAAAGAAAAGGATTATGTGGTGTTGGATGATACTCCAAATAATGATATTCCATTGGTTCCTCATGCTTCACAATAGCAACAAGAAATACCACAAACTCCAGTGAATGTTAGATGGTCAACAAGGCTAAGTAGACCTCTTGAAAGGTTTTCTCCATCTTTGTATTCTATTTTGTTAACAGACGCTGGTGAACCAGAAGAGTATGATGAAGCTATGCAAGTGGATACAAAGGTTTAGCGGGAGATTGAATTAAAGAAGAAATGGACTCCTTGCTGAAAAATTAGACTTGGGAATTATGTAAGTTACCTGCAAGTAAAAAGGCTTTACCAAACAAATGGGTTTATAGGCTAAAAGAGGAAGCTGGAGGTAAGAACAGATTTAAAGCTAGGTTAGTTGTAAAAGGATTTGCATAGAAAAGGGGTATTTATTTTGATGATATTTATTCTTCGGTTGTTAAGATGGCTTCTATTCGTACTATTTTAAGTATTGTGGTAGCTAAAGATTTGCATTTGGAACAACTAGATGTGAAAACTACCTTTCTCCATGGTGATTTGGAGGAGGAGATATATATGGAACAACCCTAAGGATTTGAGGTCAAAGGTAAGGAGAAACTAATGTGCAGATTGAAGAAGAGTTTGTATGGCCTAAAACAAGCACCTCAGCAATGGTATTTGAAATTTGATAGTTTTGTGGCTAAGCAAGGCTCTAGTTGGTGTAATTCTGACCATTGTGTTTATTTTAAGAGGTTGGATAATAACAGTTACATTATTTTATGTTTATATGTTGATGACATGCTTGTAGCAGGGTCTAACATGGATCACATAAGAGAGTTAAAACAACAGTTAGCATAGTCATTTGCTATGAAAGATTTGGGGGAAGCAAAATAAATCCTTGTATGAAAATTTGTAGAGATAGGAAGAACAGAAAATTGACTCTATCTCAGGCTGATTATGTTGAAAAGGTGTTGCAGAGACTCCATATGGAGAATGCAAAAGATGTCAGCACACCTTTGCCTAGTCATTTGAAATTGACTAAGGAGATGTGTCCTAAGACACAAGAGGAGGAAGAAAAAATGTCCAAGGTACCATATGCTTCAGCTGTAGGAAGTTTAATGTACGCCATGGTATGCACAAGACCAAATATTGCACATGCTGTAGGAGTCGTAAGCAGGTATATGAGTCATCCCAGATTTGAGCATTGGAATGTGGTAAAATAGATTCTCAGATATTTAAGAGGTACATCCAATAAACATTTATGTTTTGGGGGCTCTAATACTAATTTAGCAGGTTATGTCGACTCAAATTTGGCAGGGGATATTGATACTAGGCGGAGTACTACATGTTATGTCTTTACTATAGGTGGGACAAAGGTGAGTTGGATCTTATGGTTGCAAAAGGTGGTTGCTTTATCCATCACGGAGGTAGAGTATGTAGCAGCAACAGAGGCAAGCAAGGAGATGGTATGGCTGCAATCTTTCATGGAAGAATTGGGCAAACAACAGGCTAACAGTTATTTGTTTACAAATAGCCAGAGTGCCATACATCTTGCAAAGAATTCTGCCTTGCATTCAAAGACCAAACACATACAGTTGAGGTATCACTTCATTCGGTCGGTGTTGGTTGATGGACAGTTAAAGCTGGAGAAGATACATACAGATGAAAATCTAGTAGATATGTTTACAAAGGCAGTGACAAGGGAGAAGATGAGCTCCTCTTCAGCTTCAGTTGGTCTTCAAGACTAAAAACAACTAAAAACAGAACAACAGAGTCCAGGGTGCTTATTTCTAGTGGGAGCTATAAGGTTAGTGGTGTTATGATCAGTCTCTAAGTGGGACATGATATAGTGTGGTGTCTAATCAGTCTCCAAGTGGGAGATTATTGTTATATGGAGCCTAATCAAACTCAGAGGTTAAATTTATCCCACTTTTATCTACGTGGTTTCCCCCCAATTCCTATAGGGTCAAGGGGCAGTGCCCCTTGTGGGGGTTTGGGGGAAGTGCCCCCAAGACGTGGTCAAGGGGTAGCACCCCTTATGGGGTCCAGGGGCAATAGGGGTTACTTTTTCATTAGCCGACATAAATAAACCCTATTTTGTAAGCAAAAAAAGTTGTCATAAAAATGGCTAAGGTTTAGGGTTTCCATTGATATTTTATTGTAGCATTTTACAGCAGTATTGAATTGTAGGGATTGCTAGTTGTAATTGGTTTGATTTACTAGATAATAATATTGGACTCTGTTGGTGGATGTAGCCTGAGTTTCGGTGAACCACGTTAAAATTGTCTCTCACTATTATTTTTTTTGTGTATTTTTCATTCCTTTATTTAATCTTTATTTGCATTTAATTGATTCTTATGTTGGCTAACCCTAACAAGAGGTACATGAGGGTGTCTGTGGATCGCATTCTGTCAATTCTATCCTTGTTAAAAAACTTCTAAGAATAGGTTACTATTGGCCCACTATGGAGCAGGACACTCAGCAGATTTCTAGAAGATGCCTTCAATGTCAGAAGCATGGGACCTGATACATGCCCCAGCAAAAGAGCTCCAGCCTCTTACTGCTTCTTGGCCATTTTTGTAATGGGGACTCGACCTCATAGGTAAGATCAATCCACCCTCTTCTAATGGCCATAAGTTTATTATCACTGCTATAGAATATTTCACCAAATGGGTGGAAGTCATTCCTATGACCTATATCATTGGCAAATAGATTTCCAAGTTTATTCTTCACTATATCATTTGCCAATATGACATCCCACAAGCCATCATTACCAACAACAGGCACCCATTTAAGAACCAGGAGGCTTGAGATTTGTGTAACCAATTTCATATTCAAAATAGATTTTCCACACCATATTACCCTCAAAGCAACTGTCAAGCTGAGGCCTCAAACAAGACCATTATAAAAATCCTCAAAAAGATAGTCAATGAGGCTAGCCATGATTGGCACCTCCAACCCTGCATTATTGCCCTATCACACAAGTGTCAAAACTCCTACTGGAAAAACACCCTACGCCCTTGTCTATGGCACTAACACCATTCTTCTTATCGAGGTCGAGATCCCCTCATTGTGAGTCTCGCTCTAGCATATCATCTCTGATGAAGAGTACATAACAGCATGCCTAAATGAGTTGGAGCTACTTGACGAAAGATGAATCACAACACTGAATCATCTGCAAGTGTACCAAAATTATCTCTGCCATAGCTACAACAAAAAGATCAAAGAGAGAAAGTTCCAGGTGGGCGACCTAGTCCTAAAAGAGAATTAGAGAAACCGGCAACAACAAGAGAAACAGGGTAAATTTGAACCAAATTGGCTAGGGCCCTTTATCATTTCATTAGTGTTTGGGTCTGGAGTTTACACTCTTGCAATGCCTAAAGGCACCCCCCTAGATGAACCACTCAATAGTGTTCATCTTAAAAAGTTTTATCCTTGATTTCTACATCCTCTATCTGCAAAAATAAATAAATAAATAAATAAGCAAAAAAATACCAAAAAAATGAAAAATACAAAAAAAATGAAAAATACAAAAAAAATCAATCCAATAGTGAAAACCACTTCGGTGGGACTTTGGGTTAGTGTCCAATGGTGAAAACTTGGCAAACAAGCACCTTGGATAAGTACCATAGTGAAAACTTGGCAAACATGTGCTATGGTAGAACCAACTCTTACCATCTACTTTGCTACTTGTTTAACTTCCATTGCATCGTGTCCTTCCATCTATCCCCTGATAGCCTCATTCACTAGTGCTAATTCATTCATCAAGCATTTATTATCCCAGTGCCTTACTACTATCATGGCTTGGAAATTGTTAAAGTGAATGTATCATTTGCAGCCACAAGCTCCAATATGAGTCAACTACGACCATCCTAGTGCATAGCAAATTTCCATGCCTTTTGTACATAACCAAATTTATTCCCACACTGGGGGCACTTTCTTATGCTTTGACATTGGGTGAACACTTTAGAGAATTATGGTCAATCATAAAAAGTCCTAAAAAATCCCAAAAAATCATAAAAAGTCTTGAAAAAATCCCAAAAAATCATAAAAAGTCCAAAAAAATCCCAAAAAATCATAAAAAGTCCAAAAAAATCCTAAAAAATCATAAAAAGGTCCTAAAAAAATTAAAAAAAAAAAATTAGAAAAAGTCCAAAAAAATCATAAAATGTCTTGAAAAAATCCAAAAAAAATCGTATAATGTCCTAAAAAATCCAAAAAAAATCGTAAAAAGTCCTGAAAATATCCCAAAAAATCATTAAAAGTCCTGAAAAAATCATAAAGTATCTTGAAAAGAAATTAAAAAAAGGCATCTCAAACATCTTCAAATCACCAACACAAACCAAACTTCGTCGTCATTGCATCCACATCACACTAACCATCCTCATCACCATCCCATAATAAATCAGAACTACATACGCATTAATCATTAAGTGCCCCGTAGGTACAAGTATGTAGGCACTCTGGTGTATGAAGGAAATACCCAGATTTAGGCATAAGATGATCCCCCTCCTCTACCTTTCATCTTTCCTCTGCCCATCTTTCTCATTGCTTCATCTCATTTTTATTCTATCTTTTATCTCTCACATCATCAATAAACACCCAGAACTACATATTCATCATGTCTCATCATCATCATGTGGTGTTTTGATCCCATGGATATGGGTATGTAGGTAGTTTGGAATACAAAGGAAGTATCTAGTATGCAAGTACCAACGATTCATTTCTTCCATCCCTCGGTCATCTTTTCTTTCTTCTACTTTCTTCTCTTTGACTAACTCAAGCAGAACCAAACTATGCAACTATCGATAGCTCAAGTACTTATCAAATTAGGGTTTAACTAAGGTTCTTTGATCACATGTCTTAAGCCAACATCTACAATGTCAACCATTCATCTTAGCCTTCAACAGGATATATCTTTCCTCTCAACAAGGCGCTATCTCTCCA
Source organism: Cunninghamia lanceolata (assembly GCA_027924645.1). Taxonomy (NCBI): domain Eukaryota; kingdom Viridiplantae; phylum Streptophyta; class Pinopsida; order Cupressales; family Cupressaceae; genus Cunninghamia; species Cunninghamia lanceolata. The sequence continues at coordinate 14,298,365 of BSBN01001271.1, forward strand.
ATCCATCAAAGAGCAATCTAGATTTGGCAAGAGAACATGATGGCAAGGTCTTTTATTTTTCTTTTGATTTATCTTTTGTCCCTTTCTAATGCCTAGTCAAGACTGTCTTGATCTGTCATATCTTGGTATGTTGCGGCAAAGTATGGACTGGGGCATGGTCATTTGCTTTTGTATGCTATGTTTTTGGGATAATCTTATTCTCTACTATGCCTAATGGTATCTTGTACGCATTGGGATTAGCATCTTGTATATCAATATCTTTTACATCTGAGAAGCTACATAGTCTCTTATGCACTAAGACTATTCTATGCTAAGACTATTTCCTATACATATAACCAACAAAGTTCATTATGTCTAGTGGAAATAAGCTCAAACCTTTTTCTTGCAAAGTCAAAGTCCATCTCGAGCTGCTAGTATTCATATCTTGTACCTTGATAAGGTTGTATTAGTCTGTCCTGCATTAGATACTCAACACCTCGATTTTTATACCCTGGTGCATAATATCTAGTGCTATATCAAACATAAGGATTATAATTCTCCAATGTCTTATGCAACCATTTGAAGCCACCTTTTCATCATCCATCACTACATTTCCAACTTGATAAACGGTCTCGCCATCATCTTTCTTCCACTCCTCATCCTTTTCATCTTCACTCATCATCCTCTTCTTCCTAAAAAACAAGTGTGTTAGATGTGGTAATATCATCCCTTATATCATAGTATTAGCATACATCATTATCCACAACAGTTATAAGCATTTACCATCTATCTATCATTTAGGCATCTAGGCATCCATTATAAACATTACAAAATTATAGTACCATCATTATCACATTATACATATAATTATATACTCATTATAAGCAATACTCACAACAACCTCATAATCGCATCATACACATGAGCATCCATGTCATAACAATAAGCATCAAACCATCTATGCATATAACATCTATAACATAAAAACATATAACAAGGTCACAAAAATAACAATGCATATCCATAACATGTGCATATAGAATAATCTCATCATATATATCATCCATCTATGAATATGGGTCAATATGCAAGTGTCTGTCATATACAAAATATACACGAATCTGGCTACCTATGAGCCATCAAAAAATATGTACAATCTGGCTCATTCGCCTCAAAAATGATACAATGATACATCCTATATACACATTGTATATCCCTGTTGTCTTGATAGGCTATTCCCTGAGGAGGCCTCACCCTGGTTTCTGCCTCCTCCGCTTGCCCCGCCTGTGTCCCTCTATCGAGGAGGTCCCATAGCCGATGCCATTGATCTAGAACCCCTTGTTCGTATCGAGCCTGAAGCCCCACATTGACTCTTGTAACTGGGCTGCCTCTGATCGGCTAGAATTGCCCCATGGTATAGTCCCCTATAATACTCTGCGTCACCCTGGGCTCTCATGACCTTGCCCTGCAGCCGGCTCATCTCTGTACCCATAAAGAATTTAGCTCTATCCATGTCCATGGTAGCTACGGTAGCATCCCTCTCTGAAATCACCTGTTGAGTCCTCTACACAACAACGTCTCTCTCTGTAGTGAGGGTCTGTACCTCTGTAAGGCAGTATCCCTCTCAGTTGTGACCCTCGCTAGGGCCCCATCGTCTAGTGCAATCTATGTTGCCTGCTTCCTCTCTACCTGTAACCGTGCTATCCAGGCCTGGTATGTCTCCACCTATCCACAGGTATGTCACATTGCCACTAGTACCCTATCTCTATCTACTACAGTATGTCTAAGCTAAGCCTGTAGCCGTGCTACCTGAGCCATCTCTCTGTCTAGTTGCCTCCTGTGTCTAGTAGCTACATCACCATCTCCTCCTCCCCCAACAATCTGCTCTGGTTGGGGTGGTATCTGAACCTGTTTAGGGACCTGCCTTAGTATCTGCCTCTGGCCCCCTAGTGCCACTACTGCTATGGGACCTACCACATATCCCACCTGTGGTGCCTGTCTTTGTCCTATGACTCCACCCCTCCTAGGAGCATGTACAACTACCTCTCCCTACTCTCCTAGCACAGTCAATCTAGTAGGTCTATGAAGTATCCAATGAGAATCATACTCCGAAGTCATGCCTGGAACCACTGGCCCACCTATCCAGTCCCAAATAACTGGTCGTAATCCCTCCAACTTTGCCAAGGCAACATTCATAATGGTCTTGAGGCCCCAATCTGGAATCTCTCACTGTGTCCTCTTGAAGATGGAATCACCCACTGGCTCACCCTAGGGCATGCCAAACTATCTCAGAACCCTCTCTGACAAGTATCTCTTAATGGTATATATACTATGACCAAATAGATATCGAGGCTGCCAAGCATATAATAACTCTGGAACATCATCGTCCCAACTCTCGTAGTACTGCCATGGTCTCCAAAAGAACTGGTCCATGTCATAAAAAACCCTCCTCCAATATACTAGACCATGGAGCTGTCTGTATGTGGTAGCTCCATATATGTGTGCATATGGCTACCCAAGTGCTTGTTGTCTCAAACCCATCGGCCTCGTAATTGCAATATGCTCAAAATCCTAGACATGTAATAGAGTGACTCCTGCTGACATGCTAGACCCCGCATTATATGTGCATTCATGTAAATATCTATATAGCTGTCCTAATATACAAGGAGCCTAGGCACATCTCGTCCCATACTCAAACATGCTCTCTAAAATGGTCCCCCATCCTATTGGGAACCACAAGCTCACTGATCTGGTACAAAGAATCTGATAACTTCCACCACAACCCTTTAAAGCTGGTCATAGTCCCCTCATGGTCTACATGGGTACCTCCAGATCATCATCCTCTATCTCATTAGTTCTGAGTAATCAACGCAAAGTTACTGTCCAATGATCAGGATCATAGGTCACCCAATCACCCTCTACAGGAACCCACAAGATACACCGCACATCCTCTAATGTGATAGTGTCCTCGCCTATAGGAAGTAAGAAGGAACTGTACTCATTGTGCCATCGCTCTACCAACACAATCATCATGGCAGTATGTGCTCTGATTGGTGTAAGCTCCGTCGCATGATCCAAACCAATGATCTCAGGAAATAAATGCTCCTCTGCATCCAGCTGTCAAACTAGCCGCATATCGGAAGGATGTACCTCACATGATAGTAATGGTTGTAATACCTCCTACACCCATAAGCATCGGCTTAGCATTTCTGATATTTTATGCAAAAAACAATAAAACTAGAAAAAAACTACTAAGATTAACCATATGTGACCAATTTTAACCATAGGCAATTTTGGTCCAACCAAGTGTGATCTGAATTTTCATATACGATGTCCATTAGCTCCTACATGCATCATTTTACCAAATGTGATTTTTTGTCATTCGCAAGCGACATGATTAATCAAATGCGCTTTGTGCCCTAAAAATTCCTACTATTTAGCCAATTGCGCATGGCATTTTCCAAGTGTGATCATCTATCATTCAAATGTGATGAGATTTTTCACATGTGACGAGCTATTATTCATCTGTGACATTTCTTACCAAATGCACATCTGCAGCACCTCAAAACCTATTCGGTGACCATACGCGCATTCGATTTACTAGATGCAATAGAAACGTGTTCATATGTGACTAAGTTTTCCAGATGCGACTTTCTGTCGCTCATATGTGTATGACCTAGACCTAATACGCCTTTGGTGTCATGTATCTATTAATGACAATTTGACTCATAATAAATGCACATTTGGAGAGTTTTTCGACACATACCGGTAGAGTACCTCCCGCTGGTCATCTGTAGGTCCTCACCCTCTAGTCTCAGTGATCTAAACACAAAATCGACATCCTCCAAGCTCAAACTAGATCTCAAACACTCACAGAGGCTCAAAGAACAAATTCTCAAAAAGAAAATAGCACAAATGAATTGAAATTGGCCACTGAAAACTATTTATAGGGCTCCAACCCTAATCAAGCCTTTAATCTTTGCCATCTGAAATTGCCAATTTAACCTAGTGAGCCTTTCTGTCATTTTCTTGTCACGAGTTATCCCAGCCTTTGCCCTGCAGCCTAGATTTCCTCTTGAGGGGGCATCATCTGCCAGTTTCACTGGGGCATAGCCTATTTATCTGAAGTATCATATCTTCTTTGAAATAACGCCCTAATGGACATTGTCTCAAAGAGAGGCAAAATGTAGACATCCAAAATTGACCCATGTCAGGATATAGGCATTTCATCGCATTTTCCATTACATCTCTGCATCATTTGCATTATCTTGTTTAACACACTTGTAAGCAAACCCTAATCATTTCTCCTATTCATTTATGTCATTCTTCACGATTAATTAAATAAATTTTATTTATTTGGTTAATCGCCTTGTTATCCTTCTACCTTCTTCACTTGAATTTATTCATCCCTTATTAATAATTAAATAATCTTAATTATTTAATTATTATTCATTTCCTCTAACAAATAAATAAAATTTACATTTTATTTATTTTATCATGCCTAGCATATGAATTATTTACTTAATTCATATTCCTCACCACCTCCCTCACAAAATGAATTAAATAAATAAATTTAATTCATTTCTTCACATTCATTTCCAAAAATCCTCCACCGTTGATCACATGCATTTCCCTCCCACCGTTGATCTAAAACCTTCCAAAAACACTCAAGCTCTCTCACATATAAGCTCTACAATCACTCATTTGCAACCCTTGGTCATTGCATTTGGAAATTTAGTGAGAACATCTACTTTTTGGTTCTTGTGCATTCACGACAATGGCCATGGAAATACACTTCAATTCTCAATCAAATTTCACGAATTTACGTTTGCATGTTTGAATCCCTTTTGCATTTGGATCACCCTCATTTGCAACTTCAATGGATTTGGTTGCATAGAGAAGTAACCCACATTTCAAACAAGAAATTGTTCAACCCATGGTGATGTTGTTTTGATTTGCATGTTTTCATTTAATTTTTGGGTTTGATTTCTTTAGTTTGGGTTGGATCTTGATCTTTGCTTTGTTTTGATCTTTGTTAGATTTTACCCAACAGAGGGATTACAACTTTGGGCTTGGATTGGATGGAATTGCAATATTGGAATGGATCAGGATTATTGTCCAATTTTTGAGTTGGCCAATTTTAAACTTTTTCCCTCATCTCCTTTGACATTCACTATGGAAGGTTTCCAACACTTGAGCTACTAACAACACAATGTTATTCAGGATATTGGTCCACATTTTGTATGATGAGTGGTTTCTCAGGTATGTTCTGTCATGCATATCACTATTTCAAAATACCACCATGATCAGCTAGTATGGATCATGTAATAAAGATAATATCTGTTGTTGTTTCAACTGGGCATGCGAGCTACTTAAATGCCTCTAAGAAATATGGTCCTATGGAATGCACAATAATAAAGGACTGTTAGAGAATGAGACATTGAGTAAAGAAACAGTTGGATATATATTGCAAAATTGGTGCTACATGGAAGTCAACTTTTTTGTGTGATTCTTGAATTACACATTAGCAGCTATGCAGAATCTAAGAAAGATACATTGTTTACATCATCAGCTATCTTAAATTCCATGAAAGATGTTTCATTTTCTGAACATTATGCATCTCATTTGGCAGACTATCAGCAATATTTCCATTGGGTTTCTCTTCAGCTTTCTAACAACGAGCTAAGCAATCTGCAAAAGGGTTTGAAACATGATGAAGCTGCACCACTTTTTGGTTAAACTTGTGTTTAGAAAGATGATATGGGCCCTAGAGGTTGATATTGAGTATTTTGGTGTTGCACTTATGGGCATAGAAACACGATTGGAAGTTTGCAAACACACTGGTTATAAGTGATGAAAAACAAGGAAGACTTTTTCTTGCGACTTTTGTTCTCATTACCATAATCAACTTCACCTTATGGTCCGGAAAGAGAAATCTTCAAGAGATTGTGTGTTTTAAGTTACTATGCACCTTGTTTCGATGGTGAAATATATGTGCTCATCGTGTCACACTGGACCCATGGAAGGAATTAGCAAATACCCTTGCGAATGAAAGGAACTCTGATTAAAGAAGCACGAAACCTCTCGCAGTGATGGTTGTCTGAAGGATGGAAGTGTAGACATGTATGTGAAGACCATATGGAGGTATCACTAATGGAACAATCTCGGTAATGCGATGGATTAAAGATGACTCCCCGGCAACGTGGCAAGTTGGACTGCTTGCATGGATTTCTTCGAAGACCCCGAACAAAAATGTTGTGAAGGTTTGGAACGACCGTGGACATCCATCAAAGCAAATGAAGAGTGTTCTGTTTCGAAATATTCTGATGAACGTGTATGTAAAGAGATTAAAGCATCGACCAAGCACCTGAACCGTTCCACAGAATGTCCGAATGAAGCAATGATCGCAGGATATTCACCTAATGGATTTGCTGAAAAAGATTAGTAAAGTTTTAAGGAAATGCAATTGGCGGGTGTAACGCTTCCAAGACCTTTACCATTATTCCTCTTTTTCTTATGCCAAGATAAAAGATTAAAAATCATTCATACAACCTGCCCGCGCTGAGCTGTGAACAAGCAATTTCTACCAGAATACAGTTGAAATGCTCAGATGAGAAGAGAGGCCGCGACCCTACTTCCACGACAGCCTGCATCAAATGAAAACAATGTTAGAGACAGAGTTTTGTTGGATATTGCATTTTGAAATGACTTTAGTCAACATGCACACAAATGCCAAAGCATACAAGGCGTGCAGGTTGCTTGAACTCCTAAAAGATATAGGCTGTGTTCATTACTATCTAGAGGATGTATATGGAGGAAACTAGAGAAATTAAGTTGGAACATGTATTGGCTAAAAAGAACAGCTATTTTGTAGATCCATATTAGTGCATTAGAATATGCCATTGCCCCAGTCACTGTGCATATTAATCATGGAACTAAAAAGAAGAAATCAGTTAAGACTCTGTAGATGGTTGTTGGCTCAGTAACGGAGGACGGCTCACATCTGTCTTTTGGTATAGGAGGATAATCTGTTTAATGCCTCAAGGTGTAGATTTTATCTCTGCTATTCGAGAGGAGTGTTACTAACAAGGATGGATTCTGATTTGATCTTGCCATGGACTTGATGGCGATCCCCTCAATGCCTTTCCTGTTGTTAAGGTCATTTGCAAAGGATTCGGTGCTGTCAAAGTGCAGAATAACTACTATGCCATGGAGCCATGGATCACAGTGCCTCATAGTACTTATCAACGGGAAGGTCCTTGAAGAGGACAAAGGTTTTTGGATATGCAACCACACTCTGGAGCTTGTCACAGGACAACATGCTATTGACTTTTCACAACTAGAAAAAGAAGAAGATGATGTTCTATTACTTGACCATGTTTCGAAGGTTTCTCATGCATTCGACATTTTAAATGCAAAGAGGATTGGTTTTGAATAAAGATAAGGCTTTTGATAAAGATGGTTAAGGAAATGGTAATCCAAATGTTGGGGAGGAAGTGAAATGCCAAAGGTCACCGATGCCTCTTGTTTTTCCTTTTTCATTTTATAATCATTCTTGAGGAAGAGGCTTTTGATCTTCCAAACAGGAAGGTCTATAAAACTGATACATTGTTCTTGGTAAAGGATCTTTTGGCTATTCATCTAGGAGCTCCTGTGAGAGCTGTAGGAGGGTAATGACTAGATGTATAGTTTCATTTTCTATATCTATTTAGCTGACCAGATTTCTGATCCCCCTTGCACTTTGATGCATGAGTGAGACTCAATCAGTCTGGAATGTTTTGTTATCTCATTTTCCTGTAGAGTTGGGAGTTCTGTAAGGGAGCAATAAGGAGACTTTGTATTTCTTTCATTTGGAAATATTGAAGAGTTGTTGTTCTTATGTCTACAATTTCTTCTCATGGGCTAGTTATTCCTATGTTTAATTAGTTCCCTTTCATGATTATATGCTCTTTTACTCAGCTCTTGATATGCAGGTGTTATTGGAAGCCTTTGTGTCTCCGTTGTTAGTATTTTACTTCTTTTGTTCTCGGGAATTTGTGTTGTGTGTCTATGCTCACAGGCAGATTTCTCTTTCTTTTATGTTCATCTTTCTCTCTTTCTTTTTGTTGCCTTTTTGTACCTTCTAGTTAAAGGTACTCTAAAATAGAAAAACCCCCATCATACGAGGGAGCTGCCCCTCTCAAACGCAGAGGAGAATTGTTGCAGTCACAACAATTTCTCCATTTGTTGGTTGCTTTTGTCATTGCCTATTGGGTGGATTAGGGTATTTTCGTAGTGTTTTCCGCAGTGACAAAACTGTTAACCAACAAGGATCACCTTGGATAGTGATTTCTTGTCCATTATGAGAAAACTTCATAAACTGATGGTAGGTGGATGGCACGACCTTCATTGTGTGTATCCAAGTTCAACCAAGAAGAATATTGTATGCTAGTTCCATGTCAAGCACTTGGCACACCACATCTTTCACTACCGGTCCCACTCTTATTGGCAAAATAATGGTTCCCTTTGATGTCATTTCTTCTTCATCATATGCCTTGATTGTAATCTTCTTCTTAGGATCAATGACATTCTGTGAAAACCCCAATGCAAGGATTAGTTTTAATGTGTAGATATTTAAACCTACCCCTCCAGCTATTAGGACTCATTTTATTTTATGTTTATGGATGAAGGCTTCAATATGGAGGGATGCATTGTTCGGTTGGGTTATAGACATATCATCTTTTTCTGTGAGAGATAAGAAATGGGGTGTAGTTAGATGACCTACCATGGCCTGAAATTGCTCTTCGGCTAGATTGGTTGGGATGATAATTTCCAAGAGAACTTTTTCGAGGATGGCTTTGTGAGATGGAGATAGACACAAAAGCTCCAAAATGGATATATGTACAGGTGTTCTTTGGAGTTGGTCAAGAACATTGTATTGGTTAGATGTGGAGGATGGTTTGGATGGAGCCCCATGGAGAGTAATCTTTCCACCATGAGTGGTTACATTACAATAGGGATTTTTATTTATAGTGATCACATTTACATGTAAGTCACTTTCAGAGATGTGGTTAACAACATTATCATATGACACATTTGTGTAGTTGGCATTGTTACCATTGTTATTGTTTTGCTTTGAAGGACCTCCCTTCTCATAGTTGGGGAGAGGATTCTTGAATTCCAAATAGTCATCATTGGATATGTGTCCATCAATTGATATTACTTTTTGATCAATCAAGTTTTGGATGGTATTCTTTAGTCTTTGGCAATCATTGGTTTTGTGACCCTTGCTTCTATGATATTCACAAAAGTCTGAGTCTTTCCACCAAGAAAGTTTAAATTTAGGTTCATAATCTCACACCATTGGAAGTGTTATGATATTGTTTGATATGAGCTTCCTTAGGACAGATTCAATTGATTCCCCTAATGGTGTAAACTTTTGATGAGGAGGAAAGTTTGTGGATCATGGTTCATTGTTTTGAGGTTTGTTTGATAGTGTGTTATTTTGTGGATTTGATAGATTAAAGATTGGTTGTTTTGGTACCACATGTTTAGCATCAACAACACTGTCGTTTACAATGTTTTTGTTTTTGGTCCAAAAACTTGGCTTGTCCATGTTATTACTTGAACTAGGGGTGTCTTTGTAGAGTTTGATTTGTCCCTTAGCTATCAAGGCTTTCTCAATGAGTAACCCCATTTCAATAACCTTACTAAAGGAAGTAGGACATTGTATTTGTATTTGATAGTTCAAGTCAGTGTTTAAGTTGTGGACAAACATCTCAATCATTTGTTTCTCTGGGATATGGTATGAACACTGGCTAGCAAGTTTTCTCCATCTTTGTAAAAAGGAGGCAAAAGATTCTCCACCTTTTTGTTTGTTATTACAAAGGTCCAACATTGAAATTCCATGTTCAATGTTGTAGGAGAAATGGATCACAAATTCATCCACTAGTTCATTAAAGGTTCGAATGTCAGGAGGTAGATGGGAGAACCATTCTATTGCTTGTCCTCCTAAGCTACATGGAAATAGTTGCATAAGGTATGTTTCATTTTGAGTGACTTCTAGCCATGCAACACTAAATTCCCTAATGTGATCACATGGGTCACCTTTTCCTCTATATTTATCAAATTTTGGTACCTCAAATCTTGAGAGGAAAGGTATCATGACCAAACTTTTGTCAAAAGGATACGGTGAGATATCCTCTAGTGAGTAGTGCTTTGTGGAAGTTCTGGTTTGGATGTCCACAAGTTGTTGTTGCAAGACTTGGATTTTTTGCGCTAATGTGTCTAAAGGGTTTGATCTATCCTTAGTCTTGTCATTTTTTGGAGCATCAGTGTCATTAGATGGGGTTACTTCTCTCAATTTTGAGACATCAAACTCAGGGGGTAATTTAACTCCTTGTTGTGCTAGCATGAGGAAGTATTTTTGGGGATCCATGGTCATGACCTTGTCCATTATTCTTTGGAATTTGGGATCTTGCAAAGCACTAACAAGTTCCTCATGTGGGATTTCTTCCTCATCATTGCTAGATGAAGTGAAGTGAACGCTATGGTTTGAGGTATCCATTTCTTTGTTTTTGTTGGTTTGGTATTTAGTTTGAACCATAAGATTTTTGGATATGGGTGAAGTTGGATGAAATACTTGTGAAAGTAAATGAAATGTTTTTGGTAAGATGTGGTTTAGGTATGATTGATTGGATTTGGAAGTTTTTGTGATAATATTTTCTAAGGTTTTCTCTTGATCTATTTGTTCAAAAAAAATGGTCTTGAGCTATAATGGTATTAGCTATCAAAGTGTTAATATAAAGGAGGTCAAATAGGGATAATTGGTAACCGGTATTGATGTAGACTAGACCTTTATCAAGATGCTCTAGTGTAGTTTCAAGTTAGAGGATGATTAATCCTGATAGGAAACTAACTAGGTTGTTTGATTTAGAGGATCTCAATGATATCTTAGTGGAAATCTTGGTTTTGTTTGATTTTTGGATGGCTAGGTATGCTATGGTGAGTGGAATGTTTTGGAAGCGAGTATGAAATGAATTTTTATGGTTTAACTAAGTTCACAAATTGAATCTAAGTAGTAATGGGTACCTAAAAATGATTTTGTTTTTCTCTCAAAATGTCGGGAACAAGCCACTATCATAGATGCGCAGGTTTAATTACACTGAAATAGAGTGTAAATGCGTGTTTCTGTGGATTGTATGTGCGGTTCTGAATGCGCAGTTTTGCTGTTTGAATGTGCTAAATTATGCATGCACTAAAAGATTTTGCAAATGCACAGTAAAAAGGTGTAAATGCGCAACAGGATTCATTTGCACAGTAACAACTATTAAATGCGTAGAAAGATGTTTTGAAAGTGCAGCTCTATTTTTCTATGATATTTGATCAATTTTTCTTATTTTCAAGCACATTTTTCTAAGCAACCTAAGTGTTTTTGTTGATGATTTTGTTTCAATTTGTTGCAAGAAAACACAACTGACAAGAAGATCTCATGGTGTTATACAAATTTTTGATAAACATTTTGCAAACAAGTACAATTCATATGGTTGGAAAGGATAATATTCATTAAGTCCCAACTTGGATTTCTCTAGCCACTTAAATCAAGGCGGACAGTTAGCAACTTGGTAGCACTGGTTCCCCCTTGCACAACACTCACTTCTCCGGCATACCAAGTTACAATTACTCTAAAGAGTTGAATTTTTTGTCTCTACACATGATTAGTGAATAGGTTGGGCGGCTTCAGAGGTCTGACCTCCTGCATCAACAAATAGAAGGATTTTGGCCTCTAAAAATAGTTGGTTCTTAATAAGGAAATTCATTCAGGTGGTTATATGTGCGGTGATTTGCTCCATTTAGGAGGCTTCCCAATCTATAGAGGTTAGGCTCTATAGGTTTAAACGCACCATAAGGGTACTATAGGAAACATTCATCGGTATAACAGAGCAATACTTGTTGTTTATGACTTTTGTCACAAACACATATATTTATAGTGGCTTGAAAGTGGCTTGGCTTTAGCCCATTACCGCTCGAGGTCATTCTAGTTGGAAGAAACACAATCCCAAGGGCATGCCTCTTCTAAAGGTTAAACAAATGAAACAATGGGTTTGGCATTTTGGTCACCCAAGATGGGGAGAGCATATGCCTATCACCATTTTACAAACACAGTAGACACTAGTTCATTAACCTTCTAGAGTTAATCTAAATGTGATTTAATCTACCAAGCACAAAATTGACATGATAGCATAAACACAAAAATATAGTTGATTTTAGCCTCCTAAATAAACTATGTGAAGATTGTTGTTGAAGATTTGATCAAGTTACTTTCCCCTACTTATGCTAGATGTGGATTTGTAAATGCAAGATTTGTTCAATTTTAACCTCCTAGTTTGGCACTATGTGAAATTTGTATGCAATTTGTATGAACAATGATACGATTTAGTCCTCCGAATTAGAAACTAGATGAAGATTAGTATGCAAGTTTCATGAACAATGATTTACTCCTAATTAAAACTAGACCTAAATATTTGTATGCAAGTTGCATGAACAATGATTTACGCCTCCTAATTAAAACTAGATGAAGATTTGTATGCAAGATGCAACTAAAAATGCCTAAACTAGCTCTTAAACCTGCAAGAACATTTTGTCAATAGCCTCCATTGATGGTTGATAATTCTTGCAACACAAGTTAGTACCAAAAATTTTGCAAAAATTAATCTAAATCTTTGACAAGAATCATATGTGCCGAAACAGACAATGGATGCATAGAAAAATAGATTAAAAGTGTAGAAGGACAACTGCGCAATTAGAACTTACAAATGTGTAGAAATAAGTCTTAAATGCACAAGAAATAAAAGCACAGAAAGAATGGTTAGATGTGTAGAAAAAACTTTCATATGCGCAAGACTACTCTTTTCATCATGGATGCACAAGACTGGAAATTGAATCTGCCGGAATGACCTGTCACGACTGCAACTTCACTGAAAACTCAAAATGGAGTATAAAAATGAGGTAGTTGCTCCATGGTGGGTGCCAAAAATGTGATTGAATTTCTAAACTACAATAGAAACTACCTAAATATTCAATAACTTCAATGAAAATGAGACAAATGCAATAAAAGAAAGATATACCTTGTTGAACTGATCTACCTCGTGTCTTCCATTGTTGCCTATCTAGTCAATGATCTTGTAGATTATGATTGAGCTCTCAGAAGTATACTTCCTTGTTGTTTTAAGATGACAAAGAGAGAATGGCTTTGTGGAGGATTATGCAAAGTGAATGGTTTCTACAATGTAACACTAAGATGAATGATGGAGATTATGATATGAAGCCATGGATGATGATTATCCAATGAGGATAATGAGATGACAATGCAAATGAGGGGAGCCAAACACACGCTTTTGATAGCTACGGTGGAATTTCTCTAGAATAAATTTGCTAAAGCTTGAGTGGTCAGAAATGAGTGTGAGAACCTTGCTTCTATGGGCTAAGGATGGACCAATTCCAAGTGTCATAAGATCCACGATTGGAGGAGTTATCTGTGACATGTACGTTTTAGATGGAGTTGGTTGGGATGAGCGAGATAATCATGGGAAATGTTCCTACTATATTTTCAAGGTAGAGGAATATGTGAATCCATAAGCCACATGACATTGTGCTCACAAAGACCTATGAGTTAGAAGTGGATGACTATGAGTAGATTGTGGAAGGACTCTTGATTTGTTGGAATGTGAGAGATAAAATAGGATTTGAAAGACAAGTGTCTTTGACCATGGAGATGATTGAGAAACAATAAGACACATGTGGAGAAGAAATACGGATGACTAGAGGATAAATAGGACATGTGGATGAGGATAATTATATAAGTAATTATTAAAAATATTTAATTTTGTGTGCAACATGATGAGTTGTAAAGTGAGGTGGATGAGATGATGTGGATTTATAGACTTAGGACATTGGGATGATGATTAATTAAATAATTTGGGATTATTCAATTAAGGTGATTTAGAGGAATTTGGATGATTTAATTAAATAAATTTATTTTTATTTAATTTTTGGAAGATTAAGATGAATGTGAATCAGATAAATAAATTAGGATATTTATTTATTGAAAGAAGAATAGGAATAAAATAAATATTAAAATATTTATTTAATTCGAATTAGGCCATTTTTAGGTGTATAAAGATGTACATTGAAAACCTTTAAATACCATTACATAGAAATAAAACATATGAAATATGTTCCAAGTTGGCTCATTATCGGAAATAAATGAGCAAGAGTTAGCAATCTTGGAATCCATAGATCTTATCTAGTATAGTGCATGCTCTTGTTTTCTAATTGTGTAGATTCTCTACCTTTTATTGATGGTTAAGGATTGTTAATGTTTGAAAACACCTTAGAGTGGCTATCGGATCACTAGGATAAAGTTCTCTTAGGCCAATCCCCTAGAATGATCAGCTTTAGCACCTTGGAAAATATTGGACAAAAGAGGAAAGAGCGGGACATGAATTTTGACGTAGATAGATTTTTGTAATGCACCTTGAATGTGATTGCTTAGTTAATGAATGCTTGATATAAATTGATGTACATTGAAAACCTTTAAATACCATTGCATAGAAATAAACCATATGAAATATGTACCAAGTTGGCTCATGGTGGGAAATAAATGAGCAAGAGTTAGGAATATTTGAAGTTGAATTTTATAAATTTAAGGGATAGTTTCGTGTGGTGTGGATTGATCCCACTCTATGGGATTTACTCGAGACATGTAAATGCTACCATCAGTTTGGGGAATGAATATATAAACAAAGGGGTCACAATATGCATAATATGTAGGATTCAAGGACAACACTGAGAGGGGGTGAATCAGTGTTGTATGAATTTTTAAATCTTTTTGCAAACTTTAACTTTCAAAACACAAGGAGAGAAAGATATCATTGATTTGTCAAACACATATGCACATGACTGAGAATGAATAAAGAGAACAAAAACTCATGAGTAAATCATACACACAGAGAAGATTATGACACAAGATTTGCACGAGTGGAAAACCCTCCAAGGGTAGAAAAACCACTCCAAAACTGCCTCACTAGCTTTATCAAAAATCTCACTGATTATAATGTTTAGAAGCACCAACTTCAAGGAGCACCAACCCCTAAATCATTTAGAAGCACCAACTTCAAGGAGCACCAACCCCTAATACAGAACAAACTGAAAACAAGAACTCAGAGGGTTTCTCTGTTTCAATACAAAACACTTCTTCTTTCACATGTGTCTGTCAAATGATCATTCTTCTTATCAACCCAAATCATATACAAAACTCATCTAAATTTTCTCTTTAAGAGGATATTCAAAATAATCAATCCTGTGTTCTGATCCACTCAACAATTCACATATCAATCCACCTACGAAGCTAATAAATATGGGATGACTTCTCACATTCTGTATAATCATTTTCATCTTCTCTCAATGAAGAACCTGCAAACAAAAAACTTTTCACCTTCTCTCTGCAATTTTTCTTCTTTCAAAAAAATCAATCTCTTGTAATAAAAAATATTATCTCTCTGTCCATTTTAGAGCCCTTTCATATTCTTCAAAAGAAAATCAATCACCTGAAACCTTTCCCCTGCAAACAAAATACCCTCTCATTTGTATAGACAAAAACTCAATATTAATTCAATTCAATTTTATTCCTCTTTGTACAAATCCCTTCAATTTCTCCATCTCTGCAAAAAATAAAATCATATGTATATATATATTTTCTTTTCTGCAACAATATTGGCAAGATTATTTCAAATTACCTTGAAATTCCTTCTCCCTTAAAACTTTTCAATAAAATCATTTTGCCCGTGCAAATTCAATCTGCAAAAATAACTCCACCAATTTGTCAATCATCTGACATTTCTTTCTCATAAAAAATTTCTTCAAAAACTATTTTGTTCTCCAAACAAATTTCATAAATTTTGAAACCTTCAATCTTTTCTCATTCATTTGCAAGACAAAAAAACTTCATTAAAAGAAATCTCTTTATAAACCTTCAAGATTTCATTCTCTGTAAATGACTTCAAAAAATAATCTGCCCAATAAAAAATTTCTCCATTCATTTCTCAAAAAGACATTGTCTTCATTAAAATAAAAAAAAGTGAAACCTTAAGATTCTTTCAAAAAAGAATTAAATCTTTACTAAATAAAATGCCTTCTTAGAAAAAAAATCTCCTGTATTATTTCAATTGCCACGGGAGTGAATAGAAGGAAATAAAATCCTTCTAAAAATCTAAGTTTTCAATCTCCACTAACTGCCACTAAAAATGCTAAAAATAGCTTTAGAAAATAACTAAATCTGCAGTCTTGATAACCACGAGCACGTCAAAGTGCATGCATATGAGGAAGGGAGCTTGGTTTAAAAATAGACCGTCGATCCATCTTTTGCGCCCACCAAGGTTTAAATACAAGGCGTTGATTTAGTTTTGGCGCCCCGCGCACATAAGGAAGTAACCGGTGTGAGAGGTAAGAGATACAATGGGGCCGGTCCTCCAATGTTATAAGAACCCTTCTGCAAGTCAGCATAAGTGAAATGACCCGAGATAGCAAGTCACTTATAAATTATAAGAAAAGTGCAATTTATATTAGACAAGCAGAGAAATAGATAATGTGTTAGAATTTAGGAAATTCAAAACACTTCATTACAGAAGCTTACATAGCTTAGCTCTTTGCCATTAGCCAACCCTATACTGCCACCTACCATCCTTTATGAGCACAATGTATATAATTTCTTAGGATTAATAACCACCTTATATCCTTATATCCATATAACATCAATCAAATGTGCATAGTCATACTTGAAATTAACATAGCCACATAGCCATTGTGCATTGTCAAATTTGAAACCAACATCAAATGTGTCCTTTGAAGATGAAGCATTACAACTCTTTCATGTACCAACATTTCATGTGAATTCCTGAAGCATGACATCTCTTTCATGTACCAACATTATGACAAATCATATCACCCAAACCCTGATCATAAATATGAAACTTGTAAATGAAAGCACATAAGAATATGAAGCAACTCCAAGCAACATGAACTCTGTAGATCAGGACAATATGCACTTCATCAAGCATGGTATACCTTCCAAACATCTTATGAACCACTTACCAAAACATCAAATGAGACCACCATAGCATGAAGCATAACAACATCTGTGTGTCCTGATTCTCTCATGGCATGATCATCAAGGCTGACTGAGAACATTGCAAATCCCATTTCCTTCCAACTTTGATTTGTGTTCCCCATGAAGTATTAATGAGTACATCTGCAAAGCATCCTACTTGACACCTTTTTGTCATCAATGACAATCAGTCACCATCATAATAAATGTTGAATATATGGGGATATGTGTGGACATGGATAACATAAAGTCAAATGTAGGACAATATGCGGCAATGAGGATATGGAAACGAGCCCAACTTTGCACAAGATTGTGCTATTTATTGATATGTAATTGCATCGACACATTCTTTCAAAATAGACACAAAATAAAAAAGGCAATCAGCATCTAGGTAAGAAAATTTCACCATTACAATAAGGAACCATACAAATTACATAGGTTGAAAGGAAACTGGAATAATATTTCTTGGAATAATTTCCTAAAAACATATTCATTTATTCATCTAATTTTTCGAGACTTTAATACATCTCTCAACACTATTTAATATATACATTTTGCACATATTTTCCTTTGTCCAAAATTCCATCGTATCTTTTAAACTTGGATTTATTTCTCATCCATGTATTTTAAATTGCACTCGGCTATCGACATATCTCATCCGTGTATTTTAAATTGCACTCGGCTATCGACATAAGAGAATCCTACCAAATGACGTCGAGGTGACGACAGACAATTGCAGCCAAACCGTATGAAAAAAGGAAAACCATACGGTGTCCCTAGATTCAAGTTTTTTTTGGTTGTTTTATTGATTGCCCATGATGGATTACTTTACTTTGGAATTCAGTAAGAGAAAAACACGTTCGGGATTGCCCTTTTAATTTAGAGCTAAGATGAAAGGTGGTCAGCATTTGTGATTTTATCTGAACATTACTGTTAAATTTTGTGTAGCATTTTTATCAGCTTCGGCTGCCTTTGGCAGCTTACAGACGCACGACGTCATCATCAGAAAATTCCAAACCATTTAAAAGGAAAATCAAATCAATAGGAGCTGGAAGGATAACTAAGGCGCACAAAATAAATGTAGTTGTGTCATTCTAAATCTATCATCATTTAAAAGAAAACAATCTCAAAAGAAAGCATGCTGCTAGAAACCAATAATCATCAATCTATATTTTTGTATCAGGGAGGTAAACATTTACCATTGTCTCTCATCTTAAATAATTCCGAACAGCTTCAATTGAAATCTACAATTATGATATCTAATAAAAAAAAATCATATAAATAGATATCGTCTTCTATCTCAAAGATTTGAAATTATTTGACATATTAGATTTACAAAACGATACTATAAAATTTATTAGCTTCAAAGCAAAGAACACTGCATGGTGCAACTAGCTGAAGGTGCATTCTAGTCAGCACTGACAGCCAAAACTATGGACATGCTAATATGGACTTTAGATTTTTTTGAGGGGCATTGAACAACTTAGCACATTTCATATGTAGCTACTGCAGAACTAGGTCATAGTGCTAATCTCAACTATAAGCATTCAAAATATCATCGACATTGCAGTGAAGCATCGTATGTGTTATCAAACTATAATTCAGTAACTTACATCAAACAGTTGGCAAAAATAGCACCAGTTCTTTTTATAACGTACAAAAGAAAACTAGCAACACCAAGAGATAGCCTCTTACCAGTTTATTGTGAATATGAAAAGTTTGATCATCTTATGCTCATCAATAAAAATGACTATTTTTGCAGCCAAACAAATCCCTCAATTAGTTGTTATAGACATATATAGATTGTCAGTGCGCTCACAATGAAAAAGGACACTAGAAATGAAGTAAGAGGAACAATTTCTAATCAACTTAACCAGATGGCTGTCACAAATTACTAATCCTGAGAAAATTTATAAAAGTAAAGATTAATACAAATAATTTCAAATGCATGCTTATGAGGAATTCTTGAAGATTGAAACAACAGAAATGTGCCCAAAAAAAATAAAGAATTGGTACCATACATAATGCTTTGGGATTGCTGTGTAAGTCAGAAAATTGTATCCATCATAATTGTTAATGTTACTTGATTTCTATACATTGCTTTTCACTTCACATACATGGCAAACCAATCAAGAGTTCCTAAAGATTTCTAGGCTTGGCTTGAAATTCCTGGTTATGTAGGACAAATTGAATGGTGATCTCAAATCTCACCTAACAAATTAATGTGATTGATTGAATACTATGCATGATACATAGATCAAAGTGGGAACTCTTTGCAAGTACAATTGAGATGGAACAGCCTGCTTACTCTGAGTCACTACCTAGACTTTGTATAGATTTCAAACCCCTTGGTCTCTGCATCAATTACATACTGAATTTGTTAGGGAAAGAAACAAAAAAAGTTGTCTAACAGAAGTTTGCATCTAGAAAGTAAGAAACTGCTGATACAATAACTGACAAATTACCTTTTTTGTTGATTTATTTTCCCTGACTTCATAGGCCAAAGCAGTGATGATTATCCGCATATAGAGAAGTACCTGATCCACTAGATACTATTTATGTAAATGATGTGGCATACGTCTCATCGAGGATTTTTTTTCCATTGATATTTCCATTTCTTAATCACCCAAGTAGTCTGATCATTTCACTTGTAAACTCCGCTCCCTTGTCTACATCAATGTCACACTAAGAGCTTTTTGGACTGTTGCAAATCATGCTCTGGCGCCTGGTTATTATGTGGTTATTATACAGCATAAGTTATTGCTTCTAACAAGGGATTTTTTTGTTATTTAGAAATTGTATCAGTGTGGCTTGTGCTCCTGATATCTGAATAAAAACCTCAGAAGAGTTTTACAGCAGTAACGGGCAGGGTCCAAGATTTGACCACTGATAAGCTGAGCACTAGCTCAATTAAGGTGAATATACCCAACTCGTTCACACGATTTGCAGCGTTGGAAGAAGCTCCAACAAAGGTAGAGTTGGTGTCATATCTATACAATTTAGAAATTGTATAGAAATCACCAACTCTACCTTAGTCGGGTGGCATGACTCCACAAGTTTATTTTTTTGATTTTGCTGTAGATCCTTAGCTAGTTTAGCCTGCAAATGATATTTGATTTCGGACCAATGCGTTGTTAATGAACACTTTTGGGGTTTGTTATACTAGAAATGAAGTGCGAAACTTCCTTAAGCCTTAGCCAAACCCCTTTTTGTTGCTTTCACAAGATTGAAGATATGAAAATGTAGTGATGCAGATGCCTAGAAAACTATATCTTTCATTCCTTGAAAGAACGGAATATTATAAAGACACCCAACAAGCATAGACACAAATATAAAACGAAATGAAATATTTACCATGTAGAGTATTAGAGCCATTGTTGATTGGTAAACTGTACTGCTCTCGATTCAGGGTAAAGCCTCCATCCTTTATTCGATTGGCTACCCTCCCAACAATGCAACAAAAATATTGCGACATGCCATCCTGTGAATGCCCAAAAAAAGTCAACAGGATGATTGGCATACCATAAACAAGAAACTGTAAATGTTCATATCATCCATATTAAATATCAATATTTAATACAATCCAGCGGACCAAGATCTAGTGGCAAGGCAGCAACTATCATGCTGATGACCCAGATTGGGGATACTCCCTGGGGCCTGTGTTAACAGGACATTCCCCCATCAATGAAATAACATGGTATGAGTGAGATGTATCAAATAACCAAACATCAATAATCAAGGTTTGTAAGGATGTTTAAATTGTTGAGAGATCAAATTACCAATTAAAATAAACATTAGTAGTCAAAATCTGTATGAATGTTAAAATTTGTTCATTTCAAATAAGGAAGAGAAAGCTACCTTATTACTCTCATCAAAGACAAACTTACCACGTAAGGAGTGAGTGTGTCAAAACCCAGAACAATATCTGCCAAATTAACTGAAACTCAACATGAATACCAGAACTGCTAATAGAAATTTGTTATATGAGCAATGCATTCCGACAAAAAAAAAGCTAAAAACCAAAAATTTAATGCATGATCAAAACCATCCTAAGGAGTTGTGTTTACTTGTAATGGTAATGCAGGATAAACCTAAAAGAGTGTAGCGAAAGTGCAAGTCCCCCCACCCGCTACATTTGGTGAGGTATTGGTGTAATGGTTATGGACTACATTCAAGTGTGACCCTTCTCCATCTTAGAGATTGGTTGAAGAATACCCCAAACAAGTTTAAGAGGCTACTTACAACATTCATTAATTGCCAAACAAAACAAATGGTGATCAAAACCTATTAAAAGAAACAAACAGAAAAACACAAATTGTGATCAAAAGGTGCTGCGGTTGGTAGGCCTGGTTGGGAGGTGGCACGGATGGTAGTGCCGATGAGGATGGTGGCACTGAACCAGGCGGAGGAAGTAGAAGGGGTGAATGAGTTGGATGACCTCAAGTTGGAGAGGTGGGAGCGGGAACGGGAACGGGAGCGGGAGCGTTGGATCTGAGTGGAGTTTGTACACTGTTCGAAGGCCACATTGCTCTTGAGGGGTGTGTGGCTATGGTGGTCCTGCAAATGTTTGGCAAACGGCGCTATTTGAGTGCACTCTGAGACTTTGGCAGAGTTGCTGTATAGAAACCAGGGGGAGGTGCCATTGTTGGCTTTGACGGTGTTATCATTAGAGACCTGGTGGTAGTTGCAGGCGGTGGTTTTGGTAGCGGTCCTATTGGTAGTGTTGGTGTTCTGGAGTGGAGGAAGAAGGTGTCGAGGGAGTTGTAGGATGTCCCGGCCCTGGAGGTGGCTCAGATGGTGCCAAGAGAAGACACTGGCGGTTGCTGGTGGCAGAATTGCTCCGTCTCCCGTGGGATTGGTGGACGTCGAGGTGAATGTGTCTGTGGCGGTGGTTACATTTGTGGTGGTGCTGGCTTCTTGTTGGGTGGTGGAAGCGTTCTAGGTGAGAGGATGGGTGGTGATGGTGTTTTTCGGCGGTTGTCGTGGAGTTGAATGCTGATCGGATGGCAGTGATGGCAGTTGCTGAGATTTCAAATCTCAACATTTATGATTTTGGGCATATGTCTCCCCAGGACAGTCACATCGGTGACAATCTGTTGTCCTTTGATCCCAACAAGCAGATTGTCACAGGATGTTGCCAT
This sequence comes from Cunninghamia lanceolata, assembly GCA_027924645.1. Classification (NCBI taxonomy): domain Eukaryota; kingdom Viridiplantae; phylum Streptophyta; class Pinopsida; order Cupressales; family Cupressaceae; genus Cunninghamia; species Cunninghamia lanceolata. Next base: position 14,320,628 of record BSBN01001271.1, read on the forward strand.
TTATTCCTGCCAGGACAGTTGGCAGATGATGTTGGGTTGCTTATTAATGTCTATACATTAAAAGCATGTGTGGCTCCTTCAAATGTTAGCTGAGCCATTTTTTAGGGAATTTTTTATGGCTATGTCTATGGTACTTTACTTTTGGTCAATTATCTATCTTTTGGTTTCTTTTCAACTTCACTCCCCGCCGGCCACTTTTTAAATGGTGATAGGATGCTTCCTTGTAAGCTGGTTGGGTGTTGTTATTCGCTGATATGCCTTTTTGCCTGAGGCCCCCTTGTACTTTTCAATTCTATTTTAATATATTGGTATGGGTGCTTGCACCTTTTTCTGCTAAAAAAAAAAAACCTATTAAAATAAAACAAACAGAAAAACACATGATATCAATGCACAAAGGAACCTAAATCAAAACAGAAACCATGGAACTGATCTATGAGTTATTCTATCAAAACTGTGGTTAAGAGCCGTGGGAGTTATGCGTTCCAAAAACTAATCCAAATTGCAACATGCCTTCTTCTCACTCCTGCAACTACTATCTGCAGCAGTAGTGTGGCGGTCTTCCTCCACAGCCCTCTCTGCAGCTCTTTCTTTGGGTGCTGATAAATTTTACCCTATGAAAACCCACTGCAAGGGACTAAAAATGCACAGCTCCCATATAAGTTCAAGGGACAAGGTGAAGGGAGTAACGGATGCCATGGTAGAGACAGAGATTGTCATGGGGTTTGAGCTCCCATCTCAGCCTAGTGGGCTTTGGATGGTCGTCGCAGGAGCATTCAAGCTCAATAAAATCTCCCGCGATCACATTCCTTGACACCCACAATGCCCTCTAGATTATCAAACTTCGGCTTGACAACACAAGGCATACTCTGTTTCTCAGTATGAATCTTATCAAGTGGGTAGGGAAGGGAAGTGGGTGGGGCATCATTAAAAAACTACGTCATGGTTATTTTGGAAAAAAATGGTGAACAAGAAAATCTCAAATTTCTTCGCTCCCTGTGCATGCAAAATTTTCTCCCACTGATCTCCACCCACCCATTCTCACCCGCTGATCTCCACCAACCTCTGTACCATCCCCAGAGATGCACGTCCAGGTAACTAAGCACTAATTTGAGGTGAACGGCGAAGATCGACTAGATGGTCATCCTTGTACCTTTGCTGGAGCACATGCCGTTGATGAATGCCTTGTTACTGCATGGAGGTTGACTCCTTCTGGAGTTAAACACCTATCGGCATAATTATTGACAAAATGGTCACAGTATCACACGTGGGGAGAAAACTCCATTCATTCCTGCACCTTTCTTCTAGCCTTAACTCTTCATCTTTGAAAATAGGGACTCCATCCCCTCAGCTATGAAAGCAATGTGGTGTTGAAGATGGTCATGAAATTTCTACATGATGGTCCATGAAACAACCTTTAAGGGGTTTAGAAAGCTTGAGCTCCTGAATCATTTGTTGATTGTGTTGTGGTCTGGGGTGAATTTCCTCAATCTCTTCAATGATTTCCCTCACCCACTTGCCTCTAAGCCCAGGGCACATTCATGAGCCCAAACCGAGAGAGAATTGGTTGGAGTTAACCTCAATTTGACTTAGGGTTTATGATCTAAGGTTTGACTTGCTTTTTCTTTATGTTGGTTGACCAATGTTGACCTTGTGTTGGAGTCAAGGGTTTTGACTTCTATTGACTAGCGTTGACCCTTGTGTTGGAATCAAGGGTTTGCAATCTTCTTGTGATACTATTTTTTTTGTGTTTTCTTGGTTTTTTGGATGCATGCAAGCCTATATGAATGTAAAACAATATTTTTGTGCTTTTTTGGATCTTTAGGCAAATAAAATGTTTTTTTAATCTAAGAATTGAAACATGTATGCAATCTAGAATGTATATAACTAATGCAATCTGATTTATGTTTTTGTTTGATTTTCTGAATATTTGGATCAATTAATCTAAGAAATGAAATTTCTTTGAAATACACTAAGCTAAAGAAATTTGAAAGCAAATTAACCTAACAATGCAAATCCTATTTAGCCTATCAAGGAAATTGCAATATAAAATTACTATTCCCAAGAACAAATTTAAATTTTCTAATTACTACATAAAAAGCACTAAAGAACCTGGAATATGATATGAAGCTTCTTGAAAAAGCCTACTATTGTGACAGGTCTTTGACATGTCTTAAATTGAGACTGAGCTTGTTGTTTGAATTGAGCTTAACACCACTATTAAACCTAGAAATAAAATGCAACCACAGAATCGTATAAACTTTATTTATTAAAAAATGAAGATTATATTCTTATTTATATGCAGAAGAAGAACTAAACTAAAAAAGTAAATTACATAAATTACAAATGTGTTAACCCATCAGAGTTGTCTTTGTAATTCCTTCTATAGTTTAGAATGATTCTCAACACAATTGCAATAGACTCCACTTTGCATCTTATTCATTGATCAATGGTATTTCATCTTTACAAGAAAGGATATCCATTATAGTATGTAATGGATGAGCAAACTGGATCCAATACATGTTGGTCAACAGTTAATTGGTTATTTAATGTTTTGTGGCAGAAAATGTAACATTTCATCTGACCCACTATTTAAAATATTTGCCCAAGAATGTTCTTAACATCTATATATGTTTTTCTATCTCTCTCATCCATTACAATTGCCTTTTTCTACTACCAGACTTGCAAGCAACCAGGAAGGTACTTTGCACTTTGTTCTAAATGGCAAAAGATGATATTAATAATAATAATGATGCAGGGCTATTAAGAAGTGGATTGTTCCTTGCTTTTTAGAAATGGAAACCATATATTGCAATGATATAATTGCAATTTGGGTATGCAGGCATGCATATAATTACAAAGGTTTCTCTGAATCGAGGAAGGAGTCACTATGTTCTTGTAGTGTAAAGGCATGCCATTGCTACAGTAGTCATGGCTCCTTTTGCATATGTTCTAGAAAGGTAAATGCAAGCTAATTCTATCTTAGCAGTGTTATGTTGGGCTTCTATTAAATTTATAATCTACACTGAAGATAACATTTGTATTGTAATGTGTTGTAGGAAAATCTACCCCAAACTCACGTTTTGGGTGTTCTATCAGATTTTTGCTCTAGGTTTGTTGGGGTAAGTGTTTCTTAAATTTATATACATTGTCCATGTTAATAGGAATACATGGTTGGGCTTGTATTGAAAATGTTTTTATATTTGTGCAGGCTTGTCATTGATCAAAATCTATACTACGCTGGTTTAAAACTCACTTCACCAACTTTGGCCAGTGCAATCAGCAATGTGCTACCAGCTATGACTTTTGTGATGGCCATCTTGATTAGGCATTTCTTCACTCCTTTTCTATTCTTGTTATATATAATTGACTAAAAAATAATGGAAACCATTTATATTTGTTATGTAATACAATTTTCTAAATTCATCTCCATAGTTTAAAGTCCCTTGTTCCAAAAACTATAATAATCTATTCTTGCTTTTAAGTAAATTTTCAACTGATTATTACGAATAGGTTATGATGGGGCTCAGGAAATCCAATGCAGTAGGAAAAATGTCAGTGAGAGCATAGATGACCCACAGTAAAATCACATATAGGTTTTGAAAGGGCCTGAAAACTTTTTACACCATTGTAGCCAAGCTACCAACATAAAGATGGTTTTAAAGGGACTAAAAATCCTAAACAAAGAGGCTAGAGCTAAGCTGTTAAACAAAATAGACCTAGGTTAGCCTTCTATGCAACCCCAAGCTTCATCCTATCATTTCAAGCAACCTTGGCCTGGGTGTGGGAAACACAAACATGTTTAAGAAGACCTCTCTTCTTTCTTTGAACAATCTTCCATGAGATATCGGGCCTCCAAAGACTTAGAGTGAGGGGAGAGGGGAGAGATAGCCTTCCATGAAGCCCTCACAAGAGGTAGAAGAGGAGCTGAATGTGGCACTAAATCCTCCAATAAAGTGGGAACAACAAACCCAACATCCAATAGCAATAGGTTCAAAGGTGTAGCTACCAAAACTAGTCCTTGAGAAGATGACCCTTCAGAAGAAATTTCACAAGTCGTGACAACCCTATAGGGAATTGACTTAGTAGAGGCCTCCAAGGTCTCATCTACCTCCATATCGAAATCACTGGTAGTCAAATGGTGTTGGAGGGTATTCCTCCACCAAGTCACAACACCCTTCTTATGGTGAGGACGAGAGCACTCCGAAGCAATGTGTCTAGTGGTGAAGCATCTACTATAGCGAAAGGGAAGACTGTCATAGTTGAGTGTCTAAGTCCATGGTCTTTCCCCAACAAGGAGGACAATATCCCATAGTAGCTCCTTAGATGTGTTAGTGTCCATGAGAATGCTGGAAAAGGTAGTGTGGCCGAAGTTTGATGGCACTACATCCTCCTATAAAAAACCACCAAGAGCATTGCCAATAGATTCAAAATAGGAAATTTCCCAAAATTAAGAGGGAGATTGAGTCTGACCCAAGCACGTATATTCTAACTATCCAGATTTATATTTTAAACTTAATAATATATACTATTATAAATTTTTAGTTTTAAATTATATGGTCAAATTAAATTTATATTATAAAACTAATAACATGCACTAGAATTATAACTTAAATTTAGGACATTTATATTATATAAATGACAGTTTTTAAATAAAATTTCAAATAAAGAGAGACAAAATTTAATATATAATTTTATATTGTCATATTTGTACATCTATATATTATTGGATTAGTTTTTATTTTTTATTTAAAAGGTATACTGTTATTTAAATATTTAATTTTGAAAAAGAGAACTTTTATTGTTCCATTATTCCATAGCATTATCACCTTTGTTAAACTGAGGAAAGGTCCAATGGGGTTTTGAACCTTAGTGAGGATCACAACAACCATTTAAACTACCCACCACATTACACCCTTATGAACATAAAATACTTTGTTTTATTAAAGTATTAATATATTCTATTAACCTGTAAAATAAGTAGGCTATATGAAAGGGTGGAAAGGCATCTTAATCTGAAAATCACTTTTTAAAAAGAGACATACTAAATTGTTAGTTCCCTTAATAACAATTTACAATTTTATGTCCAATAAAATTGATGTATATAAACTTGTGATTAATTTGCAGGATGGAAAAAGTACGTATTGTAGAGATACGTAGCCAGGTAAAGATAATGGGAACAGTTGTGTGTGTTGGGGGAACAATGGTGATGACATTATACAAGGGTCCTCCATTTCTTCACCTTCACCGTCATACTTCCAATCCTCACCAAACATCTACAAAACCAACCTCTTCCAGTAGGGGATGGATTGAGGGTTCCATGTTATTTGTTGCTTCATGCCTTGCCTAGGCTGCCTTTTTTTCTACAAGTGAGCACCATGGATCCCATCACTATTATTTATTTAATATGAATATGTGGGTAGTTTGAAAGGAGACATTTTTTTGGCTATGCAGGGGGCTGTTTTGAAGAAGTGTTCTGCTCAACTTTTACTTCCCACTTTAATCTGCTTCCTGGGAACATTGCAGTCACTTGTAGTCACCATAGCTGTAGAACACAATCCATCAGTGTGGGCATTAAGATGGGACATGAACCTTGTAACTTTGATTTACTCAGTAAGATAGTTTTCCTATCAATTCTTCTTCTTAAATAATAAGAGAAATCTATTTTTATTATTAATTCTACTTCTCAATTAATAAGAGGAATTGAATTCATCAAGTTATAAGTTTTAAGCAGGGAACTATAGCTTGTGGAATTGCATATTATGTGTAAGGTTTGTGCATGCGCTTGAAAGGACCTGTATTTGTCACTGCATTCAGTCTGCTTGCCATTGCAATAGTGGCAATCATGGGATCCTTTATACTTTCAGAGAGCATTTACTTGGGCAGGTGTTTCTAATATCCATAATTCTTTTGTTGATTTATGTTATTAATTTATTGTTTTCATTACGGGTAATGGTTTTTAATTCGAGTTCAAAACCTATAGATTTTTGAAATTCAAATAAAATTGAATTATAGAGATTCAACTATAGAATTTGGAGTTAATTTTCATCAAACCATTTCAAGATTTAATTGTGATTATTAATGCAATGCAATATGCAGCCTGGTGGGAGGAGTTGTGATAGTAGCAGGTCTTTATGCTGTGTTGTGGGGCAAAGTACAAGGATGAGGATGACTCCAACCAAATCCTTCCATCTACCCAATTGTGGACAAAATACAAATGTCTTTAATGTGGAGGTCGATTCATATTGAATACGGTCTTCCACCGGTTGGCCAATAAATGAATCTTGCACAATATGCATGTCACACAAGCTTTCATATCATGCTTTATTTAAATTTTGCATTTAGTCAAAATTTCCAAATGCAAGGGAAATCAACTACATATTTCTAGGTATTTTCTAAATATGTAAATATCCTAGGGTACAATAGTTAAACCAAATTAATAAATAATAAAGCCTCAAGTAAAGAGATGGGACAAGAGGTTCTTAGATTTAGTGCAATCGCATCTTACAATATCACCATCATCTCCATAAATAAACTTACAATTTCTTAATTAGTATGATAGCCTATTTTTTATCCTCCAAAAAAGAGAGATGACCAAAGCCTTTTCACTCAAAAATTATGATACAATCTCGACATATCTTGGACACATAGTGACAAATATCTAGCTATTATAATAAAAAAGTATTAATAAATTAGTTTTGATAGGCAATTTCAAAATATTAACTATATGTAATTAAACAATCCATGTAAGGTTTGTAGTTTTATTTATATAACATGTATAATATTATTGACAAAATGGTCACTGTATCACACGTGGGGAGAAAAATCCATTCATTCATGCACCTTTCTTCTATCCTTAACTCTCCATCTTTGAAAATAGGGACTCCATTCCCCTCAGCTATGAAAACAATGTGGTGTTGAAGATGGTCATCAAATTTCTACATGATGGCCCATGAAACTACCCTTTAAGGGGTTTAGAAATCTTGATCTCCTGAACCATTTGTTGATCGTGTTGTAGTCTAGGGTGAATTTTCTCAATCTCTTCGATGTTTTCCCTCACCCACTTGCCTCTAAGCCCAGGGCACATTCGTGAGCCCAAACTGAGAGAGAATTGGTTGGAGTTAACCTCGATTTGACTTAGGATTTGACAAGTAGTGTTTATGATCTAAGGTTTGACTTTCTTTTGATTTATGTTGGTTGACCAATGTTGACCTTGTGTTGGAGTCAAGGGTTTTGACTACTGTTGACTAGCATTTACCCTTGTGTTGGAATCAAGGGTTTGCGATGTTGTTGTGATACTATTTTTTTCTTGTGTTTTCTTGGTTTTTTGGGATGCGTGCGAGCCTATATGAATGAAAAACTATATGTAATTAAACAATCCATGTAAGGTTTGTAGTTTTATTTATATAACATGTATAATATTATTGACACTTGAACAAAGAGTGTGTGTGTGAGAGAGAGAGAGGCGCAATGAAAATGTCATCTAGAATTCGGTATTTCTAGGTTATCATTGTGGTGATGTTAAGCATGTGGTCGTGGGACGCAGTAGGGCAACAGCCAGTGAAGCTGGGAAGTTGCAATCTTCTGGTAGAGAAGGGCGGCGTCTCGGCCATCTTCTGGTAGAGAAGGGCGGCGTCTCGGCCATGCACATGACCACCACATATAAAAACATGGTGGTGATGTTCGACCGGACCAACTTCGGGCCGTCGCAGCTCCTGCTGGATAATGGGCGGTGCCGTGACAACCCGCAGGACCTGGCCCTGACCCACGACTATTGGGCTCACTCCATCGAATACAACATAGCCACCAACACCATCAGGCCGCTCATGATTTTCACTGACACTTTGTGCTCCTCTGGAGCCTTTGCCGCCAACGGGACCTTCGTTCAAACGGGCGGGTGGCGGGACGGAGGCAGAGATATCCGGTACAACCCTATAGGGAATTGACTTAGTAGAGGCCTCCGAGGTCTCATCTACCTCCGTATCAAAATCACTGGCAAACAAATGGTCTCGGAGGGCACCCCTCCACCAAGTCACCTCAGCCTTCTTATGGTAAGGACAAGAGCACTCCGAAGCAAGGTGTCTAGTGGTGAAGCATCTACTATAGAGAAAGGGAAGAGCCTCATAGTTGAGTGTCTAAGTCCATGGTCTTTCCCCAACAAGGAGGATAATATCCCCTAGCAGTTCCTTAGATGTGTCAGTGTCCATGAGAATGCTGGCAAAGGTAGTGTGGCCAAAATTTGATGATGCTACATCCTTATGTAAAAAAACCACCAAGAGCATTGCCAATAGATTCAAAATAGGAAACTTCCCAAAATTGAGAGGGAGATTGAGTTTGACCCAAGCACGTATATTCTAACTATCTAGATTTATATTTTAAACTTAATAATATATACTATTATAAATTTTTATTTTTAAATTATATGGTCAAATTAAATTTATATTATAAAAATCATAACATGAACTAAAATTATAACTTAAATTTAGAACATTTATATAATATAAATGACAGTTTTTAAATAAAATTTCAAATAAAGAGAGACAAAATTTGATATATAATTTTATATTGTCATATTTGTACATCTATATAATATTGGATTATTTTTTATTTAAAAGGTATACTTTTATTTAAATATTTAATTTTGAAAAAGAGAAATTTTATTGTTCTATTATTCTATTGCATTATCACCTTTGTTAAACTGAGGAAAGGTCTAATTGGGTTTTGAACCTTAGTGAGGATCACAACAACCATTTAAACTACCCACCACATTGCACCCTTATGAACATAAAATACTTTGTTTTATTAAAGTATTAATATATTCTATTAATCTGTAAAATAAGTAGCCTATATGAAAGGGTGGAAAGGTATCTTAATCTGAAAATCATTTTTGAAAAAGAGACATACTAAATTGTTTGTTCCCTTGATAAAAATTTACAATTTTATGTCCAGTAAAATTGATGTATATAAACTTGTGATTAATTTGCAGGATGGAAAAAGTAAGTATTGTAGAGATACGTAGCCACGTAAAGATAACGGGAATAGTTGTGTGTGTTGGGGAAACAATGGTGATGACATTATACAAGGGTCCTCCTATTCTTCACCTTCACCGTCATACTTCCAATCCTCACCAAACATCTGCAAAACCCACCACTACCGATAGGGGATGGATTGAGGGTTCCATGTTATTAGTTTCTTCATGCCTTTCTTGGGCTGCCCTTTTTGTTCTACAGGTGAGTGCCATGGATCCCATCACTAGTATTTATTTAATATGAATATGTGGGTAGTTTGAAAGGAGACATTTTTTTTGGTTATGCAGGCGGCTGTTTTGAAGAAGTATTCTGCTCAACTTTTACTTACCACTTTAATCTGCTTCCTGGGAACATTGCAATCACTTGTAGTCACCATAGCTGTAGAACACAATCCATTGGTGTGGGCATTAAGATGGGACATGAACCTTGTAACTGTGATTTACTCAATAAGACAGTTCTCCTATCAGTTCTGCTTCTTAAATAATAAGAGGAATCTATTTTTACTATCAATTCTACTTCTCAATTAATAAGAGGAATTGAATTCATCAAGTTATAAGTTTTAAGCAGGGAACTGTAGCTTCTGTAATTTCATATTATGTGCAAGGTTTGTGCATGCGCTTGAAAGGACCTGTATTTGTCACTGCATTCAGTCTACTTGCCATGGTAAAGTGGCAATCATGGGATCCTTTATACTTTCAGAGAGCATTTACTTGGGCAGGTGTTTCTAATATCCATAATTGTTTTGTTGATTTATGTTATTAATTTACTATTTTCATCACAGGTAATGGTTTTTAATCTGAGTTCAGAACCTATAGGTTTTTGAAAAGGGCCCAAGCCCTTTCAATTTCTAGTGCTCAAATAAAATTGAATTATAGAGATTCAACTATAGAATTTGGAGTTAATTTTCATCAACTCATTTCAAGATTTAATTGTGATTTATTAATGCAATGCAATATGCATCTTGGTGGGAGGAGTTGTGATAGTAGCAGGTCTTTATGCTCTGCTATGGGGCAAAGTACAAGGATGAGGATGACTCCAATCAAATCCTTCCATCTACCCAATTGTGGAAAAAATACAAATGTCTTTAATGTGGAGGTCAATTCATGTTGAATATAGTCTTCCACCAGCCGGCCAATAGATGAATCTTGCACAATATGCATTTCACACAAGCTTTCATATCATGCTTTACTTCAATTTTGCATTTAGTTTGAATTTCCAAATGCAATGGAAGTCAACTACATATTTCTAGGTATTTTCTAAATATGTAAATATCCTAGGGTACAATAGTTAAATCAAATTAATAAATAATAAAGCCTCCAATAAAGAGATTGGACAAGAAGTTCTTAGATTTAGTACAATCGCATCTTACAATATCACCATCAACTCCATAAATAAACTTACAATTTCTTAATTAGTATGATAGCCTATTTTTTTATCCTCCAAAAAAGAGAGATGACCAAAGCCTTTTCACTCAAAAATTATGATACAATCTCCACATCTCTTGGACACATAGTGACAAATATCTAGTTATTATAATAAAAAAGTATTAATAAATTAGTTTTGATAGGCAATTTCAAAATATTAACTATATGTAATTAAACAATCCATGTAAGGTTTGTAGTTTTATTTATATAACATGTATAATATTATTAACAAAATGGTCACCGTATCACACGTGGGGAGAAAACTCCATTCATTCATGCATCTTTCTTCTATCCTTAACTCTCCATCTTTGAAAATAGGGACTCCATTCCCCTCAGCTATGAAAACAATGTGGTGTTGAAGATGGTCATCAAATTTCTACATGATGGCCCATGAAACTACTCTTTAAGGGGTTTAGAAATCTTGAGCTCTTGAACCGTTTGTTGATCATGTTGTGGTCTAGGGTGAATTTTCTCAATCTCTTCGATGATTTCCCTCACCCACTTACCTCTAAGCCCAGGGCACATTCGTGAGCGCAAATCGAGAGAGAATTGGTTGGAGTTAACCTCGATTTGACTTAGGGTTTGACTTAGTGTTTATGATCTATGGTTTGACTTGCTTTTGCTTTATGTTGGTTGACCAATGTTGACCTTGTGTTGGAGTCAAGGGTTTTGACTACTGTTGACTAGAGTTGACCCTTGTGTTGGAATCAAGGGTTTGCAATCTTCTTGTGATACTATTTCTTTTGTGTTTTCTTGGTTTTTTGGATGTGTGCAAGCCTATATGAATGCAAAACAATATTTTTGTGCTTTTTTGGATCTCTAGGAAAATAAAATGCTCTTTTAATCTAGGAATTAAAACATGTATGCAATCTAGAATGTATATAACTAATGCAATCTGATTTATGTTTTTGTTTGATTTTCTAAATATTTGGATCAATTAATCTAAGAAATGAAGTTTCTTTTAAAGATACAAAGATAAATAAGTTTGAAAGAAAATTAACCTAACAATGCAAATCCTATTTAGCCTATCAAGGAAATTGCAATATCAAATTACCATTCCCAAGAGCAAATTTAGATTTTCTAATTACTACATAAAATATACTAAAGAACCTAGAATATGAGATGTGTGAGCCTCCACTACCCTCAAGAATCCTTGTGTCGGCAATCCCTCTATCCTCTTGCAACAATGCATATAGCCTCTTGGCATCATTGGGGTAGAGATGCGAAAGAGCTTTTGAAAGCTTGAAATGTGAGCTCAATGTGAGCTAACGAGCACAATGGCTTGCAAATGGGAAATGTATAGATGTGATATGAAGTTTTTAGAAAATCTTAGATGAAACAACAATAAATAAAAAGGCTCGAATGTCCTGTATGAGCATATGGATGCTAGTTGGAGAGAAAAACCTACAAAAACTAGACGCACAAACGAAATTGCCTCCTAAAAGAGGGAGGTTTGAAGGTATGCAATAATACAAACTAATGAAATCTTTGAACCTTTGGAAAACTAAATAAAGAAATGAAGAAAGAGGCTCAAAGGCCTACATGAAGAATCTTGAAACAGCTTGTGAAGATGAGAAGTGAATTCTCCAACTTGAAAATAATGATGAGGAGAGGGGTATTTATATCTTGGAAGAGACCATGAGAGGTGGGAGAGGATGGAGAGTTAACTCCCTTGATTGGAGAGTTAACTCAGATGACCAAGGAGTGAGCTGGGCTAATTAGAGAGTCGACAAGCTAATATAGCTTGTCATTGATGTGAAAATTAAGTTAGCATGAATGCATGAGTTGACAAGTAGAGATAAAAAGGAGATAATTATGCATGCTGGAGACTTGGAATAGTTAACTCTATGTTCAGACCAAAAATGCATGCAATCAGGAGGAAAAATGAGTCCAATGGAGCTCTTTCACGTCCAAAACTCAAGTTTTTTCATAGTTGGAAAAGATGATAGGGTCCCCCATGGGTTGACCAGGGGTGACCCACAGAGGAGAGGTCCTGGGTTGGAAATCAAGGCTGGAGAGTGTTAGTTAGGTGAAAAGGAGGTGAACTAGCTCCGGAAACTAGTTGAAAGGTGGTCAAAATCTAAATCTCCACTTGCAAATGTCAAATCTCCCAGGAGAGATCCTAAAATAATAGGGGGAGATTTGTACTGGTTGACTAGAACTAAAAGCTATCTTGAGATGGCTTGGGAGGTCCTCTAGAGGGCTCCTAGGGGTCGGAATGGATGAAAAACACTAAGGAGAGGTCAAATCACAACAAATAGAGGAATACAAGGCTCAAGGAGAAAGTCACAAGCACACGAAACAATAATCGACAAGTGTCAAAAGTAGAGAAAAGTTAGTATGACAAAGGAGAAACAACAAGAGGAGGAAAACCCCAAATGTTACCAAGAGAATCATTTCTGAGAGGATGTTATTTCATGTTTACACATACGTGACAAGGATTATGAGTCATCATGGGGTCCTCGTGGAGGGTGTGCCTGATTTTGGTGCTTACAAATACCTCAACAAAGAAAAAAATCATTACAAAATTGGGACCTATTAAAAAACTACCTCAGGACTAAGATAATGATTGTCATAAATTCTAGTTCACTTTTGTCACTATAGAATTGATCTATCCAAGGGAGAAACTAAACTTTATTGATGGATTTAAATCTAGTGTGCCAATATAAATTTCTTTAATAAAAACTTTGTTGTCCAATTTCCTCAATTAACCAATATTTAGGTACTCCATTTTGGGATGATATCTATTTGGTCCTATTTATTATCCAGTTCTCAACCCGGATTTTGAATGTATGATCTATCTATACATACCTCTTGGGGCCTTCACACCTCACGATAGGTCTACAAATTTGAATCTTTTTGTTTTTATTAATTTATTATGGGTACTTTCTCACCTTTCTATTTAAAGAATATATACTTAAGTACACATTCAAGGATTTCATTGGATAAAGAATGTTCTCCTTTGGTTAAACCCTTGGATAAGACAATTTAATGACTTATAGAAAGAGAATAACAACAGTCATGCAATATGCCTAGAATATTGATGTGATATTGATGGTGTATGCAAAAGGATAAATGAAATTAATTTTAACTTATTATGTGTTCGTCACTTGTGTCCCTAGGCTGAAACTTGAAACCATGACCACCCCGATTAAAGAACTCCACACAACGGTTGTAGAATCAACTAGATGTCAAAATCTTAATAGTCACAGTCTTGAGATAAACCACTAAGTTCATTTTCTTAATACATTGGGAGTTTATTTAGCACTAGAACAAAATAAAAAAACCATATCAGATGTGGGATCATGACAAAATTCTAATAGAAAAATGTTGTAGGTCCACCAACTTGTAGTGACTTGGTAGAGTTAGAAGATCTTGGCTTCAAATGTGAGATCTCTCACTAGATTATAATAAATAAAAGAATCAAGTCTACAAGGTTCCCCACACATAAAAATGCATGACACCCAGATGCAAGGCTATGATTAGATTTTGATTAATGAAACACTTAGGTTTGCATGAAACATATAGCCATCTCTAGAGTTGAAAGAGTTTAGCAGATGGACCTGAAATACTTGGTGAACTATCTAGTGTATAAGCATCTCACATTTGCCCTTTGTGTGCCATATTGACTTGTTTCCATCAACTCAAATATATAAGGAGACAAGTACATCTAGGGGGAACAATAGAAAATGCCAATTAAATCATGGATGCAAGGGCCCCATTTGAATCAAACCTGTGATTATCTCATCTTTGATATCAAAAGAAAACATAGATGTGAAACTCTGACTATACTCAATTGCATAGGGTTATTTAGGTGCATTTCCAACATAATCTACTAGAATCTAGAAAAAAGGGCCTACCAAACATTGATTAACAATTTTTCAATCTTGAGAAATGAAACAATGGTACGAAGACATGTAACACAATAAATTGTAGACCTAAAAGTTAAACATAGATGAAAGACACTGAGCAAAACTTTCATGACTAAAATAATGTAGATTAAAGAGAGTTTAAAGATATGGAAAGTAATAGAGAAGTAAAGGAACAAGAATGGATTTTTTGTTATAGGCATGGGATACTAAGGCATCATAGAGAAATAAAATCTCTAAACTTTTTCAATGTTTGAATAAAATCTAGCATTGGCTCAAGTTAGGGAAAAGCACCCCTTGTGAGTGTATGAAGGATCTAGAATATGATCTCTAGGAGTAGACCTAAGAAAAAAAAGCAAATAGGGGAAATTCTGGGGAGACAAAATACAAATGAATTTTTATAAGAAACTAGTCAAAAATACAAGGAGAGTGCTAGGAAGTAGAATTTTTTGAGCCTATGAGATAATACATTGAGATTTCAACTATAAAATATCATACTCAGTCATCTTAATGTAGTGTAAAAGATCAACAAGATCTTATGAGAACAAGTGTATTTAATGACATAGGTAAGGGGAAAACTCACAACTTTATGCATCTCATTGCATTGCCTCACATGAGAAATCATGGCCCTCATATTCATCATAGTAGCATGGTTCAATAATATTTGATGAAGCATAATGAGGAGAACAACTAGATTAGTCAGCCAAATTAGTGTTGGCATCTAATTATATTAATAATTTGTATTACATTGTTGCAGTTAAAACTGTTATACAGTTATGTTTAAAACTCTTATATGGTTATGTGAACTGAATCTTCCTCCTTGTATAAATCACACTGCATTGTATTGTTTGATATCAGCAATAAAACATACTCTTCATTATTTGGTATCAGAGCGCAATCTTTCCTTGTGCCTGTTTGTTTGGAGGGGAGTAAATGTCTAATTTTGTGTTGTATCAATGAAGAAATGCTTGCAGCGGTTTAGATGGTTCATTCACATGGTGTAGTAGGGAGAAAGTTGATGGAGTAGCAATACATTTTTTCTAAGAAGCAACAATAAAGAGCGTTGATTTGTAAATGATGAACAATTTGTGAGGGCATTAAGTGTTGCATGTGGGAAGTGATAGTTAGTTTAATCTGAGTGGTTATCATCGTTTCTACCACTATGAAGTAATTGAAGTCTGTGCGAAAGCATGTGAATAAGCAGTGGACAGAGTGCAGGATTTGAGCAAACAAGATCTCCTCACCATTTGAATAAAGTTATGTCCAATCTTAATTGCTAGTGTAAGGAATGAAGATGATAAAGATGCAGTGATTTGTGTATGCCGAGTTGATGTGGGCGTCAGAATTCTAAAGGAATTTTCAAAGTGTTGTATTCCAGAGAACCACAATCTTGCTGCATATAGAAAGAGATTTGTAAGTAAACCTAAAATTCACTCAAGTGGATGAATATGTGACTATTCAACAATCCTTGCATGTAAATGTGTGTGGTGGAGTTGGTATATGATTTTAAATTTATTGCAAGCGGTCATAGGATCAAAACTATGAAAGTGGAGTTATAAGGTGTGAAACGAGAAGTAGTTGAACTTAAATAAGTTGTTTGCAAGGGTCTATTTTGGAGGTAATTGTAATTGGAGTGATAAGTAAAATAAGGTTTGGAGGTCTATGAGTCCATCATCGATTAAAATTGACATCATTGTTTTTAACATTTGAAAATGGCCACAGATTATGTTTGTGGTTCTGATGCCATCAATTCTATCATTGATAGAAATTTTAGAGACTTGCGTGCCTGTGCTATTGGAGAGTCTAAAGTAAATAGAACTAGTGTAAGAATATTATATTGGAGGCATGCGACATCGGAAGATGGAGGATTTTCCGTCATCTCAAGTTAGCTTCTCACTTTGAGATGATGATTTGCATGAGAAGCATTTTTGGTTTTGGTTGTTTTTCTTTTCTTTGTTGATGCTGATAGATTTGAAGAATGTATATTTTGTGAAGATTTTGTTTTGGAGATAGGTTTGGGATTTGGTGTTGAGCTCAATATGGATTGTTGTCTAGCGAGCTTCAGAGTATATGATCAAGAATTATACCCTTTCGCGGTTGCTAGACAATGATAGAGATCTGTCGTATCTCTAAGGAATTGTTGTCGAATAATTCAAGACTCTGTGATTTGAGAGTTCGGGACTAAAGAGCTCAAGAACACAGCTCAAAGCTATGCCTTTCTGAGGGTAGACGAGAGAACATGATAGAACCCTGCTTGGTTTAGGATTTGTTCTTTGGGAGAAGATCTTCTATAAAATATGTATTCATATTATGTAATCAACTTTGTTGAGTATTTTAGCATTTAGGGGGGTCCTTTGGTACTATTGCAGGAACAATGTAATAAGGGGGGGAATGGTGGTGTATAATTATATTAATAATCGGTATTACATTGTTGCAGTTAAAACAGTTATACAGTTATGTGAATTACATCTTCCTCCTTGTATAAATCACATTGCATTGTATCGTTTGATATCATCATTAAAACATACTCTCCATTAATAAGAAACCATCCCTAAGCAAGTTTACATATCCTTGAAAGATAAATTCTTTCACGCATATAACTTAAGATCTTATACAAGAATAAGTTGTTGTCCATGAAGAGAAAGGAAGAAAAAATTGCACCTTAATTAACTTTCTTTATCAACTTCCTTCATGACATGTATAAAAATGGTTAAGATGAAGATTTGAATTTTGTTTTACCCTCTTCAGTTAAGGCATATAGAAATAAATCAGGCAAGAACTTATCATCATATGCAAAATCTATTCAAGAATCCATAAAAGGTTGTATATGTACATTTGGGTCACCTTTTCCTTCATATAGATCAAACCTAAGGGACACAAACATAACATGTAATTAATATGTAGCCGACAAAAATGCTAATGGTACAAACAATGTGGCAGATTACAAGAAATGGAATTGCTTCTATTGTTATTGATTTCCTTCTTAATATTGGCCATTTCTTTTAATAGTGTAGCCAAGGTAGTGGTAGAGCCAAGGTTTGTGTTGGGTGTATGTCAAATAGTAGAGGTGCAATAAGGTTGTGAGGTAAGAGTTGAGGTCATAAATATGGATGGATGGATCACATGATGTGAAATATTAGGTGTGAGGTGAGGTTGAAAATAGTATGAGGCTTGGGTTGGGAAGGAGAAATCGTGAACTTCATTGGCTATGGAGGAGGAATAGTGTGGAACACATGAATGGAGGGTGTGAAATTGGTTTCTATGAGTGTAGATGGGATAAATATGTATATCTAGAGGTGATAGAAGATCTTAAAGAAGGCATAGTGGAAGAGTGAAGTTAGGAGGTGAGCCAAATTGGGGAACAAAACCAAGGGAAAATGCAGAAGGACAAACAGTGGTAGTAACTTCTACAGTAGGGGTAACAATAGTGGTCATAAGCATAGTAGAGATATGTCTAGGATAGGGATTGGAAGAAGAGGATGGATGGGGAGATACACCATTATAGGTAACCAATAGATATGCAGGATCATGTAAAATACACACACTATATGGACATCAAGCTTCCAATTTGAAGTATAAAAGAGATGTGGTAGTTAGCTAGGAGATTTTTCTTGATTAAATACATTAATCAGGGCTAACTTATAAGTACAAGATCTTTCTTAGCCTAATGAGCTTCATGATCAGTCTTGTTGATCCTCTATGTAAGCCTCAACACAAGCATCAATAAATATATGATTATTTTTATAGTCGGTGGCAATATTAAGGTTTAAATGAGCCCACCTCAATCGAAGATTAGGATCATGCATAGCACATGGAATACACAAAACATAGGAATCCAAATTTGTATAATTCACCTCTAGATCAAAAGTCTAACAATTTTCAAGTAGATAAAAATTGAAAAGAAAATCCTAATCTAATAACCATCTCATTGTATGTTTAATTATTGTGTCCCATTAACTTATTTCAATTGCATTGTCAGACTCATTTCCTATATCTAAAGTGTTCATTTTTGTTTAATTAATTTATGTACCCATGTAACACTTAGATATTTCATAAAATGTGTTTTATTTATTTTAAAACTTATATAGACATAATTATACATTTATTTACATTCTTAGTGTGTGGGAGAAAGTAATTATACATTCTTAGATATTTGATAAAATTGTATTGCTACAGTCTTGAATCCTCCTTACTCTCATAGTAAACAGATTCTTGATACATAATAAGCATAAAAAGTATAATATATATTTGAGGTAACGTTTATTTTTTATTTCTACACAATTATATTATCACAATGAGACGGAGGATTCATGATGTAATAAGCATAACAATTATAATATGATTTGAGCTAGTGTTTATTTTTTATTTCTACATAACTATATTATAATAATTAACTTTCTTTATCAATGTCCTTTTTTAACATGTATCAAAATGGTTAAGAGGAAGATTTTGATTTTGACTTACTCTTTCCAATTAATATCTCTATCTTTTATACAATATATGTGAATGTAATCATATATTTTTAAATGTATAAAAAAGAAATGTTATTTCAAATTGTTATATAATCATATATTTTTATAATTTTTATGTGTGAAAAGAACTTTATTCTCATCGAGAGAAATCTATTAAAAAACCTTTCCAATACTCAATTATAGAAAAAAGTGTTTCATCGACACAAGAGAATCCTATAAAATGATGTTGAGGTGACGAAAGACCATTACAACCAATTTCTATGGAAAAATGAGAAATGTTGTCCATGATGGATTACACTGGAATTCAAATATGTATTGTTGGACTCTAGAATCATAGTGTAATTTCATCCTCCTTTTCTAAATTTTAAATTATCTTAATTTCATGAGTAACAATCGTAGACATGATAGTTACCTATCGGCATGCATGCCAAAGGGTTTAAATTGTGTGTCTAGTGTTTGTATTTAAAAGAATAGTCTCTAGGTTATTCTAATCAATGAAAGCATTGATCTTAACAACTAGGACAACACATCTGAAAATTTTTCTCTAACATTTTGTGGGTTCAACATAGTGACCCCTCTATCTACATCAACATCCAACTATATTTTCCCTTTCAGATTTACTTTTCTCTTGGCCTCAAGGCTTGACAAATGCGTAAGGAAGTCCTAAAATTCAACCTTGCATAGAATGCCCCATGGTTCTCTTTGGCACAACCAGTTGACTTTTTTTCTCAAATAGTAGATATAACCGGATTTATAGACTCAATTATTTGTCTATCTAGTCCTTTTGTCCCAATGACTAAAACATATGTGTTAACTAACTAGAAAATTTTTCTTGATTAAATGCATCAATTAAGGCTTGCCTTATAAGTGTGAGATCTTGCTTAACTAAACGAGCTTCATGATCATAGTCTTATTGATCCTCTAACTAAATCTCAGCATAAGCATCAATAAATATATTATTATTTTTAGATTGGGTGGTCATATTAGGGTTTAAACAAGCACTCCTTCTCAATGGAAGATAAAAATTAGAAGTAGCACGTGGTATAAGGAAAACATAGATAGCTAAATCTGAATAACTCGATCCTAGATTTAAAGTCAAAAGAAGTTGAAATATATCAACTCGGAAAGGAATTCACCCTAATGTGATAGCCAAGGGTGGGTGTAGCAGGTAAACATAGTGTCACAATAAAGTAAAAAACCCTAAAAGAAAAGATATATCAATAAAATGACAACAAATAGGAATGAAACCATATAATATCTAGAAAATTATGATGCAACCATATATCTAAAACCGTAAAATAGTTAAGGTCTAAACCCTAAAGAAAATTCTTAGGGTGTTGTAAGATAGGTCGGGTTCACAAAATTGTAAAGGAAAATAAAATTTCCCTAATGTAATCTAGGCCAATTAAATGAAATGGACATAATCAACATAAGCCAATAAATGAGCAAGAGTTAGCAATATTTGAAGTTGAATTTTATAAATTTAAGGGATAGTTTCGTGTGGTGTGGATCAATCCCACTCTATGGGATTGACTCGAGACATGTAAATGCTACCGTCAGTTTGGGGAATGAATATATAAACAAAGGGGTTATAATATACATAATAAATGTCGAATATATGGGATATGTGTGGACACGGATAACATAAAGTCAAATTTACAACAATATGTGGCAATGAGGATAGGTAAAGGATAGGGAAACGAGCCCAACTTTGCACAAGATTGTGCTATTTATTGATATGTAATTGCATCGACACATTCTCTCAAAATAGACACAAAATAAAAAAGGCAATTAGCATCTAGGTAAGAAAATTTCACCATTACAATAAGGAACCATACAAATTACATAGGTTGAAAGGAAACTGGAGTAATATTTCTTGGAATAGTTTCCTAAAAACATATTAATTTATTCATCTAATTTTTCGAGACTTTAATACATCTCTCAACACCATTTAATATATACATTTTGCACATATTTTCCTTTGTCCAAAATTCTGTCGTACCTTTTAAACTTGGATTTATTTCTCATCCATGTATTTTAAATTGCACTTGTAGACTACATTTATCTTGCATCATAGAAGCAACGCCCCTGCAGCCTTCACTACTCGGGAATTTGGGTTGACATGCTTTGAGATAAGCCCACGCAATGACCTCTTTATCCTCGACGAGGGGAACCTATTAAAATAGGTTTCCAAGAGAATCCTACCGAATGACATTGAGGTGACGACAAACAATTACAGTCAAACCGTATGAAAAAGGAAAACCGTATGGTGTCCCTAGATTCATGTTTTTTTTGGTTGTTTTATTGATTGCCCATGATGGATTACTTTACTTTGGAATTCTGTAAGAGAAAAACATGTTTGGGATTGCCCTTTTAATTTAGAGCTAAGATGAAAGGTGGTCAGCATTTGTGATTTTATTTGAACATTACTATTAAATTTTGTGTAGGATTTTTATCAGCTTCGGCTGCCTTTAGTAGCTTACAGACGCACGATGTCATCATCAAAAAATTCCAAACCATAATCAACGAGCAAGATTGAGGTTGACCATTATCGCGATCTGTAGTAGGTCAAGAAGATGAGTAATCACAGCATAAAATGTTCAATTTCGTAGAATTGATAGTGCGCGTGAGAAGTTTAAAACGTTTGATAAGAAGTAGCCTAATGTAGTTTGAGAACGCAACCAGAGCACTGTGGGAATATGTTTAAAATAAGGAAAAATTAGATTTGTTTTTGTTTGTTCGGAATGTTTCCCAAACACTTTTCTACATTTCTTTTTTTGTTTGGGAAAGTTTCCCATCTTTGCTTTTAGTTTACATTTTAGTATGTTTTATGAATATATTTCAATTTCCTTTCAATAAAGAATGTTGAAGACATTTTGTAGCAAGCATATCAAATTTTCTTCTCTTCTCTCTCTGTTTTAAGTTATATATATTTTTTCTTCTGGTTTATTTTCTGTGTATTGCATTTGTTTTTTAGTTTAATCTTTTCTAACATATTTTATCAGAGCCAAGTTTGAAATCACAATGAATGCTAACATTACACAGCTGCAAATTCCTAAATTTAATGGAAAAAATTATGATTTTTGGAGTTTTCAGATGAAGATTTTGTTCAGGTCACAGGAGCTATGGGATCTTGTGTAGAATGGGTATTCAGAACTAGCAGATGCAACAGCATTAGCAGCCCTCACACAAAATGAAAGGGATTTACTACGGGGTAATAGGAAAAAAGATCAGAAAGCATTATTGTTCATAGTGCAGGGTCTTGATGAAACTCTCCTTCCAAGAGTTACGGCCACTTTGAAGGCCAAAGAAGCATGGGATCTCCTTGCACAATCATTTCAAGGTACAGAAAAAGTAAGAACAGTTCGCCTTCAAATGCTTAGAAGAGATTTTAAAATTTTAAAATGTCAGATTCAGAAAGTTTAGGAGATTTCTTTACTCATACAATGGGTATAGTTAATCAGATGAAATCAAATGGTGAGGTTGTGTCTAATCAAAAAATTGTTGAAATTTTTTAAGAAGTTTGCCTGAAAAATATGATCCTGCAGTTATAGCTATTAAAGAATCAAAAGATCTAATATTTTTATCTGTGGATGAGCTTATGGGTTCATTGTACACGCGAGCATAGAATAAATAAATCAACAAAGAAGCCACTTGAGAAAGCTTTAAAGAGCAAGGTATCCTTGAAAGAAAAAGAAACAGCACCAGAATCATCTTCAGCACAAAGAGGAAGAGGTAGAAATTCAAGAGGAAGAGGAGGACGTTTTCAACAAAGAGGTAGAGGTCAAAGAGGCAATAGAAGTGATGAAGAAAATTGTTGTTACACTCAAGCAAGAGGTAGAGGCAGAGCAAATTTTCAGCAAAGAGGTAGAGGTTTTCAGAGGTATGATAAATTATCTATTCAATGTTATTACTGTTAAAAGTATGGACATTTTGCAGCTGAATGTAGGAAAAAAAATGTAGATGAAAGTAAACAAGAAGCCCAACATGCAAATGAAGGTGAAGGGCAGGAAGGATATGTCTTGCTAACATGCAGCACAAAGGAGGAAGTAAATGATGACAAATGGTATGTTGACAGTGCGTGTAGTAATCATATGACAGGACACAAAGAGATATTTCAGATTTTGGATGAGTCCATCAAATCTGAAGTCAAGATGGGAAATAATACAATTGCACCGGTCATGGGGAAAGGGAGGATATTAATCACAACAAGACAAGGTGAAAAAAAATATATTGGTGATGTGTTTTATGTACCAGGCTTAAAGCATAACTTGTTAAATGTAGGTCAACTTGTGCAAAAAGACCACACTGTCAAATTTGAAAATGGTTCATGCATTATTGTTGATGGTAAAAACAAGCTAATAACCAAAATACCCATGACTGCTAATAAGATGTTTTCCCTTAGTATCAGAAACAATATGCATTTAAGTTTCAGTGCTCTTGTAAAAGACACACAGTGGTTATGGCATCTTAGGTTTGGTCATTTGAATTTTGGTGGACTAAATCTTTTGCATAAAAAGAACATGGTAACAGGTTTACCATTTATCCAAAGACCAAATGAAGAATGTGAAGGTTGTATTGTTGGAAAGCACCATAGAGAACCCTTTCCAGTAAGGGATTCTTGGAGAGCTTTAGAGCCATTAGAGCTAGTTCACTCAGATCTATGTGGACCAATTGAGGTTGCTTCATTATCTCGTATGAGATATTTTTTAACATTTATTGATAACTATAGTAGGAAACTTTAGGTGTACCCTTTGAAAAATAAATCTGATACTTTCAAGAAATTCAGAGAATTTAAAGAATTAGTTGAGAAGCAAAGTGGTTATTTTCTCAAAATTTTAAGGACTGATAGGGGTGGAGAGTATATTTCACATGATTTTCATAATTATTGTATTGAAAAGGGCATAAAAAGGCAGCTAACAACAAGGTATACACCTCAGCAAAATGGTGTAGCTGAGAGAAAAAATAGAACAATTTTAAATATGGTAAGGAGTATGCTTAATGCTAAGAATTTACCTAAAGTTTTTTGGGCAGAAGCAGTTTGTTGCGCAAGTTATATTTTGAATAGATGTCCTACAAACTTAGTTTGGGGCATGACACTAGAAGAAGCATGGGGAGGATACAAACCCCAGGTAGATCATTTAAGAATTTTTGGTTGTATTGCTTATTCTCATGTTTCAGATGCACTTAGAAAGAAATTGGATGATAAGGCAGAAAAATGTATCTTTGTTGGATACATTGAAGAATCCAAGGCATACAAGTTGTACAATCCAAAGACAAAAAAATTGGTGATAAGTAGAGATGCAAAGTTTCTTGAAGATTAGGAGTGGTGTTGGAAATTGGAAGAGAAATATCAACAAGTTAACATTGAAGATGAAGCTGCAAATCAAAAACAAAATTTAGTTGTTAACACAGGAGCCAGAGCCAGTAGTTGTAGCATTCAACAATCTGCATTAAGAAGAAGCTCTTCTTCATCAGAAGGTAGTCTTTCTCCACCAAGTCATAGACATGTTTCATCAAGTAGTTCTTCATCATCCACCTCAGAATCTCCAAAAAGGTGGCAGAAATCAAGGAGTTTGTCTGACATATATCAAGACACAACAAAGGTAAATGAAGATATTTGTCATTTTGCATTTTTTGCTGATAGTGATCCTGTTACATTTGAAGAAGCTATAAATGATGATAAATAGATTAAAGCTATGAATGAAGAAATTGCAGCCATAGAAAAGAATTAAACTTGGGAAATTGCAGATCTCCCTGAGCATAAGAAGCCAATTGGAGTAAAGTGGGTGTATAAAACAAAGTACAATGAGCAAGGTAAAGTGAATAAATACAAGGCCAGGTTGGTAGTGAAGGGCTACAAACAAAAATTAGGTATTGATTATAATAAAGTTTTTGCACCTGTTGCTAGAATGGATACTATTCACATGATTTTAGCTCTTTCAGCACAAAAGGGTTGGAAAGTTTTTCATATGGATGTAAAATCAGCATTCTTGAATGGTGTATTGGAGGAAGAAATTTACATTGAGCAACCACCTGGTTTTGAGATTAAAGGTCAAAGAGGTAAGGTGCTCAAACTAAAGAAACCTTTGTATGGTTTAAAGCAAGCACCTAGAGTTTGGTATGAAAGGATTGAATCATATTTTTAAAAAAATGGTTTTGAAAAATGCCCTTATGAGCCCACCTTATTCATAAAACAAAATCAGCAAGGAGATGTTCTGATAGTTTGTATTTATGTTGATGATTTACTTTATACTAGAAATAATGAAAACATCCTTAGAGAATTTTCAGTGGCAATGAAGAGTGAATTTGAGATGACTGATCTTGGTTTGTTGCACTATTATCTTGGTCTTGAAGTAACACAAAATAGTGATGGAATTTTTGTTTCACAAGAAAAATATGCAAATGATATTTTGAAAAGGTTCAAAATAGAAAATAGCAAACTAGCAATTACACCTATTGCCATGGGTGTGAAGTTGAGCAAAAATGATGAAAGCAAATAGGTAGATTCTACTTTGTATAAAAGTTTGGTTGGAAGTTTAATGTACTTAACTGTAACAAGACCAGATATCATGTATGCAGTAAGCTTGATAAGCAGGTTCATGGAGGATCCACGTGATACTCATCTACACGCAGGTAAAAGAATACTAAAGTATGTGAAAGGGACTACAAATCATGGAATATTTTATGAAAAGAAGGGTGTTTTGAGGTTGACTGGTTATATAGATAGTGATTGGGCTGGAAATCAAGATGATAGGAAAAGTACTTTTGGGTATGCTTTTAATCTTGGGTCAGGTGTAATTTCATGGTCTTCAAAGAAGCAACCCATTGTTGCATTGTCCTCAGTAGAAGCAGAATATGTGGCAGCCACTTCAACGGATTGTCAAACAGTTTGGTTACGAAGGATGCTTGAAGCATTGATGCAGCCCCAAATGGAAGAAACAATTATATTTTGTGATAATCAATCAGCTATTGCACTTTCTAAAAATCTAGTCTTTCATGGAAGAAGTAAGCACATAGACATCAAATTTCATTCCATCAGAGAGCTGGTTAAAAATAATGAAATCAAACTTTATTATTGCAGGTCCAAAGATCAGGTTGCTGACATTTTGACAAAACTTTTGAAAGAAGAAGATTTCAATAGACTGAAGAATCTTTTAGGGATGAGAAGCCATCCCACAAATTAGATTTTAGGGAGGATGTTAAAATAAGGAAAAATTAGATTTGTTTTTGTTTGTTGGGAATGTTTCCCAAACACTTTTCTACATTTCTTTTTCTGTTTGGGAAAGTTTCCCATCTTTGCTTTTAGTTTACATTTTAGTATGTTTTATGTATATATTTCAATTTCCTTTCAATAAAGAATGTCGAAGACATTTTGCAACAAGCATATCAAATTTTCTTCTCTTCTCTCTCTGTTTTAAGTTATATATATTTTTTTGGTTTATTTTTCTGTGTACTGGCATTTGTTTTTAGTTTAATCTTTTCTAACAAATATCACTATGAAATGCAGGAAGGACGAACTAGACAGGCATTGCATGGCTGTTATTGTTGTTGACACGGGATAAGCCAGGAGATCGATTCATCCTATCCTATTTTGTTTGCACAGAAGCCTATAAATGTCCATCAAATCATGAGGCTTTGATCATCAATCTTGCACTTGAACAAAGAGAGTGTGTGTGGGAGAGAGGCGTAATGAAAATGTCATCTGGAATTTGATATTTCTGGGTTATGATTGTGGTGATGTTAAGCATGTGGTCATGGGACGTAGCAGGGCAATAGCCAGTGAAGCTGGGAAGTTGGAATCTTCTGGTAGAGAAGGGAGGCATCTCGGCCATGCACATGACCACCACGTATAAAAACACGGTGGTGATGTTTGATCGGACCAACTTCGGGTCGTCGCAGCTCCTGCTAGATAATTGGCAGTGCCGTGACAACCCGTAGGACCTGGCCCTGACCCACGACTGTTGGGCTCACTCCATCGAATACAACATAGCCGCCAACACCATCAGGCTGCTCATGATTTTCACCAACACTTTGTGCTCCTCCGGAGCCTTTGCCGCCAACAGGACCTTCGTTCAAACGGGTGGGTGGCAGGACGGAGAAAGAGATATGCCACCTCCTACGACTGGGATAATTTTGTTCCTTGCTCCGACAACTCCTACGACTGGGATAATTTTGAGGGTGTTAAGCTTCTGGTGAACCGGTGGTATGCCACCAACCAGATCCTTCCCAACAACCGCATCATTGTGGTGGGAGGCACCGATGTGTTTAACTACGAGTTCGTTCCCAGGCGGCCGGGCGAGGGAACGTACAACCTGCCCTTCCTCAGCCAAACCTGAACTAGCTCGGCACCTGAGAACAACCTGTATCCATTCCTCCATCTCTCCTCCGATGACAATCTCTTTATCTTCGCCAACAAGGACTCCATTCTCCTCGACTACAAGAAGAACGTGGTGTTGAAAACATTCCCCAGAATGCTGGGCGACTACCCACGTAACTACCCTTCCACAGGCTCTTCGGTGATGCTGCCGCTCTCTACAACCGATGGGTTTAGCAAGGTGGAAATCCTCATATGCAGTGGCTGCCCCGATAATGGCTTCGCCACTGCCAAGGCTGGTAATTTTACGGCCGCCCTTCGAAGCTGCGGAAGAATGGTCATCACGGACGTGAATCCTTCGTGGACGATGGAAGACATGCCTGGGCCAAGAACCATGTCAGACATGCTCATTTTCCCCAATGGTGAAATCCTAATCATAAACGGAGCAACCAAAGGCATGGCCGGGTGAGGCATGGGGAACACACCTATCTTCATGCCGTACCTCTACAAACATAGTCTACCCACCGGGCAGCAATGTTTCTTCATTTTGGCGGCCACCAGCATCGCTAGACTATACCACTCCACTGCCAACATGTTGCCTGATGGTAGAGTTATGGTGGGTGGCTCCAACCCACATTTTGGTTACGTTTTGACAGGAACGCAATTCCCGACAGAGCTCCATTTGGAAGCGTACAACCCTTATTATTTGGAGAGTGTCTACACCATGCTCCGCCTGTAGATAACTGCCATGTCTTCCACCTCCAATATTGCCTATGGCACCAACTTCTGCGTCACCTTTTCAGTTCCATCCGCTCTGATGAGTAACAGCGTGCTAAACTTTAACGTCTACGCTCTGTCCTTCACAACTCACGCCACATCCATGAGCCAGAGGATGCTCTCGCTCTCCACTTCCACACTAGTAGTGGCTCCAAACTCCACCACACTTTATTCTTCCACAGTAACCGCTCCCCTGACACCTGTGGCTGCTCCTCCCAGATATTACATGTTTTTCGTTGCTAACGTCAGAGTTCCCAGCAAAGGGGAGTGGCTTCATTTCTCCTAGCCGCCTTCAATATCTCTTAAGCATTGTCTTGAAATAAGGAATCTCTTGCCATTCTGTAATAACATTGCAATTACGCACGTCGTTGCAACTTTGTCTGACATTTCAACTTTACACATAGATGATCTTAACGAAAATAAATCAAACATGGGATAAACCTATGTTGTTATCAAAACATTGCGAACCATATTTAGATGAAAGTGCTCCAATTTTACTTTTACTTTTCCACACAAAACTGTGTTTTAAGGCTGATCAAATAATTAAAATAATTAATCACTATTCAATTTATATAAATAAGTAAGTAGGGACTGAAAACAATAAATGTACATTTAATTTAAGTATGGAAATTAAATGAATTTAAAATTAGTATTTAGCTCAATTCTTGATGAACAGAATATGTTGTTCAATACTTCAAGAATCTATTTGTCCCAGTTTTCAAATTTTGGGGGTTGACTAGGCAAACATCTCGTAATCTCAAAAATAATTAACATGCTTTGTGATTAATATGTACTTCTCCTCGGAATTGATCTCCACTAGTGCAGATCATGTGATTTGGCACCCAGATATAAACTAGTATCAGTGGATCTAATATTGCAGGAAGTGGGTGACCAAAACTCACCTGCTTTAGTCTTTTGATGTTTGAATTCAGTGAGAAATACACACCGTTCAAAACACCTTTGGGGAATCTTTTATATCACAAGGATCGGGTTCTCCTTATTTAGGCCCCTAGATGACTGATTCAACGAATTTCAAACATTGATCGAGGATAACAACCAGGAATGCGATGGACCTAGGATGGTCTAGTGTTGATGTAATGCTTTGATAATGCTGCTATGATGCTCTCATGTGAATGCTCTTGATAATTCTTTGATAACCCTATACGCCCTCCTTGATTTCAAATGAATGAATGAATGTCTTTAAATACCTCAACATAGTGCACAAATCAGTGCAAACTTATGCTAGGCTAGTTCACCACAACAAGTAAAGTGGCTAACAATGTTTAAATTTGAATTGTAGATTTTAAAAGTTAAGAGGTGTAAATCTGTCATTGCAAAAATAATCTAAGTCAATTCCACAAATGTGGATGCAATTCAAGGTGGTGAGTGGGATTCTGTGGACCCAAATATATTTCTAGAGACGAGTGATATTGGGATCGGGATATGTTAAAGTTATGAGTCGAGTTCATGCAAGAATATTCCACTTGTATACTTGTCAATCACATTAAGGACACTCTAATCAAAGTTAGCCCAAAAAAAAAAGAGAAACGGGCATGGGTATGCAATTTCCACCAATAAAATAATAGTATCATACATTATTATGCATTTATTTAATAGCTCTTATATTTAAATATATTTATCTAGAAATATCAAGAGATTTCAATTTTGAGGTGTCTATCTTGAATTTATTATATTGATACGATGCTTGCCTCAAGATTAATATTTCTAGGTATTTTCTAAATATGTAAATATCCTAGGGTACAATAGTTAAATCAAATTAATAAATAATAAAGCCTCAAGTAAAGAGATGGGACAAGAAGTTCTTAGATTTAGTGAAATCACATCTTACAATATCACCATCATCTCCATAAATAAACTTACAATTTCTAAATTACTATGATAGCCTAGTTTTTTTATCCTCCAAAAAAGAGAGATGACCAAAACCTTTTCACTAAAAAATTATGATACCATGTGGACATCTCTTAGACACATAGTGACAAATATCTGGTTATTATAATAAAAAAGTATTAATAAATTAGTTTTGATAGGTAATTTCAAAATATTAACTATATGTAATTAAAAAACCATGTAAGGTTTGTAGTTTTATTTATGTGACATGTATAATTCTAGCAATCGCACTTGATGTGCAATGGGTACGCCGATAGGTATTTCTATTTAAGTGCTTTTGTTTAAAGAAAATTAGGATTTATTAGAAGAAATACTTAAAACTATTTCATAGAAGACACCGGTAAACTCTTGCTTTGCAGTATTAGTTGAAAATGTTTTGCTGTAAACTTAAAACATAACACGGGGAAGGAAACGTAAACAACAACTGCATCTAACTGTGCCCTATATTGTTCTTCCTACCACATTCCAACAAGGACATGTAGGAAGAATGGTACAGATCACGGTTTAAGCCCTAAAACAATTTCATGAAAGCCACGATTTGAACGCTATGTAATTGATGCTGAGACCAATTTCTGTCACTGTGAATGGATATGATTTTGAATCTCTGGGCAAATATTATTGTTGCAACATCCATGATATACTAGGTCAATTATGATTTCATCTGTACGTAGCAAAACTGGTAAACTCTTAAAATGAAGACAGAAATTAAAAAAACAAATTTGATGAAATATATTGGGTGACCTATTTTAACAAACTATATTTTATGTTAAACTAAAATTTAAATTATATTAGATTCACCTTTAAACATGTTTTCATACAAAATATCTATGTGAAAACATAAAATATTTTATATATTAACAATAAGATATTTATGATATGATCCAATTAGAAAACCACTTCTTAATATGTTCTTCACACTTTTTCTTTGTCCATCTTCACTACTGCTACTTCAATAAGTTCTAATTTCAACCAAACATTCTTAAAAAGCTAATTTTTATATTATACAAACACTAAATCCAATCAATTCAGTATTTTCTAAATGTCATTTTTTTGATTTCAATTTTGGAAGAAACATATTCAAATATAAATTGACTACTGGTGAATTAAAATTGAAACCTGGACTAGGATATAGAAACGAGTGTAAGTTATTTGAATTTTTTCTCAGGTTAGGTCATAAACATCTCTCGA
Organism: Cunninghamia lanceolata; assembly: GCA_027924645.1. NCBI lineage: Eukaryota > Viridiplantae > Streptophyta > Pinopsida > Cupressales > Cupressaceae > Cunninghamia > Cunninghamia lanceolata. Next base: position 14,351,609 of record BSBN01001271.1, read on the forward strand.
AATTCAAATCAGTATGTTGTGGCTCAAACCAGGAAATAAGAAAGAAAAGTGAAACACCTGAAGAAGCATTTATGCCAGTTGGCTATCATTCATCCTACCACCAATGACAAATGTTAACGGTTGTAGATCTTGAGTAGCAAGCTATACAGCTAAACATAAATGTAACTAATAAATCAATATCTAATGTTAGACATTTTTCCAAGCCATGGGGAAATATGCACACATAACAGATTTGGAAACTCTATCCATTCTTGGCATACATCCATTTTTCAACTGAATTCTAATTGTTGAAGCTTTTGAAAAGGATTAAGTCAAACAAGGCAACCATTAACACCATTAGATATGATGCACAAATTGGAGTGAAAGGAAAATCAAATCAATAGGAGATGGAAGGATAACTAAGGCGCACAAAATAAATGTATTTGTGTCATTCTAAATCTATCATCATTTAAAAGCAAACAATCTCAAAAGAAAGCATGCTGCTAGAAACCAATAATCATCGATCTATATTTTTGTATCAGGGAGGTAAACATTTACCATTGTCTCTCATCTTAAATAATTCTGAAGAGCTTCAATTGAAATCTACAATTATGATATCTAATAATAAAAAATCATATAAATAGATACCGTCTTCTTTCTCAAAGATTTGAAATTGTTTGACATATTATATTTACAAAATGATACTATAAAACTTATTAGCTTCAAAGAAAAGAACACTGCATGGTGCAACTAGCTAAAGGTGCATTCTAGTCAGCACTGACAGCCAAAACTATGGACATGCTAATATGGACTTTATATTTTTTTGAGAGGCATTGAACAACTTAGCACATTTCATATGTAGCTACTGTAGAACTGGGTCATAGTGCTAATCTTGACTATAAGCATTCAAAATATCATCGACATTGCAGTGAAGCATCGTATGTGTTATCAAACTATAATTCAGTAACCTACATCAAACAGTTGGCAAAAATAGCACCAGTTCTTTTTATCACGTACAAAAGAAAACTAGAAACACCAAGAGATAGCCTCTTACCAGTTTATTGTGAATATGAAAAGTTTGATCATCTTATGCTCATCAATAAAAATGACTATTTGTGCAACCAAACAAATCCCTGCCAGCTTCAAATCCAGTTATTAACATGGAATTCAATTAGTTGTTATAGACATCTATAGATTGTCAGTGCACTCACAATGAAAAAGGACACTAGAAATGAAGTAAGAGGAACTACTTCTAATCAACTTAACCAGATGGCTGTCACAAATTACTAATCTTGAGAAAGTTTATAAAAGTAAAGATTAATACAAATAATTTCAAATGCATGCTTATGAGGAATTCCTGAAGATTGAAACAATAGAAATGTGCCAAAAAAATAAAGAATTAATACCATAGATAATTCTTTGGGATTGCTGTGTAAGTTAGAAATTTGCATCCATCATAATTGTTAATGTTACTTAATTTCTATACATTGCTTTTCACTTCACATACATGGCAAACCAATCAAGAGTTCCTAAAGATTTCTAGGCTTGCCTTGAAATTCCTGGTCATGTAAGACAAATTGAGTGGTGATCTCAAATCTCACATAACAAATTAATGTGATTGAATACTATGCATGATACATAGATCAAAGTAGGAACTCTTTGCAAGTATAGTTGTAACGACTCAACTAGATAAGATGCAACAGACACCAAATTTTTTTTTTTGTTTTTCTTTGTTTTGGTTTAAATTCCTAGATATGGTAGGCAATGTTTATTCCATATTAAGTAACTAGACAAGTGTCAGACTTAGATTTAAAACTAGATAGATTACCTCACGCAACTAAATATTCACCAAATTATCAATGTCTCTGATTATCCAATGTATGTGCATAAAACACAACCCCTAAGGTAAAAATCCTTACACATTAAACTGCACTTATATATATAATCTTTATAACCTATTGTATGAAGGTCAATGATCACTATAATGGATTACAAGCACTCAATTTTATTTTTATTTATTTATAATATATATATATATATTTAACACAAGATTGCCAATATAACTTTTAACTCCTTTGGAAATATTAAGCTCTCTAGCTAGAGAATCCCCTATTCCTTCCTATAGGGTTTAAAACACAAGCTATATATATGAATAAAATGACATGTAATTACCATGAAATAATACCTAAAGGAAGAGCTTTCGTTAATATTAAATTATATCCGGCTACACAAGAAAGAATCTCCAAGAATAATATATTACGGTTTTTGCAAGCGCTATATATATATTAATGACACCCACTTTCCATCTGGATACCTCAGAGAGAAATTAAGGAAAGGAGAAATTATTGTGCATAGCTTTCTAATTTATTTCCTTAATCATTGGCCTAATATTATTACAAAATCCTTGCATGATATGACATGCTTTCCTCTCAAATTGGTTAAACAAGCAATTTGATTATAAAAATTAAACTTATCTTACATTGAAGGATCTCTTCCCTACACTTGGTGTGAGCTAACTAACCCTTATCAGAGCTCTTTAACCCTAATTCCTTTCTAGCCCTAAAGTAGTGCGTCTAGCTCCTCTTCTTCTCAGCGCACAGGGAAAGTCTTAGATGGTGGCCAGGAGGAATTCGTTCCAGAGACAGGGGTTTGATTTATAAACAATTTCCTTAGATGGCTGCATGTGGTTGTTACATCCAGTATATATTTGCATCTGATATCATCGTGGGTTTCTTTGTGCAGGAATTTAGCTCGTTGGGTTTTGGAGGGATCCTTTAGCTTTTATAACATGGTATCATCTATTTATTTTTCCTCTTCTTCTTTTTTTTTTATATATCATAGGTCTTATCTCTTATTTTGTTTGAGCAGAGAAGCGACCCAGATGGTGGCCCTCCTATGGTGTCCTCTGGCACTAATGGTTTAACCTTAGTTGCATGGTGCTCACGCAGTCATGGGGGAAACTAGCCTCTAGGAGGCTTTTATGCAGCAAAACGGCGTCCCACTATGTGGGTCGGTCTTATACTAGCACTAGTATAGGCAATTGTAATGGATCTTCCTAATGATGTTTAGATCTCTACTAACCCCCATTTTGTTCCTTGCTTGTGTTTTATTATTTTTCTTTTCAACATGTGATCTCCTATCTATGAGGTCTCTCCTACCAAGGCAACCATCTGCACAATATGGGGTAATGGAAGGTTTCATTTCTTGCAGATGCTCTGCAGAACTCAAATTGAGTTATAGCGCTCAAGCCATCAGGGACAATCAGCTTGGTAGCCAAGGATTTATATCCGTTAAATCTATTTTCTTATCATTTTTGTGGGAAAACTAGAACTTCTTATGTAGTCAAATGTTAATGTGGATAGGTAGTGTTAGCAGATACACTCATGTTTCATCCCTATGTCAGCTAAATAGCAAGTAAGCACAAAGAACCCAGTTCATCCATCATCATGTATGCTATGCCTTTCCTTAGAGAATGTATAAGGATAGGGTGGGTGATACAAATGAAGTTTAAGCCAAAACCAGAGGGAAATGGTTCATGATTTGATAGATTTCAGTCTACAGATGTTTTACATACATTGCTTTGCTTTTAAAAAAATATACATGTGTTTATTTGTATGCACAGAAAACATATAAGAGGCACACAGTAGAACACCTGTAACAAATTTTAGATGCTTGAGGCCCTGAACTATTTCAATTCTTTTCTTACGAATAATGGTGTGCTATTAAAGCAAGTCTAGGAAGCAGTGATTTGGCTGGGGTTTCCACACTTGGATGTTCAGGTATTACTATGGTCTTAGTGTTATTATTTTCAGTAACTTCTAACCAATTAATCCTGTTTCATGCTAACAGAAGGAAACCAACTACATTAACTTTCCTTCAGATATAATAGTACTATTATTTCTTCTACCGGAAGGGAAAGAAAGTTAATGGAAACCAAGTTGAAAATAATAAAACAATAATATTGATGTTCTTCATTTGCTCAGGAATGCAATACTTTCCTACTACTGCTCAATTCTATTTACAACATAGTACAAGATAAAGCCTTATTTAGTACAAATTCTTTCTCAGACCTCCAACATATATAAAGAAAAAATATCAAATACTGCGGAATAGTAACCTGTCTAGAATTTAGTTCTTCCATATTTCTCCATCAAATAGTAGTATGTTACTCAACAGAGAGATGGTTATAACAGGAATTGAATCTCTTTTTTTTTTTGTCTAATATCTTCATAACCTTAACTACCCAGAAAATAACATTGAGTAGCAATTCAGAGATAAAACATTGTAATCATTCCTTTTTACAAGTTTCTTCACGAAAAGCAAGTTATTGCAGAATACAGGCTCTGACTCAGACCCCCAACATGCATAGGAGATAAGAATTGTGGGCAGCAACCAACCCAGAATTTCTTTCAATTTTTTTTGTTTGATGTTCTTGTTTACTACCTAATCACTCATAGTTGTTAAAACTTAGTAGCTGCAGCATTCTGTTCCTTCTCTTTTTATGGCCTGTGGGGTCCTGTAGCAAGACAGATAAACAACAAGACAACAAGAGAAAATCTTCTGGTAGCCAGTGAAGCTCACTTCCCAGCCAAGGGCAGAAAACTGCCCACCCTCGAGCTTGGGGAAAACATGGAAGTTCCAGGTAACACATAACACAAAGCCCCCAACCCTTACCATGATCAACAGACATGACTACACATCAGAATTCACATAGAAGTCAGTACATTCACCGGGTATCCACCACACAGTCACAAGAAGGCTTCATGAGAGGCCTTCACAAGGGGGTAGGGAATTTATTAACCTGAAGGGGCAATTTGCCATTCTTAGAATTATAATTGTGTTGCCATTCTCAGAAATATAATTGTGCAACTCTTTGACAAGGGTACTCTTACCCATTATGTTGCTACTAGGTACTCTTACCCATTCACTTTGAGCTCTTTCAATTAATATCTGGGGTACTCTTACCCTTGTAGGAAGATATAAGATAATATAAGAATAGGGTACTCATACCCACTTAGTTGCTCACAGTAACAGATTTGGGGTACTCTTAGCCATCAAACACCTTCAGGTACTCTTCCCTTACCCCTCAACAGATTTATAACAGCCATAACTACACTTCAATTCCCATACAAAAATACAATTACAGGTTGCTAACAAGAAGTTTACAATCAATAATTGACATAAAAGTTAATGGAAAAATCAGTTACACAGATCCCATATATTTTAAGGTAATTTAGTTATGGTCACTAAACTGGAATTTTCTGCAGTTTGATTTAGCTCCACAATTAACTCAAGGTTCTCCAGATCTGCTGCTCCTCCCATTCCCCTCCTACCTTCCTCCCCTTTTTCCCATCCGACCATCCCCTTAATACTCTCTTTTTCCCTTTTTTTTACCTCTTCTCCCCCTCAATTTACATTTGTCCTTGTAGTTAATTTCCATGCATCTAAATGGGCAACATATGTTTATATGAGGGCATCATGCTGTCATGTTGGTTGGGCAACAAGTGCCCTATGAACCATTTCCTTAAAATTTAAAAAATAAAAAGTGCTTTGTATATATATATTTTTTTCTATTTATTTTCTTTTTTTTTTAATTTATTTTCTTTTTTTTTTTTAAACATTTCCTTGAGGGGTCCTCCTAGATCTAAATTAATGTTTCATTTTTCCTTCCAACCATAGGTAAAATCTGGGCTAGATAGTAGGTTAATTAGATAGTTTAAATTTTTCTTCCCCTCCTCTAACACCACACAACACACTTAAATTTAACGTTAACACATAACAACATTACACACCCAACACATGCTCTAAGACAACTCCCTCGTAAGCACTAACAAGATAGTTTTACAAGGCCCCTTTCCCAAAGGCACACACACACACACACGACTAACAATAGGCTCATGCCTTTATGCAGGCTAGGCCGGCTCACTGGGAACTTACAACGGAACTTCACATGCTTTCCCTGTATCCACTGGCTTCCCTGCACACTCGATGTTACATCATCAGTATAATCAGTAATAGATAGCCGAAGCAAAAGATAAAATAAATCATAGTTACATCATATTCCACTACAAATGCAAAAGATAGAATTAATCTCATCTTAATCAGGTACACATATAAACAATGTAATGCTAGATCACATAAGCTACAACTAGATGTACAGTCCGTAATAACATCATTCATTAAAGAGTAAGTAATCTCTGCCATAGGATTTGAGGATCACATATATACAATGATAAGTCAAAGGCAACATACCAATTACATATACAGAACAAGATTTGACAACATCACATAAGATCAAATAAGGCATGTAATATCCTAGTGTATATATATATATATGACATCCATGGGTCCATATCAAATTCAGATACCAAGATACCCAATCATATAACTTGCCATGTCAAAAGTCTATAGTCACAAAAAAAAAATACAACCAAGTCCTATCATAATGTCGATGCTTAAGAGGGGTCCTACATCTGCCCCCCTGAGCTAGGGCTTCCTCCTGGAAGTCCTCAAAAAGGCTAGGATGGAGAGTCCTCATAACAGTAGTGTCCTCCCAAGTGGCACCAGTCTCATCATATTTGTCCCATTGGACCTGGACCTGATCCAGCTCTCGGCCTCGAAGGCCCAGGGTCCGACGAGCCAAGATACGAATGGGCTCCAATCTCAGCTATCTGTCCTCCTCTACCTGAAGAGCAACCCAATCCAAAACATGAGAAGGATCATGGATATAGCGTCTCAATACAAAAACATGAAATACATTATGAATGCGTAACAAGCTAGGTGGCAAGGCTAAACGATAGGCTACAGGCCCTATCCACTCCAAAATCTCAAAGGGACCCACAAAACGAGGTGCTAGCTTAGAGCCTTTCCCATATCGAATGGGACTCTTGTGTGGCCGCACTCTCAAAAAGACTCTATCTCCCACTGAAAAACTCTGATCTGTTCTCTTAGTGTCTGCATACTTCTTTTGTCGATCCTGGGCCTCCTGTAACCTCTGACGTATCACTGATACCTGTCGCTCCATATCCTGTAACAACTTTGGCCCAATAGCAATTCTGTCATCCAAGCGATCCCAACACAACGGGGTCTTGCACGGTTTGCCACACAACGCCTGATAAGGTGCCATACCCAAAGAACTGTGAAAACTGTTATTGTAGGCAAACTCTACTAGGTACAAGTACTCCTCCCACCTAGACTGATGATCCATAACATACATCCTCAACATATCCTCAAGCACCTGATTAACCCTCTCTGTCTGTCCATCTGTCTTAGGATGGTAAGCTATACTAAAATTGAGCTGGGTGCCCAAGGCTCGCTGAAGTGCTATCCAAAAACTAGAAGTAAATGTTGGATCCCTATCTGATATGATCTTGCAAGGTACCCCATGCAATCTAACAATCTCATCCAAGAATACCCGTGCTACTGATGCTGCTGTATAAGTGGCTCGAATGGGAGAAAAGTGGGCTACCTTGGTCAACTTGTCAATCGTTACCATGATGGCATCATGGTGTCGGGCAGACATGGGTAGATCAACTATAAAATCCATACAAATAGTATCCCACTTCCTCTCTGGAATCTCATGGGGATATAATAATCCTGCAGGGTGCTGATGCTCGGCCTTGACCCTCTGGCACTCAAGGCATCGAGCCACAAACTCTGCAATATCTCTGTGCATGCTAGGCCAATAATATAGCTGTCGAAGATTAGAATGCATCTTCTTAACCCTTGGGTGTGCTGTATAAGGTGTCCTGTGAGCCTCTGCCAGTATCAAGCTCCGTACATCCCCACTCTGAGGCACATAGATACATCCCCTGAATCGTAACAAGCCATCTACCTCAAGAACAAAATCTAAATATTTGCCCTTGAGGGCCCTCTGTGACTGCGTCAAACCCTGAATCTCTTGATACCAATTGTCCTCTAGCAACTGCTGAAGAATATGTAACCTCAAATCGGTGCCCACTGTAATGGCCATAATATCATGACGTCTCCTACTCAAGGCATCTGCCACTACATTCTCCTTTCCCTTGATATAGTGCACATCGAAATCATACTCACACAAAAACTCCATCCACTGTTTCTGTCGTGCATTCAGATTCGGCATACTAAAGACTACAATGGTCAGAATGAAGCTCAAAATGATGTCCAAGGAGGAAATGTCTCCATCTAGTGAGTGCATGAACTATAACCGCTAGCTCTAAATCATGTGTAGGATAATTTTGCTCATGAGACTTGAGTTTCTGCGACTCATATGCGATAACTCGTCCCTCCTGCATAGGTACTGCACCTATACCATCTAATGAAGCATCTGTACACACCACAAAATCTCGAGTTGGGTCTGGTACTCCTAAAATAGGAGCACTGGTAAGACGCTCCTTGAGGGCTTGAAATGCCCTCTCACACTATTCTGACCACTCAAACCTCTTCCCTTTGTGTTGAAGGGAAGTAATGGGGTGCGCTATCCTGGAAAAACCTTCCACAAATCTACGATAATATCCTACCAACCCCATGAAGCTCCTGACCTCCGTAACACTGGTGGGTGCTGGCCACTCTACAATTGCCCTGACTTTTGATGGATCTACTGAGATACCATCACTAGATATAACGTGCCCTAGATACTGTACCTCAGATTGGAAGAATGCACACTTTGCCAAATTGGCATAAAGTTGATGCCTCCTCAAACACTGCAGTACCTGCCTCAAATGATCCTCATGCTCCTCTTCTGAGCGGGAGTAAATCAAGATGTCATCCAAAAATATTAATACAAAACAGTCCAAGAAGGTGCGGAAGACTCCATTCATCAAACTCATGAACACTGTAGGGGCATTCGTCAATCTGAAAGGTACTACTGTAAACTCATAGTGCCTATACCGAGTCCTAAATGCAGTCTTATGAATGTCGGCCTCAACAATCCTCAGCTGGTGGTAACCAGATTTTAGATCAATCTTAGAGAACACTCTAGCTCCCCTCATCTGGTCAAATAGATCATCAATCCTCGGCAAAGGGTAATGATTCTTGATCGTTAACTTATTCAATTGTCTGTAGTCGATGCATAGGCAAAGAGATCCATCCTTTTTCTTGACAATATAACTGGTGCACCCCAGGGTGAGATGCTAGGATGAAATAACTCCTCCAACTGAATCTTGAGCTCACTAACCCCCTGAGTGGTCATCCTGTAAGGTGCCCATGAAACTGGTTGTGCCCCTGGAACCAAATCAATATGGAAATCTACCTCGCGATGGGGTGGCATCTAGTCAACTCTGATGGAAAGACATCTGCAAACTCCCTGAGAATGGGGTGATCGTCTAAGGATATCTCTGCCAGTCCCTCTAATCTGTCGCTAATAGTAATGGCAAACATCTGGCACCCCTTACGCATGCTCCGCTTCAACTACATAGTAGATATCATACGAAGGGATATGGGTCTCTGCACTCCTGACAACACTATTGGCATGCCACAATCATCAAGACACTCAATCAACTTATGCTTACAGTCTATCTTAGCCTAGTGTGCATCAAGCTAATCCATGCCCAAAACAATATCGTAAGATCCTAATGGTGTAACCCGAAGATCCACTGATGTAGTAAAGGTCCCAAAAGAAATCGGACAATCCCTAACCATAGAGTCTACAGTCGCTCGGGCCCCTGATGCTAACTCAACCTCCCACCTATCGTCTTGCCTACATGCCACCAGCCTGCAACGCTCCACAATAGTGGGAGATATAAAAGAATCAGATGCTCCTGAATCAAATAAAACATTAATCAATACATCACTAATTATACCTGGAGCCTCAATGATAGTGGCCTGATGATCGGCCTGGCGGTTCTCGACCGCAGCAAAAACCCTGTGGGTCCTCCCCACATCACCCACTATCTGCTTTGACCCTGTCGTGCGGGGCCTACCTGCTCCAAATCCCTGTGGGTACTCTCTAGCCAGGTGTCCAAACTCCCCACAAACAAAGCAAGCTCCCCTCGAATATCCCTGTGTGGACTGGGCTCTGCTAGCCTGAGACAATCCTCCTCTAGATACACTACTAAAACCTCCCCTGTGAGTCTGCTAACCCTGAGGTAACCTTGGCTGCTGTCCATGTGCCCTCTGATCCCTAGGGGGTCCTTGAGACTACCAAGGCCTAGCCTGACTGCTCTGGGTACCCTGCTATGGCCTAGGCCTATGCCTCTGCTGCTGTTGCTACTACTGTCGCTGAGGTACCCTCGGGGGTCCTAAAGAAGACCTAAATTCCCCCTTAGAGGGGTGTGGAGCTCGAGGAGTGGAAAAATCTTGTTGCCCTTGGTTACAGTTTCTAAACCGCTCTTGTGCCTCCCGGGACCTCCCCTGTATCTCCTCAGCTATAAGGGCCTTCTTTACAGCATCACCAAAATCCACTAGATCGGCCATCCAAACAGATCCTACAATACTGGGGTTCAGACCCCTAATGAAATGGTGGACAAGAAGCTTCTCATCCTGAATATAGTCCACATATTGTTGGAGCTCAAAAAATTTGTTCTCATACTGGGCCACTGTGAGGCCCCTCTGTTGTAAATCATGGAACTCATCAATACGTCTCTGTCTAAAATGCTCAAAAATGTAGCGCGCTCTAAAGCACTCCAAAAATACTTCCCAAGTCAACGTGTCTATCGACAAGTGCCGTTTCCGCTTCTCCTGTCACCACCAAGTAGAAGTGGGTCCCCTCAACTGATGAATGGCAAATCTGGCTTTTAGGTTGCTTGTGACAGGTTGCAACCGAAAACACCCCTCCAAACTAAGTATCCAAGACTCTGCCTCCACCCTGTCGGTGGCTCCTAAAAAGTGGGAGGCTGTAATTGAAGCAACTCCTGTATCCTGTCCCCAGTGCCTCGAGAACCCCCTGGTACTGTATCTAGTACTGTTTGAGTCTGAGTGTGTCGAGTTGATGGAGGGCGACATCCCTCGCCCTCCTGCGTGTGTAGCATGCGCAACGGACTCCTACTCCACTCTCAGAACCCTGGTATATGCTCTCTGCCCCCGAGTTGATCCCCTTGTGGTCTCTCTAAAACTGGAGGGAGTCTAGCCTCAAGCACCCCCATCAGGCCTTGTAAGGTCTGAAGAATCTGGGGACCATAGTCCTGTCCCCGAATCTGATCAATACTCTCAGAGTGATGTGATTCTGCTGGTCCCTCAAGCGGTCGTGCTCCACCTGAACCTCGAGCAGGAGAATCAGCTCTCCTCTCTCCATGTGACATCCTAAAGGCAAGATGAATTTATGTTAAACACAAGCTCAAACAGTTGTGCCTAGAGCTCCCAGAGTTGGGAACTTGGCTCTGATACCTATGTAACGACTCAACTAGATAAGATGCAACAGACACCAAATTTTTTTTTTTTGTTTTTCTTTGTTTTGGTTTAAATTCTGAGATATGGTAGGCAATGTTTATTCCATATTAAGTAACTAGACAAGTGTCAGACTTAGATTTAAAACTAGATAGATTACCTCACGGAACTAAATTTTCACCAAATTATCAATGTCTCTGATTATCCAATGTATGTGCATAAAACACAACCCCTAAGGTAAAAATCCTTACACATTAAACCACACTTATATATATATATATAATCTTTATAACCTATTGTATGAAGGTCAATGATCACTATAATGGATTACAAGCACTCAATTTTATTTTTATTTATTTATAATATATATATATATATTTTTTTTTTTAACACAAGATTGCTAATATAACTTTTAACTCCTTTGGAATCATTAAGCTCTCTACCTAGAGAATCCCCTATTCCTTCCTATAGGGTTTAAAACACAAGCTATATATATGAATAAAATGACATGTAATTACCATGAAAGAATACCTAAAGGAAGAGCTTTCGTTAATATTAAATTATATCGAACTACACAAGAAAGAAACTCCAAGAATAATATATTACGGTTTTTGCAAGCGCTATATATCTATTAATGACACCCACTTTCCATCTGGATACCTCAGAGAGAAATTAGGGAAAGGAGAAATTATTGTGTGTAGCTTTCTAATTTATTTCCTTAATCGTTGGCCTAATATTATTACAAAATCCTCGCATGATACGACATGCTTTCCTCTCAAATTGGTTAAACAAGCAATTTGATTATAAAAATTAAACATATCTTACATTGAAGGATCTCTTCCCTACACTTGGCATGAGCTAACTAACCCTTATCAGAGCTCTTTAACCCTAATTCCTTTCTAGCCCTAAAGTAGTGCATCTAGCTCCTCTTCTTCTCAGCGCACATGGAAAGTCTCAGATGGCGGCCAGGAGGAATTAATTCCAGAGACAGGGGTTCAATTTATAAACAATTTCCTTAGATGGCTGCGTGTGGTTGTTACATCCGGTATATGTTTGCATCTGATATCATCGTGGGTTTCTTTGTGTAGGAATTTAGTTTGTTGGGTTTTGGAGGGATCCTTTAGCTTTTATAACATGGTATCATCTATTTATTTTTCCTCTTCTTTTTTTTTTATATATCAGAGGTCTTATCTCTTATTTTGTCTAAGTAGAGAAGTGACCTAGATGGTGGCCCTCCTATGGTGTCCTTTGGCACTAATGGTTTAACCTTAGTTGCATGGTGCTCATGCAGTCATGGGGGAAACCAGCCTCTAGGAGGCTTTTATGCAGCAAAATGGCGTCCCACTATGTGGGTTGGTCTTATACTAGCACTGGTATAGGCAATTGTAATAGATCTTCCTAATGATGTTTAGATCTCTACTAACCCCCTTTTTGTTCCTTGCTTGTGTTTTATTATTTTTCTTTTCAACATGTGATCTTTTGTCTATGAGGTCTCTCCCACCAAGGCAACCATCTGCATAATATGGGGTAATGGAAGGTTTCATTTCTTGCAGATGCTCTGCAGAACTCAAATTGAGTTATGGCACTCAAGCCATCAAGGATAATCAGCTTGGCAGCCAAGGATTCATATCCGTTAAATCTATTTTCTTATCATTTTTGTGGGAAAACTAGAACTTCTTATGTAGTCAAATGTTAACATAGATAGGTAGTGTTAGTAGATACACTCATGTTTCATCCCTATGTCAGCTAAATAGCAAGTAAGCACAAAGAACCCAGTTCATCCATCATCATGTATGCTATGCCTTTCCTTAGAGAATGTATAAGGATAGGGTAGGTGATAGAAATGAAGTTTAAGCCAAAACCAGAGGGAAACAGTTCATTATTTGACAGATTTCAGTCTATAGATGTTTTACATACATTGCTTTGCTTTTAAAAAAATATACATGTGTTTATTTGTATGCACAGAAAACATATAAGAGGCACACAGTAGAACGCCTGTAACAAATTTTAGATGCCTAAGGCCCTGAACTATTTCAATTCTTTTCTTATGAATAATGGTGTGCTATTAAAGCAAGTGTAGGAAGCAGTGATTTGGCTAGGGTTTCCACACTTGGATGTTCAGGTATTACTATGGTCTTAGTGTTATTATTTTCAGTAACTTCTAACCAATTAATCTTGTTTCATGCTTACAGAAGGAAACCAACTACATTAACTTTCCTTCAGATATAATAGTACTATTATTTCTTCTACCGGAAGGGAAAGAAAGGTAATGGAAACCAAGTTGAAAATAATAAAACAATAATATTGATGTTCTTCATTTGCTCAAGAATGCAATACTTTCCTACTACTGCTCAATTCTATTTACAACACAGTACAAGATAAAGCCTTATTTAGTACAAATTATTTCTCAGACCTCCAACATTTATAAAAAAAAATATCAAATACTGTGGAATAGTAACCTATCCAGAATTTAGTTCTTCCATATTTCTCCATCAAATAGTAGTATGTTACTCAACAGAGAGATGGTTATAACAGGAATTGAATCTCTTTTTTTTTTGTCTAATATCTTCATAACATTAACTACCTAGAAAATAACATTGAGTAGCAATTCAGAGATAAAACATTGTAATCATTCCTTTTTACAAGTTTCTTCACGAAAAGCAAGTTATTGTAGAATACAGGCTCTGACCCAGACCCCCAACATGCATAGGAGATAAGAATTGTGGGCAGCAACCAACCCAGAATTTATTTCCATTTTTTTTGTTTGAAGTTCTTATTTACTACCTAATCACTCACAGCTGTTAAACCTTAGCAACTGCAGCATTCTGTTCCTTCTCTTTTTATGGCCTGTGGGGTCCTATAGCAAGACAGATAGACAACAAGACAACAAGAGAAAATCTTCTGGTAGCCAGTGAAGCTCACCTCCCAGCCAAGGGCAGAAAACTGCCCACCCTCGAGCTTGGGGAAAACATGGAAGTTCCAGGTAACACATAACACAAAGCCCCCAACCCTTACCATGATCAACAGACATGACTACACATCAGAATTCACATAGAAGTCAGTACATTCACTGGGTATCCACCACACAGTCACAAGAAGGCTTCATGAGAGGCCTTCACAAGGGGGTAGGGAATTTATTAACTTGAAGGGGCAATTTGCCATTCTCAGAATTATAATTGTGTTTCCATTCTCAGAAATATAATTGTGCAACTCTTTGACAAGGGTACTCTTACCCATTATGTTGCTACTGGGTACTCTTACCCATTCACTTTGAGCTATTTCAATTAATATCCGGGGTACTCTTACCCTTGTAGGAAGATATAAGATAATATAAGAATGGGGTACTCATATCCACTTAGTTGCTCACAGTAATAGATTTGGAGTACTCTTACCCATCAAACACCTTTAGGTACTCTTCCCTTATCCCTCAACAGATTTATAACAGCCATGACTACACTTCAATTCCCATACAAAAATACAATTATAGGTTGCTAACAAGAAGTTTACAATCAATAATTGACATAAAAGTTAATGGAAAAATCAGTTACACAGATCCCATATGTTTTAAGGTAATTTAGTTATGGTCACTAACCTGGAATTTTCTGTAGTTTGATTTAGCTCCACAATTAACTCAAGGTTCTCCAGATCTGCTACTCCTCCCATTCCCCTCCTGCCTTCCTCCTCTTTTTCCCATCCGACCATCCCATTAATACTCTCTTTTTCCCTTTTTTTTACCTCTTCTCCCCCTCAATTTACATCTGTCCCTGTAGTTAATTTCCATGCATCCAAATGGGCAACATGTGTTTATATGAGGGCATCATACTGTCATGTTGGCTGGGCAACAAGTGCCCTATGATCCATTTCCTTAAAATTTTTTTAAAAGAAGAATTCCTATCCAAGTTTAAGGCCGTATAAAAAGTGCTTTGTATATATATATTTTTTCTATTTATTTTCTTTTTTTTTAAAAACAATTCCTTGAGGGGTCCTCCTAGATCTAAATTAATGTTTCATTTTTCCTTCCAACCTTAGGTAAAATCTGGGCTAGATAGTAGGTTAATTAGATAGTTTAAATTTTTCTTCCCCTCCTCTAACACCACACAACACACTTAAATTTAACGTTAACACATAACAACATTACACACCCAACACATGCTCTAAGACAACTCCCTTGTAAGCACTAACAAGATAGTTTTACAAGGCCCCTTTCCCAAAGGCACACACACACACACATGACTAACAATAGGCTCATGCCTTTATGCAGGCTAGGCCGGCTCACTGGGAACTTACAACAGAACTTCACAGGCTTTCCTCGTATCCACTGGCTTCCCTACACACTCGATGTTACATCATCAGTATAATCAGTAATAGATAGCTGAAGCAAAAGATAAAATAAATCGTAGTTACATCATATTCCACTACAAATGCAGAAGATAGAATTAATCTCATCTTAATCAGGTACACATATAAACAATGTAATGCTAGATCACATAAGCTACAACTAGATGTACGGTCCGTAATAACATCATTCATTAAAGAGTAAGTAATCTCCGCCATAGGATCTGAGGATCACATATATACAATGATAAGTCAAAGGCAACATACCAATTACATATACAGAACAAGATTTGACAACATCACATAAGATCAAATAAGGCATGTAATATCCAAGTTTATATAAATATATATATATATATATATATATATATATATATATATATATATATATATATATATATATATATATATATATATATATATATATATATATATATGACATCCATGGGTCCATATCAAAGTCAGATACCAAGATACCCAATCATATAACTTGCGACGTCAAAAGTCTATAGTCGCAAAAAAAATACAACCAAGTCCTGTCATAATGTCGATGCTTAAGAGGGGTCCTACAATAGTTGAGATGGAACCACAGAATCGTATAAACTTTATTTATTACAAAATGAAGATTATATTCTTATTTATAGACAGAAGAAGAACTAAACTAAAAAAGTAAATTACATAAATTACAAATATGTTAACCCATCAAAGCTGTCTGTGTAATTCCTTCTATAGTTTAGAATGATTCTCAGCACAATTGCAATAGACTCCACTTTGCATCTTATTCATTGATCAATGGTATTTCATCTTTGCGAGAAAGGATATCCATTATAGTATGTAATGGATGAGCGAACTGGATCCAATACATGTTGGTCAACAGTTAATTGGTTAGTTAATGTTTTGTGGCAAAAAATGGAACATTTCATCTGACCCACTATTTAAAGTATTTGCCAAAGAATTTTCTTAACATCTATGTATGTGTTTTTGTCTCTCTCATCCATTACGGTTCCCTTTTTCTGCTGCCAGACTCGCAAGCAAGCAGGAAGGAACTTTCACTTTGTTCTAAATGGCAAAAGATGATATTAATAATAATAATGATGCAGGGCTATTAAGAAGTGGATTCTTCCTTGCTTTTGAGAAATGGAAACCATATATTGCAATGATATCATTGTAGTTTGGGTATGCAGGCATGCATATAATTACAAAGATTTCTCTGAATCAAGGAAGGAGTCACTATGTTCTTGTAGTGTAAAGGCATGCCATTGCTACAGTAGTCATGGCTCCTTTTGCATATGTTCTAGAAAGGTAAATGCAAGCTAATTCTATCTTAGCAGTGTTATGTTGGGCTTCTATTAAATTTATAATCTACACTGAAGATAACATTTGTATTGTAATGTGTTGCAGGAAAATCTGCACCAAACTCACGTTTTGGGTGTTCTGTCAGATTTTTGCTCTAGGTTTGTTGGGGTAAGTGTTTCTTAAATTTATATACATTGTCCATGTTAATAGGAATACATGGTTGGGCTTGTATTGAAAATGTTTTTATATTTGTGCAGGCCTATCATTGATCAAAATCTATACTACGCTGGTTTAAAACTCACTTCACCAACATTGGCCAGTGCAATCAGCAATGTGCTACCAGCTATGACTTTTGTGATGGCCGTATTGATTAGGCATTTCTTCACTCCTTTTCTATTCTTGTTATATATAATTGACTGAATAACAATGGAAACCATTTATATTTGTTATGTAATACGATTTTCTACATTCATCTCCATAGTTTAGAGTCCCTTGTTCCAAAAACTATAATAATCTATTCTTGATTTTATGTAAATTTTCAACTGTTTATTACGAACAGGTTTTGATGGGGCTCAGGAAATCCAATGCAGTAGGAAAAACATCAGTGAGAGCACAGATGACCCAGAGTAAAATCACATATAGGTTTTGAAAGGGCCTGAAAACTTTTTACACCATTGTAGCCAAGCTGCCAACATAAAGATGGTTTTAAAGGGACTAAAAACCCTAAACAAAGAGGCTACAACTAAGTTGTTAAACAAAATAGACTAGGATAGCCTTCTACACAACCCCAAGCTTCATCCTATCATTTCAAGCAACCTTGACCCGGGTGTGGGAAACACAAACATGTTTAAGAAGACCTCTCCTCTTTCTTTGAACAATCTTCCATGAGATATCGGCCCTCCAAAGACTCAAAGCGAGGGGAGAGGGGAGGGCTAGCCTTCCCTGAAGCCCTCAAAGGAGCTAGAAGAGGAGCTGAATGTGGCACTAAAGCCTCCAATAAAGTGGGAACAACAAACCCAACATCCAACGGCAATAGGTTCAAAGGTGTAGCTGCCAAAACTAGTCCTTGAGAAGATGACCCTTCAGAAGAAATTTCACAAGTCCTGACATCCCTACAGGGAATTGACTTAGTAGAGGCCTCCGAGGTCTCATCTACCTCCGTATCAAAATCACTGGCAATCAAATGGTCTTGGAGGGCACTCCTCCACCAAGTCACCTCACCCTTCTTATTATAAGGACGAGAGCACTCCGAAGTAAGGTGTCTAGTGGTGAAGCGTCTACTATAGAGAAAGGGAAGACCCTCATAGTTGAGTGTCTAAGTCCATGGTCTTTCCCCAACAAGGAGGATAATATCCCTTAGTAGTTCCTTAGATGTGTTAGTGTCCATGAGAATGCTGGCAAAGGTAGTGTGGCCGAAGTTTGATGACTCTACATCGTCCTGTAAAAAAACACCAAGAGCATTGCCAATAGATTCAAAATAGGAAACTTCCCAAAATTGAGAGGGAGATTGAGTCTAACCCAAGCACGTATATTCTAACTATCCAGATTTATATTTTAAACTTAATAATATATACTATTATAAATTTTTATTTTTAAATTATATGTTCAAATTAAATTTATATTATAAAACTCATAACATGCACTAAAATTATAACTTAAATTTAGAACATTTATATAATATAAATGACAGTTTATAAATAAATTTCAAATAAAGGGAGACAAAATTTGATATATAATTTTATATTGTCATATTTGTACATCTATATGTTATTTTTTATTTTTTATTATTTTTTATTTAAAAGGTATACTTTTATTTAAATATTTAATTTTGAAAAAGATAACTTTATTGTTCTATTATTCTATTGCATTATCACCTTTGTTAAACTGAGGAAAGGTCCAATGGGGTTTTGAACCTTAGTGAGGATCACAACAACCATTTAAACTACCCACCACATTGCACCCTTATGAACATAAAATACTTTGTTTTATTAAGGTAATAATATATTCTATTAATCTGTAAAATAAGTAGGCTATATGAAAGGGTGGAAAGGCATCTTAATCTCAAAATCATTTTTTAAAAAGAGACATACTAAATTGTTAGTTCCCTTAATAACAATTTACAATTTTATGTCCAATAAAATTGATGTATATAAACTTGTGATTAATTTGCAGGATGGAAAAAGTAAGTGTTGTAGAGATACGTAGCCACGTAAAGATAATGGGAACAGTTGTGTGTGTTGGGGGAACAATGGTGATGACATTATACAAGGGTCCTCATATTCTTCACCTTCACCGTCATACTTCCAATCCTCACCAAACATCTGCAAAACCCACCACTGCCGGTAGGGGATGGATTGAGGGTTCCATGTTATTAGTTGCTTCATACCTTGCCTGGGCTGCCCTTTTTGTTCTACAGGTGAGCGCCATGGATCCCATCACTGGTATTTATTTAATATGAATATGTGGGTAGTTTGAAAGGAGACATTTTTTTTTGTTATGCAGGCGACTGTTTTGAAGAAGTATTCTGCTCAACTTTTACTTACCACTTTAATCTGCTTCCTGGGAACATTGCAGTCGCTTGTAGTCACCATAGCTGTAGAACACAATCCATCGGTGTGGGCATTAAGATGGGACATGAACCTTGTAACTGTGATTTACCCAGTAAGACAGTTTTCCTATCAGTTATGCTTCTCAAATAATAAGAGGAATCTTTTTTTACTATCAATTCTACTTCTCAATTAATAAGAGGAGTTGAATTCATCAAGGTATAAGTTTTAAGCAGGGAACTGTAGCTTCTGGAATTGCATATTATGTGTAAGGTTTGTGTATGCGCTTGAAAGGACCTGTATTTGTCACTGCATTCAGTCCGCTTGCCATGGTAATAGTGGCAATCATGGGATCCTTTGTACTTTTAGAGAGCATATACTTGGGCAGGTGTTTCTAATATCCATAATTGTTTTGTTGATTTATGTTATTAATTTGCTGTTTTCATTATGGGTAATGGTTTTTAATCCGAGTTCAGAACCTATAGGTTTTTGAAAAGGGCCCCAGCCCTTTCAATTTTTGGTGTTCAAATAAAATTGAATTATAGAGATTCAACTATAGAATTTGGAGTTAATTTCCATCAACCCATTTCAAGATTTAATTGTGATTTATTAATGCAATGCAATATGCAGCCTGGTGGGAGGAGTTGTGATAGTAGCAGGTCTTTATGTTGTGTTGTGGGGCAAAGTACAAGGATGAGGATGACTCCAATCAAATCCTTCCATCTACCCAATTGTGGACAAAATTCAAATATCTTTAATGTGGAGGTTGATTCATGTTGAATATGGTCTTCCACCGGCCGACCAATATATGAATCTTGCACAATATGCATGTCACACAAGCTTTCATATCATGCTTTATTTCAACTTTGCATTTAGTCTGAATTTCCAAATGCAATGGAAATCAACTACATATTTCTAGGTATTTTCTAAATATGTAAATATCCCAAGGTACAATAGTTAAATCAAATTAATAAATAATAAAGCCTCAAGTAAAGAGATTGGACAAGAAGTTCTTAGATTTAGTGCAATCGCAGCTTACAATATCACCATCATCTCCATAAATAAACTTACAATTTCTTAATTAGTATGATAGCCTATTTTTTTATCCTCCAAAAAAGAGAGATGACCAAAGCCTTTTCACTCAAAAATTATGATACAATCTCGACATCTCTTGGACACATGGTCACAAATATCTAGTTATTATAATAAAAAAGTATTAATAAATTAGTTTTGATAAGCAATTTCAAAATATTAACTATATGTAATTAAACAATCCATGTAAGGTTTGTAGTTTTATTTATATAACATGTATAATATTATTGAAAAAATGGTCACCGTATCACACGTGAGGAGAAAACTCCATTCATTCATGCATCTTTCTTCTATCCTTAACTCTCCATCTTTGAAAATAGGGACTCCATTCCCCTCAGCTATGAAAACAATGTGGTGTTGAAGATGGTCATCAAATTTCTACATGATGGCCCATGAAACTACCCTTTAAGGGGTTTAGAAATCTTGAGCTCCTGAACCGTTTGTTGATCGTGTTGTGGTCTAGGGTGAATTTTCTCAATCTCTTCGATGATTTCCCCCACCCACTTGCCTCTAAGCCCAGGGCACATTCGTGAGCCCAAACCCAGAGAGAATTGGTTGGAGCTAACCTCGATTTGACTCAGGGTTTGACTTAGTGTTTATGATCCAAGGTTTGACTTGCTTTTGCTTTATGTTGGTTGACCAATGTTGACCTTGTGTTGGAGTCAAGGGTTTTGACTATTGTTGACTAGAGTTGACCCTTGTGTTGGAATCAAGGGTTTGCGATGTTGTTGTGATACTATTTTTTCCGTGTTTTCCTGGTTTTTTGGATGCTTCCAAGCCTATATGAATGCAAAACAATATTTTTGTGCTTTTTTGGATCTTTAGGAAAATAAAATGCTCTTTTAATCTAGGAATTGAAACATGTATGCAATCTAGAATGTATATAACTAATGCAATCTAATTTATGTTTTTGTTTGATTTTCTGAATATTTGGATCAATTAATCTAAGAAATGAAGTTTCTTTAAAATAAACTAAGCTAAAGAAGTTTGAAAGCAAATTAACCTAACAATGCAAATCCTATTTAGCCTATCAAGGAATTTGCAATATCAAATTACCATTCCCAAGAGCAAATTTAGATTTTCTAATTACTACATAAAATGCACTAAAGAACCTGGAATATGAGACGCGTGAGCCTCCACTGCCCTCAGGAATCCTTGTGTCGGCAACCCCTCTATCCTCTTGCAACAACACATATATCCTCTTGGCAAAATTGGGGTAGAGATGCAAAAGAGCTTTTGAAAGCTTGAAATGTGAGCTAATGAGCACAATGGCTTGCGAATGGGCAATGTATAGACGTGATATGAAGTTTTTAGAAAATCTTAGGCAGAACAACAATAAAGAAAAAGGCTCAAATGTCTTGTATGAGCATATGGATGCTACTTGGAGAGAAAAACCTACAAAAATTGGACGCACAAATGAGATTGCCTCCTAAAAGGGGGAGGTTCGAAGCTATGCAATAATACAAACTAATGAAATCTTTGAAACTTTACAAAACTAAAGAAAGAAATGAAGAAAGAGGCTCAAAGGCCTACATGAAGAATCTTGAAACAGCTTGTGAAGATGAGAAGTGATTTCTCCAACTTGAAAATAATGATGAGGGGAGGGGTATTTATATCTTGGAAGAGACCATGAGAGGTGGGAGAGGATGGAGAGTTAACTCAAATGACCAAGGACTGAGCTGGGCTAATTAGGGAGTGGACAAGCTAATATAGCTTGTCATTGACGTGAAAATGGAGTTAGCATGAATGCATCAGTTGACAAGTAGAGATAAAAGGAGATAATTATGCATTCCTAGAGGCTTGGAATAGTTAACTCTATGTTTATACCAAAAAGTCATACAATCAGGAGGAAAAATGAGTCCAAATGGAGCTTTTTCACGTCCAAAACTCAAGTTGTTCTGCAGTTGGAAAAGATGATAGGGCCCCCCATGGGTTGACCAAGGGTGACCCATAGAGGGGAGGTCCTAGGTTGGAAATCAAGGTTGGAGAGTGTTAGTTGGGTGAAAAGGAGGTGAACTAGCTTCGGAAACTAGTCGAAAGGCGGTCAAAATCTAAATCTCCACTTTGTGTGCCATATTGACTTGTTTCCATCAACTCAAATATATAAGGAGACAAGTACATCTAGGGGGAACAATAGAAACATGCCAATTAAATCTTGGATGCAAGGGCCCCATTTGAATCAAACTTATGATTATCTCATGTTTGATATCAAAAGGAAACATAGATGTGAAACTCTGACTATACTCAATTGCATAGGGTTATTTAGGTTCATTTCCAACACAATCTACTAGAATATAGAAAAAAAGGGCCTACCAAACATTGATTAACAATTTTTCAATCTTGAGAAATGAAACAATTGTACGAAGACATGTAACACAAGAAATTGTAGACCTAAAAGTTAAACACAGAGGAAAGACACTGAGCAAAACTTTCATGACTAAAATAATGTAGCTTAAAGAGAGTTTAAAGACATGGAAAGTAATAGAGAAGTAAAGGAACAAGAATGGATTTTTTGTTATAGGCATGGGATACTAAGGCATCATAGAGAAATAAAATCTCTAAACTTTTTCAATGTTTGAATAAAATCCAGCATTGGCTCAAGTTAGGGAAAAGCACCCCTTGTGAGTGTATGAAGGATCTAGAATATGATCTCTAGGAGTAGACCTAAGAAAAAAAAAGCAAATAGGGGAAATTCTGGGGAGACAAAATACAAATGAATTTTTACAAGAAACTAGTCAAAAATACAAGGAGAGTGCTAGGAAGTAGAATTTTTTGAGCCTATGAGATAATACATTGAGATTTCAACTATAAAATATCATACTCAGTCATCTTAATGTAGTGTAAAAGACCAACAAGATCTTATGAGAAAAAGTGTATTTAATGACATAGGTAGGGGGAAAACTCACAACTTTATGCATCTTATTGCATCGCCTCACACGAGAAATCATGGCCCTCGTATTCATCATAGTAGCATGGGTCAATAATATTGGATGAAGCATAATGTGGAGAACAACTAGATTAGTCTGCCAAATAAGTGTTGGCGTATAATTATATTAATAATTGGTATTACATTGTTGCAGTTAAAACTGTTATACAGTTATGTTTAAAACTCTTATACAGTTATGTGAACTAAATCTTCCTCCTTGTATAAATCACACTGCATTGTATCGTTTGATATCATCAATAAAACATACTCTTCATTGTTTGGAGGGGAGCAAATGTCTAATTTTGTGTTGTATGAATGAAGAAATGCCTGCAGCGGTTTAGATGGTTCATTCACATGGTGTAGTAGGGAGAAAGTTGATGGGGTAGCAACAAATTTTTTATGTCCAATCTTCATTGCTGGTGTAAGGAACGAAGATGATAAAGATGCAGTGATTTGTGTATGCCGAGTTGATGTGGGCGTCAGGATTCTAAAGGAATTTTCAAATTGTTTTATTCCAGAGGACCACAATCTTGCTGCGTATAGAAAGAGATTTGTAAGTAAACCTAAAATTCACTCAAGTGGATGTATATGTGACTATTCAACAAGCCTTGCATGTAGATGTGTGTGGTGGAGTTGGTATATGATTTTAAATTTATTGCAAGCGGTCATAGGATCAAAACTATGAAAGTGGAGTTATAAGGTGTGAAAGGAGAAGTAGTTGAACTTAAATAAGTTGTTTGTAAGGGTCTATTTTGGAGGTAATTGTAATTGTAGTGATAAGTAAAATAAGGTTTGGAGGTCTATGAGTCCATCATCGATCAAAATTGACATCATTGTTTTTAACATTTGAAAATGGCCACACATTATGTTTGTGGTTATGATGCCATCTATTCTATCATTGATAGAAATTTGAGAGACTTGCGTGCTTGTGCTATTGGAGAGTCTAAAGCAAATGGATAGAGTGTAAGCATATTATATTGGAGGCAGGCGACATCAGAGGATGGAGGATTTTCCATCATCTCAAGTTAGCTTCTCGCTTTGAGATGATGATTTGCATGAGAAGCATTTTTGGTTTTGGATGTTTTTCTTTTCTTTGTTGATGCTGACAGATTTGAAGAATGTATGTTTTGTGAAGATTTTGTTTTGGAGATAGGTTTGGGATTTGGTGTTGAGCTCAATATGGATTGTTGTCTAGCGAGCTTCAGAGTATATGATCGAGAATTATACCCTTTCGCGGTCGCTAGACAATGATAGAGATCTGTCGTATCTCAAAGGAATTGTTGTCGAATAATTCAAGACTCTGTGATTTGAGAGTTCGGGACTAAAGAGCTCAAGAACACAGCTCGAAGCTATGCCTTTCTGAGGGTAGACGAGGCAACATGATGGAGCCCCGCTTGGTTTAGGATTTGTTCTTTGGGAGAAGATCTTCTATAAAATATGTATTTGTATTATGTAATCAGCTTTGTTGAGTATTTTAGCATTTAGGGGGGTCCCTTGGTACTATTGCAGGAACAATGTAATAAGGGGGGGAATGGTGGCGTATAATTATATTAATAATCGGTATTACATTGTTGCAGCTAAAATAGTTATACAATTATGTGAATTGCATCTTCCTCCTTGTATAAATCACATTGCATTGTATCGTTTGATATCATCAATAAAACATACTCTCCATTAATAAGAAACCATCCCTAAGCAAGTTTACATATCCTTGAAAGATAAATTCTTTCACCCATATAACTTAAGATCTTATACAAGAAAAAGTTGTTGTCCATGAAGAGAAAAGAAGAAAAAATTGCACCTTAATTAACTTTCTTTATCAACTTCCTTCATGACATGTATAAAAATGGTTAAGATGAAGATTCAAATTTTGTTTTACTCTCTTCAGTTAAGGCACATAGAAATAAATCAGACAAGAACTTATCATCATATGCAAAATCTATTCAAGAACCCATAAAAGGTTGCATATGTACATTTGGGTCACCTTTTCCTTCATATAGATCAAACCTAAGGGACACAAACATAACATGTAATTAATATGTAGCCGGAAAAAATGCTAATGGTACAAACAACGTGGTGGATTACAGGAAATGGAATTGCTTCTATTGTTATTGATTTCCTTCTTAATATTGGCCATTTCTTGTAATAGTGTAGCCGAGGTAGTGGTAGAGCCAAGGTTTGTGTTGGGTGTATGTCGAATAGTAGAGGTGCAATAAGGTTGTGAGGTAAGAGTTGAGGTCATAAATATGGATGGATGGATCACATGATGCGAAATATTAGGTGCGAGTTGAGGTTGAAAATAGTATGAGGCTTGGGTTGGGAAGGAGAAATCGTGAACTTCATTGGCTATGGAGGAGGAATAGTGTGGAACACATGAATGGAGGGTGTGAAACTGGTTTCTATGAGGGTAGATGGGATAAATATGTATATCTAGAGGTGATAGAAGATCTCAAAGAAGGCATAGTGGAAGAGGTGAAGTTAGGAGGTGAGCCAGATTGGGGAACAAAACCAAGGGAAAATGCAGAAGGACAAACGGTGGTAGTAACTTCTACAGTAGGGGTAACAATAGTGGTCATAGGCATGGTAGAGATATGTCTAGGATTGGGATTGGAAGAAGAGGATGGATGGGGAGATACACCATTATAGGTAACCAATAGATATGCATGATCATGTAAAATACACACACTATATGGACATCAAGCTTCCAATGTGAAGTATAAAAGAGATGTGCTAGTTAGCTAGGAGATTTTTCTTGATTAAATACATTAATCAGGGCTAACTTATAAGTACAAGATCTTTCTTAGCCTAATGAGCTTCATGATCAGTCTTGTTCATCCTCTATGTAAGCCTCAACACAAGCATCAATAAATATATGATTATTTTTATAGTCGGTGGCAATATTAAGGTTTAAATGAGCCCACCTCAATGGAAGATTAGGATCACGCGTAGCACACGGAATACACAAAACATAGGAATCCAAATTTGTATAATTCACCTCTAGATCAAAAGTCTAACAATTTTCAAGTAGATAAAAATTGAAAAGAAAATCCTAATCTAATAACCATCTCATCGTATGTTTAATTATTGTGTCCCATTAACTTATTTCAATTGCGTTGTCAGACTCATTTCCTATATCTAAAGTGTTCATTTTTGTTTAATTAATTTATGTACCCATGTAACACTTAGATATTTGATAAAATGTGTTTTATTTATTTTAAAACTTATATAGACATAATTATACATTTATTTACATTCTTAGTGTGTGGGAGAAAATAATTATACATTCTTAGATATTTGATAAAATTGTATTGCTACAGTCTTGAATCCTCCTTACTCTCATAGTAAACGGATTCTTGATACATAATAAGCATAAAAAGTATAATATATATTTGAGCTAACGTTTATTTTTTATTTCTACACAATTATATTATCACAATGAGAGGGAGGATTCATGATGTAATAAGCATAAAAATTATAATATGATTTGAGCTAGTGTTTATTTTTTATTTCTACATAACTATATTATAATAATTAAAGTTTTCTTTATCAATGTCCTTTTTTAACATGTATCAAAATGGTTAAGAGGAAGATTTAGATTTTGATTTACTCTTTCCAATTAATATCTCTATCTTTTATACAATATATGTGAATGTAATCATATATTTTTAAATGTATAAAAAAGAAATGTCATTTCAAATTGTTATATAATCATATATTTTTATAATTTTTATGTGTGAAAAGAACTTTATTCTCACCGAGAGAAATCTATTAAAAGACCTTTCCAATACTCAATTATTGAAAAAAGTGTTTCATCGACACAAGAGAATCCTATAAAATGATGTTGAGGTGACGAAAGACCATTACAACCAATTTCTATGGAAAAATGAGAAATGGTGTCCATGATGGATTACACTGGAATTCAAATATGTATTGTTGGACTCTAGAATCATAGTGTAATTTCATCCTCCTTTTCTAAATTTTAAATTATCTTAATTTCATGAGTAACAATCGCAGACATGATAGTTACCTATCGGCATGCATGCCAAAAGGTTTAAATTGTGTGTCTAGTGTTTGTATTTAAAAGAATAGTCTCTAGGTTATTCTAATCAGTGAAAGCATTGATCTTAACAACTAGGACAACACATCTGAAAATTTTTCTCTAACATTTTGCGGGTTCAACACAGTGACCCCTCTATCTACGTCAACATCCAACTATGTTTTCCCTTTCAGATTTACTTTTCTCTTGGCCTCAAGGCTTGACAAATGCGTAAGGAAGTCCTAAAATTCAACCTTGCATACAACCAGTTGACTTTTTTTCTCAAATAGTAGATATAACCAGATTTATAGACTCAATTAATTGTCTATCTAGTCCTTTTGTCCCAATGACTAAAACATATGTGTTAATTAACTAGAAAATTTTTCTTGATTAAATGCATCAATTAAGGCTTGCCTTATAAGTGTGAGATATTGCTTAACTAAACGAGCTTCATGATCATAGTCTTATTGATCCTCTAACTGAATCTCAGCACAAGCATCAGTAAATATATTATTATTTTTAGATTGGGTGGTCATATTAGGGTTTAAACAAGCACTCCTTCTCAATGGAAGATAAAAATTAGAAGTAGCACATGGTATAAGGAAAACATAGATAGCTAAATCTGAATAACTCGATCCTAGATTTAAAGTCAAAAGAAGTTGAAATATATCAACTCGGAAAGGAATTCACCCTAATGTGATAGCCAAGGGTGGGTGTAGCGGGTAAACATAGTGTCACAATAAAGTAAAAAACCCTAAAAGAAAAGATATATCAATAAAACGACAACAAATAGGAATGAAACCATATAATATCTAGAAAATTATGATGCAACCATATATCTAAAATAGTAAAATAGTTAAGGTATAAACCCTAAAGAAAATTCTTAGGGTGTTGTAAGATAGGTCGGGTTCACAAAATTGTAAAGGAAAATAAATTTTCCCTAATGTAATCCAGGCCAATTAAATGAAATGGACATAATCAACATAAGCCAATAAATGAGCAAGAGTTAGCAATATTTGAAGTTGAATTTTATAAATTTAAGGGATAGTTTCGTGTGGTGTGGATCGATCCCACTCTATGGGATTTACTCGAGACATGTAAATGCTACCGTCAGTTTGGGGAATGAATATATAAACAAAGGGGTGATAATATGCATAATAAATG
Source organism: Cunninghamia lanceolata (assembly GCA_027924645.1). Taxonomy (NCBI): domain Eukaryota; kingdom Viridiplantae; phylum Streptophyta; class Pinopsida; order Cupressales; family Cupressaceae; genus Cunninghamia; species Cunninghamia lanceolata. The sequence goes on from BSBN01001271.1 coordinate 14,380,284, forward strand.
TTGAATATATGGGGATATGTGTGGACATGGATAACATAAAGTCAAACGTACGACAATATGCGGCAATGAGGATAGGGAAACGAGCCCAACTTTGCACAAGATTGTGCTATTTATTGATATGTAATTGCATCGACACATTCTCTCAAAATAGACACATTCTCTCAAAATAGACACAAATTCGGTATTTCTGGGTTATGATTGTGGTGATGTTAAGCATGTGGTCATGGGACGCAGCAGGGCAACAGCCAGTGAAGCTGGGAAGTTGGAATCTTCTGGTAGAGAAGGGCGGCGTCTCGGCCATGCACATGACCACCACGTATAAAAACACGGTGGTGATGTTCGACCGGACCAACTTCGGGCCGTCGCAGCTCCTGCTGGATAATGGGCGGTGCCGTGACAACCCGCAGGACCTGGCCCTGACCCACGACTGTTGGGCTCACTCCATCGAATACAACATAGCCGCCAACACCATCAGGCCGCTCATGATTTTCACCGACACTTTGTGCTCCTCCGGAGCCTTTGCCGCCAACGGGACTTTGTGCTCCTCCCGGATATTACATGTTTTTCGTTGTTAACGCCGGAGTTCCCAACAAAGGGGAGTGGCTTCATTTCTCCTAGCCGCCTTCAATATCTCTTAAGCATTGTCTTTAAATAAGGAATCTCTTTCCATTCTGTAATAACGTTGCGATTACGCACGTCGTTGCAACTTTGTCTGACATTTCAACTTTACAAATAGATGATCTTAACGAAAATAAATCAAACATGGGATAAACCTATGTTGTTATCAAAACATTGCGAACCACATTTAGATGAAAGTGCTCCAATTTTACTTTTACTTTTCCACACAAAACTATGTTTTAAGGCTGATCAAATAATTAAAATAATTAATCACTATTCAATTTATATAAATAAGTAAGTTGGGACTGAAAACAATAAATGTACATTTAATTTAAGTATGGAAATTAAATGAATTTAAAATTAGTGTTTAGCTCAATTCTTGATGAACAGAATATGTTGTTCAATACTTCAAGAATCTATTTGTCCCAGTTTTAGAATTTTGGGGGTTGACTAGACGAACATCTCGTAATCTCAAAAATAATTGACATGCTTTGTGATTGATATGTACTTCTCCTCGGAATTGATCTCCACTAGTGCGGATCATGTGATTTGGCACCCAGATATAAACTAGTATCAGTGGATCTGATATTGCAGGAAGTGGGTGACCAAAACTCGCCTGCTTTAGTCTTTTGATGTTTGAATTCAGTGACAAATACACACTGTTCAAAACACCTTTGGGGAATCTTTTATATCACGAGGATCGGGTTCTCCTTATTTAGGCCCCTAGATGACCGATTCAACGAATTTCAAACATTGATCGAGGATAACAAGCAGGAATGCGACGGACCTAGGATGGTCTAGTGTTGATGTAATGCTTTGATAATGCTGCTATGATGCTCTCATGTGAATGCTCTTGATAATTCTTTGATAACCCTATACGCCCTCCTTGATTTCAAATGAATGAATGAATGTCTTTAAATACCTCAACGTAGTGCACAAATCGGTGCAAACTTATGCTAGGCTAGTTCACCACAACAAGTAAAGTGGCTGACAATGTTTATATTTGAATTCTAGATTTTAAAAGTTAAGAGGTGTAAATCTGTGATTGCAAAAATAATCTAAGTCAATTCCACAAATGTGGATGCAATTCAAGGTGGTGAGTGGGATTCTGTGGACCCAAATATATTTCTAGAGACGAGTGATATTGGGATCGGGATATGTTGATGTTATGAGTCGAGTTCATGCAAGAATATTCCACTTGTATACTTGTCAGTCACATTAAGGACACTCTAATCAAAGTCGGCCCAAAAAAAAAGAGAAAAGGGCATGGGTATGCAATTTCCACCAATAAAATAATAGTATCATACATTATTATGCATTTATTTAATAGCTCTTATATTTCAATATATTTATCTAGAAATATCAAGAGATTTCAATTTTGAGGTGTCTATCTTGAATTTATTATATTGATACGATGCTTGCCTCAAGATTAATATTTCTAGGTATTTTCTAAATATGTAAATATCCTAGGGTACAACAGTTAAATCAAATTAATAAATAATAAAGCCTCAAGTAAAGAGATGGGACAAGAAGTTCTTAGATTTAGTGAAATCACATCTTACAATATCACCATCATCTCCATAAATAAACTTACAATTTCTTAATTACTATGATGGCCTAGTTTTTTTATCCTCCAAAAAAGAGAGATGACCAAAACCTTTTCACTAAAAAATTATGATACCATGTGGACGTCTCTTAGACACACAGTGACAAATATCTGGTTATTATATTAAAAAAGTATTAATAAATTAGTTTTGATAGATAATTTCAAAATATTAACTATATGTAATTAAAAAAACCATGTAAGGTTTGTAGTTTTATTTATGTGACATGTATAATTCTAGCAATCGCACTTGATGTGCAATGGGTACGCCGATAGGTATTTCTATTTAAGTGCTTTTGTTTAAAGAAGATTAGGATTTATTAGAAGAAATACTTAAAACTATTTCATAGAAGACACCGGTAAACTCTTGCTTTGCAGTATTAGTTGAAAATGTTTTGCCGTAAACTTAAAACATAACACGGGGAGGGAAACGTGAACAACAACTGCATCTAACTGTGCCCTGTATTGTTCTTCCTACCGCATTCCAACAAGGACATGTAGGAAGAATGGTACAGATCACGGTTTAAGCCCTAAAACAATTTCATGAAAGCCACGATTTGAAAGCTATGTAATTGATGATGAGACCAATTTCTGTCACTGTGAATGGATACGATTTTGAATCTCTGGGCAAATATTATTGTTGCAACATCCATGATATACTAGGTCAATTATAATTTCGTCTGTACGTAGCAAAACTGGTAAACTCTTAAAATGAAGACAGAAATTGAAAAAACAAATTTGATGAAATATATTGGGTGACCTATTTTAATAAACTATATTTTATGTTAAACTAAAATTTAAATTATATTAGATTCACCTTTAAACATGTTTTCATACAAAATATCTGTGTGAAAACATAAAATATTTTATATATTAACAATAAGATATTTATGATATGATCCAATCAGAAAACCACTTCTTAATATGTTCTTCACACTTTTTCTTTGTCCATCTTCGCTACTGCTACTTCAATAAGTTCTAATTTCAACGAAACATTCTTAAAAAGCTAATTTTTATATTATACAAACACTAAATCCAATCAATTCAGTATTTTCTAAATGTCATTTTTCTGATTTCAATTTTGGAAGAAACGTATTCAAATATAAATTGAGTACTGGTGAATTAAAATTGAAACCTGGACTGGGATATAGAAACGAGTGTAAGTTATTTGAATTTTTTCTCAGGTTAGGTCATAAACATCTCTCGAAATTCAAGTCAGTATGTTGTGGCTCAAACCAGGAAATAAGAAAGAAAAGTGAAACACCTGAAGAAGCATTTATGCCAGTTGGCTATCATTCATCCTACCACCAATGACAAATGTTAACGGTTGTAGATCTTGAGTAGAAAGCTATACAACTAAACATCAATGTAACTAATAAATCAATATCTAATGTTAGACATTTTTCCAAGCCATGGGGAAATATGCACACATAACAGATTTGGAAACTCTATCCATTCTTGGCATACATCCGTTTTTCAACTGAATTCTAATTGTTGAAGCTTTTGAAAAGGATTAAGTCAAACAAGGCAACCATTAACACCATTAGATATGATGCACAAATTGGAGTAAAAGCAAAATCAAATCAATAGGAGATGGAAGGATAACTAAGGCGCACAAAATAAATGTAGTTGTGTCGTTCTAAATCTATCATCATTTAAAAGCAAACAATCTCAAAAGAAAGCATGCTGCTAGAAACCAATAATCATCGATCTATATTTTTGTATCAGGGAGGTAAACATTTACCATTGTCTCTCATCTTAAATAATTCTGAACAGCTTCAATTGAATTCTACAATTATGATATCTGATAAAAAAAAATCATATAAATAGATACCGTCTTCTATCTCAAAGATTTGAAATTGTTTGACATATTATATTTACAAAACGATACTATAAAACTTATTAGCTTCAAAGAAAAGAACACTGCATGGTGCAACTAGCTGAAGGTGCATTCTAGTCAGGACTGACAGCCAAAACTATGGACATGCTAATATGGACTTTAGATTTTTTTGAGAGGCATTGAACAACTTAGCACATTTCATATGTAGCTACTGCAGAACTGGGTCATAGTGCTAATCTCGACTATAAGCATTCAAAATATCATCGACATTGCAGTGAAGCATCGTATGTGTTATCAAACTATAATTCAGTAATCTACATCAAACAGTTGGCAAAAATAGCACCACTTCTTTTTATCACGTACAAAAGAAAACTAGAAACACCAAGAGATAGCCTCTTACCAGTTTATTGTGAATATGAAAAGTTTGATCATCTTATGCTCATCAATAAAAATGACTATTTGTGTAGCCAAACGAATCCCCGCCAGCTTCAAATGCAGTTATTAACATGGAATTCAATTAGTTGTTATAGACATCTACAGACTGTCAGTGCACTCACAATGAAAAAGGACACTAGAAATGAAGTAAGAGGAACAACTTCTAATCAACTTAACCAGATGGCTGTCACAAATTACTGATCCTGAGAAAGTTTATAAAAGTAAAGATTAATACAAATAATTTCAAATGCATGCTTATGAGGAATTCCTGAAGATTGAAACAATAGAAATGTGCCAAAAAAATAAAGAATTAATACCATAGATAATTCTTTGGGATTGTTGTGTAAGTCAGAAGTTTGCATCCATCATAATTGTTAATGTTACTTGATTTCTATACATTGCTTTTCACTTCACATACATGGCAAACCAATCAAGAGTTCCTAAAGATTTCTAGGCTTGCCTCGAAATTCCCGGTCATGTAAGACAAATTGAGTGGTGATCTCAAATCTCACATAACAAATTAATGTGATTGAATACTATGCATGACACATAGATCAAAGTAGGAATTCTTTGCAAGTACAGTTGAGATGGAACAACAGAATCGTATAAACTTTATTTATTACAAAATGAAGATTATATTCTTATTTATAGACAGAAGAAGAACTAAACTAAAAAAGTAAATTACAAATATGTTAACCCATCAAAGCTGTCTTTGTAATTCTTTCTATAGTTTAGAATGATTCTCAGCACAATTGCAATAGACTCCACTTTGCATCTTATTCATTGATCAATGGTATTTCATCTTTGCGAGAAAGGATATCCATTATAGTATTTAATGGATGAGCAAACTGGATCCAATACATGTTGGTCAACAATTAATTGGTTATTTAATGTTTTGTGGCAGAAAATGGAACATTTCATCTGACCCACTATTTAAAGTATTTGCCGAAGAATGTTCTTAACATCTATGTATGTGTTTCTATCTCTCTCATCCATTACAGTTCCCTTTTTCTGCTACCAGACTCGCAAGCAAGCAGGAAGGAACTTTGCACTTTGTTCTAAATGGCAAAAGATGATATTAATAATAATAATGATGCAGGGCTATTAAGAAGTGGATTGTTCCTTGCTTTTGAGAAATGGAAACCATATATTGCAATGATATCATTGCAGTTTGGGTATGCAGGCATGCATATAATTACAAAGGTTTCTCTGAATCGAGGAAGGAGTCACTATGTTCTTGTAGTGTAAAGGCGTGCCATTGCTACAGTAGTCATGGCTCCTTTTGCATATGTTCTAGAAAGGTAAATGCAAGCTAATTCTATCTTAGCAGTGTTATGTTGGGCTTCTATTAAATTTATAATCTACACTGAAGATAACATTTGTATTGTAATGTGTTGCAGGAAAATCTGCGCCAAACTCACGTTTTGGGTGTTCTGTCAGATTTTTGCTCTAGGTTTGTTGGGGTAAGTGTTTCTTAAATTTATATACATTGTCCGTGTTAATAGGAATACATGGTTGGGCTTGTATTGAAAATGTTTTTATATTTGTGCAGGCCTATCATTGATCAAAATCTATACTACGCTGGTTTAAAACTCACTTCACCAACTTTGGCCAGTGCAATCAGCAATGTGCTACCAGCTATGACTTTTGTGATGGCCGTCTTGATTAGGCATTTCTTCACTCCTTTTCTATTCCTGTTATATATAATTGACTGAAAAACAATGGAAACCATTTATATTTGTTATGTAATACGATTTTCTACATTCATCTCCATAGTTTAGAGTCCCTTGTTCCAAAAACTATAATAATCTATTCTTGTTTTTATGTAAATTTTCAACTGTTTATTACGAACAGGTTTTGATGGGGCTCGGGAAATCCAATGCAGTAGGAAAAACATCAGTGAGAGCACAGATGACCCACAGTAAAATAACATATAGGTTTTGAAAGGGCCTGAAAACGTTTTACACCATTGTAGCCAAGCTGCCAACATAAAGATGGTTTTAAAGGGACTAAAAACCCTAAACAAAGAGGCTACAGCTAGGTTGTTAAACAAAATAGACCTAGGTTAGCCTTCTACGCAACCCCAAGCTTCATCCTATCATTTCAAGCAACCTTGACCCGGGTGTGGGAAACACAAACATGTTTAAGAAGACCTCTCCTCTTTCTTTGAACAATCTTCCATGAGATATCGGCCCTCCAAAGAATCAAAGCGAGGGGAGAGGGGAGGGCTAGCCTTCCCTGAAGCCCTCGCAGGAGCTAGAAGAGGAGCTGAGTGTGGCACTAAAGCCTCCAATAAAGTGGGAACAACAAACCCAACATCCAACGGCAATAGGTTCAAAGGTGTAGCTGCCAAAACTAGTCCTTGAGAAGATGACCCTTCAGAAGAAATTTCACAAGTCGTGACAACTCTACAGGGAATTGACTTAGTAGAGGCCTCCGAGGTCTCATCTACCTCCGTATCAAAATCACTGGCAATCAAATGGTCTCGGAGGGCACTCCTCCACCAAGTCACCTCACCCTTTTTATTGTGAGGACGAGAGCACTCCGAAGTAAGGTGTCTAGTGGTGAAGAGTCTACTATAGAGAAAGGGAAGACCCTCATAGTCGAGTGTCTAAGTCCATGGTCTTTCCCCAACAAGGAGGATAATATCCCCTAGCAGTTCCTTAGATGTGTCAGTGTCCATGAGAATGCTGGCAAAGGTAGTGTGGCCGAAGTTTGATGACTCTACATCGTCCTGTAAAAAAACACCAAGAGCATTGCCAATAGATTCAAAATAGGAAACTTCCCAAAATTGAGAGGGAGATTGAGTCTGACCCAAGCATGTATATTCTAACTATCCGTATTTATATTTTAAACTTAATAATATATACTATTATAATTTTTTTTTTTTAAATTATACAGTCAAATTAAATTTATATTATAAAACTCATAACATGCACTAAAATTATAACTTAAATTTAGAACATTTATATAATATAAATGACAGTTTTTAAATAAAATTTCAAATAAAGAGAGACAAAATTTGATATATAATTTTATATTGTCATATTTGTACATCTATATATTATTTTTTATTTTTTATTATTTTTTATTTAAAAGCTATACTTTTATTTAAATATTTAATTTTGAAAAAGATAACTTTATTGTTCTATTATTCTATTGCATTATCACCTTTGTTAAACTGAGGAAAGGTCCAATGGGGTTTTGAACCTTAGTGAGGATCACAACAACCATTTAAACTACCCACCACATTGCACCCTTATGAACATAAAATACTTTGTTTTATTAAGGTAATAATATATTCTATTAATCTGTAAAATAAGTAGCCTATATGAAAGGGTGGAAAGGCATCTTAATCTAAAAATCATTTTTTAAAAATAGACATACTAAATTGTTAGTTCCCTTAATAACAATTTACAATTTTATGTCCAATAAAATTGATGTATATAAACTTGTGATTAATTTGCAGGATGGAAAAAGTAAGTGTTGTAGAGATACGTAGCCACGTAAAGATAATGGGAACAGTTGTGTGTGTTGGGGGAACAATGGTGATGACATTATACAAGGGTCCTCATATTCTTCACCTTCACCGTCATACTTCCAATCCTCACCAAACATCTGCAAAACCCACCACTGCCGGTAGGGGATGGATTGAGGGCTCCATGTTATTAGTTGCTTCATACCTTGCCTGGGCTGCCCTTTTTGTTCTACAGGTGAGCGCCATGGATCCCATCACTGGTATTTACTTAATATGAATATGTGGGTAGTTTGAAAGGAGACATTTTTTTTGGTTATGCAGGCGGCTGTTTTGAAGAAGTATTCTGCTCAACTTTTACTTACCACTTTAATCTGCTTCCTGGGAACATTGCAGTCGCTTGTAGTCACCATAGCTGTAGAACACAATCCATCGGTGTGGGCATTAAGACGGGACATGAAACTTGTAACTGTGATTTACCCAGTAAGACAGTTTTCCTATCAGTTATGCTTCTCAAATAATAAGAGGAATCTATTTTTACTATCAATTCTACTTCTTGATTAATAAGAGGAATTGAATTCATCAAGTTATAAGTTTTAAGCAGGGAACTGTAGCTTCTGGAATTGCATATTATGTGCAAGGTTTGTGTATGCGCTTGAAAGGACCTGTATTTGTCACTGCATTCAGTCCGCTTGCCATGGTAATAGTGGCAATCATGGGATCCTTTTTACTTTCAGAGAGCATTTACTTGGGCAGGTGTTTCTAATATCCATAATTGTTTTGTTGATTTATGTTATTAATTTACCGTTTTCATTATGGGTAATGGTTTTTAATCCGAGTTCAGAACCTATAGGTTTTTGAAAAGGGCCCCAGCGCTTTCAATTTTTGGTGTTCAAATAAAATTGAATTATAGAGATTCAACTATAGAATTTGGAGTTAATTTCCATCAACCCATTTCAAGATTTAATTGTGATTTATTAATGCAATGCAATATGCAGCCTGGTGGGAGGAGTTGTGATAGTAGCAGGTCTTTATGCTATGTTGTGGGGCAAAGTACAAGGATGACGATGACTCCAATCAAATCCTTCCATCTACCCAATTGTGGACAAAATACAAATATCTTTAATGTGGAGGTCGATTCATGTTGAATATGGTCTTCCACCGGCCGACCAATATATGAATCTTGCACAATATGCATGTCACACAACCTTTCATATCATGCTTTATTTCAACTTTGCATTTAGTCTGAATTTCCAAATGCAATGGAAATCAACTACGTATTTCTAGGTATTTTCTAAATATGTAAATATCCCAAGGTACAATAGTTAAATCAAATTAATAAATAATAAAGCCTCAAGTAAAGAGATTGGACAAGAAGTTCTTAGATTTAGTGCAATCGCATCTTACAATATCACCATCATCTCCATAAATAAACTTGCAATTTCTTAATTAGTATGATAGCCTATTTTTTTATCCTCCAAAAAAGAGAGATGACCAAAGCCTTTTCACTCAAAAATTATGATACAATCTCGACATCTCTTGGACACATAGTCACAAATATCTAGTTATTATAATAAAAAAGCATTAATAAATTAGTTTTGATAAGCAATTTCAAAATATTAAATATATGTAATTAAACAATCCATGTAAGGTTTGTAGTTTTATTTATATAACATGTATAATATTATTGACAAAATGGTCACCATATCACACGTGGGAAGAAAACTCCATTCATTCATGCACCTTTCTTCTATCCTTAACTCTCCATCTTTGAAAATAGGGACTCCATTCCCCTCAGCTATGAAAACAATGTGGTGTTGAAGATGGTCATCAAATTTCTACATGATGGCCCATGAAACTACCCTTTAAGGGGTTTAGAAATCTTGAGCTCCTGAACCATTTGTTGATCATGTTGCGGTCTGGGGTGAATTTTCTCAATCTCTTCGATGATTTCCCCCACCCACTTGCCTCTAAGCCCAGGGCACATTCGTGAGCCTGAACCGAGAGAGAATTGGTTGGAGTTAACCTCGATTTGACTCAGGGTTTGACTTAGTGTTTATGATCTAAGGTTTGACTTGCTTTTGCCTTATGTTGGTTGACCAATGTTGACCTTGTGTTGGAGTCAAGGGTTTTGACTACTGTTGACTAAAGTTGACCCTTGTGTTGGAATCAAGGGTTTGCGATGTTGTGATACTATTTTTTTTGTGTTTTCTTGGTTTTTTGGATGCTTCCAAGCCTATATGAATGCAAAACAATATTTTTGTGCTTTTCTGGATCTTTAGGAAAATAAAATGCTCTTTTAATCTAGGATTTGAAACATGTATGCAATCTAGAATGTATATAACTAATGCAATCTAATTTATGTTTTTGTTTGATTTTCTGAATATTTGGATCAATTAATCTAAGAAATGAAGTTTCTTTAAAATAAACTAAGCTAAAGAAGTTTGAAAGCAAATTAACCTAACAAGGCAAATCCTATTTAGCCTATCAAGGAATTTGCAATATTAAATTACCATTCCCAAGAGCAAATTTAGATTTTCTAATTACTACATAAAATGCACTAAAGAACCTAGAATATGAGACGCGTGAGCCTCCACTGCCCTCAGGAATCCTTGTGTCAGCAACCCCTCTATCCTCTTGCAACAACACATATATCCTCTTGGCAACATTGGGGTAGAGATGCAAAAGAGCTTTTGAAAGCTTGAAATGTGAGCTAATGAGCACAATGGCTTGCGAATGGGCAATGTATAGACGTGATATGAAGTTTTTAGAAAATCTTAGGCGGAACAACAATAAAGAAAAAGGCTCAAATGTCTTGTATGAGCATATGGATGCTACTTGGAGAGAAAAACCTACAAAAACTGGACGCACAATTGAAATTGCCTCCTAAAAGGGGGAGGTTTGAAGCTATGCAATAATACAAACTAATGAAATCTTTGAAACTTTAGAAAACTAAAGAAAGAAATGAAGAAAGAGGCTCAAAGGCCTACATGAAGAATCTTGAAACAGCTTGTGAAGATGAGAAGTGATTTCTCCAACTTGAAAATAATGATGAGGGGAGGGGTATTTATATCTTGGAAGAGACCATGAGAGGTGGGAGAGGATGGAGAGTTAACTCAAATGACCAAGGACTGAGCTGGGCTAATTAGGGAGTGGACAAGCTAATATAGCTTGTCATTGACGTGAAAATGGAATTAGCATGAATGCATCAGTTGACAACTAGAGATAAAAGGAGATAATTATGCATTCTTGGAGGCTTGGAATAGTTAACTCTATGTTTATACCAAAAAGTCATACAATCAGGAGGAAAAATGAGTCCAAATGGAGCTTTTTCACGTCCAAAACTCAAGTTTTTCCGCAGTTGGAAAAGATGATAGGGCCCCCCATGGGTTGACCAAGGGTGACCCACAGAGGGGAGGTCCTAGGTTGGAATTCAAGGTTGGAGAGTGTTAGTTGGGTGAAAAGGAGGTGAACTAGCTCCGGAAACTAGTCGAAAGGTGGTCAAAATCTAAATCTCCACTTTGTGTGCCATATTGACTTGTTTCCATCAACTCAAATATATAAGGAGACAAGTACATCTAGGGGGAACAATAGAAACATGCCAATTAAATCTTGGATGCAAGGGCCCCATTTGAATCAAACTTATGATTATCTCATGTTTGATATCAAAAGGAAACATAGATGTGAAACTCTGACTATACTCAATTGCATAGGGTTATTTAGGTTCATTTCCAACACAATCTACTAGAATAGAGAAAAAAAGGGCCTACCAAACATTGATTAACAATTTTTCAATCTTGAGAAATGAAACAATTGTACGAAGACATGTAACACAAGAAATTGTAGACCTAAAAGTTAAACACAGAGGAAAGACACTGAGCAAAACTTTCATGACTAAAATAATGTAGCTTAAAGAGAGTTTAAAGACATGGAAAGTAATAGAGAAGTAAAGGAACAAGAATGGATTTTTTGTTATAGGCATGGGATACTAAGGCATCATAGAGAAATAAAATCTCTAAACTTTTTCAATGTTTGAATAAAATCCAGCATTGGCTCAAGTTAGGGAAAAGCACCCCTTGTGAGTGTATGAAGGATCTAGAATATGATCTCTAGGAGTAGACCTAAGAAAAAAAAGCAAATAGGGGAAATTCTGGGGAGACAAAATACAAATGAATTTTTACAAGAAACTAGTCAAAAATACAAGGAGAGTGCTAGGAAGTAGAATTTTTTGAGCCTATGAGATAATACATTGAGATTTCAACTATAAAATATCATACTCGGTCATCTTAATGCGGTGTAAAAGATCAACAAGATCTTATGAGAACAAGTGTATTTAATGACATAGGTAAGGGGAAAACTCACAACTTTATGCATCTCATTGCATCGCCTCACACGAGAAATCATGGCCCTCGTATTCATCATAGTAGCATGGGTCAATAATATTGGATGAAGCATAATGAGGAGAACAACTAGATTAGTCGGCTGAATAAGTGTTGGCGTATAATTATATTAATAATCGGTATTACATTGTTGCAGTTAAAACTGTTATACAGTTATGTTTAAAACTCTTATACAGTTATGTGAACTGAATCTTCCTCCTTGTATAAATCACACTGCATTGTATCGTTTGATATCATCAATAAAACATACTCTTCATTGTTTGGAGGGGAGCAAATGTCTAATTTTGTGTTGTATGAATGAAGAAACGCCTGCAGCGGTTTAGATGGTTCATTCACATGGTGTAGTAGGGAGAAAGTTGTTGGGGTAGCAACAAATTTTTTATGTCCAATCTTCATTGCTGGTGTAAGGAACGAAGATGATAAAGATGCAGTGATTTGTGTATGCCGAGTTGATGTGGGTGTCAGAATTCTAAAGGAATTTTCAAATTGTTTTATTCCAGAGAACCACAATCTTGCTGCGTATAGAAAGAGATTTGTAAGTAAACCTAAAATTCACTCAAGTGGATGTATATGTGACTATTCAACAAGCCTTGCATGTAAATGTGTGTGGTGGAGTTGGTATATGATTTTAAATTTATTGCAAGCGGTCATAGGATCAAAACTATGAAAGTGGAGTTATAAGGTGTGAAAGGAGAAGTAGTTGAACTTAAATAAGTTGTTTGTAAGGGTCTATTTTGGAGGTAATTGTAATTGTAGTGATAAGTAAAATAAGGTTTGGAGGTCTATGAGTCCATCATCGATCAAAATTGACATCATTGTTTTTAACATTTGAAAATGGCCACACATTATGTTTGTGGTTCTGATGCCATCCATTCTATCATTGATAGAAATTTGAGAGACTTGCGTGCTTGTGCTATTGGAGAGTCTAAAGCAAATGGATAGAGTGTAAGCATATGATATTGGAGGCAGGCGAATTTTCCATCATCTCAAGTTAGCTTCTCGCTTTGAGATGATGATTTGCATGAGAAGCATTTTTGGTTTTGGATGTTTTTCTTTTCTTTGTTGATGCTGACAGATTTGAAGAATGTATGTTTTGTGAAGATTTTGTTTTGGAGATAGGTTTGGGATTTGGTGTTGAGCTCAATATGGATTGTTGTCTAGCGAGCTTCAGAGTATATGATCGAGAATTATACCCTTTCGCGGTCGCTAGACAATGATAGAGATCTATCGTATCTCTAAGGAATTGTTGTTGAATAATTCAAGACTCTGTGATTTGAGAGTTCGGGACTAAAGAGCTCAAGAACACAGCTCGAAGCTATGCCTTTCTGAGGGTAGACGAGACAACATGATGGAGCCCCGCTTGGTTTAGGATTTGTTCTTTGGGAGAAGATCTTCTATAAAATATGTATTCGTATTATGTAATCAGCTTTGTTGAGTATTTTAGCATTTAGGGGGGTCCCTTGGTACTATTGCAGGAACAATGTAATAAGGGGGGGAATGGTGGCGTATAATTATATTAATAATCGGTATTACATTGTTGCAGTTAAAATAGTTATACAATTATGTGAATTGCATCTTCCTCCTTGTATAAATCACATTGCATTGTATCGTTTGATATCATCAATAAAACATACTCTCCATTAATAAGAAACCATCCCTAAGCAAGTTTACATATCCTTGAAAGATCAATTCTTTCACCCATATAACTTAAGATCTTATACAAGAATAAGTTGTTGTCCATGAAGAGAAAAGAAGAAAAAATTGCACCTTAATTAACTTTCTTTATCAACTTCCTTCATGACATGTATAAAAATGGTTAAGATGAAGATTCGAATTTTGTTTTACCCTCTTCAGTTAAGGCACATAGAAATAAATCAGACAAGAACTTATCATCATATGCAAAATCTATTCAAGAATCCATAAAAGGTTGTATATGTACATTTGGGTCACCTTTTCCTTCATATAGATCAAACCTAAGGGACACAAACATAACATGTAATTAATATGTAGCCGAAAAAAATGCTAATGGTACAAACAACGTGGCGGATTACAGGAAATGGAATTGCTTCTATTGTTATTGATTTCCTTCTTAATATTGGCCATTTCTTGTAATAGTGTAGCCGAGGTAGTGGTAGAGCCAAGGTTTGTGTTGGGTGTATGTCAAATAGTAGAGGTGCAATAAGGTTGTGAGGTAAGAGTTGAGGTCATAAATATGGATGGATGGATCACATGATGCGAAATATTAGGTGTGAGTTGAGGTTGAAAACAGTATGAGGCTTGGGTTGGGAAGGAGAAATCGTGAACTTCATTGGCTATGGAGGAGGAATAGTGTGGAACACATGAATGGAGGGTGTGAAACTGGTTTCTATGAGGGTAGATGGGATAAATATGTATATCTAGATGTGATAGAAGATCTCAAAGAAGGCATAGTGGAAGAGGTGAAGTTAGGAGGTGAGCCAGATTGGGGAACAAAACCAAGGGAAAATGCAGAAGGACAAACGGTGGTAGTAACTTCTACAGTAGGGGTAACAATAGTGGTCATAGGCATGGTAGAGATATGTCTAGGATTGGGATTGGAAGAAGAGGATGGATGGGGAGATACACCATTAGAGGTAACCAATAGATATGCATGATCATGTAAAATACACACACTATATGGACATCAAGCTTCCAATGTGAAGTATAAAAGAGATGTGCTAGTTAGCTAGGAGATTTTTCTTGATTAAATACATTAATCAGGGCTAACTTATAAGTACAAGATCTTTCTTAGCCTAATGAGCTTCATGATCAGTCTTGTTCATCCTCTATGTAAGCCTCAACACAAGCATCAATAAATATATGATTATTTTTATAGTCGGTGGCAATATTAAGGTTTAAATGAGCCCACCTCAATGGAAGATTAGGATCACGCATAGCACACGGAATACACAAAACATAGGAATCCAAATTTGTATAATTCACCTCTAGATCAAAAGTCTAACAATTTTCAAGTAGATAAAAATTGAAAAGAAAATCCTAATCTAATAACCATCTCATTGTATGTTTAATTATTGTGTCCCATTAACTTATTTCAATTGCGTTGTCAGACTCATTTCCTATATCTAAAGTGTTCATTTTTGTTTAATTAATTTATGTACCCATGTAACACTTAGATATTTGATAAAATGTGTTTTATTTATTTTAAAACTTATATAGACATAATTATACATTTATTTACATTCTTAGTGTGTGGGAGAAAATAATTATACATTCTTAGATATTTGATAAACTTGTATTGCTACAGTCTTGAATCCTCCTTACTCTCATAGTAAACGGATTCTTGATACATAATAAGCATAAAAAGTATAATATATATTTGAGCTAACGTTTATTTTTTATTTCTACACAATTATATTATCACAATGAGAGGGAGGATTCATGATGTAATAAGCATAAAAATTATAATATGATTTGAGCTAGTGTTTATTTTTTATTTCTACATAACTATATTATAATAATTAACTTTCTTTATCAATGTCCTTTTTTAACATGTATCAAAATGGTTAAGAGGAAGATTTAGATTTTGATTTACTCTTTCCAATTAATATCTCTATCTTTTATACAATATATGTGAACGTAATCATATATTTTTAAATGTATAAAAAAGAAATGTTATTTCAAATTGTTATATAATCATATATTTTTATAATTTTTATGTGTGAAAAGAACTTTATTCTCACCGAGAGAAATCTATTAAAAAACCTTTCCAATACTCAATTATTGAAAAAAGTGTTTCATCGACACAAGAGAATCCTATAAAATGATGTTGAGGTGACGAAAGACCATTACAACCAATTTCTATGGAAAAATGAGAAATGGTGTCCATGATGGATTACACTGGAATTCAAATATGTATTGTTGGACTCTAGAATCATAGTGTAATTTCATCCTCCTTTTCTAAATTTTAAATTATCTTAATTTCATGAGTAACAATCGCGGACATGATAGTTACCTATCGGCATGCATGCCAAGAGGTTTAAATTGTGTGTCTAGTGTTTGTATTTAAAAGAATAGTCTCTAGGTTATTCTAATCAGTGAAAGCATTGATCTTAACAACTAGGACAACACATCTAAAAACATTTCTCTAACATTTTGCGGGTTCAACACAGTGACCCCTCTATCTACATCAACATCCAACTATGTTTTCCCTTTCAGATTTACTTTTCTCTTGGCCTCAAGGCTTGACAAATGCGTAAGGAAGTCCTAAAATTCAACCTTGCATACAACCAGTTGACTTTTTTTCTCAAATAGTAGATATAACCGGATTCATAGACTCAATTATTTGTCTATCTAGTCCTTTTGTCCCAATGACTAAAACATATGTGTTAATTAACTAGAAAATTTTTCTTGATTAAATGCATCAATTAAGGCTTGCCTTATAAGTGTGAGATCTTGCTTAACTAAACGAGCTTCATGATCATAGTCTTATTGATCCTCTAACTGAATCTCAGCACAAGCATCAGTAAATATATTATTATTTTTAGATTGGGTGGTCATATTAGGGTTTAAACAAGCACTCCTTCTCAATGGAAGATAAAAATTAGAAGTAGCACGTGGTATAAGGAAAACATAGATAGCTAAATCTGAATAACTCGATCCTAGATCTAAAGTCAAAAGAAGTTGAAATATATCAACTCGGAAAGGAATTCACCCTAATGTGATAGCCAAGGGTGGGTGTAGCGGGTAAACATAGTGTCACAATAAAGTAAAAAACCCTAAAAGAAAAGATATATCAATAAAACGACAACAAATAGGAATGAAACCATATAATATCTAGAAAATTATGATGCAACCATATATCTAAAACAGTAAAATAGTTAAGTTCTAAACCCTAAAGAAAATTCTTAGGGTGTTGTAAGATAGGTCGGGTTCACAAAATTGTAAAGGAAAATAAATTTTCCCTAATGTAATCCAGGCCAATTAAATGAAATGGACATAATCAACATAAGCCAATAAATGAGCAAGAGTTAGCAATATTTGAAGTTGAATTTTATAAATTTAAGGGATAGTTTCGTGTGGTGTGGATCGATCCCACTCTATGGGATTTACTCGAGACATGTAAATGCTACCGTCAGTTTGGGGAATGAATATATAAACAAAGGGGTGATAATATGCATAATAAATGTCGAATATATGGGGATATGTGTGGACATGGATAACATAAAGTCAAATGTACGACAATATGTGGCAATGAGGATAGGGAAACGAGCCCAACTTTGCACAAGATTGTGCTATTTATTGATATGTAATTGCATCGACACATTCTCTCAAAATAGACACAAAATAAAAAAGGCAATTAGCATCTAGGTAAGAAAATTTCACCATTACAATAAGGAACCATACAAATTACATAGGTTGAAAGGAAACTGGAGTAATATTTCTTGGAATAGTTTCCTAGAAACATATTAATTTATTCATCTAATTTTTCGCGACTCTAATGCATCTCTCGACGCTATTTAATATATACATTTTACACATATTTTCCTTTGTCCAAAATTCCGTCCTACCTTTTAAACTTGGATTTATTTCTCATCCATGTATTTTAAATTGCACTCGTAGACTACATTTATCTTGCATCATAGAAGCAACGCCCCTGCAGCCTTCACTACTCGGGAATTTGGGTTGACATGCTCTGAGATAACCCCACGCAATGACCTCTTTATCCTCGACGAGGGGAACCTATTAAAATAGGTTTCCAAGAAAATCCTAACAAATGACGTCGAGGTGACGACAGACAATTACAGCCAAACCGTATGAAAAAAGGAAAACCGTACGGTGTCCCTAGATTCAAGTTTTTTTTGGTTGTTTTATTGATTGTCCATGATGGATTACTTTACTTTGGAATTCCGTAAGAGAAAAACACGTTCGGGATTGCCCTTTTAATTTAGAGCTAAGATGAAAGGTGGTCAGCATTTGTGATTTTATCTGAACATTACTGTTAAATTTTGTGTAGGATTTTTATCAGCTTCGGCTGCCTTTAGCAGCTTACAGACGCACGACGTCATCATCAGAAAATTCCAAACCCTGATCAACGAGCAAGATTGAGGTTGACCATTATCGCGATCTGTAGTAGGTCAAGAAGATGAGTAATCACAGCACAAAACGTTCAAATTCGTAGAATCGATACTGCGCGTGAGAAGTTTAAAACGTTTGATAAGAAGCAGCCTAATGTAGTTTGAGAACGCAACCAGAGCGCCGTGGGAATATCACTATGAAATGCAGGAAGGACGAACTAGACAGGCATCGCATGGCTGTTATTGTTGTTGACACGGGATAAGCCAGGAGATCGATTCATCCTATCCTATTTCGTTTAACTCAGATGACCAAGGAGTGAGCTGGGCTAATTAGGGAGTGGACAAGCTAATATAACTTGTCATTGACGTGGAAACGGAGTTAGCATGAATGCATGAGTTGACAAGTAGAGATGAAAAGGAGATAATTATGCATGCTTGGAGGCTTGGAATAGTTAACTCTATGTTTATAGCAAAAATTCATGCAATCAGGATGAAAAATGAGTCCAAATGGAGCTTTTCCACATCCAAAACTCAAGTTTTTCCGCAGTTGGAAAAGATGATAGGGTCCCCCATGGGTTGACCAAGGGTGACCCACAGATGGGAGGTCCTGGGTTGGAAATCAAGGTTGGAGAGTGTTAGTTAGGTGAAAAGGAGGTGAACTAGCTCCGGAAACTAGTCAAAAGGTGGTCAAAATCTAAATCTCCACTTGCAAATGTCAAATCTCCCAGGAGAGATCCTAAAATAACAGGGGGAGATTTGTACTGGTTGACTAGAACTAAAAGCTAAACGCTGGAGATGGCTTGGGAGGTCCTCTAGAGGGCTCCTAGGGGTCAGAATGGATGAAAAACACTAAGGAGA
Organism: Cunninghamia lanceolata; assembly: GCA_027924645.1. Lineage (NCBI taxonomy): Eukaryota > Viridiplantae > Streptophyta > Pinopsida > Cupressales > Cupressaceae > Cunninghamia > Cunninghamia lanceolata. The sequence continues at coordinate 14,399,566 of BSBN01001271.1, forward strand.
GGCCAAACCACAACAAATAGAGGAATGCAAGGCTCAAGGAGAAAGTCACAAGCACACGAAATAAGAATCAACAAGTGTCGAAAGTAGGGAAAAGTTAGTATGACAAAGGAGAATCAACAAGAGGAGGAAAACCCCAAATGCTACCAAGAGAATCGCTGCTGAGAGGGTGTTATTTCATGCTTACACATACGTGACAAGGATTATGAATCATCATGGGGTACTCGTGGAGTTTGTGCCTAATTTTGGTCTTACAAATACCTCAACAAAGAAAAAAATCATTACAAAATTGGGACCTATTAAAAAAACTACCTCAGGACTAAGATAATGATTGTCATAAATTCTTGTTCACTTTTGTCACTATAGAATTGATCTATCCAAGGGAGAAACTAAACTTTATTGATGGATTTAAATCTAGTGTGCCAATATAAATTTCTTTAATAAAAACTTTGTTGTCCAATTTCCTCAATTAACCAATATTTAGGTAGTCCATTTTGGGATGATATCTCTTTGGTCCTATTTGTTATCTAGTTCTCAACCCAGATTTTGAATGTATGATCTATCTATACATACCTCTTGGGGCCTTCACACCTCACGATAGGCCTACAAATTTGAATCTTTTTGTTTTTATTAATTTATTATAGGCACTTTCTCACCTTTCTATTAAGAGAATATATATTTAAGTACAGATTCAAGGATTTCATTGGATAAAGAATGTTCTCCTTTGGTTAAACCCTTGGATAAGTTGATTTAATGACTTATAGAAAGAGAATAACAGCAGTCATGCAATATGCCTAGAATATTGATGTGATATTGATGGTGTATGCAAAATGACAAATGAGATTAATTTTAACTTATTATGTGTTCGTCACTTGTGTCCCTAGGCTCAAACTTGAAACCATGACCACCCCAATTAAAGTACTCCACACAATGGTTGTAGAATCAACCGGATGTCAAAATATTAACAGTCACAGACTTGAGATAAACTGCTAAATTCATTTTCTTAATACATTGGGATTTTATTGAGCACTAGAACAAAATAAAAAAACCATATCAAATGTGAGATCATGACAAAATTCTAATAGAAAAATGTTGTAGGTCCACCAACTTGTAGGGACCTGGTAGAGTTAGAAGATCTCAACTTCAAATGTGAGATCTCTCACCAGATTATAATAAATAAAAGAATCAAATCTACAATGTTCCCCACACATAAAAATGCATGACACCCAGATGCAAGGCCATGATTAGATTTTGATTAATGAAACACTTAGGTTTGCATGAAACATATAGCCATCTCTAGAGTTGAAAGAGTTTGGCAGATGAACCTGAAATACTTGGTGAACTATCTAGTGTATAAGCATCTCACTTTTGCCCTTTGTGTGCCATATTGACTTGTTTGGACATCAACTCAAATATATAAGGAGACAAGTACATCTAGGGGGAACAATAGAAACAACCAATTAAATCTTGGATGCAAGGGCCCCATTTGAATCAAACTTGTGATTATCTCATGGTTGATATCAAAAGGAAACATAGTTGTGAAATTCTGACTATACTCAATTGCATAGGGTTATTTAGGTCCATTTCGAACACAATCTACTAGAATCTAGAAAAAAAGGGCCTACCAAACATTGATTAACAGTTTTTCAATCTTGAGAAATGAAATAATGGTACGAAGACATGTAACACAAGAAATTGTAGACCTAAAAGTTAAACACAGAGGAAAGACACTGAGAGAAACTTTCATGACTAAAATAATGTAGCTTAAAGAGAGTTTAAAGACATGGAAAGTAATAGAGAAGTAAAGGAACAAGAATGGATTTTTTGTTATAGGCATGGGATACTAAGGCATCATAGAGAAATAAAATCTTTAAACTTTTTCAATGTTTGAATAAAATCCAGCATTGGCTCAAGTTAGGGAAAAGCACCCCTTGTGAGTGTATGAAGGATCTAGAATATGATCTCTAGGAGTAGACCTAAGAAAAAAAAAAGCAAATAGGGGAAATTCTGGGGAGAAAAAATACAAATGAATTTTTACAAGCAACTAGTCAAAAATACAAGGAGAGTTCTAGGGAGCAAAATTTTTTGAGCCTATGAGATAATACATTGAGATTTCAACTATAAAATATCATACTCAGTCATCTTAACGTAGTGTAAAAGATCAACAAGATCTTATGAGAACAAGTGTATTTAATGACATAGGTAAGGGGAAAACTCACAACTTTATGCATCTCATTGCATCGCCTCAGACGAGAAATCATGGCCCTCATATTCATCATAGTAGAATGGGTCAATAATATTGGATGAAGCATAATGAGGAGAACAACTAGATTAGTCGGCCGAATAAGTGTCGGCGTATAATTATATTAATAATCGGTATTACATTGTTGCAGTTAAAACTGTTATGCAGTTATGTTTAAAACTCATATACAGTTATGTGAACTGAATCTTCCTCCTTGTATAAATCACACTACATTGTATTCTTTGATATCATCAATAAAACATACTCTTCATTATTTGGTATCAGAGTGCAATCTTTCCTTGTGCCTGTTTGTTTGGAGGGGAGCAAATGTCTAATTTTGTGTCGTATGAATGAAGAAATGCCTACAACGGTTTAGATGGTTCATTCACATGGCGTAGTAGGGAGAAAGTTGAAGGAAAATCATGGCAGAGGCGTAAGGCAATCTGCATGGGTTCATGTCCAGATCATCTAAAGAGAGAAGGCAGCAAGGAGGTCGCATATCAAAATTCCAAACTGTTGTTTGTTCTTTACATACGGAGTAGCAACACATTTTTTCAAGAAGCGCCAATAAAGAGCGTTGATTGGTAAATGATGAACAAGTTGTGAGGGCATTAAGTGTTGCGCGTGGGAAGTGACAGTGAGTTTAATCTGAGTAGTTATCATCATTTATGCCACTGTGAAGTAATTGAAGTCTGTATGAAACCATGTGAATAAGCAGTGGACAGAGTGCGAGATTTGAGCAAACTCCTCTAAGCATCCAATGATTGGAGGAACCATGCTAACTGGTTGGTTCTTTGTGATGGAAGCCTGCCTACAAGATCTCCTTGCCATTTGAATAAAGTTATGTCCAATCTTCATTGCTTGTGTAAGGAATGAAGATGATAAAGATGCAGTGATTTGTGTATGTTGAGTTGATGTGGGCGTCATAGTTCTAAAGGAATTTTCAAATTGTTTTATTCCAGAGAACCACAATCTTGCTATGTATAGAAAGAGATTTGTAAGTAAACCTAAAATGCACTCAAGTGGATGCATATGTGACTATTCAACAAGCCTTGCATGTAAATGTGTGTGCTGGAGTTGGTATATGATTTTAAATTTATTGCAAGTAGTCATAGGATTAAAACTATGAAAGTGGAGTTATAAGGTGTGAAAGGAGAAGTAGTTGAACTTAAATAAGTTGTTTGTAAGGGTCTATTTTGGAGGTAATTGTAATTGGAGTGATAAGGAAAATAAGGTTTGGAGGTATATGAGTCCATCATCGATCAAAATTGACATCATTATTTTTAACATTTGAAAATGGCCACACATTATGTTTGTGGTTCTGATGCCATCCATTCTATCATTGATAGAAATTTGAGAGACTTGCGTTCTTGTGCTATTGGAGAGTCTAAAGCAAATGGATAGAGTGTAAGCATATTATATTGGAGGCAGGCGACATCGGAGGATGGAGGATTTTCCATCATCTCAAGTTAGCTTCACGCTTTGAGATGATGATTTGCATGAGAAGCATTTTTGGTTTTGGTTGTTTTGCTTTTCTTTGTTGATTGTGACGGATTTGAAGAATGTATATTTTGTGAAGATTTTGTTTTGGAGATAGGTTTGGGATTTGGTGTTGAGCTCACTATGGATTGTTGTCCAGCGAGCTTCAGAGTATATGATCAAGAATTATACCCTTTCGCGGTCACTAGACAATGATAGAGATCTGTCGTATCTATAAGGAATTGTTGTTGAATAATTCAAGACTCTGTGATTTGAGAGTTCATGACAAAAAAGCTCAAGAACAACGCTCGAAGCTATGCCTTTCTAAGGGTAGACGAGACAGCATGATGGAGCTCCGCTTGGTTTAGGATTTGTTCTTTGGGAAAAGATCTTCTATAAAATATGTATTCATATTATGTAATCAGCTTTGTTGAGTATTTTAGCATTCAGGGGAGTCCCTTGGTACTATTGCAGGAACAATGTAATAAGGGGGGAATGGTGGCGTATAATTATATTAATAATCAGTATTACATTGTTGCAGTTAAAACTGTTATACAGTTATGTGAATTGCATCTTCCTCCTTGTATAAATCACACTGCATTGTATCGTTTGATATCATCAATAAAACGTACTCTCCATTAATAAGAAACCATCCCTAAGCAAGTTTACATATCCTTGAAAGATAAATTCTTTCACCCATATAACTTAAGATCTTATACAAGAATAAGTTGTTGTCCATGAAGAGAAAAGAAGAAACAATTGCACCTTAATTAACTTTCTTTATCATCTTCCTTCATGACATGTATAAAAATGGTTAAGATGAAGATTTGAATTTTGTTTTACCCTCTTCAATTAAGGCTCATAGAAATAAATCAGACAAGAACTTATCATCATATGCAAAATCTATTCAAGAATCCATAAAAGGTTGTATATGTACATTTGGGTCACCTTTTCCTTCATATAGATCAAACCTAAGGGACACAAACTTAACATGTAATTAATATGTAGCCAGCAAAAATGCTAATGGTACAAACAACGTGGCAGATTACAAGAAATGGAATTACTTCTATTGTTATTGATTTCCTTCTTAATACAGGCCATTTCTTGTAATAGTGTAGCCGAGGTAGTGGTAGAGCCAAGGTTTGTGTTGGGTGTATGTGAAATAGTAGAGGTGCAATAAGGTTGTGATGTAAGAGTTGAGGTCATAAATATGGATGGATGGATCACATGATGCGAAATATTAGGTGTGAGGTGAGGTTGAAAACAGTATGAGGCTTGGGTTGGGAAGGAGAAATCGTGAACTTCATTGGCTATGGAGGAGGAATAGTGTGGAACACATGAATGGAGGGTGTGACACTGGTTTTTATGAGGGTAGATGGGATAAATATGTATATCTAGAGGTGATAGAAGATCTCAAAGAAGGCATAGTGGAAGAGGTGAAGTTAGGAGGTGAGCCAGATTGAGGAACAAAACCAAGGGAAAATGTAGAAGGACAAACGGTGGTAGTAACTTCTACAGTAGGGGTAACAATAGTGGTCATAGGCATGGTAGAGATAGGTCTAGGATTGGGATTGGAAGAAGAGGATGGATGGGGAGATACACCATTATAGGTAACCAATAGATATGCATGATCATGTAAAATACACACGTATATGGACATCAAGCTTCCAATGTGAAGTATAAAAGAGATGTGCTAGTTAGCTAGGAGATTTTTCTTGATAAAATGCATTAATCACGGCTAACTTATAAGTGCAAGATCTTTCTTAACCTAATGAGCTTCATGATCAGTTTTGTTGATCCTCTATGTAAGCCTCAACACAAGCATCAATAAATATATGATTATTTTTATAGTCGATGGCAATATTAAGGTTTAAATGGGCCTACCTCAATGGAAGATTAGGATCACGCGTAGCACACGAAATAAACAAAACATAGGAATCCAAATTCGTATAATTCACCTCTAGATCAAAAGTCAAACAATTTGCAAGTAGATAAAAATTGAAAGGAAAATCCTAATCTGATAACCATCTCATTGTATGTTTAATTATTGTGTCTCATTAACTTATTTCAATTGCGTTGTCAGACTCATTTCCTATATCTAAAGTGTTCATTTTTGTTTAATTAATTTATGTACCCATGTAACACTTAGATATTTGATAAAATGTATTTTATTTATTTTAAAACTTATATAGACATAATTATACATTTATTTACATTCTTAGTGTGTGGGAGAAAATAATGTTTGAAATAATAAATGTCCATCAAATCAGGACTTGGCCCTGACCCACGACTGCTGGGCTCACTCCATCGAATACAACATAGCCGCCAACACCATCAGGCGGACGAATGGTCGTCATGTCTTCCTTCATGGATGATGGAAGACATGCCCAGGCTAAGAACAATGTCGGACATGCTCATTCTCCCCAACGGTGAAATCCTAATCATAAACGGAGCAGCCAAAGGCGTGGCCAGGTGGGGCATGGCCAACACACCTATGTTCATGCCATACCTCTACAGACATAGTCTACCCGCCGGGCAGCAATGTTTCTTCGTTTTGGCAGCCACCGGCATCGCGAGACTGTACCACTCCACTTCCAACATGTTGCCTGATGGCAGAGTTATGGTGGGCGGCTCCAGCCCACATTTTGGTTACGTTTTGACGGGAACGCAATTCCTGACAGAGCTCCATTTGGAAGCGTACAACCCTTATTATTTGGAGAGTGTCTACGCCACGCTCCGCCCGCAGATAACCACCATGTCTTCCACCTCCAATATTGCCTACGGCACCACCTTCCACGTCACCTTTTCAGTTCCATCCGCTCTGACGAGTAACAGCGTGCTAAACTTTAACGTCTACACTCCGTCCTTCACAACTCACGCCACATCCATGAGCCAGAGGATGCTCTTCCTCTCCGCTTCCACACCGGTAGTGGCTCCAAACTCCACCACACTTTATTCTTCCATAGTAACCGCTCCCCCGACGCCTGTGGCTGCTCCTCCCGAATATTACATGTTTTTCGTTGTTAACGCCGAAGTTCCCAGCAAAGGGGAGTGGCTTCATTTCTCCTAGCCGCCTTCAATATCTCTTAAGCATTGTCTTGAAATGAGGAATCTCTTGCCATTTTGTAATAACATTGCAATTACGCACGTCGTTGTAACTTTGTCTGACATTTCAACTTTACAAATAGATGATCTTAACAAAAATAAATCAAACATGGGATAAACCTATGTTGTTATCAAAACATTGCGAACCATATTTAGATGAAAGTGCTCCATTTTTACTTTTACTTTTCCACACAAAACTATGTTTTAAGGCTGATCAAATAATTAAAGTAATTAATCACTATTCCTATTTATATAAATAAGTAAGTTGGGACTGAAAACAGTAAATGTACATTTAATTTAAGTATGGAAATTAAATGAATTTAAAATTAGTATTTAGCTCAATTCTTGATGAACAGAATATGTTGTTCAATACTTCAAGAATCCATTTGTCCCAGTTTTAGAATTTTGGGGGTTGACTAGACAAACATCTCGTAATCTCAAAAATAATTGACATGCTTTGTGATTAATATGTACTTCTCCTCGGAATTGATCTCCACTAGTGCGGATCATGTGATTTGGCACCCAGATATAAACTAGTATCAGTGGATCTAATATTGCAGGAAGTGGGTGACCAAAACTCACCCGCTTTAGTCTTTTGATGTTTGAATTCAGTGACAAATACACATCGTTCAAAACACCTTTGGGGAATCTTTTATATCACGAGGATCGGGTTCTCCTTATTTAGGCCCCTAGATGACCGATTCAACGAATTTCAAACATTGATCGAGGATAACAAGCAGGAATGCGACGGACCTAGGATGGTCTAGTGTTGATGTAATGCTTTGATAATGCTGCTATGATGCTCTCATGTGAATGCTCTTGATAATTCTTTGATAACCCTATACGCCCTCCTTGATTTCAAATGAATGAATGAATGTCTTTAAATACCTCAACGTACTGCACAAATCGGTGCAAACTTATGCTAGGCTAGTTCACCACAACAAGTAAAGTGGCTGACAATGTTTATATTTGAATTGTAGATTTTAAAAGTTAAGAGGTGTAAATCTGTGATTGCAAAAATAATCTAAGTCAATTCCACAAATGTGGATGCAATTCAAGGTGGTGAGTGGGATTCTGTGGACCCAAATATATTTCTGGAGACGAGTGATATTGGGATCGGGATATGTTGATGTTATGAGTCGAGTTCATGCAAGAATATTCCACTTGTATACTTGTCAGTCACATTAAGGACACTCTAATCAAAGCCGGCCCAAAAAAAAAGAGAAAAGGGCATGGGTATGCAATTTCCACCAATAAAATAATAGTATCATACATTATTATGCATTTATTTAATAGCTCTTATATTTAAATATATTTATCTAGAAATATCAAGAGATTTCAATTTTGAGGTGTCTATCTTGAATTTATTATATTGATACGATGCTTGCCTCAAGATTAATATTTCTAGGTATTTTCTAAATATGTAAATATCCTAGGGTACAATAGTTAAATCAAATTAATAAATAATAAAGCCTCAAGTAAAGAGATGGGACAAGAAGTTCTTAGATTTAGTGAAATCACATCTTACAATATCACCATCATCTCCATAAATAAACTTACAATTTCTTAATTACTATGATGGCCTAGTTTTTTTATCCTCCAAAAAAGAGAGATGACCAAAACCTTTTCACTAAAAAATTATGATACCATGTGGACATCTCTTAGACACACAGTGACAAATATCTGGTTATTATAATAAAAAAGTATTAATAAATTAGTTTTGATAGGTAATTTCAAAATATTAACTATATGTAATTAAAAAAACCATGTAAGGTTTGTAGTTTTATTTATGTGACATGTATAATTCTAGCAATCGTACTTGATGTGCAATGGGTACGCCGATAGGTATTTCTATTTAAGTGCTTTTGTTTAAAGAAAATTAGGATTTATTAGAAGAAATACTTAAAACTATTTCATAGAAGACACCGGTAAACTCTTGCTTTGCAGTATTATTTGAAAATGTTTTGCCGTAAACTTAAAACATAACACGGGGAGGGAAACGTGAACAACAACTGCATCTAACTACTGTTCTTCCTACCGCATTCCAACAAGGACATGTAGGAAGAATGGTACAGATCACGGTTTAAGCCCTAAAACAATTTCATGAAAGCCACGATTTGAAAGCTATGTAATTGATGCTGAGACCAATTTCTGTCACTGTGAATGGATACGATTTTGAATCTCTGGGCAAATATTATTGTTGCAACATCCATGATATACTAGGTCAATTATGATTTCATCTGTACGTAGCAAAACTGGTAAACTCTTAAAATGAAGACAGAAATTGAAAAAACAAATTTGATGAAATATATTGGGTGACGTATTTTAATAAACTATATTTTATGTTAAACTAAAATTTAAATTATATTAGATTCACCTTTAAACATGTTTTCATAGAAAATATCTGTGTGAAAACATAAAATATTTTATATATTAACAATAAGATATTTATGATATGATCCAATCAGAAAACCACTTCTTAATATGTTCTTCACACTTTTTCTTTGTCCATCTTCACTACTGCTACTTCATTAAGTTCTAATTTCAACGAAACATTCTTAAAAAGCTAATTTTTATATTATACAAACACTAAATCCAATCGATTCAGTATTTTCTAAATGTCATTTTTCTGATTTCAATTTTGGAAGAAACGTATTCAAATATAAATTGAGTACTGGTGAATTAAAATTGAAACCTGGACTGGGATATAGAAACGAGTGTAAGTTATTTGAATTTTTTCTCAGGTTAGGCCATAAACATCTCTCGAAATTCAAATCAGTATGTTGTGGCTCAAACCAAGAAATAAGAAAGAAAAGTGAAACACCTGAAGAAGCATTTATGCCAGTTGGCTATCATTCATCCTACCACCAATGACAAATGTTAACGGTTGTAGATCTTGAGTAGCAAGCTATACAGCTAAACATAAATGTAACTAATAAATCAATATCTAATGTTAGACATTTTTCCAAGCCATGGGGAAATATGCACACATAACAGATTTGGAAACTCTATCCATTCTTGGCATACATCCATTTTTCAACTGAATTCTAATTGTTGAAGCTTTTGAAAAGGATTCAGTCAAACAAGGCAACCATTAACACCATTAGATATGATGCACAAATTGGAGTAAAAGGAAAATCAAATCAATAGGAGATGGAAGGATAACTAAGGCGCACAAAATAAATGTAGTTGTGTCATTCTAAATCTATCATCATTTAAAAGCAAACAATCTCAAAAGAAAGCATGCTGCTAGAAACCAATAATCATCGATCTATATTTTTGTATCAGGGAGGTAAACATTTACCATTGTCTCTCATCTTAAATAATTCTGAACAGCTTCAATTGAAATCTACAATTATGATATCTAATAAAAAAAATCATGTAAATAGATACCGTCTTCTATCTCAAAGATTTGAAATTGTTTGACATATTATATTTACAAAACGATACTATAAAACTTATTAGCTTCAAAGAAAAGAACACTGCATGGTGCAACTAGCTGAAGGTGCATTCTAGTCAGGACTGACAGCCAAAACTATGGACATGCTAATATGGACTTTAGATTTTTTTGAGAGGCATTGAACAACTTAGCACATTTCATATGTAGCTACTGCAGAACTGGGTCATAGTGCTAATCTCGACTATAAGCATTCAAAATATCATCGACATTGCAGTGAAGCATCGTATGTGTTATCAAACTATAATTCAGTAACCTACATCAAATAGTTGGCAAAAATAGCACCACTTCTTTTTATCACGTACAAAAGAAAACTAGAAACACCAAGAGATAGCCTCTTACCAGTTTATTGTGAATATGAAAAGTTTGATCATCTTATGCTCATCAATAAAAATGACTATTTGTGCAGCCAAACAAATCCCCGCCAGCTTCAAATGCAGTTATTAACATGGAATTCAATTAGTTGTTATAGACATCTACAGATTGTCAGTGCACTCACAATGAAAAAGGACACTAGAAATGAAGTAAGAGGAACAACTTCTAATCAACTTAACCAGATGGCTGTCACAAATTACTGATCCTGAGAAAGTTTATAAAAGTAAAGATTAATACAAATAATTTCAAATGCATGCTTATGAGGAATTCCTGAAGATTGAAACAATAGAAATGTGCCAAAAAAAATAAAGAGTTAATACCATAGATAATTCTTTGGGATTGCTGTGTAAGTCAGAAGTTTGCATCCATCATAATTGTTAATGTTACTTGATTTCTATACATTGCTTTTCACTTCACATACATGGCAAACCAATCAAGAGTTCCTAAAGATTTCTAGGCTTGCCTTGAAATTCCCGGTCATGTAAGACAAATTGAGTGGTGATCTCAAATCTCACATAACATATTAATGTGATTGAATACTATGCATGATACATAGATCAAAGTAGGAACTCTTTGCAAGTACAGTTGAGATGGAACAACAGAATCGTATAAACTTTATTTATTACAAAATGAAGATTATATTCTTATTTATAGACAGAAGAAGAACTAAACTAAAAAAGTAAATTACATAAATTACAAATATGTTAACCCATCAAAGCTGTCTTTGTAATTCCTTCTATAGTTTAGAATGATTCTCAGCACAATTGCAATAGACTCCGCTTTGCATCTTATTCATTGATCAATGGTATTTCATCTTTGCGAGAAAGGATATCCATTATAGTATGTAATGGATGAGCGAACTGGATCCAATACATGTTGGTCAACAGTTAATTGGTTATTTAATGTTTTGTGGCAAAAAATGGAACATTTCATCTGACCCACTATTTAAAGTATTTGCCGAAGAATGTTCTTAACATCTATGTATGTGTTTCTGTCTCTCTCATCCATTACAGTTCCCTTTTTCTGCTACCAGACTCGCAAGCAAGGAGGAAGGAACTTTGCACTTTGTTCTAAATGGCAAAAGATGATATTAATAATAATAATGATGCAGGGCTATTAAGAAGTGGATTGTTCCTTGCTTTTGAGAAATGGAAACCATATATTGCAATGATATCATTGCAGTTTGGGTATGCAGGCATGCATATAATTACAAAGGTTTCTCTGAATCGAGGAAGGAGTCACTATGTTCTTGTAGTGTAAAGGCATGCCATTGCTACAGTAGTCATGGCTCCTTTTGCATATGTTCTAGAAAGGTAAATGCAAGCTAATTCTATCTTAGCAGTGTTATGTTGGGCTTCTATTAAATTTATAATCTACACTGAAGATAACATTTGTATTGTAATGTGTTGCAGGAAAATCTGTGCCAAACTCGCGTTTTGGGTGTTCTGTCAGATTTTTGCTCTAGGTTTGTTGGGGTAAGTGTTTCTTAAATTTATATACATTGTCCGTGTTAATAGGAATACATGGTTGGGCTTGTATTGAAAATGTTTTTATATTTGTGCAGGCCTGTCATTGATCAAAATCTATACTACGCTGGTTTAAAACTCACTTCACCAACTTTGGCCAGTGCAATCAGCAATGTGCTACCAGCTATGACTTTTGTGATGGCCGTCTTGATTAGGCATTTCTTCACTCCTTTTCTATTCCTGTTATATATAATTGACTGAAAAACAATGGAAACCATTTATATTTGTTATGTAATACGATTTTCTACATTCATCTCCATAGTTTAGAGTCCCTTGTTCCAAAAACTATAATAATCTATTCTTGTTTTTATGTAAATTTTCAATTGTTTATTACAAACAGGTTTTGATGGGGCTTGGGAAATCCAATGCAGTAGGAAAAACATCAGTGAGAGCACAGATGACCCACAGTAAAATAACATATAGGTTTTGAAAGGGCCTGAAAACTTTTTACACCATTGTAGCCAAGCTACCAACATAAAGATGGTTTTAAAGGGACTAAAAACCCTAAACAAAGAGGCTACAGCTAAGTTGTTAAACAAAATAGACCTAGGTTAGCCTTCTACGCAACTCCAAGCTTCATCCTATCATTTCAAGCAACCTTGACCCGGGTGTGGGAAACACAAACATGTTTAAGAAGACCTCTCTTCTTTCTTTGAACAATCTTCCATGAGATATCGGCCCTCCAAAGAATCAAAGCGAGGGGAGAGGGGAGGGCTAGCCTTCCCTGAAGCCCTCACAGGAGCTAGAAGAGGAGCTGAATGTGGCACTAAAGCCTCCAATAGAGTGGGAACAACAAACCCAACATCCAATGGCAATAGGTTCAAAGGTGTAGCTGCCAAAACTAGTCCTTGAGAAGATGACCCTTCAGAAGAAATTTCACAAGTCGTGACAACCCTACAGGGAATTGACTTAGTAGAGGCCTCCGAGGTCTCATCTACCTCCATATCAAAATCACTGGCAATCAAATGGTCTCGGAGGGCACTCCTCCACCAAGTCACCTCACCCTTCTTATTGTGAGGACGAGAGCACTCCGAAGTAAGGTGTCTAGTGGTGAAGCATCTACTATAGAGAAAGGGAAGACCCTCATAGTCGAGTGTCTAAGTCCATGGTCTTTCCCCAACAAGGAGGATAATATCCCCTAGCAGTTCCTTAGATGTGTCAGTGTCCATGAGAATGCTGGCAAAGGTAGTGTGGCCGAAGTTTGATGACTCTACATCGTCCTGTAAAAAAACACCAAGAGCATTGCCAATAGATTCAAAATAGGAAACTTCCCAAAATTAGGAGGGAGATTGAGTCTGACCCAAGCACGTATATTCTAACTATCCATATTTATATTTTAAACTTAATAATATATACTATTATAAATTTTTATTTTTAAATTATATGGTCAAATTAAATTTATATTATAAAACTCATAACATGCACTAAAATTATAACTTAAATTTAGAACATTTATATAATATAAATGACAGTTTTTAAATAAAATTTCAAATAAAGAGAGACAAAATTTGATATATAATTTTATATTGTCATATTTGTACATCTATATATTATTTTTTATTTTTTATTATTTTTTATTTAAAAGCTATACTTTTATTTAAATATTTAATTTTGAAAAAGATAACTTTATTGTTCTATTATTCTATTGCATTATCACCTTTGTTAAACTGAGGAAAGGTCCAATGGGGTTTTGAACCTTAGTGAGGATCACAACAACCATTTAAACTACCCACCACATTGCACCCTTATGAACATAAAATACTTTGTTTTATTAAAGTAATAATATATTCTATTAATCTGTAAAATAAGTAGCCTATATGAAAGGGTGGAAAGGCATCTTAATCTGAAAATCATTTTTTAAAAAGAGACATACTAAATTGTTAGTTCCCTTAATAACAATTTACAATTTTATGTCCAATAAAATTGATGTATATAAACTTGTGATTAATTTGCAGGATGGAAAAAGTAAGTGTTGTAGAGATACGTAGCCACGTAAAGATAATGGGAACAGTTGTGTGTGTTGGGGGAACAATGGTGATGACATTATACAAGGGTCCTCATATTCTTCACCTTCACCGTCATACTTCCAATCCTCACCAAACATCTGCAAAACCCACCACTGCCGGTAGGGGATGGATTGAGGGTTCCATGTTATTAGTTGCTTCATACCTTGCCTGGGCTGCCCTTTTTGTTCTACAGGTGAGCGCCATGGATCCCATCACTGGTATTTATTTAATATGAATATGTGGGTAGTTTGAAAGGAGACATTTTTTTTGGTTATGCAGGCGGCTGATTTGAAGAAGTATTCTGCTCAACTTTTACTTACCACTTTAATCTGCTTCCTGGGAACACTGCAGTCGCTTGTAGTCACCATAGCTTTAGAACACAATCCATCGGTGTGGGCATTAAGATGGAACATGAACCTTGTAACTGTGATTTACCCAGTAAGACAGTTTTCCTATCAGTTATGCTTCTCAAATAATAAGAGGAATCTATTTTTACTATCAATTCTACTTCTCAATTAAGAAGATGAATTGAATTCATCAAGTTATAAGTTTTAAGCAAGGAACTGTAGCTTCTGGAATTGCATATTATGTGCAAGGTTTGTGGATGCGCTTGATAGGACCTGTATTTGTCACTGCATTTGGTCCGCTTCCCATGGTAATAGTGGCAATCATGGGATCCTTTATACTTTCAAAGAGCATTTACTTGGGCAAGTGTTTCTAATATCCATAATTATTTTGTTGATTTATGTTATTAATTTGTTGTTTTCATTATGGGTAATGGTTTTTAATCTAAGTTCAGAACCTATAGGTTTTCGAAAAGGGCCCAAGCCCTTTCAATTTTTGGTGTTCAAATAAAATTGAATTATAGAGATTCAACTATAGAATTTGGAGTTAATTTCCATCAACCCATTTCAAGATTTAATTGTGATTTATTAATGCAATGCAATATGCAGCCTGGTGGGAGGAGTTGTGATAGTAGCAGGTCTTTATGTTGTGATGTGGGGCAAAGTACAAGGATGAGGATGACTCCAATCAAATCCTTCCATTTGCCCAATTGTGGACAAAATACAAATGTCTTTAATGTGTTACACTTGTTGACCAACTTATAACGTGTGTTATGACACATCATAAGGCATATTTAAATGGAGATAATGGAGTCGAAATGGAACACCCAAGTTGGTGAGTGGATTATGACAAACTTATAGAAAGTGGAAGGAATATGTTATTTTTAGCCTGTGGACTCATCTTGAGATTTGGGTTAGAATTTTAACTAGGGATTTGGGCACCACATTTTGGATGGTTTTAGCTCATGATTTCCTAATTACCATTTGATGGTTTCATGTATTTCCTCTCCCATTTATTGGGTGCTTGAGATGGAGGTTTTTATAGTGAATTTTGTAGGTACTGTTACGCTACCATTATCACTCCATATCTCTAGTTAATGATACTCATGTAAAGACTTAGACTCTGCAAGTGTATTGTAACCTTTGATTACTACATAATACATTGAGTTTCTTTGGAGTGTGGATTTTTTATCCTGAAAGGGTTTTCCCATGTAAATCACCATGTTATGGTATTATTGTTTTTCTGTTTATTTCCTTGTAATTGTATGATTAGTTTAATTTTTGCACATACCTCCTCTCATAGATAAGTGTAGGAAGAATATTCCACACCTGTACTTCCTTTCATTTGGTATTAGATCCTGATCAACTTGGATTCTAGGTGTTATGGACAAGGGTTTTTTTGTACTAATATTGGTGTAGATAGGGCAAAATCAAATTCAGAGTTGAAAACAACAAACTAGCTAAACCCTATCAAGCACCATGAAGCACAACTTAGTATGAAAATGCAAACAGAAATCAAATGCAAACCATATTCAAACTAATGTTGATTGATCTCCATGGCTCTTCTCAATCATGCATAGGCATGCAGATTTCGAAGGGTTGATTGTGGAGGGATGTTGGTTGCTCACAATTTTGGCAGCATAACGGTATACAAGGACTTAATATCCTAAAAATGACTTTTGTAGGGTTTCCTTTATAGAAAAGGCTCGATTCAAATCAATGGATGAGATTGATTAGGGTTTCAATGATATGAACGGTCAAGATTGGTTAGGGTTTTCCCACTCCAAGAGGTTGTAGTAATGAGACAAGTGTCTGATGGAGGATAAAGGGAATCTAATTCAAATATTTATTTGAATTAGTTTGTCATGTGAAGGCATATTAAGTGGAAGATGGAGACATGCGACATGTGTCGCAATGTGATGAGAGATGAGCAAATAATTCAAATTTTTAATTTGAATTATTTGAGACATGTGACAAGGGAGATTAATTAAATAAAGTGGGTTTATTTAACTAATTGAGAATGTGATTAAGTTGGAATTGTGAGTGGGATGACCTAAGACCTAGGGAAAAACATTACAAGGTCGTGTCGACTAGGTGTAGACAAGACATGGACAAATTTTAGTGTCTACAATTGGATTGAGTAGGAGCTTGCACAAAAAAATCTTGTTGTGGTAAAAATGGAAAGCACATCAAGGATAGAGATGGAGAATTTCTCAGGTACAAACTTGGATCTTTGGAGTCCATCAAGATGGAGGATATGTTCATGGATAGAGATCTAGCGACTACACTATCTAGATCCAAACCTACTGCAATGAAACAAGAAGATTGGGACATATTAGACTAAAAAGCTAAGGGACTCATTAGACTGTGTTTGGTCAATTTAGTATTATTGAATGTGAGTGAAGAGACTACTATAGTGAACCTTTAGAAGAAGTTGGGTAGGACTTATCAAGCTATTTCTTTGGTAAACAAGTTTTTACTAAAAAATAAGTTGTATACCCTCAAGATGGAGGATGGTGGTGCTATGGCCAAACATCTAAATGCTTTCAATATGATCATGATGTAGTTGCACTCCGTTGTAGTAAAGATGGAAGAGGAGAATCAGTGTATGGCTTTGCTATGTTATTTTCCATATTCATGGGACCACCTTATTATGGCTATTGGGAGTACTACCACCAAGTTTAAAATGGATGAGGTGGTGAAATTGTTACTTTTTGAAGAGATGTGAAGAAAGAATTTTGAATCTACTAAGGAGGCCCTATATGTTTGTAGAAGACAAAAAGAGAAAGCCAAGAAGAAGGACAAGAAGTGCGACAAGGCTAGATCTAAATCTCCTAGTAAGACCAAGGCCAAATGTTGGAACTGTGACAAGCCTAGATATTTTAGAAGAGATTGCAAGGAGGAGAAAAGGAAGAAAAAGAGTGATTCTAATGATGAGTCTAAAAAGTCCTCCTAGGATGTTGGTGATGCCTTTGTCGTGGCCTTAGATACACATGCATTAGATGGTGCATGGTTGATAGACTTTGGTACCTCTTTCCACATGACCTCACATCAAGGTCGGTTCTCAAAATAAGAAGAATATGATGGTGGGAAGGTGTACCTTGGAGATGACTCTCATTTGAAGATTGTTGGCTGTGGAAGAGTCTTAATTCAATTTCTTGGTGGATGAGTAAAGGGGATAAATGGTGTACTACATATCCCTAGTTTGGCATGGAACCTACCTTTTGTAAGTAAAATTTTAATGATTTAGGTGTGTAGGTTATTTTCTCAAATGGAGGATGCAAGATTGTGATAGGGGCTATGGTGCTTGCTAAAGGTATCTACATAGTCACTCTATTTTAGTTGAGTGCGTGCACAATTCAATGCAATAGCTCTTCTATTCCTATAGTGAAGAGATCTACATAATATACACATTCACCATTAGAACTAGCAACAAAGTTTATTATTGCACCCACTTCTGATGGTCATGCTTTCTAGGTACCTAAAGGTGTTCATACTCTAGGGACTAAGCTACTAGCTAAAAAGCAATGTTATGGCACCAAAGGATGGACCACATAAGTGAGATGGGTCTAAGGGCCCTAAAAAATAAAAATCTTATTGAGTAGTTAAATTATTGTAATCTTGACTTTGACTGATATAAGCATTGTGTATATGGAAAATAGAATCGTGTTCATTTTTACTCTAGTTCTCATAAATCATCTGGGTGTTGGACTTAATCCATTATGATGCATTTGATCATGTTAATGTTCCTTCAATTTCTAATTTTGTATATTATCTATAGTAGGACATGGGTATATTCCCTTAGAAGTAAATATAAAGTCGTTTTAAAGAGTTTAAGGCTCTTGTAGAGAATCAGACTAGTAGTAAGATTAAGATTTTGAGGACTAATAATGGTGTTGTTATATTTAGTAGATTTTGATAAATTCTATAAGGATCATGGGATAGAGAGACATAAGACAATTTGATACACCCCTCATCGAAATGTAGTTATAGAAAGAATGAACAAAATGTTGATGGAGAGGACTAGGAATATGCTCAATGGATCCATCTTGGAACAAACATTTAGGGCAGAAGTGATTGCCATAGCTTGTTACCTAGTTAAAGGGTCTCCTGTACATCAACTTTTGTTAAGAAGACACCTATGAAGGTGTGGTCAAGAAAAAGCCTTCATTGAGACATTTTCAAGTCTTTGGTTGTGATGCCTATGCACATGTGCCTAGGGAGAAGTGGTCTAAGTTGGATAATCTTCATTGTCTATGGCATCAGTGTGAAAGGGTACAAGCTTTGGGATCTTGTGGCAAAAAAAGTTTTAAATAGTAGAAGTGTTATCTTTAGAGAAGTTAAACCTTCTTCCACAATATTACAACTAGAGAAGGATGAAAAGAAAGATGTGGTTCAACTACCCCAAATACTGAGAAGGTTGAACCAAAAGCCCATGAAGGACTTGAAGAGAAGGAGAGCTCGGATAGTTCAAAGAGTTTGAAGAGGATGTAGAACTTCCACCTCAACTCTTGAGGAGGTCCACTTGGCAGATAAAACAACTAGATAGGTATAATCTTCCTGATTGGAGGCGTATTTTTGTTTTGATTACTAAGATATATGAGCCTAGAACTGTGAAAGAGGCATTGGGTATGGATGATTCTAAGTCCTAGAGAACAACTATGGATGAGGAGATAGTTGCATTAGTACCTTTTCCTATTGATTAGAAACTTGTTGGTTATAAATAGGTGTTCAAAAGGAAGATTGATTTTGATGGCAATGTTAAGAAGTATAAGACTAGACTAATTGTGAAGGGATATTCTCATGTTGAGGGAATCAATTATGGTTAGATTTTCTCTCTAGTTGTTAAGATGACATCCATTTGATTCTTATTATCTATTACAACTTCCTTTGACCTTGAAGTTGAGTAAATGGATGTAAAGACAAATTTCCTTTATGGTGATTTGGAGAAAGAAATTTACATGACACAACCAGAGCACCACATTTAAAAAGTAAAGAAAATAGTTTGTAAGTTAAAGAAATCTTTGTATGTTCTTAAACAATCACCTACGATGTGGTACCAAAATTATGATTCCTTTGTGTTGGGATTAGGATTTTTGAAATCCAAATCGAATCATTATATCTATTATAAGATGGACAATGATCATTTCCTTGTTACCACATTATATGTTGATGATATGTTGTTTTTTGGTAACGGTAAGAATATGATTTGTGAATTGATGCCTCAGATTTTAGCATAGTTGGAGATAAAATACTTAGGGGTTGTCAGGTCCATCTTAGGTATGGATATCATAAGAGATAGATAAAATAGAAATCTTTGGTTGGGCCAAATCAAGTATGTGAACTCAATGTTGGAGAGGTTCAACATGATAGCTTGTAAACCATTATGTGTTCCTATTTTGATAGGAACTAAGTTATCAGTACAACAATGTCTGACTTCTCCTAGTGAGATGGAGGATACGGCCCGAGTACCTTATACTAGTGTTTTTAGGTGCTTAATGTATGATATGGTCTATACTAGACCAAACATCACCCAAGTAGTAGGATTATTGAGCAGATTCTTGGCTAATCCTAGATGAGTACAATGGGATGTTGTGAAGAGGGTATTCAAGTATTTATAGGCTACCTCTGAGTGCTCCATTTGTTATCATGGTAATACTACAAGGGACTAACACTCGGTGACTATTCATGGATTTGTGAATTTATATTGGGTTGGGGATGTTGATAGTTTGAGATCCATTAGTGGATATGTTTTCACTATGTTTGGTGGTGCAATCAACTAGATGAGTAAGTGGAAGGTTGTGGACGCTTTCCACTAAAAATATAGAGTATAGGGTAGCTAATCATGCTTGTAAGGAATCCATCTAGCTTAAACATTTGTGTTTAGAAGTGGAGTTTATTCTAGGACCTATTATAGTTCTATGTGATAGTCAAATTACCATATTTTTGGTAAAGAACCTGACCTTTCATGCAAGGAAAAATCATATTGATGTGAAATACCTTTTTTTGTGACATGGTAGAGGATATGAGGGTTATAATAGAGAAAGTTGACACTTTATAAAATGTTATTGATGTATTGACAAAGCTAGCGAGCATAAAAAAGTTCAAGTGGTGTTCAATGGGCCTCTCAGCCCCTAGCAATTAGTTGATAGTGTTGGTACTCTCTTTACTCTTTTAAGATGCTTATCAAGTGGGATAATGTTAGTAAATGTGTCTCGACCTTGCTCCTAATGTTAAGAATACAAAAATGCAAATTTTGGGCTATAAAATAGAAAAACTCAATTTCTAGACTATAAAGGTAGTTTTTGGCTAAAATAAATATTTTGGGTTATTTTGCATTAGTTCTTAGATTCTTGGAACATAGATCCCTTCAATCTCTACGATTTTTTTAAAAAGGGCCCAAATGGCCTCCCAGATCAAAAGTTATGGCCTTCGAAAGTTGGGCCTCCCACATTGGAAATGTAAAAACAGCTGACATAAAAGAGTTGTAAGAGGGAGTTCACTTATTGACCAACCTATGATGCATGTTATGATGCATCATAAGGCATCTTTTAATGGATATAATGGAGCCAAAATAAAGTGCCCGAGTTGGTAAGTGGATTATGATGAACTTATGGCAAGTGGAAGGAATATGTTATTTTTTGCTTGTGGACTCATATCGGGATTTAGGTGTTGGACTTTTGACTAGGGATTTGGGTGCCACATTTTGGATGATTTTACTTCATGGTTTCCTAATTACCATTTGATGGTTTCATATATTTCCTCTTCTATTTATTGGGTGCTTGAGATAGATATTTTGATAATGAGTTTTGTAGGTACTATTATGATACCAAAATTACTCCAAATCTTTGGTTAGTGATACTCATGTAAAGGCTTAGACTCTGTAAGTGTATTGTAACCCTTGATTACTAAATAATTCATTGAGTTTCTTTGGAGTGTGGGATTTTTCTCCCGATAGGGCTTTCCCCACATATTGTGTTATGGTATATTACTTTTGTGTTTATTTCCTTGTAATTGTATCATTAGTTTAATTTTTGCACATACCTCCTCTCATAGATTAGTGTAGGAAGTGTATTCCGCACCTTTGTTTATTTCATCTATGATGAAGAACACATGGATCAAGAGATTTCACACTTTAAAATGATTTTAAGATGAATGGGTACATTAATAAACACATTTCAAGAGTACTTAAATAGACCAAAAGATGTCATGAAACCTATAAAAATATTGATGGCAAAATAGGGACCCTTGTGGTCTTTAGTTCCTATGTTGAAGACATCTTAAATACAATTTTAGAGATTCTAAGGAAAATAGGCATTAAGACCATTTTCAAATAAAAATGTTAAAGATATAATTTACTCTATAAAGGATCTATGAGAACCACTTCTTAGTCCTAGTGTTCATGAAATTGATTGTTCTTGTGGGACCTTAGGTGAAATGGGTCTCTCTTTAAGCACCATGATAGAGGAACATGGCATGGACATCAATCATGGACACAATAATAAATGGGCCCTAGCAAAGCACTCATCTAACATGAGACACCACATTACTTATAGACAACCAAGGTCCTAGTGAAGGAAGATAATTTACTAGAAAAAATTACAAGAGGCTATTGAAATTAACAAATACCCAAGCAACCTTTATAGAAATGAGGAATGGGGTTTAAGCCTAGATGCTTGGTAAACAATCATTAACACACTTAAATGAAGTTTCAACTTTTAATTCATTTAACATTCCTTCATCCTTCTTTATCCACATGATTGGTTGGTTATTGCTTACAGTACCCATTCATCTTTCATTTTCCTCATGTGTTCATTATTGACCTTTCTATTTTCCCCCTTTTTGTTGCTTTTGTATTCCAACTTTCCTTTTTGTAGTGTTAATTTCCCCCTTCTACTTACTTTTACACATTGGTGTTTCCACCACCTCACTCCTCTCGTTTCATTTCTAGGTAACCTACCCTCTTATTTTATTGGTCATTCTCATTGTCCTATTTCTATTTTTTGGTATTTTTGTTTTGAATCTTAATTTCATTATATCTCTCCCTTAGAGTGAAACCTTGTGCAACAATTGTATCTTTTCCTTCTTGTTGCTTTCCATTGTTCTTAACCTTGTTATTTTTAACTTCTTTTTGAGTTAGGTATTTGTTTGTAACGTAAATTTTAATTGTTAATTTTCTTAATTAGTTTCTATTTTTATTGGTATTCGTTAATTATTGTAATTCCCTTACCTGTTTTTATTCTTATTCATGTTGGGTTTCATTTCCAAAATTTTAAATTTTGGATTTAATTCTTAATTTGTAACTTTATTTTTGCTTTTAGTTATCTTGTATTAGTTTTTCAATCCTCATGCAAAATGAGCTATCACATGCAACATCTAAGGGCTTAATTATTGAAATGGCCTAGCAATCCTCATATCATTTTCCATTTATTTGTCATCCTAATGATGGATCGTGGAATATGATCTAAAGCATTAATGCAAAAAGTACACATTTTTTCTAAAAGTTTCTCAACTAAAATTGGTCCTCCTTAATGGGAAACAAGTGACCAAGGTAAACCATCCAAGTAGATGGCATACAAACAATGGATGGAATCTTAGCTTCAACAAGGTCTCTAAAGGCAACCTAGGGATGGATAGGAAAAGTCATGTTATCAAATATTATAGTAGAGGACTGGTTTTGGTGGCTTGGACATTCATTGTAAATGGCACAAACAACAAAACAAAAATGTACACATGTCAGTGGAAGGCCTTTTGTTGGCTACTCAATTGGGGATTCCATCATTGGAGAATGACAATAATTCCATTATCATCATCCCTACAATGTAAAACAACCAAACCCCCTACTAGAAATTGAATACTATCCTAAATGGGCTAGAATTTAGCCTCAAGAATCCTAAAGATTAGCATTTCCCATTGTTTTAAACAATCCAACCACCATTGAACAAGGAAGGTCCCTATCCATTGCTTTCGCACCCACACATAGAACGAGATCAAGGGAAAACAGGTGAGATGATGGCAAGCAAGCGGAGAGGTTGGTTATTCAGAATCAGTCCTACGGTTCAACCTTTTTCAGAATTCCCCCCGGTTTAGATAGTGACCAATTTCCCCCTATAGACAGTAGGGTATTCTCAGTCGTTGCCCGGGCATTCTCGATCGTCGCCTTATAGACAGTAGGGTGGGATGGGTTGGGAAATAGAGCAGACCGATGAAACACTATAGATAGTAGGGTCCCAAGTTATCCCTTCATCTGAACGGAGTGCCATCTCTGAGGGTTTGCCCAGAACCCTCGAGGGAGATAGTGCATTCAGCTAGGGTTGGGTGGGGGGCTCTGTGGGGATAGGTGGGGGGTTCTATTCCACCCACCAACTTTCTATTCCACCCACCCTGGGAAACAGGTTTTTTTCTGGAATCAAAGGTTAGATTTTGGTTATACCTACATCTGTTAGGAGTTTAGGATTACGAGGAGACCTACATCTGAACGGAGATTACGGTTCATCTCGAGGAAAGATAGGTCGAGGCAAAAGATAGTTCGAAGGGCGGATTGGTCGGCGGGGCCCCCGCTCCAACGATCAAGGGTGTCTGGAGAGTGTCCAACGGCAACATGACGTGTGTACCCCCTAGTAACTTTGAAGTGAGCCTTAGTGACCCACTGGGAGGCCAGAGTCGTCATGTCCAATTCAACCAAGGTAAGGGGATCCTTGGTAAGCCGTGTTGTGATAGATGATGTCGAGGATGCTGCGAATCTTAAACTGTAAACCAAACTTTTCCTCCTTCCATCAAGCAAACTAGAGAGAGAGTAGCCAAGCAGACTGGAAGAAAGGAGAGTAGCCCTGACCCTTCAACCACATCTTCTTCTCCAACCCCAACAGTTCTCTTCCTCTTTCCCGAGGCCCAATAGCCCGGGGTATTGGATAGGCTGAGGCCCTATTGTTTCTATAGGCTGATTGTGCCAACTAAACTATATTAGCAGAACTTAACCCCCCACAATGAATCTAATGAAGTGGGGGAGCCCGTCACTTTCCACCCACCCGGGTGGGGGATTAAGTTGCCAGGGGTTAGGAGCTTGAATGATAGGGAAGTGTGCCAACTATATTAGCAGCTGGGTGGGGCAGCTCTTCATCTTCAATTTTTGGGGGAGCGGGGAAGGGGACCGACAAGTCATGTGGAAATGACCTTCCTCTAGCTCCTTAGATCTAGTCTTGTGATTGACGGAACCACTTAGTAGCTGCTCACGAATACTGAGTCAGAATCCAGAGGGGAGGGGGGATCAACAAGTAGGTCTAATCCCTAGGTGCCATGAAAGGCACTACCCGGTTCCTCACCAACTATAGTTCAGAAATGAACTATTCTTTGTATTCAAGATCGAGGTGGTGCAACCGAATTACTAGGATTGGAGTACATGATGGAACAGGATCCATCCATCTATGTACGGAATGCACGTCCTAGCGACTGGGGTCAAACAAATGCCAAGCCCACCTCCCCCCTCCTTTCTATAGTTGTTAGAGGATCTCATTTCATTCGGAGATAGGAACTATCCCTGTCATTAATGTAGGTATTCGTTCAAGGAAGTGAGTGCCATCAATTACTCCACCTTCCTTATTCGGTGGGAGGCCCAACAAATATATATTGCCGCTGTTCCGCTTCGGCTAGATGTCGAACCAAGAGTTCAGGTGGGTGGGAGGATGAAGGTTGGGGTGGGATGGAGATAGCCGGGTGGGGGGATAATGTTCCAGAATCTCTGTTCAGATTCCAGTTTTCCCTCAGATATCGTATCAATTCGTAGTAGAGAGGTTCCTCCCGGCCCATAGAATAGTAGGGGCGAGTGGGAGTTTTAGGACTATAATTCCCCCCCAAGGGTTCTAGGCAAACCCTCAGACTAAAGTTATCACCTTTCATTAGTTGTTAATACTTCCTAGAATCTCCTACATTTTGTACGTCCCCCCTTGATCGATTACCCAACTTATGTTTCTTTCGTAGTGTTTCCGGTACCTGCTCCAAATAGAGCATCATTCCCAACCCGGGGGCACAGAGCGATTAACTCATTTAGTTCCCCACTAGTCCCGAAATCGCCATCCACTAGAAATGCTCCTCTTACCTCACCATAGGTAGGGGTCTAGGAAGGAGATGGGGATAGTGAGAGGGAATGCTCCTCCACTAGCTATTGGCTGGACCAAGGGATGAGGGGATCGAAAGTGGGAGAAGTGAGTGGACTAGATGAGATGGGATTCATTCCTTGCATCGTCGGATCAGTGTGCCTGGTCATACCTATCAATAGGCAACCCAGCCGGGTGGGTGGGGGAGAACATAACCAATCGCTCTTGAATTCGAGGAGTCAATAGCCTTCCCTCCTTCCAGACATCCCCATCACCCAACCGACCCGGGGAACCCTATGATTCTAATTCCCCCCACCTAACTATGATTCCCTCCCACCCGGCACTATAGTTAGTTCCTATCACACCCACCCCATCCGGGTAGTGGTCATCAACTCGTCGTAAGGTCCATGACCTGGGGACTGCGAGGCTACCCCTACTATCGATCCGTAGGTAAGTCGACCCGACCTCAGAGCAGACATGGATCGATCGGAGCAGAAACCGGGCCTTTTCTACACGAATGAGGAGAGAGTCGACGAGTGAGCTCGACCAGGCGCTCGGGTGGGTGGGATCTCTCTATAGTGGTGCTCCAATTTCAGGAGAGAGCGAGCATCCCTAGAGACATAAAAGGTCACCCATTATTTCAGCTTCTCCCCGCCCGATCTGCGGAGCATTGATGCACTCACCCAATTATGGATAGGGGCCCCGCCAATCCATTTCTCGCCATCAAATAACTCTTTTTGGATGGAATCAGCAGGTGCTAAATAGATCTGGCCCAATCTCTGGCCCCAACAAAAAAAAAATCATTGTTTTGTAGCTCCGGGTCGGGTGAGAAGAGGATCGCATTCTTAGGATAGAGAGCCATTGTGATATCTTGACCAAACTACCAATAACTATATTGGGGGGGCAGGGGCGGGGGCGGGGGTGCGTGCTCCCCAAGATTTGGGAGAGGATTAAAGCCTAAAGCTTCTCTACCAATGATAGGGGATGAATGGCCTCCAAGTCTATTCTACAAGGCAGTCTCCTCCGGGTGGGCGGGAATTCTAGAACTCTTCGTTAAGCCTTCCAACTCTAGGTATAGGTCCAGTATTAGAGAGAGCCTTTGAAACTCAAAGGAATGGAACTGAATAGGGAGGGAACAAATCCTTATAGCCAATTCAGTCTGTGGGCTCTGATCCGTATCCTTCTTCCCTCATCCCTTGGTCGAGCACCTCGTTCAAGTGAATCTATCTCGGTAAAGATGTGGGATTAAAGATGCGGGATTGTAGCAGTTCAGTTCCTTCGGGCTATCTGCCTCTTCCCTTGTAGGAGGGATAGGAGACAACAAATCCTATCTATCCGGAGCTTATGAGTGGGGAAAAGGGAGATACCCAATCTGTATCAACTATATAGCCAATCAAAGGGACAGAACTGAAGAAAAGACTATGCTTCCATCCACTGTCACCTGTTAATGACTCCTCCCCTCTATCCAAAAGGGATTGCCATAGCTACATAATGGAATGGATGGAGGGCGGATGGCAATTACTATCTATTAAGAAGTCGAGTTCATTGTGGAGGATAAGGCGGAACAGGCACCGGGGTACATCACTTATTGAAGGGAAGGGACTATTTGATCCTTTTCCCGATAGCCTTCCCTAATCCTTCTTTCCCGGAACCTCCCTTCCGGACCCCAACTTCTTATTTCCCCCGCCCACCCGGATGAATTGCTTGAAAGCGCTCAACTCCAAGCAGAGGGGGGTTTATTCTGTAGCGATCCAGCAATTCATTATGTTCAGTCAATTCAAACACCTATACCAGGGGAACCGAGTCATAGATTCTCTGGTTCCTCGAGTAGCATCCCTATCCCGAAGTCCACCATTAACGGATTGAGACCTAGCAACCGAGACAGAGGTAGAAGCAGCAGCGTAGCTACGTCCCTAGTGACGGGGCAGCAGCGATAGAGATGGGGATAGCAAGAACAAGGCATTTGATCCAGCCCTTGATCCAGTAGTAGTGAAATACACATATCTACATATCATGGGACGTGGAACCGGGAAGCAGAGATAACACACCATTTGTTCTATATAGCGACATGTTATGATCCACCAAGCTGGATTGAAGCCAACTAGAAATAAATAAAGCAACCTCTCCGGAAGCAGAAACTCGAAGGCTATGGCCATGTCCGGTTGTTCAGGTCATTCTTGTCATTTGGGTCGTCACCATCTGGGTCGTCCCACTACGAGTACAGTTGTAGATCCTCTAGCGGAGGCCCTCATGTGTGGGGTTGGGTGGGGGGTTTAGGCTACATTGCCCCAGGATTTCCAAGTCGAGGAGAGCCATAGCCCGTTTACTAGATTGATCTCGGGTTTAGCAGTTGTTTCTGTCGCTTATGCAATTGATCCAGTTGAAGGAGTTGTTCGAGGGGAGAACAACTGCATGGGTAACCACCGACCACCTGAGGGAATAAGGAGTAACTGAGGGAACTAGGCCTAGGAAGAGATGGAGATTCCTTTCTGATTGATTTAGATTCCAATATTCAAGAAGAAGAGCTAGATCGTGATTTGGACCCATAGCTAACAGCACCCCTTCTAGTTCTAGACCTGTCATGGCCATGGAGCAAGCCGGACCCATCATGGCCAACAGCACCACCAGTAGCATCAGTAGTGGAGGCTATGGGGAGAGTCGGGGGCAACAGAAGTGAAGGTATTGGAGTCAGAGCCTGAGGATCGAGAGCCCGGGACCTAGAGCAAGAAGCAAAACCTTTTACCTC
Source organism: Cunninghamia lanceolata (assembly GCA_027924645.1). Classification (NCBI taxonomy): domain Eukaryota; kingdom Viridiplantae; phylum Streptophyta; class Pinopsida; order Cupressales; family Cupressaceae; genus Cunninghamia; species Cunninghamia lanceolata. The sequence goes on from BSBN01001271.1 coordinate 14,427,936, forward strand.
AACTAGTCAATGAGGTCCGGGTACAGATGATTGAGAGGAAGCCTAAAGAAACTACAGGCGCTTACAGGCGCTAGATTCAGAGCCGGATGTGAGAGATGGAGAGGCCAGTGTTACAGATGAGGAGTCGGCGGCGGGAAAGCAAGCGGCACTGGCATGGGTGGAGGACCCAGCATCAGTAGCACCACTACTAGCCGCAGCAGCAGCAACGTTAATAGCAATAGACCCAAGGATATAGAAGTTAGGCTAGCCACCGACCTCCATTGTTCACCCCGGACAAGCTTCCCTAAAACTGCAATCCAGGGGTGAGCTATAGCCACCGTCCAACCTGAACCCCCGGGGGAATCATAGTAGGGGTGAGGACAGGCTCTTTCTTTCCGTCAAGTCAATCCATCTATTCTTTCTTTCCACCTTCCCTTGACCGGGGGTCATTACCTCGACTACCGAGAATTCAACAACTAAAATAAGGAAGGGCAATCGGAAGGTCAATAACTACTATCTTCATAACGTAACCTCACCTTAGGGTTGTTGCTGGGGAGGAGCCATCCTTTGTTAACTCGGCCAAACAAAATAGTTTCGAGAAAGAGATTGCAAGTTCTTTGTTGTCGTACCTTTCTTTCTTTCTCCTACCGGGGGTGTGCTCACTTGTAGTTATCCATCCTTGACTAGATAGCTACACCATCCATCCTTGTTTATAAAACATCTCTTGCCGGTTCAACTAATCAACTTCTGGTTGGCCTGACTCTATGGGCTGGTGGTGGGAGGCTTAAGCGTTGATTCCCTCCACGGAGTAAGAAGACTTTACCTCTAGGTGAGGCCATCCCTATCCTCACCCCCGGATGGCACCCCCTCTTGAACTCTCGTTGACTACTCTACCTTCCCTCACCCCCGAGTGGACTTTCTAGCAAGTCATTTCATTGCCCTCGGAGCAACTAAACGAATTTCAAACTAGCAAGATGAGAGAAAGTATGCCCGGGGGTGTAGGAGGTAGTAGCTCATCGAGGGTGCTTGCTCAGCATTTTACGTATATACTCTAATCTCCATCCCTTATTCCAAATCCCAGCCAGGTCTCTCAATTGCTCAAATTGCAACTCCCAATTCCCCTTCCATAGTAGTAGTTGTTCAACCGGTTGTCGTTACTTCCTCTTACTTTCCGGGTGGGGGGGAGATATAGGGTGGGGGGTTAAGTTCTCTCCTCCAGTTCTTGCCTACCACCCACCCCAATCTATAGCCTCCCACCCACCCCTGGGGGAGAGCTCCCTCCCTGGGAAACTCAACGGCATCTAACTTCCGAAGCAGCAACTATAGTTGCGATAACTCCAGGCTAGCCAGGTGAAGACCTTCCTAGAGAATATGGTTGACTTTCTTGAACTCCCTTCCTTTGATCAAGAGTGAAGCGATCAATAGTTAATGCTGGCCCGGGTGAAGGCTGGAGGGAAAGTAATGTACCACCCACAGGTGGAGCTACCGATTCAAAGTAATGCTGGCCCGGGTGAAGTCTTAATCTGGGTTCAGGGATAGTTGAAAAAGGGAAGCTTGGGGCGGCCCCCCTACTTGGAGGTAGATTAATTTAGTTAGGCCGGGGATGGCCTAAGAGAGATCCGTTGGAGGAGCTGGACCGATCCGAACTGATGGATAGGGGTTCAACGCCCACAGAAAGAATGTTAGGATCTCGAGCAGGAAAGAAAGAAACTTGATGCAGGATGGCCGGATGGCGGTCCCGAAGTAGTTCAATGAGAAGGTAGTTCAATTCAAGATGTTAACCATTATCATTTGGAGCCTAACTCAACTACTCTCTGGTTCCCAAATAGTAAGTAGTTGCTCTGTGAAGTCCATACTGTGGGAGGCAAGATAGTGACTAGAATATTGTCTCTATCCAGGGACGGTTGGCACCCGACAAAGGTTCTTTGGGACTTCTCATCTGATCTATTCATCAACCGAGGGTGAAGGAAAGAAGGTAGGTTCCTCTTTCTCGATTCTCTACGTAACATCGGGGGTGTGGTAGGAGGGGTATTACGTAGATGAGCGATCACAAACAGGGGGTGTATTAGTATAGGAGCTAGAACTCCCTAATCAGATTAGTTATTAGATTAGTTGAGTATAACTGCTCCTCCCGCTGAGCATCCTCTAAATAGTTGTTAATCTTGATCTCACCCATCAAGAGCTGCATCCTATAGTTGTTAATCTCGATCTCGCCCATTGAACTGAAGGAAGCTCTCAGCCTGAACTGAACCCGGTGGCGGGCACTTCTATTTTATTGCTTGCAAGCATTGGCCAACTAGTAGAAAGTTATAGCTACTTCCTTCTGGCTGGAATTCAACACTCGTAGAAAATCTATTTTGTTAGGATTGTCCTTCCGGAGCTAGACATCCTGAAGAGGAGGATGCAGACATGGTGATTAGTTCTAGGGTTGAGGGCTAGAACTCCCTTTTAGTGCCATCCTTTACACCCCTGAGATGAAACTCAACGGCATCTACCAGCTTGTTCAATGGTAACCTTATCCATACCAAGGTAACCTTATCCATACCTCAATCTGTATTCCACTCTGAGTAGCTATTATCCTGCAGGAGGGAGGGAATTATAGGCTAGAAAGTTAGGAGACTAATACATTACCAGGCCCTCATTGAGATCCGCCATCCATTCACCCATCAGGTAGGAAAATGAAGAGGGTAGGATGTGGGGTCGGGGCTATAGCACTACCTTTATCTTCCTGGGCCACCAGGGCTATAGCATTTGTTTAGCTTCCGGATGGATGGGCTTGCGGGTGGGGGGGAATTCTAGTTCGGTCGGATGAAAGTAACAATCCATCCCTCATAGAAAGCATAGTTTACTGAGGGTCAATAGTTAAGCCCAACGGCTAGATAAAGGATGGAGCAGGATGCCAGAGTTTTCCTATTGAACAAGGAAGTGCTATCCAATATGAGAGTTGCTTAAGGCCCCTTCTCCCTCATCACTAGCTAAGATTCAATCAATTAGTAAGGCTTAGAAATCCTTAATACCTAGGATTCACTTGCAAGGTTGTCCAATCCTTGGCCAAAGGTTTGGAAAAGGAGAAAAATAAGAAACATGGAAAACAATAATAAAATTAAAATTAAAATTAAAAAAGAATAATGATAAAAAAATTGTTGTGCTCATAGGGAGACAATGGCCCTCAAGCAATGAGATGGGATGTTTCGCATGTGTTGGTGTCACAATCATTCCTTTCATAAATAATAAACAGATACATAACCACCATCACATCCCTCTCACACCTCCTTACCCATCCCCCAGAATTTTTCAAGCAAAAAATTTTGACCTGCATCACTTTTTAAATTGATCTCTCATGGATTGCCTACAAACAAAAATATCTTTGGTAGAGAAATACCTAATAAAAGGATTTGATTCTCTTCATATTGCATATGACAAATTTAAAACTTGTTAGAACCACTCACAGTGAGAAGTGAATTCACACTAAATGACATTAAAGTCTCACTAATATAGGAGACCTACTACCATGTCTACAGTAAAAGTTTAATTGTATGCGAACACATTACATTGCTCTTTTTCAATTTGATTATCCTATTGGTCAAGTATGTGGACACAAAAAAGGGCACAGTCATGGTGAAAGTGGTCAAGGACGAGGATGGAGGTATGGAGGAACTATTGCTACAACCAAGGTGGTGGAAGTTGAAGCTAACATGGTGATTCTCAAACGTGTTACCCAAATTGCTACAAGTGTGGAAATAGTGGTAGAAACTTGGACCCAACATGGGTCTAGTTTGGGACATTCATATGGTCTAGAGGGTTAACCCCTAGACCCTGCATGCCCTCAACTTTCCATGAGACCATAGAGTTTCTTTCTCCTAAAGTACTTCATTCATATGCTAACTATAAGTGGATTCTAATGGCTTATATCATTTTTTATTGTATTACTGTAGCAAAATAATGTAACCCTATAGCTATTTAGGTCTAATAAACTAGTAGAAACAATAAAATACAATCATACTTCAATAAAGAGTAGAGACTCATAAGTATAAATAAAAATGAGAGGTTCATAATAGCTTAGCTTTGTTTTTACAATATTAAGAAGTCGATGAAGGATGATCAGCTATAGAATGTGATTGATAATGGAAATCAAAGATCTATTATTGAAATTACACTATCTTGATTGTCATGGACCTTTGTAGAGAGTTTTCTTTGCTCTTGGATGGGGCCACACATAGTATAGTCCTCTTAATGCAATTTAGTCCTGGTGGTGTGATTTTATCCTCTATTGACTTTCAAAACCTATTCTTATGTGCTCAAATTTGTGTATGAAACTTGGTAGTACTGAAAAGCACCTTTAGGAGTGTGGTAAGTATAGAGGGAAATCCTCTCAAATTCCTTGATAACAATCAAGCCCCTATCTATACCTATGTAAAAATTTGAATACATGCCAAGCAAAGATGCAAGATGCCTAGATGATGAATCAAAGTGTAATATTTGTGATGCAAGTGTTGATTCACACTATAAATCTCTATGTGACATAAATGATATCCAATATCCAATTGAATATCCCCTTAGCAATGACCTAGGTCTCTCATTTAAATACAAGATCCTAGGTGCTGAATTTGAAGTATTCGGTGCACAAACTCACAAGTAATGGTCATATTATCTAAAAGGGTTAGTTCAAGAAAGGGAAAATATATTTGAATTAGGAGGACTACGCCATGGGTGTAGTCCTATATAGGGGATACATCTATGCCTCTGATATATTCTAGGGTACGAGGATAATTGCAAAAAGGATCGGTCCAAACAAGTTGGGATTGAGATAGGCTAATGGCTAAAAGGTTTTAGGTTTTAGGTCAAATTATATGCATAGGACAAACAAAATATTGGGACATTGCATTTACAATAGTTTCAAAAGTAAGTATAAAACAACAGGGTAAAATGGAAAGGTATGCACTTGTCTCCTCTACAACTACATTCTAAAAAATTTAAAAAAAGGCTTCGAATAAAGAGAAATAAGAAATGTCTCTATATAATCTTTATAAGATATCTCTCTAAGAAGATGTCGTGTACCTATTAAGCGAAGCCCACAAAGATTAGAAACAAAGGCAAAAAACATTTCCAAAACATGAGCTTAGCTCACATAAATTTAGTCACTTTACAAATGTTAGTAGCTTTGATATCATGAAGCAAAATAAAAAAAGCAAGCTAACCAAATAAAAGCAACATAAAACAAATAATGGAAACTTACTATATACTATGGGGTTCACTTAATAAATTTACATCATATCGTGTTCAATTGTAAGGCACTAAATAATACACCTAATTTCATCTCTACCTCTGAATACCCTATTTAAAAATCCCCTCCTAATACACCTTTCCAATAGATTGTCCCCTTAATTGACTAGATATCCTAGCTACCTATTTTTCAAGTGATATTATTATATTCTTTTTTATTTTCTATCCTTGTTAGTTGGTTAGCAGATTTCATTACCACCACTCTACCATCCAATTATTATTAAGTCAAATAATGCGCATTAGTGAGTCCTACGAAAATGAAAAGTAAGCAATTTTGTATTTTTAAGTTTAGATTTATGGTATCTCATTACATGAATCCAAATATAATTTTAATGAATATAATTTTAATGACCATATTGAAATTTGGAAGGCATTCAAATTATTTAGCAATGTTCAATATATGTGTACTCATCTATTGATTGCATTCATCTTATTATCTTTATTATCACAAATTTTATAATTTAACTATTCATTTTTTTTTAAATGTATTGAAAAGCATACTAAACTTCTAAGGTAACAAGGTTGTTTCTCATGCAAATACTCTATCATGAATCTTTATATTTATCCCTTTAAATACTCTACAAACCTTACATCAAAAGAAGATTGCACTCTACATGTCTTAGATGAAGGTAAAATTGAAGTAAATAATGTTTATATCCACCTATGTACCCCACCACAATACATATTAGCACAAAAGATACTTAAAATATGTCCTCCATCCCTAATAGTTCAGGGATATTCCTCTCCATCTCCATTATTTAAACATCCCAATAATATTGCCCACCCAGTAAATCTCTCATATTGTACACCAAAACAAAACTCTTGGTAGGTACAATGAGATCTCTCTTACGATAGTTTGTGGAATTTGTAGCATGGTTACAATAGTTTGAGGAATTTGAAGAATAGAGAGAATTTGAATAGAAAAATAAAACCTAGTTAAGAAGGGAGGAATATCTATTAACTGAGGAAGAATAGATCAAAAAAGGTTCATGGTGGCTATGAAGATCCTTCCAAAGATGTGTTGTCCCTAATCCTACATTTGGGAGATAAGTATGTGGAAGGTGTGATAGGGGCCAAGATTTCTTTCTAAAAAAGTAAAAGAGGTATAGAACGAAAGTGAGACCTCACATATTCTCTTATTATATGAATTGAAAATTCATTCTAAAGACCTATGGTCGACTCCAAACAAAGGTTAACCTGTAACACAACTTGTCGTATCATTCTTTAGCCATGATTTCAAGAATGGGACACATCCATCATTCCAAGCCTTGGTATTAAAATCTACCCCAAGACAACGAGCAAGGGTTTTCAAGGCTTTATTAAGGAATAATTGCAACTCAATTAGAGTGGCCCCATGGAAGCATATATATATTTTTACACACATACCACCAAAGGGGTCTAACATATATTACCAAACATAAAAGCACATATCATAAATGACCAAACCTATATGATAAGATCGTAACACTAAATCAGCTACACAACTATCACATGTAGTGAATAGCAATTTTAAAACCTAAAACGTGAAAAGGTCTTAAACCTTTGTTTATTTCCATCATATTGTCTATAGACAAGGGAACAACAATGTAACATCTGCAAATTGTACCTCATCTACATACAAAACAAACGTGAGCTATACTTCATTCCATTTATACGTTGTAAAGATTGTAATCACAGATATGAATAGTTTGATTCTCTCTCAGAAAATACAGTTCTCTAGAAGTAAATACACACAAAACAAACATGAGTTACACTTAATTCCATTTATTAGTTCATATTAAATATTTAAAAACCAGACTTGATATTTCACTAAAAATTAAGAAATTCAACTATCATTAATTTAGAATGGAGGTAGGGCGGGGGCCCTGGCTCGATTGGCTAAATAATTTCATTGCGGTAAAGATGGTCACGAGATCCAGTCTCCCCCCATCCCTGTGGTACCGGAGGGCATGTCGTGCTAGCGTCACCGGTCACGTGAAAAAAGTTTACCAGGGACAATTAAGAAAAAAAAATTAGAGAGGAGGTAATGGCAAAAGATTGGTAGGAATTGAGCATCACGAAGCAGCAATCCCAGGTTCAAACCACAGCAGACCTGTGTTGCCAGAAATGTAATGGTAGAGTGCCATTTCACATTTTAACAGCCAGCAACAGGAAATGGCCATGTTTTACTTCTTATTTCTTTTTTAATAGAAACAACTGGATTACAATATGACAAGTAAACATATATCTAAACAGAAGCCATTTTTTTTGCCTATTCTTTAGTTTTTTGTTTTTTGTTTTTTTTTTTTTTATTATCTTTCAAATACATGTAAAATTTAGTATTATGTATTTATTAATTTCTATAATATTATGGCAAATAATACTATATAAATAATTGTATTAAAACAAAATGTTATATATACCCATTTCTTATCCACAACCTTTTCAAATTCCTTTTCTGTTACATTGCCATTGCTGTCGCATTCCACGTTTTCTGTTTCTGGTAACATAGCAGCAGACTAACAGTAGCAAAATGGCTGAAGGGAGGAGTTAAGTTTAACATTATATTTGACAAACAAAGAAACAAAAATAATTTAGGCAATGAGGAGAAAGAAATTAAAGATATTTTCTAGCTCTGCTCTCAAGTTCGTTCCTAAACTGCTTCTTCAGTCATGCTAAGATCGAATGTCAAGCCCAGACAGGAAGATGGATATGCAGGAGATGGGCAGGGTTTAGGAAAAGGGGCTAGGGGCATAATTGGTCCCATTTAATTAATCCCACAAAAATGTATAGATATTTTGGGACGAGAGAGATTGTTTATTATGAACCACTCCAACAGAAGCTGATCAGATGCATGTTGAACGGAAATGTCAGATGAGGTGTGCAAGTCACTCTAGCACCATCTTTCAAACAAACAATTACCTACCTATTTTTGAGTAAATAGTCTTGCAAAGTCTCTAAAATGTGCTTGCTTGCGTGGCACACTCTAATATTATGAGGCACAAAATTCTTATATTTAAGGATATGCAATGGGAGGGAATGCATTTCTGAGTATGGTAGACCATTGCGACTGTTTAAAGCACTGAATATCCAAGGTGAATAAACTATATTTGATTCTGATAAAAAAACAGTATAGTAATACTTTTGTCTTAAATGTATAACCATACTAAAGATGAGTTGCTCAGAAGGGGAGTCTAATTGCCAAATATTGCAGCTGTGAAGAATGAGAACTATTTAATATATTGCAGGTCACCCACAAAAAATAGACTTTTTCAGAAAATGACAAATCTTTACATGATGCAAAAGGCATGCCAAATACTTCATATGCTAGTAAGTAAAGTCATTGAAATTTTTACATTTGCTTAAGGCAATAATATGGCAGCAAATTCCAAATACATGTGAACAGAAAATACATCCATACCAACTATGAACCCTGTAAAAGTCTCGTGCAATTATATTAATCTCAATCCAAAACAAAAATCCAACTCATTTCAATTTGTAAAGAGATCTATTAACTTGCCTCTTTTCTGGAAGCATTGTGTAAAGATAACATTCATTATGAACTTTCAAAATAGCTATTTGCAGAGTTTACCATGTCCTGGGACCCAGTAAACATGGCAACCAGGCACTGGTAGCATGCTCAATAGCTTTAGCATTTTAATAATTTTCCTTTCAAGCAGTTTTTCAAATGAAGCATGCAATCTTGAATCAGAGGCAAAATAGTAATACATATCCAACCATTCCTACATAACAGAATTCTGTGAATTTACTACAACCAACCAATTCCAGACAAACATTCTGCTTACAACCAGACTAGGATGTCATTTCTAATTTTGAATGCCTATAATGCCTGCTGTTGAACCTTACATGCCAGTTTTCTGAAGATTGTAAAATTCTGGATTTTATGCTCAACCCATATGTTTTCTAAAGATTCACATAAAATTAGAATCTTTTATCCCTCAGAGAACAATAATGAATAAATACCTCCAAACTTGGTCTTCAAGAGTCTCTCAATTATGCAAACATTTGCAAGTCAGCATTTGTTTTACAAGTACAACCGATGGATGGCTGCAAGAAATTGTAGTCTGTAGCTATCTGCATGGCTAGCATTTTTAGTATCAAAGTTCAGAAAGAATTTGAAATTAGAACCCCTCACAAATTGACTCAAATTTGAATCCTTCCTTGTTTTCTGATCATATTCTCAAGTTACACACAATAGAGTCATAGACATCCAATAAACCAGAAAACCTGTGTTTCTGTTTAAGCTATACATATTATTGGAGCACATTCTACCAAAATTATAGTCATACTCTTCCAAATCTTTCATTCTATGAATGATAACTTCAGTTTCACCTGTTATCTTGCTAGAAGTCCATCTTGCCCACTATTTTGCTGACATTACTTGTCTCAGTTTTGCCTGTAAAACCAGATTTACTTGATCTGCTGCATTTTTCTTTTCCGTTGCAACCTGAACATCAAAAATCAAATACTCAGCCTCTATTGCTATCCATGAAATATCATGTCGCAGTACTCATAATTACTATGGCATCAGTTATTTTATTGTTGATAAAGGCTGCCAGAAAGCAGATGAGATTGCATTCGTAAATATGGATATAATTAATTATTTATGGACTTCCAAAGCCCAGATGGTAAGCATTTGATACTTTAGCATCAACATCTCTCTTTCTCAAAATCCATGAAGCAATTTTATCTGCTTGTTACAGAAAATATGTAATAAGTTGATACTCCATGATCACCAAAACATACATAATGCCTAAGCACCTTTGACTAGACTGGGTACGTCCAAAACACTAGAATGCAAAAAGTGTGAGCATTGGGGTACTGTACCTCAACAAGTTTATCATGATTTGCCTTGAGGAAGTTTATTTTTCGCTCACAGTATTCTTTTCCTTCAGGCATGCTTTTCTGATCCAGAACATCAGAATTGCCCAATGAGAGAGATGCAACCAAACATATGTAATCAAAATTTATCATAAAAAAGTGAGAAAAGTGAATTGAGGCCTTCCATAACCTATCCATTTCTTATTAATAGTATTATTCTGCATGTCAGATGCAAGACACAATCAAGGGCATAAACTAACTAGAGAAGATGTTGATCAATAAATTGATTAAATTCTTCCAATTAGACTCTAGTTTTCAATGAGGCACATAATTACACATCATTCATGCAACTGTGTGGAGCTCAAATTTGAAAACCCGTCCACATGAGACAAGGCTACCCAGTTCGAATTTCAAATTAACAATAAAAGATCTTTTTTGAGATGTGATGATTGCATTGATAAGAACTTCAAAATAAGTTGTGCAGTGGTCACACAAATCTATCCATGCTAGTAGTCATTTCATACATGATATTAGTTAATATTCAGGTAAGCAACTGCCTATGGTGCTATACCAAGACAAAGATCCTCCTTCCCACCAAATTCTGAGAAGGCATGCACACAATATAGATCTACATACAACCATACTTCATGGAACCAATATAAAATTTCAAATGTCAACGTTCTGAATAGAGAAGACAAAAGATGAGGTCTTAATTTGGGCTTTTGGGGTTCTCCAAGACTCATAACTCCAGAGTTTAAAATACATAAAATATTAAAAACTGACTAGGTCCTGACAGAAACTTCACTGGGACCACAAATGTGTGTGCAATCCAGGCTAATGTGTGTAACGGTGACATGAAATTTGTAATGTCCTCTTCTCGCCAGTAATATCCAGGCGTAACCATTAGCCTATTCTGGAGGCCCGTAGGCTAATTGGAGGCAAAAATTAGGGTTTCCAACTATGTGGTGATCTCTTTTGAGTTTCAAGGATTGGTTTGTCAATGTATGGCAGTTTGATCGCTGGATTCCTTCTAGGCTTTCAGAGAGTTTCAGGGTGGTATGTTCTACATTGGCAACTAAGGACGTTCCTAAGCTTACTATTTTTAGTAAGCGCTATTTTTGGCAGCATGGGTTATGGCAGGGTTCAACATGGAGTCTTCCTTGACAGTTTATAGCTGGAATGGACAAAGACATTATAATACGAATATTTTATTATTTTATTCACAAAAAAGCAATCTAGGCATAATTGAATATTATAAAGTTATAAAGTTAAGTTGTACCCCTATGCCTAGGAGTCACAACTTAAAGTTGTTTTAAAAAGAGGGCCATGTGAATATTTAATAAATAATAAAACGAATTAATTGTGCAAAAAGGAGGAACACTTAGAGGGAAAAAAAACAAAGAAAATGGAAATAAAGGGAAAAAGGATAGAAATAAAGAAAAGGATGGAAACAAGGGAAAAAAAGATAGAAAGTGATTAAAAGGATGGAAATAAAAGTTTTCTTTCCAATTTCTCAAAAAAGCAAGGTTTCCCTCTCATTTGAGCACCCAAGTTGAGGAAGTTTCTAAATGTTTCCAAGGAGAAAAGAATAAAAGGGTGCAAAGTCTCCTCATTTGGGTGTATTGACTATTTGCTGATATTGTATGTTGTTGGCTTGTCCATTGATCCCAGGGCTTTGAGGACGAAAACCCTCATAGTTAACATTGATTTCAGATTTGAGAGATAATCCCTAGCTAATCATTCAGGAGCAGCTTCACACAGAGGTTGCATAAGTGCATATTGGAGGATTTCAATAAGATTTCAGAGTGTTTGCATCATTTCGACATTGCTGGTTTTGACAAGCTGAAACAAAGTTTTGCTCATGGAGAGAATTTGAAGACCAAGATCATTCTAGGTATTTGACCCATTTGTTTCTCATCCCTAGGCAACCATTTGCCTATATTTTCAGAGCATTTGACGGAGTCTTTAATTTTTTAGAGCAATCGCCCTCCCTAGATGGTACAGCCATGCTGGTGGCTGCATTCAAGTTCGTGCATAAATAATTTCTGCCATTTTGTCAGAGTTTCTTCATTGTGATTTGGGTGCCCAGGCTAGAAGGTTCATTTGTGACTGATTTGGCATCATTCGGAGGTCTGGAGAGAATTTGGTGAGCATTTTGGTGGTTTCTAGCACTCATTCTAACAGGCTGGAATTTATATCAGATTGCTGCTATTTACATATTTTCAGTATTTACACCGCCTTTTTGTATAGAGACTCATTGGTAGACATAAAATAATAAAGATCTTGTTCCAGCATATGTTCATTCGTGGTTTGTGTTGAATTTCATGTTTATATCTGTTTGTTGCCGCTGCATTCATAAGTTAAAAAAATAAATAAAAAATAAGTGGGACATTATAGTGGTATCAAAGCCACTGATCTTGCCAACCTTTGGGTATTGGTCAGTTGTTCATGTATCAGAGTGGCAGAGAAAAAAGATACCTTGAAAGACAAAGGAAAAGAGGAGAGGAACCTTGGGAACGTGGGCATTCAGATATAGAGGGACAACAACTAGATCATTCAAAAAGTATGGGTGACATGAGAAATAACAGTCTTGAATGTGAAATGGATCGCAAGGCCCTTGAGGATCGAGCTATCATCAGAGGTCTTGCAACAGGGCAACAGGACGTTGCCACTGCCCTTAGACAGCTCACAAATATGTTACAGAACATGAGTACAGGAGCCAGAGCCAATCATGCAGAGGCCACAAACAACAATAATAGAGCAGAGGGATCTAACATTGTTGGAGGTTCCGGAAGTAGTGCCAATCGGCCCATGAGGCCTAACTTCTTGCCACTAGAAGAAGAAGTTGAACCTAATCAACGCGAAGTCATTATGCCAAACAATGTTATGGTACTGCATCAAGAATATGCTCTTTGTCCAGCACATGTTAAGGCGGACCTCACATTTAATCAATATGTGAGCCAGTGTAGGGAAGAGAGGACATCAAAAAATAATAATAATCATGGTCCAAAGCTGCAGAATAAGGATTTCAAACAAGCCTTGAGCAAGCTTCGTATTACTCCTTTTGATGGAAGTGGGAAGATCAGCGCTCGGGAATGGATACACAAACTGGATACTTATCTTACACTTAAGCCTATGCAGGAGGGAGATGCCATGCACTTTGCAACCATGCACCTTGAAGGTATAGCTTATAAATGGCGGCACTATGGCTTGAGATCACTGAACCATGGGCAGATTTGTTCCTATGAGGAATTTTGTGAGAAATTAATTGCAAGATTTGATAGAAAGGACGAAGAAGTTTACTATAGGGAGCTGGCCCAGCTCAAGCAATTTGGAAGAGTGGAAATGTATGTTGATGATTTTCAACAACTTGCTATTATGGTACTGGACATGTCAGAAAAAAGGGTAGTACTGTTGTTTGTAGAAGGATTACATGACAAATTGCGAGGATTGGTCAGAGTGCTCAAACCACAAACACTGCAAGATGCTATTCAATTAGCACTGGACCTCGAGCCTTCTCATACTTCTTCATATCAGCCAATGAAGAAGAATTTCAAGGATTTTACGGGAAATCAGAAAACTTTCAGCAGGCCAAAATTTACATCAGCACCTCCTAAAATGGATGAAGATTTAAGACATGAGTTAAGGAGGAAAAATCTTTGCTTCACATGAGTCATTTGGAAAGGGTAAAGCACAGCATATGGAGGCACTTTCAGAAGAAGAAAATGAACCTGATTTCTATGAGCCACAATCAGATTTAGAAGAAAGAAGAAGAAGAAGAAGAAGCCCCAGTAGGAGAGGAAGGACAGGAGAAAGAGGAGCCTCTAGCTCAACTCTCTAGTTTCCAAAAGACTGAATCATTTAGAGTGCGTGGAGTACTGGGAGGACAGCGAATGGTTGCTCTCATTGACATAGGAGCAACTCATAACTTTATTGATGAAGGCCTAGTTGCTAAGAGAGGCCTTAAGGTAGAGGAGTTCGATGGATTTAAAGTAATGGTGGCTGACGGATTTACCATTTTATGCACGAGGAAAATCCCTAACTTGTACATTCAGTTTGGGAACTACGAAGTCAAGGATGACTTCTATGTAGTTAGTATTGGTGATACGGATGCCGTGCTTGGTATCCAATGGCTGCGATCTCTTGGTGAAATCAGTCTTAATCTACAAACCATGGAGCTGAAATTTATGTCAGATGGTAAAAGGATTATATTGAGAGGGATGTCAAATGGTGGCCCTCGAGTGGTTTCTTTAAAAAGAATGGAAAGGCTGATCAAACAGGACCAAGTTGAATGGGCAGCAAAATGTATGGTTCTACCATCAAACCCAGTGGAGGACAAAAGACATTACCCTCCAAAGATTCAAGATTTGCTAACCAAGAGGAGCAAAGTTTTCAGTAGCATGCCTCCTGGGAGACTCCTGAGAGAGGAACTGAGCATATCATAGAGTTAGAAGATGGTACCAAACTGGTCATTACCACTCCTTACAGGTATGCAAAGAAGCAAAAGGATGAAATTGAAAAGGCCATCAAGGAACTCTTGGATATGGGCTTCATACGTCCAACTAAAAGCCCTTTTGCTTCAGCCATTGTCCTAGTGAAGAAAAAAGATAGCACTATACGTATGTGCATTGATTATCGTGCCCTCAATCAAAAGACAATTAAGAATCGGTATGCCACTCCCAAGATCGATGAGCTCGTTGATGAGCTACATGGTGCCATGTACTTTTCCAAGATAGATTTGAGATCGGGTTACCACCAAATCACAATGAGGGAGAAGAATATTGAAAAGACAGCCTTCAGATGTCACTTCAAGCATTTTGAGTTTCTAGTCATGTCATTTGGCTTGACTAATGCACCTGCTACTTTCCAATCCTGTATGAACAGGATCTACCAGAAGCAATTAAAAAAATTTGTGTTGATTTTCTTTGACGACATTCTTCTATACAACAAATCATGGGAAGAGCATCTTAAGCATTTAGATGAGGTGCTTGGTATCTTGGAATCAGAAGGTTTGTATAGGAATCAAAATGTGAATTTGGAATGCAGGAGTTGTACCTTGGGCATGTGATCAGCTCTAAGGGTGTTAGCGTTGATCCTGAAAAGATCAAGGCTATTCTGGATTGGCCACCTCCAAAGAACCTGACACAGCTGAAAGGGTTCTTGGGTCTATGCGGATTTTACAGGAGGTTTGTCAAGGGGTATTCACAGATGGCTGCCCCTCTTACAAACCTTACTAAAAAGGGAGCATTTGCATGGTCAGAAAGAACACAAGGGGTTTTTGACAAGTTCAAGGAACTTGTTAGTTCATGTCTAGTGTTGGTTATGCCTGATTTTTCTAAACCCTTTGAGTTACAATGTGATGCTTCAGGAGAGGGAGTTGGGGCTGTCCTTATGCAGGACAAACATCCGATTGCTTTTGAAAGCAGGAAGCTAAGAGGAGCTGAAAGAACTTATTCTATTTATGACAAAGAAATGCTCGCAATTATGCATGCATTAGCCAAGTTTAGGCAATACTTGGTGGGCAGCAAATTTGTGGTCAAGACTGATCACAACAATCTCAAACATTTCATGCACCAGAAGGATTTAAATGAGAGACAACAGAAATGGGTGAGCAAGCTCCAAGTGTATGACTTTGACATTGAATATGTCAAAGGCAAAAACAACATAGTGGCTGATGCATTGTCTAGAAGACCACATTTGAGAACTATCGTGGAGCTAGCAGCTGATTGGAAGGAGCTAATACTTGCTGATTATGCTAAAAATCAGTTTGCAACCAGTATTATAGAAGGTACTATGCATGATGAAAGATATCAGCTAGTTGATGGATTGATTCAGTATAAGGGTAGGATCTTTCTAGTACCTGAATCACAGCTGAAAAAGATCTTATAGACATTCCATGACATTCCTTTGGCTGGTCATCAGGGGTACTTCAAGACTTACAAGCAGGTTCGTGAAAGGTTTTCTTGGAAAGGATTGAAAAATGAAGTACTACGTTATATAAGGGAATGTCCAGTTTGCCAGGGGAATAAGGATGAGCATACTTTTCCGGCTGGTTTATTGCAGCCTTTGCCCATTCCTAATCAGAAATGGGAAAGTGTATCCATGGACTTCATCACCGGGTTACCCACAGTGCAGGGTAAGAACTATATCTATGTTGTAGTTGATCGGTTAACTAAGTTTGCTCACTTCTTTGCCATTGAGAGTTCATTTACAGCAGCCCAAGTTGCAGATTTGTTCTTCAGGGAGGTTTTCCGGTTACATGGGTTGCCAAAAAATATTGTTAGTGACAGGGACAGCAAGTTCCTGAGCACTTTCTAGCAAGAAATTTTCAGACTGAGTGGTACCGTGCTTACTCCAAGCACTAGTTACCATCCTCAAACGGATGGTCAAACCGAGATTGTCAACAAATGGCTAGAAGGTTATCTTCGAAATTATGTTTCGGGGCAGCAAAAGGCGTGGGTGAAATGGCTATATTTGGGAGAGTATTGTTATAACTCTTCCTATCACATGTCAATTAGGACGTCCCCATTTTTGGCCTTGTATGGATACAAGGCTCCTAGCTTTGCAGATTTGTTGTTTGGCAATAGTAGAGCCCCTCAAGCGCGAGATATGCTGCAGCAGAGCCAGGACATCTTGAGAGCGCTCAAGGACAATCTCCATCATGCGCAAAATCAGCAGAAAATGTATGCTGATCAGCAGCGTAGTAAGCGCACCTTTGAGTTTAATGAAATAGTTTATCTGAGACTCCAGCCCTATAGACAATCTTCTCTCAAAAAGAGTGGAGCGGAAAAACTCAAGCCACGTTTCTATGGACCCTACAGGATCATCAGGAGAATTGGGGAAGTGGCCTACGAGTTGGAGTTACCAGCAGACAGTAAGGTGCATAACATCTTCCATGTATCTCGCCTTAAGAAGGCACTTGGTCACAATGTGGTGGCTACACCAGTTTTACCTCCATTGGATGAGGAGGGACAGTTGGTTTTGATTCCAGAAGTAATACTTGATATCAGGGAGCATTCGTTGAGAAGGAAGACCGTCACAGAATACCTGGTTAAATGGAAGGACTTACCGCTTGAAGATGCCACTTGGGAAAGTGATCAGATTTTTTAGCATCCTAATTTGTGATTGCTTGAGGACAAGCAATCTTGGGGAGGGCGGACTGTAATGTCCCCTTCTCGCTAGTAATATCCAGGGGTAACCATTATCCTATTCTGGAGGCCCGTAGTCTAATTGGAGGCAAAAATTAGGGTTTCCAACTATGTGGTGATCTCTTTTGAGTTTCAGGGATTGGTTTGTCAATGTATGGCAGTTTGATCGCTGGATTCCTTCTGGGTTTTCAGAGAGCTTCAGGTGGTATGTTCTACATTGGCAACTAAGGACTTTCCTAAGATTACTATTTTTAGTAAGCACTATTTCTGGCAGCATGGGTTATGGCAAGGTTCAACATGGAGTCTTCCTTGACAGTTTATAGCTGGAATGGACAAAGACATTATAATACGAATATTTTATTATTTTATTCACAAAAAGGCAATCTAGGCATAATTGAATATTATAAAGTTATAAAGTTAAGTTGTACCCCTATGCCTAGGAGTCACAACTTAAAGTTGTTTTAAAAAGAGGGCCATGTGAATATTTAATAAATAATAAAATGAATTAATTGTGCAAAAAGGAGGAATGCCTAGAGGGAAAAAAACAAAGAAAATGGAAATAAAGGGAAAAAGGATAGAAATAAAAAAGAGGATGGAAATAAGGGAAGAAAAGATAGAAAGTGATTAAAAGGATGGAAATAAAAGTTTTCTTTCCAATTTCTCAAAAAAGAAAGGTTTCTCTCTCATTTGAGCACCCAAGTTGAGGAAGTTTCTAAATGTTTCCAAGGAGAAAAGAATAAAAGGGTGCAAAGTCTCCTCATTTGGGTATGTTGAATATTTGCTGGTATTGTATGTTGTTGGCTTGTCCATTGATCCCAAGGCTTTGAGGACGAAAACCCTCATAGTTAACATCGGTTTCGGATTTGAGAGATAATCCCTCGCTGATCATTCAGGAGCAGCTTCACACAGAGGTTGCATAAGTGCATATTGGAGGATTTCAGTAAAATTTCAGAGTGTTTGCATCATTTCGGCATTGCTAGTTTTGACAAGCTGAAACGAAGTTTTGCTCGTGGAGAGAATTTGAAGACCAAGATCATTCTGGGTATTTGACCCATTTGTTTCTCATCCCTAGGCAACCATTTGCCTACATTTTCAAAGCATTTGACGGGGTCTTTTATTTTTTAGAGCAATCGCCCTCCCTAGATGGTACGGCCATGCTGGTGGCTGCATTCAAGTTCGTGCATAAATAATTTCTGCCATTTTGTCAGAGTTTCTTCATTGTGATTTGGGCGTCCAGGCTAGGAGGTTCATTTGTGACTGATTTGGCGTCATTCGAAGGTCTGGAGAGAATTTGGTGAGCATTTTGTTGGTTTCTAGCACTCATTCTGACAAGCTGGAATTTATATCAGATTGCTGCTATTTACATATTTTCAGTATTTACACTGCCTTTTTGTATAGAGACTCATTGGTAGACATAAGATAATAAAGATCTTGTTCCAGCATATGTTCATTCGTGGTTTGTGTTGAATTTCATGTTTATATGTGTTCGTTGCCGCTGCATTCATAAGTTAAAAAAAAAATTTAAAAAAAAGTGGGACATTACAAAATTCACCTAAGAACCACAAATGAGGACCAAAAGTACATACCTTGTAATTCAATACTAAAGATGACAAAAAAGAGAAAAAAAAATATCATAATCCATAACCTAAGCTTAGTTTAATGTCTAACAAACTAAAGACTCTCCAAGGTACCTTTAACCCAAAAAAATCATTGCCTGAAGTAAAACATGCAGAATGACAAAAGCAACAACAAAACAATAGATCAAACAAAAGAAAGAAAGCATAAATGAAATCAAAAGCAAATGCCAGATCAGAAAAGAAAAGATACTAAGATAGACTATCATTTCCAAACAAATGCACAAATGTTTTTCATTCAATGCGAAAAAGGTGTGTACCTTTCAAGAAAAATGCAACTATAAAGGAAAGGTTAGAGTGTAATTACTTACATATGGCTTCCAAATACTACATATCTGCAAGGAACATATTATGAACAAGAATAGGAAAATAGTGGTAAGGAAGAATATCTTTACTATGTGCATTTCAATAAATATCAAATCTTTCCATAGCAACTGAGGTAAACTTTCTTAAATACCATTAGCAAGTAGGAGGTCTTTCAATTTGTGAAAAACAAAGACAAGGGGGTTGAGAGGAGAACTAATGTAGGGTAAAACCTCTCTACAGCATATAATTAAAACACCTTCTTAGCAATAAAATGAAATCATTGGCATGCAAAAAGATGGATCATTTAAGCGGCTTCTCCTATGATGACTTGCCATCTGCCTCATAAATATAAATCATTAGAGATGGACATTAACATGCTGGTCTGCTGGGTGGCAAGGAATAAGACTATCCTGACTTTACCATAGCATGTTTTTCTTCACATACAAGATCCCTTTCCAGTTGACCCATTTTCATATTTTGCTATCAGTTATCACTGATCAATGTAGAAAAAGGATATAATAAACGTCACACAGTCATCATGATAAAGTACCAGTTGAAACAGTGATATTATTAGAAATTGGTGTCCTTGTGGTTGAAGCAGGTGTCCTTGTGGTTGAAGCAGGCTCACAAGATTTATGGGCTTATTAGCGTGTCCACTTCCATACTTGTTGGTCAATTCATTACTTCTAGCATTTACCTAATATTCCCAGATGCCTAGAAAACACAATCATGCAAGTGATGTTATTGGCTATAGTGCTGTATAGAACCCAAAGATTCTTTGCAGACATCAGTTCAGAATAATAGTACCTATTTTAATTGACTATTTGTTTAGGTACCATCAACAAGGGAAATTGTTTGTCTGTGACCTAAGTTGAATCCATTGTCTTCACGGCATCGAAAGATTCATGGACTTGTTGATTCATTCAATGCTGAACGTGTCACTTTGTGATTAAGGTGCTACATTTTGCTCCTAATAATGATTTCTATTTAACCTTTAAATATTTAAACACTCAGTTATTACTGATGAAACAGATTGAATGTAACCTTTATGGACTGTATAAAAAATGTGCCAAGGAAACTAATTAAGTTCAAATATAAATGGTGGAACATTTTAGTTTCAAGAATAATATCTGGTACTTTTCAAAATTTGGAACAGAAGCCTTCGGGAATAAACAAAAGGTAGTAACAGGTACTGATATTCACAAATTGCCTGTGTATCCGCTATTATGATGTGCGAAGACCATATATGGACAATCAAAAAGATAAATATGCCTACATGTATGCAACTTTTCTTCAGCATGTGTGTTTGTTTGTGGACACAAGTATAGACGTCTCTGTACACATGTCAGTACAAACTAAATAAGATAGAAAACTACAAGTAATGCAGCTCAGATGAAGACATTTCCTGATGTGTACAATAGATGGAGCCAAAGCCAGCATAAAAACATTTCCTTGTAAGAAAGAATCGAAAACAGATGTCACACATATTCTTTTACAAAAGCTGCCTTATTACCCAAAACCCACATAAAGCAGATGCATTGCATGGTATTGTACACCAATTAAAAAATAACTGCTTCAGGATCAATTGAGCTATTTAAACAAGCTATATTCATTCAGACAGTAAACAACCCTACCCACATCCAGTAACCTTTGGCCTGACTGAATATGACCTGGAATGCTGGTTAGGTCATTGAAGTAAATCAGGATGAGAAATCCAAGCAGCCCACATTTTCCGTGGATGGAATTACCTGGTCCAAAGCAAACTCAATTTTCTCTGGAATTGCTACAACAGTAAAGCATTCATGCAATTTTCTTTTCCATACAAAAACTCTACTAAACAAGAACTTAGCTCACCTTCCATCCACACTTTATGGACATCATTATTCCAATTGCCATTATGCATCAGAGATTGTAGAAAGTGAGAAACATTTAAAATGATCACAATCTAGAATAATAAGTAAGATATAGGTAAGATTACACTTAAAAGTTTCCTTTCTACAGATCTCTACAGAAACTTCCTCTGATGAAGATAATGCCTTTACTTTGCAAACAGGGTATAAATAATGCAATTCACCTATTACTAAATATTATTTGTATGATCGTGCCTCAAACCCAATACAAACAAGGATAATGAATGTGCAAAATTTTATTTCTAACAAACTAATGTCAAGATTATATCTCTAGCAGAGAATATTTTTAAAAGGGGGACTACTTTAAGTACCTCTACATAATATCCAGTGCCCACATCAATCAGGACTTTGTCTGCATTATCTAGAGTTCCCGGAACGTACAGTGATGCTGTCAGAGGCACTAACATCTGTTTCCCTGCAATGACAAAAGATTTAATTTATCAAAAGAACTCTATTTATACAAAATTTAAATACAATATACAATTTCAGTAGAACTGAGGCCTATGTTGAATGTAAGTAAGGCCACTTACAACACCACCCAGTTTCAATCTCATGGACAATTTGCTATCCAAAACAGAATATGAACCTTGCTTATATATTAGAATAGGATGAATTTTGGTAGCTATATAGTTGCTACTTCCCCACACTAACAGGATCCAAGTAACACAGGCCTGCAGAAAGGATGCAAGGTGGACTGACACTCCTACCTAGTCCAGGATGGGGAAAGCTGAACTTTGACAGGGCAGCGAAGCTAACCTGGGTGTGGCTGTTGCAGATGGCATCTTCTGAGGTAACAAAGGATCCTTCCTCTTTACCTATTATATTGGCCTTCCTAGAGCCTCCAACAATGAAGCCAAGGCTTTGGTGTTAGTGTTGAGACTCTACTGTGCCTCACAAAAGATAGACCCATTTTTGTAGAAGACAACTCCCAGATTATCAAGTGATGCAGTCCAGACACATATCTTGTTTGGCAGCTTTGAAGTATCCTGAATGAAGTCTTCTCCTTGGTGAATCAATTCATAGTTGGTTAAGGCAATCATGAAGGTAATAAGACAGCAGATTTCCTTGCCAAGTTCAATGCTTATCTTCTCCTAGAATGGAAATCAAGCTCAAATTTTCTAACAAAATAGAGTGAGGCAGATTGGGAAGATCCTAGAGATCGATACTCTTCCCCTCCCCTGCCCACCTCCACCATGTCCTACATAATGTTTAATCAATGTCCCATTTTCTGATAGGATGGGGCTTATCAATCTTCATACCCAAGTCACTAGATTTATTCATGCTGGCTGGATGAATTATAAGCTTAAGGTCTTGTCGAAGGACATTTTCATGTGTGAGGTGGCTAACAATGCTTCCAATTTAAGGTCACCCTGCTGCCTTAGTTTCTAATTATCTGCCACTCCCTTCATAGAACAATGTCAAATGCCGTAATGGATGCCTCTCCCATTAGTGGCTGATCCATAAACAGGGTGGATATTTCACTCCTTGAATTATCAACACAAATATTATCATTCCAAACACCAAAATGACTGATATAGCTGCTGATTTCTATGCAAAATTAGCATAAAGCAGTCCTAAAACAATATTTGTTAAGTGCATTCACTTGAACAAAGATGAGAGAGAGAGAGAGAGAGAGAGAGAGAGAGAGAGCATGAAAATGTAGCACAACAAAGCTTTTGACGTGGAGTAATCTAATGTGGTGAAACCTCCAAAAGATCAAGGGATCTCCTCCTCAAGCCACTATTATGATATTTACAGCCCTCTAACGGCCTTCACGGACTCTTCAAACATGCAAATGGATATTTAAACACCTACTCAGCAATGCCAAGTCTCTCTAACCTCCCTAATTTCACTCTAACATACACAAGACTACTTGACTAATGCACAATTGCAGAATTATAGAGCTTTGTGTTTTTGTCAGTTTTGTGAGAGGTTTGATTGTGGCTTACTTTCTCCTCTTCGCCTACTGTCATTTGTGATGAGTGCAGCTGCAGTTGAACTCGCATGAAGAATTCAACCTCAGTCAAACCATCACTGATGCTCTTATTTTATCATCAATGAAGCCCCATAGGTGTTCTGATCACCCAAGTAACTTTTGTTCATGTTTCCCACCTTTCTAGTTTCTCTATTACTCTATCTGATTTTGCCTTCTCTTTCTTAGTGCTAGAAAGCCTTCAAGAATTAGTCATAGTGGCTAAGTTAGCCAGCCTACCACTGTACCCTGGGGACACATCCCCCCCGTTTTTCTGTCATTTCAGAAAGTAGAAACACCTCAAGGACATGGAGACGGGGGCAGAAAGTCCACCCGCCCAATTTTATTTTTTTTAAACGGGGATGTCCCAGAGACACCCCCTTTGCAAGGAGAATGTCCTCCTATTTGGGGGCACCCAGCCATCCCCCACAGCCAAAAAAAAGCCACAGTTAAAGATAATAAAAACACTGACTTTTTTGAAATAATAAAAAACCCTAAGTGTCTTCTAGGCCCAACAAGTCCGCTCAGCACATAATGTTTTTGTTCTTTTTCCATTTTGCTGATTCCATTTGAATTTCATCCTTTCAAGTTTCAACTTCAGAGACAGGTGACATCAGTCTACAACTCTACAGAAGGGTTAGCAAGTGCAACTCAGCAGTTAGCACAGTCTACAGCAGAAGAGGAAAATCAAAAGCCAAAGGTTACACTTACAGGTATGCAAAACAAGAAATCATTTTCATACTTTCAGTCAAAAATATATCCATTTGTGCATAAAATGATAATATTAAAACTTCTATCCATTAAAAATATGTTTATACTTTATTTGTAATCTATGAAAATAATATGCAGAGCATACCATGATTCTGAATGCAAAGAGCTACTATTAGATGGATATCAATATGAATTTGAAATATGAACATACTGTGTTTATGTTTGTAAAAATGCTAAAAGCATAACACTTTTCAAATGACAAATAAAATTTGGAAGGTTGGTCATTTTTATTACAGAAACCGGAATGGTAAAAAATAATTGAATGATAAATTAATGAGAGCAAAGCTCTATATATACAGATTACAAGAAGATGTTTCTAAATACAGGAGTTTCTAAAAAGACAAAAGCTAACTAAAAGCAGTTTAGAAACTATATTACATCATTTACCATTAAATAGAAATTATCTAATTTTAGTTTAATACCCTCCCTTAATGGTCAATCTGTCAACTACACCAAGATGTCCCCTAAATTTGACAAACTTATCCAGCTGAGGGACTTGGTGAGAATATCTGCAGTCTGGTCCTCAATTGGAACATACTGCAACACCACCGATCCGTCTTCAACAAGTTGGCGGATGAAATGACAATGAAGATCAACATGTTTTGTCCTTTCATAGAAGACTGGATTTTTGCCCAATTTCAGCACCCCTTGATTGTCACAATACAAGGGTGAAGGCACTGCTTGAGACATTTGCGTGTCCAAGAGCATCCTACGGAGCTAAACTGCCTCACATGCTGCTTTAACAGCTCCTCGATATTCAGCTTCAGTCGAGGAGAGAGACACTGCCTGGTGCTTCTTGCTGGTCCATGTGACTACCACTTGTGCCCAAACTGAAAACATACCCAGAAGTAGACTTCCTGTCATCCACAGAGCCTGCCCAGTCTGAGTCTGTAAAACCGATCAGCTGAGGATTTTTGCACCTTCCATATAGAATGCCAAATTCGGAAATGCCTTTCACATAGCATAGCACCCGCTTCGCTGCAACCCAATGTTCAAATGTAGGGGCTTGCATGAAGCGAGAGATGTAGCTCACTGCAAAACTAAGATTAAGTCGAGCGGCAGTGAGATAGATGACACTATCCACTAGTTGCCTGAATGCGGATTCATTCTCCATAGGGGAGTCTAAATTGGCTGAAAGTTTCAGCCCTTTCTCCATAGGTGTGGATGCAGGTTTGCAATCTGTCATCCGGAACTTATCCAGCAAACTTCTAGCATACTTGGACTGAGAGATGAAAATGCTATCAGTTGTCTGCCAAACCTCAACACCTAGGCAATAATGTATAAGTCCTAAATCTATCATGTCAAATGTTTGACTTCGATTATGTTTGATGTTCTCAATGACCTGCTCCGAGCTGCTAGTAATAATTAGATCATCAACATAGACAATGATGTAAAGACTATCATCAGCATATTGTTTGACATACAGATTGGAATCAGAAGGACTCCACTGAAAACCATGATCCACGAGGTACTTATCAATCTTGATGTACCATTCCCTTGGAGCCTGTTTTAGGCCATAGAGAGTTTTCCCCAGTTTGCACACTTGGTGTTCTTTACCAGCAACCTTGAAGCCAGGAGGTTGTGTCATGTAAACTTCTTCCTACAAATCTCCATTGAGGAAGGCACTTTTGACATCTATTTGATGGACTTTCCAGCCAAACTGGGCTGCCATAGCGAGGACAAGCCGAATGGTACTCATCTTGGTTGTGGGAGCAAACGTCTCCTCATAGTCAATGACCTCTTTTTGTGAGAATCCTTTGGCTACCAACTGAGCCTTATACTTATCGAGGGTTCCGTCAACCTTGTACTTAACTTTGTACACCCATTCGCTGCCAATGGGCTTCTTCCCAGGTGGAAGATCAGAGAGCACCCGAGTGTTGTTCTTCAGAAGGCTATGATGCTCAACTTCGATAACCTGTTCCCACTCAGGTATGCTTTTAGCCTCCGAATATGTCTGAGGCTCTGAGATACTGTGAAGGTTGGCCATAAGAGCAAAATTGACAGTATTCTGCTACTTGCTTTTCTTCCGAGCAGATCTACCCTCGATGAGTTCACTATCATGAAGATCACCAATTGTTTTGGCCCGCCATTTAGGCCGGAGAGTAGATGTACCAACATCTAAAACAGGGGCAACATGTAATGTCCCCATTTTCGGACTCTATTGCAGCACAATCGGAGCTGACTTTCGAGGTTGGTGACAGCCTAATCAGAGGTATATTTCGATGTCACCAGGGTTTTCGGGTGATCCACTGGAGCTAGTTGACACTTTCCGGAGAGATTTCAGACTTGTCCGTACTTACTATTTATAGTAAGTGCTTGCATGTCGTTGATCTTTCTGGGTTTGTTCCCTTTGGTTCTCGGAGAACACTGCTATTTTTAGCAAGTGTCAGTTTGGCACTGTTTGGGTGACTTGGCAGTTAGCTGTTGGCTCTCCTAGATGTTGCACTGAGCTCAGAGTTATTAGATGGTTTGTGGATCCAGTTGGCACCCTCTATGAGGCTCAATTTGCTTATGGCCATTACTTACTATTTTTAGTAATGTTGGGTTTGGTGTCAGATCAAGATTTTCAAAGTGGGATTGTGTTCGTCTCGACGAGACATTTCCGGCGAGCTATTGATCTTGGCATTCCGACATTGTCTTGATGGATATTTTAATGCCCGAAGTTATATTTTATTATTTCACGGCATATTATATGGTTTAACGGCAAAAGTGACTTTATAATGAAAAAACAAATATTGGAGTCACTTAAGTGTGGGACGCCCATCCCTAAGGCATTAAAAGTAATTTAAAATGAAATATTTTTCCCAAAATTCCCAACGCCCTCTTGGGAGTTTATAAAACACTGTAAAGGAAGTCATTTGCACATGCTTGGATTATTATTTCTTCTCTCTTTTGAGATTTTCCCTTCAAGGGTTTCTGGAGCTTGGCTCTAGGGTTTGGTATTGTCTTGCTGAGACAAAAACCTCTGCAAGATTGATTTGATCTTGGCTTCTGGGGACGAAAACCTCCATTAGCAAATACTAGTGAGGCAAATACATCCAATGTTTGCAGTTGTGCATTGATGGAGGACATTTTGATGTAGTTTGAGCTTGAAAGTACATATTTCTCAGAGCTTTATTATTGCAGCTGTTGGCACTCACCGAGGGCAGATTTACGTCCACTGAACGGTGGTTGAATGCTGTTATAGCTTCCTTGGTGCAGGCCGTACATCTAGAGGCTGGTCATACCAGTGCTGAAGCTGGTCGTAGTTCTTTGTGGATACAATAGGTGTTCGTTGTGGGGTTTTTTTAATGCTGGTTTCAATTTGTATGAGGTCGCCTATCTCCTGCCATTTGTTTCAGACTATTGCAGAGTTATATGATGGAGCTATTATTATTTCTTGGTCGCTGATATAGTTTCCAGTTAAGGCCGTACTGCTGCAGCAAATCGTGGGCTTCCAGAGGGAGTTCAAACTCATATCAGGGGAGCTATTTGGTCTTAGGAAAGGTGCCTAGGGTCTAAGAGTTCATTGTCTATGCTTATAGTGCTAATCATCCATTGTATTGAAGTTTGGAGCACATTTCTGTATGCTATGTCACTGGTCTGGCTATGGCCCCAACGTGAAGTGAAACTGGACATGGGTATGTTCTCATAATTCATGTCTTGGCTCATTGCTATCTGGGTCATTTTGTTCGTTTATGCAAAATCATTGTACTTTTTTTGGGTTTTCAATAATATGCTATCTATTGTATGCACTGGCAACACACATCTACATGAAAACTAAAACCCCTTCTGCATCTTCTCTCTAGTCTGAAAGATCACACAAAAATTAATAAAATAACACTTAAAAGATTCTTAAAAAGAGCCAACAAGTGCGGGACATTACACAACAGCATCACCTGGTGTGGCTAGAACAAGATCAGGGGGATCCAAAATAGCCGAAGGAGGGACGGGTGGTGGAACAACAGGCTGAGTTAATTGGACAACTGCAGAATCCCTCCCATCAGGTGGAGCTAGGGGAAGGCAAACATCCACATCTGAAGCCTGCAAAGGCTGATCCTAAGGGATAACAGGAGTAGACAGAAGAAATGGCCCAGTAGTTTCATCAACCACGACATCACGACTGAATATGAGACAATCTGTGTCTACATCAATCAGCATGTATGCTTTATGATTTTCACTGTAACCAGTGAATATGAGTTTCTGACTTTTGGAGTCCAGCTTGGTGCGTTTAGCATCTAGAATCCAAACGTGAGCAGTAGAGCCAAAAACTTTCAGATGGTTGACTCGAGGCTTACGTCGAGACCAGGGTTCTTCAGGAGTCATTGTAATAATCAACCCCCAATTTTTTTTAAAATTATGGAATGATTTGGCAATGTTAGCATCAATTATATAAAACCAACTAAAGACCTCACACTTTCTGATCACCCAGATCCCAAAATGGGCAAGGTGAGAGCATACGGTGCTTTGGCTTATAAATCAATGCTTGCAAATGAAACTAAGTATAATCATCTGCTAAAGAGCAGGCATCTGCTTTTCAGCAGGCATCCACTTATGGAGTGGGAATTCACCACTTATTCAGTGGGTGTAAATACAATAAAGATATATAATGTCATCCACTTATTCAGTGGGAATACTCCACTTCTTCAGTGGGTGAGAACAATAAAGAAAGGTTTATTTCTCCACAATGGCGGTTGAACCATCCAGGGAATTATTATGTGAGATACAAGAAAGGAATGATTACAATGTTATCAGCTGATTACTACAACCAGAAGATAGATATTTAGAGTATAATAACATTGCCCAAGTGACTGCATCACACATTAACCCTGCATCACAAGAGATGCTGTTATGCCTAATTTCTCAAGTGCCAAATAATGATGGACAATGCAAGTTACTGCTGCACATCCAAAACTCTGCTTTTTTTTTCAGGTTATCCAGTACTGTATAGCTGCCACTGATCAAACTTCAACTCACAAAATGAACAATAGATGCAGCTCCATTTCAACTTTAAACCATAATAGAACAATTCCAGATATAACCCATGCAATGAGAAATAAGGTAAGTCTGATGTGAATTTGTAATCTAATGCCAAAATTCCACATGCAGAGATGTACGACCTGGAAGTGTAAATCAACACAGCACTATGAAAAAACTGCTCACAAACATCACACATCAGGTTTCAGCGGATTGCTCTTGTATAACAAACAGCTCTAAATGAACCAACTACCCCAAAGATCACCAACAATTGATATGAACTCAGTCTCACAACTATCCAGCGCCAGACCCAGTACAGTACGGATTATATACAAAATACTAAATCTGCTCAAGGTCAGCAGATAAAGATGCTCTAAGGCAGCGCCACAATAAGATTAACAAATTACAAATAACTTTGAAAGCAAAGAAGACAGCAGATGATTATTGTCTCAATCACCTTCCAATTGTCTGGTACGGTCCAAAGATGGTACGATCATCACATACAAACTGAAATCTGCACCAAACTTATTGAAAACTGACTTCTAAATGGCGTTTAGTCCTGACCAACATCTTTCAATGATCACAGACCATTTAAATTCCCCATATTATTTTAAAACTCCAATCACCATTTTTGACTTGTACGGCTATGGAGGTACATATTACATCACAGCAATCTCAAATCCAAATCAAACCTTATAAAACCAAGCTTGAAAGGAGCACTTGAACATAACAATGGATTTCCAATCATATTTTGTCAACATATCAGACATATCATTATTAGCAATCAGATTGACCCTACAGACATGTACAGCCCATGAAGGTACAGTGCTATATAGAAACTTTCTTTTGCAATCCAAACAAATTTAAATAACAGTCTCAATGGGGTGTCCTGCCATAACAAATGAAATCCAAAACAGATTTATGTAACAGAGCATTCATATTAATTGTCTCAACAAATCGCCCAATCTTGCACATGTACGGCCAGTATGTACGGCCAAACAGAGAATAACTCAAACACTCTAAAATATGATTCAACAAACTCCAAAATCATCTAAATCACTTTACAATAATATTAAACTAGATCTCAAAACAAGAAACTCCTCAAAATCTTCAACTCTTTCAGCTCTATTGGTTCCCTGAAGTAGAAACCACCATCATCAGCTAGGGTAGATATCCCACTACCGAAACTGATCTTCTTCGAGTGGGTTTCCGTCCACAAGAAGGAAGAAAAAGGAAGAACACGCAGGTTCAATCCAACAAAATAACAATACAAATTCCAAGCATCCCTCCAAATGAGCTCACATTGTCCTTTTATAACCTTTTGAGAGGGATATAATATTATTTCCTTTTGACTCTTCGTATTACTTCTCTCAAAAGACCCTTTTAATTTTCCCCACCTACAACACTTAACTTAAAATTATAAAGTGACTTTATTGATTGATATTAAAATAAGTCACTTTATAACCCTTTAATATAATTATTTAATATTACCCTTTAAACTTAGCATCTTTTCGCCAGGTAACATTAAATAATTAAAATAATTAATATTCCTTAGGCGTAGGAAAATTGGGGACATTACAGTCATCTTCTTGACGGCATAGGTTGGAGACCAGTTCAGAAGATAGACAACAGTGTAGACTGCTTCAGCCCAGAATTTCTTAGGAACACTTCTATGCTCCAGCATAGAACGTGCCATCTCAGTAATGGTGCGATTCCGACGCTCAACGACACCATTTTGCTGAGGGGTGTAAGGTGTGATAAGTTGGCGTTTGATGCCATGATCAACACAGAAACGAGAGAAGGCAGAAGAGCAAAACTCCCCCCCATTATCAGACCTAAGAGTGACTATTGGACAGCCCGACTCTTTTTCAACCAAGGCCTTGAACTACTGAAATGTACCAAAGACATCCGATTTCTTTTTCAAAAAGTACACCCACATCTTTCTGCTGAAATCATCAACAAATAGAAGGAAATATTTGCACCCAATAACGGAAGGAGTGTTCATTGGTCCACATACATCAACATGAACCAACTGCAAGACCTCGGATGCTCTCCATTTATCACCATTTGGAAATGGAGTCTGATGCTGCTTACCAGCCTGACATGCATCGCATACGCCAAGAATCTGAGTCTGAATCTCCAAAA
Source organism: Cunninghamia lanceolata (assembly GCA_027924645.1). Classification (NCBI taxonomy): domain Eukaryota; kingdom Viridiplantae; phylum Streptophyta; class Pinopsida; order Cupressales; family Cupressaceae; genus Cunninghamia; species Cunninghamia lanceolata. Next base: position 14,458,861 of record BSBN01001271.1, read on the forward strand.
GACCACCAACCAGACCCTCCCGAACTAATTGAGAGAGATAGTGCATGTTCAAGTGCCCGTAATGTTGATGCCAGAGTTTGCTGATGGATGGACTCCTGGCTGCCATGGTGTGTTCTTGAGAATTACCAGAATCAACGAGGCTATACAGACCATGATCCTCAAATCCTTGGGCAACGGTGGTGCATGTCTCACGATCCATTATGCGGCATGTGTTCATGCTAAAAACAACATCCAGATGAGGTGAGTGCCGGATTATCTGACTGACGGAGAGAAGGTTCAGCTCCATGCCAGGTACAAAGTATACATCGAGAAATATTAAATTTCTCCCACCAGACTGAATTTGCACGTTGCCTTTTCCGACAACTTTATACTCTTCGCCTCCTCCAAAGATGACAGAATCTCTGAATGGTGTGTACTCCGTGAACCAGTCTCGCTGATGTGTGAAATGGCGAGAAGCACCTAAATCAATATACCAGGCAGAAGATTTGACAGGATCTGCAGGTCACTTGGCCATAAAGGCATAGACCGCAGACTCCTGCTCAATATGCTCGGCAAGAGACCATCCTCACGCTTTTCGAGGCACGAAAAACAAGATAATGGAGGATGTACAAAAAACAGACGGAAAAAATCTCGACAAGAGAACTAGCTCAAAAATCCAAACACAGATTTTGAGACCAAAAAAAAAAATTTCCTGCAAAGTTCTGACATGGTTTCAACTTGATATTTTCCCACCAAACAAAAAGAAGACCCCAATGCTAGGGTTCGCATAACCTTGGTCAAAGAGATGCTTGAGATAGAAGGCACTAACCACAGCAAGTGACTGGAGCGATCAAAACCCACAACAGAAAACCTAAGGCAAACTACTTGCAACCAGACCAAAAAACGGTGACTACGACCTCACGGGCTGGTATTGCAAACCTTATGTGGAAGAAACAACGACTACAATCTTCAAATGGAACAGCAATCACCAGCAGAAAATCGCGACATTCAGATCAAAGAGTGTCGCGATCATTAGAAACCCGCTTCTGCCAGAGGTGAAACGGCAATCACCACAATTTTTGCGCATCGGAGCCAGAGGAAAGCTCACGACCAGAGGAAAGAGCTTATGCCGCTCAAAGGGAAACCCGCTGATGGAAACAGGCTATCCAACAACCGCGACTAGAAAAAATAAATCCCATCTATCAATAATCTTCATGCCGATCACAGAACAAAAAACCCAGAAGAAGCGCCCAGCAACAAATTGCCGATGGGAGCCAGAATCTTTACTCCAAACGCCAATCAAAGTAATCTTTGTGATAAAAGACGCCAAAGAAGGAAAACTCAACCAGAGGTAAATTACTAGAATCCTCAATACAAATGGCGAAAAGAACAAGACGTCCTTAAAAATGCGATTACAGAAGTAAGAGATCACAACCCAAAAAAGAACACAAACTTGAAGCAGAGGTTCGAATTAGTACGGTGCCGTACAGAACTGTATGGCCGCGTACAGAGCAGGGAAAAAATAATTAAAAATTTTGTTTTCCCACTCGTCTAAGCTCTGATACCATATTACGAAAACCGGAATGGTAAAAAATAATCAAATGATAAATTAATGAGAGCAAAGCTCTATATATACAGACTACAAGAAGATGTTTCTAAATACAAGAGTTTCTAAAAAGACAAAAGCTAACTAAAAACAGTTTAGAAACTATATTACATCATTGACCATTAAATAGAAATTATCTAATTTTAGTTTAATAATTTTAACTTTAAGAATAACCATCTAAGCATCTTACTCTAATTGTGGCAATGGACAATCAACATACAAAATAGTAAACAATTTTATCCAAAGAAAACCATTCACTAGATAGAGTTGACAGCAATTTAGCTGTGGTAGAAATTAGCTGCCTGCCCTTAAAATGCTGTCAATTTCATCTTGTGAGTGGTACTTGTTGTGACCTAATCACACATCGCCCCATTGCAAATGGGGACCCCTTTTTTTCGCAATTTTGAGCTTGTCGGTTCTTTTAGGAAGTGTCATTAGATCAACTCTCTTCCACAAAGTGGACAGTGTTGTTCCTGGACAACATTGAAATGTATCAAGTGATTCAATCAAGGAGCAAGTGAAGGCAAAGTATCTCCTGAACTCTTCAAATTGACTAAGTCTGATATCCTGAAGTCTGATGTTCTGAGATCCTGAAACTGACTAAGTCTGAAATCTAGTGGATCCTCAAAAATCTAGAATCTGCATGTTAAATCCTATAGATCCGAGACCTATCTCAAACATCCTGGAAGTATATTTCAAAATATTTGAAGTATATCAAGTGATTCAATTAGGGAGCAAGTGAAGGCAAAGTATGTCCTGAACTCTTGAAATTGACTAAGTCTGATATCCTGAACTCTGATGTTCTGAGATCCTGAAACTGACTAATTCTGAAATCTAGTGGATCCTCAAAAATCTAGAATCTGCATGTTAAATCCTATGGATTCGGGACCTATCTCAAACATCCTGGAAGTATATTTCAAAATATTTAAAGTATATCTGACATATACTTAAATATGTTTTTAAATATACTTCCACCCAGGACACTTTGAAATTGGGTAGAAAAAGTCGAAGTCTTGGACCTTGAGCGGAAATTTCTCATGAACAAGGAATATGCGCCCTAGAGAAAAATCCCTTTGACCAAGGAAAATCCGCCCTAGAAGGAGATCTATCCCTGAATGAAAATTACACTTAAAGATGAAGACTTAATCATTTCGTTGCAAATTTGTCAAACACTCCTATGAAAATTATCCAAAACACTTTAGACAAAATCCATATTAAGGAGGAGCGCAAATTCCTTATCAATGAGGAATATGCGCTCTTGGAAGGAAACTCCCTCTACAAGGGGGTAATGCGCCCTAATGAAGATCTCATTTTTGGAGTCAAGCTAATGGAATGTTACTCTTCTTAGTCAAATTCATGAGAATGCATAAGAAAACCATGTGAGATTGCTTAAGAAAGTTGAAAGAAATGAGAAATCCTTTGAAATTGACTAAGTGTGAAAGGCGGAAAATCCTCACCCATGAGGAATTTGCGCCCAAGAGTGAAGGAAATTCCACTCACCTGAGGAAATCCCGCCTGTTGATGTATTTTCATTGCACATACAACGCAAAATAAAATACCTATGTACTCTATCCTCTCTTGAACAAAATCACCCAAATGCTAAACTAGGTGATCAAATGAGTAGATTCCAAGGTTCTCCATTAGTTCTTTTGATTTCACGACTTGGGATAGCTTAGTAATAGGATGTGAATTGTTGTTTAACACAAAGGGACTTGCACAAATGTTCAACAATAGGAAACTTGTTTCTCTTGGATAACAAGCAACATAGCTTCTTTGAAGGTCTAACAATATGACAATTTAAGATATGACAGTGAAAGTTCCTGAATCTAATCCTAACGAGGTTTTAAAGAAAATGCAAAAGAAATGGGTTTAGAGAACTCTACTCTAAATGCAAGCAATTACCACTAACTCACTGGAATCACAACCACACTTTGCTTCGCCATAAGATAACAACTACACAAAGGTGATGCAATCTTCTAAGGGAACAAGTAAGATTTTCAAATTACCTATGCGCATAAATCCTCACAAACATGAAGGCAAATGATCATAGAGTAATTGAAGTTAAGCTCAAATAAGGTTCAGACTAACCATGCACTACAATCTGCCATCAACAAATTATAAATGGTATGAACTATAAGGATTCCAAACATGAATCAGCAGTAACAACTTCCATGAACATAAAACAAAATTGCTGAAAATAAACTAAGTTAATCTTATTCTATGAGCGAATACCTAGAAATCATGCATCCATTTGAAACAACACAAAATTGCCATGAAGAATTCAACAATGAATTTGCATTTATCTCAACAGAGTCTTTAGCAACAATTTCTAAGAGCATTCCCCCTTCAAATGAGAGCAAAGTGAGGCTTATATAGCCCTCAAGATACAATAAATGGCCAAGATTAAATCTGGGAATCAAGGGCCCTTATTGCGCCACACAGGCAAGTGGTTGCAAAATTTACTAATATTAGGCACTGCATTTAGGATGCACCCACTAAGTGGAGTGCCCTCCTTTATGACCCTCTCTTTTTGTGACAAATTCCACAAATCTAGATATGACATGTGTAACCTCCTCCATAGGGACACTTGACAGTGTTTGAATGGTGCATTCCACGATTTGCAGCCCCTCCGTGCATTTGACAAGTGTCATCTCCCATCCAGCCATGGATGCCTGAAACATGCCCATCCAGAAGCTCCTTGGAAACAGTCTGTGTATGCTGAAAATACCTTGTATGCATTTTATCCTTCAGCAAATACTCATCAATCTCTCCATTGGGATCAACTATCTTGTTTATTGAAACAAGTATTTTGCCTTGAATTTCTCGAAGTGCTTCCTTTGTTCGGAGGCCTTCACTCTCAATCTTCCCAAGAATCTGCTCCTTTATGTTTAGAGTGCAATACCAAGAAGGAAAATCATATGTTGAACCCTATTCAACCACTCCATCTATTAAGGTGGCATTCGGAGTATATATCAACCTTTTTAATTGAGGCATAACTTCTTCTCTGACAACTCCAAACTCTGCACAAAGCATCAGAACAGCCTAAAGCCTATCCAAAAGAGAAGATGCTTCCTTATACAATTTCACAATTTCATCAATAAATCCATCAGCTTTGATTCTGAAGCTTGTTGTCCACTTGCAATGCCTGAGATGAAGATCTCATTCCTTCTAGGTGTGCAATGGATTCCTGCGAAAGTAAGGCAGGTGGTGCAAGTATCCCTTCTACTTGGTTCACTGGCATCATCAGTTGTTGGATATAATGTTGGAATGCTAGATTATCTTTTTCCAACTGCATCCTCTTTTCTCGTTCCTTCTTCAATCTTCTTTTGATGGTTGAAACTGAATCTTCTAATTCTTCGACTTCCCGTTCCACCATGGTTGGACCCAAATCAACAGTACTAATGTCATAGCCTCCTGGAACACCATCGTCTACCTCTACATTGATTCTTGGGACAGCAACATGTACTTGTCTCGAGTTGTCTCTCATAATCTTTGAAAATTTAGTGACCTTTCGCTTTCCTTTGTCTTGTTTGGCTCTACTTAGCAAATCCTCGAAGCTTAAGATGGGCTCTCTTTCAACGACGGATTTTTCTTTGACTCTCTCCCTTAGCCACTCCGGTAAGTCAGACAAATCCTCTTGATTTTCCTCTTAAACTCTCTTCTCCTGAAAAGTAGGAAGAGCTTCTTCATCAAACTCATACAACTCCCTATCATTTTGATTTTCTGCATCAATCTCAATCAGGACTTGATTTTGCTCCTTCGGTGGATTTGACAAGACTTCATCAATCCGATTCCCTTGCCTATTGGATTCCAAAGATTCATGTTTATCATTCCCAGCTTGTACATTCAAGGCCACTTGTTCATCAGGCCTTGTTTCATCTCCCTCAATATCTATTATACTATTGTCTTCTTGCCTTGAAGAAATGCTGGCTGCCTTTTGATCATTGCTTTTCATCTTCTTACTTGGCTGAATATCCTCTTGCGAATCAGCACTTACACTTTCAGAATCACTAGAGTCACTGCTTGACTCACTACTTGAAGCATCCCTGGACTAATGCGCACTAACTCCTCCCATCAAATTGTATGTGAGCTGAACATTCTTTTCTTGAAGCCTTCAAATTTGGAAGTCCACATATTTTCTTGTATGTGTCACAATTGGTACCATCAAATCATCATTACGCGTGACCTCCTACTCTGACCAGTTGATGGTAAAAGGCTTGTTCTTCTCTTGATCATATGAACTCTGTGACAATCTTTTGCGATCTTCCTCAAGCTGATCTGGAATGTTAATTACCCTTGTTGCCCTAGCCAATTCCAAAGACAATCTATAGCAGCTTTTCCTCGTCTCCATATCATCATGTGCACCATCCCAATGATCCTCAAGTTGTGGTCTATGCTCAAATTTACTTCCAAATTTCTGCCTGACTATATTGACAATCTCCTACACGTGTTGCCTTGCAATAATCTAACAATGTGCATGGAGAAAGCAACATTAAACCTCCTGTAATGAGATATAGCTTGTAAGTGCAGCTGAGGAAAGCAGTCATAAACTTTGAATTGCCCATCTCCTTTTCCAACTCTCCCTTTGCAAGTCAGTCCTGGGTATCTCTCGTTCCTTGCGAGCATATATATAACATATGAGCTCATGTAAAATGTTTTGGTCTCTTGCAAATCTTTGAGCTGATCATCGATATTGCTGCTGATCATTTCAGCCCAATCGATCATCCTCTTTCCACTTATGATCTCCTCGATAAAGAACATCCAGGATTCGAAATTCGCCGATTGTGGGCAGCCCATAATGCGACTCAGAAATATGACCATCAGATTTGTGAAGCTTCTTAGGCACTTTGCTCACATGTGGCCTCGGCTGTACCAACCAGTTGTTTATCATTTCCATGCACTTTTCAGGTCCAGCCAGATAAAGCTACAAAGCAGACTCCTTGGTACAGAATGTAGTGGTTTTCTGTGAAGGAATATCAAAGGCTTCTGCGATTGCTTCTTTTCTCAGGTGAGCTAGTACCTTCCCATCACCTGTCACAATACACCTTTTTGCAGGATCATAGTGCCTGGCACACTCTAACATCAACTCTAGACTCAGCATCGCAGGCGGAAAGCAGGCAGCCTGCACAATCCCATTTTTCAACATTCGCTTGATTAAGTCTAAAGGATTGGGTTTATACAAGTTTTGCCGAATTTCCTCCATGTTGGTTCTCCCCAGATTGGTGTTGCCGAGATTTCGCCATTTGATGTAATCTTCGTTTCTGGCCACGTTCCCTTCATATCGCTCCTCATCATCGCCTGCCTGTCCTTATTAATAGACAAGCAAATAAGACAAATTTCTCCACCCAATTCATGCAGGATGAATCAAATATGCAATTTCAAATTACCTTGCCCTGTTACAATAAAAAAATCAACAATACGAGCCTTTTGCGAAAAATAAAACTTGATGGATTTCTTGATGATATCGATAAATCCAGCTCCAACTTGCCTTTTAGTTGCCGAAATCTACCCCCGTGAGGATCTTGGCGAACTGTTAAAATGCCTTCGTACACTATGTTGAACCCTATCGACTTTTGCTGCTATTGTTTATGATGATGTGAGTAGGTGACTTTCATGCTTCATTTCCCATTTGCCTTAAGCAAACCCAGTAATCTTCAATCGTATGGCTTTAAAATAATACTGATTAGTTTTGAATTTGATTTCAGGCGAGCCTTTGAGCTGTGGGAGACTAAGTGAAATTCCCAAATGTGCGCCCTTGGACCGACTCTTCGAATATCCTCATGTAATACAAAATTATTTAAGGTCGGTGCTTGAGTAACCTCCTTCAAGCTTTAAACGTATGATACTATATTTGGCCAATTTCCTGCAATTCTAGAATATGCGATTGGCAGATTTTGTGCTATCCGAGCATCTTGGGTGGGCCTTTCGACTATCTATGTCAATTATGAAGATTTGCAGATGCGTTAGCTTGCAGGAAACATGCCCAACGGCCCTCTGAGTTATTTAATGCTCAATACTAAATTTAAAACCACCTCCCTGAACGTGAGTCTTGGCGTATACTTGTGCGCTTAATGCATAATTTAAATATTATACATTGCAACTCAATTGCCAACCTGCCTAGGCGGACCTTCGATGGCATCGTGTATAATTCAAATGTTTCAACTGGTAAATATAGATTGCACAAGGATTGCACAAGTCCGCCTGGGACGGATATCTTGGTATGCTATGCATACCATGAAGAATGACTGTGTATTGGCGCTCAAAAACGGATTCATCAGACCATCGCGATTTGCAAAATCTCTCAAAAGATATGCGTCGGTGGGAATTTTGGCCTGTCAAGTGCAAAAAAAACTTCATTTTGAAACTTCACGGACTTAGGCTCATAATGAGCGGATTTAGCCATTGCGAATACGCGCCAAAGCAGAATTGCGTTACTCAATGTGTAATATCCGAATTCATGAGTCAAGTGGACACACTTCGCACCATTGAAGATTTACATTATACAATATCAACCAAAAATTTGTCTTCTGAGCCGGGATCTAGGACCCACACACGTGGCTTGGCGAACATTTCAAACTGTTATGCATAAGTTGGAGAAAAAAATTTGCAAAGGGACTATGAAAGTCCACTTGAGGCGAACATTTTGGAACGCTATGCATAATTTGACATTTCATACTTATGCAAAGTGACATCGGATTTGTGCTAAAGTGGGATTTCTAACGCCTTATGCATGTTAAAATTTCACAGTTTGCAAGCTAAGGATATGCGCTTAAATGGACTTATGGGACCCACGCATAAGTTATGAGATACGAATTGCAAGATGGCAGCAGATGTGCGCCTAGAATAATAAGCATACTTTTTTGTGTGCCGTGAATATTTTGAAATTTGCAAATGCAAAGTTGATTGCATTAAGCGCCTAAGCGGCCTTTTTGGCTAAGCTTGCATAAATTTGAAATTCAACGAAGTCGAGATAAATTTTAACATCCAATCTACCCTTTGACAATGCTCCCAATCAACTTTGAAGTTCATTACCGCAAAAAATTCTAGACTTAAACAATTTTCAAATTTCATCTCATCCAGGTTCATGATTCGACTTTTGAAAAGAAAGGACGAAGTCATTGAGGCATTTTCAATTCTTCTGGTTACTGATTCCCTCCAGGCATTCAATGGACTCACTGCAGCCTTCAATTATTTTCAAACTTCTTTATTCGGGCGGGAACTCTCAAACAAGACCATTGCCAAAACAAAACGAACTCAAACCAAAAACTCAAAATGAGGGGTCCCCATCCTCGAATTGGGCGATGTTGCGAATAGGTCACAACACCGCCCATTGAAGGTTTGCAATAAAAATGAAAAGTCTACCTCCTCACTTGAAATCCATGCAAAACCATTTGAAAACCTTGAAGAAATTTGCCTAAGTAAGGATTGATGTCAAAATGAAGGAAAATCCTCATCAATGAGGAATTTGCGCCTAAGGAGATCACTCATCTGGACATGTTGGAGAAAAAAATCATGAAGGGGTATGAGGAATGCGACAAAATTGAAGTCATCCTAGAAGGAAATTCATGGGAACAACATATAGAAGAAGAGCTTCATTGAAGAATCCATGCCAAGGGAATGAAAGAAGTTGAAGGTTTAGAAATGCAAAAGCCCAAGGTAGAGCGCTAATTCTTGCCTATGAGGAAAAGGCGCCATTTCAAGTCTCCCATTTTGAACAAAATACAATAAACTTTGAAGGAGATGTTAATTCATCTAGTCTCAATCAAGATCCAATGCAAAAAGTAAGAAATTCGCCTAAGTATAGAGGTCGCATAATCCTCATCAAGAGGGAGAATGCGCCTACAAGCAAGCACCTCCCAAAGAACATACATTAATCATCAACGGCTTTTGAGGAGATTCCATTCGCCAAGGGAGTGAGAAGGAGTTTGAAAAAGTTCAAGGAGAATGCCTAAGGTTGAAAAGGGTCAAAAGAAAGAAACTAAGTATGAAGGAGAGTGCATATTCCATGCTAAGGAGGAGAATGAGCTTAGGGAAATTCCTCCTACAAGAACAAGATCTGCTCAAGCCAAGCAAGTGCCATCAACAAGTTTTGAAATCACCTTCAATTCAATCAAGATCCAATGTAAAAGTTTGAAATTCACCAATAAGGAATGAAATTTGAAAGTTAAAATGATGAGTTCTTATGGAAAATGAGGGAAATTCCTCATTAAGAGGAGAATCCACCCTCCCAATTCCATTCTATTTTGCTCAAATCAACAACTCTAAGGATGATTCCAAACGAAAGTCTAAGAAGAAGATCAAAAAATTTAAAGAATTCGCCAAGGAGTGAGTAAAGTAAAAGAAATGCAAGTGAAGTATGGATGTTAAAGAGGTCGCAAAATCCTCATACAAGAGAATTATGCGCCAAGGAATGAGGGAAAATCCTCATGAACAAGGGGAATGCGCCCTCTACTTGCTTTATAATGACAAACAATTTGCCCAAGTCAAGATGTGAGGTCGGCCATAGTGCATAGGAAAATCAAGTTTCAAAAGAGAAAATACATTAATCTTGAAGGAGGCCGACCTGCTTGAAAAGATAAGACATGAGCTATATATAAAGAAGCTCAAACCTGCATTTTTACACAATCATTTCAAATCAAATAAGCAGATAAACAGAGCAGATTAGCAGCAGTGAATTCTCAAGGAGGAGAGCGAATTCATTATCAACAATAAGAGCAGAATTTCACTTAAAAGGAAGGACGAATTTCCTTAGAGTTAGAAGAAAAAGTGGGAGCATTATAGAAGGACTCAAATTCTCCATTTCACATTAAAATTCAAACTGAAAAGGGCAGAAAAATCAGACTTGCAAATTACAACAGCAGACCTAGCAGAAATTTAGTGAAAACTAACTAAGGTTTTTATGTTCTTCCTTGCATCAAGTTTAAGTAGTTTGGATAGATGTATGTGGAAAATTGCTTCAAAAGGATGATTTATCCCACATTGGCAAGGAGAATAAGATTTATTATTATTTGCCCTTTATATCAAGTATCATGTTAATACATTAACTTGAGATGATTATACTTGTAGGTTGATGAAGTATGGAGTGTGTAGAAGGAAAGAGACACTTGGGACAAATGTATGTGGATGAAGATCAAGAGGAAAGATTAAAGAATTTGGAAGTGAGTTGTCCAAGAGGAGCATCCAAAGTCAAGACATCATCAAGTTCGCCGTCATCCTGCTTCCAGAGGAGAATTTCATCACTAGGGAGAAGAACTTCATCATCCACCTTGCAAGCTCCATCATCCGAAAATCCAGAAGATCGCTTCTATGTTCAAGAGTCTTCCACTTCATCCATCAGAAAGGTCAAGTGCAAACATTGTGAAGTCTAGTCTACTCCAAGAATTCATGCCCAAGTCATCTCCTCTACTTCAATAATCCAGTGTTGGATTCCTACACAAACATCCCAAGATGAGAAATGAGCATGTCATCAAACAATCCATGAATTACATTCAAAATACTAAGGCATGAAAGACAACAAGAGGAAATTTGACAAAATCCCAAGTTACTAGTTCGAGAAGCCAAGTTCCATAGGTGAAAATCCAATAATTTGGGAAAGTATTCCAAGTAGTGTGAACACAGAGAAAATCAAACCGGTTTACTTGATGCTGAGGTGGCATGTGCACGTCACCAATCCAATCATATTTCGCCACATCATTCGTCCAAGATTCCACTTTAAGCTTCACATTGGGAAACGTGCCTTCATTGCCTCTCTCATGTTCTAAAAATAATAACTTTTGTAACAAACCGCTTTGTTGTCTCAATCTTGGCCATTGATTTGCAAATCAATCCTGGTCGTTCATGTAATTTTTGGAGTTTATAAAAGGCTCACTTCTCTCATTTGTAAGGGATGATACATTAGAATTAGAATTAGAGTTGTTGTAGGAGAGTAGGATAGCAAGAAGAGTAGAGGAGACTCTTCGAAATCATTGAAGGGACATGCGAAATTGTTGTGGAAGACTTCCAAAATCAATACAAGTTCATTGTTGTTCTCATGATGATTTGTGTGGTTATGGAATATTAGCATGGTTTCTAAATTCTCGAATATGATTGAGATGTGTTTCCAAGTACAATAGAATAGATTAGAAAGTTCATTGATGTGATGAGTATATGTGAAGATATTTGATGAATTCCTTTTTGGTTCATACTTTTCATGATTTGTCGATGGTAAGTCATTTTGCAAAGTTAGCCTGAACCACGTTTGCTTTAGTTCGATTGTGAGTACTTGTTCAAGTTGCGCCAGTTGTGGGTGTTTGGATGAATGTTTCACAATATGAAAATCATTAAATGACCTTAGAAGATTGAAGATTGCACTAACTCTGTGTAATTGTTGGTTCTCATGGTGAAGCAGAGTTTAGTTTCATGAGGAATTTGTCTATCTTGACATCATTCATTACTTCATTGTCCTTAGAATAGATTCTCTAAACCCTTATCTTTTGCATTTTCTTTTAAGTTTGATTGAAGAAGTTCCATTCAATCACATCCCAAGAGTAAGGAATTTCATCCATGTTCGTGAAGGAGGAATTTAGCGTAAGTCCCTTTGTGATTACCAGCAAGATCACATCAAATCACTGAGGCTATCCACGTGCAAGTCAAGACCTGACATCAAAGGAACCTTGGAGCATTCTTGTTTGATCACATAGTTCAGCATTCAAGAAATCTTTGTTCAAGAAAGGATAGAGCACTTGGTGTTTTATTCTATTGTTGTTGTCACACAAACATCATCAACAGTATTCTCCAAAATATAAAAGAACTCTTTATACATTCACTATGGAGCACAACTAAAAGTATAGAAAAACTCGTTTAACATCATTCTTGCAAATATTTTAAATTTACATACATTATGTATTGTGTCTACTTAAAGAATAGCAATACCATTCATTCCCCACAAATGTAAAGTTTAGTTCCAAACTTAGTAACTAAGAACTTACCTTTAAATGAATTATTTATATTTAGAATCTAGATGTTGTGCCTGTTTTTACTTTTTTATATTTATTATTTTAATTTTATATAATATATTGTTATTTAATATTTTATGTTGCATCCATTTCAGATTTCCAAAATCAAGATGGATACATTCAATGTTAATGCTGATTTTGATTTGAACAGTGACATTGATGAGGAATTGGTTGCGAGCAGCCAAATGCAAACCCCAAGCCCACCCATAGACAGTTCAACTGCAAATAAATTGAAATCTAATTGCCCTTCAGAGTTGTTGGCACAATATGCCAAAGGGCCATTTAACGGAGAAAAATCCTTTACAACAGTTCGCAACAATAGTTGACACAAATAGAGTATCTAATTCAAGTGGAAGTTGGAAATGGAAATGCAACATTTGCCAAGAGGGTTGAAATGGCAGCATGACAAGGACAAATGCACACTTTTTGCATACTCCTAGTAAAGGAGTTGGGCCTTGTGAGAAACTCACACTTGAAATGAGGGTTAAGATAATCAAATTAATTCAAGGGAAAAACACTGCACCATTAGTTTCTAGAACATCAAGAGGTTCAAGTAGAGCACCTTCATTTCCATCATTTGAGGTGAGTGCAATGGAGTCAAGGGGGAAACAAAAAGCTACAAGTTCATCCTCACTAATCCCAATCACAGATATGCTCGATGTCCAAGGAAGGGAGGCTAAAGATGAGGCCATTGCCAATTTCTATTTTGGTAACGACATTCCTTTCCATGTTGCTCGATCTCCTTTGTACAGGGAAATGCTTGACAAGGTAAGGAAAGTTGGTCCTGGTTCTATGGGTCCTAGCGAGACTATATTGAGAACCACTCTCTTAGAAAAAAGTTATTGCAAGGTTAAATTGTTGGTGGAGGAGAGGAAGGCCAAATGGGTGACACATGGCTGAAGTATAATCATGGTTGGGTGGACAAATATTAGACACCATCCACTCATCAACATTATAGTTTCAACTTCAAGCATTGATGGCCCTTACTTTTTGCGAGCAATTGATTGCTCAAGAAAACACGAAGATGCTAAGTTTTAGTTTTGAATCCTAAGAGAGGTAATTGAGGAGGTTGGTCCTCAAAATGTAGTGCAAGTGATTGTTGATGTGGCAACGTTTGTAGGACAGCAAGTATGTTGATTCAATCTGTTGGATCCCTTGTTGTGTGCATGCTATGAAGTTATGAACAATGCACTCAAAGACAATGGAAAGATAGGGTGGATGAAACAAGTGGTGGTGGATGCAAAGGAGGTGCAAATGTTCAATTGCAACCACCACACTTCATTGGCATTGTTCTGAACCTTTGCAAAGAAAGAATTCCTCAAACCAATTGAGACTCAATTTGCTTCCTGTTGTGACCAAATCACACATCACCCCGTTGGACTGGGGACCCCCCTTTTTTGAACTCAGAGGCTTGTTAGGAGTTGTGATGCATCATTTTGTCAAGGTCCTGAATAGTGAAAATGCCTAAGGAAGGATTGATTGTCTTGATAATTCTAAGCACCTTAGGAAGAAGGTATGTAGGTTTGAATTTGATTGTAGGTGTCTAGCGCACCTTATCCCTCTTTCCACCTATTCTAGCGCCTTGTTTGGAGTTATAAACTATTCTAGCACCTTGATTGATGAAGATTGGAGGTAGTAAGAAGTTTGAGCGCCTTGGAGCAACCTTCTAATAATTCCTTGAAGAAGTTTGAGCGCCCTGAGTAAGATATGGAGCGCTTCAAAGATGATTGGTGCCTTGAATAAGTGTAAACCACCTCAAAGGAGTATGTGCGCCTTGAGCGCCTTGATCAACTTGGAAGGTCTTAGGACTAAGACATAAGCGCCTTAATGACTGAATGTGCGCCTTGGAATAGATAAGTGTGAAAAGTTGATTCTGGCACCTTTGGGTGAGAATGAGGTCTTAAGATAGGAGCATGAGGCTATCAACATGATTAAGACACCTTTGTTATCAAGGCACTTCAATGACATCACTTTAAAGTCTACCTAGCTTTGAGCACGATGTTGAGGATCTTCATTTTAGGCGCCTTAAGAATAAGAGTTTAAAACAATGTGTTTGGGCACTATTGATTGTCACTCCTGCTAGTTAAAGGCGCATTCATGTGCATTTGAATCAAGATAGGCGCCCAGGAGGGAAGAGTGAAGGTTTGACAATAAGGCGCTATAACATACCTAGAGCTCTCTGATGGTGATGTAGTGTGATCATCATACTTTGGATCAAAATGCTTAAAACCTTGGATATACTTAAGTAAGCGCCTTCAAGTGGAAAGGAGCGCCTTAAATGTTTGAGACTGGAAGATCATTGGACTTGGAGTTTGAAGTTCATCATTCTACATTTAGAAAGAGTATGTGCGCCTAGTTGAGATCAGAAGGTCTTTGAGCGCCCTTTATATGGAGTCCTTCTGATTTTAGTGCCTTGAGGGGTATTGAGTACCTTGAAGTGTTGAGGTCAATGACATATGAGCGCCTAGTGTTGATCGAAGACTCCTGCGCCTTGACAAAGATGGAGGCCTACCCAATTGCATCATCAAAAGGATTGAATGGCGCAATAGCAAGCCTTGACAACCACCTAAGGCGCTTAGATAGAGATAAAGGGAAAGATAATTGTCAGGACCAATAAGAGCGCCCTATGGATTGAATGAAGATCTCATTGGCGCCTTGGAGATTGGAAATGGTAGCTTTTGTGCCTATAATCAGGTGTTTGAGCGCCTTCAGTTATTGTGTGTCTTGGGTTGTGGATTAACATCAGATGGCGCCTTGATCATCACAAGGCGCAAGTACTTGTTCATTATCATTTTTGCGTGAACACATCTGGCACCTTCATTGGGAGATGGACTTTTGGCGCCCCCGAAGTAGATTGGCGACAGAGGTAAGTTTGAAGTAGATTGGTGATCGGATGAGCGCCTAAACTGAGGTAAGTTTGAAGTAGTTTGAATAGTAAGCACTATGTTGGGCTCAGAGCATCACCACGGAGCGCCTAAGGACTCCTTGAGCTTGGAGAGTAAAGAAGGATTTAGCACCTTTGATAGAGTGAGAACCTAGAAAGTGGTATACCTTGATCAGTGAAGTTGGCGCCTAGAAAGTGGTATACCTTGATCAGTGAATTTGGCGCCTATGGTAATCTCGTTGTAAACAAAGAAAGTTTTGAGCGCCAATTCCTTCCCAAAGTGACCTCCAACTTCAAGCGCCCTAGAGTCTTGGAACATCCAAATGCGCCTTGAGGAGGAACTTCAAGCGCCCTGTGTAGAAGACCAAAGATAAGCGCCCTGTGGATTAAGGATCATCAAATTTGCGCTTTCATATGCTTTGATGATGTTTTTGCACCTAAGGGGAATATGTGCGCCTCGGAGTGTTTGAGCGCCTTTGGAGGAGGGTAAGTAGAATGCTTTGAAGGTATAGCGCCTAGGTATTAGCGCCTTGAATGTCATTAATCTAAAGGAGCGCCTTGATAAAGATCATCTCCATTTGCGCCTAGGGAGTGGGAAAGTAGGAAGTATAGAAAGTATTGAGTGATAACATTCCAAGATCATGATGATTTGCACCCTGGAGACGTGCGCCTAAGGTGGGAGTATTGTTTCTAGCGCCCAGTGAAGGAAGGAAACAATGAAATAAGTTGGAAATCATCTGCTCTAGCGCCTTGAAGAGTAAGGACAAGTGTTTGAGCGCCTCAATGAGAGTTAGGTCTAGGTTCATGACTTTTGGCGCCTTGACTAGAATTGACAGGGGAAACTTTTAGAAATCAAAATTTTGACAAGGAAAGGACTTAGATCTTAGGCGCCCTTCACACATCCAAATGATCACCAAAATGGCACCTTGAAGGAGATTTGCGCCTTGGAAGTTAAGTAACAAGAAGAATCACTTGGAGTCAGTGCCTAGATGTGGGATGAAGCATCTTTGTAAGATTAGTGAGCGCCCTTGGTTGAGATAATGTGAGCGCCTTTGAAATTGTATCACCTTGGAGTGAGTAAGCGCCTAAGAAACTTCCTAAATGCTCCTTGAATAAATTTGAGCGCCTTGGTTGAATAAGTGATATTTTGCGCCTCTCCTAGAGTGATCTCTGTAGTGAGTGATCTCTGTAGTGATTAAGAAGTGTTGTTGGCATCCAAGTGATATAAGATGATCTCCCTTGATGATACTCCTTCTTGAAGAATGAGTAGGTAATGAAGCTTCATCAATGACATGGAGTAGAAGAGTCTCTTGAACTTGAAGGTTGAAAGTAAATTGAAATTGAATAGATGAATGTCTTCAATGTAGAATTTGATGAAGTAATCCTTGAACTTGTCCTTGAACACTCCTTGATGCGCCCTAGGAGGCTTTGAAGTTGTGAGCTCATACTAGCACCTTGAAGTGAGGATGGAGCGCCTTAAGAAGAGATAGTGTCTTGAAGTGACTTAAAATGTCAAGGGGCAAGTTGACCAAATAGGCGCCATTTCACACTCATAATCATCATTTAGGCGTTTGAAGGTAAGATTCAAGTCATGTGAGTTTGAAATGATAAAATTAGCGCCCATTGGTATGATCTCTAAACACTATCAAGCTACATAAGCGCCTTTCAGTTGAGAGCTTGGAGGGGGGAGGCATCAATTCCTATTGCATAGTGAGCATCTAGGAGGAGAGGCCCAACTTGAGTCACCAAGTAGAAAATTCAAAGCAATTCTATCCTAAGCGCCCTTGCACCTAGCTCCTCCATCTCAAGATTGGTCAATAATGGCACCCAACTTATTCAATTTGCTTAAGTGATCAACAATTGGTGCCTAGTTGAAAGGACCTCCTAAAGGTGAAAGTCAGCATGAGATAAGGATATGAGAGATAAGAACATCATATATGGGCGCCCAAATGCATTTGCCCGTCCACCTTGAGCGCCCTTGACATAAACTTTCCATTTTAAGCGCCTTTCATACAAAGGTTTTTTTTGAAAATTTTTAATTTTTTGCAAACATTAAATATTGAAGAAGGCCGACTTCAAGTCCTGGCCGACCTCATTTAATAAGGCAGATAGACTATATATATGGGCGCTTCCCTCATTTTATCTCATTCACATTGCATTCTTCTTAGGAGCAGCGAAATCTTTAAAGGGGGCAGCAAAATTTATATAGGGGCAGCAAATTTTTACTAAAGGAGCAACAAGTTTTGACAAAGGGTAGTGAATTTTGGCAAAAAGTAACATTTCTCAAGGAAAGAATCAGTTTTAAAAGGCCTTACTTCTGATTTCTGGACTGATTTCTGCCATTCCAAGACTGATTTTATCATAAAATTCAGAATTCTGCTTTTCCTAGAACAGCAACTTGACACAAGGTATGTTTTGATCAGCTCTACTCCATAAAAATTACCTTTTATTTGTTTCATTTTGCAGATTTATATCTAAAAAAATCAGGTTCTTGTAGGATGTAAATATGATGATCCTATTTGATAATAGAATGAATTAAAGTGTATGTTGATCTTCATTCATGAGACCTCTCTGTACTTGAAAAATTGAGTGAAACTTGAAATAGAAAAGGTGAAGTGTCCTTTAGAGGTAGAATCTATTATTTCAACCCACTTATTCGAGTCTGGTCTTGTAGGTAAATGGGAATGACAGCTAAGGAGAGACAAGTCCTTATCAAGATGGATGCTAAATCCAACATACCTGAGTCCAAGCTTGAAACGCAGTGGAAGGACGTCGGAGACACCAACATGGGACACGTCAACCTAGAGGAGGTGAAGGACTTCTTGTTTGCCATCACAAGAAATGAAGACGTCAAGGCCATCGCAAAGAGCGGGATTGTTCAAGCAGCTTGCTTTCCACCTGCCTTGCCAAGTACTGAATTAGTGTTGGAGTGTGTTCAGCACTATGATAAAGAGAAAAGACAGATTATAGCTAAGGATGGAACTGTTCTCGCCTATCTCCAGAGGGAAGCTATCCAGGAAATCTTCAACATCCCGAAAGCGAAAGGAGTCTTCATATGCCCTACAACTGCTCAGATGACTTTCGAAGGCAACTCTAAGGTCTACATGCAAGAAATCAGGAAGAAGTGGATGACTGATTCATCGATGAAGATTTACAACTCTGAAGACCCCAAGTATCATAAGGCTGACTTCAAGCAAGAGATAAGTTATCTGATCATGTTCTTGAATCGAGTAACAGGTAGGCCTCAATCATCTACTTTCGAAGGATGGATGTATACTTACTTTGATCATATGTTTACAAAAAACAAGATGATTGACTGGGCTGGCCTTATAAGCCACTGCCTAGATGAACAGTTTGAAAACTTTGATGAAACGAAGTCTTTTTTCATGACTTCATATCTTGTTTATATCCTGGCAAGAAATGTAGTCTACAAAGGACTAACAGCTAAAGGGCAGGTAGGTACAAAGCCGGGACAGATTCTCTCACATCAGTGTTATCCTCAACTCCATTTGAAGAACATTAATCACTATAAGAGGTTCAATGATGCTTTCGCCATGTTCATAGTGAGGAAGTTGAGAGGTGAACCGCATAGGAGACTAACAGGTGCTGCTAGGAACTTCATCAAGCAGTATGGAAGGTATTATATCCAGTATGACAAGTTCACCTATATTAGGATTCAAGGATTTACATCTTTCCCATATAGACTGCCTCGATATCCTTCAAACAGGATGGTGTTGCTAGAGGTTTCAAGACAGTTGTTAGAGTTTCATAAGATGCAGAAAGCAAGAAAGAAAGCAGGAGTTCAGTTTCCTCTTCAGCTGGGTAGATATTATTCGTGTCCATCATTACAGGCAGCTGAGCATTCAGAAGTTGAGCTTCAGGCTTATCATCTACATCCGCATGATTCAAGAAGAGAAAACTTCGATCCACATGGAGCCTTCAAGCAGTCTTATTCTTCTTACAAACATAAAGAACAACTGGAAGATCATTGGGCTGATGCTATAGATGATGATGATATCAGAATGCAAAAGTGTTCAAGATTGAAATGGGACTTAATAAGAGCTACAAAGGTATTAAGGATTCCTGATCAGTTAGAAGGTGAAAGAGCTCTTCTGGGTGATGAATATAATAAGATCCGGAATCTGCCTTATGAAGTCAACTGGGCTGATAGAGAAAAGGTTGACGATGAAGGATTGATAAGGCCTATCATTGCTATCACTAAAGAACAGATAAATAAACAAGTACAAGCCTTGCTTGATGAAGGAAAGAGACTCACCTATACTAAGATGGGAGAAGCGGATCAGCAAGAACAACACAATGCACCTAGTAAAGATTCACGAAGCCGAGGAAGTGAAAGAGATTCAGGACAGGGAAAGAAAAGAAAACAGCTTGAGATTGTTCAAGGAGAATCCAGTAGAAAAAAGAAAAGGATAAGTATTGAAACTGCTTCTTCTAGACAGTCAGGTGATACTCCACTAAATAAAGACATAGTGATACCTATTGAGAATGTGGTTCCAGAAGCTCCAATTGAAGAAGTACCTTCTAGTCCACATGATACTGAGATCATTGATGAAGCTAATACCGAAGACAAGGATGAAGCTGAAGAAGAATCATTGCCTGCACAAGGAAAACAATTACAACAGCAGCAAGATCTTTCATCACTACAGAGAATGGTTACAGGAAAGAATCAGAGAGAATTATGAAGTTGAGAAGTGTCCTCCTCTTCCAGTTGATGAGTTACTTCTGGACATGTCGAAAGAGAAACCAAAGAAGAAAGCAAATATTCTTTCAAAGATCACTAAAGATGAAACAGGAGTAAGGAAGGTTCATGTAGCAGTTCCCAGGCTTGAAAAAAATATAGAAGATGTAACACCTGATGATTATGACATCAATACAATCAATCTGGGTCCTTTAACTGGGATGCAAGTAGAAGAAGAGCTTCAGGATTCAATTGATAATGCTCGAGCTATTATAAGACAAGAGACAGAAGGTAGAATCAAAGCTGAGCAGAGATGTCGAACCTTAGAGCAGTACATTCAGCATTTAGTGCATCCTATTCATCAACAGGAAAGAATTGCTACACCTCCATCTCTCCTTCCTCCAGAAACAGTTGAACAGTTAGAAGAGTTGAAGTTTTCATCTCATAGAATGAAGGATTGGATGAAAAGATCAAAGGAGGCTACATTTAGACATCTAGAAGATATTATGCAAGTGAGTGATAAGATTACTGATCTGAAGGAGAGGGTACTTGCATTGATGGCAGTTTGTGCTGAGTTCAAAAACATCCAGGATCAATATCTGCCACACTTGAAGAGCTTGATGGAAACATCAGTTGATGAGTTGTTACATGCTGAAGTGATTGAAGAAGGTAAAACATATAACTTCTCTTCCTGGTATTATGGCTTTCGCATCAAAGGACAATTGCTGGATAAGATAGAAACAGATATGTCAAGAGTTAGAAGTGTACTTCAAAGGATTCAGGATGGAATACATGCTTCTTTGATGAAGATCTGTAATACATTTGGAGAGATGACTCTTGATAACATGAAAGAACAAGTTCAAGCTTTCTATTTTCAAGAAGATGATGTATCTGATGAAAGGCTTGAGAGTATATTTTCACTTGCTGTCCACCTTGGCGACAACAAAGCAAGGATAACTGATTGGGAAAAAACACTTGGCCTTTATTCAGATGATGTACTTGAAGCTGAAGGAACCATTCAGAATGCGCCAAGTGTACCTTTGGAGGAAGTTAAACAAATAGTGTCCAGGTTCATTGAATGCCAAGCTTCTAGTGATGGATATTCACATGGGGATTCCTCATAGGCTGATGACATGTCATTCTTATCTTCTGGGGAGGCGTGCCTTTGTTCTTTTCTTCATAGCTTCTTTCATTTAATATAGATAACCTCCTTCATTTAATAAAGTTGGCCTCTTTCATTTAATAAAGAAGAGTTTGTTACAACTACTTGTGATGTGGCTTGATCTGGTCCGCTGGCTTGGCCGATCGATCTTGACCCTTCATTCATTTTGAGGTCTATAAAAGGGCTCTTGTTGCTCTCATTTGTACGGTTGAAAACTCTGGAATTGTTGCAAGAGCTCTTTGAAATAATAAAAGATTCATTGTTTGGTGATTCTATATATGTTTCAAAGTGTTGCATGGTTTGGATTTTCAAGCGAATATTAAGTTAAATTAAGTTTTCTTTAAGTTTATGTTAGTTGGTGGAAGGTTTTCTTATTGTTTCGTGGTGAAATCTATAAGTTCACACCATTTGTAGTTTGTGGCGTGCAAATTGCAGTGCATGGTTAGTCTGAACAACATTGAATTTCAATTTGATCTTTATGTTTGTTGAATCTTTCATGAGCATAAGTGATTTAAACATCTTGTAAAACCCTAGAAGATTGCATCAATCTTGTGTAGTTGTCTATCTTGGCGAAGCAGGATCTGGTTTCATTTCACCTGAGCAGTAATCATCCTTACATCTAGGATTAGATTAGTATCACTAAACCTTATACCTTTTGTCTTTTTTTTAATCCATTCAGTTAGAATTAGAATCAAGAACATCATTGCTAAATCATACGCCATTAGTTGTAGTACTTAGATTCTCCAGTGTTTGCTTCCGTAATCATTGAATTAACAGCTTATTCGAACAATTGCATAAGTCCGTTTGTGTTTTAACAGCAAAATCATACTTAGTCACTGAGCTATCTCTTACAAAATCATCAGAAAGAAACCTTGGAGTCATCTTGTTTGATCACTTCGTTCAACATTCGAGAGGCTTTGCTCAAGAGGGAGTCAGATACTTTGTATTTCACTCTAATTGTTGACTTGTCCAAAAACAATCATCAACACTTCCTATTTCATTCTACTAGAGAGGATGCTTGAGTTGCAAGCGTCATTGCAACTTATGGTTATGACACAGGATTGGAACAGGGAGAAAGAGTCAAAGACTAAGCAAGGGAAGAGAGTGAAGGAGATTGTGATCACTGATACTTTTTGGTCAAATGTGAGATACATCACATCTTTTGTACAACATGTTTTCACTATCATCAGATTTAGGGATTGTAATAGTCCTAGTGTTTGGGAGATCTACAAGTGCATTGATAGCATGTTTGGCCAAATGAAGGTCACCATTTGTGAGAAAGACCCCATCCTAGAGTTGTACAATGAACATATTCACCCCATCATCCAAAAAAGGTGGGAGAAGTTGAACACCCCTCTACACATGGTTGCATATGCTTTGAATCCAAAATGGTATGTGGAAAGAGTTGGTAGAATTTTTCTTATTAATGATCACAAGGTGTGGAATGAAGGCCTTCAAAAAAATGTATAGTTTAGAGGAAACTTCATTGATTAGAGTTGAGTGGCTTAAGTTCATGGAACTACATGGCTACAAGACTTCGGAAAGGATGATATGCACACTTTCACATATGCCAAGCCAGTTGGTGGACAATCTATGGACCTCCAGGATCATTGCACACACTTGCCATTCATCTTCTCTCACAAGTTTCTAGTTCCTATGTTGTTGAGAGGAATTGGTCCACATATAGCTTCATCCACTCTCTAAAAAGAAATAGACTTACCTCTACGAGAGTGGAAAAGCTCGTTGTAGGGCATAGTGCCTTGCGTCTGATTGATCGTAAGACACCTGAATATAGGCAAAGCCCAACACAAAGGTGGGATGTAGAGACTGAGGAGCCAAGACAACTTGATGATGACCACAACGTGCAGATGGGATTGGAAAAAATAGTTCCACTTCCTTCCAACAATTCCAACGATGAGGAGTTTCCTACATATGCAGTTGCAAATGATGATGACTAATTTTTGAACTTTTTGCCCAAACAAAAACAACTATGGATATCATTTTTGGCAATTTAATTTTGTCATTTTGATACTTTTCACTTGTATAATGAGACTGTAGTTGGTACTTTAACCTTTCAGCATATAACTTATTTGAATAATTCAATTTGAAATGGATTCTGATTATCAGCTACTATGATGATTCATGAATGATCATTGATATTCAAATTATTACATTTTGATGTTTTTTTAATATATATTATTATGTAGCCATCCCCCCGCCATCCCAAAAATTTTGAAAAAAAATTGCCATCCCTAGAAACCCATCCCCCCGTCCCAGAAACTCACAGAAACACTGCAACTTACTACCTTTACTTATTCAATTTCAAATCATACCTACCTAACTAGGAGGTTTTTGGTCCCCAAAAGCTAGGAACTCAATGGATGGGAAAACATTTTCCTCGCATTGTCATTAGGATACCACCTTGCTTGGCTCAAGTTTTGTTGCGTCATACTGACATACCATGTCTCTTGAACCCCTCTCCTTGTCGCACTCTCTTGCACCTATAGAATAGCATCCTTGTCCAACTCTACTCGAGAATTGGGCACAAGGTGTTCAACAAAAGGAAACAATGGCTTCTCTTTGTCATCTACAATTGAAGGCTCAAAAACCATGTTGCCAGTTCAGGTTCAACAATTTGGCATTTTTTTTTCCCAGGTTCAGTATGGCTAGGATCCTCTGTACAATATATACATATATATTAAGTTTTAATAATAAAGTTAATTTGCATGTGGTGCATTGGCATGTCTATTGGTTATTTGGCAACAAGTACCAAGTTCCAATCCTGTAAGGGGCATTGTGTTGTTTAAGTGGGTTTCAAGTGGATCCTTGGTGGACGTTGTGTTTAGAAGTACAAGGATGAGGTCCCCCATTTGTGTCCTCACCAGCTAGGGCCAGTTAATCCCCAAACTTACCAATTAAAGAAAACAATAAATTTAATTTAATATTCATTAAATATCAATGTTGCATTTATTAAAATTAACAACTAATACTAAAAATATAATTCTACTTGGCCCACAATATCATCTGAATATACAAGAAAATAGGAGGGCGTTATAACAAGCTCAATATGTTTTGGAAAACAATAAAGATATTTGAAAGACTTATGTAATCTTATCCTTTATATAAGGATGCAATTGGAGAAACCATAGGGGCATAAGGGAGCATGTGTTGTCAAAGCCCATAGAGGATAGCTACAGCTGATTTGAAGCAGCAGACTACCCTCTAACAGCAGGAGTATTATCTAACTCTCTCATGCTGTAATGTCTCCTTTTCCTCAGCTCTAAAAAACACTGAAGATGTGTTAACCTTTTGCTATTTCCCGGAGGCTAATGTTCTTGTAAGGGAAATGTGACTTTTAAAAAGTCAAATAACAGTTAAATAAATTTAATTTGGCTCCATCGTGCTTTATGCAACTGTTACTTCTTTTTAAAAGATTGTGGTTTGCTGTGTGAGTGGGTGTTGAGCTGGTGGGACCCTCTCATTCTTATTCTCCTATTATTGGCATAGCATGGTGGAATTGGTGGGAGCGCTCCACTATGGTAGAAGAATTTTAGTTAATTCATTATCTTTTTTTGGGCTGGCGTTGGCTGAGTGGGGGCAGAGAGTGCTCTGACCACTCCTTTTCTATTTTTAGTCCCAGATTCTCTGTTTGGTGCCAGTGGTGGGTCTGCCCCATCCCCTGTCTATTCTGGGCATGGTGTGGGTCTTTTTGAGAAGGGAATCGCTCATTCTGAGGGGATTTTTGCTAAGTTTTGGCTATGATACTAGTAGTCTTGTTGTTTGGCACAGGGACTGTTTAGTCTCAAATTCTCTCAGATTTGGATGTGAGAGATCATCCCTAGCTGAGAATACTTTGGAAACAATAAGAGATATTTGGAGCACTATGGAGCATGATGTTTTTTGATAGTTTTGGTTTTGTAAGTAGGGTTACAGTTTGCAGCTGATATGAGAATGAACTGTAGAGGGTATTTTGCTGTGTGGACATACTATTGCAACAGTGACAGGAGTAACAGCATGAACATGAGGCTTCTGCAGCAGTGAAATGCCTCAGTTATGCACTGACTAACCTTTGGAACCTGGGCACCTAGTATACTAGTGTGTTTTGATAGCCTTTGTTGCATGGTTTTCTGATGTTTGGAGCAATCTGGGCAACTTTTGAGGATTTCTGGGCTTGAGAAGAAGACTGGTTTCTACAGCAGACATCATCCCAACCATCTTTGAGACATTCTGGATATGAAATGTAACTATGTTCCATAAAATTTTGTTATTAAATCTGCTTCAAAGATAATACTGTTTGCATATGTGATTGTTAGCTTGAATCTGGGTAGACCATTGCACATGCCCTCCAATGCCACTACTACTACCGACATTGCTCCCTTCCTAGTAAAATCATATCACATAATATATAGATCATTTTGTGCAAAGCTAAAAACAACAACTGTATTGGACATTATGAAACAAGAGATGCACAAGGTTAGCATATTACAAACTGACCAAAAAAACATAAGATTACATATATTGCAGTTTTATGCAAGTGTGGCTGGCATGGCAATAGAGGTGGACAACTAAAGATTACATATATTTCAGTTGACCATACCAATCTCATGCCCTATGACAATTTTTTATTATTTTATATATTCATTTGATTTCTATGCAGGTTCACCCAAGGCACTCCCTTGGGACCCCATCCGAGTCGTGCTCATGGCAGACCCCTAGGGAACCCATCCCTGAACCCAATCAGATAGGTACAAGGGTTGGGGGCAAATCCAATGCTGTAGCTCAAAGAGATGGAAGTTCTCAACATTAACTATAGAATTGTCCTTCATATATGCTGACAAAATCAATCTAAACACATTCTTACCCACTTGTTCAACAATTTCAAATGGGCCATACATTAGTGGCTTTAACTTCTTGCTTCTCCCTTAAGTCTTTGTTTGCTTGAGTACAACCCAATCTTGTCTCCAACTTGGAACTTGTGCTCAATCCAATGCTGGTCATACCTTACTTTGTAATTAGCTTGAGACTCCTCCAACCTCTCTTAAATTTGAAGATGTGTTTGATGAATCCTTCTAATGAACCTTCTGACCTTATGGACTTTTGAATCCACTTTGTCTTCTTTCCTATGTAGTTATCTCCCAACACAACATCAAAAGGACTGGGTAGTAAGTAGCCAATACATGTTTCAGAAGGAGATTTATTTTGTAGAAGAATACAAAACCCTATTATAAGAATGTTGACTATACACCAAATTCCCATCTTGAGTCTTGGGATGCTTCCTATCGTACCCTCTTAAGAGTTGAACCAGTGTTCTATTCACCGCCTCAATTTGCCCATCCATTTGTGGATTGAAGGCTATAGACCTCTTCAATTTGTATTCATCTTATAGTGTTGGGACTCGCCAAGGACTAACCTAGACTCATTAGTCCATGTCCAAGTCACCCGCAACGAATCTGTGGATTAGACTTGCAAGCCTTGTGAGTCATTTGCACAAACTCACAAGTCCCAAGCCTCGACTCTTTGAGTCTACAAGGCTTCCAATCAATTAAAAACATTTAAATAAAAAACACATTTCTCAACCCCAAAAAGGCACTAACACTTTAAAACACCCACTTGCCTATTTTGAGCTTATTTTCACTTGCCCACTTGCTTTCAATCTATTTTCACTAGAGTTGTGTGGAAATAGATACACTATCCACTGAATTTTCAGGATCCCCTAATACAAGTATGGCAAAATATGGCAGTTATAAAAATATACATATATTCAACTAATTATACATCTACGGTATAGGACAACTTTATTTATTATATAACTTTATTTACACACACACACATATATTTAATTATTTATAGGAGACCACTCTAGTTTTAAAAAACAAACAACAAAAATTGTTTTGTGTTGCACCGGGATGGAAAAGCAGCATTTTTTTTCCAAGTAATTGAATTCCATTTATACTTTTGGCTTGCCAAGTCAATCCCAATTCTAAGTAATGCTACTAGAATATTTGAAGTTATTTTGATATCAGATGCAATGTAATAAGTTTATTCGTTAAAATTCAGCATTTTTCAATTTTTTTAAATTTGTCAAGTTTTGGCACTGAGTTTGAGTCCAAGTTAAAATCAGCTTGCTAGAGTTTTCACAAAGTCCAAGTCTCACCATTGATTTGTTCCCACAACGCAAAAGTCCTTATCCAAAACAATGGATCTTGCCAAATCAAAGTGAATCCATACATTGACAAAAAATAATTCAATTGGACATGGGCAATTCTCACTTTTCATCACAATTTATAATCAAATGTTTAATCCAAAACTTAGAACCGCAATTCTCACTTTTATGTTCGTAAATGATTTTAACAAGTTCATAACATTACAATTATTCTCCAACAATAGGATTAATTCTTAACAAAATTTATGATATTAGATATAAGGTTCTCAAAAGTATTAACTAGCCCTTTACAAGTGCATGAACAAAAGGAGTATCACATTTCGATTCTTGTTTTCCATTGACTTTGAAATTTGTTTGTCGCTTTGTCCAAGCTCCTTCCTCTACTCCTATTGCTTGTTCTCTCATGGATTCTATGGCTTTGACTATAGCCTCGCCGGATCCAATTTTTCTTGGAAGGTGTTGATGTGTGTTTTATGACAGCAGCAACATTAGAATAAAACACTGGTATTCTATCCTCTCTTGAACAAAGCCTCTCAGACACTAAACTTTGTGATCGAATGAGACTGCTCCAAGGTTCCTTTTGAGTCAGGTCTTGACGGGCGCGGGGATAGACTCAGTGAAATGATGTGATTCTGCTGGTAATCACAAAGGGACTTAGGTGAAATTGCTCCTTCTTCATAGACAAAATTCACTCCTTACTCCTGGGGTTGGTGAATGAATGGAACTTCCTCACAAATGGGCAACTTGGAATTCCCAAGTTCCACTCTTGAAGAGGTGTATAATTTGGCAATGAAGCTCTGGAAAACTAATCCTAGCGAAGATGCCATGGAGAGGACTACTGCTGAGGATAGAAACTGGAACCACGCTTCTGCTTCATCATGAGGCAACAACTAGGCAGGGATGGTGCTATCTTCTGAGGGGGGGTAAGGATTTTCAGACTGCTCCTGCAAGGGACATGGAACTGAAACGTGCAGAAACAATCAAAGTTAGACTTGAAATAAGTTCAGACCAATCATACACTGTGATTTGCAAGCCACAGATCACAAATGGTGTGAACAATTAGTTTCAATCATGCATCAACAATAACAATCTCCATCATTCTAACTAATAAAAGCTAAAAGATAAGAAGAAATAAGACAACTTCAAAACTTGGAGCTTAAGATTTGCTTCAAAGAAATCAGGAAAACCATGTCATAATCCAAAAAATGCTATAAACATCAATCCACAATGTCCATATATTGATTCGGAAAATGTTTCTTTACAACAATCTTGCTGATCCTTTGAAGTTTCCTGCTCCAAGAATGAAGTGATACAAAAAATGGAACTAAGTAACCAGCTACTCAGAGAACCTAAGAAAAATGAGAAGAAAAAGGACCCCTTCAAATGAGGCGCCCCAGCCTTTATATAGGTAAGCAAAGTACAAAGAGGGGGGAGGAAATCTGATTTCCTCGAAATCTGTGCCAAACCCTAAGTCAGTCAGAAACCCTAAAAGTGGTAGGTGGGGTCGCCACCTTGCCTAAATGAAAAGCTACCACCTGTCCTAGGCGCCACCTGACTAGGACCTCCTGCAAGGCAAGGTCTAGTCATCCGCCACCTCATCCAATTCCTTGAAATTCTATCTCTGTGTTGTGTACTTTGGAATTGGAATTTTGTCCTTGTACTGCCTTTCCCTTTGGATTCCTGCACTGGCACGGATTCTTGTTCTTGGATTTCCAAGGATTGGTCCTCTTGTCCAAAACTGAAGTCCCTGATGTGGAACTTGAAGTGTATCACGCTGTCCTTGATGCTAGCATTCTTTGTGTCATTGAAGTCTTGAAAGGATTTTCATCTTCCTTTAGCATTCCTGTGAAGTCTCCTTGTCACAGAACTGGAATCCCTGATGTTCCCTTCCTTGGGCCAATCATGTTGAGTGTTAGGGAGAAAGGCGGGCACTAGAATGGAGTGATGTTTTGTTCTGGATTTGTGAAGTCTCTTTGACATAGGATAATCTCCTTCTCCGGCCTCTAAAGCTCTCTGCGTCTTGAATGTCTTGGATCAACGAGCACCTTCCTCATGGAACTGATCCTTGTCTTCAATATCTACAAAAGAAAGAGAACTCTTGAATAGCAAAGGCGAATGAAATCCTTAATGCAACGTAATTTGAAATGAAACATGAATGATTTTGCAAGACTTGATAAATTTGACTTATGAACTCCTGAACAAATAAAGGATTTTCCTCATTTTCTGGTATTCTTCACACTTGGACTAACTTTTCCTTCATTCCAGGGTTACCAGGCATGCACAAGAAGAGTTTCCAAGGCAGGGCGTATATGGAAGGTGGAGCAGGATTCCTTGGACAGGAATTCCTCAGCCAAGAATTCCAGGTCGCAAAATCCAAGAGGTCATGGATTCTTTAGTCTTGGACTTTCACTCCACGATCAAGATTTCCACTAAGCTATGGAATGCTTCATCCTTTGGAAGAGATTCTTACTAAGAATTGAGCGAGATTTAGAAGATAATTCCAAGTTGCAATTCTTATGTTGTTGTGGAAATTTTCCTTGGTCTCACATCTTGCTAGGTTGTGGAGTGACTCCAAGTCGCACTTTTCAACATGCCCTGGAAAAAATTCCATCCTTGAGCGCATATTTCATGACTTCAGGATGAATTCCTGGATCCAACTTTGGGTTTTGGATGAATTCCCGCTCCTCTTCTAAAAATTTCTGCTTTTTGAATGGAGAAATCTGCTCTTTTAGGAGGATTTTCTGCTTCTACTTGATGGATTTTTGTTCCGATTTAATGAATTTCTGATCTTTCCAATGGATTTGTTGTTGTTCTGCAGTTTGCCCAACCCTAGTTCGTCTTTGGAGAAGGAAAATAAATGAAGAAATCTTCCTCTTCCTTCAGAAATTGCTGCTCCTATGAAGGATTTCGCTTTGGAAATGCTAAAATTTGCTTGTTCCTTGATGAAATTCGTCCTCCTAATGGTGAAATCTGTCTCTTGAATGTTGAAACCTGCTTTTTTAGTGTTCACTTCTGCTTTTTCTGCTTGGATTTGCTTTGGACTTGGTTTGGAATGGCTTGGGCGCCCTCCCTTATATAGGCGCTCAAGCCACCTTGCCACTTGGCCAACTGGGAATGGCCGACTTTCACTTTTGCCTAATTTTTTATTACTAACCGCCATAAATTTGGCCGACATGCTATTTTGTCTTTTTCCTCCCAAGCGGTGGCGCATTTCTAGGATTGTCGGGGATTTCAGCATGTTATGGATTTCCTCCTTGGCTTGGGCGCATTTCTGATGTGGTCGGGGATTCCAAATGCTCAGGGAATTCCTCCTTGGCATGGGCGCACTTTCCAAAGGGCACTGGAATCTCTATCCTAGAGAAATTCCTTGACTTGGGCGCATTTCTCACTATGCTCAGGAAATTTCCTTATCCTTGGCGCAATTTTGGGGTGCTCCAGAATTCTTTGTCGTGGAGAAATTCTTCCTTGGCGCAAATTCTAGAGGGTCAGGGATTTTGCGCCTGAGGAATCAGAGTTTTAAGGGCTTCATGGATTTTCCATTACTTTCACAAGTATTTCCTCACTTGACAAGGAATTCTTCGTTTTGTCAGTTTGCAAGGGTGGAATCATGAATACTAAAACTCAAAGTCTTGGATGAATCCTTGAGCTGGGCTTTGACTAAACTATAGTCTGCTTCACCTTTGAATATTTGAGCAAGTCTTACCTGAGTTGGAGGTCACTCCGTGAACTTCACTTTTCCTGAGTGTGGATTCCTACTCCTGTTGCATTTTCCCCTCTATACTAGAATTTCTGTCCTGGAGGAATCTTTCCCAGACCAAGGGAGCAAATTCCACTCTGTCCAGGAATCCAATTCCGGGTCGCCAATTCCAGACTATTCAGGAATCCAGTTCCTGGTCGCAAATTCCAGACTATTTAGGAATCCAGTTCCTGGTCACAAATTCCAGTCTGTCCAGGAATCCAGTTCCTGGTCGCAAATTCCAGACTGTTCAAGAATCCAGTTCCTGGTCACAAATTCCAGACTGTTCAGGAATCCAATTCCTAGTCGCAAATTCCTGACTGTTCAGGAATCCAGTTCCTGGTCGCAAATTCCAGATTGTTCAGGAATCCAGTTCCTGAGTGCATTTTCCTAAGGTCAAGGAATCCAGTATCCAGGTCACACTTTCCTGAGGGTCAAGGAATCCGTTATGCTGGAATTCCTTCCTAGAGCATGGGTCTTGGAACGATTCTTGAATTCATTGTTGAAATTTTACTAAGTCCCAAAACCTTCACTCATGGAATTCCCTTTGGATCATGGATTTTCCTGAGTTGGAATTCCTGAGGCGTACATCCCCCATTTCCATGGATTTGGACTTAGCTTTTGATGGGGTTTTATCCGAGAACTTCCATTCTAGAGTCTAGATTTCGTGGTTTCGACAAGGATTTTCCAAATTTTGCTAAGGATTTCCTGAAGTTGTGTTGTGGAATTCTCCGTGTTTTTGAGTCAGGAATTCAGGATTCTTCAATGGAATGATGAACTTCGACATGGAATGACAAGCTTTGTCGCATTCAGGACCTTGGTTTGGAATTTTAGAATAGGAATCTGGATAGAACTTGAAACGGGAAACTGGATTGGACTTCTGGATTGGAGCTTTGGATTGGAACTGTGGACAGGGACTCCTGGACTGGAAATATGGACAGAAACTCCTGGATTAGAACTATGGACAGAGTGAAGGATTTGGACCTTTCGTATGAAATGGTGAACTTTTGCCATGGATTGACCAATTTGCTAGGGTTGCCTTCGTCCTTAGGAAATTCATCGTTTTCTTCACTATTCCAAGCATTCTTCATGTTCCCTGTGAGCTAAGTGCATGGAAATCCCTCCCGAGCCTCATGGATCTGGGCAAGAAACTGCAAGATCAAAGCAAAATGAGAACAAGGCCAAAAAAAAGGGGGTCCCCATTTGCAATGGGGCAATGTGTGAAAACATCACAACAGAAGGATTTGTTGTTGCCGATCCTTGAGCCTTCTATGTGTATGGTCTTCCATTAGCAAGAAGCATTTGCTTTGGGCTTTCAACAAACCTCCATCACTCTTCATCAACATCCCTACTTCTACATACTCTCACATTCCTACTCATTTTCGCAGGTAAGGTTACTAAGTTTTGAAATATTTTATTATCTTTAGCTCCTATGGAGGTGGAACCACCTTGACCACCTTGCTTTTTTAGTCATTTGAAGAGGTAGATGAACCTTGTGTCTCGTTCATCTCAAAATAATGGGCTTGGGAACAATCTCATCAATGTCCTTTGGCTTGGCCATAAAGATTGGCTTCTTCGTGTGACTATGCAAGCCACCTATTTACTCCATGTGTTCATTAAAAATCCATCACATCTCTAGGTATTTGGACCACCCTTTTGCGAAATTCATTTATGTAAGCCTGCACACATTAGCCCTATCTTTCCTTCAAATATTGCCAATCAATAAATCTATCCTCTTCCAAACAAATACGATAAAATTGTCTTTCAAACAAAGATTTGAATTCATTTCATTTATTTATTGTCAGGAAATTTCTCATAGCTAAATAATGAGCATAACTTTCAAATCAAGTTAAAGCTTGACTACCCAGTTTCAACCTTGCCAAGGAAATTTGTTGTACTTCATTAAAATGATATAACTGAAATATACCTCCAGTTGGGCCATCCAATGGTCAAGTTTATGAGCATCAACTTCACCCTCTTATAGATGAATGTCTATCTTTTCCTCTGCTCTAAATGGAGGTTCAGTGGAAGAAGGATGATCCTTTTTCAGATTCTTGTGTCTTCAACTCTTCATTTGTTTTGGCATCTCTGTGGGCACTCCTAGCTTTCCCATGACCACCTCCAATATCTAATCCAATCTTTCAAGCTCCCACATGGAGTGAATGATGTTGGCAACATCCTCCTCCAACTTGCTGGATGTCTCTTCACCATAAAGAGCCATACCACCTTCTTTTTCATGGGTCATGCTTCTGAGTTGTCTGATCCACCTTATTGTGGACACATCATTGCAAAGGAAATGAGATATTTTCCTCTAGCACCATCTGATATAGTGAGGAGCATACAACTGCAAAATTGAAAACTACAAACACACCACATAGAACCACATCACAATGAACATGAAAAACATGCTCTGATACCAATCTAATCCATAAACAAGGTGGATATTCCACTGTTTGAATTATCAACACAAATCCTATTATTCCAATCACCAAAATGACTGATATAGCTGCTCACTTCTACGCAAAATTAGCATAAAACAGTCCTAAAACCATCTTTGTTACTGTTATTGTGCATACACATAAAGTAAGTTTATCATAGAAAGCGAGAGCATAACCAAGCATGAAAATGGAGAAAAACTAATTTTTTGACTTAGAGAAACCCAAAGTGGGTGAAAACTCCAAAAGGGTGAGGGATCCCTCCTTAAGCCACTAACTCCTTCCTGATTTAAGAAGTCTACTTCCTTCTAGAGGCCTTCATGGTCTCCTCAAACATACAAATAGATGTCCAAATGCCTACACAGCAATGTCAAGTGTCTCTAAACTCCCCCAATTACACTCCAAAATACACAAGATTACTTGCCTGATGGAAAGTTGCAGAATTACAGTCAATTACAGAATGAAAAAAACCCTCTCATTACAAACAAGGGAAATTATATGCCAAGAGTCTCCAAAGACCCTCTGAGGGAAGCTCAAGCACTTCAGAAGCCCAAAAGACAGCATCCCAAATGCTCCAGCTCCTCTATCTGCAACCTCTATATATTTGTCATTTCTGTGATGGATTTGACCACAAGTGTATACGTCCTCTATGCCTACTGCAATCAATGATGAGTACAGCTGTGGTTGAACTAGTATGACAAGTTCGACCCTGGTCAAAACATCACTAATGTTCTTTATTTATCATTAGTGAAGTCCGTTGGGTGTTCAAATCCGCCAGGTAACTTCTGTTCCTATTTTCCACCTTTTTTGGATCTCTGTCACTTTCTGTCTGATTTTGCCTTAGGGGAATTGAGACTTGTCTTGGCTTAGTGCTAGGAAGCCTTCAAGAATGAGTCATGGTAGCAAAGTTAGACAACCTACTAACTTTACTGCTCCAATTTCAGATAAGTAGCCATGACAGGGGCCACCATGAAATCACAGAAGAGGAGTGAGTTGCTTGGTGGCTAAGAACACGGTCAAAGTGCAGGGTGGAGTTGTAACAGACCTGAAAATCAAAACAAATTTTTGGCAGCTCCTCTGCCAAAATTGTTAAACTGGTAAGGAGTCCTACAGCCTGATAAATGTTTTCCTTCAGCAGGGCTTAAAATTCAATAAGGAAATCAGATCAAAAAAGTGTCTATGGACTCGATACATTTTATTCCTAGGAAATATGAACAGCAACTTGTTCTTGGATGCATTATGGAGATAAGGGAAACTGCAGATTCCTTGAATGGTTTTGTGCCATTTCCAAATGGTACTGCAACTTTGGCACCCGCCGATGCCAAAATGAAATGTTTAGAGTCTCAGCAGTCAGGGATGTAGGCCTTCGTCTGGAAAAAAAAAAGGCATGATATATGTGCCTTGTGGGGGTGCAGCTGCAATTGTGGTGAAAACAGAGGCATAGGCTAGTATTGCACAAGAAGTGCGGGGCAATCCTTTGTCAGGTCCTGATACCACGAAGCACAATCCTTGGGGTAGAATTGTGATTCCCATAGGAAGGCCTAGTGGACTTGGATGTCATGGTGTGGGACTGAAAGCATACTCAATTGCAGGCACACATATGAAGTTATAACAAGATGTGGAGGAGGAAGACGAGGGAAGTCATGAGCTTTCATCAATAAGCAGCTGGGTAAAGGAACTTCATAAGCTTCTCAGGCAACCTTGATGTGTGGCTGCTTTCTCCTCTTGTTGCTTTACAAGACTATCAGTTTCACATTGGCCCTTAGCCATGGAGTACCCCTCCCAATATGCCCTTTTGATCTCTGACTCTGACCTTGTGAATATTTTTTTGCTGTCCAGATCTGTAGCACTCACCCAATTTTTCATTGATGGGAAGGTTAATAGGTTGCTAGTCTGATCTCTGACTCTGACCTTGTGAACAATTTTTGCTGTCTGGATCTGTAGCACTCACCCAATTTTTCATTGATGAGAAGGTTAATAGGTTGCTCGTCTGCTAGTTTAGCTTAGAGTACTAATTTCAGCTTATTACCTCATCTATAGCCTTAGACAATATTTATGGTGGTATTTTTGTAATCTTGTGGAGCCACGGTGGTTCGCTTTACATGCATGGCACACATAAGGAGGTTGGCTGGTCCCAAATGTAGTTGCTTTCGGTTTGGAAGGAAGTAAGACCCACATAGAACCTTTATTTATCGATTTTTAAAATATATATATATATATATATATATATATATATATATAGATATATACAAAAACTACTTTGAATGTTCTATTTAGGCTTTTGTTCTTCAATATATCCAGAAAAACAAAAATCTAAAATATGTATAAGTGAAAATTTCATAATCTACTGATAATGTTTTCAGTGTGCTTCAGTCTCACACGAACTGGCAAGATTAGATTTAAGAGAAACATTTTCAAAGGGTTGAAATTGAACTAGTTCAAAAGCTTATTGAACAGTATATATAAGGCAGCATGTAGAGCTTCTTTGATTCGCAGGGGATTCTCAAAATCCCCTAGGCCTTCAGGCCAAACCGTGATATGAAAAAAATCGCCTCATTTTACCATTCAGAAATAATAAGTAAATAAAAACAAAACCCATTTAAAATCCTGGACTAACAATGGTACTTAAAACTTTTAAACAAATATGTCTGACAAGAGAATAAAATCAATGCAACTCATTTGAAATCCTCGACTAACAATGGCAGTAAAACATTTAAACAAATGCAGAAGACGGGAATAAAATCAATGGCACCCTCCTGAAATCCTTACTAACAGCGGCATTTAAACATTGAAACAGATATGGATGATGAGGAAATGAATCTAATGGAAGCCACTTAAAATCATAAACAATAGGAGTGGCAATATACCATTAAAATAGATATGGGCCATAAAAGAATAGAATCAATGAAACACACTTGAAACCATGAACTAACCATGGAAATAAATGTGTGACGATGGAATAAAACCAATGCAACTAACTTGAAATTTTGAATTAACAAGTGCAATAAAGCATTTAGAACAGATACGGGGGATAAGAAAATAAAATTAAACGCACCCACTTGAGATCCCGGAATAACTATGGCAACAAAGCATATAAATCATTTATGGATGGAAAGAAATTCCTATGTATTGAACAAAATGCACAATTATCAAGGAAGTTTAACCTGGAGGATGCTGAGAAAAATTGTGGAGAGACTTGGCAGCCATTTCATAGCGAATGGCGGCAGTTCTAATACGGCTTAGGCTGTCCTGAAGAAGACCCACTTCTCCATCCACCTGCTCCTTCACCTGCCTTACCTGCTCCACTGTGAGCTTGTTTAGTTCATCTGCTATTGCCTTCCCTTGATCTGAAGCCATGCCCGCCTTCCCTTGTTTCTCTTTAAATTGCTGTAACAGACAAAGAGATTGATTAATCTATTCAAACCTTGAGAAGAATTGGATTAATTTTATGAGTTATGTTCTACAGGTCAAGATTAAAACGGTGTCTTCGGCATCCAAAATCGATGATTTCTCTTTTTTAAGATTCGGACAAGGGCTTTATAAGATGAATCTATATTCAGGGGGTGTGTACATAAAGAACCATTATGTTATGTTTTTTTAGCGAGGAGTATTAGATGAAATATATAAATTGATAGATGACATTTTAAAGGATACCATAAGTACTAAGAAAAAAAACTCTTAACCTTCTATTTATTATTATTTTTTTATATTGTCTTATCTTTATGTGTGCCTTCTTCCCCACCAAATGTTACCGAAAACTAAATAATGTTCAATAAGAAATTTGGCTACTTTGAAAACATTTCTCCATGGCAAATTATCATGAACCCTAATTCTTGAAGTTGAATCTCTCTTTATTAAGACTTTTTCTTACCCTTATCAATAAAATCTAGAACACAATCTTTTAAGCATAAATCTAAAATGTCAGATCCCAATAGATTTAAAACTAAAAACCCACCCACTCTCCTTTTGTAAGTGAAAGAAACTATATTCTTTTCAACTCTTAAACAATTCAATGATCTTAAATGCATTCAATAACACATTTGGGCTTGGGAAACTATAAAAAACTAATTTAAAACTATGTTGATAATCATATCACATTTACAACTCTCCTCATTCATTAAAACTAACTATGATTAATATTTGTTGCCATGCATTAGCCTACACCCAATCTTATGATTAAGTATGGTGTTTGTGTTTGTTGCAGTATCTTTCTATTCGCCTAGATATCTCTAACAAGTCATATTTCGTGTATGTGCTCACCACAACTTGTGAAAATGTGGCATCCTTCACTTGTAGTGTTGATTAGTGAAGTGTTCTATTGCCCTTGCTTGTATTCTTGTTACAGTTGTGGTGTTTCATTTTGTGTTGTAGTGCCCCCTGATATCTTGTAGTGACTTCTTGTCACCTACCTTCCTTTATTGTTGGTACCACATGTTTTCCTGACCATGTTATTTTAACCACTAAAGTATTATATTCTAACTACTCACATCTACTAGTTTCTTTGCAGTGGACCCTTCTATGTGTGGTGGCTTTTCCTTTCCTGTGGTGGTCACATATGTTATTACAAATTATATCCTATGTTACAGTAACCTCCATTTGGTCATGTGATCTTTGTGATGGTGAATTGAATGTATTGGCTTGATTCTCCTACAATTTTGTGGTGGTCATATATTAAGTACTCGAGTATGTTGCATCTTTGTGAGTCCAATTTGCGGTGTGCTTGTGTAGTGTCAAGTGATTTATTTATGGAGGTTACGATGTTTTCATCCCTTCTGCGGTGGGAGTGTCTCTGTGTGTGTGATTACGGTGGTGGTTTCAACTCACTTTGCAAAGGCTTGTCCTTCTTGTGGTATAAGTATTATGTCTGTGGTGGCATTTGTGTGTCTTTGTAGTGTACTCCTTATTTTTGGTGGTTGCAGGTAATTGGTGATAGCCATGTGTTCTTATAGTGGTTTTCTTCATTCTTGCATGGTCTCTCCACATGTTCTCTTTAGAGAATGGCATCTATTCGTTGGTGTTGCCCCTTTTACTAGAGTGTGATCCTCTTGCACCTAATCATAATCTCATGTGCCCACCAGTTGGATCTTCATTCTCTATATTTGTGGTGGATTTTTCTTAGCACAGTAGTTGTTTTCATTTGTACAACATTATGCTCTCACTAGTGGCCTATCTTGGAATGTGCTTCTTTCAATATACCATTCATAATTTGATCATCAATGCTTCCATGTGGATGGTGCATATTCAAATAATTTTCAAATGGTTTACCCACCCTAGCAAACACTTCATCCACTTACTTGACTTTATTCCACAGTTCCCAATTTATATTTGAAAGCATTGGCTTTGTGGTTAACTCTACGGGTGGTTGGTTGCCTCCTTTCCATTAATGGTTCTCCCATGTGTCCTTAAGGGCCATTGTGCAAGTTTACAATGGTCAGGTATGATTCAACTATTTATCTTGAGCCTTGTGCGAGGTTATGGTAGAGTTTTCTTAGTTTATTTTGTTCCTCTTCGACTTGATGATTTATTAAATATTAAATTTGGTTGGCAATTTGTGCCCTTGGTGGTTTCACACATGGTTTCGTGGTTTCTACATGTCAATGGATGTACTTGCTCATTCACAATTATGAGGGCTTTATCTTTACCCTTGTCATGTATATTTTGTGTGATCCCAAGTAGATTTCTCTTCCTAAGGTGTTACATCCCCTTTTTGGATTCAATATTACCATTTACTTTTTCTTAACTAGTACAGTTATGTTGATATGTTTTAACATCATAAGAACTGATGAAATGAATAAAAAAAGGTTAATTTTATGAAATTATGGAATTTACTTGATTATGATCAATTTGATGTTATGAATTTCGATATGAAAATGAAATGATTTGATATAAATATGTTTTGATTAGAACATTGGTAATCTGTCCCCAAATTGTATGCGAGATTGTCAAAAACAGGAAAAGATGGAACATATTCGCCAAGAAGAAAGAAGAGAAAGTATCTTTGAGAAAGAGAGAATAGACTCTGGAATAACCATGGGTGTTTGCCACTGAAAATGCAAATCAGGTAGACAAACCTAGATGCTTTGAGTTCGGGCTAAGTCATTTTTAGACGAGAGTCGAGGTTTGCAAGAATAGGTCTTTCTCCTTTCGTAAGTCGTCGTATTGAGTATGGGAAATCAACATCAATGTCATAATACTCTAAATCGTGTCGTCAAACATGAACAACTGATATATTATTTATATGTTTATATGTATATACTTGTGGTCGAATTGTAAGTCTTATCTTGTTTTTGGTTCGGCGCAAAAGTCAAAATTGTGCCTAAGTCAATCCCAAACCTTGTTTTGGCATTTGCGCTCAATTCGTCGTTATCATCGTAAAGTGCTACGAGTGTATGACGTAAACATCTCCTTGCGAAATTCAACGGATGTTGAATTGTTCTTTATTGGGCTTTTATCGAATACTAAAGGGTTTAAATAATGTTTTAAAATCTAGAGACCATGGTGTGTAGTACCCTTGGTCGTAAGGTATTGGAATATGTAATATTTTGTTAGTTATAATTTAAGTGTCGTTTTGAGATAATTCCTTTATTCTTGAGTGATGTCGGTAATCGGGCAGAAGCTCGAGAGGGACACATTTAAGTTCTTTTCTATGATGTCTTTTAATTCGAATAGTCTTTTTGCTTTCAGACCTCTTGTTGATTGTCGGTATAGCTTTTAATTCAAAACCTTTGCATTGATTTATACTCATAGCAGATATGAGTAGTAAGACAGTTGGTTAAAACTGCCAACCGCCACCTCACCTATGTGGAGCTCCATCTTGGAGAATGATCGAGATTTGTGGGAGTGGCCAAACCATTTTCTGGTTGAGGTCGCATAAGGTGGGAAAATGTTTTGCATGCCGGATAAGATACCCTTATTGATAGGCATGGTCTGGTTAGTGGAGGAGACAGTTATTCCTTCGCAGTAAACATGGGAGATATAGAGTAGTAAGGGTCAGTTTTTAGAAGACAGAACATGGAGGAGAAGCAAAACAAGTCTGTGCAAGGAGCAACAAGTGAACGACTAAGAGAATAGCAAGTGCCGTGGACTAATTTGTAAGTGAACTCAAGAGACTATCTACAAGTTCTCTTCCTCTCTTCACTGTGCAGTCATAGTTTTCTTGTTATGAGTAATGTCTTCACTAGCATTTCGATGGGCACATAGATTTTGCTTGAAGATACAAAGTGTTATTTGTTAATAATTGTAGTGTGCGTTTTTTGTCATCATCAAAATGAGAGCAATGTTTATGTCTTCTACACTGCACTACACCACACCAAAGATGTGAAACCCACAATTTATTGTGTTGTTCAACGAAGGACAAGAATAATTGTGAAGTCATTGGTTTTACTTTAGAAGGTTTATAGTTATGTGTAGGGTGCAAACCTGAGTAAGTGTTGGTCTTAAAACATTTCAGCCAATACAAGCCGCAGCGGCAAAACATTTGTCGACAGAGAATAAGATCTCTTTGGACAGTCGAATACAATACCTTGGCTCTGTCAAGTTTAAAGGTCAGTTAGTATTAGAGTAAAAGACGTGTTTGTGTCAACCATCGACGAAGGATTATTATTAGTGAGAGGTGCAAGTCGTAACAT
This sequence comes from Cunninghamia lanceolata, assembly GCA_027924645.1. Classification (NCBI taxonomy): domain Eukaryota; kingdom Viridiplantae; phylum Streptophyta; class Pinopsida; order Cupressales; family Cupressaceae; genus Cunninghamia; species Cunninghamia lanceolata. Next base: position 14,500,147 of record BSBN01001271.1, read on the forward strand.
GCAAATCTTCACAGTCACCCTCTTTTTCTGAGTTAAAACTAGTCGGTCGACCATGGTGAAATTGTTAACCTAGCTGCGAATAATAACAAGCTTTAGATTATATGCTTTTGAAGGTAATTCTTTTGCTATTGAAGTATTTAAACTATTGTTTTTCCGATAGAAGACCTTATTGTTATACCAATTATTATTATGAAGTTTTTTACAAACAATGTAATGAGTCTTTTGTCAAGTCTCAAGCTTAGACTTACATGTAATCTTATTGCTAGAAGAAATGATATGACAGGGTTTTCTAATGTATAGATCAACAAGATTAAGCTATGTCGACGATTTCGACACGTCGAAGTAGTATATTGTTAGTGTTAAATTTTAACGTAGGGTTTTCGAACATTGTATTCTTTAAATTGGCTTTTAGTGAAACCCTTCCAAAACAACAGAGTTGAGTTTAGTGTCCACTCAAGAGTGGATAATTTAAACAATGGGCTAACTTAGAGATCGTTGTAACAACGCGTAGCATTATCCGATTAATCAATATGCAAGGAAACCATTCTTCTATCATGAAGACAGAGAGGTTTCCATGAGCTTGTAGAGAGAGAGTAAACCTCAATGTCATGCGTTAATGCATGATGAATTTCAAACACCTTGAGGTTATCGAGGTTGTTATATAGAACTTATAAATAGGTAATTGTAGGATTGTGATTAATTCGAGTCGAGTGGGGTGGGTGAACTTATTTCATGCGTTGATACAATGCTAATTATATTCAAATCCTTTGGCCAAGGTAATGCATGATCCTCAAGTGCATTGAATGTTCACTATGACTGGATGGCGTAGCTTGTGAAGTGGTCATGCTTGACTAGAGGGTATCTAAGGGATTGCATGATAACAAGTCATGTAGATCACAACACTAAAACTCAGATGGCAAACACCATTGGTTATCCTAAGTCTATCCTCTTTGAGTAGGGTAGGGCCACTTCCGGTTAGGAAGGAGTGCGGGAGACCGACAGTCTATGGTTGGAGGTTAAGCTCCTTGAAGATACTTTCTCTTCTTAATTCTTGAGGATTGCCGAGACTTGAATTTGGATGGTCGACAATCAAGATGCAGTGACATTGGTAAGTTCCTATTTTGGATTTGTTCTAAGTAACTTTTAACAAATTGTTTAAATGTTATGGATGATTATTTCCTTTTGTATAAGATTTATATTCATGATTATTGTAAGTCGATGGATGTTCTTCTTGGTTATAAGAATTGGAAACAAATTACTTTTCTATTTTAAACTTTCCAAAAAAAAAAATTATTACCTTTGGTTAAAAACTTAGTTTTTAGAGTGAAATCAGAACTGGGTGTTACATAAGAGTGTTGGTCTTCTGACATGGTGATGTATGGGCCTTGCAGGTAACTTGATGATGATTAGACACGTATTTGAATCTACTTCCAAAATCTTTGATGATTGAAGGCTATATATTTGCAATTTTGAGGAGACAAAAGTTGGTTGTTGGCAAGATTGTAGAACAAAGAGAAGATAGAGTTGCATGTTTGTCTCGAGGTCATGTAATAGGTCTAGAAGTTGATATTGAATGTATATGTCTAGTTTTCAATTCTTTTGTGTTTCATTGCTTTGTAATCCTTAAAGGAATGAACTCAATGTGGAGTTTGTGACTATTTGAATGTCTTCATGAGAATTTTGTAATCTTTTGATGGTCTCCCTAATCCTCTTGGTCACATTTGTTGATCTAAATATTGTCCTTAACTAGTTTGTCAACCAAAAGGCTGTAAAATTTCTTGTAAAGGATTTTGCAAGGCATCTTATTAAGGCAATATGGGAAGTTTATGAGTTTTGTGTATAGATCATTAAGATATGTTCAATTGGTCATGCTATAATTTCATCTTCTTGTAGTATGTATGCATAGAGCCTAGTTTATATGTGAGATTGTGAAGTACAATCCTTGTTGCCATCTTCATTAAGGTGTATTCTCCCAAGTTGCTCTCATGGTTTTCTTTGGTTTTGAAGTGTTGACTATGCTGCCCATATAGGATAAATGCACTTATTTGCTACATATTCAATATATTATCATCCCACCACATTTAAACAACAAAATATCAATCCTTAATAACCTTAGTAGTACTCGATCCTTTGTGTCACACGGTCTCATTATTTTTGTAGTATCAACATTTGTGTGCTTCACAAATATCTTTTACAGTGAGATATGCATTGTTATTCTTACTACATTCATGTATGAAGTGTGATTTGAAGTTAAAAAACTTAAGGGGTTAGGAAGAAAGCATCTTTAATCTCTACACGGTTTGCATGTTTGCTTATAAAGGTGTGAAACTCTTGTTTCTAACAAACCAACATATAGGTACTTAGTGACAATCAAATTGGAGTGTTATTATACATTGAGTATGGTTTGTCTTGAGGTAAATTTTATCATTATTTCCCTTTAGTCATCTCAAAGAAAAGACTTCTGAGAACATCCCCTATGCGCAACAAAACTTGAAGAAAAAGGATAAGTTACCCATCCTTATTAATTGATCCATTGTTGTCCCTGCTTGATCATAAGTTGTAAGCTATGTATCCTAAGTTTGACACCCCCGACACCTAGGTACGGCTTATTTTTAAGGATTTGGGAACCCACAACTCTATGCACCAACAGAATGGCACCAACGTTGAGGACAATTTGAAGATTTCTATTAGTTGGAGTGATAGTCATGTGTTCTACACTAGCACTTATTTCATTTCCTAATTCACTACAAGGATCATTTTCTCTTCCAAGCAAAGAGTTGTGACTCTGTTGGTCTCAACCAAAACAAAGATCAAAGTTAAAACTTGAAGATGGAAAGGAGAAGACACTTACTGGATTCTCAAGAGTATGGAGATACATAATTGCATGCAAGAAAGCAACAAGCCACTTGGAGAGCTAAAAATACAAGTCTATTAGACCTTCTCTACAAGATCATGAAGTTGGCACTTCTAGTGGAGATAGAGTGTTTGTAGATTTAAGAGATCGGTATCAGTATACATTAGATAACTTAGTTGATCGATATGGTTAGAACTCATAGGTATGATTATGATGTTCAAATAAATACTATGCATATGGGTGGAAGAAATAGAGATGATCTAATGATGCACATGTTCAAAACTTCGCCATCCTTGGCCCTAATGCAAGAGTCCAACATATTAGATCCCATTCTACCTCCCCCACCCTATCTCATAGAAATAACAATGAGCATGATACAACATTTCATAATGCAAGTGAACACACTCAATCAAAAAGTGATCACTAGTGAAGCAACCCTTGGTAATAGAGTGGTACAAACAACTAGATTTCTTTAGAATCCTAGATTATTCCAATGCAATCCCAAATGAAAAAGAGGAAAAACACTTAAATTTTAGGGTAACAATGCAGTTACAAGGGAATAACACCTTGGGCATTTTATTAATATTACAAATGATTATGAGATTGACCATGAAGATGTTATGATGGTATTATTTGTGCAATCTTTAGAGGAGAGTGCAAGAGACTGGTACATGATTCTTCCTAACAACAATGTTGATTCATGGGAAGAATTTATGAGAGTATTATTATTACAATACGGGGATAGGATAGATTCAAAGTTTGTCATACATGAATTTAAAACCATTAAGAAAGGAGTAAATGAGATGATGGTGGATTTTAACAACAGATTTATCATGATAATGAGGAAGGTGCCACCCAATCTGAAACCTAATGAATCTATGTGTTTGGTGCTTTGTTGTGGTGCTTTTAATTGTAAGTTGGGTTAAATTCTCCTAGATAAGAATCCATAATCTTTGAGAGAAGCATATGTCACCATAATTAACATTAAAAGCAATATGAGAGTATCATGTAAGCATATCCAAATGGCCAATATAAATTTTCACAACTAGACAAGGATGCTCCAAGAAAACCCCTTATAGTCGATGACAAGCTTGACAAGCTTATGGGTGTAATGAAAGATTTTTTATACAGGGTAGCAAGGAATGAGAAGGGCCTACCTTTTAATTATGCAACTACTCATTTTAATGAAGGTTGACGACTACATAATAGGCTATACAATACAAATTGGTCCAAGAAACTAGGGCATAATGATAGACAAGTGATTCCCAAGCAAGGGAACTTCAGACATCAAGACAAAGGGACTACTAACCCTTCGAGGAAAGATGATGTGACTATCTAAAAAGACTCACTATGGTGTGATAAATATTATTTACCCCATGATCTAATGAAGTGTGTTGTTGCAATGGCAGTTTTGAGAGAGAAAGAATTCCCCAATGAAGATGGTGGTCCTGAATATTATGAAGACAATGACATTGATTAGTTTGACACATTTGAGTCTAAGCTTGTAAATAACAAAGTTGACTATACAACTCATTATGTATTTGGTAAATTCCTGCAGTATGATTGTGACAAATTTCAAATTAGTGTGAGTTGCCAACCCATGATTTTGAATATCTCAAGGGACTCATGAAATAATGACATAAAAAAGTGATGCCTTTAGGCAAAGATATCAAGGCTCTTGCTGATGTATTTGTTATGCAAGTACATAATAGGTATCAGTCAAGAAATAGGCAAGTGGTTGTTGGAAATGATGTTGGCATTTCTATTAATCTCAACATATCTATTGCACAAGCAAATAAGGGAAAGCAAAAGGCAAATACTAGAATTAGGGATAAACGTAATATAGAGAAAGTGATAGAGAAGAAAAGGGACTTTGTGCAGGAACCCCTATTGCAGAAAAGGTATGTACCGAAAACAAACAAGGTTGTGATATAGTTGGCCAATGTCGAGGTTCCCAAGGCCAAGGATATAAGTGCCAAATCACATGAAATCAAGAAGATATCACAAAAATAGTAATATGGTGCCAAAGAAAGTAGTGATATTATCAAAAGTAAGAGTGTCAATGTTTGTGGTTGGGTCATTCCATTCATTTCTAGTGCTAATGATATAGTGTCGCAATCTGCTACTTTGCTTAGCTATGTTTCCATTGATATGGTCCATGTAATGACCTAGGTTAGAATTTCAGTACCCATAGGTGAAATTCCATAATTCCCAAGCATAAAGAAAGAATTTTATCATATATCACTGCCCCAGCTCTGTGTGATTAGCCTGTCAACCGCCCTACCCCCACCCTCACACCTGCTCCCCATTGATATTGATGTTGAAACAAGTACCTAGGATAGACCTAAGTTTTATCTCAGAACATCTTCAGTGGATAGTCAATTGAATGTTGATCCCTTCTATACATCCTTGCTGATAAGTGGATGGTTGGAACATAATTGTATGTTAGACTTAGGGGCTTCAAGTAATGTCATGCCACTTGATATTATGAATGAATTAGGCTAGCAAGTGTCCACATATTATGGCAAGTGTTTTTTTGTGGACTCTAGAGAGGTGAATATCATTGGAATTATCAACATTGTGGAGGTCTAGATTGTTGTACAACCTGATAATTCATTCATAATGGATACAATCATTATTGATTGTCCTACAAAATGGGGCATTTTGTTGTTCAGAAAGTGGGTGGCATCTATAGGTGGGAGCATCCAAATGGATTTGTCTTATGCTACCATCATATTGCATGGAAAAGAAGTCAAGCTACATAGAGAAAAGAAGGTGTTACACATTGTGGAAGAAACTGAGGAAATCATGGAGATGGGTGTTGCCACAATAGATGGAAGAATGGATTGAGTACTAGGAGAGGGAAGAGGAATACTTACCTGGGTGATCACAAGAGTCATAGGCACCGTTTCCATTCCAATTGGTGGCATTACAACCCTTGTATCTACTTCTTCCTTGTCTGATTCCTTTTCTAATACTAATTTCTTCTTTTTCTTTGAAGGCTCCTCTATTTCCTTAGGATTTGGGCCTTGTTTCGCTATGATAGATGCTATGGGAACCTGTGCTTCTATGTTGCTCACTGAGGGTGTTATTGTAGCAGCAGAGGGAGTAGTTTCAACTACTGACCCTAGTGTTATTCGAGTGCTTGTGGGAAGAACTTGTTATGTTACTACCCTTATTTTTTGAATCATTTGTTCATACACTAATTGCTTGATGAGCTTGCATGAGTTTTTCTCTAAGGCCCCCAGATGCCAAAGCTATTAGGGCCAAATGAGTAGAGGGTTGAGATGATTATCCTTCCATTTGATGTAATGGAAGGGGCCATTGTGGGTGGCTAGGATCCAATCCAGGTAACTCTTCAACAGAGTCACCACCAGCTTTGATTTGTATGATGCCCCAACTTCCTCCTCTTCTCCTTGTACCTCAAATTATTCTTCTGCACGTATGTTTCTTGTATCATTATGGTGAGGCAGGTGAGCCATACTCCTCATTCCATAGTATTTCCCAAGTCTCATCTATGTTAACTTGTCTAAATGATTTCTCTAGCTTTACTATTTCTTACCTATATTTCCAATAGGCTTTAATTTTTCCTCACTTCATTCATCTTTTTTCAGAGCCTTTTAAAGACCGTAGGTTGTGATTTTGGAGGGGTCATAGGTACATACCACTTTATAAAAGGTTTCCCATGGAGAAAGTGGTTTGGTGGGAAGCTCACAGATTTCTATGTACACATCTAGTAAATCAACCCGAGAAGACTTTTTGGCTTCAATGGCTGGGTAGATCTGATGAACAAACGCCTCTTTAGTTTTTAGCCTAGCAAACTCCCATGTATCTTGTTGGATTGTATGGCTAGCAGTCCTCAATGAGATATAGCTCCAATTCAACTAGTTTCATTATTAGTAGATGCTCATGCCCTCTTTTATTTATAGTTATCCCTCCTCTAGAGAATGAAATGTCATAGAATGCCCTTTTCTTCTGTCCATCCCCAAACTCAAAATAAATTATATCAAGATGACAAGCATATTCAATAGCCAGAATTTAGTCTATGAGAACTTTGAGGAGCCTAAAAGCCTCTTCTTTGAAATTGTGAATCTAAATCATAATATAATGAGCACCAAAGAATTCAATCACATGGGATACGACTATTGATCATTACACCTTTCTATTTATCACTCAACCTAAAAATGATATCTTCTAGGCTTAGGTTGATGAGGGCTAGGACAAGAAAGTTCTTAGCAAATTCATAATAATCAGAAGTTCTAGAAAGGAGATGTGTCAAGGCTAACACATGTATGATCTTTTAGGCACCTACTGAATCATTAACAATAGTAAGATACATATAAGTCTGAAAGAAACGAGGGTTATGGTACAATATTAAGTGGAGAAAGAATTAGGAGTACTTGAAAAATTGTTGGGTGCTGAAATTGGCCAATTGGAAACATAGTCTGTCAGCTATAACCTCCACAAAATCAAGTCTTAGGGATTGCTTCCGAGTAATAGTTTTGAGCTTGAAAAGATCCCCCAACTAGAAGTCATAGACACTCATATCATTATCAAGACTGAAGATGAAATCCATCATGGAAAAAGCATCCTGAACATCTTGTGTAAATTACGGCAAGGCTATGGGAATGGGAGGCAAATCTATATTGTCTTCATCCAAACGAAGCTCTTTGTTCAAGAACCCAAGTTTGATCTCTCTTGTCTCCCATGCTTTTTGTAGTTTAGGATAACTACAGAAAAAGGCTACTAGATCATAATCTATTCATAGTATCTCCCTAATGGCAAGGGTAGTGACTACCACCCGAAGATTTTTCCCTTGAATTACCTAAGTTTTTTGCATCAAAACACTTAACACATGCGTCAACAATCTCATAGCATAGGTGGACAATTAGAACCATGTGTTGAGCCAGTATGGAGCTCCAAATATGAATCCCAAAACTTTCAACTTCTCCCACCCTAACCTTATTGGTCATACATGCATGTGCTCCTTCTCTCAGAGTTTTGGTGGTCTTATAGAGTATTGTGTCAAAAATTTGATCTACACCATTAAAAACAATAGTCAAATGTATGTGTATCCCTTTTGTCACTTCCCTCACATTGGGAATGTATGTTCTTGGTTGTGCTGGAGCATCAACATAGGGTTTGCTACCTCCTAATTTAGGAGGGTCTTATGGTGGTCTAAATGACAAACTCCTCTTTCTTTTAGGCATATTGCTATATGAGACTTCTTTCTGTAGGTCTACTCTTTCTTGCATGAAGATTTCTTCGCAATCAAATTTTTTTACAATACGTAGAGATAAATTGTATTTTTGTAACACTCACAATAGAGCTCTTTTGTGTGTCTGGTTTTTAATTTATAACAAAGATTACTCGTGCAAAATTTACGTTTCTGATGGGTTCATTAATGTAACTTTCCTCAAGTATCATTTCACACGTTCAAGATTTCTTTTTAATCATAACTCTTGATTTTTTGAATCATTGCTTCATTTATGGGGATGCTCTGCATTCAATATCCAATCAACAGGTAGTTCATCTGTCTTTCCTGAGATTTTTCTTCAATTTTGGATAGATGTAATCATTTAAGAAGCAATGACACATGGAAGATTGAGGAAAATCCTTTATTCAAATTGAACTAACAAAATTTGAATGTTGTGTGCTATATGCTCTTTATTTAAATAAAAGAGGCAAGAAAACACACCCGTTTGCCTATAAAGGAAAACTAGAAAACAATCTAATCTACTTATGTACAGAGACTTGTTTTATTCTAATTATGGTGCTTCAAGTAGAACCCATTAACTAGGATCTCTAGTGACTCACCTGCCTCGTTCTCTAAATCAAAAGCATTGTGTTGCTTGCAGGATACTATCTTATACGGGCCACTCCATATGGTATCAAATTTTGAATGATGACTTGGATTTTCTACTCTTTCCTCCATTTCAAAACTAAATCACATACTTTGAAAGTTGGATTAGATGATTGCTTATCAAACCATCATTTAACCACCTATTGGTGGTTAGCTGTGGAGTTAAGTGCACATTCTCTTATTTCCTGAAGTTCTATCAATTCTACAATTCAGACCTCCATAGCAACATTTTCTTTATTTCAAATTGTTTGATCAATTGAAATGCATGAATCTTTGTTGAGATTGGCATTATAGCCTCCTTCTCATATACCAAATTATAAGGAGATGTGCGTATAATTTGTTTTGGGGTAATCCTATCAACCCATAACACTATTTCAAGATTTTTATGCCATTCCCTTTGATGTTTTGAGCCGATGTGCTTAACCAACTGAATCAGATTTTTATTTGTTAATTCAGCCAGGCCATTTCCTTGTGGACAATAATTTGAAGAGGTTTTCAATAAGATACCGTTCTTCACAGCGAATTCATAAATCTTAGACCCAAGAAATGCTTTTGTATTATTTGATATGATCATGTATGGGGCACCAAATCTAGTGACAATATCCTCCAAAGAATTGAGTACAACCTTTTATGTTGCTTCCTTCAATGCCACTGCTTCACTCCATCTTATAAAGTAATCCATGGTTGTTGAGATCTAGTTATTCTCTACACTTGAAATTGGATTAATCATTTCAATGAAATCTAATCCCCACTATGTGAATGGTTCTTCCATGAGAATTAGATTGAGAGGAAGAGTAGCATTCCTTCTTTCCCTGTATAAAATTGATATTTTTGACACTACCTTACCAACTTATAGTAGTCTAAAAATATCGAGAGCCAATAATATCTTGCACAAATTATATTTGTTGCTGTAGTCTTTGTTTAAAAATGTCCACCCGACGTTCCATAATGAAATTCAGACATGATCCTATCAACTTCTTCATTTTTAGCACATCTTAAAAGAATACTGTTGAAGCTTCTTTTGAAAAGGATGCCATTAATTATAGAGAACTTAACCCATTGTAGCCTATAAAATCTCCTTTTAAAATGAGGGAGTTGACTTGGATATTGTCTTGTTTCCATGAAGCATATTCTATATTTGATCCATGATGCTAATTCCTTTTGTTCATTGATCAGGATCATCTCAGGTGCCTGATCATCTTCCTTTTGTGAATCTTGACTTTGAGCGATATGTTCACACGGTGCTTTATCTTTGATTATCTTAGTAGGCTTCACTTCTATATCATACTCAAGGATTGGTGATCTAGTTATCTCTCTTTTTGGTGATCTCTTCTTCCATGATATATTCACAGACATTGGGATGAGCTACATAGGTTGTGACCTTATTACCAGATATATGTCTAAATTTCTTCAATCCTTTGACCAAAGCATAAGCTTGTTTTTTGACAAAATTGTACTTCATTTCATAGTATTTTAGAGTTCAGGAATTGAAAGCAATTGGGTGTTCTCCTTTACCTATCTCATCCTTTTGTGTCAAAAATGTTACTAGACTGTGATCTCCCCTATACACATACATGATAAAATCTCTAGAAAAATCAAGATTTATCAAAACTAGCATAGTGTACATGGCTTGTTTGATTTTTTTAAAGGTTTGTCTTCCTTCACAAGTCCATTTAAATTCTTTATCTTTTTTAAACATGAGAGTAGTGGGTCAAATTATACCTGCAAAATCTGAGATGAATCTCCTTATGAAATTAATCTTTCCGAAGAAAAATTGAACAACCTTCTTACTTATTGGTAAGGGTAAATCCATGATAGCTTTGACTCTATTGGGATGTATAGAAATCCCTTCTTTTGAGATTATATGCCCCAAAACTTGCCTTGGGGAACCCAAAAAATGCATTTTTAGGATGTAGAGAAATTTAGAATTCTTGACACCTTTGAAACACTTTCTCCAAATGTTCAAAATGATTTTATTTTGTTTTAGAGATTATTGTAAGATCATCCAAGTAAACCAGGATAATTTTATTTATCAATTCATTGAACGCAATGTCCATGGTATGCTAAAAGGTTTCTCTGACATTGGATAAGCCAAAAGGCATTTTCACATAAGTGAATGTGCCCTATTTGGTAGTAAATGTGGTTTTATGTTGATCCTCTTTATTGAGCCAAATCTAGTTATATCTAAAAAATCCATCCGACAAAGAAAGCCTTTCTGACCCTGCTACTGTATGGAGAATTTGCTCCATTGAAGGGAGCAAACAATGATCTTTGAGAGATGCTCTATTTAGGTCTCTAAAATCAACACACAACCTTATTTCTCCATTATTTTTCTTGATCAACACCAAATTTGATAACCATTATTGGTGGAAGACAGGGTAAGCAACAGATCCTTCTGCAGGTTACCGCAAAGGGCATGCAGAGGATAGAGCTGACATACAAAGAGGTATTTTGGGAAAAGACACACCTCTATGTAATATATAGATAGGATATCATATGTACATAACAGATTATGTATGAGAGAATAAGAGTGAGTGAAAGGTAGATACTTAGACCTACCGAATGTATATAATATTGAATATATATAAGGGAATAATAAGGGTTAATCTATGTCGATGTGTATATTATGAATACTTATAATTGACCTATGTGTACTGCATGTTACAATTCCTTACTGTTTTATTAGGATTCTCTCACTGTATGACCAGGGTATAGATTGACTTTAGAGATCTGACTAAGGACTAGATCTCTAGGTCAATTCCTCCCCATTTCTTGCCAACATTTGGTTCCATTATCGGGACCCTAGAAAAGGACAGTAAAGAATAGGGAGGATGAAACAGTAAAAGTAAAAGTGTGGAGTAGTGGAAAAGGAGAAAACTAAAGTAACAAGAAAAATTTTATGATCTGCGGAGCATTCTCTTAAGTTCCCTCCCTTGTGAGAGGGGGGCAGGCACTTAAGGGGATGATAAATGGAAAAGGGGAGGATCTAAAAAGATCCTTGAAAAGATGTAACTCTTCAAGAAAAGTTGAGCATGGGATACATAAGGATTAATGTAATGCCAAATCTAAAAACACCCATGGCAAAGCAAGATAACAAAAGATTAAGGGAAATTAATGACATTATATTAACCGGAATAGAAATAAGCAAGGAAGAGAGACAAAAATAGACTCAGAAACATCAATAAATGTACCACAAAAGGATGGAAAAGGTAGGAGAGATAAGCAGAAAAGGCACAAGAGAAGTTGTAGAGAAAAAAGAATAGTTAAATGAGCACGTTAAGGTGGGTGTTGCTGGAGAGAACAGAAAAGGAAAAGAGAGAATGGATGAGTGCACCATAGGGGTTTCCATAAATTTAATACAAAGAGATATAGACAATCCTAAGCCAATAGCAATGCATATTGACAGGGCTACAAAAACTCTCAAAAGTATAGGAGGAAGTATTGATGCCTATGACCAGTTAAGAAGGATGTAGAGGGAAGAACATAATCAAACCCTAGCCCTGCCACAAAGTTTCAACCTAGTTTTGCTAATATTCAAATTAGAGTTGATAAACAATGGGAAGAATTATTAAATCCTATACATAACCTCTAGTCCTCTAACTTGGATGTGGATTACCTAGACCATCTGGTGAATTGAAGTGTAATGAAGATTAGAGAAAGAGAAGAAGATGTGGTATATGATGAGATTAGTTCCAAAAATATAAGACAATTTAGTGAAAAGTCACCTACAAAAGATATAATGTCATTAACAAATGAAAAGGTATCCCCAAAAATAAAAATGTACCTTGAAGAGACACAACCCTTGGACCAGGAGTCACCCCAGGTGCCCTATAAAACAATAAGAATTTTAGTAGAAGATAAAGTTAACGATCAGAAAGATATAGAAGAATAAGTTAAGAGGGATTTTGAAAAAATATTGGGAAAGTACTATTTTGATATCAAGTTACAAAGAGATAAAGGAAGGGAAAACAAAACCCTAGTACAAAGGTAAAAATCTAAGCAGAGAGGTACTAGAAGCTATACAACATACATTAGTGTGCAATACGGAAAATTGGTGGACAACCCATAAAGATACAATTAAACCTAGCTGGTATTCAAGATTCTCATCAAGATAAGATATCTACTGGAGGAAGGAGAACATATAATCATACCCAAATATGAGGGACAGATCTCACCACATGAGCACTTAACTATCTACATAATGGTATGGGAAGGCATAAAAGAGTAGAACAAGATTCTATACAACCATCTATTCTATTGGACATTGTCACCAATAGCACAAAATTGGTACATAAACTAAGAAAGGGGAAAAGAAACTAGAATTGGGATGAGATACAAAATGACTCTGGACACACATTTTCCTTTTACAACCTAGACAAACACATACATGCCGCACTCCCAAAAATTAAGGAAATAATTTTCCAGCAAACTACAAAGGAAGACAGAGAAGAACCAGAACAAAGGACACCACCACCTAGAACTATAGGTATATGGAAACTTATAGAGTGGATAGATAAAGAATCAAAACACATAGGTCATAAATGCTATAAGGCTACACAAATAAATAATGAGGATACAAATGACCTAGAAATAAATGTTTAAGAAGGAGAAAGGGAACTGGAACCACCAACTAAACCTAAGGAGAAATACTACAATAAACCTATCAAACTTAGGGAAGAAAACATTACAAAAGAAGAAGACCCTAAGCTAGCAAAGATAGGAGATTATTGGGATGATAAAGTAGTGGCACAAGTAACTAAAATTCTATCTAAATTTGAGGATCTATTTCCTAGAGCATTCACAGAGATGAAAGGAATCAAGGAGGAGGTAGGTATAATGAAAATCCAATTGAAAGAAGGAATCAAACCTGTAAGGAAAAGGCCATACAGGCTAAACCCAATATGAAGAAGAGGGTTAAAGTGGTGATTGATAAAATGTTAGCAACAAGAATTACAAAACTAGTGGAAGACGCAGAATGGATCAGTCCCATGGTGGTCCAAAAGAAGAAGTCAGGAGAAATAAGGATATGTGGAGATTATAGGGAACTAAATAAAGATTGTATCCACGATCCATTTCCAACACCATTTACAAAAGAGATCCTAGAATTAGTAGCTGAGAGAGAAATTTATTCATTCATTGATGGATTCTCTAGTTACCATCAAGTGAAAATCAGAGAGGAAGATCAACCAAAAACAACATTTGCCTCAAAACTTGGATCACATATGTATACAGTGATGCCCTTTGGATTAAAGAATGTACTTGCAGTATTTATCAAAATTATGGTGAATGCATTCAAGGAATTTATACATGATTTCTTAGAGGTTTACTTAGATGATTGGATGGTATATGGATTGGTAAAAGACCATACACAAACCCTAAGGATGATGTTGAATAAGTGCAGAAGCTTACAAATATCATTGAACTTAAAGAAATGTACTTTTGTGGTACCATTTGGGACTTTGTTAGGCCATATTATTTGTAAAGAAGATTTGATGGTAGACCTTTTAAATGTAACTTTGATCCTTACATTACTAGCACCAAAAATAACCATAGAGGCAAAAAATTTCTTGGGATATACTGGATATCACCACAAATTCATTAAAGGATATGTGCCAATAGCAATACCTCTTGAGGAACTATTAAAGAAGGAAAATGGCAAAAATATTGAGTGGACTAATCAATGTCAGGATTCATTTGATACATTAAAACACAAAATTGCAGAGGCCCCTATATTGATATTTCCTAATTGGAACATCCCATTTCATGTTCATGTTGATGCATCAGGAATAGTAGTAGGTGCGGTACTAGCCCAGCCTAAGGGAATGAAAGATCATCTAATAGCATTTGCTAGTAGGAAACTATCCAAGGCTGAAAATAATTATACTACAACAGAAAGGGAATCCCTAGCAATGGCGTATGCATTACAAAAGTTCAAACATTACCTCCTATCTACACCTTTCATTTTCTATATTGATCATGAGCTACTAAAATACCTATTGAATAAACTAATTATCTCAGGAAGAATATGTCGTTGGTTGTTTCTATTCCAATAATTGGACTTCACCATAATGGTAAAACCGAGTAAGCATAATCAGGGACCTAACTACTTATCTAGAATTGAAACAAGAGATGAACTGGAAAGTTAGGAAGAAGAACTCCTTGGTGCAAAATTGTTTAAGGTTGTTGTGGTATCGGAAGAATTAAAAGACATGGCCTACCTACTATCTACAGGTGAATTTTTGGTAGATATGTCTTTGCAAGATAAACAGACCCTAATGCGGAAGGCTTTTCCATACACACTAATAGAAGGGGATCTGCATGTCAGAGGAAGAGATGATATAATAAGGAGAGTGGTCTATGAACATGAAAGAGAGACAATATTAAGGGAGGCACATGAAGGAGTGGCAACAGGCCACAACTCTAGAGAACTTACCACAAGGAAGATAAAATTAGCAGGCTTATGGTGGCCCACATTATTTCAAGATGTGAAAAGGTATGTAAAGCATTGTGATATATGTCAATGCATAGGAAGACCTACCACAAAAGATGAAATGCCACTTAGACAGGTACTAGCACAACTCCCATTTGAGAAATGGGCAATTGACTTCATTAGGCCTATAGATCCCCCTACTAAGTAGTCAAAAGCAAGATATATAATAACAGGAATGGAATATCTTGCAAAATGGGTAAAAGCTCAACCAACTAAAGATTTTACTACCAAAACAACTGCAAAATTCCTATATGAAAACATAATAACTAGATCTGGTTGTCCATTGAGAACAGTAAGTGACCAAGGGAAACACTTTGTGAATATATATGATTGTGGAGCTATTACAAAACTTCATGATAGCACATAACAAAAGTTCACCTTATCGCCCACAAGCAAATGGTGCAAGTGAAGCTTTGAACAAGATCATTGGGAAAACATTAACAAATATGTGCAATGGGAATAAAACATATTGGGAATTAAAAGTACCTACGATACTTTGGGCCTACTGCACAACCTATAAAAGGACTACAAACTTCACACCATATGAGCTAATATATGGAATGGATGCCACAATACCGATACACTTCATACTACCAAAATTTCATACCGCATTGACTTTGAGACTAAATGAGGAGGAATCCCTAGTACAGAGGATTGAAGAATTAGAAAAAATGGATGAAAATATATTAATGGCAGCATATAATATGAATTTGGAGAGGAAGTGCCAAAAATCATGGCATGATACAAACTTGTGGCAGAAATTTTTTAAAGAAGGTGATTTAGTACTACTATATGATAACAAATTAAAAAAATAAGGCAAATTGAAGGTAAGATGGTTAGGACCATACTATATACATGAAATTGCAAGATCCAGAGTAGTAAGACTAAGGGATATGGAAGGAAAATTAATAGTTGGTTACGTGAATGGAGCTAGATTGAAACAATATCATCAATCTCTGGAATAATAAGGAGAAAGAAAGATTAATCCTAACATGTACCATAATAATGAAAGGAAGCAAGGTATGTGGAAACGCTTCCTACATGATCTACTAAGGAAAGATTTACGAAAATTATAACTTTTACAGTTATAGATTAAGATGCACATTAACAGAAAGATAATAAAACTTCCAAATACAAAACTCACAACACAAGAGATACATGGGGAAAACCCTAGGTATGTGCAGGATCATGATGGGCCAAACTATACCTCTAAGTGGCAATGAAAATACAAAAAATTAGACTTAATCAAGTTCATGTGAAAATTTGAATGAATTATCTACACAATTTGAAAAAGATGTAAGAACAAAATTTGTAGAGAATTGAATCTAGTTTATGGGCTACTATTTTTTTTAAACTAAATTTACATAGTGAAAAATGAATATTTCAATGAACAGCTATTAAATTTTTCAGAAAAAAATAAAAAGTGGGTGTCATTCCAGCCAACCTAACTATGAGCAAATAATTTTTTTTTTGAAACTTTCAAAATAATTAGAGGACTCATGCCCAGATGTGACGCATATTTTTTTGAAATTTTTTTCTAATAAAATAATTAGTTATGATTTTTTTACTGTGACTTTTTTTAAAAACTAAAAAGTAATTTTCCAGCCAACCTAACTCGATAAAAAAAATTGGAAATCAATTTTTTTTAACCT
This sequence comes from Cunninghamia lanceolata, assembly GCA_027924645.1. Taxonomy (NCBI): domain Eukaryota; kingdom Viridiplantae; phylum Streptophyta; class Pinopsida; order Cupressales; family Cupressaceae; genus Cunninghamia; species Cunninghamia lanceolata. The sequence continues at coordinate 14,517,006 of BSBN01001271.1, forward strand.
ATAGCCAGAAAAGCATAGAGTGTGATGCAGCTTTTAGATCTCAAAAAGGTGAAACGTTTTGAAAGTTATGGATGTTTTTCAATCAGTGTGTCCATTAGGATTTCAAACACACACTATATAGAAAATTATTAATAATCATTTAATAAAATGATAACCAAACAAATCTTATATTTTTAGAAAGTTGACAATTTATTCTATAAACCCTTTTCGTTTTATCAATTTTGCATAAAAAAAAATCATCAACACGAAGGGTGAAGTTCAAAGAAGAGAGTGAAACCTGCAAAAATGTTAGAATTGAGGGAAAGTCAACTATGACAGTCCCAATCCTACATAGAAGGCAAAAGCAAAGCAAAACAGATATCCATTTTGCTTTGGTAAAATATCATTTTCCCTTTTTTTATATTTTGCAAAACGGATATCCGTTTTAGGTTGCAAAACGGATATCTGTTTTAGGTTGCCCAAAACGGATATCCGTTTTAGGTTCCTCAAAATGGATATATGTTTTGCTTTACCTTATTCCTTTGTCTTATTTAAGTATCAGTATATATATTTATTATAATATATAGATATTTATATATATTAGTTTTATATATTTATGATTATTCAAATATTTATATTTATATAATATATCTTGCTAATTAAAATAAATATATTATATAAATTAATATATTATGTTATAATTATTATAATTATAATAATATTTAATTTGATAGTATTTATATTTATTATTTATAAATACAATGAATATAGCATTATTTTTTAGTTTGTTCCTAACTATCAATAGTTTATTACTAACTATAGTCAATGTATTCATGTCTTCTTGTATAACCACCACTACCAACCATAAGCTTGTGGTAACACATACAACCATCTAACCAATTCTTTCAACTTGTAGTATTGTAGAACATTCTCTTAACATAAACAAGCCTCTAGATTGTTCCACATGAACTTCAACTCTGCTACAAGTGCACCTACAGTATTATTTATTCTTCTACTAGCACAATTAAATATGTAGTTATGAGTACTACTTTAAATGACTCATGGTTAAATTTCCATAGCATCACCACATGTAGACATATCTTTGTTCAATAGTTTCCATACTCTCTCTCTCTCTCTCTCTCACATCGACAAAGCAAATGGGAACAAGAAAACTAGGACATGCAAAGAGGAAAGTGAGGACATAATGCAAAGTTAACATGGCATGAACTCTCTTGGAAGGCTAAGCATGGACTATAAGAAGATTGAACTAGTTGGATCTGTTAGGCTCACTAAATGAAAGAACCTTAAAGGTTAACCTTAATTAGGTAAGGTTATTTTTGAGTGTGGTTGTTTGTGCAACAATGTGTAAATTAATGTTGTACCTAAGGATAAATCTAACTATACTAACATTTTAATAACCATGAGAGCTAGGACTAACAATTAGACTAAAAACTTGACAAACAATACAACTTGGACACATGTAGGACTTGGAAAATGGAAAAGAATAAGTATTAAACGTGGAAAACAATGAAAAAGTGGTATAGCAAAACAATTAAATGTGAAGAATTGGGTAAAGCAAAATGGATATCTATTTTGCAGGATATTCAAAACGGATATCCGTTTTGGTTCGGTATTCATACCAAAACGGATATCTGTTTCAAAACCTATGAAAGTCAAACTTGGCTAAGTCGTGAATTTGGCTAAGTAAAAATGCAATTTTTTTCTATTGCCACTATTTGCCCCGCGATGATCCTACACATACCCCCTTTTAGGTAAAAAATCCCACACTCCAAAGCCACCCAATATATTATTCAGGAATCAAGAAGATTACAATATACTTGCAGAGAAAGCTTTCATAGGAGTATAACCAACCAGAGATCTAGGAGGTAACTTAACATCTATAAGACTCTTACACACAACCTCCATCTCAAGTTCCTGATATATAGGAGATACAATATAGTAAACCGTCAATAGTAATTACAAAACCATGAGCCAAAACCACCCAAAAGTGGTGCCCAAATGATCTCCAATCAAAGATGCCTTGTGATGTGCCAAATCACACACTAACAAGTGTAACTCTCCCCTTTACAACTCTTTTGAGTGTCCAACGTGTTATCACATTTCCCAAAAAATAGGAGGTCCAACTTCTGGAGGTAATAACTTTTGATCCGAGTGTCTGATTGACGAACCGTTTAATGCGTCATAAATCTCGTGAAGAGATCTATCAAGATATAACTGAATTCATTAGCTATGGCAACTTTCGGGGCATTTAGGGATCTCTAAGTGCCTCAAAATTAAGTTCAAAACATTTTTTGACAATTTAAAAAATAGAAACATTAATATCTCAATCCAGATATGATTTTGAGTTGAAACTCACCCAAGATGTTTACTTAGTCATTCTGCACCTTTTTGGGAAAATTTTAAGTCCATTTGAGGTCAAATGTAGAGTTATTAAAAATAGTAAGTCCCGCTATTTTTAGCCCTTTTGGAAAGTTTAAAAGTTCTAGACCATTCTTCAAGATAAAGGGTATTCAAAAAGACCAGAATTGGGAAGAATAGTAACCTTATATAGTTACAAGATTGAGATAGTTTTCCTAACAAACATGTATCATACTTTAACATACTATATTATAAACTAGTCGTTAGCAAATTAACAACACTCAACGACTACAAAAACCCACAAAAAGCAAAATAGATAGATGCAATAAATGCATAAAGTTACTTTTAGGGTTATATAAACCATAAAACCTTCAATTATCTCCTCATTTGTATCTGACAAATTGAGACACTGAGCTCTGAAGCACAAAAGCAAAGAATTGTGAAGAAACCCTAGTTATAAGCTATGAACCAAGAAAACCCTACTCGTCAGCTACAAAGAAATCACTACACCAGTACTAATTGATGTTGTAGAGAAGCCTAGGCCTAAATACAAGAAATACCCCTGTAAGGCGAAGGAGGTGGATAAAGAAGGAGCATTCTCTGGAGTACTGGGGGATGTAGTATATACAAAAGATGTGAGGAAATACATTCACGCTACAATCTTTGAGATAGATCACATGAAATTTGAAGAATTGAGAGACACATTGCTATATGATACAAGATATTCACCAGAATATCAAAATATTGCAAGTAAGAAGCTAGATGTTTGGAAAGACTACAAAGACTTCAGTTACATACATGAATGGGTTAGAACCATGCTTAGCAGAATTCATGATGAATTCATATACCTGGACAAACCCTACCAGCTTACAAAGGAGGCGATTAGAGTGGTAATGTGGCTTAGCTCAATTGGATCAGTGCTGTCAATGAAAGCCATTAAAAATGATAAAGTAACAGAGCTCATGGGTGTAAAACCAGATGATCGTAGCCTAAGTGTCAAAGACATAATAGATCCAGGGGTAAGGTATGCGATAATGGGGATAGCCTACAAAATCTACTATGCAAATAAAGAGGGATCTGCCATCACTACCCAAATCCACACTGCCTATCAAATGATGAAAAAAGGAAAAGAATTCAACCTCTGCGAATTAATGCGAGAATAATTGATGGAGAATTTGAGAAGAACTAAGGAGTCCAATTATAACTTCCAAAGAAATTGAAGAAGAAGAAGGGGAAGAAGAAGTCTAAAAATTACAAAAGAGAAAGAAAAAGAAGCAAACAAAAGAAGACGCCCCCAAGAACCATTGAACATTGATGCAATTGTAAATGGAATGGAATGTCATGGCTTGTAGGAAAAAACAACATTATATAATGAGGTCTTCACTAAGAACAAGAAAATAATAGAAAGGGAAATAATAAGATATATGATCAAAACAAATTAGACAATGGATGAAATATTAGAAAGGTTACCAGAGGACCTAGTAGAAGCCTTGAGATAAAGGAGGGAGAAAGCCTTGCAGCTAGAAGAAGAAATGAGACAACAAGCCATTGATGGGGTAGGTACTTCTATACCCACAACAAAGAAAGATACGTTAGCTAAATTACAGGCTAAGGAGCTAAGGACAAAGAAAAGGGTTGATACCCTGATAAATACAGAACAAGCAGAAATGAATAAGATTCAACAAGAAATAGAACAAATAACAAAGAAATTATATGATACTGTGAATGAGGGAGACAAAAACGCATAACAATAGGAGATATCCTCTCAGCACAATGCACAAGAACAACAACAAAGGGTATCCCCTCCTCACAACATAGATACACCACATGAAGAACAGGAGGTTACAGAAGATGCACATAATATAGATGATAATTAGAAAGAAGAAGAGTTACAAAGATCAGATAGCCAAGATGCATCCTCCTTTGCATCTCCCATTCAATCTATACAAGATTTCTTGGCACAATAGAAACAAATTCAGCCTATGATCTAACACCTCAGTTGCTACAATTACCATTAGTAGGAGGATATGTAAATTTAACTGGGATCTCCCTTATCTAGAAGCTATAGCTTGGTAACATCTTCCACTCCACAATGAGGGAAGAAATTTTGCAACATATTGAAGGTAGTGAACTACTTCAGGAGGCAGTAAATTTAATTTGGAATGAGATGCTAGAGGCACAAAGGGAAACAACCCTACCTCTCACACAACAATTGAGATAGTTAGTGCAGAGCTTCAAGGCCCATTCTACCTACCTAGAGAATAAGGCAGAACAATGAATAACTCAACAAATGAATAATAAAATATTAGCAAAAGCATCAAATAAATGTGCTAAGGCACATACTAAATTGGAAACACAAATTAGAAGCATCCAACAGGGCATGGAGGAAACAAAGGTATTGTATTGGTTTTGTCTATAGTGGCCTACCACTACTAAAAATATTAAGGCTCAAATAGATGCACTAGAAGCACAAATAACACATGTAGCCACTACATATAATCCTATAAAAGATACTAATGGAGAAATAAAGGTTAAAGTAGAGTCATTATACACTCAACTCCAGTAGTTCCAAGGCTAGAGGGAACAAATAAAGGCACAAATCAAGAAACTAAGGGAGTAGCAAGCCTGAGGCTGACATCCCTGACTGACATTTTCACAGAGGCTAAGTAGACAACCCAGAAGATTCAAATTCCCACTACACTAGGAGATGCGGACGATACATACATACATACATACATATATATCCAAACTCAAATTTTAACATTAGCTAAGAAATATTGGGACACAACTCTAGCTCAGCTCAAAGTCATCTATAAGAATACCCTACCTTCAAGTTGAACAAAGCATGTCTCAAGGATACTTTATAATTTTAAAAGGGGGAATGGTGTTGGTGGAAGACAGGGCAAGCAGTAGATTCTACCGCAGGTTACTGCAGAGGGCATGCGGAGGATACATCCGACATACAAAGAGGTATTTTGGGAAAAGACATACCTCTATGTAATATGTAGATATGATATCATATGTACATAGAAGAGTATATGTACATAGTAAGTGAAAGGTAGAGACTTAGACCTACCAGATGTATATGATATTGAATATATATATAAAGGGAGTAATAAGGGTTAATCTATATGTATGTGTATATTATGAATGCTTCTAATTGATCTATGTGTACTGCATGTTACAATTCCTTACTATTTTATTAGGATTCTCTCACTGTATGGCTGGGGTATAAACTGATGGCAGTTATTTGTCATTGATATCAAAAACATGTTGAGGGTGTCGAGTTGTTGCTCCATTGGTGTAATGGTCTTGATGTCATTGGTGTAATGGTTCATGATGTTTTTCATTCAAGAATAATTCACATGCATGATGCATTCATGCTCCAAAGATCTTCAAAAAGTCACATGATGAGGAGATGCTTTATTCTTATTTTGGATGATCAGTCAGATGGAATCATGATGATGTTGGATCATATCACTTTGATGTCTTTAATGCAGTGGCAAAAGGATTAGTATGCCTATGCTCATCAGGATATTATGTTGGCTTTGGTCTTGAGGAATGTCATATGTCATGCCTAAGATATCAGGAACCTTCTCAAGGCTACGGGCTTTGCCTTCTTAAAAAGTTGAAAGATCAGAATATGATATGCCTTCATGTTTTGTGTGCCCTTAGAGATGTCATATTATCTTGTCATGTCATATATGTCTCATTTGTGTCCTTGTTTCTAACCATCACCAAAGGAGGGCACTTTATGTTCTTTTTTTAAAGTTGACTAGGCCAGCCGGTGAAAAGGTCTTAAGTTACAAACTCAAGCCATCATTCCTCGTAAGGTGAGTGGCCCTATCACCTAGGGGCTTCGATGGTTACAAGTTTATTTTTAAATGGATTCAAAACAAAATCGGGACTGTCCATTTGGTGAGTAGGATATAAGAATCGACGAATGAAATTCAAACTAAATTAAAAAATACAACGGTGCAGCTTCCTTCTAGAATTTGACGGGTAGAGTCAATTAGAAGGTTTTCATCTGTTCATATTCTGTTTCTAACCGATATGTATGGTTAGAGAATTTTATGAAAAGAGATGTACGAAGTTTCAAAAGGTAAGCAATGGTTGTTTAGACTAAGAAGAAGGATACACACACGTAGATATGAGTTTTGATAAAATATTGAGCAGGTATGAAGAGATCTAGTCAGAATAAAAAGATGAGACATATACCTTTCTATTGATATAGAAATTGGAGCAAAATTGTGAATATACAGGTTTTAGAGAGAAAGTTTTACATGCTCATATACATAGTGTCAGAGAGGAGATGAAAAATGAGTGTTGAAGATAATGTTAAGTATGAAAATGCAGTGATAGAATTGTAATTGATGAAGAAACCTTATCAAATCACAACGACTGCAGGAATGTAATGTTAACTGTAAAGTATGTTTGAGGAAAAGGTCTATGGGTATTTTGAGGATGTTGTGAACAAAATTTGTGTTAAGGTGTTCTTGTTTGAACAAGTTCTGATTATGATTAAAGATGAAAGGTAGACCTACCTGTATATATATGTAGTTCTAACAGTTTTTGTAAAGAATGCAGGAGACCTGCTATTTGTCAGTGAGGCTATGAAGATTGTTCATCCTTGGTGAGGACATTGAAGAATGAATCCTTTAAAGATAGATAAACAATTCTTTTGTAGATGAAGAGACCTATAGAAGATGTATACTCTATAACAGTGTTTGCAGGACATGATCACAATTTTGTTTCTGTTTTGAAGTCTTGATGACATAATTGTATGAAGGATTATGTAGGGCTCTGAGACAGAAAGGATATCAAGGTAATAAAGTTTAAACTTAAGGGGCTATTCTAATATAGTCTGATTATGGTGTTGAAACAATAGTGTGAATGGTTCTGATTATAAGTTTACACAAAAGGTGATATATGATCCTAATGGTTCAAATCTGATCAATCTAGGATCAACACTTGAACATTTTCTTGTTTCTTTCAGACGGTTTGGTCAGTGAGACTTATTGTGTAGCCAATGAGGCTTTCTTGATCTGTAAGATCTTTGTGTAATCAGTGAGGTTTTGAATAAGCTAGTGAGGCAGTTTTGAGTGGTCTTTCTACCCCGGGAGGGTTTTCCACTAGTGAAAAATTTGTGTCATCATTCATGTTGTTTTCATCTGTGTGTGTGTATTAATGTCTTGCTCATGAGGTTCTGTTCACACCTTTTATCATCATACTTGTGAATTTATGCTTAACAAATTAATGATGTCTTGCTCTCTCTTTATCTTGTAAGTTAATAGTTGCAAAAAGATTTGTAAAACTATACAACACGGATTCACCCCCCCTCTCAGTGTTGTCCTAGTCTCCAACATAAACTGACTTTAGAGATCTGACTGAGGACCAGATCTCCATACTGGTTCCTCCCCATTTCTTGCCAACAACCATGTTGAATGTTTTATGGGAAAGATGATTTTAGAATCTATCAGCTTACTGAGCTCCTATTTCACGAGGGGTTCAATTTTTGGATTGATCGGCCTTTGTTTTTGATAGAAGGGTTTTGATTCAGGTATCAACTCAATAGTGTGTTGAACTACATCTCTATTGTAGCCTTTTAGATCTTCATAATTCCAGGCTATGACTTAGTCATATTTGTTACAAAAAGAGACCAATTTATCTCTTTCTTCTTGAGTAGTGACCTTGCCAACTTTTATCATCCTTCTGGAGTTGACTTCTATTTCTATACAATCTCCTTCATTTGTAGAGAATTCCCTTTTATCTACTTTTGCATCATCTAGATTAAATAAACCTTCTAGAGTAATTAAACCCTTCATAAGTTGTTGGATTTCAACTGCATCACTTGTTCTTCATAAGCATTTTCTATCTTAGGATGGAGCTATTCAACAAACTCTCCAGATTGTTGTGAGAACAGGGCTATTTGAGCATCACTCTTGAATACTTGCCAATTTTCTCTATTATTGGGAATCAAGGTCTTATGATTAATTTAAATGAATCCTTATTCACTAGAATATCACTTGTTGGATCAAATTGTGACCCAATCTATACCATTCAATATGCTTCTACATTTTGGGATCTTAGGATTACTTCAACATTCAAGGCTTTAAATCCCTTAGAATAAATCCTAGATCCTATGGCAATATGAACTCATCTTAACATTCTTCGTGGCTATGGTCCCTCTAACCTATCTAATAACCAATTCTAAATCACTAAATATTTAACGCTATTTTATCTTTAATTTTTTAGCTAAGAGGAGTGCATGCACTAGAGCTTCATATTCTACCTCATTCTTGGTGCAACTAAATTGAAAGAAAAAATATTTCAAGATCTTTTTCCCTTCTGGTGAGAGGAGGCATACACCTATTCCTAAACTATTTGCACATCTTGTGCCATCAAAATACAACTTCCAAAGTTGTGAATTATGATCAAAGTCATCACTAACCTCTAGAGGGGAAGAAGTCACTTCTGGGATAATCTATTCCTTATCATATATCACATATGTTCCTAATATAGTGGAATCAAAGTTCCCATAGGGATCTAATTGCATAGATTTAAATGAAAATGCCTCTTCCTAATTGGTTCTATCACTTAGCACAACTTCTTGGTCAATGATCTCCATACCATATCTCTCATCTTTCGTGATCATAGTATGAGCCAGTTCAAAGTTTGTCATTACTTCCTGAGTAATGTGTTCTTTCTTAAGTGGTTTTGACAAAATCTTCATCTTAGAACCATATTTGGTCCTTAGGATGAGATGGGACCAATCAAGAGAGATATCTACCAATTTTGGTTGTGAAATCCTTAGACACAATCTAAAGACTGGTGGGATATTAATTATCACCACTTCTTAGGGCACAATAATGCTTGGGCAAGCATATAAGGTAAGAGGCAACTCTTTCACAACTCCTATTGTTTGCACTCTTTTCCCATCCAATTGCATAACTCCCTTTTCCATAGGTTCATATTTTATTTCAAGGAATTTGCTATGCTTTTAGGCATCACAATGGTGCTTGCACTGGAGTCTATCATAGAATTATGCAAAAATTTCTTACCCACAATTACTGTCAGGTAAAATGGCATAGATTTTGTTTTACTTACCTCTGCATCAATATTAAGAAGAGCAATAAAATGTTGATTTTGCACCATATTTTGAGATTCCATCGCCTTTTCTCTAGTGCTAGTAGCTAGTCGAGCTACCGAGGATAGGTCTCCTTGTTTCTTCAGAGCTTCTTGGAGCAAAGACTTTTGTTCAAGGATATATAACACATCCCACAACGATATGTTAGTTGGTGGTCTCTTCAGTTGCTCTACTACATTAAATAGGCCGACCACTTGAGATTTTGAAATATTGCCTTGATATTTCGGCCTTTCAACTTGAAATTTAGGAGGTCTAGGATTTTATGTTGTTAGAGTGTCATTTTATCTCCTTTGTATCACCGGATTAAAATTCTGCATAATAGGAATCCTTTGGAAAGTCAACTCTGGGTGTATCCCTACATCAGGGTTCTCCACCATTCATCTTTTTGATTAGGTATAGTAATCAGATTGCACTTGTGGAGCCTTAGAGGTGGATGGATCATTTGCAAACATGGCTTCTTCCTCTTCCATCTAGGAGAATAATGCATGCTCAGAAGTAATTTCCTCCTCTTGTTCGAGGCACATCCCTTGCATCTGTGCTACTAATATGACATTCTGCACTCCCAACAATTGATATGGGAATTGCCTTGCTTGAACCTCTCCTTGAATACCTTGCCACCTTTGTTCTACTATCTTTTGTTGGAGATTGCCCCCTTAGACAAGCTTTGGGTGCATGGGCATCATTACAGAGAAAACACCATGCATTTGAATCATCAACAATATTATTTTTCCTTGAAACTAAGTCTCTTACTGGATTCGGTGTGATTTTCTATAGTGGGGCTTGTATCAGTACAATTTGGTTTGACACCTATTGTTGGGAAGGGCCTACCCCTTGTGGGTTTTGGTATCTATTTGGTTGATACTGAGGTCTTGGGCCTTGAAAATTCTAATAAGTAGGTATGGCATATGAGGCTTGCTTCCTTTTCAGGTTGACGATTTCATTAGAGAAACTTTGAAGGATACTGTTCATATCATCCATTTCTGATGTAATTTGAGGGGCCAAGACTGTAGCTACTAGTATTTAGGCAGAAGGATAGATATACATGGAAGGAGAAGCTTGACTTGAATTTGATATGAGGGGCTCAATTTTTGGCAAATCCTCTTGCAATAGAATTTATAATTTAGGGAACACTGGTATGGGAGGCCTAGAAGGGAGTTTTCCTGCATCTATTAAACTATTTTTTTTCTCTAACTACTAAATCATAGGTTGCCAAGAGAATTTGTCCTCCTAAGGATTGAATCATAACAACAATGTATGAATTAAAATCTTTGAGATCAAAAACAATTGTCATACCCATAGGTAGTCATGCCCTAGCAAGAATCCTCTATCAGGTTTTGTGGAACTGGGTGTTGAAATTAGTGATTGCTTCTTACAGTGCCCACTTGATTATTATCAACTATTGCAATAGTGAAGATATATCTCATTTTTCATTAAATCTTTCAGAAAAGGTATTCCCTAGCTCATCCAACATGCATATTTAAATGGATGGAAGAGACCGATACCAGTCAAGTGCTTTGCCTTTAAAAGAGGTTGTGAGTAATCTTAGGGCAACATCCTATTCCGTCACATGGTGGACTATACATATGCTACATCTTGAATATGTTTGGCAGGGGTTTTTGAATCTTCACCCATGTACTTCAGAAGAGCCTTGAGAGCATTAGCTAGGATAGGGTCCCACGTAGCCACATGAACTAGGGGAATCGACCACTATTCTAGTTGACAAAGTTTATGGGAGCTCCAAGTACAACCATTTGAGAAGGTGATGGTGGTGAATTTGATTGCACTAACTTGCTCTTGTGGGTGATTATTAATGGAGGGACCAAAAGGCTTGGGTTAGATGTTGAAAGTGACCTTGTAATTGGTCATACAACTTAAAATTTTGACTTCTAATCAAGTGATTGTGGGTTTCAGGTCCTGACAGGCATGCCAAAAACTGTTGATGTTTTTATCTGTATCTGAACATTGCACCTACATACATACCAATACTAACAATAGGAAATCTTACAAACATGAGATTTGCCTTGCAAGATAACCTATGAGATTTTAGAAGTTGACTCTTCATATAATTATCAAAGAATTCTTTTAATTTTGTGGAGAAAAGAGAAGAAAATACTTAGAAATGAAACTATCTTAAGGTGATATGCCTGATGATGAAAAGTTCTACTTATACCAAAAATACACAACATTCAGTGTTCAGATCACAATAATGTATCATGGTAACAAAGAGCATAAAATGCATGATTTTAAACCATCAATAAGCATTATTCATTAAATAGATAAATATAGGTGAAGTATCAATATGCAACTCTTAGGAAGAATCCCATAAAGACAAATATTTTGGCACAAAATGTCAATTTCCATTCATTGATGAACCGATAAAAAATAAAAAAGGAAAGATGTATAGTTCTCAAATATTCAATCAATTCTAAGAAATTCCCATAAAGGCCAATGTCTTTTATAGTACAAAATTCTCCCCTTCTTTATGTTTCAGTACATTGCTTTTAAATCAGTAGCCCTTGGCATGCATGATTTTAATTGAAGTTACAACAGTGCACGAACTATTACATGACAATGGAAACTATTGTTATGTATATATCTACACATCTTGAAGATACAAAATTTCTAAGGATCAAATGCATGAGACCCGATGATTTCATTATGTGTTGCATGATTTATGTTAGTTTGATTTAATCAATTGTGCAATATAGAAACTATACCAAAATTGAAGTATCTTGAAGGAGCACCAAGTTGTCAAGTGTCTTTTGAAAATACTTTGTTGATTCTATCATAGGGCCCATAGACAAGCTAACTCATTCACTTTTATCCAATAGTGCAATCCTTAGCAATTGTTAGATTTGACAATGTTTATATGATGTGCAAACCATTGGATGATCTTTGTTATAATCAATGGTTTAGAACCTGTTATATCCTAACAAGAAAATGGGACCCACCACTTCCATCTTGGCAACATTCAACCAATGGCACAATGGAGAAGATGTGTCAATTCTTCCCTCCTCTAAGTATTACACGATGTTGCCATGTGTCCCTACAATACTCTTTTCTTTGCTTTGTTCTTTGGATGAAGCTAGACCCACCATATAAGCTGACTCATTCCTCTTGACCAATGGTGCAACACAAAAAACTATCAGGCTTACCATTCTCAAAAATATGCACCATGCTTTGACACATAGCACAAAGGACCCACCAACTATTGCTTTGTTCATTGATTCATATGGAAGGAAAAGGGGATCAGCATTAGAGTTGACTCATTCGTTTGGACCAATGGCACAATGTTACAAAGTTGTCATACCTACCATTCTAAAAAATATGCACCATGCTGGCACGTAGCACAAGGGACCCACTGACTATTGCTTTGTTCATTGATTCATACGGAAGGAAAAGGGGATCGACATCAGAGCTAATTCATTCACTTGGACCAATGGTGTAACCTTACAAAGCTGTTAGAGTTGCCAATGTTTGTAACTTGCATGGATAAGCCAAATGGAAACATTGTATCAATGAATCAATGACTCCTCTGTGTCTCGACTTCTCATTGAGCTTTTAGCAAAACAAGACTCACCAAATGTTGAAAGTTGTCGAACTGACAATGTTTAAATTTTGTGAGATTATTACACGTGGCAATACCCTTATTCAAAATTTACTATCTACGCTTGTCAAAAAAAAGAATCAAAATGATCTATCCCATCACTTGATTCCTAACTCAAAGCAAAAAATGAAGAGAGAAGCTTTACAAATAGCATTCACGTTTGCTCTCTGAAATCCCTTTATAAGCTCCACATGAATTGAGCTCCCTATGAGCTTTATATTTCATGAATATATTCTCTGATAGTACTAGAATTGGATCATTGGTGAATCTTTTCTTCTTCATTGATCATTCCCTTGAATTTGTTATCACTACAAATCCCATTTTCTTACCCAATCTTGCTACCTTTTACCATTTGCTACCTTTACCTTTTGCACACTAGGCCTAGTTGTGTTCCCTGTAGACCAAAGAGATACTCCTAGCCTTGTCACTTGATTACCATTTCTATTTCTTTGGCACACATAGATAGAAACAAATATTCTATTTTATCATTTCACTGCTCGTGGAGGTCAAAAGACCAAAAATGGGGGTTTGACAATTCCTAGCAAACTCCTTGGCATCCTCAACATTCTCTCATGTTCTCTCAACAATGGGTTGATTAAAGGTGATAGAACGCATGGAGGTTTTCTATGACTTGTTTCTCATCTTAATACATTTAAATGTTTGTATTTTCTTTGATTAATCTATGTGATTTGGGGATATTACACTTGTCTTTCTTGCTGCATTTGCTATGCAGGATTCTTTCGAAAACATATAGCTCAGATAGAAAGTTATTTGGGAGATGTAGATAGTGATATATTATACCTGCAAACTATGTGACCCTATACAGACGACAACACAATATGCTTTTGTTTGAGGTTCAGAGTCCCTCCTTCCACCATCAGGTTTTGTTCACAATGTTGGTTTACATTCAAAATATTTCTATGATTCAGTCACATTATCTCTATAAATCTATAAAAACCAGTCACATTACTTTATTGTTTATAGACTCAGATTAATCCTAGGAAGTTTTAATCTAGTTTAAAAATCAACTTCAATTAAGTGTTGAATATGAATTAAGTAAAGCACTTTTTCCCCATTCATAACAAAATCCAATAATATGATATAGAGGTCCAAATAATGAAACTAGTTAGAGGCCAAGGCTTGGCCAAGCTCATGACTGATGTTAACTTAGATGCAACAAAAATAAATGATGCAAGTTCTGACCTTGGAAAGGCTCCTTTTCTTTTAAAATATGATCCTTGGTAATAAAAATATGGTATATTACTTGGAGAACACAAATTGACAACTTGGATTGAATGAAAATCAACAAAGAACTCTAAAGCTAGAATCCCAAAAATATGCATTGATACAAGGTGAAATGATGTGGAGAAATCATGATGGATTGTTGCTCAAATGCTTGAATCAAAAGCAGTCTATCAGGGTCATGGATGAGTGTCACCAAGGAGTTTGTGGTGGACAATTTATAATGAAAACTACTAATTGTAAGATCCTAAGGGTAGGATATTGGTGACCTACATTATTTAAGGATGTGGCCAAGATAGTAGAAAAGTGTGACACTTGTCAAGGATTCTTAGGTAGGTTAAAGTTTTTAGGTGTCCTCTCCTTCACATCTATTTCAGTTGAGGCTCCCTTATAGCAATGGGGTGTTGAATTCATAGGGGCAATTATGGAGAGATAAAGTAATTGATATAAATAGATTCTTATCACCATCTATTACTTCACCAAATGGATAGAAGCATTTCCCACTAGAAATACAACATCAAAAGTGGTAATTGACTTTTTTCTAACTAGTGCAATCACAAGGTTTGGTGTGCCCACTAGGATAATAGTAGATAATACAATGTGCTTTATATCCCATGAGCTTTTAGCTTTGTGTTCCAAGAATGGGATTAATTTGACTTTTTCATCCCCATATCACCCCCAAGGCAATGATTAAGTTGAGTCTAGTAATAAGAGCCTTATGAGGATCGTCAAGAGAACACTAGATATAAACAAGAAAGGATGGGATGATAGATTAAAGTTTGTTGTTTGGGCTAACATAATAACATACAAGAAATATATTGGAAGGAACCCTTATGAGCTTGTTTATGGGGTGGATGCTAGAATGCCTATCAACTTTGTGTTACTAGTTTATAAACTGTTACATGAAATAGAAGGGTAAGAGAATGATCTAATATCACAAAGAGTGAATGAACTCATAGAACTAGATGAGAAAAAAGAGCTACACATGATAGGAATTTACTACAATAGAAAATGGTGAAGTACCCTATTTCATAAGAAGACAACTCAAAGGTACTTTCAAGAAGGAGACACTATCCTCATGTGTAATACAAGATTAAAGGATAAGAAATACATGAAAAATTTGATGCCTTGTGGGTTGGGCCATGTGAAGTCATAGACATGTGCAACCAAGGCACTTATTATCTCAAAATTTTGGATGGAGGTCTCATGGACCTGCTAATCTAGGGTCAACATCTCAAAAGTTTGGATGGAGATCTCATGGACCTGCTAATCTAGGGTCAACATCTCAAGCATTATTTCTCCTTTAATTGGTGAAGTATTTTGTTTCTTGTACATATTCTTTTCTTTTTGTTGTTTTTATGCAACTCTTATTGTTGTTGATCATAGCGAAGTGTGTGCCTTATGTCACCGACTTAGCTTTATTTTATTTTTGCTAGTTGATTTTATCTTGGTCTTATTATTGTACATGAGTGTCTTGTGGTCCACACATAAAGATCTAGCTAGGGTTCTCACCATATCCACTTGGGATACATGTCGCTAGCTAGAGCCAATGTTGGTCTACACTCAATATTATGATTAAGTCTAGTGTTTGTGTTTGCCACAACATCTTGTTATTCATCCATATATCTCTAATAGGTCATAGTTTTTTGTATGCGTTCACTATAACTTGTGAAAATGTGTTATCCTTAACTTACGGGGGTGATTGTGAAATGTTTTTCTACCCTTTCTTGCATTCCTACTATTGTAGTGTTTCATTTTGTGTTGTAGTACCCTTTGATATCTTTTAATGACATCTTGTCACCTACTTTTCTTTATTGTTGGTACTGCATGTACTCTTGACCATGTTGTTTTCACCACTAAGGCATTATATTTTAACTGCTCATCTATACTATTTTCTTTGTGTTGGACCCTTCTATGTGTGGTGTTTGCACATGTTAGTATAAATTATACCATGTGTTGTGGTAGCCTCCATTTGGTCCTCATGATCTTTTGTGGTGACAAGTTAGTTGTATTAGCATGGTTCTCTTGTAATATTGTGGTGGTGATATTTTAAGTACTCAAGTATGTTGCATCTTTATGAGCCCAATTTGTGGTGGAAAGTGATTTTTTTTATGGAGGTTATGGTGTGTTCACCCCTTGTGTAATGGGAGTGTCTATCTATGTGTTGCAGTTGTGATGGTGGTTTCAACTCACCTTGTGAAGGCTTGTCCTTTTTATGGTGAAAGTATTATGTCTATGGCATTGTTTGTGCATCTTTAGAGTGTACTACTTATCTATGGTGGTCATAGGTGCTTGGTGATAACCATGTGTTCTTTTGGTGGTTTTCTTCATTCCTACATGGTCTCTGCACATGTTCTTTACTACATGACATTTCTTTATTGGTGTTGCTCCTTTTACCAAAGTGTGCTCCTCTTGCACTTGATCATAGTCTCGCATGCCCACCAACTAGATATTCTTTTTTTTTTTAAAGATAATGCGCCTGGTAAACTTTTTAACGTGACTGGCGATGCTGGTGCGACACGCCCTCTGGCTCCACGTGAATGCTTTTGCCCGGAGCAATGAACCGGTGAGGCCACAACTGGGGGACCTCATCCCCTAGGAAGAACACTTCAAACCCGCGAGCTCATTAGCCCAGCGAAGGCGTAAAGCCTTGCGAGCTCGTTGGCCCAGCGGGGGTTTGAACTCTGGTGGCTGCCACTACATCCTGAGTGACTTAACCACTGAACCATGCCATCATCGGCCCCACCAACTAGATATTCATTCTCTATATTTGCAATGGATTTTTCTCAGCATGATGGTTGTATTTATATGTGCAACATTATGCTCTTGTTGGTTGCCTATCCTATAGTGTGCTTCTTTCAATTTATTGTTCAGTACCTATTCTGTTATTGTGTAGTAATGAAGATTGATGAACTAACCATGAATAAGCCCTTGAATATATTATATATGGACCTCAATGTGTTTGGTCTGCCAATGATGAACTGGGTCTTAAGAGATTTAAATGACACTTTGGTTGTCACAAAATTTGACACATGGACTATGAAACTAGATACCAAACTCAGTGAGAATGTATTGAAGCCAAATTGCCTAAGCTTCTTGATACTCAGCCTCTGTGGAAGAAAAATTAATAACATTATGCTTCTTTCTTGACTAATATACAGGACCAAAACCAAGTAAAAAACTATATTTAAAAGTGGACTTGTGATCCTTAGAATCACATGCCTAATCAAAATTAGTGTACCCAACCATGTTAATATCAATGCCTACAACTATAAGCACTAAAAAGTGCATGGGCCTACATGGTAATCCGATGATGAGTTGTAGTCCTAGACACGTACATGTAAGTGTGTAATAATGACCTATCAAAAGTATTCTTCTTGGCAATAAGTGGATCAAATTTCTTCATCTTGTTGGTGATTCCCCTATCCCTTAACTAACCTTCTAAGTCATGTGTCTTCCCCTCTTTCACCCTTTATCAACAATGCATTTTTGTCCATTTATAACCTTGTCAATTTGACCTTTTGACATCACAGGATGGGAAATTCACTTTCCCTAAGCCCATTTCAAGCATTTCAACCTTGCAATTTGGCCTCCAATTGACCTCCCAGACCATTCCCCATCATCAATTTCATTCCTCTATTCTTTCTTTCTAGGTCGCCCCCTGTTATTTCCAGATCTCCCTTGGGTGACCCTGGGTTTCCCAGGTGGTGACCTTGGGTCTCCCTTAGGCGACCCTGGGTTTCCCCTAGGTGACCCACCCTCTTGATGTCTCATAACTTGTTTCTGGGTCTTAATGTCGTCTTTAGTCCCCTAAGATCATTCTCAACCCCCAAAACCACCTGTAGAACCCATTTTTTGTGGGTCACCCCCTTTCATTTCTTGATCTCCCCTAGGGGAGATCCAGGATCTCTCCCAGGTGACCCTACCGTCAAACTGGGTGACCCTGTCATGTTTAAACACACGAGTTTCTCTTTAGTTGGGGCCCACATTAGCTCCATTTTTTCTCCAGTTTGCATGCCTATTCAATCCTAACTAAGCCTAGTCTATTTCTAAATCCTTATTTACTCCCAATCACTCTATTCTTATCTCCCACAAAGATATTATTAGCTCCCTTTCTTCTCATGCTAACTCTTCTTCCTCCTTGAGTGATAAGCTTTCATGCCCAGTTCACTCCCTAATCAAGCTTGTTGTGAGGCCTACTTATATCCCTCCTATATTATGCTTACATCACATTTACATTTTGATGACATATGGACATTGGGACTGTTGATCTCGTTTTGCAGACCTTCAAAATTTATTTCTTATGCTATGATTGGATTAGATAGACTATGTTGCGATGTTGATTATAGTTCACATGTTAGATTGCATTTGAATTTATAATGTTATGCATTAATTGATTTTGGTGAAATTCAAATGTTAGTGGTTGAGTAATGAATGAATTATTATGCAATCTTGATCTTGAATTGATGATTAAAAATGTAATAGATAGTGAATTTTATTAATGATGTTATGTGTTGATTATTGAGGAATTGATGATTATGCGACATGGTGTGTGTGTGCATTTCTTTTGCTTCGGCTATGATGAACATGTGTTACTAATCTATTTTTGTAAGTGTGCAGATGATTTTCCATGCCCATGGAAAATCAGAGATCATCCCGCACCCTATGTGAATTCTGTGTAAACCAATCTAGTCCCAGGAGGGAGCAAGGTCTTATGTGTTATTGCATGATGATTTTTGTGATGTTTGCTCTTGATGTCCTTTCTATTAGATCTACCCATTTTTATTTAATTTAATTATGGTGTTGTGAAATGTAATGTTTGAGATGGCACATTTTAGTGCTTTTTTATTTTTATGGCCTTTTCATGTGATTTTATGCTACCTAAGGTGTTTATTTTGGGTTAATTTTGACCCTAGGTTATACCCATAGGGTCTAGGGCCCATTTGAGCATGTTAAACCCTAGGGTAACCTCTATCTAGTCACTCTAACTTCACCCTGAAATAAAGTGACGAATTTTGAATTTTGGAAGGAGTGGTGGATGCGTCAAGCATTCAACCATGACCACTCCTCTTTCCAAGGCTTTGGTTTCCTTACCTTGAATACTTGGGGAGTCTTCAAGACTCCTAAGTGTGAGAAACCCATCTCCAATGCTATCACACATGTGCGAGAGCATCTTGGAGTGAATGGGATTTCTTTGAAGAATAGGACTATGACAAGTGTCATAACCTTATCCTCTTGGAGTCCACCTTGTGAGTTCCTTCTCTCCACGTTGATCTCACACGTGTGTGAGAGCACATGTGGAGAGAGTGAGGCTTGGTGGGATGGAAGAGTGACATGTGTCACCTCCACATCCCATGGAGCTTGCAAGTGGGTTGTGAGGAGGAAGGAGGAGGTGACATGTGTCACCTTCTCATTCCTCAAGACTCTTGAGAGTAGCCTATAATACTCCCTCTTTGAAAGAGGGATAAGGTTCTTCTTTTTCACTTGTTTTATTTGATAATGGATTTTGGGGAGAGTTAGCTAGATTTGGAGACACTTTGGAGGCAAGAGCTTGGAGAAGGTTGGAAATCCTTTCATCAAAATTCTTCCATTATTGGGCTTGAATAGGTAAGCTTCAAGGCTTGAAGCCTTTCTCATGTATTTTACATTTCATTGTGTGGTTGTTGGTTTTGTGTGTTTGAATCTTTTTGTTTTGCGGGGTTTATTGTGGGTGTATGGATGAGGCTCCCATCTTGGAGAGCACATCTTGTATGGGGTGGGAGAGGAGTGAACCTCCTCAAGGTCATCCTCTTTATCTTTGTGACATATTGATGGCCTTGAGAGTATTTGGAGAAGTATGGAGTTTATTTTGATAAGGCATGAGTGCCTATGAGTTTATTTTGAGAAGGCACGAGTGCCTGGGAGATGTTATATCATTATTTGAGATGTTTAAGGCTTGAGGACTTGTATTTGAGATCTATGAGATTTGGGTTTTTAGGAGTGCACCTCTTGAGTAGAGAGTTGTCCACTCTCCTACCCCCTAAATCCATGAAGAATGGATTTTGTTGTGTGTAAAACCATGGTTGGCTGTTCTTCTTGCTTGTGAGTGTTTTTTTTCAATGTGTTTGCGGTGTGAAACCATGTGTGGGTGATCTCCTAGCTCGGGGATGGCCCTTTTTCAGGTCTATGGTAGGGTGGAGACCATTTGTGGGCATAAGAAAGTTCCCCTTGTTTTTATTGCAGGTTTGAGATAATGGAGCTTGGAGGGTGATTTTATCATTTATGTCTTTGTGTTGTATGGTTGTTTTGAAGCCATGGCCATGAGGCCTAGTTGTAACTTGTGAGAGAGTGAGCTCTCTATGTATTGATGTAAACAAAAAAAAATGTTGCTATGCATTCAAGTTTATTTTTCCCATATATGAAGTTGCTATTTGGTTTTATGTATTCAAATTGTTCATAAATGTTCCTATGTAGAAATGTGCTCTAGTATTTTCAAGCTACTGTTATACAATAGGTTGCTGTGAAAAAGAGATTTATTACTGTTTATTTGAAAGAGAAAATTAAATCTATTGTAGTTGCTGTTGGAAAAGTTCATCTTGCTGTGTGAATATTTACCTTTCTTGGAATGTTTAAGTTACCTAAATCTGTGAAGAAATTATATGGTGTTCCTATTTTGTTTTAAGAAAAGAAATAAAATGCTTCCTATAGCTTGCTGTTTCAAAAAGAAATAGATATATAGTTTACTGATTTTTTTTAGAAAATAAAGTTACTCTTAGTTTCAAAGGAAAATAAGCTTATGGTAGTTATTGTTGAAAGTTTTAGTTATTGATTTATTTTTCAAAAAAAAGAAAATATATAACATACAGTAAGAAATTTATTGTTGAGTTATGTAAAAATTATGTACACACACATTTTTTTTCTATTCTTAATCTCCCATTTTAGCATTACTGTGCTTCTGATATAATAGAAAATTACTTTAACAGATTGAGTGGGTATATATGTATGTGAGTATATATATATATATATATATATATATTTGGCACTTTCCAATATATATATATATATATATATATATATATGAATATTATATAACTGTTTGAGTAGGGTTTTAAACCCTAAAGAAAAGGTCGAAGGAAAATTGTATCGCAGTAGGGGAGAGTAAGTGCGATGGTGGCCGGCGGCTAGGAGGTAACACATTTGGGTGGAGGGGGGGAACGGACCCCCCACCTCCACCGTCTCTCTGCAAATTGGCGCATGATGCCACCAGACCACGAATCGTGCCCTCCTCCCTTTCGGCTGTGCGGCCATTTTCACGCCTGTTTACCTGCTTAAAAAACACACACACAGAGTTATATATATATATTCATTCTTAAACGTTTCTTTCTTTCCTCTTTGGTAATTTTTTTTACACAGAAACAAAAAAATAATAAAAAAAATATTTACCAGTATTCGTATATAAAAAAAGGAATCCCCGGTGAATGAAAAATCTCCTTGGCTGCATAGGGCAAAAACCTGCAGGAGCACTATGAAGAGAAAAATAGAAGGAAAAAAAAAGAGAAAACAAAAGAGATTAGGGTTTGTGTTATGGGAGGGAGAATAGGAAATAAGATAAAAGAAATTAGGGTAGAATGGAAACTCTTAGAAAACAAAAAAACAAAAAAGACTCATGAGTTTAGGGTTGAGGAGTAATTTCAAAAAAAAAAATCAAGTGGCAATGGAATATTTTAGTGGGGAATTTCTTTTTATGAGCTTTTCTTTATGGGTGCATGTGATATTCTTCCCTCTCATTCACTTTTAAAGGATACAGATTTAATTTTAATGAATAATTTACCCCTTGAATTTTTATGTGAGTGGGTTTTAGTTTAAAACTAGACTTTTTACTTATCTAGGGACTTAATATTTAAATAATGGGATTGAGTGGGTTTTATTGTTTTAACCTAGGTAATTATTTAAGTAATTGCCTTTTGAAATAATTTAGGTGTTAGGTTATTATATTTAATTTAATATTTTTAATGGTGTGGACTATTCTAATTATTTTTTATTTAACCTAGGTACTTGTTCAAAAATGTTAATGTGGAAATGATTAATTTAATTGGGCGTAATTAATATTTAATTATTTTTAATTTGAATGGCTTAGTAGGAGTTATTTTTAAAATATTTTTAATGAATGCCCTAGACGCGTTACGCTGGCGAAATTTGTCTAGAATAATATGGTTACCTTAATAATTTATTTCCTATCCGTTTTATCGCATTTTAATTATCAATAGATTTAATCATGATCTAGATTTATTTAATTAATTTATTTAATTCTAGTTCCTAGGGTTAGATTTTGACACTGGTCGAAATCACTGCACTTCACTTAGGAAACTTAGGGCTAAACTCAAAATTGAATCTAACCCTAATGGCGACGCTCCTCACATCGCATAACCCCCTTGTAGACTAACATTTTGTAGGGGATGTGATAGGTCTTCGCATTACCCTAACTTGGACGGAGGCCTTCGCCTTCGTACGTTTGTCTCCGAGTGCGCATGTTGCATGCGAGGGGGTTTTTAGAGTTGGGTGGGAAAAGTTTTTGATGTTTCGTGTCATGACCACATGGAAAATGTGGACATGACATGTGTATTGTGTGTTGTGACCACATGGGAAATGTGGGCATGAAACTTGTTCACTCCTCAATCAATCATGTTAACTCATCAATCAATTGAGTTATATATTTAATCATCTCCATCCTTTGTGAGGTCTCCCAACCTATAAATACCCCCTCCTATATGCAATATCGGAGACAAATTCATTGTTGTAGACTTATGCCCAACTTTGCTTGTTCCTCCATAGCATGCTTATGCTCTTCGTAGGACTTATGAGCCTTTTTCTTTCATAGTTTAGTTTCCAAGATTTCAAAAGCTTCAATAGAATTGTTACACTTGCAAATTGATTTTGAAAAAGCCAATCTATAGTGCTTCATTAGCTTCAATAGCTCATTCATCCATCATATCTTTCAAAGCTTGATCTCATTTGCAATCAATTGCTTCTTTGTCCCTGTTGCCAAGAGGATATCCACATTGCTATAGAGGAAAGGAGGTTGTCACAAGGACTTCTGAGGATACGCCATGCTCATGCAACAAATATAATCTAGGTTTTTCATGCTTTCGTAGTTAATTAAATCACAAATTTGCTCTTGGAGAAGTAATCTTTGCATTGCTATTTCCTTGATAGGACTTGTTTAGATTTAATTAAAATAGCATTGTTTAGAGTAGATTCATTGCAATTCATAGATTACATTTCATTCAAGCAATTTCAATTTCTAGATTATATTCAAATTTGTCTCACAAAACCCAAAAAATATAGAATTAATTGCATTTGGAAAACTCATATTAATTGCATATCATATTTCAATTTCTAGCTAATTCGATAAATTTTATATTCAAATTGGAAAAAGGAGCCAAAAGTGTTTTTGTATTCATATTAGTTACATTCATACAAAAATACAAAAAAACATTAGGAAACTTAGAGAAAAACCCTTGATCACATCTTGAGGTACATTTCACAATTCACATTAAAACAAAAGAAAAACAAACCTTTGACCTCAAGTCAAGGTCAACTCAAGTCAAACTAGGTCAACACTTAGTCAACAAACTCTCCCAAGCATTCGATGTACCTAGGGATTAGAGGAAATTGGATTAGGGCTATTATTGAAGAGAGACCAAATCCACCCATGACCACAACATGCACAACAAATCATAAAAGAGTAAGAACACACTCTTATTACTTTCTACAGAGAGATATCATACAACAACACATTCAAACAAACAAGGATATGTTATAATGCTCTATACTCATCAACGAGCAAAATAGTCTACCCACTAGATGTTGGAACCTGAGAAATCCTAACAAGAGACATAAGATTAGTGACCCTTTGGGCTATATAATTATCTCCACCACAACAACCCTAGAAAGATCTCATCAAATATCAATCCATACTAGGCCTGCAGACCAACCAACTTCCCTCCACTAAGTTCTCCTTCTCCATGAATAAAACCACCCATAGGTATTGCCTCCACTCAATTGGCTTCTACCATGAGAGCGAGAGTGAGTTGGAGGTTGCCCATAGCAAGGAGAGGGGTTCATGTGTGATACAAGGCTAACTCATTCACATTGTGCTTGAGTCACATTTTGGAGCATACAACAACATTCTGAATATCATAGTTGTGAGTGCCTTGAACATAGTGTTCAAAGTAGATTTTCTTAGCTACTTTTCAATGTAGTTCATGTGGTTCCTACATAAATTGAGTGACCATGCCAACAATGTGTGAAATTTTGGTGTAGTCACGGATGGAGGGTCCAGAGAATGGACTGTCCAACCATGCAACTAGAGTAAACACAATGGAAACAACACAAGAATAACACAAGAATATAATGCAATGGAAGATTTATATGCTCAATATCTCAGATAGCTACAATGCTCATATGCTGGCAACATGTGGACTAATATGGGCTCATAGGTCTGTCCTCCGATAGAATATAAATTACATGAATGATATAGCTTTAAAGTTTCTTCCGTAAATCCACATCTAAAGACTAAGAACTTTCTATCATAGTAGATACCTTCATAATACATCAAGTGAATGCTTTTATATCATCTCCAAGCTCAAAGAATGCTCCACGTCGGCCTTAAGAGGTTTCAAACTCCAATGCAAGATGAAACGTGCAGGTCGACCTACAACTCATGGTAACGCTCTGCAAATGGATGAAACGTGTTGCGGTTCTTAATGAAGGTCTATATGGTCCTTTACTACCTCATGTGATGTTCCATTTAGCTCTACAAGTCACATGAATGCTCCACAAACCTTGTGTGCTCAAATTGAATGCTGAATGCCCTATCCTGTGAATTCTGATGATGTTCTAATAGCGATAACTTTCTGCAGACAATCCCAAATCTCATGAAATATGAATATGATGTAGATGACCTAGTGTAGAAGCTAAATATTGCTCCATGAGGTGTGAAATGAAGATGTGGTAGAGTGCGGTAGAAAATATTGAAACTACAACTAACTAAAATGTAAGAAAAGAAAAGAAAGCAAATATTTTTGGTTGATGCAATATTGCTCTTCAACTTGGGATGCTCCTGCATCAAATTTTGGGTCTCATATGAGTCAAGTAAATGAGGCTACCAGCAAGTTGCTGATAAAAAGGTCACATCAACCAAAGGTGTAGAACACATTGCCTTAAGTTTTATTCTAGAAAAAAGGGGAGTCGGTACAGGTTTACATTCAACCATAGCAAACTATGAGAGCATATCAAGTAAATACTTGGATAATGCAATGCTAATCCAAAAAGAAAATTAATAGATCTCAATCTTGAGAAAATAGTGCAACAAACCAAAGTTGGTCATCAAAAATCTATTGTGAAGGGAATCTTTTACTATCAAAATGGAAGATGATGAACTCCCTATGATTAGTAGGTTGCCAACATACAAAACTAGGAGTAAGAGACTCTCATCCTACCACAAGATATAGACATAGGGATCAGAGTGGCAATGAGTGAATTCAATTGTGAGAAGGAAGGAATCCATCTTGGCATACCAGGCCCAAGAGGCCTATTTTACATCATAAATAAATGTTTTGAGACAACAGTCCAAGGAAGAGTCTTGTACAAAACCCTATGGTTGCTCCATGTATATTTCCTTCTCAAGATAAATATGAAAAAAGGCACCATTCATGTTCATCTAATAAAATTCCCATTGATATGTTGCAGTAATGATAAGGGTGAGTTAGATTGAGTTCATCTTTGCAACAACTGTAAAGGTCTTAGTGTAGTCAATGATAGGAACTTGAAAAAATCCCTTAGCAACCAGTTGAGCCTTGAACTTATCAACTAACCCATCTGATATAAATTTGGTCTAATATATCCAATTACATAGAACTTGTTTTATTCCCTTGGGAAGAGGGCCCAAATCCCAAGTATGATTTTTCAGCAAGGAATTGTATTCCTCCTACATTACTTCTTTCCAATCAGGAATGTCTGATGCCTCCCAAAAAGACTATGGATTAGAAGCAAAGGTGATGAAAGTATGAGGTGGTGCTTGCAACTATGTATGAATTCTCTTAGTGTCTAAAGGATCTCTAACCCAATCACCTACAGATTGTAAAGTTTGTCTAACCCAAAGTGGACTAGAAACAAGAGTTAGGAAGAGATTTTGCATCCTTAGAATGATGACTAGGAGAGGAGTGAGGATTATCCTCATCATCACTCTCATCATCCATAATAGAGGAAGAATAATCCTCATCATTAAAAATCTATTATGAAGGGTAGTTTTTATTATCATAATGGAAAATGATGAACTCCCTATGATCAGTAGGTGTTCAACATACAAAACTAGGAGTAAGAGACTTTTATCTTGCCACAAAATATAGACATTGGGATTAGAGTGGAAATGAGTGAAACCAATTATGAGAAGGAAGGAATCCATATTGGCATACCAAGCTTGAGGGGCCTATTTAAGGTCATAAATAGGTTTCTTAAGACAACAAACCAAGGAATATTCCTGTGTAAAACCCTTTGGTTGCTCCATATTTATTTCCTCCTCAAGATAATCATTAAGAAAGACACTCTTGATGTCCATCTAATGAACTTCCCATCGATGTGTTGTAGTAATAACAAGGGTGAGTTATATTGAGTTCATATTTCCAACAGGTGCAAAGGTCTTTGTGTAGTCAATGCTAGGAACTTGCAGAAATCCCTTAGCAATTAGTTGAGCCTTGAACTTGTCAATTGACCCATCTATTGTAAATTTGGTGTAATATATCCACTTACATTGAACTAGTTTTATTCCCTTGGGAAGAGGGACTAAATCCCAAGTATGATTCCTCATCAAGGAATAGTATTTGTCCTACATTACTTCTTCCCATTCAAGAATGTCTGATACCTCCCAAAATGACTGTGGATCAAAAGTGAAGGTGATGAAAGTTTGAGGTGCTATTTGGAACTATGACTAAGATTGCCTAGTGTCTAAAGAATCTCTAATCTAATCACCTACAGACTGTAAAGTTTGTCTAGCCCAAAGTGGACTAGAAATGGGAAAGCTAGGAGGAGATTTTGCATCCTTAGAATGATGAATAGGAGAGGAATGAGGACGATGATGAGGTTGTCACAATTCTTTTAATTCATCATCATTTAATTTTATCAATCCAGAGGTGTCTGGAGTGATCTGCAGTAAGGTTTACTTGTTTGGAGGTTGGATTATGGATTCGAATCCAAGTGGACTGAAAGGAAAATTGTGGGGAAATCAACCTATTCTAACTGCTGAAAGAAACACACATGCTGAAATTAAAACTAGTCTAATTCTCAAAATAAACACACATGCTAGAATTGGAAATGTCTAAACTATTTTGTAGGAAGTAAACTATGTTAATCGAATTGAATTACTAAAGCATTGGAAACTATCTTATCACACAACTGAAATGAATTGCTGAAGTAAATAACTGGGAAATCAAACTATTCAACCTCTGTTTCCACAATACCAGTTCAACACAATAAACTAGTGTTGTTTCACAAGGTAAAATATTAAAGAACATAACTCTTTTTGGTATTTTCTAAATTGAAGAACAAACTGCAGGTATTAAACACTAAAAACACTCACACACAAGAAACACGTCAACTAACTCTAACACACAGAAGATAACAAAAGAAAAATAGAAAGGTGTACCGATATATCTCCTCCATTGGGGAAGCATGCCCTACTTTCCCAGTAGGAAGGATCCTCCTGTGCTAAAACAACTTTGACAGAAATTCCTCTTTATTTGCATTGAATCAAAACCTAGATGGGCATGGATACATGATGAAAGCAAAAAAAATTACCTTTTAAGAAAATAGTAATTCAAACTTTAGAAAATGGGACTAGATCTAAGAATTTACTAGGCTCCTACTTATACAATTGAGCCTTTATTCATTGAAATAACTACACCAAACTTAGCTACAATGAAACTTGGACTTAACCAGTTGCTTATTTATATCTTCAAAAGTTCCTTTAGTTTGACTTCAGATTAGATTCTAAATCAAGCATGATTGACGGCAGTCAGACAAGTTTCAAATGGCATGATCGTGAACTGTAGAGTCACTTTTAGTTATCTTAAACCAAAATAAATTTGAGCTGGAGTTCTAGATTTGTTAAGGAGTTGTGGCACTAGAATAGACAATTGGAGTCATCTGTGAGTCTCATCGTTGGGGTTCAAAATAAGCCTAGGTTTTTCTTCAATAATTGTTGACTCAAAATGGGAGGATGATTCCTTTGCAATGCTGTAGGAATCTAGAGCCATCTGGAGTTTGGGCTTATCATTAGGCAGGTGGCTCTAGGGGGTTTGGAGGCTTCTGGAAAGATTCTTGCTATAATCCTTATGAAATCAACATACAACTTGGACAAGAACTCATTATAACATGAATTTGAAAGTAGAATTCATAGTAATTGTCCAAAGATTTTATCTAAAAGAAATAAGGACTAAGCATGCATATCCATTCATTCAAAAGATAATTATAATCATAATAATGTTGTATATATATGCCATAACACAGTATCAAATTTTTTGGAAAGATTAATGCAAAAATTAAAATAGCCATTAATTTGCCTCATCCCCCATGCTAAATCCCAACCATGTCCTCATGGTGAAAGATGAACAACATCTTCATCAGTGACATTTTTTTCCTCCAAGATCTAGCTGCAATCATAGTCATCTGTTTTGTAGTTGAGAACCTATCACCCTTTAGCTGCAAAACCATTATTCTCTACGCCCCTTGCATACCACTTTTCTACTTTTTGTTGTCTCATTAGTCCTATGCACTAAGAAGGGGGACTAGCATTAGCAAGAGTGGTGGGCAGAATCTCATTCCAACCCAAGTATGCTTTCGTTCCTTGATGAGAGTGACCAATTTCTCTACCCTCACAAACATTCATCTGAGATTAAGTCGGGAGATTGGCTTCCGATGTTTTTTCAAGCAGTCAGACAAATCCTCATAACAAAAAATGCAGTTTTGAGAAGCTGCATTGGGAAGAAAGTTGGCAACTTCTTGAAAGTTTGCAATACATGAGTTTAAATTTTCCACATATTGGTCCTTTATACCCTGCCTATAAACTTAAGATTTGAAGGTCTTGGTCTACCATGTGGTTTTAGGGCATTCATGCCTCATCAATAAACCAATATTGCTAGTTGTATTGTACTCTTCCATACTTTCTTTCCATTCCCTATTATTTCTTAAAAGAGATTGATAGCTCCCAAGCTGGAGCTCCCCCACATATAAGTTCAACATGGAAGTATTAATTAACATGACCCATGATATGCCCATGAGGGAAGAACTCAATAGAAGATTCTATTGTTCTTTAGGGTTTTGCATGTAGGTATTCATGAATTCTTTATCATTCTCAAAATCAAAGGGCACATTGCAGCTAATTCGTAACAACTTCCATCACAAAAATTACTCTCCTAAGAATAATGCATACACACCTAAGGGCTACCGTTGTGCTAAAAGGGTTTCCCCTATTTCACAAGCAAGGGCAATTCTTTTTTTAGCTATAGTCTTCTCTACCTAGAGGGTCTCTAGATCTCTTCAGAGCTGTGTATTCTCCTTCCTAAGATTTTCAGTTCCCAGATAGTTGCATGTT
The DNA here is from genome assembly GCA_027924645.1 of Cunninghamia lanceolata. Lineage (NCBI taxonomy): Eukaryota > Viridiplantae > Streptophyta > Pinopsida > Cupressales > Cupressaceae > Cunninghamia > Cunninghamia lanceolata. Next base: position 14,546,988 of record BSBN01001271.1, read on the forward strand.
GATCTCATAAATTCATAATTTAGTTGGTGCAGGGGCAGGTTGTGTTGGCCATTGAGAAAGAGTGGCAATTTGGGCATCTGTATGTGCAATCGGGGCTTTCTGCTGCTCCAAGTCTTTTTTTAGCAGAGACTATTTTATCTTTCTTCTCTTTCTTGAGAAACTTTCTATAGGTTTGCTCTTGCTATGCATGCCTAGCCCTCAATAGCTGAGTCAGGGTCTCCAACTATTTTTGGCACTCCCTCAAATCATGCCCAGCTGTTGAAAGGGATAGATCATGGAGGGTTTTTTCTTCTTCCTAACCTCCAGTAGCAATATCAACTTGTGGTTCCTTCTCTTTTCTCTGAAGAGGTTTGAAGGTTTCCTCTTCTCTTTGTGTCTCGGGTGTGGAGAGGCTTCCTGAAATTGTGGCCGCCTTCTTCTCTACCTCAGTCCTCCCTTCATCATCTAATGAAATGATAAATGTTCTGGTATGGTGTGTTGGTGTAGGAGCGAAGGCAATAGTTTCTTCACCTTTGTCTTTTTGGGTAGGTCTCTCCACAACTCTCCGGAGCTATCTGAAATGGTGTACCTCTCGCTCCATAGAAACTAAAATAGCCGAAGTTTGGTGTTTCTTGGTCTTCTTTTTCCTTGGTTTGAATTTGGGGAAATATTCCCATTTTTCTTGACCATCCTCTTGTTGTCCAATGAAGTGTTGTTTAATGATCAAATAAATCAACCCATGATGGCTAATTTGCCCATCAGTTCTTTTTACCTTAGCCATCATGTTTAGTAGACATGTGTGTAAATAAGTAGGGAGATTCACCAAGCACTTAGATCTGTTTGCCCCATGCTGTAAGTGAATTAACATGCACATGCCAGGGCCCAAGATAGCCCCATATTTTCCTTCACAAGTGAAGAACTTCATGATCCACATGACCACAGTCCTCCATGGTTCTTGGAGGAACTTGGTCCTTTCAATTCCTTCAGTTGCCCCTTTGCTAACAATGTATCGTGGCAAGGGCTCCAGAGTGACATGAAAACTCTGAATTAACTCTTCATATGAGGGCTTAGTTTGAAACAAGTCTGCTCCTACTTCTAGAATTTTTGAAATTTGGCTAATGATAGTAGGATTGATAGGAATCCTTACCCCTTTTATTGTAGAGAAGGTCTGGTGGAAGTTGGTGATGAAATCCTCCACCAACTCTTCTTCATACCCTTCAAATTTGTGAATAAACCCTAGCCAACTTGCCTGTTGGAAGATATCAACACTGGCTTAATCCAAGATTGCATTCTCTAGTTCTACCTTTTTCTTGTTGCCCATTGTTGTATTACTTACTCACTGAATGTCTTTCGATTGATGCTAAACAACACAAAGAGGAGAAACAGTGGTGACTGGGATGGAGGAGAAGTGAATTTGGCAAGTTTGTAACCTGTTTTTCCCAATTGATGATGACATCAACACACGGAATGTGGAAGGACCCTATAATTAACCTCGCCATTATTTTAGGAGTAATGGCGTACATGGTAGAACTGTTCGGCCTGTACTTCAAAAACCTTGATTTTAAGTTGCTATGTGCAAGAGGTTGTGTTGAGCCACCATCTTTAATACCTCTTCTATTCAAATCTGGAGCTGATGACAACTCTTGTTCGCCCAAGATTCTTGTAATTAATGACCATTCATAATCACACAACTTAATGATGATTATCCTTTAAAACTTATTAATTTCCATTTATGATATGCCTCTTGAAAATATGATGTCATGATTAGATGGTACATGCCCTTGCCAACTATCCTTGGGAGTTCTTCTATGCCACGTGCCCTCTTTTAAATGATTACATTGGTTTACCGTGCTACATTGATCTGTGTGTGTATAGAAAGGAAGTATGTGTTGGGCATGCAAGGGGGGTATGTGGCACATATATATACATTTAAAATGATTATAATTAATTTAAGAAAGAAAATATATTTATGCACAGTACTTACTTCTCGAGACAACATCATTTCAACTTTTATCGAACTTGCTTTTTAAGTGGAGACATGATTTGGCATGCATCTTTATTATTGTGGTAATATCAATTTCCATTCAGGTCTGTTTGGATCTTTGCAGTACCTGATTCAAAACCTATAGAAGATTAAAAAACAAGTCTTATTTTGATAAAGAAGAGATTTCTAAGGAAAGACCACCATTTCTGGTTTTCAATCTTCCCCAATAGGCAAGGCCGCCATTTCTGGTCTTCAACCTTGCCTTTTTTTTACAGAAAAGGATGCCATTTTTGGTTTTCAACCTTGCTGTTTTATTTACGTTGCTTCTTTTGAGAGATTAGAGCATAACCCCCATGGAAGGGAGGTCCTCCATGGTGAAATGCTCTATTTGAGACTGCAACTCTGAGGAGAACTCTTCCTTAGATGTTGGCTTGTGATATAGCTTTATTTGTGTCCATTTACTAGAAGAAGTCATCAGTCTCCATCAATTAATGATAGTCATAAAACATCATTACTGAAAGTCTTCTTTATTTCATATGGTCCCAACCATCGAGTATGCAATTTCCCTTTGAGATCTTGGTATTTTGAATCATAAAGTAAAGCCCAATCCCCTTTCTTGAATTGCTTGGTGATGATGTGTTTATCATGCCATTCTTTCCTTTGTTGCTGAATCAACTATGTATGCTGTAGTGTCTTCATTCTCATTTCCTCCATTCTGTTTAATTGCATGATCTTATGTTGTTGGGCTTCTATTAAGTCAATACTAACTTCAAGTGTTGTTCTCAAGGTTTCTACTTCATATTCTATAGGGATCACTAGTTGTTTCCCATAAACTAACTCATGGGGAGTGAAGTTAGTAGTGGTTCTCCATGTGGTATTGTAGGCCCAAACAACTTCAGTCATTCTTTCTACCCAATCAGTCCTCTTTTCTAAAATTGTTTTTGTAAGGATATTCTCCAATTCCTAGTTTGTCACTTCTGCCTGACCATTACTCTAAGAATGATATGGGGAATATTTTTGGTGACTGATTTGATACCTATCTAGAAATGCTTTGATCATGGCAGACATGAACTATAGTCCTTGATTAGAGACAAGGACCCTTGTAGCTTCAAACCTTTGTAAAATGTGCTTGTACACAAAATCTGCTACTCTTTCTTCCTTTGTAGTTGGTAGAGCTTTGGCTTCAACCCATTTGTTGGCATAATTTGTATAGACCAGGATGTAATGATTGCCTCTGAAAGGTAGGTCAATAGGTCCTACAAAATCAATTCCCTATTTCTCAAATGATTCTAGGACCACTTGAGGATGAAGGGGTATTTGTCTAGTTGGTGTAGGCCCTCCCATTTGTTGGCATTGATTGCATTGTTCAACATACTATTGAATGTCCTTTGTCATTGTTGGCCAGAAATATCCATCTCCCAAGATCTTGTGCCTAGTTTGAAGGGCTGAAAAATGTCCTCCCAAGGGTTCATCATGGCAAGCTCGAACGATGTCATAGACTTGCATTTTCTGCACACATCTTCTCAACACATGATCAGGGCAATTTTTAAATAGAATACCATTTACCCATTTATACTTGGAACTATCTCATATTAATCACCTTATCTCCTTTTGGTTGAAATGTGGTGGACATTTGCCCATAGCTAGGTAATTGGCCAAATCAACAAACCAAGGAGATTGTATGGAAATAGCAAAAATATGCTCATCTGGAAATGTATCATCAACTAGTTCATTGATTCCATGCACAGTTAATATGGATAAAAAATCAACAATCACATTATCCTTTCCTAGTTTATCAATGATAGTTATATCAAACTCTTGTAATAGTAATAACCATCTAATGATTCTGCCACCCACTACAACTTTATTCATGAGGTATCTGATAGCATCATGGTCTGTGTGAACAAAGACCTTATATCCTGTAATGTAGTGGCATAATTTGTTAATGACATATACTACTGCTAGAAATTCTTTTTCTATGGTTGTGTAATTCTTCTCTACAGGATTTAGATTTTTGTTGATGTAATATATGGCATGCATTCCTCCAGACTCACTTACTTGTTCTAAGACTGCTCTAATGTCTTGGTTAGAAGTGTCAGCATGGATATGAAAAGGTTCTTCCCAGTTTGGTCCTTTGATAATAGGTGCAGTTATCAGGGATTTTTTTATAGCCTCAAATGATTCATGGCATTGTGTGGTCTAGTTGAATTTAGAGTCTTTCTTGAGGAGGGTAAACAACGGGTCAGATATTCTACACTAAAAATTTCAATAAATCTCCTATAGTAACCAACATGTCCCAAGAAGCTTCTTACTTTTGTTTGAGTCTGAGGTGCGAGGATTTGCACTATGATTTCAATCTTTTTAGGATCCACTTTCATACCTTCCTTAGAAATGTGATGACCTAGAACTATCCCTTCTGTCATCATGAGAAGACACTTCTCATGATTCAAAGATAAATGATGCTCCTCACACCACTCGAGTACTCTGTTAAGACTCTTTAGGTCTTCATCGAAAGTCTTTCCATGAACAGTGAAATCGTCCATGTATACTTCAATGCATGTGTTGGCTACATCAACAAAAATTTCCAAGACAACTCTTTGAAATGTGGCTGTTGCATTGCACAACCCAAAAGGTAAGACCCTGTAAAATTTTTTTCCCCAAGGGCATGTAAATGTGGTTTTGTCTTGGTCCTCTGGAGCCACCTGGATCTAGTTGTAGCCACTAAACCCATCCAAAAAAGATAAGTAGCGACTACCAGCCAAATTATCCAATACTTGATCAATAAAAGGAAGAGGGAAGTAATCCTTTTTGGGATGCTTTATTCAACTCCCTATAGTCGATACAGACACGCTATTTCCCATTTTTTTGGTACAATTACTGTTGTCACTAGGATTTGCACCCTGTGTTGAAGCACTATGCTGCAACAATCCAGTGAAACATTAGGGTAATTTCCAGGTGTGGGACCCTCTAAGGAAATCAAACCTCCAGAGAAAGACTGGTTCCTTTTCTAAATATTAGATTTAGAGTGTGCTAAGACTAAACCTAATCTATTCACCGTCGTGGAAAAGGGGAAGAAGGAGAAATTGAAAGGGAAAAGGTGATACACTAGGTTTGAATGATCAACCCTCAAATCAACCATGTATGCACATAATAACAATAAATGATAGACAAGCATACACAAATCATAAATGAATTGTAGAGGTAAAGGAAACTAATTGAGATCTAGAAGGAAAGAAAGATTCACAAAAGGATACTCAAATAGAAGTATTACATAGAGCAAAAGAATTCATGAAAAGGTAAAATCTCTTGTTTATTCTTAAAGAGGCACAATTACAACTGATACAAGATATGGTTTTTTAGACCAAAATGCAACATAATACATTTGATTTCATGAACTTTATAGCATTTTACAATGAGGCACCACCACCTACTACAATAAATTCTCCCTATGGGTTTTTCAAAAGATATTTCTACAAAGGGAATATCTGGAAACATCTATTTTATCTTTGACATAAATGTAGAAAAATATCTTCCTTGAAGTAGTTGAACAAATATCTCCGTTTGAAACCTTGGGCTTGAATCCCCACTTGCAACAATAAATTCCCAACAACAAATTCCAGCTGGAGCTAGATGTTTGACCTTCTCTCTAGCTTGGATTCTGCCTTATTAGCGAGATTTAATCAAGATTAACCATGGTGGACTCTTGATTCTGCTTCTTTTCCCTTCGTTCTGAAGATCGTAGAAACCGTCAGAGATCGGGCCTTGGGCCTTCCATCTTCTTCATTCCATGAAAATTAAGAAGAAGGAAGGTTCGATCCTCGAAGTCCAAAACACAGCATTATTATGAGAGAGAAGGAGCAAAACTTGATCCCCGAGACTTCCTCCTTATTACTTGTCTTTTGTCCGCGTGGTAGATTTATGTGGTTCCACAATCACCTTTTTCCTTAATAAAATAATCTCTGTGAAATGGTTGAATGCCTCAGAAAAATTAATACTCATCAGGGATCGACCGTTGGGCTTTCTGCCTTCCAACTTCCCAAAAGGAGAAGTAGGAAAGGTGAATCCCCGACCTCTGACATCCACCATACTTAGAGATTTTCAAAGGGAACAAGGCAGAGTTTGGAGGCAACTAGGATGGCATGGCGAAGGGAGGAACTCCAAACTCTGAAACTCTGAAAATATTAAAAACACAAGGAAAACTCAAGGTTTTTTGGGACTTAGTTGATTTGGGTTGTTTTTCCTTGCATTTCTAAAGGGGAAAGCACTTAGAGATTTTGTGGGTTTGGACTATTTGGTTGAGAAGCGAAATAGGACAACATTTTGGTGACTTCTCAAGGGTGTTTTCTAGCTAAAAAAAAAGAGAACCGGTGGCCTTAAACATTCATTGGGCATAGTTTCAAAAGGGCCAAAGCATACTGGAACAACTAAAACTTGCCTCGAAACAACACCACAAAAGGAAACAAGGCATGCATTCCCCTAATGAGAGTGCAAACTGTGCAAGAGCACTTAGGGAAAAGGAAAACCTAAAACAAAACAACTAAAATAATATATATAGAATCTCAGACCAACCTTAGAAGTAAGGTTTGAGATGGATCCCATTCACTAGGATCAGTAGAACTTCACCATCCAGATTTGAAAGATTGAAAGCATTGACTTGCTTACAATTGATGATGATATATGGGCCACTCCAAATTGCATCAAATTTTGTGTGGCCTCCATGTTTGGCTCTGTCAGTGTCCCACTTTAGAACAAGATCATCCTCTTTGAAAATATGATCCTTGGCCTTCTTGTCAAAGTATTTCTTGGTCTATTATTGATGTTCTTCCAAGGTAGCCATGGTTGACTATCTATGTTCTTCTAACTTGGTTAGTTTAGCCATCCTTATAGACCTAACATCTTCTCCTTCCAGTCCCAATTGTTGGGCCAATAAACAAGAACAAAAGGAGAAATACCAATGGCTCTTTTATAGGTGATCCTATCATTCCAGAGAGCTAATTTGATCTTATTGTGCCATTGTCTCTAATTTGTTTCCATGGTCCTCTTCAGGATTCTGATAAGGTTCTTGTTGGTAGATTCAGCCAACCCATTACCTTGGGGTTAATAATTAGATGAAGTCTTCAAGAACACATTATACTTCAGGGCCCAATCAGCTATCTTGAAACCAATGAAAGCTCTTGCATTATCAGAAATGATAGTGTGAGGAGCCCCAAACCTTATCATGATTTCTTCCAAGAAATCCATGATTACTGAATCAGTAGCCTCTTTGAGTGGGTCTGCTTCTACCCATCTAGTGAAGTAGTTTGTTGCAGTCAAAACCCACTTGTAGCCAACACTAGATGTAGGGTTTATCATGCCAATGAAATCTAGTCCCCATTGTGAGAAAGGTTGATCTGCTTGAATAGGATGAAGTGGGAGGATAGCCAATCTTTTCTTCCCAGCAAAGAGAGCACACTCTTTGCACTTTCTTACGCATACATGGGCATCATTGAATAATGTGGGCCAAAAGTAACTTGCCCTCATTATTTTCATTGTTGTAGCTCTTGCAGAGAAGTGGCCTCCAATTGGACCAACATGGAATTCACTCAGCAATCTGTCCACTTGATCTTCTTTTATGCATCTCAACAAAACTCCATCCAAATTTATCCTAAAGAGAACACCATCCACCAAGGCATAAGGAATGGACTGTAACCTGAAATGTCTTGTTTTAGTCCTATCCAATCCATAAGGATACTCACCAATAGACAAGAATCTAGCCATATATGATGTCCAAGAACTTACAACTGCTAGGTTAGCTGTAGGTTCTGCCTCATTCAAGTGGTAGGATGAGTTCACCTCATCCAAAGTAGTTTGAGCTAACTATTCACACAATCCTTTGCCCCTAATTAACTTAGTGGCTTTGATAATCACATCATATTCTAGGATTTTAGTGACCCATCTTGCTCTCTTTTCACTAATCTCAATTCCCATTATATAGTCCCTCACACTAGGGTGAGAAACTAACACTTTGATATGGTTATTTGCTAGCATATATCTAAAAAATTTTAATGCTCTTACAATGGAAAATACCTGCTTATCCATGGGACTATACCTAACCTCATAATCCTTCAAAGTTTGACTAAAAAAGGCTAGTGGTTGTTTCATACCTTGGTTATTTTGTTGCATTAGGACAACTGCAATGCAGCTCCCTCCTCCATGAATATAAAGGACAAAGTCCTCATAATTTGGGTTCATGAGAGTAGGAGCCTGGGAAATCTCTTCTTTTATCTTCTCAAAGCTATCTTTCCCCTCCTTGGTCCACCTAAAACCAATTCAAGTGGTAGGATGAGTTCACCTCATCCAAAGTAGTTTGAGCTAACTATTCACACAATCCTTTGCCCCTAATTAGCTTAGTGGCTTTGATAGTCACATCATATTTTAGGATTTTAGTGACCCATCTTGCTCTCTTTTCACTAATCTCAATTCCCATTATATAGTCCCTCACACTAGGGTGAGAAACTAACACTTTGATATGGTTATTTGCTAGCATATATCTAAAAAATTTTAATGCTCTTACAATGGAAAATACCTGCTTATCCATGGGACTATACCTAACCTCATAATCCTTCAAAGTTTGACTAAAAAAGGCTAGTGGTTGTTTCATACCTTGGTTATTTTGTTGCATTAGGACAACTGCAATGCAGCTCCCTCCTCCATGAATATAAAGGACAAAGTCCTCATAATTTGGGTTCATGAGAGTAGGAGCCTGGGAAATCTCTTCTTTTATCTTCTCAAAGCTATCTTTCCCCTCCTTGGTCCACTTAAAACCAATGTCTTTCTTAAGCATTAGGGTCAGAGGTTTGACCAAACCAACACAGTTAGGAATGAATTTCCTAACAAAGTTAATTTGCCCCAAAAATGACTGCAGAGCTTTCTTATGAGTAGGCAGAGGAAGAGAAAGAAGAGTCGAAGTTCTTTCTGGATCTATGGAGATCCCATCGTTTGACACTAGATGGCCTAGAAGCTTGCCCTGAGCAACAACAAAAATACAATTATTAGGGTTCAGAGACACCCCAAACTCTCTACATCTTTGGAAAACTTTCTCCAGATGCTCCATGTGATTTTCTCCTCTTTTGGAGAAGACTGTGATATCATCCAAATAAATTAGGATGAACTCATTGATAAAGCCCTTGAAAGCAATGCCCATTACCCTCTGAAAAGTGGCACTAGCATTGGAGAGCCCAAATGGCATTTTTTCATATGCCATGGTTCCCCACTTAGTTGTAAATGATGTCTTGAATCTATCCCCCTCTTTCATAAATATCTGATTATAACTAGATAAACCATCAAGCAATGAAAACCTTTCTACCCCTACAATAGTTTGCAAGATTTGGTCCATGGATGGTAGAGGATGGTGGTCCTTCAAAGAGGCGTGATTCAAGTCTCAAAAATCCACACACAGCCTTATCTCACCATTTTTCTTCCTCACTAGCACTAAATTAGCTACCCAGGTGGAATACTTGATCGAGAAGATAATTCTAGCCTAAATGAGCTTTGCAAGCTCTTTCCTCATTAGAGGCTCGATTTTGGGATTTATGGGCCACTATTTTTAGTGAACAGGTTTGGCATTTGGATCAAGGTCAATGGTGTGTTGGGTGACATTAGGGTTAAAACACTTTAGGTCCTCATAATTCCATGCAAAAACATCACTATATTTTTGAGAAAGGTAGATAAAATTCCACTATTCATCATCACCACATACCTTTCCCAGCACTACCTCTTTGTCTTGGGTGATAGTGACCTTTGATAGTCCTTTTTGAACATGATGTTCTTCTTCTCACCCTTGAATTCATCATCATGGCTGAAGATGGATTCCAACGTGACCAAACCCTTGGGTAGCTTTTTTGTCTTTAATTGAATAATCTGATCATCATACCCTTCTTGTAGCTTGTACTGTGTAGTTGATGAGAACTTAGCTTCATTTTAAATGAAGGTCACAATTTGTTCATTGCAGTAAAAAACCTACCAGTTTGCATCATTGTCAAGAATTGAGGGCCTAACCACTATTTTGACATGCTGATCAGGGCCTTGAAAAAGGTCTGTAGGAGAAGAAAACTGAGCACCAATTGTTGCCGATTGGTCAGCCTCATAATTTAACTTTCTTGCGATTACCTGTAGGTTGAGAGCATCAAAACACTCAAATAGGCCCCAAACTGTATGTCTATAAGCTCTTAAGAGCTAATTCTTTGTTTCACACCTTTCTCTGACCTGGTTGACCACTAGCTTAGTATCTCCAAAAAACTCTAGATGCTTGATTTTCTTATTTTTAGCAATCAACACACCATGGACCAATGCTTCATACTCTGCAACATTGTTCGTACATGAAAAATGTAGCCTATGAGCAAAATGTAGTTTCTTACCCATCAAAGAGATGAGTAAGACTCCTACACCAGCTCCATTTCTACTCTTTGCACCATCAAAGAACATTTTCCATGGGCCATCAGAATCATAATCTGATTTCAGTATAGAGGGGACAAAAGAATTCCCCTCATGGATCATGTAGGTGCCCAACCTAGTTGTCTCAGTCCTATCATAAGGATCAAAATCAAAGTGATCCCCTACCCACTCATTAAGGAAAAGATCTAGGGTTGGAAGAGGTGAAGATGCTATCTCAAGAGACCCTAAATCATGCACTTCCTCACCCTGAATCATACAATGAGAGTTCACCAGGATGTGATCATAGTTATCCACATGATACTTTGAAATTGGTTCAGCCTTGATGGTGAACAGTTAGCCATATCTTGTTCTTAGTAGCATATGAGACTAGTCAAAAGAAAGGTAGCTACCTACCTTAGCTGTGAAGTCCCTTGATAAATAGATAGCAAAGAAAGGAGGAAGATCAATGATTGAAATATCTTGACTAATAGTCAAGTTTGGACAAGAATGTAAGGTCAAGTCCAGTTCTTTGATCACTCCAACAATGTTGATAGAAGTGCCATCCAATTGCAATACACCTGATGAAACATGGGTATATTTGACGCCTAATGCATCTGCTATCTTCTTTGGCATAATTGAAACACTAGCCCCTGAATCAATCATGCAATTGTGCACTAGGAATTTCCCAATGATTAGGGACAAGTAAAAAGGGGATGGCTTCTTTGTTGGACCCCCTTGCTCTTCACTTTGTTGCACAAGACTATCCAGGCTCTTTTCCTTCTGCACTGCTGATTTAGCTGTTGGGAATTGCCTTAAGGTATCTTGCAACAAATCCCTTTGAGAGGGAATTCACATCACCTCCCACATTGATACATTTATGTTTGTCTTTTTCATTTGTTCCACAATGTTCAAGGGAACAATTGTTGTTTTATGCATTGATGGGATCCATGTTCCCCTCTTTGACTATTCTGTAGCTTGTTTAGGCACTTTTGAAGATGATGGAACATCTTTTGCAGTAGTAGGCCTACTCCCCTGAGTTAAATTCATAGCACTGGCCCCTTTTTCTTTTGATATAGGTTCTTTTTGTAGTACAACAGGCATAGGGGTATCCTCTAACTGCCTCTTCTTTGACCTTGTGTTGTCTGCAACACTGCTAATAGGCATGATCACATTGTCCATAGGCTGGCTAATAGCACAAAGGTCCTCAAGAGTCCATAGCATCAAATTGGAATTAGAAGCAACCTCTCTTTGTACATCAGGGTTGCTATTGGATGCTTCCACCAATGTGCTTGCTGAGTGTGAAAGTTTTGCACCATTAGGGCTCTTTCTTGTGCTCCAAAAACATAAGTGGACCTATTGTAAGGTTGGTTGCATTGCTGTTGCATGGGTAACACCAATTTGCCTCTTGGGCCAGATTGTTTTTAGTATGGACCAAAGCCCTAACTAAATTAATAGCTAGTATCTATTGGATAGGTCTGTCTGTTTACAAAGACTGGACAAGGTTATTATCTGGGTACCTATTTGGTTGGTAACCCTGGTTCCAATTTTGGTTTCTATTGGAATTATAACCTCGATTCCAATTCTAATTTGAAGACTACCTCTGGTTATAATTTTGATGGGGTTTGGGGGCAGTTTGAATAGCTATGATATTGACTTTGTTAGTCAGATTGGCCATATGGGTTTTGAGGTCACTTTCCTCTTGTGAAAAGGTGGATGTGGAAGCTTTAGGCTCTAGGATGGGAGCAATAGCAAGTTGCTGAACTTTCAAATGCAATTATGGAAAATGGGTAGAGGAGGTCTGGAAGCAATTTTCCCAACCTGTATTAAGCAATTTTTAGCCTTCAAGGATACCTCATATACATCTGGTAGGGTATCAACACCCACAGATTGCATCAGAATAGTTATATAATAATTTAAGACTCTTAAGAAATATAAAAAGGCACCTTGTGAAGACGGTCTGAGGAGCTCTGGGATTCTCTCCCACGTCCTCTAAAATCTAAAATTAAAGTCCATCATCATCTCACTAGGAGCTCTCTTTATTGTTGTTAGTTGTTCCAGCAAAGAAACATTTTCTACCCTCTCTCCAAACTGCTTGTAGAGTGCTTCTCCTAGCTCATCCCAAGTATTTATTGAAGCAGGGGTTAAACTCTCAAACCATTGCAGAGCTCTCCCCTTGAAGGATGAAACCATGAGCCTAACAACCACATCCTCATGTTGAATATAGTGGATTGAATATACGTTTGATATGTATTTGATATGTTTAACAGGTGTAGTAGAACCATCATCCATTAAGGATGAAATACTCTTTATGGCTAATGTGGGTATATCATTATGTGCAGCCAGGTCTAAAGGGCTACCTCCATTGAAGGTCACAAAAGGCAAATTTCTTGCCATACTAGGAATATTCAAATTTATCCTAGGTATGTACAAGCCTCTTCTTGTGTATTAAACCTATCAGGAGGAGGTGTAGATTGAGCTCTTGGGTGAGGAGGAACAACACTATAATTCCTTCTTTCAAGGGACCTAGATAACCTAGTTCTTCTTCTTGAAGAAACAACAAGCAATTCAACAAATTGATAATTACCCCTTGAAGAAGCTCTTGTCTGCATAGGCATATAATGTTGGACTGGTCTGGAACATGAGTCTATAGAGTCCCCAGGTGTATGAAAATGTCTGTCAAATTGCAAAATATTGAGAACAACACCAAATTCTTAGCCTAATTCTTAATTTAGATTAAAATGATCCCACTGGGCATGCTAGAAACTGTTGTCACTAGGATTTGCACTCTGTGTTGAAGTGTTGTACTACACCAATCTAGTGAAACATTAGAGTGATTTCCAGGTGTGGGACCCTGCAAGGAAATCAAACCTCTAGAGAAAGGTTGGTTCCTTTTCTAAATATAAGATTTAGAGTGTACTAAGACTAAACCTAATCTATTCACCATCATGGAAAAGGGGAAGAAGGATAAACTAAGAGGGAAAAGGTGATACACCAGGTTTGAATGATCGACCCTCAAATCAACCATGTATGCACAAAATAACAATATATGATAGACAAGCATACACAAATCATAAATGAATTGGAGAGGTAAAGGAAACTAATTGAGATCTAGAAGGAAAGAAAGATTCACAAAAGGATACTCAAACAAAAGTATTACATAGAGCAAAAGAATTCATGAAAAGGTAAAATCTCTTGTTTATTCTTAAAGAGGCACAGTTACAGTTGATACAAGATATGGCTTTTTAGACCAAAAGCCAACATAATACATTTGATTTCATGCACTTTATAGAATTTTACAATGAGGTGCCACCACCTATTGCAATAAATTTGCCCTATGGGCCTGTCAAAATATATTTCTATAAAGGGAATGTCTAGAAGCATCTATTTTGTCTTTGACACAAATGCATAAAAATATCTTCCCTAAAGTAGCTGAACAAATATCTGCATTTGAAACCTTGCACTTGAATCTCCACTTGCAACAATAAATGCCCAATGACAAATTCCAGTTGGAGTTGGACATTTGACCTTCACTCTGGCTTGGATTCTACCTTATCAACGAGATTTCACCAAGATTACCCATGGTGGACCCTTGATTCTTCTTCTTTTCCCTTCGTTCTGAAGATCACAAAAACTGTCAGAGATTGGGCCTCGGGCCTTCTGTCTTCTTCGTTCCATGAAAAGGAAGAAGAAGGAAGGTCTGATCCCCAAAGTCTAAAACACTTAGCATTATTTTGAGAGAGAAGGAGCAGAAGTCAATCCTTAAGACCCCCTCCTTATCGCTTGTCTTTTGTCCATGTGGCAGTTTTCCATAGTTCCACAATCACCTTTTACCTTAATAAAATAATCTTTGTAGAATGGCGAAATGCCTTAGAAAAATTAATACTCATTGGGGATCAGTCGTCGGGCCTTTTGTCTTCTAGCTTCCCAAAAGGAGGAGGAAAGACGAACCCCTGACCTCCGAAGTCCACCATACTTAGTGATTTTCAAAGGGAACAAGGCAGAGTTCAGAGGTGACTAGGGTGGCATGGCAAAGGGAGGAACTCCGAACTCTAAAAATCCAAAAACGTTAAAAACATAAGGAAAACTCAAGGTTTTTTGGGACTTAGTTGATTTGGGATGTTTTTCCTTGCATTTCTAAAGGGGAAAACACTTAGAGATTTTGTGGGTTTGGGCTATTTGGCTGGGGAGTGAAATAGGAAAACAATTACTAGTGGTGACACCCACTAACTATCATAAATAGGATAAATGAAACCTACCTGCAAAAACTTCTCTATCTCTTTTTTTAGTATTTCTCTTAGTTCAGGATTAATTCTCCTTTGGGGCTATCTTACAGGATGAACATATTCTATGTAAATATGGTGTGTACACACACTACGATGGATTTCCCTGATATCCTTGTATTCCCATGCGAAGGCTTGCATATGGTTTTGCAGTATCTTTGTTAATCTTACTTCTTCAGTTTGTGTCAACCAACTATTTATGGAGAGTTATTTGTTTAGCTAGATAGTTATTTTCTTGCTACCAAAATGGATAGAATGGATTCCCCTGTAAGGAATGATTAACATATTTAAGGGACAATAGTGAGGCATGATTTGGTGTAAGGTTTTCACTTTTTGATAGTTTAGATTAGAGGCAACTTTTTTAGAATATGGGCAGTTAAATGCTCTCAGGAAGTCTCTCAGATTTATTTGGAGCCATTCGGAGACCTCCTGTTGTGTGACACAGTAGGGGGACGATTCATCATTTTCCTCCAATTCATTGTATTCCTCAAAATATTCTATAATTGTCACCATAGCCAACGAGGAGGCATCTTCTTTATCTAAATCCATAAGATCATCTACCTATGGTTTACTTTCATATTGTAGAAATGGTTTAGCAGGTGGGTAGATTGAGAGTTATTTTAATCTTTTTCCATTGGAGATAGTTATTTTTCTAGATTGACAATCAATGAGGGCTACTGCAGTGGCTAGTCATGGTCTACCCAATATTATAGGATATCCTGGTCACTTCTTTCTTATTTGGAGGATAAGGAAATCTACTGAATAATCCTAAGTATCTATGGTGACAATAACATCCTCTAGAACTCCCTCAAGTTTAGTGATGGATAGATCAATGAGTTGGAAAATAATTGATGTAGGTTGCATGTGAGTTAAAGCCAATGCTACTATAATATCTGTAGTCATTACGCTGATAGCAACACCTAAATCGATCAACACATTTGAAATTGATGTTCCTTTTATCATCGCTGAGATAACAGGGCTTCCAAGGTCTCCGTACTTTTGAGGAATTAGTTTACCTGCCAAGACATCAACAAATTTTCCATCCCCCTGAATAGTATTTGGTAATTTCCATTTTCTCCCATGAAGCTTTAAGCATAAGCTTTTGATTGTTTGGTTTATTTCAGGGATGTATTTAATTGCTTGTAATAGAGGGACTTCTATGTTTATCTCCTTGAGTTCCTTAATTAGCTGAAAGTTATCTTGAGTAGTCTGGAGCTCTTTGGATCTTTCTGGAGCAAACCATCTTAGTCATTCTGAGAATGGAACAGGAATATCTTTAGGGATCTCTCCAGGATTCTTTAGCTTGGTTTCCTTACTTTGGGGCTGCTCTTATTTTCCAGTGTTGGACATAGTCTTGTCCTCCTCAGAAACTTCCTCAGAAGGAGATTTTATGGGGACATTTCGAGAACCTAGTTGAATGTCATTGGTTTCTACTACATTCAAGGTTACTCTACTAGGATTGGCATTATAAACTTGTTGTTGAGGTTGATTATTCTTGGGGTTTGGCATAGGCTAAGCAGGTAACTGAGGTTGACTCACCTGATTGTTTTTACCTTGGGTCGTAGGTTGTGATAGTCCAGGAAGTAAGGCTTGTGGTTGGTTTCCATAACGTCTTGGTCCTTGGTTATATTGGGGTACCCAAGGCTATTGATATAGATTTTGGTTTTGCCACTGGGGGTAACCTAAGATTGATTCATCCACTCTGGTTGAGGCCATGGGGGTCCCCACTGAGGTGGAATTTGCATTTATGGAAGTGGGCCTTCCCAAGATCCACTCCATTGGCTTGTCCCCCAACTAGAAGGGCCTCTTGGACCATATTGTACCGCAAACTGGTTAAACCCATAATTTGATTGCTTTTGGCCTACAAAATTAAGCTCTTCTTCCACTGGTGGTGCCTTTTTTAGCTAATTTTTGATTTCAGGGAGTAATCCACATTCATTTGTGGGGTGAATTTTCTCACAGGTCCCACATAACTCCATTCAATTCAATGGACACTCCCTAAGTGGATGCTTTTCTCTACATTCAGGGCAATACATGGCCAAAGGTTCAGTGGTCTTTTTACTTGCTTGAATACCATCAAGAGTGGTGTTTAAATGGAGTAGGATGTCAATTTTTAGGTTGGCAAGTTCTTCCATTACTTTAGTGACATTGCTACCACTACTTTTCCCTTTCGTTTGTGTTCTATTATTGGCTCGTGTTCAGGAGTAATTTCTGCTGAATTCCACAATTTCTATGAAACTCAATTTGTTGATGTCTCCCTTCCCCATAAGATTTAGGTCTTCTCTTGTTTCATCATCGATTCCTCTTAAAAAAATGGTTTTGCTAAGTTCTTCATCCAAATTACTGCCACATCTTCTATGGACAAATAAAAATCTATCCACATAATGTTCCAAATTTTCATCCTCCATCTACTTCATTATGAAGAGTTCGTATTTTCTATCTATGACTCTACAATAGTCCTGGTATTTATCAAGGAAGGAAAACTTCATTTAATCCCAAGAAGTTATAGAATCTGTTGTTAATCTCATGAACCATCGTAAGGCCAATTCCTTTAGAGTAGAGGGAAAAAGATTCAACTTTTGATTATTTGTTCCATAATCATAAGTCTGGTAAAGAACCTTAAATTCAAATAAAAATTGATCTAGGTCTTTTGAGGCTTTCCCTCTAAAAGTTGGCAAGAATGCAGGTGATATATTCTTCATTGGTGGTTCGTTCCTTTCGGGAGTTATGGTGATTGGATACAAAAATGTTTGATTAATTGGTTCATTACCACCAAAAATGCTATCTCCCATAATGATAATAGGTTCAGGAATAATGGGGGACTTTGGTGATAAGGGAGATCCTTGATCAAATAAATGGTTCAAAAGTTCTTCTAGGTTGGACTCCAATGGTGTACTAACTGAAGTTTTCTTTATGCATTGACCTAAGGCATCCCTAGGCCTACTCATAAAGTAGTGGATTCAGGATGTGCTTGGTTAAAAACCTTACCAACACCTTAACCTACAGAAATTTGTAGATTTTTCCCCAGTAACGGTGCCAAAAATGATGAGGTCGTCATAGTTCTTTTAATTCATCATCATTTAATTTTATCAATTCGGAGGTGTTTGGAGCGTTCTGCAATAAGCTTTACTTGTTTGGGGGTTGGATTATGGATCCGAATCCAAGTGGACTGAAAGGGAAATTGTGGGGAAATCAACCTATTCTAACCGCTGAAAGAAACACACATGCTGAAATTTAAACTAGTCTACTTGCTCAAAATAAACACACATGTTGGAAGTGGAAATGTCTAAACTACTTTGTAGAAAGTAAACTATGTTAATCGAATTAAATTGCTAAAGCATTGGAAACTATATTATCACACAACTGAAATCAACTGCTGAAGTAAATAACTGGGAAATCAAACTATTCAACCTTTGTTTCTACAATACCAGTTCAACAGAATAAACTAGTGCTATTTCACATGGTAAAATATTAAAGAACATAACTCTTTTTAGTATTTTCTGAATTGAAGAACAACTTGCAAGTATCAAATACTAAAAACACTCACACACAGGAAATACGTAAACTAACTCTAACACACATAAGGAGATAACAAAAGAAAAACATAAAGGTGTACTGAGAGATCTCCTCTATTGGGGAAATGGGCCCTACTTTCCCAACAGGAAGGATCCTCTTGTGCTAAAACAACTTCAATAGAAATTCCTCTTTATTTGCATTGAAGCAAAACCTAAATGGGAATGGATACATGATGAAAGCAAAAAAATTAACTTTTAAGAAAATAGTAATTTAGACTTTAAAAATTGGGACTAGCTCTAAGAATTTACTAGGCTTCTACTTATACAATCGAGCCTTTATTCATTGAAATAACTACACCAAACTTAGTTACAACGAAACTTGGACTTAACTAGTCAATTTTTCATATCTTCAAAAGTTCCTTTAATTTGACTTCAAATTAGATTCTGAATCGAGCATGATTGACGATAGTCAAACAAGTTTCAATTGGCAGGATCATGAACTGGAGAGTCACTTTTAGTTAACTTAAACCAAAATAACTTTAAACTGGAATTCTAGATTTGTCAAGGAGTTGTGGCACTAGAATAGATAACTAGAGTTATCTGCGAGTCTCATCATTATGGTTTAAAATAAGCCTAGGTTTTGCTTCAATAATCATTGACTCAAAGGGGAGGACGACTCCTTTGCAATGTTGTAAGAATCCAGAGCCATCTGGAGTTTGGGCTCTTCATTAGGAGGGTAGCTCTGGGGGGTTCGGAGGCTTCTGGAAAGCTCCTTGCTGTAATCCTTATGAAATCAACATACAACTTGGACAAGAAATCATTATAACATGAATTTGAAAGTAGAATTCATAGTAATTGTCTAAGATTTTATCTAAAAGAAATAAGGCCTAAGCATTCATAGCCATTCATTAAAAAGATAATTATAATCATAATAATGTTTTATATATGTGCCATAACATAATATCAATTTTTTTGGAAAGATTTATGCAAAAATTAAAATAACCATTAATTTGCCTCATCAAATGATTCTCCTCATCTATGGTAGAGGAAGAATAATCCTCATCATTAGAACTATGCTTAGGTGGATCTGCCTTGTTTGAGGAATTGCCATTTGTCACAAGTATACCGCAAGTGATTGAAGAAGGTGAAGTTTCATGAGTTGGACTTGAAGAGCCTTCCTCAAATCTAACACTCCTCTCAATGAACAACTCATGAATAATTGGATGAAGGAGTTGATATCCTTTTATACCATTTGGATAACCAACAAAGATACATGACCTTCTCTAGGGATCCATAACTTTCAAACTATTGGAATGTGGGCCCAAGCCAGACATCTAAAGGATTTGAAGTATTTTACTATGGGTTTCCTGCCACTCCAAGCTTCAAAATGAGTATCTCCTTTTAAGGCTGTATGTGGAACTCTGTTTTGGATATAGTTAACACCATTAACTATTTCTACCCAAAATTGTGGTACAAGTGATCTAGAGTGGATCATGTAATTTGCCATTTTTGTTAGGGATATCCTACTACCCCATTCTATTGACAACTATACAAAATTTATGTTATAAGTTGATGTCTACTAAAGTATGAACTACTCTTAACTAATGGTTGATAAATTTGCCACCATGTTAATGTGAAGAATCTTGGTGGCTTTCCCAAATTATTTCTCTACAAGTGCTTTAAAGTCTTGAAAGTACTCAAAGACCTCTACCTTGTGTCTAATAAAATACACACAAGTGAAAAGAGAAGCCATTAATAAATTTAAGAACATATTTGGCCCTACTAAATGAGGGATTTGAAAATGGACCAACCAAATCACTATGTACCAGCTCTAGAACCTTAGTAGCTCTCCATGTTTAGCCTTTTTCAAACTTCTCTTCTGGATGTTTACCGAGAATGCAAGCCTAGAAGACTCCATCAGAAAAGTGAATAAAAGGCAACCTTGTTACCATGCCTTGTTGGTTCAGCTACTATAGATAGTGGTAGTTCAAATGACCAAATTGCTCATGCCACAACATACTCGATGACCTATTTTAGTCCTCCAGACTTAAAATGATCTAGCTAAAAATCTTGCACTTCTTCCATCAAATATATCCGATCTGAGATACCCTAAATGGAAGAAAATTTCCTAAAAAGTCCAAAAAATTCCTAAGAAAAATTAAAAAATTTCTAAGTTTTCTGACTTAGAAAGGGTGTTTTGTGAGTGGGTTGGGTGGTTCGCGACCCTGCTAGTTTGCTGATCGGCAAGTTCAGTAATGATAGAAGTCACTGATGGGCAAAGGAAAAAAAAAAAAGCACAGAAAAGGAGAAGTCAATCAGTGGATCGACCAGTTCATGAATTTGCGTACTCATTGATCAGTTCATTGGTTCATGTTTTCTCCGATCGATTGGCACAAAGACAAGGCAAAGAGAATAAAAGCTAAGTGTTCATTGGTGGAGTGGGGGTTCGTAAACTTGCTGGTTCACAGATTGCCAGGTTTGCTAATAGGCAAACTCACTGATAGAAAGGAATGAAGTGGATGGTTCACAAAAGGAAAAGTTTGCCAATAGAGGAGTAGCTGATCCCATTCTGATAATTCTACTTGGAATCATGGCCAAATGACAAGTTCATCTTGAAGAGGATCTAGATGGGGTATTCACAGTTCAAATTTGGAGAAGATCTGATGAAAATTATTGAAGTTATGCTTCTATAGGAGTTTTGGCTCCAACCGAAGATTTCTAACTAGATATTCCATCCAAACATTCTCAATAAGACATCCAGTTACACTTCGACATCCAGTTGCATTTCAGCATCCTGTTGAAATGCTTTGTTCCTAACCAAATATTTTCTATCTGGATATCTTATTGCATTTCTTATCTGGATCTGGTTACATGTCTATATCTTGTTTGACAGTTTAACTTCCAACCAAACATTTTCCATCCGGATGCTATTGTCTTCTCATATCGTGGTCCTGTCGCATATCCACATCTAATTACATTGCTTATTACTTGTTACATTAGAAAATGTCCCCTTGGGGGCTTTTCCCTCTTAAGGTTTAGCTCTCGAGTCCTATTTTTGCATTTAGAGCATCTTTCATGATAATCTGACTTCCAGATGAGAAAACCTTGAAGTTCCATGGCAATTTGGACTCAGGGGATGCACTATGACAAATCCTGCCTGAAATAGGGGGGTGGACTTGGGTGCCCGCGCCCTAGTCCTACCCTATTTTAGATTAGGTCCAATTTTTAAGTGTCGGTTTGTGACCGTTATTTAGGTCCTATGCACACACGGTAAGTTTCAATTATAAAATTCTTGGCGAGAATGTTTGTAGTTGCCTATATAAGCATGTTTAGGCATTCATTTGTAAACTAAATGGCAATTTTGATTCATGAGCTTATGTGAAAGTGATTCAAGGCATTCATTATGTGTTGTAGAGTAGACTTTCTGTTGTTATTTTGTTTGTATTTGTAGATTTGAGCAGCCATCTCCTCATGGTATGAAGAGCTTCTTCCTTCCATGAGATCTTCACTACAGGGTGATATCAATTATGTTTTCAATCATTTATCATTTGGATTTTGCCTCTATCCCTTAGGGATACACACTCTTTCTCTGACAATGGTGTTTAGAAGACTTGAATGTCTCTCTGGGGCTTGACTAAGGCAAGCCTCTAAACACAACCCCCAACCCATTTTTCTGTGATTGCAAGTTATAGGTTGCAGGAGCAGAAAAAGTGGAGTTGCAGGAGAGTATTGCAGACTATCAGAACTGCAGATCTAAAGAGAAAATAGGGACATGGACTCAGGTGCTTGCTCATTAGTCCTCCAGATCCTACAACTGAAGAATCTCTGGAATAGTAGGAATAGGTTGTAGACAAGGTTTCCAGATCCTGACAAAAATGGTGGCACTGGACTAGGGCACCTACTCATTAGTCCCCAACTATTTTGCTTTCTAAACTTTAAAATTTGGTATGCATTTGATTATCATTTAGCATCTCTGTGTGCAAGCATTTTCTGTGATTTGTCTGTTTGCTTCCAAATTTGCATAATTAGGGTTTTGAGAATAATTGGGCTTAATTGAACAACAAATCTACACAATTCCAATCTTCCCTACATTCCAAGTGACCGCAGGCCTGATAGTAGACTTCCTAAGTGACCTAAAGTCCTTGAATGTTTAAGGTGAAAGGAGGATTCATACAAATTAACCCTAAACACAAACAAATCCTCTTGCATCAAATTTCACCTTAAACATTAACCAACTGGATATTTTCATCTAGATATCTGGTTACATTGTCATGTTCCTAACCGACCATTCCAAGTGGACATTTTCTAACCAAACATTCCAAGCGGACATTTTCCAAGCAGACATTTCCATATCTAGTTGTTTTGCCTAAATCCCAACTAGACATTTCTCATCTGGGCATCCTATTGCATGACTCATTTCCATCTGGACCTTTTCAACTAATTATCTTGTTATATGGATGTCCTGATGAACTTAACTTGAAATTTGACTTTTGTGGAACTTCCATCTGGAACCAAACATATCCAGATGCCCTGACTGCATCCGAACCTAACATTTCATATCCAGTTGAATAGAACCTGACCATATACATCCAATTAGCTTACAGGATCATCTTTTTTGGGTGCCCTAAAATCATGATTCCATAAATGATGCCATGTTGTAGGTGTATATCATTACAGGGAATTGGAATAGTGCCCAACTTTAATGCACTTGTACGAGAGGTGGATGAAGAAGATGAAATAGTGTATGCGAGTACCCTCCAAGGACATATTTGACTAAATGCCCTCCTACATTAAAACCTTGTACTAGAGACATGGGCACCCTTCCAAATTATGCAAATCTCCTGATAGGTCTATGGATTGAATTTGTTGTAGTATGGGCAACCTGAGTAAATGTGTTAACTAGGTTGTCTCACACCTAGGGCTGCAACAGTGCTTTGTAAAATCTACATAAGCATTTGAATGATGTATTTAATGTTAGTTGCTTCTTGGGTCATCACATAGGCAGGAGGGATTCATTTTCAGACTTGGACCTTGTGTCTTTTCTAGGAGCTGGGTGGATTTGATGGATTGTGCTCTCTTTCGAGCCTTTCATGTCTCCATTACTAGTTCGACTATGCATGGAAGTTGTCATTCTGTGTCTATATCTCTTTGTATTGAATCATTCCTTCTTTTATAATGACTTTTTGGCCTTCATGATTAATATAGTAGACTAATATTTTGCCTTTTTAATACTTATACACTGTGTTTACCTGAAATCTATAGGCTTATTCTATGGATGAACGGTCCCTCTTGTAGTTATAGTTTTCTATTCAAACCTCTGTTAAAGTTTATAAGTCTGTGTGAATTCATATCAATATTTGAGATCATTGTTGTGTTGTTTAAGGGTCAGCTAAACACTCTAAATCTGGTGTATCGCCTCTATTTCATTTTAGTTCTCCTTCTTCTCCTTTTCCTTGGTGATTAGTAGCATTAGGTTTAGTTATTTTTCTCTAAACCTTTAATTTAGAAAGAGGAACCAACCTTCTCTAGAGGTCTGATCTCAGTTGCAAGGTCCCACACGTTGAGATCATTCCAATGTTTCATTAAATTTGTTGGAATTACCAAAAGCTTCAACAATAGGGTGCAAATTTAGGTGACAACAGTTTTTGGCATGCCTGGTGGGACTAGTTTGATGATCCTTATCATCCATTAAAGAGTTTTGGTGTGCTCTTTACTGTATCTTACCATGTAGGGCAACTTTTCAACACCATGTTGACTCCAAGATCCAAATTTGCTGGTGTAAATAACCCAAGTGTTTAAAAGAACTTCAAAGATTAGGATTTCGGTGATATTCCTGGTCTAACTTGCTTTTAGAAGCATTTCAATCACTTGGCAACTCTTCTTGGTATGTATCCAGTTTTCTCTAGATGCAAATCTATATTGCTAGGTTTCAGACATTTTCTATGATTATCTAGTAGTTTTTGATGCCCCAATATGTCAAATTTCAATGGAAACTATGGATTTTCCCCTCCACTTGGTTAGAATGCAAATTATACACCTCCTTATCAGCAATATCAGACCCAAAATGCCTTTGGTTTTATGCCATATCCCCTTGCTACAACAAATTATCAGCATCCTTATGACACTTTCCTCCCCCCTCCCTTGCTTAGCCTTCTTGGCAGCCTAGTCCTACTTATTACCAATCCCAAGAAGACTACTTTTCTCCTAATCAGTGTTGTTACTCTCCTAACCCACCTTAAGAGGACTATGATTTTAACAACATGAATCTCAAGGACATGAAAAGGAGGTTGGATGAGATTAAGGAGCAGGAGTATGAACAATAATAAGATGAGCTTGCTCATCAAGCCTTCCTTCACTAGCAATAGATGGAAGCACAAGATGGAGCTTATCAATAGAACCTAGCTTTGTAGCTTGCAGCTAAAGAAGAACAAATGAGGCAGTTGCTTGCCTAGAGGCAAGTGACCCATTCTGTGCCCTCTTTTCCTAGCTTCAAATAACCTCCTCCTACAACTGTGAATCAACCCGTGATTGAGAAGGCTTCTAAATTTAACATTCCAAGCTTCAAACAAAAAAATTTATTTGAACCTCTGAGGCAGCCTTCCAAATTTAAGTCTCCAAGATTTAAAGATCCCCATCATATGCAAAAGCTTATTCCTATGCAAACCCAACTTATCACTCCCTAGGAGCAATCTTTTCAAGAAATCTCCCCCCTCCAAGAAGTTCAAGAGATAGTTACCTTGTTTCTCTTTCCCTAGCACTATTTCACTCTTCAAGGGTGGACTTGTTATTTGGTGAGACAATTAGTTGGATGAGCCAAAGGAAGAGGTGGAAGAGAAAGAAATTAATGACGAAAAATCTACTGTTCCTATGTTCACAAATGTGGAATTTCTCAAACATTGTGTGCCCGTGAGTATTATCAATTCGCAAGAAGGGTCGAATCCTCTAGATTTTAGTTCTCTTGAAGTGTTTTCTCATGCATTCAACCAAGCAAAAAAGAGGGAAATGCAATTATTGCATGGTGAGAAACTTCAATTGTAGAGGCAACTCATGAATTTTCATGTGGAGGAGGTGCAACCGAGTGAAGAAATTAAAGAACATTCTGATGATAGATATTT
The DNA here is from genome assembly GCA_027924645.1 of Cunninghamia lanceolata. Taxonomy (NCBI): domain Eukaryota; kingdom Viridiplantae; phylum Streptophyta; class Pinopsida; order Cupressales; family Cupressaceae; genus Cunninghamia; species Cunninghamia lanceolata. The sequence goes on from BSBN01001271.1 coordinate 14,572,273, forward strand.
GGTACCTCCTGAGGCTGCAATTCATTTGCAGGATCAACATGATGAGGGATCCGTTTCTGCCTTTGTGGGGAGATTTGTTGTGGTTGTAGAGGCTTTTGTCCCTAAGGTTGTAGGGGATGTTGAATTTGATGGCGTTGGCCTATTTGATGAGCTTCCATGTTTCGTTGAGGACAACATTGAAGATGAGGCCCTAGCTTGTGAGGAAGAATATATGGATAGTCTTATTTTGAGGAATGAAGAGTTTGAGATGTGCATACTTGTTCTCCCAGTTGAAGAAGATATTAAACAAGAGTCTTTACCTCTGGAAGAGGATCTGAGTGTTCCCTTAGTCCTTCAAAGGCATTTTCATCAGGTTGTGGTGAGCCTTCTCATATATAGAAATCAAGAGGAGCTAGAGGAGGATCTTTTTAGGAAGAATTTGAAGACTTCTACTCAAATTATGACATCAAGATAACATCCTTAGAGGAAGAGATCCTTGAGTAGAGTGTGCAAGGTGTGGAGGTGGACACATTTCTAAGTGAGTGGTACTTTCAGACCAACAAGATGAGAAAGAAACAGAGCAGACGCATGAGATCAACTCTATTGATTTGCATGTCATTTCATGGGGATACCCTACCAGACATCTGGCCTAGTTGGAGACATATGAGAAGGAATCCCTACCTGTCATGCTTACTTCAAAGCATGGGGTTGAACATCAAGAAGGGATAGATCAACCCATTTATCCACTTCTAGGCAGCTGCATCTCCAATAAGTGCAAGTGGATAGGTGAGTTTTTATTTGTCCTTAGGGAAGCATTTCACCACTTTGTTGTATGTCCATCCCTTCCCCACCTCTTTTTAACTGCCCATAGGCATGTAAAGTATTGTAAATTATTAAGAAAGGGTAGTTACTTTCAAGAATCAGTTAATGGTTTTGTTTGAGGTCATTTCCTTGTTGGTAGTTTAGGTTTAGGATAGGCTTATTTTGTGTAGTTTTCCTTTCCTCCATGTGCTCAGATTGCACAGGCTACATCCTCATTAGGAGGTTGTTTGCCTTGATTTTTTTGTGTTCCATTTTCTATTTTTCTATTGGTGGAGACATCTCTAGTTTTATGTTGGTATGGCCAATCTTTATTTGATCAGTTATTGTAGTCCCCTTCGACTCTGTACCCAATAGACTATATAAGGCCACTGAAATCTTGTGTTTAGCAGGAAAACACCCTTGCAAAGTCACCAAAATTATGACCTATTTAATTCCTCCATAACTAAAATGGTCTACCTAAAAATATTGCACTTCTTCCATCAAATATATCTAGTCTGAGGTACCCTAAATGGAAGAAAATTCCCCAAAAAATCATAAGGAAAATCCAAAATTCCAAGTTTTCTGACTTAGAAAGGGTGTTTTGTTGGCGGGTTGGGCAGTTCATGAACCTATTGGTTCACTGATGGCAAAAGTTGCCGATGAGTGAAGGAAAAAGAAGAAAAAGAAAATAAAAGGAGAAGTCAATCGGTGGATCGACTAGTTTGCGAATTTGCGAACTTGCTGATTAGTTCATCGGTTTGCATTTTCTCTGATTGACTAACACAAAGACAAGGCAATGAGAAGAAAAGGTAAGTGTTCATCAGTGGAGTGGGTCATTTGTGAACCTGCTGGTTCACTGATCGCCATGTTCACAGATAGGTGAACTTGCTAACAAAAAGGAATGAAGTGGATGGTTCGCAAAAGGAAAAGATTGCCAACAGGGAGTAGATGATCACATTATGATACTTCTAGTTGGAATCATGGCCAAATGATAAGTTCTTCTTGAAGAGGAGCCAGATGGGTATTTACAGTTCAAATTTGGTGAAGATGTGATGAAAATTGATGAAGTTATGCTTTTGTAGGACTTTTGGCTCCAACTAGACATTTCTAATTGGATATTCCATCTTAAAATTCTCAACCGAACATTGAGTTACACTTTGACATCCGGTTGCATTTCGGCATCCTATTGAAATTCTTTGTTCCTAACTAGATATTTTCTATCTAGATATCCTATTGCATTTCTTATCTAGATCCAGTTACATGTCTATATTCGGTTGCATGGTTTAACTTCCAACTGGATATTTTCTATCCATATGTCCTATTGTCTTCTCATATTTGGATCTTGTCGCATATCCACATCTGGTTACATTGTTTATTACCCAACCAGATATCTTATTACATTGTCTTGTTCCTAATCAGACATTACAAGTGGACATTTTCTAACTGGACATTCCAAGCAGACATTTTCCAACCAGACATTTCTATATGTGGTTTCTTTTCCTAAATCCCAACTGAACATTTCTCATCCAAATATCTTGTTGCATGACTCATTTCCATCCGGACCTTTTCAACTAGATATCTTGTTATATGCATGTCCCAATGAACTTAACCTAACATTTGACTTATGTGGAACTTCCATCTGGAATTGGACATATCCAGATGCCCCGACTACATCCAAACTTGACATCTCATATCCAATTGAACAAAACTTGATCAGATACATTTGGTTAGCTTGCAGGATTGTCCTTTCTGGGTACCCTAAAATCATGCCTCCACAAATGACACCATGTTGCAGGTTGAGATCATCGTAGGTAACTATAAGAATGCCCAGCTTTAATGCACCAATACTAGAGGTGGATGAAGAAGATTAAACAATGTATGCAAGTACCCCAGGTAGGTAGATTTCCTAGGGACACATTTGACTAAAGTCCCTCCTACATTAAAACCTTGTACTAGAAACATGGGCAACCTTTCAAATCATGCAGATCTCCTGACAAGGCCATGGTCCAAATTTTTTATAGTATGGACAGCTTGAGTAAACGTGTTGACTAGGTTTTCTCATGCCCAAGGCTGCAACACTGCTTTGTAAAAGCTATGTAAGAATTTGAATGATGTATTTTAATGTTAGCTACTTCTTGGGTCATCACATAGGTGGGAGGGATTGATTTGTAGACTTGGACCTTGTGTCTTTTCCAGGAGCTAGGTGGATTTGATGGATTGTGCTCTCTTTTGAGCCTTTCATGTCTCCATTACTAGTTCAACTCTGAATGGAAGTTGTCATTCTGTGTCTATATCTCTTTGTATTGAATCATTCCTTCTTTTGTAATGGATTTTTGGCCTTCATGATTAATATAATAGACTGATATTTTTCCTCTCTTTATACTTCTACACTGTGTTTACCTAAAATCTATAAGCTTATTTTGTGGATGAATGGTCCTCTTGTAGTTACAGTTTTCTATTTAAACCTCTATTAAAGTTTATCTATGTGAATTCATATCAATAGTTGAGATCATTATTGTGTTGTTTTAGGTTAGCTAAACACTCTAAATCTGGTGTATCACCTCCCTTTCATTTTAGTTCTCCTTCTTCTCCTTTTCCTTGGTGATCAGTATCATTAGGTTTAGTTATTTTTCTCTAAATCTTCAATTCTGTTAGAGGAACCAACCTTCTCTGGACGTCTGATCTTAGTTGCAAGGTCCCACACCTTTACATCATTCCAATGTTTCACTAAATTTGTTGGAATTTCCAAAAGATTCAACAACAGGGTGCAAATTTAGGTGACAACAATACCTAATTAGAATGAGTAAGTAGTGTGGTGGAAAAAGAGTCAATAACAAAATATAAGAAGGCATATAGTTGAGACTAATGATCTACCCTCCTAGTTTCTACTATGAAGCCATTGTGTAGATCATTGATGACCACAATATCTAGAGTAAACTTATCCCTTTTGATTGAGCCTATATGTGATTTGGTAAATAGACAAGAGATTAGTTGACAAAGAAGGCACACAGAGTATATCTTGAAATGTTATATTAGCTACATCAAAAGACCCTCTCTTGTAAACCTTAACTAAAGTATTATCACCCATTATAATATGAAGCATGGGACTTGGCTCCAAGGATGTGAAATCATCTCTATTTGACTTCATATTGTGAGAAGCACCAGAGTTAACAATCCATGTGGATGGTGAAGACATAATAGAAACAAGGGCCTTGCACTTTCTCTTCTCCTTATTCCTATTCCTCTTAGAAAACTCCTCTTTGATGAACTCTATTTGATAGAATCAAGTGTTGATGGGTGTTTTAACACTAAACTCAAACAAAATACTAAGTATCTCATCTCTCTTGAAAGGAATCAAACCCAAAAGAATGAAAAATGACTACCCCAAGGTCTTAGCCTTACCAGGTGGCCTAGTAGTTGATGTTCTAAGTTACTTTTCCAAAAAGGGGCCATATAATATTTGGACGAACTTTCTAATGCACAAGGGTTAAATTGCACATAAACAATCAATTTTCCAGGTTTAGAAATCAATAACAAAACTAATTTTGAAATATATTGCCTTAAAATATCACTTTTCAACCTATATCCAACAATATTTCAACTTGCATTCATGAAATTTCCACTCTATAATTAGCACTATGCAATTTAGGAAATCCTATTATGACCAAATCTAGTAAAAAAAGTGCAAAAGAAAGGGAAATGAAGAGAAGGATTAGAGAGAAAATAGACTAAAAATTCAAGCTTTTACCTACATTTCATCCTCAATAATAGATAGACAAGTCTGCAAATAAAACCACTCTTAATTTGACCATGAGAAAACAACAATCAAGGTTTAAGGAGGCACAATCTTCTAAGAGCATTTTCCAAATCATGAAGCAATCTTCATTAAACACCTAATTACTAGTGCAATTCAACAAGATTCTCCATAATATGAAAGAAAAAGGTGCTCAGGATAACCAAACAAAGCAATCTATAATCAACAAATCACTCGGGTATGAACACTTCACAAACTTATCAAATATCCATCAAACTAGCTATTGAAAATGTAATAAAATAACTCGGTGTTTAGAGAAAACCATGAGAATATAATGAAATTTAGAAAATACTATGTATTTGTTCTCAAATCCAAAGTACAAAGTGTTTCCAATGATTTTTTCAAACCCTTACAAAGAATTTTAGTTGTACATATATGAAAATCCTCTAAAAGATACTAAGTTTTCACTTGTACAATAAATGGCTAGGATCAATTTGATCAAATAGCTCACATTTGATGCTCCAAAATAAAGTTAATATTGGTGGCAAGCACAATTTCCAAGACACTTCTCCTTTTTCTCCTTGTAGCTTCTTCAACAAGCTTCCCTTAGTAGCAAAAAGTAAGTTTTTAAATCCCTATTCTTTCATTTAATTTTGGTACTAAGTTTTCCAATTTTTAGAAAAGTAATGTTTCACATCCAATCACATGTCCTCGTGGAATTAACTAAAGGTGGTAGTTGTAGCTTGTCCTAGAAAATCACTATTTCCAAATAAGTCACATGTGCAAGTCCCCTTCTTCATCCCCTAGTTGTAGTAGCATGAGTTTTGAAATGTCAATTTTGATTGGTTGGCATATGTGCAGTTGTAGAAAATCATTAAATTTTCTAGAACCATGCTTGTCTCTCACATTTTCAAGTATAAATATCAAAATAAATAGTAGACGACTCATTTTTGTATTAGGACTTCCATTTCTAGCCATCTAATCTCCATTTCTCATCATTTCAATTATAAACTTAGGCATGTTCAATTCGTAATAGCAAACTGGAACTCCTGGAAGACTACAAAAACGGTATTCAAGGCTGCAAATCAGGTAAATAGATTGCATTTTTAACTTCATTAAGCTTTAGGACCTTATTTACTTCATCTTTAACCATTTTTAGCTCTGGTTTTATAGATACAATAGTGATATAGGCTGATTCTATCTTGTTTCAGCTCTTGGAGTTTGTCTCCAAGCTTATTGACATCTTTCAACTTTTGTTTTTTAGGTACAATAGGGTGATCCTTCAATTTCATGATGTTTATATGTTTCCCAATGTTTCTAGCCATTCCATGCCTTCATCTTACCCATTTTCACCTACACAAAATAAACCCATTATCAAATCCTTTATAAATCATCAATTTCAATCGATAATCATGAGTATCATAACCATCTTTGCCCAAAAATTAGAAAACAATAATGTTTTAGTTTATGTTTCCAAAAGTTGCTGACAACTTTTGTTGCTTTCTTGTACTTTTGTCATTTTCTTTAAATTAGGTGTACCAAAGGCAACACTACCTGATTTAACCTCCTTAGGATGAGTTCTTAGATGTTCAATCAATCCCATTCTAGTTTGGGCATGTGTTTGTATGTTTCCATCAAGTTGCAACATGTTTCCAAAATGTTGTCAATATGTTTCTAGGATATTGCAATAGTGTTTCCAATGCATTTTTTTATGGTTTTGAGGTTCCTAAAGTTTGCATGACTGTTCTAAACAAGTTTTCCATGATGTTCCAAGTCTACAATGGCTACCAACTAGGTCTTATGGCATGTAATCTCCATTTCAACAAATGGGATAGTTCTAGGACTATGTGACAACCATGTTCATCATACAAAAGGTTATCCATCATGCAATTTATATGTTCCATCAATACTCTAGGGTATGAAATGGTATCTTCAACATCTGTATACCCAAGAAACCTTTGCAAGGCTAAATGCATGCATGATAAACATACTCAAATAGTATAGTCACCTTGGCTACAATATGATAGTTTTGAGCAATGTAATCAGTTTGATTTGACACTTATGATTGCACAACTTTGTTTTCAAGGTGTATGATTGATTTCTTGAAGGTTAATTAAGACAACACCTTGCATACCTCATGATCATGTGATCACAACCTTGGTCTAAGATTAGTGAAGAACAAAATACCCCTAAGATGATAACTCAAAAATATTGTTTTGATTGTCCTAACAACACTTTAGCTCTATGATAACCCATTTTTCATGAGAAGTCAAGCCTCTTCAAACCCTATAATATATCAAAAATATCATGAGGGTTCCAAACTTGGTTTGATAAAGCATTCATGGAAGGATAACTCCAATGGGATGGTCAAGGAATCTTAAAATGTTGTAAATAACCTAGTAAATGTAGTAGGTCTACCTTGAAACTTGTAACAATCCTCTTAACAACCTTATAGGGTTATGTACCAGTCTTTAAACTTGTGTTTGCTATATGAGATAAAGCAATGACATGGAGAGGAAACTACCTTCAGGGTATGGCAACAACATTCACAAATGTCAAGGTTGTGTATTATCATTGTATAACAACATTCAAAGTGATAGGACTACCTTTAAAGCTATTACTCATGATCTTGTGCATGATAATCCTATCTCATATGCTTAAGACACTCATATAAGCATTGTTTACCTCATGATAAGGGTTTGAATTTATAAATGACAATTAATTTTCTTGGTAACATTGTTTTACTTAGTGTAACAACCCTTCTAACCCTCATTACAAGCCTCACAAAGGAGTTATATTGGTCCTTTAGCCCATGACAATGCTTAGTACAACCATGACAACATCATGACATCACTTTAGTCAGGATTTCTTCATTAAAATGGATGACAATATAGAGGGTAAAGTGACTGTCCTCTTTGGATAATGAAATCTATGCAACTTAGCAACATTCAAGATAGACTTTGGTGCCTATAAAATTCCTATGACTATCCCAAACAATATGTAATCTTTCACAACTCCCCTTATGACATTGCCATGGAAACTATAATCTTATATTCCTCTTGCTTGATACTTGTTTGACTTGTAACAATCCTAAGAAGTATGGTAAGATGATTGGAAGGTGATGCTTAACCTAAGTCAAAGAGGATTTTCCTAACAATAGAAGGGTTTAGTAAGGATAATAGTCTTTACTGGGCATGATAATTGTTACCAAATTGAAACTACACCCTTTGGAGAGTGGTATGATAACCTCTCCTTTTAATTAACACAATGGAAACACTCCTGGGCTATGGGTAACCTAAATATTGGAGTGAATCTCCAGAGAGGGTTGGTTTCCCTAGTGTAACACCTAAACTAACTTATTCTACTACTGTCACAAGGTAAATGGAAAGAAAGCTAACATTAAACTGAACTTAAAACTTAGAAATGGGGTGATACACCATAATAACTTGTGACTTGTACTTATTTATACATTACACAATATGATCAATGATGCCAACACACCATACACAACCCAAGATTTGACATTTTTGCATGAGTATTTTAGAGGAAAGTTTAAATTTCATGACAATATCTAGGAGGAATGACAAATGACCCTCTACAAGTTCAAATGACAAGAATCTCATAGTTGAAAATTTCTTATGTTGTCAAAACATAACCTATGACCTGCAATATGAATGTAATTCTACATAAAGGAAATAAAAAATGAGACTAAAACTCAAGGATAATAATATGATCACAAGAGAGTATCAATCATTCCATAATATCACACAATACACAAGTTTGAGACAATAACAATATGGATTTTTATTGATAAAAAAATGTACATATATCTGAGTACAAGTCTACGAATAATATCTTCCCCTCAAAAAATAGAGTTTACAATGTTTTGTCTTCAAAAAACTATTGAGTTACATCCTTAGCCAAAACTTGGAATCATCAATCTAATACTTCTGTGGCAGCCAACACAAGGTCAAAGAAAAGGGTTGTAGAAATGGAACACCCAACTAATAAAGGGCCTCTTCTCTCTTCTCCAATGACTCAAGGAGTTGCTAGTCCATCTTCAACTCCTAATGTGCAAGTAATGCAAAGAAATTAGACTACAACAAGCGAGGATCAACCCAAAGGGCATACCCAACCAACACAAGTGCAAGGAGATACCGCTGCTACTAAGGTACAACAAAAGGTTAGTCCTATTCCTTTTAATACTATTGAGCATATGAAGAAAACCAATGTGAACATATCCATGTGGGAGTCTTTATCTATACCTGGGAAAAAAGACCTTTTCTAAGCTACCTTGTCTAACCTTACTATTTCAAATGAGTCATCCAAAGAACAACCAGAAGTTGTACTCACAAACACACCTCAACAAAAGAGAGAACAACAAGGTAAGGATGTCAAATCCCCTCCTTTCTATGTTTCATTGATCATTGGTGACCATTTAGTTCACAACTACATGATAGATTCAAGAGCAAGTAGTTCAGTCATGCCTAAACAAATAGTTGACAAATTTGGCCTAGAATATGAACCTCTTTCAAGAGGAGTGGTAAAGCTAGATGGGAAAACCATAAATACTATTGGTTTCATTAAGGGATTGAGTCTTACCTTACATACATGTCCTAATTTCTCAATTCCTCAAGATATCTTTGTCATTGAGCTCCCACCCTACTTTGCATTGTGTCTATCTAGAGACTTCACAATTAAGATTGGGGGCTATTTGTCATCAGATTGGTCTCACATGATTTTTAGGACTAGATATGGCAATAAGGTCACCATTATATCAAAACCTATTTCTAAAGATCGTATTGAACCTTATGTGCCAACTGCTATCAATTCCAATTGTATAATCTTTAAGCAAGAAGATCATCTTGTTGTCCAAGAGAACAACACTCATATTGAAGGTATACCTAATTTGTTACTTGATGAGTGGGGGTTGAAAGTAATGAAATTGATCCATATAAACACATAAAAGAAGTTGGTCTTGATATTTATTGCATGCATGAAGAAAACTCTTTTATGCCTAACCTTGTGAAGACTAACGAGCAACATGATGGTGGTTGGAAAATATTTTTTGATGGATCTAGAAGTAGAAATGGGGCAGGTGGAGGTGTGATGTTGGTGCTTCCAACAAAAGAAAAATACTATTTAGACTTTAGGTTTCAATTCAGCTATTCAAAAAATACAACTGAGTATGAATCCCTCATACATGGTCTCCAATGGGCTAAAAAGAGGAAAATAAAATGTCTACAAGTTGTTAGAACTGGAAAAATCTTACACTCTACATTTGCTAGAAATCCACCTATCCTTCACATACCGTGAATAAAGTCCCTCATTTTGACTTCTTGATCAAAAATGACTACCAAAATTTGTGTGACAAGATCCATATCATAGCCCACAAAATAACAATTTCATTAATATATCCTTTCAAATACATAGTCCTCTGATCTTAGCCTAATTCTGATAGCAATTCCTCTCTATCGGCAAGACCCTAAACATCTCTCTCCAAACAAGCAAGATATATTTTTAAGTCTAATATGCATATCGACAAGAGATCATCAATGTCTTAATGATCAAAATATCATATGTAAAAGCTACTTGATGATCGGGGAGACATTCCATATGTATTACCGATGAAAGCTCATCGGTGTGAGTAAAACAATCGGAGTGAAATCCTAGAATCATACCAAGTTTATATGTCACACCAATGGATATCTTATGGCCAAGAAGCTAGTGATCTTTCCCTAACATAAAGTAATAAGTTCATCAGAATGACATATGTGATTGGAGTAAATTCTTTAACTCCCCCCGACCACATAAGTCACCCTGACATGAGAAGACAAAATGTCTTTGGTGAAAGTCTTGCCGATATGTTCAAATAAAGTTGGGCGATAAAGACAAAACATCAGAAAGACTTGACACATTGGGGAAGTGTTATATTTTCTTAATGATAGCATTTGTCAAACTGATAATGATAAAGCAACTTCTATTTGTCAGAAAAATACTCACCGACACCCAGAAGAGTACTCATCGATTGTGATCACCGTGCTATCGGGATGAGAATCATAATGTCTCCCCGAATCGATGAAACTATTAAGTGGTATTCCTGATCAAAATAGAAAATCAAAGGGACACTTTGTAAAGACACCAACGCAATCTTGGTGACTAAGTTATGAACATATGAAAGAAAATGGCACTAAAGACAACATACTAATCAACATGAAGCCAAAGAAGTCTCACCGATATAAAAAAGCATCACACTGACATTTTGAAATTCATGAACTTGCTACATTCAATTCTGGCAGCAACCATTAATGGCCGATTGAACATGATGTTATATGAGTTATTCTGAACCCTATTGAACCAAAATCAAAAATCAAAGGGTTGCACACGAGGTGTCCTCGCAGAAGATATACAAGTCCTCTGAACCTCCTTGCAATTAAAATACAGTCAAATTCTGGTGTTTATAACAAAATGGAAAGTTCTTCCAAATCAAAAAGAAGACAACAAACTGAAACTGGGCAAACCAAGGATTAAAAAAAAAGGTTGAAACACAAAAAGGGGAGAAAACACAGGAGAGAAAACTTAACCAGGATCTCATAGACCAATTACCCAGTTCTGGACCCAGAGCTAGGAGAACTGCGCAATTAAGGGCAGATGTTGAAAAACTAGAGGACAAATATAAGTATGTGGGAAACATATGGACCCCTATCAGAGGGTATGAGCTATTCATGTTCCATTACCATCAGAAGAATAGGATGGGACCTGTGTGCAACCCTTGACAACTTAATTTGGGGAAATTGGTTGTCACGGATATTTTCATGAATATAGACCTCTTAAAATTGTTGGCATACCATTACAATCCTGATAAAGTGCCACCATGGAAGAACATTTGACTATGCTGCATATCTTTTTAAAGGAATAGGTTCAGGTCTGATGGCTATTAAGAATAGTTCTCCAATAATAAGCTTCAGACACTACTCTGTGATGCAGAGTGAAACGCAACGGAAACTAACTAACAGGAAGGAGGAGCCAAATATACAAACAGCATGATAAAAATCCCTATCGGCTCAACATCATCATCATATTTCCTGTACACACCAACAGCATCATCATATTTCGGATGATCACGATTATCCTCCTGCCGACTACTGTTCACCTCCTCCGCCTGTCGCCTATCATCATCATCATGATACTCAACGGGCGCAAACATCCTCCTGTTGCACTGTTCATCGGGCGCCAAACACTATCGGCATCATCATGATCTTCAACACTCTCTTCGTCAGTAGGATATCAAATATCCGGTTGCTCCAAATATCCTGATGATGATCACCTTCAGCAGCTTCCCTTCGATGCTCCGCTAGCCGACGACACAAGCAACAGCATCATGATATGATTCATCCGGTTCTTTCGAAACCTCCTGATGATGTTTCACAACTTTCTGTCTACGCCGATACCTAACCACTTAGCGACAACAGGATCAACATGCATAGAGTGATATTTCAATATCCTGATGACGATGACGTCATAACCTGATGACGATGACGTCACACAATATCCTGATGACCTCTTCAACACTTAGTCAAAAAAACTGAACTTTCACTCCCGCATCTGTTAGCGATATGCAGATGATGGGCACTCATAGAAGATGATCCTGACAGCGATATATACACTGAGTATATATCTGACTTACAACATCCTGATGCACTTGCAACATGCAAACTTCAACAGTTTCATGACCCGATCCTGATGGCGATGCATTCGCAGATGACGATGCGGCTCGTTCCGACTGGAAACGCACATGCAGACTCTTGTGTATCCGTCCGCTGCATGTAAACACTCAGGACCGCACAATTACACAAAGACAATATGACGACCGGGCCGGATCACCTTCAACCCAAAATCTAACAACTTATCTTTCTATACCTAGCACATGAGGATGCTAGGCTGATTCACAGCATGCTCCTAACTGATCTCTTGAACAATGCAATGCATAAACAGAAAACACAAATGCAAACTAAGCTATGATACAGGACCATTCCACCGATTCGCAGGATCAACCGGTGGAAGGGTTGAAAGTACCCATCAACTTGTAAAACGGAAAGGAAATCAAAACAGATACAACTGATACAATCAGATAATGCAATGATGAGATCTTATTCAATTAAAATTCAAATGTTCTGAATACAGCTTCACAATGTCTGAACTGCTCTCCTGAATCTCAACTCAACACAACACCAATACATCTATCAATCTCAATCTCAATCTATATGCTAAACCCTAACAGATCGGAGGTATATATAACAAAGTCCTTCGAGTACTACCAACTCACTTCCCAGCGGCTGGGAGCTTCCAAGCGGCTGGGAGAGAGGACAACTCAGATAACCTTATCACGATCTCTAACTGCCTACACATACTCCTAGGCTGAACTAATACATAGCATCGGTCCAATGGACCTTATTACATGATGAAAACATACTAAAAATAGACTAATGCCTTGTCATCATGTGGACAATTATCCTATATCCTGATCATGTGCGGGTGCTCCTGCACCATACTCCCCAAAAGAAAATAACTCATGTCCCATGAGTTAGGATATGGAAGTCCTCCACCTTTACACTTTGCCTTGTCAGTCTTCTGACCTGTTCCAGCTTTATCCACTGCTGGCTCTTGGCTGCTCCAAGACTTCTGAACTGTAACTTGCTTTCTTGCAAGTAAACCCTCATGCCTGTCAATGTAGGCCTTTCTCTCACATACCTTGTGTTTGTCAGGTTGCCTGACCAGAACCTTTTTTTGAATTGCCTCTTGAACTTCTGAAATGTTCAACTCTATCTTCCTGTCAATCTTTATAGGACAAGCAATAGTCCCAACTATGACAACATCCCTGTCATTCTTCTGAACTGGTTGCTGTGTGCAAACCTGTTTCTGAACCTGCTGCTGACCCCTGTCAATCACAATTGAAACTTTCTTCGGCTTGTTGTCTTTAACAACTTCTTTCCTTGCAGTGTCCTGAACTGCCTTTATGCCTGCTCCTCTAGGCATCTGCACAAATTCCTTCTTTCCCATTAAAATGACTTTGGCTGCCTTCTGTGATGCAGCTGCTTCCTGTAATGGCATCAACTTAATAGTCTTTCCATCTTTCTGGATGGTGTAGGTATTAGCATACCCATCATACAGTACCCTCCTATCAAATTGCCATGGTCTACCCAACAGTAGGTGACAACATTCCATGGGCAAAATATCACACAAAATTCTATCCTGATATGCTCCAATCTGGAAATCCACATATGCCTGTTCAGAGACAAAAAGTGAATGACTATCACTCACCCAAGATGCCTTGTAAGGGTGTGGATGTGGAATCCTTTCCAAATGCAGTTTATCCACCATCTCCTGAGATACCATGTTGTCTGTTGAACCAGTATCAATGACAACCTTACATACCTTACCTTTACTCTTGCATGTGGTCTTGAAAAGAGCTCTTCTGTGTGGGGATTCTTTGTCAGGTACAATCACTGTTTTTCTCATCAGTAGGGACTCTCCACTTTCTGGGTATCCACAATTATCAGCCTCCTTATCCTCGTGATAAGTGTTTGGACTCTGCACACTTTTCTCTTCTTTCTCTTCTTGCACAAGTTGTACTCTCTTGTCACTCGTTCTATCATTTCTGGATGATGAACCTTTGTTTTCTGGACATTTGAAAGATGGATGACCAAACTCACCACAGGTGTAACATTTCCCTGAAAATGTAGTAGAACCTCTACCACCTCCAAATCTGCCTTTATTACCTTTCCATCCACCTCTGAAATCAGACTGTCCCTGTCCTTTACCAGTGTCTTCTTGACTCTCATTGGTTTGCCTTGTTCTATGGGCTGATCCTCTTCCTCTATTGTTTTGTTCTTGTTTTCTCTTCAACTTCTCTTCCACTTTCAATGCCAACTGAAAGCTTTTCTGCACTGTATCTGGGTTATGCAGACTTAGATCTTCCTGAATATTAAACCTCAATCCATTAAGGTATCTGGCTACCTTCTCTTCCTCACTTTCTTTCACCTTTGTCTTCATACAGAGTTTCATGAATTCTTCTGTATATGAGCTGACATCTAGCTCCTTCTGCTTCAGGTTTTGCTTCCTCTTGTGTAACTGGATACTGTAATCCAATGGAATATAAGCTTCCTTTACCAATGCCATCATCTTCTTCCATGTGGCAACTCTACGTTTTCCTTCCTGTACTCTATCATCTTGAACAAAATTCCACCATGTCAAGGCAGCTTCTTTCATCTTTGACTGTGCTATCTTCACTCTCTGTTGTTCTGGTATCTCCTCTGTTACAAAGAAATTGTTCAAACAGTCTATCCACTCCATCACTGAATCAGGGTCCATCTTACCTGTAAACACTGGCAAATCCAGTTTCACATCCATGGTTCTCCTCTCCATGGCCTTGAGGGCGTTCAACAGTGGTCTCTGGTCTGCAAGAACGACCTCCTCGCTCCAATTAGGGATCTCTTCTTCTTCCCTATCTTCTTCTCTACCAGAACCTACTTTGCTCCTCAACTTTGCTAACTCATCTTTCAACTCCTGATTCTGAGCCTTCACGGCCTTGCTTTCTGCAATCTGTTTCTTCACCAGAACTGCCAACTCAGCGTTGGTCATCCTTGCTGGAACCTCAGATGTTCCTTCTTCGTCTGACATCCTGCTTATCTTTTCCAGAAGATCCTAACCTTGGCTCTGATACCACTATGATGCAGAGTGAAATGCAACGGAAACTAACTAACAGGAAGGAGGAGCCAAATATACAAACAGCATGATAAAAATCCCTATCGTCTCAACATCATCATCATATTTCCTGTACACACCAACAGCATCATCATATTTCGGATGATCACGATTATCCTCCTGCCGACTACTGTTCACCTCCTCCGCCTGTCGCCTATCATCATCATCATGATACTCAACGGGCGCAAACATCCTCCTGTTGCACTGTTCATCGGGCGCCAAACACTATCGGCATCATCATGATCTTCAACACTCTCTTCGTCAGCAGGATATCAAATATCCGGTTGCTCCAAATATCCTGATGATGATCACCTTCAGCAGCTTCCCTTCGATGCTCCGCTAGCCGACGACACAAGCAACAGCATCATGATATGATTCATCCGGTTCTTTCGAAACCTCCTGATGATGTTTCACAACTTTCTGTCTACGCCGATACCTAACCACTTAGCGACAACAGGATCAACATGCATAGAGTGATATTTCAATATCCTGATGACGATGACGTCATAACCTGATGACGATGACGTCACACAATATCCTGATGACCTCTTCAACACTTAGTCAAAAAAACTGAACTTTCACTCCCGCATCTGTTAGCGATATGCGGATGATGGGCACTCATAGAAGATGATCCTGACAGCGATATATACATTGAGTATATATCTGACTTACAACATCCTGATGCACTTGCAACATGCAAACTTCAACAGTTTCATGACCCGATCCTGATGGCGATGCATTCGCAGATGACGATGCGGCTCGTTCTGACTGGAAACGCACATGCAGACTCCTGTGTATCCGTCCACTGCATGTAAACACTCAGGACCGCACAATTACACAAAGACAATATGACGACCGGGCCGGATCACCTTCAACCCAAAATCTAACAACTTATCTTTCTATACCTAGCACATGAGGATGCTAGGCTGATTCACAGCATGCTCCTAACTGATCTCTTGAACAATGCAATGCATAAACAGAAAACACAAATGCAAACTAAGCTATGATACAGGACCATTCCACCGATTCGCAGGATCAACCGGTGGAAGGGTTGAAAGTACCCATCAACTTGCAAAACGGAAAGGAAATCAAAACAGATACAACTGATACAATCAGATAATGCAATGATGAGATCTTATTCAATTGAAATTCAAATGTTCTGAATACAGCTTCACAATGTCTGAACTGCTCTCCTGAATCTCAACTCAACACAACACCAATACATCTATCAATCTCAATCTCAATCTATATGCTAAACCCTAACAGATCGGAGGTATATATAACAAAGTCCTTCGAGTACTACCAACTCACTTCCCAGCGGCTGGGAGCTTCCAAGCGGCTGGGAGAGAGGACAGCTCAGATAACCTTATCACGATCTCTAACTGCCTACACATACTCCTAGGCTGAACTAATACATAGCATCGGTCCAATGGACCTTATTACATGATGAAAACATACTAAAAATAGACTAATGCCTTGTCATCATGTGGACAATTATCCTATATCCTGATCATGTGCGGGTGCTCCTGCACCACTCTGCTCTAATTCATATGATTTTATATTATGGTCAAGAGTTAAATCTATGGCCAGTACACTTGAACATTTCACAATTTGATAAGGATGGTCAACCACTGCCCATACAATTATGGACTTCTATATGGGACAGTAGGTTTGTAAATTCTAGCTATGCCCATTTTGAAGAATTCTTTGTTAAGACTTTGTATAGATGTTATGCTTATCCCTGCAGTTATTCCTTCTCAGATGAAAT
Organism: Cunninghamia lanceolata; assembly: GCA_027924645.1. NCBI lineage: Eukaryota > Viridiplantae > Streptophyta > Pinopsida > Cupressales > Cupressaceae > Cunninghamia > Cunninghamia lanceolata. Next base: position 14,589,339 of record BSBN01001271.1, read on the forward strand.
AAAGATATTTTTAAGACCCAAGGATTTTGGTGGGCCACCCACTATAAACCATAATTGGGGTGATTGGTACTATTTTCTTGATTCCACTATGATCAGGGTATATGGGTTTGAAGATACCCCTTTTCTATTACCAAGAACTGTGCCAGACAGAGTGGCATACTTAAAAATAGTCAGATAGCTTGATTACTCCAATGTGATGAATCTTAGTGCGTATGATAAGCAATCATTTATACCAAGTACACCATGTTTCAACGATTTTACTGTGTTGGCAAAAGAAGGTTATGATCTCATTTTTGACAAATTATCACATTTTAATCTCAGGAGAGCGATACACAGGAAGCGATTTGACCCAGAAGGTTTTATTGATTATGCTAGGAAAAGGCAAAATCTGAGTGGATATGCTCATGTGCCCTTTCCTCATGATGATGTAATAAGAAATTCGGAAGAAATAGATGTAGAAATGGCTATTGACGAATATAACCAGGAGGTGGAAGAGAGAAAGAGGGAAGCACAAGAAATCGAGGTATCTTCCTCTGATAATGAAGGGTTTGTTACATCAAAACCCCATGACCTATCTAACATAATTCCCAAATTCAGAATTGAACAATATCAGTCCCTTGAGAGAGGGTTAAAAATTGAGGAGGTAGATGATAATGATGCTAGGCATACAACTTACAAATCCTTCATCTCAGATGACCAGTTTATTCACACTCCTGAATTCAAGACCTTTCTGTATAAACACAAAGGTAAAGCTATTAGGGAATCAACCTTAGACATTACACCAAATAATGAGACACAATTATTAAATACATTAAAAATGGATGTGGAGAATGAGATGAGAGATATGACTCCAGAAAAGGGAAGAAGATTACTTGAGGACTTTGGTGTGATGATATTCCCTGGTCTTGATTTGAATTCAACACTTGTCTTTGATAGTTTCCTGCATAATGATAATCCAAAACACAAGCTCAGTTCTGAAGGAGTGGGTGAAGTGTATATTGGGACAAAATATAATCCAAATGAAAATTCTCTCATGATCTAGGCTTTGTACCCACCACACAAAAGGGTTGCTGTTATTGACACTGAAAAAGCTTTTGGCCATGTAATGACATTGAGGGCTGGGGAAACTGATCCAGTTGTCATAGCAGACCTTGGAATAAATGTGGCTAAGTTGAATAAAGCTCAAATTCAGATGCTGATTAAGGAAAGAGATATGTAGAAAATGAACTGGGAAAGAACAAAAAAGGAAACTGATTTCTTAAAAGATTCAATCCCTCCCAAGATGTTAACCCAAGAAGAAAGCTCACGAACAATAGCCATGGATGAAACTACATAGGTAACACAGGCCAGATTTGATGCACTCGCCACTATGTTCAAAAGAAGACATAATAATATGATGGCATGGATGGATAAATTTTGGATCACTTATTCAAAGAATCAAAATGCTCTTCAAGAACACAATAGGTTGGTTGGAAGACTTGAGGAAAAACTCCAGGAGATACAGGGCAGAGGCACTTTGGACACTGAGGCTATCTGCAATACTAAGGGCTTGATTAAGGTTCACACAAACTTCCACGGAGACCTTCAGGCAAAAGTTGATGCATTTATTGAAGCTTCCCAAACTGTGCCTACTTTTTTCAAATATGATAAAAGCTCGACGTACCAGTAAGATTAGATGAAGGAGTGCCAGATGATCCTACATGAGGCCTTGGAAGTTGTAAAAAGTGATGATCAAACATTGGAGGGAGCCTGTGCATGCATGGAAAGAATGATTGCCATGGAGTTCACTACTAAAAATACTGTGGAATGTGCAGATACACATTTGAGCCAAAGGTACCTGGATCATATCACTAAGATCCATTTATGGCTAGTTAAGGCCTAATTAAATTGTATAATTGTTAATTAATGTTTAAAAGGCACTTATAAAGGGATGCATCTCTTCTGTATCAAACTATTTAAGTTAAAACATTGTGGAGAAAAAGATATAGATAGAAATACAATAATATACAGTAGACTTTTAGCAGATCTTTACATACTTCAAACTTTTTTGCAATTAATGTCAATATTTTAAAGCAATACAATGGAGCAGAATGTTCTTGAATGTTGATTTATTTCTAGTGTTCAACTATTGTGATTGGAGTTTTATGATTATATGTTGCTATACTGTCTCCAAAGTGGTTCCTTCAAATTATTTAAATTAACATAATTTGGCACAATATATTTGCTATTGGTGTGTGCTCAATTTGGTTGGTTTCTAAAGAGAAGTTGATTTAAGTCCTCCCAAGTAAGTTTATGTTCATATGTCTCTGCCAGGAGTTAAAAACCTTTAAACAAACTGTCTTGGTCAGGTTTCCTTCCTATCAGGATTAAAATTCCTTTCAGTTGCTCACAATAGTTTAGGGGAATATCACTGAGATTTGGTAAGAAGAGTATAGTAACTTACAAAATTGCATGTCTGCATAAGGTGCAGATACATAAAAGGTGCCCAACAGTTAGAGTTAAGCTAAGAAGTAAACCAATCAATCCTACATATATGTATCCATAATCATCATTTATCCACTGACTCTATCCACCCAATAGGTTAGGCACTGATCCATATTAGAACTCTTTACACAAATTTAATTCACATCTTCTATACTTCAAGCTTTTATTAGGAATTAGAAAACAAGCTATGCAATTATCTCACATCTGTGTGCCATAGTGAGTAAAATTTCCCAAGTCAGAATCTATTTATAGTTCCAAATCTGCCTTATTGATTAGGTTTACCCACCTAGGTCTAGCAGTGCCAAAAGAGTAGGGGGTTTTGTTGTATAAAACCTGCCTTGTTGACCAAAACGTATCAAGAGATTTGCACCCTCTTGTGGTTAAAAAACTTGCATTTTTGAGAACCAACAAATTAGCGACTCTGCTGGGGAATAAGCCCACTTTGATCCTTGTCCTTCCATTATAGATTTATCTCAAAGCATCATAACATATTTAAGACTCTACTGGGAAGAACTGCAATCATTTTCCTATAAAGAGGTAGGTGGTGGCTCTAAAATTTTATGACTGATGAAATAAATATCATTTCAAAAAAAATAGACGATAGACATCATAGATATACTATACCATCAAACATGAACGGAAGGAGGTCTATGCATCAAGAAAGCCCCAACAATGTAAGATTCATAGATAAGCAGGGACCTCCTTGAGGAAAGAACAATGCAAATAAGGATGAAGCAGCACCCAAACAGCCTGAAGACAGTATAAACACATCAAAACAACCTTTTATAGTATTCAACTCCCTAGTGTACAATGATGGTGGGAATCCCTCAACACCTCCTAAAAAGATCAATACAAAGGATAATATCCTCAGTTACATAATAGATTCTCAAGAAGTAACTAAATTTGAGGAAAGGTTGAATGAAGAAGGGGGCAGAAACATGTAGAGCTTGAAAGGGGATTTTTATCACAATAGGGAGAAGAAAACCAAGAAGGGTCTGTAGACCATATTGTTGATTTTGATGCTATGAATAACCAAGAAATTGAAATACATTTGGAGTGGCAAAGACAACAACTTAGGAGGAGACAACAGATGATACAACAAAGCCATGAGATAAACTAACAAATGGCACAATTAAATATCCAGACAACAAAACCTCCATAATATGTCCCTCCACACAAACAAAGTAATAATACCAGTTCACCTGGGATATCTCATAATACAACTATTTTGAGTACTTCAAGAATGCCTCCTAATGCAAAAGGAAATTCAAGACAACACACTCTATATAGCATGCCATCACAGAGACCCCAAACACCACATACTAGGGCTATCCCCCAATATCACCCACCTTTAGGTCATCATGGCAATCCACAACATCAACAACATATACCACCCCAACATATACCACCTTAGAATATACACCCCCAGCAACCCGTACAACAACATGCTTACCATTAACCTCCATATGGATATCAGTATTACCCCAATCCACCACCAATGAATATGCTTGCACAAAATCCCATGAGTGTATGTAGACAATTTGATTTAACATGATATCAATTATATCCATACCCTATAGATAACAGTTGGAGAAATATGGTCTCCAAATTCACTAAAAATAATGCAGTATTAGCTAAAGATCATATTAGAAATTTCAATGCCTTTGTACAAGACATTGGTATAGAACATGAGGACATAAAAATGAGATTATTCATGATGTCTCTAACTGAGGATGCAAGGGATTGGTTCAATAATTTACCAGATTCCTCAATTTATTCTATAACAGATTTTCATGATTAGTTCAAAGAATAATATGGAAATCAGTATGCTCCTGAATTTGCCCTACATGAGCTAATAAGCATCCAGAAAAATTAGAATGAGTCGGTATATGACTTCAATCAAAGATTTTCCAAATTGCATAATAAGATACCACATGGATCCAAATTGACTGATTCAACAGCTTTGAGTATTTATCTAAAGGCTTTTGATCCAAAGACTAGGTATGAACTCAGGAATAGGTCTCCCATGACCTTGGCAGAGGCGCAAAAAGCAGCTATTAGTATTGAAAATAATAGGAAAGCTGCAGGGATGATTGGCAAAAGAGATAACCTCAAAATTCTTCAAAACTCAAATAATCACCAGAATAAACAAAAGAGTTAATATAGAAATGAAAGACCAAGGTTGCATGACATGCCATATCATACCAATTGGATAAATGGAAGACCTGTGGAGAATAATACAAGGCAAAATTATGGCAAGGATACTCCTGACCCTCTAAAAGGAAATGGGGCACACGTGGTTGAAGATAATCCATGGTGCTTGGTATGTAATTTGCCCCATTCACATGAATATTGTATAGTGGCCAAATCAGTACACCAAGAAGAAATGTCTTCTGGCTATGAAAGAGACAACCATACCATAAATATGCTGGAAATATCACCTTACTAGCTAAATGAAGAGTATTCCTCTACAGAAGAAGACATATATGAGTATGATGTAGGGAATCAAAAATACAATGTTAATATGGGAAGACAAGAAGTCTTCTCGGATCAGGAAAACACCTACAGGGAAAGTACTTATAATCCTAACAAGCCATCACATTGTCAATGGAGAAAACCTACTGAAGAAGAAAGGGGACCTCTTACAATGGCTACAGTGGCACATGCTAAGAACAATTATAATCTAAGAAATCGGATGGTCAACGCAGAACAAGGAACACTTGGGAGTGTCTTTATAAAAGACCAAAATTATAACAAAAATAATATGAAAAATACATCAAAAGAGCTAGAAAAAACTGAGCAAGGCAAGGTAAAAGACAAGATACCAGTTGGAGAAAAAGGGCACAACAAAATAGAAAAAGCTGATCAAACAATAACTCCCTCTTTTGACATACCTCAGGCAGTGTCTCAAGTGAAAATATTAATACCACTTCTTGAAATGATGAAGATAGATCAATACAAGAATACGGTGGTTAAGATGATTTCATATATACCAAAAAAGAAACAAGAAAAGCCTAAAATCACAATAAATAATGTTCAAACTGAGTCTGTTAAAATTCTAGAAATATATTTGGGTGATACATTGAAAAGAAATCCATCTCAAGTAGATCCTTTCTACACTACCCTATTGATAAAAAACAAGTTGGTAAGGAACTGTATGATTGATTTAGGGGCAGCCATGAACATCATGCCGATAGTAGTCATGAAGGAATTAGGAATGTGGGTTGACACTACATATAGTAAATGTTACGCTATGGACAACAGATCCATCCCAGTTGTAGGTATTATGAGGGATGTAGAGATAAAGTTAGCTGCCTATCCTGAAGCAGTTTATAAGATTGACATCACCATAGTGGATATCCCACCTTACTATGGGATGCTATTATCAAGACAATGGGCTGCAATGGTAGGGGGAATGTTCAGTTAGATCTATCCTATGCTACTATCCCCATGGGAGTAAAGGAAATTAAGTTATGCAGAAAACCAAGGTATGAGAACATCATAGAATGCATTGACCAGAATCAAGTAAATTTCTTTTGTGATATAGACATTGGTGCATTTAGAATTGAAAATGGTCAACCAGAATTACAAAACATTGACTCACTGTACCAAGAAGCCCAAGCTGATAAAAATGATATATGGAGAATGTATTTTGATGGTGTGTGTAGTAAGGCTAGTAATGGAGCAGGAGTAGTGTTTATCTCACCAACTAGTAAAACTTTCAAATACTCATTCCTGTTGATATTTGAGTGTACCAATAATATGGTGGAATATGAAGCTTTGCTCATCGGACTAAACATTGCCATAAAGCACAAAATAAAATGCCTTGCCGTGTATGGAGAATCAAAACTAATTGTATCTTAGGTCAAAGAGAAGTATTCATCCAAGAATAAAAGATTGAAATAATATAGGAATGTTGTCTGGGATAATATTGAATTGTTTGATGCTTTCTCCATTAATTGGATAGACAGATCAAAAAATACAATGGCAGCCTTCTTAGAAAATATAGCCTTGAAAAGGGATGATATCACATTGGTAGACATTACTGAAGTTGAGTTTAAAACTAGGCCTGCAATCCCAGACAATGTCTATAATTGATAAGTTTTCAATGATGATACTGATCTACTAAAGTTCTTACAGTGCATCGACCAATATGAGGCCCAAGAGATTGATTTCAATGCATTTGTGGAAGAAGTAGATGGCAAACAAACTTTATTTGGTAAAGAAATCATCCAACTCAAAACTAATAAGATACCCAAGGGGCTTGTGGCACTAGAAAGGGTGTTTGATGGACATGACCGAGCTCTTATGAAGCAGATACTAGTAAAGAAAGAAGACCTTGAAGAAATTAACTTGGGTACTAAAATGACACCGAAAATGTTATATATTAGGAAAAAGATAAGCCCTACAATCAGGAAAATGTTGATTGCTCTATTGAGAAAATATAATCATGTCTTTGCTTGGTCTTATGATGACCTTAAGGCATATAGGGAGGATCTATTCCAGCATGAAATCCCACTCAAGCCTGATGCAAAACCTTTCAGACAAAAACAAAGACCTATAAACCCAACCTTGCAGCCTAAAATGTATGAAGAACTTGTGAAACTCAGGGAGGGAGGTATTATTAAGCCTATTAGACATTCTACATGGGTTTCAAACCTGATACTAGTTAGAAAAAAGAATGGTGACATAAGGTTATGTGTAGATTTTAGAAATCTAAATATCTCATCTCTTAAAGACAACTATCAACTCCTAAATATGGAGGCAGTTTTACAAAGAGTCACGGGATGTGAGTTGTTATCTATGATGGATGGATTTTTAGGTTATAATCAAGTGAAAGTGAAAGAATCTGAACAATATAAAATTGCATTTATCACTCCTTGGGGCACTTATGTGTATGTTAGAATGCCATTTGGACTCACAAATGCTGGTGCTACCTTTCAAAGAGCTATGGATGTTGCCTTTGCTGATTTAATCAGTGTCATAATGGTGGTATACCAAGATGATCTTACTGCCTATTCTAAAAAAGCAAAAGACCACTGTGCACACCTTGAACAAATCTTTTTGAAAGCATTGGAGTATGATATTTCCTTGAATCCCAAAAAGTGTCAATTCACAGTAACAGAAGGAAAGCTATTAGGGCACATAGTGTCCAAAGATGGAGTCAGGACTGATCCAGAAAGAGTGGAGGCTGTTAGTGCCTGAATTGACTGGTAGTTTTTTGAGCATTTTTCATTCAGGCACTCTCCCTAAGTATCCAAAAAAGTGTTCTAAGTGTTGGACCTCCTCAGCAGTTTTCAGCTGCATCATCATATTTCCTTGAGGAGGAGGACATCATCATCATGTTTGTTTCGATGAAGGTCGGCATCATCATGTTCTCCGTCGACCGGTTTCTCATCGTCATCATCATATTTAACTATCGGGTGATATTTGGTTTTTATCCTGATGATGCTGATGAGCTACAGTGCGCTTTGGTTTGCTTGCGGGGGTGATTTCTCAAGTATCCGGTGATCTTCCATTTATCACCTTGCCCAGACATGATGATGATGTTGCCCTGATATTCTGAAGGGGTTATTCTTTGAGTTGTTCGACCTCACTTGCTTTTTCTTAAGGGTCGTCATCATCATCATCATATTTTCAGTTATCACCGTGTTGCTTGCGAGGGTCATCATATTTTCTGCCTTCATGATATCTCGCCGGGGTGATATTTTTATCATCGGGTGATCTTGGTTATGATCATCCTGATGATGTTGTTGAAGAGTTCTAAGTGCGACCCGATATTCGCTAGGGTCATCATATTTTGAACGTCAGGATGATCTTAGTCAATATCATCCTGATGATGTTGTATCACTTCTTGTTCGTTGTTTTGTCATCCTGATGATGCTGACGTCATCCTTATATCAGGGTGATATCCGGTTCTTTCTGCCTATCTGCATCATGATATTTCCGAAGGAGGGGGTGATATTTTCATATCACTCGAGTGTGTTTGTTCCAGCATCATGATGATGCTGATATCAAGGAGATATCCGCCTGCCGGCTTCGTGCGCTATCTAGTGGGGGTGATCTTTTCGAGCATCATCATATTCATCTATCGACCCGATCTTACAGAGGAGCTACAGTGCAACCTGATATTTGCACATCAGGATGATATTTCCAAATATCCGGTTGTCTTCCGAATATCATCCTAATGTTAATATGATGATGACGTCATTGAGGTCCCGGGGGGGTCATATTTCTAACATTGATCATCTTGAGGAGATCTCCTGATATTTGCAAACATGATGATGACGTCATCCGGATATGAGGAGGTGCGCGGTAGGCAGATATGATGATGACGTCAGCAGGATATGATGATGACGTCATCAGGATGTTCATCGGCCAGACTTTTGGTATAAGCTCAGCAGGAGGATGTTCCTCCGATGGATCCGGTTGTGCCGATGAAGGCGAATATCATGCAGTTTGTATTGCGAATATGATGATGACGTCAGGGTGATATTTCGGGCAACAGGATATCATGCTGCTGGAGGATGATGATGATGAAGTCTCATACTAGTGTCGTCAGGAGCAAAAGCACCGACATGATATATGCTCATGACCTAGTATATAAAGTGTTAAAGAGGTCATCGCGGGGTGCATGTGGGATATTGTTATCCTGCATATTCGAAATATCATGATGATGAATCTCGGCGGGAAGTGGTTGCGATCGACTGTCTGATGTTCTTCCCGAGGCCGCGGGTTGGTGCGCCATCAATGGCGATTGTTGCAGAGGTATGGGCGATGGCGTGGGCTGATCTGGTACCCGATTGAAGGTGTACATCAGTGGTGCAGGGCTCGAGATATCTTCCTGTCTCCTCCCCTACCTGCTGCATTCATGTTTGGGTGCCAATCTGGATGTGTTTGAGCGCCATTTTTACGATACTGTGTATCTGGCGGGATTTTTTTGGTCAACCTGGTAGTTAATGCTGAATACACCCTCCTGCTATATAATGCAGACGGTGTTATTCATTCTAGGTTGTTGAAAGTGGTGGATTTTTGGCTCTGTAATCCAAAACCAGCTGATCTGGTTGCTCTGTACAGTCTTACTTGTGAGTTTATGTATCTCCTGTTGTACGACTTGGCATGAATCCACTGATTTCATGGTTGATCTTATATGAGTAATGCTTTCTTAGCATGTGTTGTGTTAATTCTGTCTCCAGTATTGCATGTATTCTTCTTCTGGATCTGGATATTTAGGTAATGTTTAGATTCTAGAGCATGGAATTCCTATGTTGAATGTCTGATCTTTTAACCTCTGCTCAAGGGGCAGATTAAACTGTTTTCAGGTTGAACATTGGGAAGGGTATACTGCAGTAGGGATGCCATAAGTAGAGATAACTTAACACTCTTCATTGGGAGATGTCTGTAAGGCAGATATCATGTGTATCCCCCTGAAATCCAGTTTTAGCTATTCATGCTGATCATTCACAGGTGTATGTCTACCGACTCCAAGCCCTGGATAGGCACCAATCATGCTGTGTTCTTGTGTTATACACCATGTCCGGCTTTGCATCCAAATTCATGTCAAAACATTTCATACTTCCACTTGTTAGTTGTAGGAGTAGGACTAGGAACCCCCTGCATACTCTCATACTCAACCAGACATCATGTCCAAGAATGTTGCCAGCCTTGTGATCTATCATGCAGATCTTAGTCCATACATGAGAGTATTCTGCCTGTTGTTGTCAAGTTAGATCCTTCTATCTTTGAGCTAGTCAAGGTTACATCTTGAGTTATAGGGATACCCCCCTTGGTGCGGCAGAATCAGAAGTGAAGGGGAGGAGCTCACGCAACCTCCTGTATTCAGTTGGCTGAATCTGCCTGTGCATTAGAACTGGCAAATCCTAATGCTGATTCAAAGAAAACCAACAGAGGCTATAGACAAGATTCCTTCTCCTAAAAAAGTCAAAGCCATTCAATCTTTCTTTGGGCAGATTAATTTCGTAAGAAGATTTATATCAAACTTTGCTGAAATAATGAATCCAATAGCCAAAATGTTAAATAGGGACGCACAAGTTAACTGGACAGATGAGGCCCTAGATGCATTCATGTCAATAAAAAGAGCAATCAAGGAAGCCCCAGTCCTGATATCCCCTGATTTCAGTAAACCCTTTCAGATTTTCTCATTTGCTTCCTATCATACAGTTGCAACAATGATGTTATAGAAAAATAATGAGGGATATGAACAACCCATCTCATTTTTTATTAAGTCTCTCCAGAATGCAGAGTTAAAATATGATGTAATTGAGAAATAGGTATAGACATTAGTGAAAGTAGTCAAAGCATTTAGGCCATACCTGGTGGGAGAAAAAATAATAGCCTATGTACCTAATGCTGCAGTGAAGGATGTATTTGTTCAGACTAAAGTTACTGGTAGAAGGTGCAGATGGATTAACAGAATTCAGGAGTTTAATATTGAAATCCAAATTACCAAGCTAGTAAGAGGACAGGGTCTTGCTAGACTAATGACTGAGACTAATTTTGAAGTTGCTCAGATATGTAATTCTAATGATGAAGAGAACATAATTTCTAGCATTGAGCATACATCATGGTATGCTGATATCATATACTATCTAAAATATATGAAGTGCCCTGAAGGATATAATGATAACAAGAAAAGGACACTTAAATTGCAAGCCTCAAAATATGTGTTCATAGAAGGGGATCTTTATTGGAAAAATCAGGATGGTATTCTGTTATTATGTTTGGATGAATATCAAGCCAAACATGTTATGAAAGAAATGCACGAGGGGATATGTGGGGTGCATTTTTTAGCAAAAACTACTGCTCACAAAATATTAAGGGCAAAATACTATTGGCCTAAGGTTCTCAATGATGCATATAATTTTACCAAGAAGTATGAGGCATGCCAAAGATTTTCTGGGAAATTGAAATACCAAGGGGTAGTACCTTTAAGGCCTGTGCAAGTTGAGGCTCCATTCCACCAGTGGGGGATAGATTTTATAGGAGAAATTGTAGAAAGATCCACTGGAGGATATAGATGGATACTAGTAGCTATAGATTATTTCACGAAATGGGTAGAAGCTATACCCACAAGACAAGCAACCGGTAAAGTTGTAATGAATTTCCTACTTGAAGACATTATCACTAGATTTGGTGTGCCGGCAAGGATTATAACTGATAATGGAATGTGTTTCAGATCAGAGGAGTTCAAAACATTTTGCAACTCTTAAGGAATAATGATTCTGTATTCTTCACCATATCTCCCACAAGCAAATGGGCAAGCTGAATCCAGTAACAAAAGCATACTAAAAATCATAAAATGAATGTTGAATAACAATACAAAGGCTTGGGATTCTAAGTTAAAACTAGCCCTATGGGCAGACATGATCACTATAAAAAAGGCTATAGGAAAATCACCCTTTGAGCTAGTGTATGGAACTCAAGCAAGTCTCCCTCTGCATAACTTATTGCTAATGTGCAAATTCATTTTCCAAGAAGATTTGGAAATTCTTGAACCTATGGAAAAAAGGATTGAAGAATTAATGGATCTTGATGATGTTAGAAATCAAGCACAAGAATACAATAGAAGGAAGCAATTGCAAATGAAGTACTTGTATGACAAAAGAGCTACAAATAGAAAATTTGAAATAAATGATATGGTCCTAATGTGGAATGCCAAGAGCCAAGACAAGGGAAAACATGGAAAGTTTGAAGCTCTATGGTTAGGACCCTTTGTCATTGTTGGCAAGGCTGGGGGAGACTCATACTATCTTCAAAATATGTCAGGAGAAGATCAGGAATTGCCAGTGCATGGACAGTTCCTAAAGCATTTCTTTTCTTAAAATTTCCATGCACAGTAGTCTAGGAAAAGGTCAAGAATTGCCAGTGCATTGACAATTCTTAAAATACCTTTTTTCTACAATAAAATTTCCATGCACAGTAGTATAGGATTTTCACTCCATCTTCCATTCCTCATCCATACCAACTCCCATTTCAAAAAGCCATCACTCCATCTCATCTCCCTTCCATACCAACTCCTATTCCATGCAAATCTAGTCTGCTTAACCTAGAAATTTGGATCCTTGTTATACCCACAGGGGGTATACATCCCCAGAAAGAGCCGCTATTAGAACTGGAAAAATCTCACACTCTGCATTTGCTAGAAATCCACCTATCCTTCACATATCGTGAATAAAGTCCCCCATTTTGACTTCTTGATCAAAACTGACTACCAAAATTTGTGTGACAAGATCCATCTCATAGCCCAAAAAATAACAATTTCATAAATATATCATTTCAGATACACAGTCCTCTGATCACAGCTTAATTCTGATAGCAATTCCTCTCTATCGGAAAGACCCTAAACATCTCTCTTTGAACAAGCAAGATATACTTTTAAGTCTAATATGTATATTGACAAGAGATCATCAATGTCTTAATGATCAAAATCTCATATGTCAAAGCTAATTGATGATTGGGGAGACATTCCATATGTATTACCGATGAAAGCTCATCGGTGTGAGTAAAACAGTCAGAGTGAAATCCTAGAATCATACCAAGTTTATATGTCACACCAACGGATATCTTATCGCCAAGAAGCTAGTGATCTTTCCCCGACATAAAGTAATAAGTTCATCAAAATGACATATGTGATCGGAGTAAATTCTTTAACTCCTCCTGACCACATAAGTCACCCCAACATGGGAAGACAGAATGTTTTCGGTGAAAGTCTGGCCGATATGTTCCAATAAAGTTGGGCGATAAAGACAAAACATCGGAAAGAATTGACACATCGGGGAAGTGTTATATTTCTTAATGATAGCATTTGGCAGCTTGATAATGGTAAAGCAACTTCCATTTGTCAGAGAGATACTCACCGACACCCAGAAGAGTACTCATCCATTCTGATCACCATGCTATCAGGATGAGAATCATAATGTCTCCCCGAATCAATGAAATTATCAGGTGGTATCCGTGATCAAAATAGAAAATCAAAGGGACACTTTGTAAAGACACCAACACAGTCTTGGTGACTAAGTTATGAACATATGAAAGAAAATGGTGCTAAATACAACATACTAATCGACATGAAACCAAAGAAGTCTCACTGATATAAAAAAGCATTGCCCTGACGTTTTGAAATTCGTGAACTTGCTGCATTCAATTTTGGCGGCAGCCATTAAAGGCCAATTGAACATGATGTTATATGAGTTATTTTGAACCCTATTGAACCAATATCAGAAATCAAAGGTTTGCACACGAGGAGTAAGGAATTCATCAGAGGACAAGAAATTCGCGCAAAAGATATACAAGTAAGTCCTATGAACCTCCTTGCAATTAAAATACAGTCGAATTTTGGTGTTTATCACAAAATGGAAAGTTCTTCCAAATCAAAAAGAAGACAACAAACTGAAACTAGGCAAACCAAGGATAAAAAACAAAAGGTTGAAACACAAAAAGGGGAGAAAACATAAGAGAGAAAACTTAGCCAGGATCTCATAGACCAATTACTCGGTTCTAGACCCAAAGCTAGAAGAACTGCGCAGTTAAGGGTAGATGTTGAAAAACTAGAGGACAAATATAAGTATGTGGTAAACATATGGACCCCTATCAGAGGGTATGAGCTATTCATGTTCCATTACCATCAGAGGAATAGGATGGAACCTGTGTGCAACCCTTGGCAACTTAATTTGGGGAAATTGGTTGTCATGGATGTTTTCGTGAATATAGACCTCTTAAAACTACTGGCATACCATTACAATCCTGATCAAAAAGTTATATGCAATTTGCAGGGAGAACCCTTTATTCATATATCCAAGAATGTAGTTTGTGAAGTCTTTGATTTGAATGACACATATAATACTCCTATCTCTCACGAAGATCTAGAAAAGGAATATTTTAGATTGGACACCACTTATAAGGGGTTAAGACTGCCACTGCATAGACCATGAAGTGAGGGGAATTTAGTGCCATTTGAAGAGGGGGATGAACCACCATTCCATGTTGACTTATTTGAACCTTACACGAGATATACATATTATTCAGTGGGGCAGGTGTTGGGAACTGAAGTTCCAGAGTTCATGTCCATAACACCCATGGTCATCTCAGCAGACATTCAGTACCACCATGCAAGAACATTTGACTATGCTGCGAATCTTTTTAAAGGAATAGATTTAGGTTTGATGGCTATTAAGAACAGTTCCCCAACAATAAGATTCTGACACTACTCTGCTCTGATGCATATGATTTTATATTATGGTCAAGAGTTAAATCTATGGCCAGTACAATTGAACATTTCACAATTTGATAAGGATGGTCAACCACTGCCCATACAATTATGGACTTCTATATGGGACAATAGGTTTGTAAATTCTAGCTATGCCCATTTTGAAGAATTCTTTGTTAAGACTTTATACAGATGTTATGGTTATCCCTGCAGTTATTCCTTGTCAGATGAAATAAAGAAATTTTTAAGACCCAAGGATTTTGATGGGCCACCCACTGTAAACCACAATTGGGGTGATTGGTACTATTTTCTCGATTTCACTATGATCAGGGTATATGGCTTTGAAGATACCCCTTTTCTGTTACCAAGAATTGTGCCAGACAAAGTGGCATACTTAGAAATAGTCAGACAACTTGATTACTCCAATGTGATGAATCTCAGTGCGTATGACAAGCAATCATTTATGCCAAGTACACTATGTTTTGGTGATTTTATTGTGTTGGAAAAAGAGGGTTATGATCTCATTTTTGACAAATTATCACATTTTAATCTCAGGAGAGCAATACATAGGAAGGGATTTGACCCAAAATGTTTTATTGATTATGCTAGGAAAAAGTAAAATCTGAGTGGATATGCTCATGTGCCCTTTCCTCATGATGATGTAATAAGAAATTTGGAAGAAGCAGATATAGAAATGGCTATTGATGAATATAACCAGGAGGTGGAAGAGAGAAAGAAGGAAGCACAAGAAATTGAGGTATCTTCCTCTGACAGTGAAGGGTTTGTTGTATCAAAACCCCATGACCTGTCTGACACAATTCCCAAATTAAGAATTGAGCAATATCAGTCCCTTGAGAGAGGGTGAGAAATTAAGGAGGTAGATGATAATGATGCTAGGCATACAACTTACAAATCCTTCATCTCAGATGACTAGTTTATTCACACTCCTAAATTCAAGATCTTTTTGTATAAACACAAAGGTAAGGCTATTAGGGAATCAACATTAGACATTACACTGAATAATGAGACATAATTATTAAATACATTAAAAATGGATGTGGAGAATGAGATGAGAGATATGACTCCAAAAAAGGGAAGAAGATTACTTGAGGAATTTGGTGTGATGATATTCCTTGGTCTTGATTTGAATTCAACACTTGTCTTTGATAGTTTCCTGCATAATGACAATCCAAAACACAAGCTCAGTTCTGAAGGAGTGGCTGAAGTGTATATTGGGAAAAAATATAATCTGGATGAAAATTCTCTCATGATCTGTGCTTTGTACCCACCACACAAAAGGGTTGCTGTTATTGACACTGAAAAAGCTTTTGGCCATGTAATGACATTGAGGGCTGGGGAAACTGATCCAGTTGTCATAGCAGACCTTGGAATAAATGTGGCTAAGTTGAATAAAGCTTAAATTTAGATGCTGATTAAGGAAAGCAATATGTACAAAATGAGCTGGGAAAGAACAAAAAAGGAAAATGATTTCTTAAAAGATTCAATCCCTCCCAAGATGTTAACCCAAGGAGAAAGCTCACGAACAATAGCCATGGATGAAACTACACAGGTAACACAGGCCAGATTTGATGCACTCGCCACTATGTTCAAAAGAAGACATAATAATATGATGGCATGGATGGATAAATTTTGGATCACTTATTCAAAGAATCAAAATGCTCTTCAAGAACACAATAGGTTGGCTGGAAAACTTGAGGAAAAACTCCAGGAGATACAGGGCAGAGGTACTTTGGACACTGAGGCTATCTCCAATACTAAGGGCTTAATTAAGGTTCACACAAACTTCCACGGAGTCCTTCAGGCAGAAGCTGATGTGTTTATTGAAGCTTCCCAAACTGCCTACATTGTTCAAAGATAATAAAAGCCTGAAGTACCAACAAGATTAGATGAAGGAGTGCCAGATGATCCTACATGAGGCCTTGGAAGCTGTAAAAAGTGATGATCAAACATTGGAGGGAGCTTGTGCATGCATGGAAAGAATGATTGCCATGGAGTTCACTTGTAAAAATACTGTGGAATGTGTAGATACGCATTTGACCCAAAGGTACCTAGATCATATCACTAAGATCCATTTATGGCTAGTTAAGGCCTAATTAAATTGTATAATTGTTAATTAATGTTCAAAAGACACTTATGAAGGGATGCATCTCTTCTGTATCAAACTATTTAAGTCAAAACATTATGGAGAAAAATATATAGATAGAAATACAATAATATACAGTAGACTTTTAGCAGATCTTTACATACTTCAGACTTTTTTGGAATTAATGTCAATATTTTAAAGCAATACAATGGAGCAGAATGTTCTTGAATGTTGATTTATTTCTAGTGTTCAACTGTTGTGATTGGAGTTTAATGATTATATGCTGCTATACTATCTCCAAAGTGGTTCCGTCAAATTATTCAAATTAACATAATCTGGCACAATACATTTGCTATTGGTGTGTGGTCAATTTGGTTGGTTTCTAAAGAGAAGTTGATTTAAGTCCTCCCAAGTAAGTTTATGTTCATAGGTCTCTGCCAGGAGTTAAAAACCTTTAAACAAACTGTCTTGGTCAGGTTTCCTTCCTATTAGGATTAAAATTCCTTTCAGTTGCTCACAATAGTTTAGGGGAATATCACTGAGATTTGGTAAGAAGAGTATAGTAACTTACAAACTTGCACATCTGCATAAGGTGTAGATACATAAAAGGTGCCCAATAGTTAGAGTTAAGCTAAGAAGTAAACCAATCAATCCTACATATCTGTATCCATAATCATCATTTATCCACTAACTCTATCCACCCAATAGGTTAGGCACTGATCCATATTAGAACTCTTTACACAAATTTAATTCACATCTCCTATACTTCAAGCTTTTATTAGTTATTAGAAAACAAGCTATGCAATTATCTCACATATGTGTGCCATAGCGAGTAAAATTGTCCAAGTCAGAATCCATTTATAGTTCCAAATCTGCCTTATTGATTAGGTTTACCTGCCTAGGTTTGGCAGTGCCAAAAGAATAGGGGGTTTTGTTGTATAAACCCTGCCTTGTTGACCAAAACGTATCAAGAGATTGGCACCCTCTTGTGGTTCAAAAACCTACATTTTTGAGAACCAACACAAGTGTTTGGTGATAGTGAGTTGGTTGTAAATCAAGTAAGAGGGCTGAATGTACCAAAAATGACTTGTTGAAATCATACAAGCATAGAGTATGGAACCTCATTGAAGATTTTGAAGCTTTCAATGTGTTGTCCATTCCTAGAGAAGAAAACAAACATGCTGATAGACTAGCTTCCATTGGGGTACACTTTGACATTCCTAATGGCATAAAAAATGGAAATGTACAACAACATGTTAAGTTGGTTGTAAGGACAGCTATACCTGATAATAATGTTAATTGGTAGGTTTTTGAAAGAGACTAGCAGATAGTAAATTTCCTACAAGAGGAAGCTGAGTTCTCAACTAAAAATCAGGATAGACTACAACAATAATATGAAGAGCAAATTATCCAGGTAAAGTCAAACAGACTACCAAAAGATTTGGTCAGTCTTGAATCCATTTTTAATGTTGATGATCAAGTTAGAAAAGAAAAAGTAAGACGGTGATCAAACATGAAGACTATGAATAAGTTTCCATAAGTAAGGATAAACTTCTCAAACTTGGCAAGGTATGTACTCAAGAAGAAAACATTCATTTATTTAGCTTTGTCAAGAGTTTAATGATGTCTTTGCATGAGAATATGGTCATTTTAAAGGATTTAATCTAGAATTAACACATCATATCATTGAACTAGAACCAAATGCCAAACCTGTTAGGTAGAAACAAAGGCCTTTAAACCCAAAACTTGAGCCTTTTATGAAGAAGGAGTTGAACAAACTAATAGAGGGAAGCATTATCTTCCTATTAAACACACATCTTAGGTTTCAGATTTGGTACCTGTGAGGAAGAAGAATGGAGAGATAAGATTGTGTGTTGACTTTAGAGATTTAAACAAAGCCTCTTTGAAAGATCACTCCCATTGCCTTTCATGGAACAAATTTTGTAAGTTATGTTGGGACCCAAAAAGATAGCAACCCAAAACCCTAAAACATTTCACAATCACCAAGGCTAGGGGTGTCATCAAGCTGATTGAAAGAGGTTTATCAACAGGTCAAGGATGATTTTGGCCAACTAATAGGAGTGGGTATACTCTTCTACACTTTAGGATCAGCTGGACCTAGGAGGGATATTCCTAGAGGCATGAAATAAACACAAATAAACTAACACAACCATACCCAATGTACACTTGACCCCCAAAACTATCACTAGGTCAAGACAAATGGGTTGCATAGGCCTCTGATTAAGTTGATTGTTGCACTATACAATTGCACCCAAACATGGGAATACTATACTCCTTGAAATGAATCCACTTAACTTCTCATACACAAGATACATAGTGCAGGCATACATGCTCATGATTCACAAATGATTTGGTTTGTTTTGCATTACTTCAGATTTATCCCTGGTTATAAACCAAAACCATGAACAACATGATAAAACCTAAACTAAACCTACTCCTACTCCTACAACTAACAAGATGAGGGTTTGATTAAAATGATGATTGATCCATCCCCAATATGGATCGGTGCCAAATCCACTGGGTAATTGAGTTATAGAATGCAAGGAGGAAAGAAAATACACAGCAGGTAATGGACAAAACTAAACATACATTCACATATATATCATAGATGGATCTTTATGTAATGGACATACTTAATAATCCAAGAAAGAACTACAATGATTTAGGAGCAACAAAGAAATGGCAAATAAAAAGACTTGTATTAACTTGGGTGCTGTCACACACCTCCAAATCCTAGTTACAATCGTGCTAGCAAATGTGGCAAGGGAAAACATACAATTGCGATTATACATTTGCCAAAATCATTACAAACTCCCATGTAGACATACCAATGGATATAGATCTTCTTTACACATCCTTCCTACACTTTTTTGAATACATCCCTTCACTTATAGATCAAATTGGGATGATTTGATTCTCCAAAATTCTTCTTAGGCATTTTCTAGACTAGACAAGGTTCAACAACCAACACTTTGAAAAGAGCTTCGATCTTCTATTTATAGCATGAGTCAATCTGATCTGAGGGTGAAATGGGAGGGAAAACCTCACCAACTCCACTGACCACATTACAAGAATTAATTTCGGCCACCCACTTTGCATTAATCAAATTCCTGGAAGTAGTTGGCACGTTCCCAGGTGGTTGGAGGAGTTTTGGAAGGCCAGGAAGTCGACCTCTGACAAAATAGACTTCAGAGTTCGGACCTTTCACCTTGCACTGTGCACTTTGAAGGAAAAGAAGAGAACACTCGACCCTGAAATACTTAGACAAATGAAGAGTGCTGGGGGTTGGGCCTCGGGCCTTCTTTATTTTGCCTTCCAAAAGGAAGGAAGAAAAGGAAGTTGGCCACTGAAAAATATAGATGCTATTGAATAGGTTGGCAGACTTCAGACTTCAGGCCTTCTGCCTTTTGCCTTCCAAAAGGAAGAAGGAAGGAAAGAGAAACACCCACCTACCAATGCCCACAACGCGTAGTGCAATTTTGAAACCATTGGGGATTGGCCACCAAACTTTTTCCCTTTTACCTTACAAAAGAAAGAAGAGAAAAGAGGTAAGTCCTACCCGCCGCTGAACCTACCATGTGTCCTCTTTTCGAGGTTCCGCAAGCCTACTGTGGGTCCCACCAAAAGGTTTAATGGAATGGTGAAATGCCTTAGATTATTTTTTGGGGGTCAGCCATCAGACCTTTCTCATTTTTCCTTCCAAAAGAAAGAAAGAAGAACCAACCTCTGAGCTCTGCCGCACACTTAATACTTAGAAGGATTTGAACAAGTAAACCTAGCGAACTTTAGACCTCGAGGCTTCTCCCTGACACTTGCCTCATAGAAGACCGAAGGCTAAAGGCTCAAACTCTAACCTCTGATACACTTAGATGAATTTTCAATAACTTAACATTTAGGAAAATTTAGCCTTGGAGGACTTTAGAGCCAAGAGAGAAAGCAGGAAAGAAGAAGGAAGCTTGAAACTCTGAAGTCCGCCACACTTAGATGAATTTTATAGCTTGATTTCGGAGCTAATAGATAGGGCAAGATGGAAGACATGAACTCTGAACTCTAAAACTCTGACAAAGGTAAAAAACACAAGGAAACAATTATAATTTTTTACTGTCATTTTTTGGGGCTTTTTTCTTGCATTTTAAAAGGCAAACAAATTAAAACCTACGAAAGACATCTCTGATTGATTATCATCAATAGGTTCAACATTGAAGGCATAAAGTGGGATTTAGATGGAATTTGGGGGCAAAATGGGGCATTTTGGGGACATGTTTTTCTGGGCACCAACACTGGCTCTAGTTTGGGACATGTGCCAAGCAGTGGCACAATGAGAATCTATATATCTCCAAGCAGACCAAAAGGCAAAAAATAAATGAGGAGAAATGATAGAAATGCATTCACAAGGCATACAGTCATAGGCATGGGGGCACAAAAGGAAAGTTGATTGCATTCAAAATTTAAACACTCTGTAGGTCTAACCTGCACCAAGTGACTATACCTACTTGCCTTTGTCAAAGACAACTTGAATGAAAGAGACTATCTCCCTCAAACCAAATTTGCACTTCTCACCCAACTACAACAACTGAAAATGACCCTCAACATGCACCAATTTGTAACAAATGCTTATGAAGCCAAGGTGAGCTTCACCAATGAAACTACTATTGCATGGAAACCATAAGAAACAAGTGCTTGACCTATTCCATACTGCATCATGTTTGTTCTTAACAACAAGGGGTGAGAAATCAAATCTAGGTTAGTAATAAAAGACATGGATGGAAGTGAATCTCCATCACCAATTGCAACCTTATTACACTTGCTGACCTCTTCATGCGAACTGAGGGAAAAAAAGAACATCTCCAATTCACATGGCAAAGCAAATTGTGCTTGAATGCACTATTGATCCACAAGAGAAAACACTTCATCTTGTAGAACAAACTAGAAAGACTCCAACTCAGGTATATCTTCGAGTTGGGATGCCGTCTGTTGAAATTCAGGCATGAACATGCCTTGCCACTCATTCACATCAATGTCCCATACAAAGAAATCAACCTCTACTACAACACCAACACATTCAAGAGCGGAAAACATCTCACATAAAAGTGGAAACATTCATATTCATTCGCAATTCCACCCAGCTCTTGAACAAAGCTTTCATATGTGCTTCTACAACATTCAACTTCTGAATCATAAGCATGACTTAGGCCGTAATTCAAAACATCAACACATAAATCATGATCATGAGACACCTCAAATGAAGAACCATGTTCTTCCAGTTGTCTCTCTATTTCATGTCCACCTTGGCAACTTGCTGTGTTATATTCACTGTTGCAAACAGGCTGATGACACACTTCTTCTTCCACATTCATTTTTATGTCATTTCCTTGTGGCTAAGATGAAGCACATTCTGCATGAGGAATAGAACATACCTTGCACCAAAGAAATAGGTTCTCATATGCGTCCACATGATCACCATCCTCAAAATCTAGGGCAAGCTCTTCACACTGAAACTCCATGACTACACCAATAACTATCTCTAATTAGTTATCCTCATGTGCAACCACCTCTACATCAACCTCATGCAGACAAATATCAACTGCTTCATCACAAACAGGAACAAAGGAGGGCATCAAATAAAACAAGAAACAAGTTTCTTGTTCATCCCATGTTTCATTTACCTGTGCATGGATTTCATACTCAACCACAAAATCTGATCCATCTAATTGTTCATCCCTGTACACAACATCCTCATTGTTCACTGAACCACATACCTCAACATTGGACTAGAAGTCACCATTGGTCTCATCATTTTCACTTTCACTTGATGAGGTATCCAACTGAAGGTAGTGCATACACTACTTTCATCATCTGCACCACTGTCATATGATGTACCATCTTCCACTTTTACCCTTCTGACTACTCAATCATCATCATCTGATGCTGCATTCACCTGATTTTTTGTATCCACACTACTATTGTTTAGATCAACATGTTTATTACTAGCAACACATGCACTTGTGGATAACAAACCTTTCATGTAGTCATCTCTTATCTTCTTCAAGGAGTCTAGGGACAAATATGCCTGTTGCATACTCGTTATTTTGAAATCTTCCCACACACTAAATCTAGTTTCATATGCTTCAAAAAACATATCAATGCAAGTGGGAGTGTTAGTTCTGAAACCTTCAAGAATATGGGCAAGAGTAACAACAAACCTATGACCAAAATCCTTGCTTGACTCTCCCTCTTGTCTTTTAATTTATTCTAGTTCTATGACAAGTTCGGCAGGGCCAAGACCTTTGGAAAATTCATTTTCAAACGCTGCCACAAGTTTATTCCATGAGGCAAAGGACTGCCTTGGAAAATTTTGGAACCATTCTTTTGCCTTTCCATGTAATGACCTAACAAAAAATCTCATGTACATATCCTCATCCTAAAACTGATGTTCTTTAATGAATTTTGAGAATACATCAACATGTGTGTCCCCTTCCCAAATATCATACCCATCAAACTTGGGCAACTATTTGTAGACCATGGTTGGCATACTCATTATTTTGTAATCAACTCATGAGAGGTCTAGCTGATCATACACATGGTCTAAGGGAAGAGCAAGGGATTGATCAAACTAATTTTTAGGGGTAGCAGGGATTGCATTGGACTACATCCTAGACTCTAGTAGCCTAACCTGATTTTCTATTTCTACTTCTTGCTATAACAATGACTCCAACAACCGTTTGGTTTTATCAATTTAATATTGCTGCATTGTTAAGTCATTTTGATTTTGCATGGGTTCATATAGGTTTGGGTTTGTATAACATGCAGATCCATGACTGGAATATGCATTGCTAAGATTGTCGTGGGAATCCACACTAATATAGTTTCTAGGGTATGATATATATGAAGATGTTTGTGAAGGAATATCCCTAGGGTATCCATGTTCATACTAGTTGGCCATGACTAAAACATACTATAATGCTAGGAAAACAACTGAGGCATAAAAATTTTGTTCCTTCAACATGATAGGAACAACAAACTTCAAAAGTGGGAAAAGAAGAAACTGTGTGTACCATTCTTTCACCAGCTACTACACACTGAGATGGAGCATTCAAATCATTAATAGAAACCAAGGGGCAGTAGAAACAAACTTCTTATTCTGACAGCAGAGTCACCACCTCTTCGAAAGAGGAATTCTTTAAAGTGTGACTGATCTTCAAGGATACAAAATGATTCTAGGTTCAGATCACCAGTAGAGTCTTTAATTGATTTCAACCCATCCATATCATCCTGGGAAATGACACCAATCTGTTGGCGTAAGTTGACAGGCTACCAAACTTACACACAACAACAAATTGCACTTGGTAATGACTTATAGGGGTCTTCAAATTTCTTTGAACTTTCAAATCCTCCTGGGCAATGGCAACAATATGTTGGTGTAAGTTGACGGGCTGCGAAACTTACACATAGCAACAAACCATACCAGTGTAAACTCATTGTTACCAAGGGCTTGAAAAATGCTAAAGCTACCTAAAACCTAGCAACAGCTAAAGTAACTTTATCCCCAACAACAACACCAATCTAAGGGGACCCAACATGATAGCAACCCAAAACCCTAAAACATTTCACAATCACCAAGGCCAAGGGTGTCATCAAGGTGATTGAAAGAGGTTTATCAACAAGTCAAGGGCAATTTTGGTCAACTAACAGGAGTGGGTATACTCCTCTACACTTTAGGCTCAACTAGACGTAGGAGGGATATTCCTAGAGGCATGAAATAAAATACAAATAAACTAACACAGCCATACCCAATGTATACTTGACCCAAAAAACTATCACTAGGTCAAGACAAACTAGCTGCATAGGCCTCTAATTAAGTTGATCGCTGCACTATACAATTGCACCCAAACATGGCAATACTATACTCCTTGAAATGAATCCACTTAACTTTTCATACACAAGATACATAGTGTAGGCATACATGCTCATGATTCACAAATGATTTGGTTTGTTTTGCATTACTTTAGATTTATCCCTGGTTATAAAATAGAACCATGAATAGTATATGAAACCCTAAACTAAACCTACTCCTACTCCTACAACTAACAGGACGAGGGTTTGATTAAAATGATGATTGATCCATCCCCAATATGGACCGATGCCTACTCCATTGGGAAACTAAGTCATAGAATGCAAGAAGGAAAGAAAATACACAGCAGGGGATTGACATAACTAAACATACATTCACATATATATCATAGATGGATCTTTATGTAATGGACATACTTAATAATCCAAGAAAGAACTACAATGATTCATGAGCAACAAAGAAATGGCAAATACAAAGCCTTGTATTAACTTGGGTGCTATCACACACCTCTAAATCCCAGTTACAATCATGCTAGCAAATGTGGCAAGGGAAACATACAATTGCGATTATACATTCACCAAAATCATTACAAACTCCCATGGAGACATACCAATGCATACAGATATACTTTACACATCCTTCCTACACTCTGTTGAATACATCCCTTCACTTATAGACCAAACTAGCATGATTTGATGCCCTAAAATCCTCCTTAGGCATTTTCCAGACCAGACAATTGGTTCAGCGACCAACCCTTTGAAAAGAGCTTTGATCTTCTATTTATAGCATGAGTCAATCCAATCTGAGGGTGAAATGGGAGGGAAAACCTCACCAACTCCACCAACCACATTAAAAGCATTAATTTTGACCACCCACTTTGCATTAATAGCATTCCTGAAAGTAGTTGGCACATTCCTAGGTGGTTGGAGGAGTTTTGGAAGGCTAGGAAGTCATCCATCAACAAATTGGATTTCAGAGTTCGGGCCTTCTGCCTTGCACTGTGCACTCTGAAGGAAAAGGAGAGAACACCTGACCCCAAAATACTTAGAAAAATGAAGAGTGCCGGGGGTTGGGCCTCGGGCCTTCTTTCTTCTGCCTTCCAAAAGGAAGAAGGAAGAAAAGGAAGTTAGCCACCGAAAAACATAGATTCTATCGAATAGGTTGGCAGACTTTAGACTTCAGGCCTTTCACCTTCCAAAAGGAAGAAGGAAGGAAAGAGAAACGCCCACATGTTGATGCCCACAACACTTAGCACAATTTTGAAACCATCAGGGATCGAACACCAGACCTTTTCCCTTCTACCTTACAAAAGAAAGAAGAGAAAAGAGGTAACTCCCACCCGCTGAACCTTCCATGTGTCCTCTTTTTGCGGTTTCGCAAGCCTACCGTGGGTCCCCCCAAAAGGCTCTGTGGAATAGTAGAATGCCTTAGAATATTTTTGGGTGTCGGCCATCAGACCTTTCCTATTTTGCCTTCCTAAAGAAAGAAAGAAGAGCCAACCTCCAAGCTCCGTCGCACACTTAATACTTAGAAGGATTTGAACAAGTAAACTTGTCAGACTTCAAACCTCAGGGCTTCTCCCTAATACTTTCCTCAGAAGATTGAAGGCAAAAGGCTCAAACTTTGACCTTTGATACACTTAGATGAATTTTCAATAACTTAAAATTTAGGAAAATTTAAACTTGGAGGACTTCAGAGCCAAGAGAGAAAGCAGGATGGAAGAAGGAAGCCTGAAAATCTGAAGTCCGCCACACTTAGATGAATTTTAGAGCCTGATTTCGGAGCTGACAAATAGGGAAAGATGGAAGACATGAACTCTGAACTCTTAAACTCTGACAAAGGTAAAGGAAACACTTAGAATTTTTGACTTAGTCATTTTTTGGGGCTTTTTTCTTGCATTTTAAAGGCAAACAAATTAAAACCTATGAAAGACATCTCTGATCAGTTATCATCAATAGGTTCAACACTAAAGGCATAAAGCATGATTTAGATGGAATTTGGGGGAAAAATGGAGCATTTTGGGGACAGGTTTTTCTGGGCACTAATAAGTTGTATCAAGTTTAGAACATTTTTCACTTCTTCATGGTTATTTTGGTTATAATCAAAATTTTGGTTAGAGATGAGGATCAGTTTAAGACTATTCACTACTATAAGACTATTCACTACTAAATGGGGGACAATGGCTTATAGAAAGATGCCCTTTGGTTTGTCTAATTTAGGGGAACTTTTCAAAGAGCCATGGATATGGCATTTTAGGGACTAATCAATAATATTGTACTTCTTTATCTTGATGATATTATAGTGTTTTCCAAGCATGCTAAGGATCATTTGTCTCATCTTGGGCAAGTTTTTGATAGGTGTAGGTAGTTTGGAGTTTCACTCAATCCCAATAAATGCATATTTTTAGTCCATGAAGGTAAGCTTCTAGGCCATATTGTATAAAAAATTGGACTTGCAATTGATCTTGATAGAGTAAGTGCTATTGTAGCATTGCCTTTGCCTAGCCAAAAAAAAGGATTGCAAATCTTTTTAGGGAGAATCAATTTTGTTAGGAGATTTATCCTTGATATTGCAAATCTTATGAAGCCACTAACCTCTATGTTGAAGAACATGTCTTTTAGTTGGACAAAGGAAGGAAAAAATAGTTTTGGAGCAATAAAATAGGCCATAGCACAAGCTCCTACTCTCCTAAATCTTGATTTTTCCAAGGATTTAATTTTGTATGCTTTTGGGAGCATATATACTATCTCAGCCATGCTGGTATATCAGAATGATGAAGGTATGAAACAACCAATAGCCTTCTTTAGCCAAGGTTTGGAAGGGTATGAGGTAAGGTATTCTTTTGTGAAAAAATAAGTAGTTACTATCATAAGGAGTTTAAATAAGTTTAGACACTTGGTTTCAAACAATAATATTCATTTAATGGTCTCACATCCAAGTGTCAAAGAGTTTCTTTTGAGAAAATATTTCAATGAAAAAAGAGTAGGTTGGATCATAAAAGTGATGGAATATGATGTGGATATCAAGGTTACAAAGATGAATAAAGGTAAGGGATTATGTGAACAACTAGCTTCAGGTTTATAAGATGATAAAGATGCCGTCCTAGTGCTTCAAAATGGTCAACAATCAACTGTACCTTCATCTCCTACAAGTTGGACTCATGATATGATTCATTTTCTTCAAACAAATGAGTGTCCTCAAGGCTTGGACAAGGAAAAAAGAAGGTATTTTAGACTTCAAGCTATTCCTTATGTTCTTTTAGATGACATATTTTTTAGAAAGGATTTCAAGGGTGTTCTCTTAAGATGCATTGACACAAATCAGATTGAGAGAGTTTTGCAAGAGTTCCATGATGGATCAACAAGTGGACATTTTTCTCCAAGAACCACAACTTTAAAAATTATGAGGGTAGGTTACTATTGGCTCAACTTGTTTAGGGATACTTATGGATGGGTAAAAAAGTGTAAGAAGTGTGCTTTCTTCACAGGTAAGAAACAACTAGCAGCCCTCCCTCTCCATCCCATTTAGTTAGAGGAACCCTTCATGAGATGGGGTTTGGATTTCATAGGGATGATTAATTCACCTTCAAGTGCAAGTCATAAGTGGGTGTTAACAACAACTGACTATTTTACAAGGTGGGTAGAAGCAATAGCACTTAAGGAGGCAAATGAGAATTCAATTTTGGAATACTATGTATAAAGACATAGTTACAAGGTTTGAAGTTCCTGATTCAATCATCTCTAATAATGCAATAGATTTTGTTGGCACTAGGATAAGTGAGTGGGCATTCAAGAATGGCATCCATTTGAGCACATCTTCTAATTACTACACCCAAGGGAATGGATTATCAGAATCCACTAACAAGAATCTTATCTAGATTGTCAAAAGGACCATAGAGGATAATCAAAGATCATGGTATGAAAAGTTGAAAGCAACCTTATAGACTGATAGAATTACTCTTAAAAGGTCTCTTGGTCACTCACCTTTTATGCTTGTCTATATTAGAGAGGCAAGGCTGCCTATATCTCTTGAATTACCAACTATAGAACTCATCAATCAGTTGGAAATGATGGAAGAAGATGCAATGGCAATCAGGTTTGCAGAACTAATGGAATTAGAAGAGACTAGAAATCAGGAAATGAGTATAATAGAGCTTCATCAAGCTCAAGTAAAAAGATAATTTGAAAAAAAGGCAGTCCCAAGAACTTTCAAAGAAGGAGACATTGCCCTCAAGTGGGATGAGCTGAAAATAAAACCTAGAAGGCATACTAAATTTGTCTCCATATGGAGTGGGCCATTTATGATTTCTAGTTGAAAACAACACGCCTTTTAGATGTCCAAGCTAGATGGTGAGAAGATGCCTATCCCAGGCAATGGGATACATATAAAGCATTGTTATTGAGGTGATATTTCACATTTGTACATATTAGAATAGGTTTGTCAAGTTGAATAAGTGTTGTTGCACCTTATTGTAGCTATCTTTTTCCTCCAAGTGTTGATGCACATGTTGTTTTCCTATTAGAGGTCTATTTTTGAGTTGTTTCTAGTATTTTTTCTTTTGTTTTGTGGTTGTTTTAGAGGTACTAATAATTGTCAATCAGGTTGTGTCTTCTTTTTAGATTGTTCAGGTCTCCTTTGCTTTCTATGCCCAATGGATATCCAAAGCTACTGGTCTTTGATGCTTAGCAAGAAAGCATCCTCTTGATGTGGTTTTAAGTCACACAATCAAACCCCTATCTATCTTGAAAGGTTTCAAGATCCCTAAGGATTTGAAGTCCCAAGTCTCTGGTTGTCAGGCCTTGAGTGCCTAGTCTTTACTCGGGGTTTGTTGCGTTTTGTTGTTTCCATTTTGGGGACTTACATGACTAGAAGTGATCTTCCTCTTGATCTATTAATCTTTGCAAAATTCCTATATATTTTGTACAATCTGTACATATCTTTAATGACTTATGTCAAATTTACCAGTGAATGACTAAACTTTGAGCAAATTGTCATGACTTGGACATAACTTTGATTAGTTCTTTTGAATTATCCTTAATTAACTAACCTTTACACGGTTCCTCTAAATTCACTTAAAGATCTTCTTCAAAGTACTAAATTCATTGTTATTAGTATTCATTTGCTTTGGATTTATCATTATTTACAATTATTTATGATGATTTGTAAAATAAAAGACAAAAGAAAGGGTTAAGAAAGGAAAAGTTCTAAGAAGTTAAATTTTCCAGTGATTTCACATGTACATCCAGACATTTTCATGAATTGAAGTTAATCTAATTATACTTCAGTAGGTGTTCAACAACTACATATAATAGATGCAAATCTTCAATGGAAAATTGATGACAATAAACAATAATTTAGATTCACTCCAAAAGGATGCCACAATTTAACATTCCATTACCAGAAATTGACCAAAAGATTACTCAGGATTTACGATTAGGCTGTAATCTGTTTCTTCAGATTCATTATACATGCACAAAATGTACAAATGTCTTTACTGAGTGAGAGAGAACCATGAGGTAAGTCAAGAAGTTACAAAAAATAAAAACTTAATGCTTAATGAGTTTCATCAATTCAATCTCCCTATTTACAAATGATCTGGATCCTTTTATAAGACAAGGATCCAGAATCAGTTACAATAGCAATGATTAAGATCTCACTTCAAATATCAACAATCAGAAAACAAAGCACATGATTGCCAGCTGGCAATCGGGAGTGGATGACAATTGGTATGGAGTATATTCCCCAGCATCTTCAAAGTGTATCTTCTAGAATATTCCCACTGGATCTATTGCTGCCTACATTACCAACCCTCTGGATATCCCTTTTGACATGCATCTTCTCTACTAATATCTTATTGTTACAAAATCTCATCATGAGGAAGTTGCACTACTCTGTATCTGATCTTGTATCTTCCTCGACCAACATGCCACTTGATTCCAGAGTCTTGTACTCATGATATGCTGCAATGGTCTTCTCTGTCACTTTTATCAAAATTTTTTGTTAACCGACAAAAGAAAACGACATTGTAAAACCCTAATTCTAGAAGCTTCCAAAAAGCTTGATATAAGCGATTGGGATGTGTGTTGCAGGTGTGGAATTCGTGAGATTGTAATCTATTTTGCACTAGATATTAAAATCATTGGATGGCTAAGTTTCTGTGGATGTAGCCCATTTTGGGTGAACCATGTTAAATTTATGTGTTGATCTCTTTTGTGTTGTTCTTCATTGTTATATTTGGGCTATTTAATCTGCATATAATTGTTAGTGTTTATTGCTTCGATCTGCCTGAACCCTAATAATTAGGACATTTAAAAATGTCTAGTGCAAAATGTCTAGTTGAAAAGTCAACATACTATGGGTAAGCGCAAAGCTCATTTACTTTGGATGGGATATGGATATGGATATGGACATTATGAAGTGTCTAGTGTAAAATATCTGGTTGGAAATGTCTTGTCCAATGGATTGTCTTCAGGTCACGATAAATTTGATAGCCTGCACTGGATATGGATTTTTGGATAGGACTAGACATGACACTTGTTTGGTCCTGTCGAGTCGAAATATCATATCTAGTGGGAATGTCCAGTACTTATGAGGATAATTTTGATGGTTTTAATAGGATTTGAACATGGACTTCATGAATGCACCAATCTCTGGTCAGGTTGGATGATGAGTGATTTATAATTGAATTTGATTTCAGGTTTGGGGGCTCTTCATGAAAGCTTTGGAACCTGATATGGATTCCAGACATGACCTAAACATTTCATAAATGTCCATGTCCAATTGACTGAAAATGTTCGGTTAACCAGAATGTCCAGTGGGCATAACTTGCTCATTTTAATGAATTTTCACAATGTTCAAATGGCAGCCCTGGCTAAAATTTTGTTCTCTATCCATTCATGACCTTTGCAGGGGATCATTTTCAACTTGAATTTTATCTTGAATTTTGGCTCCAAGTGACATGACATTTTACCAATACTGTCCAAGCAGACAACAAAAGGACCAACAAAGCAAAAAGTTGGGTCCTCATTTTGCCAGGACAAAATGGGGCATGTTGTGAGACTACATGACACATCCCATAGAGGTCACCAAGAATGTTAGTATATTGTGCCTCCTAGGCTCAAATAGTTCTTAGAGTTGTTTTTTAGAGTCCATAAAGGTCTTATGTCTTGGTGTTAGGTTTTAATAGGTCTACAAGTTTTTTTCAAGGCCAAAAGGTATCGCAAAATACCTTTATTTTTATGTATAATGGTTAAAATGTGTTTTTTAGCTTTGTCAAAAGGCGCATTAGAGTCAAAAGGATTTCAAAATAACATTATTTTCCTCAAATGCCCATACACTTCATGGAGGGAGTATTTCCTTTAAAAAATGGTTGAACCTTGAACAAATATTTTAGGTTTGTTGACTCTTTGATGAGTTTTGATCATGTTTTTCTAGGGCTTCCTCTAACTTGACAGGTGCCTCAGGACATGGAGAAAACATAACATTTTTTGAAGCACTAAAGCTCCATATTACAAAACAAGAAGCATGAACATGGATTGAGCCTCTGCATTTAGAGATCTTCGAGTGAAGACTATGACACCACGAAGGTTTTAAAGGCAAGGTTGCTAAACTAGGATATGCATGAGTTATACATGGAAGTTTCAATCTTCTTTTGTTGAAACAAATGCTCCTGTATATGAAGGGATAGAGACACAGTGAAATCAAAAGAGACTCTTGCTATGCAGAGACTAATATACATTGAAAGAGGAGACAATCTAGCTAGTCAGACCTTTGGTATGATCTATTTTCTTTGTTCTAAGTTTTTGTAGCTCCAAAAGAGCCTTGCATAATCCCTCATATGACCCTACACTAGTGCCATAAATCTGTCAATACAC
This sequence comes from Cunninghamia lanceolata, assembly GCA_027924645.1. NCBI lineage: Eukaryota > Viridiplantae > Streptophyta > Pinopsida > Cupressales > Cupressaceae > Cunninghamia > Cunninghamia lanceolata. The sequence goes on from BSBN01001271.1 coordinate 14,621,900, forward strand.
ATGAAATATATATGATGCAAATATAAGGAAGTTTGTGAGTTGTGAGAAACCTCTACAGTTACCCGTGAAACCTAATCATCATGGCAAGAGACTTCAAAAGGTATAAAAGTTATAGGGTCTTGTGTAATGTCAAGAAATCTGATCACTATCATCACATAGTATCCATGCAGAAATTTAAGGACATTATTGAGCTTTAGCTTGATAGACATAGGAATGTGAGAAAAGTGTTGAGACTACAGGAGACTGTATTGAAGAAGTTGCTAAAGCTCATCTAAACAACTCAAAGGCACTAACATTAGAGGTTTGTGAAGTCCATGCTAAGTTTTTTGTAGAGTTTTGTTCAAAGATGAGACATATAGACATTGGTACAAGCCTATCAAGTGATTTGAGGCTCACATTGATCTTTGTAAACCCTACAATCACAACAATGAAACTTGTCAAACCATAGAATCTAATGAAAACCCTAATAAAGGACTATGCAATGATTCAAGGTTTTTGTGTAGATATGAAAGACCTCTCACATGGAAGAGACAGAGACAAGGGAGCATATGCAAAGTTTTGACAAACATGCAAGGGGCAGAGATCTACAAGCTGTAAGGGATACAATGCCAAGAAATTTAGTATGTATGTAGAGATCTACATAGTCCTATATAGAGATTGAAGACCAAGTATATAGGTATGAGATGCATATAGAGGTCTGAGACAAGGTATACCATTTTAGCTTTGTAGATGCAATGATAAGGGTTTAGAAGACCATGAAATGCATACTAAGAATGTAGACAATGATGGGTGAATCATAGCTTGCATAAGATAGAGATAGGCCTATGAAAAAGACCTACAAAAACTATGAAGAGACAGTGGGATAGTGGTGCAAGGTAAGGAGAGGATTCTCAAGGACAAACAATGAGTTACAGGTCTATATCCTCCATCCTTGCAATAGAACCCTATGAAACCCTAAGAGGGAGAGACATGCACGGAGGCCTTGTAAGCAGTGTTAGAGAGCTTGCATAAATACTTTCAAGGTTGATAAATTGTTGGGTCAAGCCATATATTCTTTGATTATGTCTCACAATAAAAGACACTGTTAAATATTATCTTTTGTGCCTTGTTAAAGGTTAAGGATACTTTCAAAAGACTATGAATATTGTGAAGACATATATCAGTGAATAAAATGTGTTTAAGAGTTTGAGATTCATTTTTTCTTGCTAACATAGATGTAAAGACTCATGAGAATAACGTGTAGTGTCTAGAGTATACAGTGACCTAAAAGAGATAGAGGTAATGTATGACAGAGAGGCAAACCTACAAAGTATATAGAGTTTCTAGTTAGTATGAAACTTGCATAAGCTCTTTGAGAGATAACAAACATGTCATGCATAAAACCTTATAAATCTAAGCACATATCATATGGAGCAGTTATACAATGAGCAGATAATCTTCATATATCCTGACAGTATACAAAGATGTAGTGTAGAAGACAATGATAAGGATCATGGGATATCAATACAGTGCATACATAAAATGCAAGTTATAGTGATCAGTTATAGAGATTAAGACTGCATAGTAGAAAGCTAGAAGAGGCATGAGTCTTCAAAATGGATGAGATTGCAACTTGGTTGAAATGCACAGTGTGTATTTCAACCCTGTTGAATTACACACTGTGTTTACTTTTCTCCTTAAGAAATATTGGACCACTTTTTTATTCAACAGAAGAGGTAGCTCCATGATTTCCTTGACCTGGTCCAGGTCAGTGGAGATTCCTTCCTTTGAAATGATGTGCCCTAGGTATTTGCCTTCAGGAACTCTGAAGATGCATTTTTTGGGGTTTAGAGAAATTCCAAACCCCTGACACCTTTGGCAAAGTTTTTCCAAATGGTTGAAATGATCAATCAACAATTTAGAAAACATAGTAAGGTCATCCAGATATACTAGAATAATCTTGTTGATCATCTCTCTAAAAGCAATAGTTGTGGCACATTGGAAGGTCACTCTGGTATTTGAGAGGCCAAAAGACATCTTGGAATAGGCCAATGTGCCCCATTTTATGGTGAAGGCCATTTTGTATTGGTCCTCCTCCTTTAGCCATATCTAGGTATATCTAGAGAAACCATTAAGCAAAGAAAATCTCTCTGATCCTGTGACTGTTTGCAATATCTACTCCATAGAAGGGAGTGGATAATGATCCTTGAGTGATGCCCAGTTAAGGTCCCTAAATTTGACACAAAGCCTTATTTCCTCATTTTTATTTCTTACCAGGACTAAGTTAAATACCCACATTGAATGTTTGATTGGAAAGATAATCTTAGAATCAATTAACTTGCTCAACTCTTATTTCATGAGGGGCTCTATCTTCAGTTTCACTGGTCTCTGTCTTTCTCTAACTAGCTTTGACTCAGGTTTTAGTTCAGTGGTGTGTTGAACTATCTCTTTGTTATAGCCTTTGAGATCTTCTTAGTTCCAAGCCATGACTCTATCATATTTGTTGCAAAAGGACACAAGCCTATCCCTTTCGTCTTGAGTGGTAACCTTACTTACTTTTACCCTCCTTCTAGAGTAAACCTCAATTTTAGTGTAATCTCCTTTATCAGTAGAGAAATTTCTCTTGTATCCTTTGGCATAATTAGAGTCAAAAAGGCTCTCCAAGGTTATAAGGCCTTTGGGAGGCTTGTTGGACTTTAGCTGCATGATCTAGTCCCTATAAGCTTCTTCTATCCTTGGCTGTAATTGATCTGTGATCCCTAATTGTTGTAGGAATAGAGTGATTTGCTCATCACTTTCAAACACCAGCCACGGGATTTAATTATTGGGAATTGAGGGCCTGATAATTAATTTGATTATGTCTCTATTTCCCAGGAGGTCTCTTGCTAGATCAAATTGGGATCCTATTTGAGCCATCCTATCAACTTCCTTGTTTTGAATCCTTGGGATTACTTCCATAATCAGCACCTCGAAGCCTTCCAATAGATCCCATACCCTGTGATGGTATGACCTCATTCTAATATTTTTAGTCACGTCTATATCTTTTACCTATTTGATGACTAGTTCAGAGTCCCTGAATACTTGTAGCTGTTTGATTTTTAGCTTCTCGGCTAAAAGGCTTGACCTTGCCCCAGTGCCTCATACTCAGCCTCATTATCTGTACAACTAAACTGAAAGTGGAAAGACTTTAAAATCCTTTTTCTCTAAGGAGAAATAAGGCATATACCATCTCTGGAGCCATTTGAGCACCTTGCTCCATCAAAAAATAGTTTCAATAGCTGTGTGGGCTCATCTGAATATTACACAAAGCTTTGTGGAAGATTTTCACACTCTGGGATCACTTGTTCCACATCATAGATAATATATGTCCCTAATCCAGTGGAATCAATTTTTCCATAGGTGTCAATCTACATAGCTTTGAATAGGAGCACCTCCTCTTCATTGGTTCAGCTGCTATTCGCAAACCTTCTGGAGTATGTTGGTATGGTTTATTTTGCATTTTTCTTTAGATTGGGATTTTCCACAAATTTGGTGATTAAATGAGCTATTTAATTAATGATATCACTTAAGTCACCTAAGGTCGGGAATATTTAAAAGTGACTTAAGTGTTATATCTCATTGGAAAGGGAAAATGATTTATAATTTTTTGGGCACATAAAAGTGAGTACTTATTCTTGGGAAAAGGAAGAATTATTAAAATAAGTGAAAAGTCATTTATTTTGAAAAAAAAAGAAATAATTCCCTTGTAATCTAAAAAGTGCCTATAAGAGGATGTTGAGAGCTCATTGTGGGGTTTATGTTGAGAATTATACTATTATGCTATTGGAGTGAGCCTGCATGTTCTCCCTATCCTTCTTGAGGATGAAAACCCTCTCAAAGAAGTTTAGTTTCGGTGGTGAAAGATCCACCCTAGCTGAAAAGAGTGACTTCATTTAGGAGTTGCACATAGATGATAATGGAGTATGATGTTTTCTAGAATTTTTTTGGTTTGGAAAGTGTTTCAATATCATTTGTGATGCATTTTAGTGTGGGTTTCGAGTAGATTTTAGGAGTTTTCTAAAGTTTGCTAATATCCAATTGCTGAGCCATACATTCTGGGCCATACCAGAGATAGAGTGATTCATCTATTGTTTGAATATTTGTTGATCTTATGCAGATATTGTTGGTGGATCATTTAGGTTATGTTTTGGAATCCCTTCATCCATGCACTTGGGTTTAAAAGATGAAATCTAAAATTGTTTGAGCAAGTTGTACCCTTAGGCAGGTCTGTACTAGTGACAAGAGAGGCGTGTGAACTTCAAATGAGATCACCTATGTTTGAGTGATATATTCATTAGGTTTTGAGGCACCTAAGTTAGAGGTTGTTATATACATGGTTTTGAGAATGGAATATGGGGTTTTAGATCTGATGTGAAGAGTTTACATTACTGTCATAAAGTGTTGCAGACCTGTGACAAGCTACAACAGTCCCACAAGGCCTTCTAAACTATGTTCTTTCGTATAGTTTTTTCTGTGCGGTATATCCTTGTTATTCCTATGGCTTGTTAGCATGCTTCTTCAACATTTCCTTGGTATTTCTATGTTCTAACTATTTGCAACAGTGTTATTTATGCAAAACAGGGGTATTGATGTTAGTAAGCAACTTATTCATTTCATTGTAATCTTTCAATCATGATGCAAACATTATGTAACCCCTGGATGGTATCACCGTCAGTGTGGATAAAGTATTTTATTTTCCTAGGCTTTCCCACTGAATAAGTAGATGTGCTTTGTTCTTTCCTTTGTCATTCTCCCATTGAATAAGTGGTGTATTCCCACTAAATAAGTGGATGCCCACTGAATAAGCAGAAGTTGTACTTGGTTTAATTTGATCAGCTAAAGCATTGTATGCTCTCACCTTGCCCATCTTGGGAACTTGGTGATCAAAAAGTGTGGAGGTGTTTACTTGGTTGCAATCTTTGTGCTAACACTATTGTCATTAGTGTGAAATTTTGAATTTTTTTTTGAGGTAACACATTACAAAGAATGCATATTTAAAGGAGTGTTGTAGTTCATTTTACACCTAGAAGAATAAGATCAAGTTTGCTCTCATAATGTGTGCTATGCTAAAGTGTTTTACATGCTTGTAGGTGTTATCTACTTGTGGATGCTATTGAAGTTTGTTTGTAGGTCTTGAAGGGAGTTTCAAGCCTTCTTCATCACTCTCCTTGTTGGTGTGAGATCTTGAGTCATCTTCATCAACTAGGGTTATACCTCTTGTGGTAATAATCATCATTATCATTCATATTTCTATCATATTATTATAGATCTGGCCTTTACCCTCCTAGGGAACACACTCTTGGATCTAATCATCACTGTAGTGGAGGTGGGAACACCAACATAGGGTTTGACTAAGGTAAGCCCTTATACACAGCACAACCTTTTCCTCTTTCCTTGTATGCAAGTTGGAGAAACATGTTTCTGGAGCTAATTTTTGGGAAAAAGATAGAGCAGATAGATATCGGTTTGGTGATATCCAAGATTCTGCAAAACCCTAGAAAAGGCCTAGGGTGCCCAAACACCTTGGTCCTTGGCATCTCTCCTCCAAGATCCAGGTTTTGAATCATCCTCTGATCTCTGCTGTACTTTCTATTTCTTGAGATATGCTTCCGACAGTTAATTATAGTTTGATCTTTGTCTTCTAGAGTTTTGACCATTTGTCCTAGCTTGTTTGCTTGACCTTGGTTGAACTTGGGTGATCCATCTATATAAAACAAAAGGGTAGGACCCCTATAGTTTGGCTCTCGTTCTTGGGTAGAAGCCAAGCTCGGTTTGTGTCCTAATGTTTTTAGAAGAGGGTTTGACCTAGTTTAACTCCTTAGGCTAGATCACTCTCTTCCACTAAACATTTTCGTGAGCCTGTCATGTCTTGCACTTTTGCATCCTTCTTCTTTTAGGTCTGAGTTGTTTATCTCTCTAGATCTAATTGGGATTGCTTTCATTAATCTTTTTGCATACATACATAGTAAAATTTTGCATAGTTTCAAAACTAGGGTTTGTGAAAGCCTTGCATTTATAGAAAATATAGCTAGTTTTGAACCTAGGGCTTATATATTTGAGGGTTGATTAAGATATTGTTGCATTGAAAGATTGTTTGCATTTGTTGTACCTTAACATTCTTGTTGTTCAAAACGTTCTTGCATCCTTACATTTAAAATTTGAAAAAGAAAAACTTCATTCTAGAATTTGGAAAAAGCATAGTTGTTACTTTGTTTGCATCTCATAAGAATAGATCATCATGATTAGTATTTCAACATTGAGTCATTTCATAAGTATTACATTGTGCATTTGAATCTTGTTCATTGCTAGAAATTGTCAAAAAAAATTTGCATTTTGTGAAACCTAGTTAATGTTGAAATTTAGGGTTTATAATTGATGTTAGTTTCAGATTTTGCAGCTGTCATTTGCATTCCAAATCTGATTTTAAATTGTTCTACAACATTACATTTGCCACCTTGCATTGCAAATTGAAGATAGGAACAATTTTGAATTGTTGCATTTTGAAAAAAAATTGAAATTTGAGTTTGATTTAAGCATTAACATTATTGATATTTAGGTGGATTTGAGTAGAATTTAATTTGATTAAGGGTATATTATTGCTTCACTTAAACAAAAACTCAAATACTTCTTTTGCTTCATCATTCATTTCTTCCTATTGGTGCATCTTGTGTGTTACTAAATCTTGTAGATGCTTTATGAGCTTTGTGACCCGGTGCCCCAATTCTAACATTCTTGTGTGAAGAAGTCATCGAATTATGGGTTCTAATGCCGTGCATAACAATGATATTGTTGACCTATTTTCCTCCGCCTAGGGTAAAATAGCCCAACTTCAAACTCTTGTTGAAATCCCTTGAAATTTGACTGTACAAGCCCAAAACCTTCAAATTCTAGTGTTCTACCTTATAAAAATCTCTAAAAATTCATCTGGGGAATCCTTGCAAAAAACCCAGAAAAACCCAAAACATTTGAAGCTTTTACCTCTTTTTTTGCCCCCCTTTTGGCCTTTATCGATAAAAGTTCAGTTTCTTGAACTAACCAAAAAATTATAAGGCATGAGGCTTTTCCTCCCATTTATTGGCAAAGTTCATGTTTTATGAACTTTTCATAAAGTTCACTTTTTCTCTAGTTCGCCGACTTGGTGATTTGCCGTCGGCAGGGGAGCAGGATGTTTTCAAAAATTGACTAAGGCAAAAGAAAGAACTAAGCCTTTGTCGACAAAATTCAAAATTTGTGAACTCTTCAAAAGTTCAACTTTCCTCAGGTTCACTAGCATGGCTTTTCATCAATAAGGTAGGGAGGCTAAGTGAAAGGTTCAATAAAAGGGAAATAGGCCGATAATGCAAAAATGGCTAAGGCATTGAAGGTTCAGAGTTGCAAAAGTTCACCGATGGAATATTTTGCTGATAAGGCAAAGAGCATGGAGAAGAAGCGATTAGGGAGAAAGGTTCAACAAAATTAATTTTTGTTGATATGGCAAAGTTTGAAACATGGAAAATTGGCTAAGTAAAGAAGGAAAAGGACCCCTTCTATCTGCAAATCGGGCGAAGGTAGAACTTTTCAAAAGTTTGAAATTCATAAAGTTCACTGATAATGCATTTTGCCAATAAGGCAAAAAGCAAGGCACAAGGGTTCGACAAAATAAAGTTTTGGCGACAAAGGAGCAATGGTTCAAGAAAGTTGCTTTTTGCCGATAAGGCAAAAAGCAAAGAGAAATAGTTCAGAAAAGTGTACAATCACCAATAAGGTAGAATATAGTCAGGAATGGTTCAAAAGGATGATTTTCGCTGATAAAGAAAAAATAGAGATGATAAGGAACAAGCAAGAAGAGTTTAGAGAAGTGACATTTTGCCAATAAGGGCAAAAAAGGATAAGTAAAGATAGTTCAAGATAGAATATTTTCTGATAAGGGAAAAATATGACAGAATGAGAATGGTTTAGAAAAGATGATTTTTGCTGATAGGGGCAAAAATGCAGAAACATGCCACAGTTCAGAAAACTAAAAAGTTGTCGACTGAAGATAAAAAGATGTAGAAATTGATAGAATATGTAAAAACAGAGCCTAGAAATGTATTGTAAACTTCAAATATTTGAATGTAGATATTTGAAGTATTGTAAAATCTCTGTATAAAGAGGATTTTGGAGGGAAAATATTTTTGATTTTCCTCATCTACCATTAATGTAAATTTGATCTTTCAGCTACCTCAACTACTCTCTCTAGTTGATGAATTAGCTATTTGCATTGAAGGTGAAATATCTCCCAGCTCCTCCATGATCCAAGACATTTTCTACAGTTAATTTTAGTAGGCAAACATTCTCTTTGACAGGCATATTTTTCTAATAGGCCCATGGGGGTGAATTTATTGTGAAATGACTGAGGTCAATGTAATCAAATGCTATATATGCATATCTAAAAGATGTAATGAGGGTTGAAAAACAATTGAAGATAGTTGAATTTCTTGTTTTCTTCTATATTTCAAATAGAGCCCTCTATTGTAACCTTGCCTTTTTGATGAAATACACACTATGTTTTACCTCTTCATGCTTGTTCTTTAGCACTGTGTAAATTAGGATTGATTTGTATGTGAATGCTTTGTTCCTTACAATTCTATTTTGCACCTTACCTTTGTTAGAATCAACTAGATCTGTGCAAGTTTATCAGCTGTATCTAGTTATTTTGTGCATTCTCAGTACAATGAGAGTTCCATATTCAAACCTGGTATATCACCTCCATTAATTTCCAGTTTTACCCCTCTTCCTCTTTTCATATATGATGAATAGATTAGGTTTAGTCTTAGGAATGGCAAAATCTCTTATTTAGCAAAGGAACTAGCCTCTCTCTGGAGATTTGATCTCGCTGCAGGGTCCCACACCTGGAGAATATCTCAATGTTTCACTAGATTATTGGAGCCCTAAAATCCTTCAACACAGGGTGCAAATCCAAGTGACAACACATGCTAATACATCAGAACCCCAAATTCCTAGTCTTATCACACAAGAAGGTCCATTGATTCTTCCTAATATCCCTACTTTGCACCTTCCTAAAGCATTAAACTTCCATGAATCCATCAACATTGATGACCTTGTGGCTCATGTTCCTGAAGCTCAAATTCATAGATTAGACATGAAGTTGGCTAATTTCTAGCAATTTGTAAGCATGGAACACATAACTGAGGAGGTTGTCCCTATTGTTGAGAGTCTACGAAGTCTTTTTCTTGAAGGTCAAGAAGGACTGGAAGTCTTGCATGGCCTTGCGCATATAGTCCATAACAACATTCTATCTACATCTAGTTACACTGAAATCATCACTAATGTCACTTCTTCTAATCAAATAGGGACTCAAGTGTCGACACCCATACCTACACTCTCTATTCTTACTTATACTTCTATTATTCTCACCACTACTACACAACCGAGTAATAGTGCTACCACATGTGTTGGGTTATCCACTGGGAATCCTATTCACCATTATAGTACCATTCCATATAGTTACACACCTAATGTTACTCCACCTACATCTAAACCTCCTATCACATTCCAAAAGGCTACTTGTTGATATGATTGTTAGTCCTATTGACAATGATAAAAATTCACAAAACAAACCTTTATCTTCTTTAAGAATACGATTAATTCAGGATGAATTAATGATTCCAAGTATCCGTTGATCAGAACATGATCTTCTGATAATCTCTTGGTAGTTTGATGTGAATTGTTGTTAATCCATGTTGGGGCCTTACACATGAAATTTGTAGTAATTTGTATCCGGATATGTAAATATTCATGCTATTTCACCCATTCTATATAAATCTCAACAAATTGATGTTAAATCTTACAACTTCTAACCAGAATATGTAGATATTTATTCCAAGTTTGATCAATTCTTCTGATCTTCATTCTGGTTAATATTGTGTTAGAAATGAAGGTGCAAACCACACAACAGAAATTTGATTAGAAACTTATTATCCTCTAAACAATGTAGAGTCAATGGAGATTGCAACAGAAATCAAAACCCATTACACAGAAATAACATGCACTAAGAACTAAACACATAACATAGTATGTAATGTGGAGAAAACCCTTTCAGGTAAAAAAATCCACCAAGAAAAGAGGCTCCAAGTTGTATTATCTTCAAATATGAGATTACAATACATGCACTTCCTGTCTCCTTCAGTCTTCAATCCAACATTTCCTATTTCTCTTCAATCTGATAAAAATGTAGTACAAATATCCTTATAAAAGGGGGTTGCCTTCAAGGGAAAGATAACCGACAAAATATTAACCATTCGATCTGTGACCTAATGATGAACGATCCAAATTCACAATAATAAAATATTAAAAAATGAGGTTTCAGGGGCACTTCCCCCGAACCCCTGCTGGGGCGCATGGCCCTCGCACCCCCCACTGGGGGGATGATACCCCTGGACCCCTCATAGGGGGAAACCCCCTGCGACCCCCCGTCGTAGATGAGTAAGTGTTGTTTATTGGATATAAACATACGGCTGAAACAAGATAGTTGTTGGTGAAACCTTTCATCCCTTATGGGATATTTACAAACAATATTAAGAGTAATTAATTACATAGGATTTACAAGGTTGATGACACCTTAATCCTAACAGATTATTCATGATTATTTATGTAACTTAGATAAGTTCTTCTGAATTTAATTAAATTTGAACTAACCTTTGCTTAATTTTGCTTCTACACTTCAAATTATTCTAAATACTATGCCTACAAGCTGATATTTCTATAATCATTATCATTATTTCCAATTATTGGCATGATAATTTCAATCCTACATGTGAGTTGTTCAAATAGGCATAGGATATTCATGTATCTATGGATGTTTGCATATTTATAGTGTTTTGCTTATCATGTATCAATACTTTGAAGTTGATAATGATGATTTAATGAAATTTAAAAGAAATGAACTTAAATTCTAAAATTATTTAAATGAGTGAGTCTCTGACCATTGAATCTATATGGACAATTCAACATTTCATGAAAAGAGATAATATCAAACCACGCTTCATCAGGTCATTCCACAACTATGCACATTTGATGCTAATCTTCTATGGAACCAGATGACAACAATATTCACCAATTGACATGCACTCCAAGGGACGCATCAGGTCACAATGAAATATCAAGATGACATCCACTTAAGATTACTCAGAATTTATGATTAATTGGTAATCTGGATCTCTATTTCATTCAACATTCAAAAGTATCATGGATATATACAATCAATCTCAAGAAAGAACCATGTAGCTCAACAATTCTCTCTCGATTAAGCTCCTAATAATGTACAAAAGGAAATCCACCCCCTTTTATAGAACAAGGAGAGGATGCGGTTACTAAAGATCCCGAGATCTAATGGTCAAGATTAAATGTGGCACATGATTGCCAGTTGGAAATCAATCTGGTGGTATACAACTAGCATCTAGAATATTCTAGAATCTTTGACTTGGTCAATATGACTTTTTTATCCTACATGTCCATCCACTTCCTCATCTGTTGATGATTCTTCCTCTGTTATCCTACATGTGTTCCCTTGGATAAGCTCATATACTTGAATGGATTTATCTATTTCTACTCTATCCAACACTTTGGCCTTCTTAGCTGCATGTTCTTGTGCCTTTAATTTTTCTGGCAGGATCCACTTGTTGGTCCTGCTATCCAGCTCTTCTTTATATTTCTTTATTTAGCCTTCATCCTCATAGCCTTATCAATAGTTGTGTCATAAAAGTGCTGAATTGGATCTTCCATTACAAGCCTTAAACTATCCTTGAATGCCTTAGTAGCAAAATCCTCATCCCGATTTTCTACTTTTCCTTCAACTTCACTCTCAAGGGATTCCAAAATTTCTATCTCCTCTGCTAAGAGCTCATGTATTTTGACACTAATATCTATAGCTTTAACATTGCACCTTTTTAGTATATCCACCTCAAACCTTACATCCTCACACCAATTATCTAGCTGTGGTAATGTCTGAGATGTTAAGACATTTTTGGTCATGTGGGTGCTAGTGTTTGTTCTCCTCATCTCTTTGAGTATGGTCAGATGCTTATCACTCTTTATCAATCTTTGGCTAACCTCTTTCTTCACTTTGTCATCCTTACCCTTCAGGTTACTCAACATGTCCCAATTGGACAATGAAGTTCTTATTACCTATTCACCATCAACCAAAAATTTAGTGAACCAAGTGTCCATTCCCTATGCATGATGCTTTTGCACATCTAAAGTAGCTATCTCCTCTTGTGATACCAATGTCAATGAAGTATCCTATGTAATCTGAATATTCCTTTCATAAAAGCCTGTAATTGGGCTACTTGTGTCTTATACATCTTCTTGGCCTTTGCCTTCTATATTCTAGCCTCTACCACATTAGTATAATCCCTCAATCCTTGAATCTCTTGTTCATTGGTGGCATGGCCCAAATCAATGGTAGTTATTCAAAATTCATTAGGCCTTATTTCTCCTTTGGCCTTATCTACTGTTGGCATAGCTATTTGAGCTGTCCTTTTTCTTGTTGTTGCATCTCTCTTTATTGTTGAGACTGTCCTTGCCCTCCTCATTGGTTTGGTTGGGTCCAATGTGAACAATGATTTGAAATCAAAAGGCTCGGTCTCTATTTGTGGATGTTCCACTTCTGATAACATCCATGGGAGTACAGTTGATCCTGACCCTCCTTGGTCTGGCTGCTTAATTTGAGTGTCTTGTATTTCTTTATTCTTATTTGATTCATCATCACCAATAGGAACCTTGTATTTTCTTACTATTTTCCATCCTTATCCTATTGTGATGGGATGACCTCAGGACTTCCTATGTGCTGGTCTTTATCTTGATCATCCTTGCCATCATGATGACCCTTTTCTTACTCTAGCAAGGGCTGATCTAAATATGATGTATCTACTGGCTCATCTAAAGCTTTATCATCCTTATGCACATTCTGAGCTTGTTCTTCTTGCATTGCCTCTACTTGGATGTTTTTAGGCCCTTGTGTCTGTCATCTTGATGAGGTTCTTGCATTGGTTGCCTTTTATCACCCTCATTAGTATTACCACCTATATCCATGACTGATTCTGACACATGCTCTTGTTTAGGCTTATCCATGAAGATATCCTGTTGTGCCCCTTCAATTTGGGCATCTTTATTTGTATCCTCAATATCCATGGGAATGTTCTCTTCTGGGTCTTGGTCATTCTTGACAGTCTCTTCTTCATGATCCCCACCTTTAGGTTGATATGCTGAATCAATTACCTCAGGGCTTGTGACTATCTCTATAAGGACATTTAGAGCTCCCATTTGTACTTCTACCTCTCGCAACTCTGCCCTATCAATGTTTTTATCCTTCATTTCTATATCCTTACTTCCAACTGTAGCTTTTGTATGGTGAAGTCAGGTCTCATGAGGATGATTAGTCATGTCCTTGACTACATCATCATCAGTCAAGTTTGCTATTGCACTTAAGGGAAAAGATTTATTCACTTCATTCTCTAAGGACTTACTGATGGATTGCTATGCCACTTCAGATTTTACCTTTATGATATTCTCAGTAGGAACATTGTGTTGGAACTCCTTCATAACATTTAAAACTGGGCCCATATGTACTTGTGTCTAAATAGTAGATGGAATTGCTCCCCTCATGATTGGGCCTTGATATCTGGAATGCCTAGGGATATTGAATCCCTGTAGGACATCTAATCCTTTCTCTATAACAGTCCCAATTAGACCTTGTTCTTGATCTTCCAACACCTCCTCTGCAGCTGATGTCTATGACACTGAAATTGGAATAGCCACTAGTGGCATATCCCTAGGAGGTGAGGGTGGTGCATAAACTAGTGAAACTCCCTCAATTGTAGGTTGTCCTGCAGTCCCTGATGAACTGGGCTATGCTAATTTGGTCTCAAGGACTTGCCTCTTATGTACCAAGAAGTCATCATATCCTGGTTCTTCCCTTTCTTTAATTTTTCTCTTCATATCATAGGTGACAACGACACCTTTTGCTTTCAATTCATTGACCTTCTTGGCTACCTAGTTTTTGGTCCTTGCCATCACTTTGGCAGTAAGGACATCAATTGAGTTCTCATCCCCTTGGGTCTAGTCTAGAGGTGACAATGCCTCATTGTACAACTTATTATCTTCATACTCTAGGTATAGAACATCATCATCATCCTTCTCAAGCTGAGGAGGGACCTCTGGCTATCTAATGGTTCATATCTGTTCCAATGTCAGACTTTGATATTCTCATTTTCTCATGTCATGCTCATCATCACAATCTGCTGAGTAATCCTCTAGGTGCATGGTGTTTTTATATTTCTTGTTAAAATGTTTTTCAATCATGTTATAAGGATCATAATCTCTTGCTAATGGAAATAGATAAAGGTTTAGCTTCTTCAAATCTGATTCAGCCTGTTTGGCTTTATCTAGTGATCCAACAATATACCAATTGATCTCTATAGGGAATTTTCTGTAGGGTTTTCCCTCCTTCTTAGACATCTCAAATGTAGGGATCTATTGCCTAATCATTTCCATTAAGACCACATTATTTGATCGATATCTCGGTAACATGAAGGGATTCCCAATGAACCATTCCATATAGATATATAAATAAGTTTTGGCTTGTATGAACCAAGATCCATTTGGACTAATGCTTTCTGTGGCTCCTACAGAAAATCTATTAGCTCTGTCTCCTTCCCAGCTGGACTATATGCATAATAAATCAATCATTCACTATTTTGTAATGCATAATAGATTGTGTCCTCTCCAACTTGGGATAATGCTCCCAGGAAGTCTTCTCATGGGGCAATCTACCCATCCTTCCTATTGTTTGCAAGCCATCAAAAGTGCCTTTGGCTGCACAGGCATACACTAGATATGAGGTCATTTTGAATACTCTATCTTTTTCTTTTCTCCACTTGACCATTTGATTGTACATGGCATCACTAATAATCTTGGCCCACTGGACCTTTCCATCTTTGTTCTCAATGACCATCTAGATCAATCTGAACATCCATGACTCAAAATTTCCACAATTCACCTACCCATTCATCCTGCTAAGAAGGAATATCATGCACTATAGTTCTGGGCTGAAATAACACACACACACACACACACACACACACACATATATGTTGTGGCATGTTAGCCACTGCTTTGGGTTTCCTAGCAGGATCTCTCCATCCTTAAACAATCACCTTTCTATAATCCTTCTGATTGAGATCATATTCCTTGGCTAGTGCCTCTAGGTCTGGCACATAGATTCCTCTAGATGTTGGAAAATTAAATGTCTTAGTTACACCATCCACAAACAAGTCTGCATAAACCTGCCCCTACTTCTCAACTCTCCTTGTGACGACATTATAATTCTGTGCACACTCAATCACAAGTTCCAAAGCTTCCACAACATATGGGAAACCAGCTGCATAATACATCCTTGGCATCACTATGTTCTTCAATACAAGATGGTCTTCTTTGCTATTGATTCTAGCTTTGAATACCTCAATGTCCATGTTACCAGAATGGGTGTCTTTTGCAAAGCCATACTTGCTGTATTTACAGTGTGCCTTTGGAAACATATCCTGTTTGAAGTCGGCATCACGCTTGTCCATTCGTGGTTGCGACATTTCTTCTTGCAATTTTACAGACTTATCTTAATTAGGGCACTCTATAATATCAGGGTTAAAATCACAAAATCTACAAATTCAATAAACATTGCATTTAAGTATACATTTAACCCATATTTAACCCTAAATTCATTTAATTTCAACGTTTTAGGTCCCTTTAGCTCAAAATCATGGAATATCATTTTAAAATAGCTAGTTAGGGCTCATATTCATACATACCTGGTTTTTAAAACCTGAAATAATGTAGATGATCCTTTGTTGTGTCAAAAATCCGGTCGCAGGTTTACTATAGCAGATTTGTTGAATTTTTAGGCTCTCTATGCAAGAATATTAGCTCTCTGAATGCAATTGTGAGTTATGAAAGTTCTTTACCATTTAAATCATGAAAAATCACCATATTAGGGCATATTAATTACTTTCAGAGGATCACACGGGGTTCCAGTGATGAAAGCGTGAGTAATTGGGACAAGTGTCTGTTGGCACAAGTTTGAATTTAGAATCCAACGGCTTTTATCTATATTAAATGCAAAAAGGGCCCGCCAACATGGAGTGGATATTCTCTTTAGAATATTCATATTGATATATCTATATGACATCAGCATACGAGTTGAGTCAACCATCTTTGACCAAAGATTCACAATCAAGCTTCAAATCTGCTCAACATAAGTCTGGATATCCATGTGGACACGTGGCATGATATCATTAGTTAGACCGAGGTCATGGATATTAAGTTAAGGTCTGGACATTATGAGTGTAGGATATCCATCTGGTCAAAATGTCCAGATGACGTCACTGGGAGAAAACTCCTTCATTATAATGTTATAGAGTGATGTCATCAAGATGGGGATATTAAAATAAAGTCATGATAATAAAAATGTGACATATCCCTATAACTTAATATCCTGATGATGTAAGTATGATATATCCTTAGTGTTGCGTCAGGGTGAGGTGACATCATCAGGATATGGATATTAAAATAAGGTGCGGATCTTCAAAAAGTTAATATCCATATGGGTTAATATCTGGGTTATGTAAGTGGACTTAACATCCTTCATGAGGTTGTGATGACATGATGTCATCGGGATCAGGATAGCTTGTAAAGGTTTGGATATTAACAAGGTTAATTTCCATGCACTCTAATGTCTTGGTGATGTAAGCAGGATCGAGAGTCTTTATAAAACTAGGATGACGTGACATCATTAGGATTGGCATATTGGCTTAGATATGGATATTAAAATAAGGTCTAGATATTAAGTTAATATCTAGATCTTAACTAATATCCATGCATGCGATGTTTGGTTTTCAACATGTCTTAAATTTGATGTTTGCACATTGGTAAATGTCTGGATTTTGAATGTATACTTAACAATTTCTGTGGATCATGATATTAAAGTAATGTTAAGATATTAGGATAATATGAACATCCATGTGACCAGTTAACCGAACTTTGACTGGGTGCAACTACTTCAATATAAAGGATTTTTGGGTGCTTCAAAAATCAATTCTGGTTAGAATTTTGTACTCTTTAATTTAGCAAGATTTGCGATGGGAAATTCCAACTTTGAAAATTTGACCTAGATCACAAGGTCATGACCTACACTTGCTACTGATTTTTAGCATACTGCCCAAAAGAAAAGGGAAACAAGCAAGCCAAGCAAAAGCAAAAAGTTGGGTCCTTGTTTTGCTAGGGCAAAATGGGGCGTGTTGTGTGACCGCACAACAACTTGCCACCAAATAAAACAACCAAAATTTAAATAATTCTAGAAATGAAGACAAATTAAAACATAATGTTCCAACTCTTATCAAATCATAAGCATCCTAACCTTCCTAAATGATATCATACTCATCAACATAACAATGTAATGAGAAGGAATCAGGTGTGTGCATGTGATTCATTTCCTTCATCTTGAAGACAAGTTGAAAACACCAGCAGTAAGTGTTAAGCTACATAGTTTGGTTTAATCATCATAGCCAACCTGGATGGAGCCTTGCTTCTTGCAAGCATCCATAGCCCCGACAAGGTTATCTTTGCAATTCTCCTAAGTAGAGCCCCACTACCAGTTAGGCGTCCATAGCCCCGGTAGAGTTACTTGGATGACTTAAGAATTTCTTTCTTTTGATATTCAATATATATTTCTTTTTTTGTTTTCATAAGATATGATCATGTAAGCTCATTTGCAAGGTGTGGGTACCTGCTTGTTTAGGCTAATAATTTTAATGGTAGCAATTGCAAACCTTTATATTTTTCACTTAACCCAGACACTAGTATCTTCAAAAAATCCAAGGCTGTTAGGTGTACTTTGTGAGGATCTCCCTATACAAAAGAGTTACCATTGATGACCATGATATCAGAGACTTGATCAAAAGTACTTAACCTGACATGAGCTACAACCTATGTAGCAATTTGTATTCCTTCCTTGAATTCTAACAATTTCACTAATTTTTTGAAATGGAAAGATGCACTATCTTGCCTAATCAAAACAAGGACTCAACAACACACAAACAAAACAAACACACAAAGCAAGCAAACTGTACAAGCAACTATACAATATATACATATAATACATGGTTCTGACCTGACCTACCTAGGACTGAAAATAGTGCTTGAGGAATTGTCCATTAACTAGCAATGGAATATCCTCACCTATTAAAGTCTTAAGCCTATAAGTAATATCACTTAGAATCTCTGATATTTGGAAGGGGCCGATCCATAGTTTATCAAACTTTCCATGATAACCCTTCCTCTTGTGGGCTTTATCCCATGATAGGACCAAGTCTGATATCCTAAATGCCTTTACTTTGGCTCTTTTATCAAACCAACATTTGACAATAGTCTGATGCTTGGCAAATTGATCGACTTATCTCTTTTCTCTTCGAAGTGCATCAATTGCAATAGTCTGACCTCCCTTTTATTGTCAATGCCTAGATACTCTTGGGAAAACTGTAACGTTGGGATTTTTAGGTTGACAGGGAGGATGAGATCCAGCCCATACACCAACTGGTAGGGAGAATTGCCTAAGGCACTCTTAATTCTTATCCTATCTACCCATAGGGCATACTTAAGCAATGTATTCCACTTCCTAGGGTTCTTTTCAATTAGCTTTTTAATGATATTTAACAAATTCTTAATGGTGGATTTTGCTAGGCCATTTCCCTGGGCTAGTAATTTGATGAAAAATTTAAAATTATCCCATGATCAAATGCCGAACTTGAAAATTTAAGAGATGCAAAAGCAGAACTGTTGTCACAAACTAGAGCATATGGGATTCCATACCTTGTGGTCATGTTGCTTTCTAGAAACTTGATCACGTCGTTTGCTGTGCATGTCTTGTTGTTGATAACTTCAGTCCATTTGGTGCAGTAATCTATAATAGTCAGCACATACCTGTGTCTTGCAGAGCATGGAGGATTGATAAGACTGATGAAATCCATGCCCCATTGTGTAAATGGGTGCATCTCCATCACAGGTTGCAATGGTTGAGCTGCATACTTCTCCTTATTTGAAGCAGTTTGACATATGTGACAGAATTTGATGTGCTCGGCTGTATCCTTAAAGATGGTGGGCCAATAATACCCAGTCCTCAAGATTGCGTGTGTGGTAGCTAGATGTGATCCATAAGCTGTACCAAATTTATCATGTAATTCAAGGACTTTGGTAGCTTCTTGTTTGTCTAAGCACCTGAGGTATATCCCCTCATAATTTTATCTTGAATAAGACTCCCCCTTTAATCATATATTTTTGTGACTTGATCTGTAGAGCTCTTCTCTAGGATGCTTGCATATTGGGTGGACATCTCCCTATGATCAAGACATGACTGATGTCCAAGTACCAGTCATCATGCATCTCTACATCTACTGCATAATGTTGGCTTGTTAAGTTGGGATCTATTTCAACAATCATTTGACTGAGGGCTTGTCCCTTGACCAATTTCATTGGTGTTATATCCATATCATACTCTTCCAATACAGTAATCCATTTACCTCTCTTCTCCCCTGGTTCATTTTGCATGAGGAGCATCTTCACAACTAAATTCAGTACTACTGCAATGACTTTACTTCTCAGGATATAATGCCTGAACTTCTTTACAGCTCTGACTAAGGCAAGAGTCTGCCTCTCTACATCCATATACCTAAGCTCAACATCTTTGAATGGAGAACTCATGAATGCAATTGGTTTTTCTTCTTTTGCCTCACTCCTTTGAGTTAGGACAGTTGCACATGTATGTTCTGATGCAATAGAGTATATGTAGAAATCCTTGGTGTAGTCAGGACCGATTAGTACTAGGGCATCTGCAATGGCCTTCTTTATATCTTCAAAAGCTGCTTTTGCCTCTAGAGTCCATTCGATCTTAGCATATTTTTTCAACATGGCGTTTAGAGGTCTTACTATCTCTGCAAGCCCAGTGATAAACTTCCTCAAAAAATTAATCTTACCAAAGTAAAATTTTAGTTCTTTTGCTTCCTGGAAGTTGCAACTTCATAATCAACTCTACCCTAGCAGGGTCAATGATTATCCTATTCTTAGATATGACATGACCAAGTAACTTGCCTATGGTCACCCCAAAAATGCATTTCTTTGGATTGAGGGATATGCTATATTGTTCACATTTCTTTAATACTTTTATGAGGTCCTCAATGTGATCACCTCTATGCTTTGAAAACATTGTTAGGTCATCCATATATATCATGATACATTGACCTACTAGTCCTCTAAATTCTATATCCATAGCTCCCTGGAAAGTTGCTCCAGCATTAATTAAGCCGAATGGCATGTGCCTATAAGCTTAGATTCCCCACTTGGTGGTGAAAGTTATTTTCAATCTATCTATCTTATCAACCATCACCTGGTTGTATCTTGAGAAGCCGTCTAGAAAGGACATCATTTGTGCACCGTTTGCCATCTAGAGAACTTCATCTAGAGAAGGTAAAGGATAATTATCCTTCTTGAATGCTCTATTTATGTTCCTAAAGTCTACACATAGGTGTATGTCTCCATTTTTATTTCTTACAGGAACCAAATTAGCAACCCAGGTTGAATGGTTGACTGGAAATATGATCCTTGCAGCAAGCAATTTCTTGACTTCCTAAAAAATAAGAGGTTATAGTAGAGCGTTCACCAATCTTTGTTTCTACTTGAAAGGCTTGGCATTAGGCTTTAGGGGAATTGTGTGAGGTATAATGGATGTGTCATAGGTCTTTAACTCATCATAAGTACATACGATGACATGGATATAATCTTGTAAGGTCTGGGTGATCCCTGCTCTTTCTTCTTCAATGCATACCTTGCCTTCAGGACATTCCTTGTATCTTCACCCTTTCCTATATTGATAGGTTCGTACTCTCCTCCATCTGTCTTGGGGAGGTCTTTCTGCTTAATCATGTTATCCAGATCAAAATCCCTTTCCAATTCAATCATTCCTTTAGGAATCTTGTTGCTAGGCAGATCAATTATCTCCTCTGCATCCCAGATATGGTCCTCTAGATTCTTTTCATCCACTATCTGGGCCTCAAATATGTCTCTATTAGTAGTAAAGTCCAAAATCTACTAATCATCATCAAACACCTGAAAGTTGGTGACATTATCAGGGATAGATGGTGTTGACACCAGCTCTACAGAGAACCTTTTCATCCCTGATATGGACAAAGGTTCATACTCTCCTCCGTCTATCTTGGGGAGGTCTTTCTACTTAATCATGTTATCTAGATCAAAATCCCTTTCCAATTCAATCATTCCTTTAGGAATCTTGTTGCTAGACAGATCAGTTATATCCTCTTCATCCCAGATATGGTCCTCTAGATTCTTTTCATCCACTATCTGGGCCTCAAATATGTCTCTATTAGCAGTAAAGTCCAAAATGTGCTGATCATCATCAAACACCTGAAAGTTGGTGACATTATCAGGGATAGATGGTGTTGAAACCAGCTCTACAGAGAACATTTTCATCCCTGATATGGAAAAAGGTTCCAATGTAATCACAACCTATGCTAATGCATCAACATGATGATCAAGTTCCCTTGGAACATGCATGATGTTAAAGACATCAAAGCTTTCTATCAAGTCCCAGACTCTGTCTGTAACTAGATAGCCTCTTGTAATTGCAAGCATAGACATCCCTCACTTGTTTCACTACTAGTTCCGAGTCTCCAAAGACATGCAAAAATTTCACTTTCTTTTTTAGAGCAAACAATAGACCATGTATCAAAGCTTCATATTCGGCCACGTTGTTTGTGCATGGAAATTGCAGCCTATATGCTGCAAGGAATGATTTCCCTTATGGATTAATGAGATCCACATCTAGTCCAGCTCCTTATTTTGATTTAGAGCCATCAAATCTCAAGGTCCATGGTTTGTCTTCTGTCAAAGGTTTATCAGGACCTTCTTTTCTCTTTTCAGCATGGGCATCTGCTCCTGCAAATATCCATTTGATCATCTGTGGTTCATCTTTCACCACATCTGGATGTTTCTATGTAACTATAGCATCCTCCTTCTATTCCTTCTCAACACCATCTCTTTGAACATCTTCTCTTTTCATTAACTTGATATCTTCACATCCCTTGTCAGGAGATATTGCAACTTTTCTTTATGTATCTTCAGGAACATCCCTGACCTTAGGTAGTCTATCACTTGAGCACAACCATTCCTCTTTATTTAGTATGTGCAGACACAGAGCAGAAGTTGTCTCTGAATGGGGAGCCTCATGTAACCTGCACCATCCTTCAATTAACACCCGACTAAGTGGAATTCCTTGCAGGATATGTCTTTAAATTTGCTTAGATATAAACTCCTCAAATTGTGTCAAATGACTTCCCCTATCTTCATCTGACAACTCATAATCAGATTCAATACAACAACTAGTCCCTAGTGTGGTTGTACTTATCTTATCATCAGAATACACATCATTACATGCCAAAACTTCTTCTGTATTAGGCATCAGGACATTTACCTTATGTCTTTTCTATTCATATTCTTTTATGTCTGAAGAAAACAACAAATGATCATGATCATCAGCATTAAGTACTTGATTTACCTCTAGTAATTCTAACCTGTCCTTTATGCACACTCTTTCTAATTCAATCATATCCAGACATGCTTCACATGTATTTTCTGAGTGTGTATCCTCATGCAGTCTTCACCAACTAGTCATTAGGATATCCTCCATGGATGTCCCTATCAACTGACATTTCTAAACTTCCCTAGATAGATACCTCTCAAATTCATGAAAGTGATCCACCTCATCTTCATCAGTTGAATTATAATCAGATTCTACTATTAATCCTACCTCTGGTGTAACTCCCTTCTCACTATATTCATGCATATGACATGACGTCATCGATACTTCCTCTATTCTAACTAATTGAGGTCTTGTTGTATGGTTACATAACATGCCCCATTTTGACTTGACAAAACAGGGACCCAACTTTTTGTTTGGCTTTGCTTGTGTTTTCTTCTTGCTGGTAGTCTGGTAAAAGTAAGACAGTGCAGATGATCCTGCATAATGGGACTAGGTAAGTCATCATGATGAGGTCAAGTTTTTCAAAGTTAAATTTTCATGTCAATAACCCCATGGGTAGATTGAGTACAAAATTTCATGCAGGTTTGCCTTTTGGATCACCCTGATATTCCTTAGGGAACAAAAGTTATGATGAGTCAAAGATCTGGTTAAACCTGATATTCCGAGGGGAAGGATCATATTTCTCAATATCAGTCATCTTACGAAAGATCACCTCGATCCAAATTATAACCCGATAAAATCATTTGCTCTGAACATCTGGACGTCAACTTTATGTGATAACAATATTTACCCGACAAACAACATCATATATTTTGTGAGTCATATTCTTGAATATCCCCCGATATTTAAATATCACCCTGATATTTGAAATATCTGCCTGTCGCAAAATATCACCCCGAATCAATGTCCTGTTGATGTCATCCAAACCCGATAATTGAAGAAATAAACCTACCGATGGCATCACCATCCTTTTTACCTTGCGGAGGTATATTTCCAAACATGACCCTTCCTACATAACATGGCGATGACGTCATAGTGCAACAACGATGAACCAAGTCTTTATCCTGTTGACGTCACCCTGATATTTCAACAGGAGGTCACTTTAGTCCAGGGGGTGATATTATAAACATCACTAGACATTCCGAACATCCCCTGATATTTTGAATATCTACCTGATATTCTCAACCCGACCCGATGTTTCGACATCGGTCTTTCTACCTAAAATGGATGATCATATTATACCAAGGGGGTCATATTCTCAATATCACCTGATATTTAGAATATCACCCGATATTCAGAGATCACCCCGCGCCTCACCGCCATAACATTAAATGCATGCAGATATGGTAGGTGGTTCCCGCCCATTACGAACCCAATACATACACTTGGCAGGATCCAGAAGTTTCGTACGAGAAAATTAGAGGTTGCATTTAATTCACCCTAAGTTGCCCTAATTTGTCTTAGTGAAAGAGGTTAAAAGTAATTTACAGAGTCATTTCACACTTATCTAGCGATAAAACAAGTTTTTTACAGAGTTCCAAGCTTACAAATCCTCATAAGGCTACCTGTGGACGCATAGAGCTTGAATCAAAACGGGATATGAGGGCACTGTTGGTAATTGAGTCCCTTTCATAGATATCAACATAATTAAGAAGATAAATGCATTAGGTAAGTAATTGAAACCCTCTGGTTGTTATACTCTGCATATCCAAGTATCATGGGGTCTTCTGGTTTGAAATTTCAAATTATGCATGTCAGGATAAATGAAATGTGGAAAGAATAATAGTATGCATGATGAATAATGAATATGTAATGTATATGCATGCTTGTATATGTATCAATTGTAAGACTAGGTTGTGTTAATTACAGGCATCCATGGTGGACAAATGGCTGGCTAAGTCAGAGGCAGAATTACTGAAGCTGATGTTTGCTCATCCTAATGGTGTTCAATTCAAATACGGAGCCATTACAGACACACACCAGGGAAATACAGATCTGGCTGCCTGGTCAGTCAAAATGAATGATGAAAAGAATAGTAGCGCCCTGTTGGATGCAGTCTTCATATCAGGAATGTGGAATGCAGCTGGTTTCCCGTATTCCATGGAGACCCTTGAGCTGGTTATTGAATGTGCGAGGAACTACAACCCAGAAACTAGGAGGGTAGAGAAACATGACAGAGTATATGTTGATCTGTCAATCAAGGGTATTGCTGCTACATTTGGTTTACCATTGGGCAAGAAGGTTGCCAACATAGATTTGAGGAAATCAGAAATAGAGTACGAGAATAACAAGAAGTCTGGGCCAGGAAGAAGATGTATCAATGGAGGGCGAAGAATACTCCTTATCCTGCAGTAGCTAAACTTCTGGTACATTTATATAAGTATGACTTTGACGACGAGTACCAATAGATGATAGCATTGCTAAGCAGAGTGACAGGCCAGCCCGATGCTGGAAGTTTTAAGGACTGGATGTATGCAGTCATCCTAATGTGTCTATACACAGATAGCAAGCCAATGTGGGCTAAAATGATAAGTGATGCTCTAGATGAGCAGTTGATGAATCTGGGAGGTCCAGATTGTTCCTTTTATATGACATCATATATAGTTTATTCATGTGCCTACAAGGGTACATTTGATGCCTTGATCACAGATGGAAAAATTGGAGGCACAACCAATGATGCACACATATGGGATCATCATCCCCAACTGCAAAGAGTGAATTAACTCCAGGATTACAAGCTGGTAAATGATGCATTCTCTATGCACTTGGTGAGAACAATGGAAGAAGATAGAACCAAAAGACTGAGCATGGAAGCTCAAGAAGTTATCTACAGGCATGGGGCCTGGTTTATCCAATTTGCCACTTTCTCCTCTATCAGGATTGAAGGTTTTGAGGGGTGCTTCTCATGCTCCCAAGGTACCCCATAGATGCTGTTGTCTTAATGGAATTTCTAAGACAAATCTCTATATTATTGAATGCCTATAAGGCAAACAACAAGCTTCCATTAGTTTTGTTTCCAGTTGCAATGGGCTGGTACATGTGCCTAGATTTTGAGAGTATAAAGAAAGCCATAAATGGTCTAGCAATGATGAATTTCCAGCCTTTCCCGCTAACAAGATCATATGATCCATATGGGAGGATGCAGAAGATCATGGGGAAGCCTATTCATAGAAGACATCTTGAAGACTTCTAGGCAGATTGTGAAGATGAAGCTGAAGCCAGCAGAAGAAGATACCGAAGGTTAACACTTAATCAAATCAAGACCTTTGATTGCATCTCCATCCCAGCACAACTGAAGAAAGATGATGGAATGATAATGGTTGATGAATATGAAGAGAAAAAGATATATAATGATACCATCTCTGTGCCAGATCTCACTATACAGGAGGATATCTCCCTAGATCCATTCACAGGTAGGATATTACAACTAACCCAAGCTTGGGTGGATGAGTAGATAAATGTACTAAAGAAAAAAGGCGTTGTCATCACTGTTGATAATAAGAAGAAGAGACAGGAGATTCCTGAAGACGAATATGATGACTTCTTAATTGAGAAGAGAAAGAATAAAGGAGAAAAGGTACCACCTCTTGAGAAAAGCAAGAGGTCTTCGAGAGGTAAGAAGACTGATCCTGAACCCAAAGGGGTTATAGTGGAAAGAGTAATAGTGCCTGTTGGAGATGCATCAACATCAGAACTAGCGTCAGCCTCCTTAGCACTGCCTCCTAAAGATAAACAAAAGGCCAAATAGATCTAGAGGCCAACTGCACAGCCTACTATTACATATGATGAGGATCAAGCCTCACAGAAGAAAAAAGAGAAGGATATTCCTCTTGAAGAAGAATCTGAAGAAGAGGAAGGCCCCATATCCTTCACAAGGAAAAGAAAAGCCCCTCAGATGATAGCAACTACACCTAAGATACCAAGGACTTCTATGAGAGGTGAAATAAGACAAACTCCCATAATGTTGAGGGGAGCAAGTGGGGAAGTGTTTAAGAAGGAATTGCAACATAATGTTCCACTTCCCACTATTGTAAAATTCAAGACCGAACAAGTAGAAGAGAAAATGAAAGAAACCTCTAAGGTAGTACAAAGTGGTCAAGTTTCATTAGATGAGACAGTTGACTTATCTGATGATGAGGTAGTGAAGGATGTAACTTCACAAGGAATGGAAACCCTTGCTGCTAGCACTCGGATAACTCCTCATGGAACTCCATCAGTACAAACAGTATTTGAGGTATCCTACTTTAGAAACCCGATATTAACTTGTGAATGTTGCCAAACCACAAATCACCTCATATTTGTAGTATAGCTGCAAATATTCCATAAATACTCAGTCAATTTCCAATCCTGACCGTAAATACAGCCTTTGCTAGTAAATTCTAGTCAATCTTTACAGTTATCCAGCTGATTTACTTAAGTTTGAGAAATCTTGGCTC
This sequence comes from Cunninghamia lanceolata, assembly GCA_027924645.1. NCBI lineage: Eukaryota > Viridiplantae > Streptophyta > Pinopsida > Cupressales > Cupressaceae > Cunninghamia > Cunninghamia lanceolata. The sequence goes on from BSBN01001271.1 coordinate 14,648,990, forward strand.
ACAGGATAAATACCAGGTCTAGACCTAGTGGAATCTTTGAAGAATTACCTGTTAGAGGGTTTAGACCTAGAACTGTAGACATCCATCACACTCTAGGATCTAGTGCATCAGGAGCTTCACCAGAACCTCCTCCTATAACTCCTATTGGTTTGCAAATACCTTCTGGACTATCTGTGACAACTCCTGTCCAACCTCAACCGACCGTACCACAGGTCCAACCTCCTCCGGTTGCAATGTCATTCTTTGTAGCAGAATCACCTTTGACTTTTACTATATATCACGATTTGCCAAAGAATTCGGACAAACTTTGTACAAAATATCATCCTTATCAAGATGCTGATGATCATATAAGAACCTTTAAAGAAGCCTGCTGTCGAGCCAGAATAGCGCATCAGGACTTTGTATGCAGATTATTTCTTTTTTCCTTAGGGGAAGAGGCTTATAATTGGTTTATTAGTCTTGGTCAGAGTTCTGTTGGTTCATGGGCTGTCCTAGAGAAAGCTTTTATTGATAGGTTCAAAGTACCTATTGATCCTTCAATGATTTACCACCTATTTGCCACAATTAAGCGGTTTGAGGGAGAACCTATTGCTAATTTCAATGCTAGGTTCCAGAAAATGCTATCCAAGTTAGTTACCCCATATACTGTAGCAGATGCTACTGCCAAGAGTATCTATTACTCAGCTCTGGATCCATTGACTTCCATGTTCATCAGGAGAACACATCCTGAAATCACAACCTTGATAGGAGCTTTTCAAGAAGCTATCAAGGTGAATCAGCAGTTAGTCCCTGCTCCTACTCCAAATATTGCATTCCCTACATTGCCTAGCATGTATCCAACATATCCTGCACAATATCCTCCCCAACCATAGTATAATGGAGCTATGATGCCTCCAGCAGTAATGCCAACACCATTGTAGATATCTCCATTAAGTATCATGCCCCCTCCTCCTAATGGGAATGGTCAAGTACCTCAGTATCCTGCACAAGCACCGACACCTCAGGGTGTGGATCAGAACAATAACACTGGATCCTCTTTCTTCAAGCCTCAAACTGAAAATGTAGTGGCTAAAGCTCAGGAGGAGAAAGAAGAAATCAAAGAAATCTCTGCTCAACTAAGAAAACTAACTACAAAGGTCACTCATCTGAGAAATCAGAATTTCTATTCTCAGCCTAACCAAAACAGAGGCTATAACAATGATAGACCTAGTTACCCTGATAGGGGGTATAACAACAATAATTTCAACAATAGTGGTGGAAATAATAAAAATCCTCCTAGACAGCTTAGAGTATGGAACTCCAGGCCAAATAATGGCTCAATACCATCACCTTTAGATAATCATTCACCTGGTGAAGCCAAACAGACTACTAGAGTCAACCTTGCTGAGGCAACCCTCACCAATTGGTGTAGAATACACAATACAAATGCTCATGCAGAATTAGACTATCCACAATTTAGAATTGCTACTAGCATTTTCCAGATAGAAGTGTCTAATACTTCTGGAAATCCACCTCAGGTGGAGGGAAATGAAATTGTCCCTTGTGGATATGACTCTGCATTTGTATTAGAAAGTTATACTAATCAGCATCATCAGCAGATTGTGTCATCCCATCAGCATTATACCCAAGCAGGTGAAGAATCTACCATGGCTTTTGAGTTAAATTATGTTTTCCCCTTTGAAGATGAGAACAAGCCATCCAATGAATATGAGGAGGTGCATGCTTACCAGTAGCAATATCAGGGTAAGCACAATTACAATATGAGAAGTAACTCCAATAGACCTACTGGTCCATTAACCGGTTCCTTGCCTCCGAATAATTTTAACACACCTCCTGATCCCAAGGCAAGTAACAATCTGGGATTTCCAAAGGTAAATGCACAATATCTGTCACCACAAAACACAGTATCGAAAGTTGTTGGCCTACCTCATGAATCTGACAAACTAGTCACATATCTAGCAGATGAGATGAAGAAGGTAAAGATCAGCCTATCTCTATCAGAGTTGTTGAAAACTCCTACAATTAAGAAAGCGTTTATGAAATCACTAGATGATCCTGCTCCTAGAGAGGATAGTCATTCCCCAGGTCAGCCTAGCAATATAGATCATGCTGCTAAAGATAACATTGTCAAACATAAAGTGCCAACTACAGTCCAAGCTGCAAAAACCTCCCACATGACCTTGTACAGGGACAAAAGTGAGTCACCACCTTTCCTCCTTACCATAAGGATGTTTAGCAAGAATTTACACAACTGTTTGGTAGATTTAGGTGCATCTACAAATGTCATGCCCCTGTCTATATGCATTGCTTTAGGACTGCATCCTGCTAAATCCCTAAAGAAGGTGACATAGCTAGATAAATAGAAGTAAGTGTGGTAGGTGAATTAACTCATATCCACATGCAACTAGCATCTGATCCCAGGATCTAGTATTACATAGATATCCAGGTAGTAGATATACCTGATACATATGGGATGTTGCTCAGTAGAGACTGGTCTAAAACTCTCAATGGATATATGTCTACTGATTTTAGTCACATGTGGTTACCTTGGAAAGGTATAGCAAACTAGATGAAAATAGATGCTGAGCTTAGAATGAAGCACATGATCACCAAGTACAACAAAACAAATGAGATCATGTACGTGAATGTTGAACCCGGAGTGTACGCCATTAGACCACAGACTATCAAGATAGAAGAGATCCTAATGCTTGACTTTCATCATCATGATGATGATCATCAGGAGGACATATCAGTTGTAGAATCTGATAATAATTTTTAGAATGAGAATGAAATAGATCGCTTTAGAAATTTTGAGATGCATCTGTCCAAACCGCTAGAACATTGTCAATTGTTAAATATACCTGTTCATGATATTTTGATTGATGGTTGGTGTAGATTACACGATGAGGCACATTTAGAGAAAACTTGTGAAACATGCTTAGATATGATGGAGCTGGAACAAACATGCAGTGAGGCATCATCATTATCTGAGGTAAGTTCTGCATCTAGTGATGATGAGGATACTGATTTTTGTTTGTTTTCTGTAGGAAGCACAAGTGAGGTAACAAGTCATGATGAGGATCATATCCTGAGAATAGAAGAGATTCTGGTATATGACCAGATAAATGTTAAGAAGAAAGAAAAGATCACCCCTAGGAGTGATTGTCTGATGGAGTCAGATTATGAACTGTTTGACAAAGACAGAGGTAGTAACTTGACCAGATTCAAAGAGTTTTTATCAGAAGAAATTAAAAAGATGATAGAACAAAAGAAGCATCCACAGGATGCACTGACTGAAGGATGGTGTAGGTTGCATGAGGCACCTCACTCGGAGACTACCTGTTCACTATGCTTACATGTCTTAAAGAGACATACATTACCTGTTCCAGAAGATCATCCTCCTGATGATGAAAAGAAAAAAGAGGAATCAGCTTTGCAGAAGAAAGAAAAGATGAGGTCTAAGAATGTTGAAATTCCTAAGTTAAAATGGATATCAGGCGGAGCAGCTGCCAGGGATGCAAACAAAAGAGAAAGTTTAGCTAAGCCTCTTGCTGAAGATAGGCCCTAGATCCTTAGATTTGATGGATCCAAGTCCAAACAAGGAGCTGGAGTAGGGATTGATCTCATTGATCCATCAGGAAAGTCCTACTTAGTTGCCTACAGATTACAGTTCCCCTGCACTAACAATGTGACAGAGTATGAAGCTCTGATTCATGGGATACTATTTGCTCTCAAGAAGAAGGTAAAAATTTTGCATGTCTTTGGAGACTCAGAATTAGTTGTCAGATAGGTAAGAGGAATTTACTCTTGCAACTATAAGAAATTGTCAAATTATAGACACAGAGTGTGGGATTTGATTGAAGACTTTGAGGCATTCAATATCACCCACGTATCTAGAGAATAGAACCATAGGGCAGATGCTCTAGCACAGGCCGCCAGTACATTAGAGCCCTTGTCTATATCGGGCCTAAAGAGATTTTCAGTAGAGCTAGTATCGGTGCCATCAGTACTTGATAATGTTACTAATCTCCAAGTTTTTGATGATGATCAACACACCCTAGATTTCATCTCTAACAGAGACATATTTGATGCTCAGATCATAGATGAGAACAATACAGAAGAGCATGTCTGGGAAGAAGAAGAAATATTAGAGTTGCTTAGCAACAAGATTCCTAAAGGTATGATAGAGCTAGAGAGGGCATTTGACCTAGATAACATGTTAAAATAGAAAGATCTTCCAAAAGCTGATGGAGGACAGTATTCACAAGTGAATATTGGACAAAATGAAGACAAGAGAAATGTCTTGATTGGTAAAGTTTGCACACCAGAAGAGTTAGAAGGAATAACTCAGGCCCTCAAGGATTACATACATGTTATTGCATGGACCTATGATGAGTTGAAGACATATGACACATCAGTCATAACTCACACTATACCTCTCAAGCCAGATGCTAAACCTTTCAGATAGAAGCAAAGACCAGTCAATGCTTTGCTTGAACCAATAATTTTTGAAGAAGTCAAGAAGCTATTAAATGCCAGGATCATATTTCCTGTGAGGCACTCCACCTGGGTGGCTAATCTAGTGCTAGTAAGAAAGAAGAATGGAGACATCAGATTGTGTGTGGACTTTAGGAACCTAAACAGAGCATCAGAGAAAGACAATTATCCTTTGCCTTCTTTAGATGAAGTCCTGCAGATTGTTAATGGTGCAAAAATGATGTCATTCCTAGATGGCTTCTCTGGCTACAATCAGGTCATGGTTGACAAAATTGACAGATTAAAAACTGCCTTCACCACAAAGTGGGGGATATTTGCTTATAGATGCATGCCATTCAGGCTGATAAATGTTGGAGCAACATTTCAACGAGCAATGGACGTAGCCTTCAGAGGCTTAATAAGAAAATGCATAGTCATATACATGGATGACTTAACAGTATTCTCTAAAGATAGAGGAAACCATGTAACAGATCTCAGAGATGTATTGAAAAAATGTGAAGAATATGGGATATCCTTGAACCCCAAGAAATGCATATTTGAAGTGACAATAGGAAAGTTGCTGGGCCACCTGATAACTAAAAATGGGATTATCATTGATCCTGACAGGGTGGAGTCCATTATGAAATTACAGCTTCCAGGAAGCAAGAAAGAGCTCAAATCTTACTTTGGTAAGATAAATTTTGTTAGAAAATTCATCACTGGCTTTGCAAAAATATTCAGGCCTTTAAATGCTATGCTGAAGAAGGATGCAAAGATTGAGTGGACATTAGAAGCCAAGGCAGCCTTTGAAGATATAAAGAAAGCTATTTCTGATGCTCCTGTCCTTATCAGTCTAGACTACACCAGAGACTTTTATATTTATTCATTTGCTTCAGAACATACCTCTGCAGCAGTGCTAGGTCAGAGAAATTAAGAAAAGGAAGAGAAACCAATTGCCTTCATGAGTTGCCCTTTCAAAGATGCTGAATTGAGATATGTAGATGTTGAAAGGCAAGCACTTGCTTTGGTCAGAGCAGTAAAGAAATTCAGGCATTATATCTTGAGAAGCAAGGTGATTGCTGTGGTGCCAGATGCAGCAGTGAAGATGCTGTTAATGCAAAGTGAGCCTGGTGAAAAAAGGGCTAAGTGGATCACAATTTTACAAGAACATGACATGGAGATCACACCCATGAAGCTGGTAAGAGGATAGGCTCTAAGCCAAATGATATCAGAGATTGATCCAAACATCACAAGTCAACAATATGTTATCAATGCTAAGGACAATGAAGAGTGGTATTCAGATATCAGGCACATTCTGATCACTGGAAGATGTCCTCCAAGAATGTAGGCTTCACAGAGAAGAGTCTTGAAGATAAAATCCCAGAAGTACATGATGAAAGCAGGAGTACTTTTCAAGAAAAATATGAAGGAATATACCTGAGATGCTTAAAAAAGCCAGAAGCAGATAAAGTTTTATCAGAACTACATGATAAGTTTGGAACAACACATGGCTCATCCTTGGCTACAACACATGCTATCCTCAGAGCAGGATACTATTGGCCTACAATCTTCAAGGACACAACTGAACACATTAAGTGCTGTCATGTATGTCAGGTTGCTATCAACAGAGAGAGATATTTTGCACAACCTTTGTAACCCGTGATGGAAGCGGGCCCATTTGCACAATGGGGCATGGATTTCATAGGACCTATTCATCCTCCATCATCCTTAGGCCATATGTATGTGCTAACAATTACTAATTATTGTACCAGGTGGACTGAAGCCACTAGTAGCAAGACTTGCAGTGCAGAAGTTGTCATCAGATTTCTAGAAAGTAACATAATCACTAGGTGTGGGGTTCCCTATGCTCTGGTAAGTGATAACGGCTCTGCTTTTACTTCAACCAAATTGTCAAGTTGGGCCTTTGATTATGGTATCATATTGAAGTTCTCATCTAATTATTATCCCCAAGGGAATGGATTGGCAGAATCCACTAACAAGAATTTGCTGAATATCATAAAGAAGTTAGTAGACAAGAACCCTAGGGAATGGAATACACTTTTGAAATATGCCTTATGGGTAGACAGAACCAGAAACAAGGCTGCATTAGGAAACTCACCTTATCATTTAGTATATGGGGTAGATCCAATCCTCCCTATTAACCTGAAGATTCCTACCTTGTAGTTTGCCCAAGAGTACCTAGGCATAGACAATAACCAAGAAATCAGGTTGCTTCAGTTGATGCACCTGGAAGAGAAAAGAAGTCAGGCAATTGACCAATTTACCAAACATAAGGTTGTTGTCAAACGCTAGTTTGACAAAAGAGCCAAAGTTAAAGCATTCAGGATATCAGATTTAGTCCTGATGTGGGATAAAGCCCATGAGAAGAAAGGAGACCATGGTAAGTTTGATAAATTATGGATAGGTCCCTTCCAAATTTTTGAGATATTAGGAGACAATACTTTCAGGCTTAAGAACTTGACAGGTGAGGATGTTCCATTGCCAGTTAATGGACAGGTCCTCAAACATTATTTCCAAGCCTAAGTAATTTCATGTCAGTCATGTGTATCATAATGTATATTTGTATATTTGTTTATACAGTGTTTTTGTTTTGTTTTTACCTTGCTTGCTGGTTGAGTTTTGGTTTTGGTTAGTCAGGATGATGCAGCTCATCACTCTAGAAAATAACAAAATTGTTAAGATTCAAGTGATGAGAACACATTTATATATAGGTTGTGACTCATTTTGAGAAAGTCATCATGATCAGGTCTGTGATATCCTGTCATCAGGGTATCTTTTCCTAACCAAAGTGATTTCTTCACAATGACTTACCTAACAACCTTGGGTTTGTTGAAAATACAAGTATAGGTGTTAAGTGAAAAATCTAAAGGGACTCCCTTGCTACCAATGTAATCTCCAACCTAAAACAACAAGTGACCATACCTTGCATTCTGAGCTTACATGATGATATCAGATATATGAAGTATAAATGTTAAAAAAATAAAATAAAATAAAATTAGGCCATCTAAGTAACTCTACCGGGGCTATAGACGCCTGCTGGCAGTGGGGCTCTATTTAGGGGGATTGTATAGATAACCTTGCCGGGGCTATGAACGCCTGCTGGCAGCAAGGCTCTATCTAGGTTGGCTATGAGGGATGATCTCCAACTATGTAGCTTAACACCAGCTACTCATGTTTTCAACTTTCTTTCAAGATGAGGATAATTAATCATTTTCACACTACTGATCCTTTGTTAGCATTGTTACCATGAGGACATTTTATCATTCAGAAGGATTATGATGCTTATGCTTAAAAAGAGTTAGAATGCTATGTTAGAATGTGGTCACATCACTTGAATCATTGGAATTTTAGTGTTTTCTGTGGTGGCAAGTTGTTGTGTGGTTACACAACATGCCCCATTTTGACTTGACAAAATAGGGACCCAACTTTTTGTTTGGCTTTGCTTGTGTTTTCTGCTTGCTGGTGGTCTGGTAAAAGTAAGACAGTGCAGATGATCCTGCATAATGGGACTAGGTAAGTCATCATGATGAGGTCAAGTTTTTCAAAGTTAAATTTTCATGTCAATAACCCCATGGGTAGATTGAGTACAAAATTTCATGCAGGTTTGCCTTTTGGATCACCTTGATATTCCTTAGGGAACAAAAGTTATGATGAGTCAAAGATCTAGTCAAACCTGATATTCTGAGGGGGAGGATCATATTTTTCAATATCAGTCATCTTACGAAAGATCACCCCGATCAAAATTATCACCCAATAAATCATTTGCTCCGAACATCTGGACGTTAACTTTATGTGATAACGATATTTACCCGACAAACAACATCATATATTTTGTGAGGGTCATATTCCTGAATATCCCCCGATATTTAAATATCACCCTGATATTTGAAATATCTGCCTGTCGCAAAATATCACCCTGAACCAATGTCCTGCTGACATCATCCAAACCCGATAATCGAAGAAATAAACCTATTGATGGCGTCACCATCCTTTTTACCTCACGGAGGTATATTTCCAAACATGACCCTTCCTACATAACATGACGATGATGTCATAGTGCGACAACGATGAACCAAGTCTTTATCCTGTTGACGTCACCCCGATATTTTGACAGGAGGTCACTTTAGTCCAGGGGGTGATATTATAAACATCACCAGACATTCTGAACATCCCCTGATATTTTGAATATCTACCTGATATTCTCAACCCGACCCAATGTTTTGACATCGGTCTTTCTACCTAAAATGGATGATCATATTATACCAAGGGGGTCATATTCTCAATATCACCCGATATTCAGAGATCACCCTGTGCCTCACCGCCATAACATTAAATGCACGTAGATATGGTAGGTGGTTCCTGTCCATTACGAACCCAATACATACACTTGGCAGGATCCAGAAGTTTTGTATGAGAAAATCAGAGGTTGCATTTAATTCACCCTAAGTTGCCCTAATTTGCCTTAGTGAAAGAGGTTAAAAGTGATTTACAGAGTCATTTCACACTTATCTAGCGATAAAACAAGTTTTTACAGAGTTCCAAGCTTACAAATCCTCATAAGGCTACCTGTGGATGCATAGAGCTTGAATCAGAACGGGATACGAGGGCACTATTGGTAATTGAGTCCCTTTCACAGAAATTAGCATAATTAAGAAGATAAACGCATCAGGTAAGTAATTGAAACCCTCTGGCTGTCATACTCTGCATATCCAGGTATCATGGGGTCTTTTGGTTTGAAATTTCAAATTATGCATGTCAGGATAAATGAAATGTGGAAAGAATAATAGTATGCATGATGAATAATGAATATGTAATGCATATGCATGCTTGTATATGCATCAACTGTAAGACTAGGTTATGTTAATTACAGGCATCCATGGCGGACAAATGATTGGCTAAGTCAGAGGCAAAATTCCTGAAGCTGATGTTTGCTCATCCTGATGGTGTTCAATTCAAATACGGAGCCATTACAGACACAGACCAGGGAAATACAGATCTGGCTGCCTGGTCAGTAAAAATGAATGATGAAAAGAATAGTAGCACCCTACTGGATGCAGTCTTCGTATCAGGAATGTGGAATGCAGCTGGTTTCCCGTATTCCATGGAAACCCCTGAGCTGGTTATTGAGTGTGCGAGGAACTATAACCCAGAAACCAGGAGGGTAGAGAAACATGGCAGAATATATGCTGATCTATCAATCAAGGGTATTGCTGCTACATTTGGTTTGCCATTGGGCAAGAAGGTTGCCAACATAGATTTGAGGAAATTGGAAACATAGTACAAGAATAACAAGAAGTCTGCCAGGAAGAAGATGTATCAATGAAGGGCGAAGAATAGTCCTTATCCTGCAACAGCTAAACTTCTGGTACATTTATATAAGTATGAATTTGACAATGAGTACCAATAGATGATAGCATTGCTAAGTAGAGTGACAGGCCAGCCTGATGCTGGAAATTTTAAGGACTGGATGTATGTAGTCATCCTAATGTGTCTATACACAGATAGCAAGCCAATGTGGGCTAAAATGATAAGTGATGCTCTAGATGAGCAGCTGATGAATCTGGGAGGTCCAGATTGTTCCTTTTATATGACATCATATATAGTTTATTCATGTGCCTATAAGGGTACATTTGATGCCTTGATCACAGATGGAAAAATTGGAGGCACAACCAATGATGCACACATATGGGATCATCATCCCCAACTGCAAAGAGTGAATTACCTCCAGGATTACAAGCTGGTAAATGATGCATTCTCTATCCACTTGGTGAGAACAATGGAAGAAGATAGAACCCAAAGACTGAGCATGGAAGCTCAAGAAGTTATCTACAGGCATGGGGCCTAGTTTATCCAATTTGCCACTTTCTCCTCTATCAGGATTGAAGGTTTTGAGGGGGAGCCTCTCATGCTCCCAAGGTACCCCATAGATGCTATTGTCTTAATGGAATTTCTAAGACAAATATCTATAATATTGAATGCCTATAAGGCAAACAACAAGCTTCCACTAGTTTTGTTTCCAGTTGCAATGGGTTGGTACATGTGCCCAGATTCTGAGAGTATAAAGAAAGCCATAAATGGTCTAGCAATGATGAATTTCCAGCCTTTCTCGCTAACAAGATCATATGATCCATATGGGAGGATGCAGAAGATCATGGGGAAGCCTATTCATAGAAGACATCTTGAAGGCTTCTGGGCAGATTGTGAAGATGGAGCTAAAGCCAGAAGAAGAAGATACCAAAGGTTAATACTTAATCAAATCAAGACCTTTGATTGCATCTCCATCGCAGCGCAACTGAAGAAAGATGATGGAATGATAATGGCTGATGAATATGAAGAGAAAAAGATATATAATGATACCATCTCTATGCTGGATCTCACTATACAGGAGGATATCTCCCTAGATCCAATCACAGGCAGGATATTACAACTAACCCAAGCTTGGGTGGATGAGCAGATAAATGTACTAAAGAAAAAAGGCGTTGTCATCACTGTTGATAATAAGAAGAAGAGATAGGAGATTCCTGAAGATGAATATGATGACTTCTTAATTGAGAAGAGAAAGACTAAAGGAGAAAAGGTACCACCTCTTGAGAAAAGCAAGAGGTCTTCAAGAGGTAAGAAGACTGATCTTGAACCCAAAGGGGTTATAGTGGAAAGAGTGATAGTACCTGTTGGAGATGCATCAGCATCAGAACTAGCATCAGCCTCCTCAGCATCGCCTCCTAAAGATAAACAAAAGGCCAAACAGATCCAGAGGCCAACTGCACAGCCTACTATTACATATGAGGAGGATCAAGCTTCACAGAAGAATAAAGAGAAAGATATTCCTCTTGAAGAAGAATCTGAAGAAGAGGAAGGCCCCATATCCTTCATAAGGAAAAGAAAAGCACGTCAGGTGATAGCAACTACACCTAATAAACCAAGGACTTCTATGAGAGGTTAAATAAGACAAACTCCCATAATGTTGAGGGGAGCAGGTGGGGAAGTGTTTAAGAAGGAATTGCAACATAATGTTCCACTTCCCACTATTGTAAAATTCAAGACTGAACAAGCAGAAGAGAAAATGAAAGCAACCTCTAAGGCAATACAAAGTGGTCAAGTTTCATTAGACGAGATAGTTGACTTATCTGATGATGAGGTAGTGAATGATGTAACTTCACAAGGAATGGAAACCCTTGCTGCTAGACTCGGATAACTCCTCATGGAACTCCATCAGTACAAACAATATTAGAGGAGATGAAGCAAGTGGAATCAGGGAAAGAGAAGAGCCCAGAAAAGGTAGCCTAAGAGATGGGGCTTGATACATTGATTGAACAAGTAACTAGTCATGCAGTAATTGATCTCACCTATAGACAGGATGCAAGTCCTGAAAATCAAGGAGGTACTCAGGATAAAGAAGAAAATATTGAGAAAGTAAAAATGGCAAAGATAGAGAGCCATACTTTGGATATGGGTGAGCAACAACAAAAGGAAGTACATGTTGGGCCCAAAACAGTAGACGTCCCACCAAAAGATGAGGATAAAGAAATATCAAGTCCTGATGACCATAAGGCTCAAGAGGTAATTAATACAGGTCCAGAGCAGGTTATAGTTGCAGATCAACTGGAAGAGCCTAAGGTAGATACAATAATATCTATGGAAACTAATATGCCTCATGATGAGGAAATCACTAAGGTAGATGAGACACCTATGGAGGAAGCAAAAGATCAAGGTCATGATAAACATGCAGATGATCAACAGGATCACCCTCCAGAAGAGGAAATTCCTCAACAGGAGGATATACCCAAAGATCACCCTCATGAGGAGCATCATGTGGAAGAAATAAGGAGATCACCCTCCCCATCGAACATGATGGTGGATACCAGAGATCAGGGTGATCATCATGTTGATGATGGAGACCAACAGCCAAAGGATCAAGTTCCTTCGTGGCTCGAGAAAGAAATTGGTGCAGAACTAGGTATAGAGGCACAAGAATTTGATGTGTCTATGTTGTTTTCAGAAACATTAATAAAGCCTAAGAGGAAGGCAAGATTAACTTCTGCAATAAGAAGGGATCTCGTGACAGGCAGGAGGATGGCACAGTTAGCACTCCCTACTGTGGATAAGGAAAAGGGCAAGATCACTCTGGATGAGTTCCAGATTACTATAGTGGATTTGGGATTTGCCAATGAGGATAAGGAAGGCCAAGAAGGTAAGGACATTATTGATTCATTAACCCAAAGGGTGAAAAGAGAGAAAGAGAAGAATAAGCAGCATAAAGAGCACATTGCTCAGCTGCATGCATATATAATAGGGTTAATTAACCCTGACGATACAACTAGTGATCATGCAATCCCATTGACTGCTATTTCTTAGGAGGAGGTCAACAAGTTGAACCTCATGAAACATGAATCAATGATAATGTTGAAATGGATGTCATCCACGCTCGATGGAGCTGAAGAAGTGGCAAAGGCCTCTTTGAAGAGGTGGAATTCTTTGGGCACCTCCAGGAGAAAAGTAGATAAACTACAGATGGAGATCGGCAGGAGGTCATTTCAATTAGAAAAGATCATGAGCATTTTGGATGAAATGAAGAGGATTGATCCACAGATTCTAATAAAGAATCAAGTGCTAAAAATGCACTGTTGATAGACATATGGTACAAGGATGTCAGGTTTGAATGTGATGTACTCAAAAGATGCAATAGTAAACTAAGGAATATTAGCATGAAGCTACATGATATGATGTCCCATGAGGTAGAAGTTTTGGAAATATTAGAAGGAGATGCAGAAGGCAAGATATAAAATCAAGATGAAGAGTTTGTCATCAAATCTCTACATAGTAATTTCCAACTAGTTGCTGAAGACCCTCTCAACCACCTGACAGAAGAAGTGCTGGATAAAGTAATGAGAATAAAGGTCAAGGTGGAAGATTATAATGAAATGTCCAACAATAGGAGGAATAAGTTGGAATCTCTCTGGAGCAAATATTAGGTACATAAACATGCCATCACCAAAGTGAGAACTCAGGATGGTGGAGAATTGGAGAAAATAGTGTAAGCATATGAGAATATCAGGATAGCTATGCAGATCCATATTCAAAAGGACAATCATCATGATGATGAAGATAGCGAGAGCAGTGAAAGTGATGATGATGACAAGGAACCTGATGAGGATGAATCATAAAGGGAATATATGCATCAGGTACTTATAAAAGTATAAGTTGCCTAGATGGTTGCCAGCTGGCAACCTGTGCCATGTGGAAAATAATGACTTAGTCAATGAAATGTAAACCGTAGATTTTAATAGATAAATCTTGATCATAGATCAATTGTAACCGCTCCCTCATCTTGTTCTATAAAAGGTGTAGGGATGCCTCATTTTAAACATTCAAAACTTAATTGAAATCTGTTTGCTGAAATATTCAGGGCTCATTTCAAAGTTGTTGTATACATATACGTTCTTGCATACTTAATGAATGAGAAGACTGTTTTGATTACAATCCATCATAAATCTTGAGTAATCAGTGTGTGAATTCTTGATATATGCTTTGATTTGCTACATCCCTTGGAGTGCATATCAGTTTGCATGTGTTGTCTTCATACCTTTCCTTTGAAGTTAGCATCAACTATATCTAGCTGTGGAATGTCCTGGTGAACATATGGTTTGATTTCTTCTCTTCATGACTATATCTGATTGTATATGTGGTTCAATAGCTGAAGGTTCAACATCAATTTGAAGTATTTCTTTCAGTTTCTTTCAATTTCAGAGCATTTCATCATCATAATTGCAAATAATTGACAATCTTAAGCAAATAATACAAATATGCGGACATCTCATATATAACTGAACATATTTAGCATATTTGAGGTTAAAGCATGTCAAAATGACAAATATCATGCAAAGATTTAAAGATAGACACAATATTTGAAATATATCCTGTGTAGAAATAACTCTCTGTGCAGCATCATTACAACAAACATTATCTTACTGATGAGATCTACGTAAGGCCCCAAAATGGAAATAGCAACACACATCAACCTCTGAGTAACGTCAGAAGATTAAGACCTAATCAACGGAGACTTGGGATCATGAATTCCCTGAATTCATCATATCTTTCAAGATGAATAAAGGTTAATGTGCACTTTTATTCTATGTTTGTTTATGATTAACATCATGATCAACAGGTCTCAATGCATATACCCCTAGCTCAACATCCACATATAATATCTCATTATTTTGATTGTACTCAGTGCTAATATGTTTCATTCTAGGTTTTGCTTCAATTCTAATATGATTTGGAATGCCTTTCCATGGCAGCCAGATGTGGGAGAAATCTGTGGCCATGTAACAATTTAAGGTTTTGGACCAGTCCCTATTGAGGAGCATGCCATACATGTCAGGTATGTCAACAACTTGAATGTCTATGTAATACTACACCCTTGGATCAGATGCAAGATGCATGTGTATGTGTGTCAATTCTCCTACCACACTGACCTCAAACATGTCTAGTTGAGTCACTTTCTTAAATGATTTTGCAGGATGCAAACCTAACGTTTGACAAATAGACAAGGGCATAACATTGGTAGAGGGACCTAAATCTATAGGACAATTGTGTAGGTTCTTACCAAAGATCCTAAGTGTGAGCAGGAAAGGGGGTGACTCAGATGTTTCTTTGTACAGGGTCATTTGTGCTACATTTGCAGTATGAACTGAGGCTTTCACTTTTGGTTTGACAATATTATCCCTAGGTACAAGATCTCTAGCAGTGATATGACTAGGGATATGACTAGGACTATCTTCTTTAGCTATAGGTTCATCTAGTGACTTTAGAAAAACCTTCTTAATGATAGGAGTTTTCAACAATTCTGATAAAGACAGATTAATCTTTATTTTCTTTATCTCCTCAGCAAGATAAGCAACAAGCTTGTTAGATTTAGGCAATTGGTTCGTACCTTTTACTATTGCTATTTGTGGTGTAAAATACTACGTGTTCACCTTTGGAGGTCCTAGATTATTACTAGCCTTAGGATTTGGAGGTGTGTTGAAATTGTTAGGAGGAATGGAAGTAGTCAGAGGACTAGCAGGGTGATTTCCATTACTCCTCAGATTGTAATTGTGTCTTCCCTGATATTACTAATATGCATGAACTTCTTAAGCTTCTTGCTCAGGCTCATTCTCATCCTCAAAGGGAAAAACATAATTTGTCTCAAAGGCCATGGTCGACTCTTCATATGCCAGGGTATAATTCTCATGTATTGCAGTAATCTAATGATGCTGATGACTATCAGAGCTATCAAGTACCATACTTGACTCATATCCAAGAGGTAATATCTCATTGCCTTCAGGGAAAGATGTGTCCCCTGTAGTGTTTGAACTTCAGTTTGGAAAATGCTAGCTACTATTTTGAACTATGGGCAATTCAACTCAACATGTGCATTCGTATTGTGCATCCTGCACCAGTTGAAGTGCAACCTCTG
This sequence comes from Cunninghamia lanceolata, assembly GCA_027924645.1. Classification (NCBI taxonomy): domain Eukaryota; kingdom Viridiplantae; phylum Streptophyta; class Pinopsida; order Cupressales; family Cupressaceae; genus Cunninghamia; species Cunninghamia lanceolata. The sequence continues at coordinate 14,664,945 of BSBN01001271.1, forward strand.
CCAAATTGACCCTAGTGGTTTGCTTCGGTTCAACAGGGGGATGTTTATCTAAAAGTGATGGTAATGAACCATTGTTAGGTTGGATGTTCCATACTCTTGGAGGCCTAGGTGTAGTATTATTACTGTTGAAATTCCTCTCATTGTTATATCCACAATTAGGATATTCGACCCTCTCATTATTGTTAGCATATCCTCTATTTTGTTGGTTTTGAGGATTGGACCGTGATATGGTGTGGAGTCTGATCAGTCTCCAAGTGGGAGATTATTGTTATATGGAGCATAATCAGAATCATATGTTAAATTTACCCCACTTTTATGAGCACGGTTTCCCCACACATTATTTAATGGGGTCACATCAATGGAAACCCTAACCCTTAGCTACTTTTATCAAGCCTTATATCAGTTACAAAAATAGGGTTTTTTTATGTCAGCCAATAGAAAAATAACTCCTGATGCTTTTATAAAATAATAAAATTTGTTTGAGGTTTCCGGGGCGCTACCCCTTGACCTTGCCCTGTATCGCAATAGGGAGCACACAAGAGGCACTGCCCCTTGATCCCGTTAAATAATTTGGGAGGAAACCACACCGATAAAAGTGGGGTAAATTTAACCTCTGAGTCTGATTAGGCTCCATATAACAACAATCTCCCACTTGGAGACTGATCAAACTCCACACCACATCATCTCCCACTTGGAGACTAATCATAACACCACTGACCCTGTAGCTCCCACTGGAAATAAGCACCCTAGACTTTGTTGTTCTAATTTTTTGTTTTTAGTCTTGAAGACCAATCAAAGCTGAAGAGGAGCTCAGCTTCTCCCTTGTTACTACCTTTGTAAACATATCCACTGTATTTTCATCTTTATGGATCTTTTCCAACCTTAACTGCCCATCATCTAACACCGACCAGATGAAGTGATACCTGAGCTGTATGTGTTTGGTCTTTGAATGTAAGGCAAAATTCTTTGCAAGATGTATGGCACTCTGATTGTCTTTAAACAAATAACTGTTAGTCTATTGTTTTCCCAATTCTTCCATGAAAGATTGTAGCCATATCATCTCCTTTCTTGCCTCTATTGCAGCTACATACTCTGCCTCCATGGTGGATAAAGCAGCCATCTTTTGCAACTTGGAGATCCAACTCACCGCTGTCCCACCTACAGTAAAGACATAACTTGTAGTACTCTACCTGGTATCAATATCCCCTGCGAAATTTGAGTCCACATAGCCTACTAAATTAGTATTAGAGCCCCCAAAACATAAGTGTTTATTGGATGTACCTCTCAAATATATGAGAATCCATTTTACCGCATTCCAATGCTCCAATCTGGGATGACTCATATACCTGCTTATGACTCCTATAACATGTGCAATATTTGGTCTCATGTATACCATGACGTACATTAAACATCCTATAGCTAAAGCATATGGTACCTTGGACATTTTGTCTTCCTCCTCTTGTGTCTTAGGACACATCTCCTTAGTCAATTTCAAATGACTAGGCAAATGTGTGCTGACAACTTTTGTATTCTCTATATGGAATCTCTACAACACCTTTTCAACATAATCAGCCTAGGATAGAGTCAATTTTTTGTTCTTCCTATCTTTGCAAATTTTCATACCAAGGATTTCTTTTGCTGCCCCCAAATCCTTCATAGCAAATGATTGTGCTAACTGTTGTTTTAACTCTTTTATGTGATCCATGTTAGACCCTGCTACAACCATGTCATCAACATATAAACATAAAATAATGTAGCTATCATTATCCAACCTCTTAAAATAAACACAATGGTTAGAATTACACTGGCTGTAGCCTTGCTCAGCCATAAAACTATCAAATTTTAAATACCATTGCCGAGGTGCTTGTTTCAAGCCATACAAACTCTTCTTCAATTTGCACACTAGTTTCTCCTTACCGTTGACCTCAAATCCTTGGGGTTGTTCCATATATATCTCCTCCTCCAAATCACCATGGAGAAAGGCAATTTTCACATCTAGCTATTCCAAATGCAAATCTTCAGTAGCCACAATACTTAAAACAATATGAATAGAAGTCATCTTAACAACCGAAGAAAAAATCTCATCAAAATCAATACCTTTTTTCTATGCAAATCCTTTTACAACTAACCTAGCTTTAAATCTTTTCTTACCTCCACCTTCCTCTTTCAACCTATAAACCCATTTATTTGGTAAAGCCTTTTTACCTGCAGGCAACTTACATAATTCCCAAGTCTGATTTTTCAGCAAGGAGTCCATTTCTTCTTTCATTGCAAGCTCCTACTGAACCTTTGTATCCACCTACATAGCTTCACCATACCCTTCTGGTTCACCAACATATGTTAACAAAATAGAATACAAAGAGGGAGAAAACCTTTCAGGAGGTCTACTTAGTCTTGTTGACCATCTAACATTCACTAGAGTTTGTGGTATTTCTTGTTGCTGTTGCGGAGCATGAGGAACCACTGAAACATCATTATCTAGAGTATCATCCAACACATCATAATCCTTTTCTTTCTTCTCATGCTGCTACAACTAATCTTTGTACAACACCTTCTCATTGAAGACAACATCCCTGCTTCTCACAATTTTCTAATTTTCAAAATCTTTTAAGCCTATAACCAAATTCATCAATGTCATATCCAACGAAGCTACACTTTTTTGATTTTGCATCTAGCTTGGTTCTATTTTTAGAATCTACATGTGCAAAAGATTTACATCTGAAGGTTTTCAGAACAGAATAACTCACCTTCTTACCTATCCATGCTTCCTCTAGAATACTACAACCCAAAGGAACTAAAGAACCTCTATTAATTAAATATACAACAGTATTGACAGCCTCTACCCACATGTTTAAAGACAGCCCAACGTGCAATCTCATGGTCCTTGCACGCTCCATTATTGTCCTATTCTTGTGTTCAGCCACTCCATTTTCTTTTGGAGTCCTTGGAACCATTTTTTGCCAAGGAATTCCATTAAAGGAACAATAATCCTCAAATTCTTTGCTGCAATACTCACCACTATTATCAGATCTGAGACATTTTAATCTTTTACCTGTCTCATTCTCAACCAAGCTTCTCCATTTCTTAAATGTTTCAAATACATCAGATTTCTGCCTAAGGAAATAAATCCAAACCTTCCTAGTTGCATCATCTATGAATGTAACATAATACCGAGAGCCATTGAGAGAAGATACTTGAGCTGGTCCCCATACATTTGTATGCACAAGCTCCAACTTTTCATCTTTCTTTTGCTTCCCATCCTTGAGAAAACTAACTCTCTTTTGTTTTCCATACACATAACTTTCACAAAAATCTATATTAATACATTTCAGACATGGTAAAACTTTCTTAGAATGAAGTACCTTTATACCTTTTTCACTCATATGCCCAAGTCTATTATGCCACAGTGTTGTCTCAGAACTTGCAACAACTGTTTTAGTCTCTTTTTGCAAACTTGCAGCAATTGTTCCTAAACCTGTTTGTTTTTTCTCTACAATAGCTAAAGTAGAAGGAACCATATGACCTGTACAAAGATATAAGGTGCCTACTTTCATACCTTTTACTACTATTAAGGCACCTCTTGAAACCTTCAAATTTTTATCATTAAATGTAACAATGCAACCTTCATTAGCTAGCTGTCTTACTGAAATTAAATTCCTACTCAGCCTTGGAACGTGCCTTACCTCTAGTAGTAGTCAATGATTCCCATTCTACAACTTAATTTTGATTCTTCCCTTTCCAACAATATGACAAGGTTTGTTATCTCCCAAATAAACCAGTCCAAAATCCCCTTGGACATAATCAAGAAAATAACTTCTATGGGGTGTAGCATGAAATGAGGCTCCTAAATCTAAAACCCATGAATCATCAGCATTATCTAGGGAAAGAATCAAAGCATCATCTTCAGAGTTATTACTTACCACATTTGCCTCCTTATTGCCTTCTTGTTTGTATCCTTCTTTATTCTTCCAAGACAAACAATCTTTCTTTAGATGACTTAGTTTCCCACAATACCAGTAATCCTTCTGTCCTTTGGATTGGGACCTCTCGTCCTTTGATTTTCCTCATGACTTCCCATGACCACCAGAACCTTTTCCTCTCTCCTTTGATCTGCCCCTGCTTTCTGCATTCAAAACACTACCTGATGTGGCTCCACCTGAGCTTTTCCATCACATTTCCTTACTAAGGATAATACCAACAACATCATCAAATTTTAAAGTATTTGAACTAGAGATAGAGTTACTTACAACCATTACCAAGCTATTCTAGCTTTCTAGCAGAGAACGTAATATCAAGAGAGCCCTCACCTCTTCATCAAAACTTACTTTTACAGAAGTTAATTGAATGACAATCATATTAAACTCATTTAAATGATCTGTCACAAATCTACCTTCAATCATTTTCAGATTCAACAAATGCTTCATGAGAAATACCTTATTTGAGGCTGAGGGTTTTTCATACAATTTAGCCAAAGCTTTCATTAGACCATCTGTTGTCTTCGCTTCTGTTATATTGAATGCTACCGATGGTGCTAGGCACAACTGAATGGTTCCCAGTGCCTTTCTGTCCATAAGATTCCAATCCTCATTAGTCATTGTTGCTAGTTTCTTGGCTATTCCTTCCAATGACCTCCACAAATCCTTCTGCTAGAGATAATCCTCCATCTGCATCTTCCATAATTGATAGTTCTACCCATTGAATTTATCTACCTTCAATTTACCCTCATTCGCCATTGTTCCCACTTAACCGTGAGACCTTCTTGCAGATGATATATGAACACAACCCGCTCTGATACCACTTGTTATGGATTGCATGTAGAAGATATCAATTAAATGCAAATAAAGATTAAACAGAGGAATGGAAATACATAGAAATAATAACAGCGAGAGACAAGTTTTAACATGGTTCACCCAAACTTGGGATACATCCACCAACAGAGAGCCCAATATTATTATCCAATAAATCAAACTGATTACAACTAGAAATCCTTGCAACTTAATACCGTTGCAAAATGCTACAATACATCAATGGAAACCCTAACCCTTAGTTGCTTTTATCAAGCCTTATGTCGGTTACAAAAATAGGGTTTTTTTATGTCGGCCGATAGAAAAATAACTCTCGACGCCTTTATAAAATAATAAAATTCTTTTGAGGTTTTGGGGGCATTGCCCCTTGACCTTGCCATATATCACGACATGGAGTGCACTAGGGGCGTTGCCCCTGGACCCGGCAGGGGGCGCTGCCCCTTGACCCTGTCTTGGGGGCGTTGCCCCAAACCCCCGCAAGGGGCGCTACCCCTTGACCCTATCTTGGGGGCACTACCCCCAAACCCCCGCAAGGGGCATTGCCCCTTAACCCCATTAAATAATTTGGGGGGAAATTACGCTGATAAAAGTGGGGTAAATTTAACCTCTGATTCTGATTAGGCTCGATATAACAACAAACTGAGCATAAAATTTTTGAGTTCTCAGATGAGTAACTTCAGTAGTCAACTTTCTTAGTTGAGTTGATATCTCTTTAATGTCATCCTTTTCTTCCTGCACTTTTGCTACTACAGTATCCTAATGTGGTTAGAAGAAAGAAATACCATTAGTATTCAGTGCAACATCTTGAGGTGCATGTCCATGATGTGGTACGAGCTGGCCGTTTCCCTGAGGTGGCATAGTACTAAGTGGATGCACTTAAAAAGGATTAGACATCACAACAAGGGGCATCAAGGCTCCACTAACTTGTGTCTAACTAGGATAAGCATGATAGCCTAAGATAGGTGAAAGACCCGGTGTCAGATGTTGGTCAACCTTAACAGCTTCAAAAAAGGCTCTTGACAAGGATGTGATGGCAAGGTGGGTCCTCCTGATGAACATGGATGTTAGGAGATCTAAAGCTGAGTAGTAAACTAACTTGGCTGCCTCATCATCAACATTATAAGGGGCCATCACCTTGGAATACATCTTCTAAAATCTAGCATTGAAGTTTGAAATCAACTCTCCCTTAGCTCTTTTGATTGTGGCAAAGAGATGATACATCGTGGCTGCATCCATAGGTATTTTGAACTTTGTTTTGAAATCTTTCTCTAGTATATCCCATGAATCAATGGAAGTTTGAGGTAGGCTGAAAAACCAGCCATATGCTTCTTCTCCTAGTGAATAAGGAAATAACCTACATACAACATCCTCATGTTGTATTCTGGCCTTGAAACAGGCCTCCTTGAAGGTCTGGATGTGATCATCCGCATCTTGATACAGATGATACTTTGGACAAATTTTGTCTAGATTTTTAGGAAGATTATTATATGCAGCAAAATAAAGTGGTGACTCAACAACAAAGAAAGATATTGGAACTTGTATTGGAGGTACTATTGGAACTACTGCCAGATTAATAACAACAGGTCTAGGCTGACTAGCAGAACATGACCTAGGTCTAATTACAGGCAATTCTTCCAAAGGTCCAAAAGATTTTGACCTTGTGATTAGTCTACAAGCTAGTGCTTCAGAGTTCAAGACATATTTTTAGATATTTGATAGGATCTTTGCAAAGATGTGGATAATTCCTTTGAAGGAGTGGATATTTGTGGATAGATGTCCCAGATGACAAGGTATGTGTAAAGTATTTGCAGAGAATGCAAATTTTGACTCAAACTTTAGAAATCTAGATAGCCGTCTATAAATATGTGGATGGATATCCACAGGGATGTGATATTTGTGGTTATATGCCTAAAATTAAGAAGAGTAGATGGAATCTTTGCACAAATACTCAGGATTCTAAATATTGTTGAGAAATTTAAAACTATCTCCACACAACAATGCAGGAAAGTGTATCAGGATGACAAATCCTCAAATCAAGTTGATCTGGCCCACCTTATAGCACCAAAAACTGTTGATACGATTGTTAGTCCTATTGACAATGATAAATATTCACAAAACAAACCTTTATCTTCTTGAAGAATATGATTAATTCAAGATGAATTAATGATTCCAAGTCTTCGTTGATCAAAACATGATCTTTTGATAATCTCTCAGTAGTTTGATGTGAATTGTTGTTAATCCATGTTGGAGCCTTACACATGAAATTTGAAGTAATTTATATCTGAATGTGTAAATATTCATTCTATTTAACCTATTATGTATAACTCTCAACAAATTGATGTTAAATTTTACAACTTCTAACTAGAATATGCAGATATTATTCTAAGTTTGATCAATTCTTCTGATCTTCATTCTGGTTAAGATTGTTCATGATTATTTATGTAACTTTGATTAGTTATTTTGAATTTAGTTAAATTTGAACTAACCTTTGCTTAATTTTGCTTCTGCACTTCAAATTATTCTAAATATTGTGCCTACAAGCTAATATTTCTATGATCGTTATCATTATTTCTAATTATTGGCATGATATTTTTAATCTTACATGTGAGTTGTTCAAATATGCATAGGATATTCATGTATCTATGGATGTCTGCATATTTATAGTGTTCTGATTATCATTTATGAATACTTTGCAATTGATGATGGTGATTTAATGAAATTTAAAAGAAATGAACTTAAATTCTAAAATTATTTAAATGAGTGAGTCTTTGACCATTGAATCTATATGCACAATTCAACATATCATGAAAAGAGATAATATCAAACCACGCTTCATCAGGTCATCCCACAACTACGCACAGTTGATACTAATATTCTATGGAATCGGATGACAACAATATTCAACAATTGACATGCACTCCAAGGGATGAAGCAAGTCACAATGAAATATCAAGATGACATCCACACAAGATTACTCAGAATTTATGATTAATTGGTAATCTAGATCTCTATTTTATTCAACATTCAAAAGTATGCATATATACAATCAATCTCAAGAAAGAACCATGTAGATCAACAATTCTCTCTCAATTAAGCTCCTAATAATGTACAAAAGGCAATCCACCTCCTTTTATAGAACAAGGAGAGGTTGCGGTTACAAAAGAATCCATGATCTAACGGTCAAGATTAAATGTGGAACATGATTTCCAGTTGGCAATCAATCTAGTGGTATACAACTGGTGTCTTGAATTTTCCAAAATCTTTGACTTGGTCAATATGACATATTTATCCTGCATGTCCATATGCTTCCTCATCCATTGATGATTCTTCCTCTATTGTCCTACATGTGTTCCCTTGGATAAGCTCATATACTTGAATGGATTTATCTATTTCTGCTCTATCCAACACTTTGGCCTTCTTAGTTGCATGTTCTTGCACCTTTAATTGTTCTTGCAGAGCTATCCACTTGTTGGTCCAGCTATCCAACTCTTCTTTATATTTCTCTATTTTAGCCTTCATCCTCATAGCCTTATCAATAGTAGCCTCAAAAAAGTGTTGAATTGGTCTATCTTCCGCTACAAGCCTAAAATTATGCTCGAATGCCTTAGTAGCAAAATCCTCATCCTAATTTTCTACTTTTCCTTCAACTTCACCTTCAAGGGATTCCAAAATTTCTATCTCCCCTACTAAGAGCTCATGTATTTTGACACTAATATTTGTAGCTTTAGCATTGCACCTTTTTAGTATATCCACCTCAAACCTTACATCCTTGCACCAATTATCTAGCTGTGGCAATGTCTGAGATGTTAAGACATTTTTGGTTATGAGGGTGCTACTATTTTTTCTCCTCATCTCTTTGAGTATGGTTAGATGCTTATCATTCTTTATCAATATTTGGCGAACCTCTTTCTTCACTTTGTCAGCCTTACCCTTTAGGTTACTCAACATGTCCCAATTGGACAATGAAGTTCTTATTACCTATTCACCATCAACCAAAAATTTAGTGAACCGAGTGTCCATTACCTATCCATGATGTTTTTGCACATCTAAAGCAGCTATCTCCTCTTATGATACTAGTGTCAATGAAGTATGCTCTGTGATCTAAATATTGGTTGGTGCTATCAACCCTTTCACAAAAGCCTACAATTGGGCTACTTGTGCCTTATACATCTTCTTCTTGGCCTTTGCCTTCTTTATTATGGCCTCTACCACATCAGTATGATCCCTTAATCCTTGGATCTCTTATTCATTGGTGGGATAGCCCAAATCAATGGTAGTTATTCAAAATTCATTAGGCCTTATTTCTCCTTTGGCCTTATCTACTGTTGGCACAACTATTTGAGCTGTCCTTTTTCCTGTTGCTGCATCTCTCTTTATTTTTGAGACTGTCCTTGCCCTCTTCTTTGGTTTGGTTGGGTCTAATGTGAACAATGATTTGAAATCAAAAGGCTTGGTCTCTGTCTGTGGGTGATCCACTTCTGATAACATCCATGGGAGTATAGTTGATCTTGACCCTCCTTGGTCTGGCTACTCAATTTAAGTGTCTTGTATTTCTTTATTCTTATTTGATTCATCATCACCAATAGGAACATGTGTATTTTCTTGCCAGTTTCCATCCTAATCCTATTGTGATGGGATGACCTCAAGATTTCCTATCTGCTGGTCTTTATATTGATCAGCCTTTCCATCATCATGACCCTTTTCTTTCTTTGTCAAGGGCTAATTCAAATGTGATGTATCTACTGGCTCATCTAAAACTTTATCATCCTTAGGCACATTCTGAGCTTATTCTTCTTGTATTACCTCTACTTGGATGTTTTCAGGCCTTTGTGTCTACTCATCTTGATGAGGTTCTGACATTGGTTGCCTTTTATCACCCTCATCAATATTACCTCCTATATCCATGACTGAACCTGGTATAGGCTCTTTTTGAAGCTTATCCATCAGGATATTATATTGTGCCCCTTCAGGTTGGGCATATTTATTTGTATCCTCAACATCCATGGGAATGTTCTCTTCTGGTTCTTGGTCATTCTTGACAATCTCTTCTTCACGATCCCCACCTTTAGGTTGATACGCCAAATCAATTACCTCAGGGCTTGTGACTATCTCTATGAGGAAATTTAGAGGTCCCATTTGTACTTCTACCTCTGGAGACTCTACCCTATCAATGTTTTTACCCGTCATTTCTATATCCTTACTTCTAATTGTAGCTTCTGTATGGTGAAGCAAGGTCTCAATAGGATGATTAATCACATCCTTGACTACATCATCATCAGTCAAGTCCACTATTGCACTTAAGGGAAAATATTTATTCACTTCCTTCTCTAAGGACTGACTGATGGCCTACTATGCCATTTTAGATTTTACCTTGATGATATTCTCAGCAGGGACATTGTGTTGGAACTCCTTCATAACATTCAAAACTGGGCCCATATGTACCTATGTAAAAACATGAGATGGAATCGCTCCCATCATGATTGGGCCTTGATATCTGGAATGCCTAGGGATATTGAATCTTTGTAAGACATCTAATCCTTTCTCTATAATGGTCCCGCTTGGACCTTGTTCTTGATCTTCCAAAACCTCCTCCTCTGCAGTTGATGTTTGTGGCACTGAAATTGGAGTAGCCACCAGTGGCGTATCCCTAGGAGGTGAGGGTGGTGCATAAACTAATGAAACTCCCTCAGTTGCAGGTTGTCCTATAGTCACTGATGAACTAGGTTGTGCTAATTTGGTCTCAAGGACTTGCCTCTTATGTACCAAGAAGTCATCATATCCTGGTTCTTCCCTTTCTTTCATTTTTCTCTTCTTATCATAGGTGACAATGACAACTTTTGCTTTCAATTCATTGACCTTCTTGGCTACCTAGTTTTTGGTCCTTGCCGTCACTTTGGTAGTAAGGACATCAATTGAGGTCTCATCCCCTTGGGTCCAATCTGGAGGTGCCAGTGCCTCATTGTACACCTTATTATCTTCATACTTTGGGTCCAAAACATCATCATCATCCTTCTTGAGCTAAGGAGGGACCTCTAGCTATCTAATGGTTTGTATCTGATCCAATGTCAGCCTTTGATATTCTCTTTTTCTCACCTCATGCTCATCATCACAAGCTTCCCAGTAATCCTCTAGGTGCATGGTGTGTTTGTATTTCTTTTTAAAATGTTTTTCAATCCTGTTATAAGGATCATAATCCCTTGCTAATGGAAATAGCTATAGGTTTAGCTTCTTCAAATTTGATTCAGCCTATTTGGCATTATCTAGTGATCCAACTATATACCAATTGATCTCTATAGGGAATTTTTTGTTGGGTTTTCCCTCCTTCTTCTTGGACATCTCAAATGTAGGGATCTGTTGCCTAATCATTTCCATTAAGGCCACATTATTTGATGGATATCTCAGTAACATGAAGGGATTCCCACTGAACCCTTCCATCTGGATATATGAATATGTTTTGGCTTGTATTAACCAAGATCCATATGGACTAATGCTTTTTGTGGCTCCTACAAAAAATCTCTTAGCTATGTCTCCAAGAGACAGACTATATGGATAATAAAATAGTCATTCACTATTTTGTAATGCATAATAGATTGTGTCCTCTCTAATTATGGATAATTCTCCTAGGGAGTCTTGTCATGGGGCATTCTGCCCATCCTTCCTATTGTTTGCAAGCCACCAAAAGTGCCTTTGGCTGCACAGGCATACACTAGATATGATGTCATTTTGAAAACTCTATCTTTTACTTTTCTCCACTTGACCATCTGATTGTACATGGCATCACTAATAATCTTGGCCCACTGGACCTTTCCATCTTTGCTCTTAATGACCATTTGGATCAATCTGAACATCCATGACTCAAAATTTCCACAATTCGCCTGCCCATTTATCTTGCTGAGTAGGAATATCATGTACTACATTTCTAGGCTAAAATCATATTTATACAGATGTTTGGCATCTTAGCCATTGCTTTGGCTTTGCTAGCAGGATCTCTCCATGCTTAAAAAATCACCTTTCTGCAATCCTTCTGATTGAGATCATATTCCTTTGTTAGTTCCTCTAGGTCTGGCACATAGAATCATCTGGATGTTGGTAAATTAAATATCTCAGCTACGCCATCCACAGACAAGTCTACATAGACCCACCCTTGCTTCTCAACTTTCCTTGTGACGACATTATAATTCTGTGCACACTCGATCACAAGTTCCAGAGATTCTGCAGCATATGGGAAACTAGTTGCATAATGCATCCTTGACATCACTATGTTCTTCAATATAGGATGGTTTTCTTTGCTATTGATTCTAGCTCTGAATGCCTCAATGTCCATGTTACTGGAATGGGTGTCTTTTGCAAAGCCATACTTGCTGTATATACTGTGTGCCTTTGGAAACATATCCTATTTAAACTCGACATCATGCTTGTCCATTCGTGGTTGCGACATTTCTTCTTGCAATTTTACGGACTTATCTTAACTAGGGCACTTTGTAATATCAAGGTTAAAATAAAAAAATCTATGAATTCAATAAACATTGCATTTAAGTATACATTTAACCCATATTTAACCCTAAATTCATTTAATTTCCATGTTTTAGGTCCCTTTAGCTCAAAATCATGGAATATCATTGTAAAATAGCCAGTTAGGGCTCATATTCATACATACCTGGTTTTTGAAACCTGAATTGAAATAATACAAATGAGGACCAGGAGTTTTTCATGCAGATGATCCTTTGCTGTGTCAAAAATCTAGTTGCAGGTTTACTATAGCAGATCTATTGAATTTTTCAGGCTCTCTATGCAAGAATATTAGCTCTCTAAATGCAATTGTGAGATTATGAAAGCACTTTACAATTTAAATCATGAAAAATCACCATATTAGGGCATATTAATTACTTTCAGGAGGATCACATGAGGTTCCAGCGATGAAATCGTGAGTAATTGGGACAAGTGTCTGTTGGCATGAGTTTGAATTTAAAAGCCAACGACTTTTATCTATATTAAATGCAAAAAGGGCGTGCCAACATGGAGTGGATATTCTCTTTAGAATATTCATATGGATATATCCATCCAGATATATCTGTATGACGTCAGCAAATGAGTCAGGTCAACCATCTTTGACCAAAGATTCACCATCAGGCTTCATATTTGCTTAACATAAGTCTCAATGTCCATGTGGACATGTGGCATGATACCATTAATTGGACCGAGGTCATAGATATTAAGTTAAGGTATGGACATTATGAGTGCAGGATATCCATATGGTCGAAATGTCCAGATTATGTCACTGGGAGAAAACTCCTTCATTATAATGTGATAGAGTGATGTCATCAGGATGGGGATATTAAAATAAAGTCATGACAATAAAAATGTGAAATATCCCTATGACTTAATATCTTGATGACGTAAGTATGATATATCCTTAGTGTTGTGTCAGGGTGAGGTGACATCATCAGGATATGGATATTAAAATAAGGTGCGGATCTTCAAAAAGTTAATATCCATATGGGTTAATATCCAGGTGACATAAGCGGACTTAATGTTCTTCATGAAGTTGAGATGACATGACATCATCAGGATCATGATATCTTGTAAAGGTCCGGATATTAACAAGGTTATTGTCCATCCACTCTAATGTCTGGGTGATGTAAGTGGGATCAAGAGTCTTTATAAAACTAGGATGATGTGACGTCCTTAGGATCAGGATACTAGCTTAGATATGATATTAAAATAAGGTCTGGATATTAAGTTAATAGCTAGATCTTAACTAATATCCATGCATGTGACGTTTGGTTTTCAACATGTCTTAAATTTGACATCTGCACATTGCTAATTGTCTAGATTTTGAATGCATACTTAACAATTTCTAGGGATCGGGATATTAAAGCAATATCCGGATATTAGGATAATATGAACATCTATGTGACCTATTGACCGAACTTTGACTGGGTGTAACTTCTTCAATATAAGGGATTTCTGGGTGCTTCAAAAAGTAATTCTGCTTAGAATTTTGTACTCTTTCATTTGGCAGGATTTGTTATGGGAAATTCTAACTTTGAAATTTTGACCTAGATCACAAGGTCATGACCTACACTTGCTATTGATTTTTACCATACCACCCAAAAGAAAAGGGAAACAAGCAAGCCAAGCAAAAGCAAAAAGTTGGGTCCCTGTTTTACTGGGGCAAAATGGGGCATGTTGTGTGACCACACAACACTACTCATACACCATCACCTAGTCCTTCCAATTCATTCCAATCTCTACCTAATTCAGCTTCTGATCCTGTCATAAACCAATTGTTGCAAAATATGACCTCCATCCAACAAAAAATGGTTAACATGAATAATAGTCCACCTAAGCCTAGTATGAAAACACATTATATCCATAGCTGTTTGTCTAATTCCATCCTAAGAACTCAAATGCCCGAGAAGTTTGAGACCCCTCGCTTTGAGAAATGTAATGGGAAGGGAGACCCTAACAACCATGTGGCAAACTTTACCGCTATGTAGTGATTTCCTCTTTGAGGATGCGATCTTGGTAAAACTCTTTCCTAGGTCACTCAAGGACACAACCTTGGATTGGTTTTTCTCGCTACCTCCTAATTCTATAACTTCTTTCTCACAATTAGTCAACAAGTTCCTCAAGTATTTTCAAGAAAACATTGAACCCCAAGTCTCTTTGATGGACTCGGTTCATTGTAAGCAAGGAACAAAAGATAAAATAATAGATTTTATGGGCCGTTGTCAAGCTCTCTTCTGACAAATCTAATATTCTATTCCGGATGCTGATGTGCTAAGAATATTTATAGGAAACTTACAACCTCACATCCATGATAAGATATTGTTGATGTGATATGATTCATTCACTCATCTTTGCACAACTCTTCATGATTATCAACTTTTGGTTAGTGAGTATAAGCATAATCCCTCATCGGCTATAGTTGGTCAATCAAAGGCCTCTCACAATCATTCTTTTAAAAGACAAAACAAAATTTTTATCAAGATAAATGAAATTTTAGAAAATAACATAAGAAAACATGTGGTGGCAGCATCATCTCCTGCTCCCACTCCTTACATGTTGAAACTAAAAATAAGAAACTTCACACCATTATTAGAATCTCTCTAGCTATCATGACATAAATTTTGCAAAGCAATCTCATCAAGCTTCCACCTGTTAGATCTCTCGATCCAAGTAAGATACAATCATCTTCAATTTATTCAAAGGCATTTTGTCAATTTCATCACTCTGTTGGCCATGACACTGAAAGATGTATGCATCTTAAACATGAAGTTCAAGACCTCATCGACTCCACTGTCATCCAAGTTGCTGGTGTGAATGACAAAGGGAATAAATCAGTGGCAGCTCCTAATCAAAATCTTCAAATATATACTGATCCTCCACCTCATCATGAGTCTAATGTTGTTGATATTTTCATGATGGATGCTCACCCTCACAAAGAGTGAGTGGATTTGGAACCTGCTATATCTTTTACTCCACATGATGCTACTATTGAAGCTCCTGATGGGCCTCTTTACATTACTATTCGATAGATTGCAGTGCTTCTAGAAAAAATGTGTTTCTTTTTTTGTCTCAACATTTTGGATCACACTCCGTGATCCATTTTGTATTCTCTTCCTTTCCTCTTGATGATGGATCACGGAGTGTGATCCGAAATGTTGAGACAAAAAAGCAACATACATTTTTCTAGAAGCACTACAATTTATCATCATGGACTGTGGAAATATCATGTCTACAATTACTATTTGAATCAATGATAAACCTATTCGAGGTGCTATGATAGATCCTATATGCATGGTGAATGTAGTAACTAAAGAGTTTCTCTACATGCATGGTTTACAACAAGATACATACGATGTATCGGAGATGGCTATTAGAGCACACGATGGGTCTATCCTTCCAAATCTTGGTGCCTAAACTCTTGAAGTTAAGGTTGGGCCAAGAGATTTGGATGCTCATTTTGTCATCATTCCTACATCAGACTTATTTCATATGAAGTTGGGCTACCCATGATTC
Source organism: Cunninghamia lanceolata (assembly GCA_027924645.1). NCBI lineage: Eukaryota > Viridiplantae > Streptophyta > Pinopsida > Cupressales > Cupressaceae > Cunninghamia > Cunninghamia lanceolata. The sequence continues at coordinate 14,680,775 of BSBN01001271.1, forward strand.
TGCTCCATGAAAGCGGCCCCCTCTATGACTCACAAGTGCTTAAAGTTTCCATTTGAGGGACGTTCCATGTTATACATCACAATCAGTATCAACACGTTGCTCACAATGGATATTTTACACTTGACTACTTCTGGCCACAACCAGTTGGAGTCGCTCGAGCTAGAGAGGATATATTCTTCTTATCATATAAAAAGTTCAAAGCAAAGAAAATAACAGAGTTATTGCTTAGTAACATACATCCTTGTGATGTCCTCGAACCTCCTCGATCTTCTAAGGCTACAAAAGTAGTTCTTCTTGTCCCACAGGTAGTGAATGAAGCTAAGCCTAAATCAAAGGTTCTTCCTTGTCCCTGAGCATCTGGTAGTTATGCCAAGGTTCCCCCTCTGCCATCCCTTCAAGGACAATGAGGCAACCTTCAAGCACAAAACATACATCCCCATAGTCGCAATGATACTTTTGTACCACCTACCTCCATGGAGACAAGTAGAAAGCAATTGGTTGTGTGTGTTTTATTTCTTGAGGTTTCTCAACCACTTGAGGATGCTCATGTACTTCCACCTGTTTCACAAGTTGAGAAGGAAGAGTAGCATGCATTGAGGAACCTGTTGATGTGTTTTTTTGACAAAAACAACATTAGAATAAAATATTAAGTGCTCTATCCTCTCTTGAACAAAGTATCTCTAGAGCACTTAGTGTTTTACCATCCACAATTGAACTATTGCATAATGGGGTTGAGGCTAACTTTGCAATGCAAATTACCATCAGCAATCCACAAAAAGTATGAACAAAGGAACTCATCAAATATCTTCACATTAATTCACCATATCAATGAACTACAACTAAAATATATTTAAATTGCCTTGAATCATCTCTAATAAATTGGAAACCATGCTAACATCCCAAAACAACACAATATCACCAATCTTCAATGAGAATGAATTGATTTTGGTAGTATCTTTACAACAATTTACCAAAGTCTCTTTGATTCTTCAAGAGCTTCTACTTTAACAGACAACTTCCTAAGAATCTAATCATCTAATCTAATGAGAAGAACCCTTTACAAATGAAAAGAATGAGCCTTATATAGAGCTCAAGATTACAACCAAGGGCCCAGATTGATTCTAGAATCAATGGCCAAGATTAATACAACACAAGGTAGTTACAACTACTATCACTTTCAACCAATGAGATGTTTACAACATGATTTTCAAGAAGGTTCCATCTTTATCTCTATCTTGGTAGCCAAGTTTAATGTATTTAGACATGTTGAAGTGGTACAATTTGATTAGTTGATGATGACTGGATGCCACCTCAACATTATTATCTCTTGAATGTTCCTTGAACTTGGAATTTTGTCTTGGTGTTGTACTTCCTTTGGATTTCTTGGATTTCTTGGTGCAATTCTTGATTTCCTAACATTAAGCTCAATCCACTTGAAGAATGGAGAAATAGATTCTTGTTCCTGGAATTATGATGATTGATCTTCTCTTGTTCCAGAATTGAAGTCCCTGATGTGGAATTTGAAGTGTGTCTCATCATGTCTTGAACTTTCTAGGTCTTTTGTGGAATTCTGTGAAGTCTTCTTGTCATTTGAAAGTAGTTTCCTTGACCAGGATGGAACTCTTTGCATCCACCTCGAATGACTTTAATCATCCTTGCATCCTCCTCATAGAACTTGTTCTTGAATTCCTGCATAAACAAAGGAAAACCTTAAATAGTAAAGGAGGATAAAATTCTTTAACATAATGCAATATTAAGATAAAACATGAATAACTTTGCATGATTCAAGAAAAATACACAATTTTGATCAATTTCATTCACAAATTCTTCAACAACTGAAGGATCTTCTCCATTTCTCTTGCATTTACCACACTTGAACTACCTTTTCCCTTATATTTTTTATTAAATTTGTCCTTTTCTAGGTTCCAGGTCAGTTAGGAATTCTAGGCACACATTCCATGTTCATCAGGATTTTTTCACTTGGAATTTCAGGGCACACTTCTAAGGGTGTCCTGGATTTTTCATCTCTGGAGCGCAATTCTAAGGGTTAGGTGGAATTTTTACATAGAGTGCATTTGAAGGAGGATATTGGATTTTCCTAGGAGGAGAGCACTTTTTCCATGTTGAGGTGGGTTTTGGCACTTGGATTTCATGTCTTAAGGAGGGCACAAATCCACTAGGCATTAGGAATTCCACCCAAAGAGGGTGCAAATCCAAAATTACAAAGAATTGTGCAAGACCACAAAGAATTTCCACCCAAGAAGTAGTGAAAGGATACCTTGGAAGTGCATTTGCATTGTGAAGAAATACTATGGGAGTGCGTCTAAGAAAATTTCCTAAAGGACAACCTTAAAATTACACTCTACATTATGAAGAGACAAAGGAAAGGTGTAACCAATAACATTGAACAACTACTCAATATTTACGCCAAGGAGGAATTGAACGAGTCAATAGGAAATGCAACCAACATTGAATGGGAAAAGAGGAAATGCACTCCACATCACTGAAAAGGAACATAGAAACTCCGCCTAAGAAATCCTAAATGCCAATATGTAGAATGCACTCTAAGGAGTATTGAAAGAATATCAAGAAAGTTCGCCAAGGAAATATTGAAAGAAGTGATGGAATTTGCACCTATGAAATTTGTGAAAGACCCTTTGATAGGTGCGACAGGAAATTGTGGAAGCTTCATGGAAATCCACAACAAGAAAATTGTTAAAGGCCTACTTAAGAATGCGCCCTACAAGAACATATAGAATTTGTGACTAGAAGTTAGTGCAAGAACATTAGGAATTCCCGACTTAACAACAATGAAAGGTAACATGAGAAATGCACCCAAAATCATGTAAGAGGGAACAAGTGAAATCTATTTTTCTTCTCATCCAAGTCAGCCTGTGCAACATTATTGAAAATACATTGTTCAAAATTCCTTATGAGGTCGGCCTAACTACAATTCACATGAAGAGAATTGTTTATTCCTTACCCAAGTTGACTTATAGGAAGGAATTCACTCAAAACTTGTATTTAAGCAGGTTTGCTAGTCACAATTTCTCAAAACAAACAATAGAAATTCATTAAAGAAGAGCATATTTACTCTAGAAAAGGGCAAATTCATTAGGAGACAAAGGCAAATTTCACTAAGAGGAACAAATTTTATCAAAGCAAAAATTCCTCTAAAAAGAGAAGAAATTTACATAAGAAGAGGTGAATTCTTGAAAAGAGAAGTGAATTTCAACAAAGGAGAGGTGAATTTCCTAAGGAAGAGGGCAAAAATTTTGTGAAGGAGAATAGTTTTTAAGTCTAATTTCAAGCAAGAGTATGGAGGTCTTGTTCTACTGAACAGAGTCATGGGATGCCCTCAAGCTTCCACCTTTGAACCATGGATGTTCTACTTCATGGAGGAGATAACCAACAGAGTCAAGATGATCGATTGGGCCCAATTGTTAAGTGATAACATTGATGAACAACTAAGGAATTTGGGAGAATCAAGAATGTTCTACATGAGCTCATATGCGATTTACATGTTGGCGAGGAACTATAGATACAAAGGATTGACATGTAAAGGACATGTGGGAAATGCACGAGGGCAAATCAAAGTATATGATTGCTATCCACAGTTGTACCTTCAAAGCATTACTCATTTCAAGAGGTTCAATGATGTATTTTCCATGCATATTGTAAGGACACTCCAAGGAGGAACTCATCAGAGACTATTAGAAGAAGCCATGGAGTTAGTCAAGAAATATGGTTCCTAGTTCATCCAGTTCCCAAAATTTACTTACATCTGGGTTCAAGGATTCTCCTCTTATCCATACAGATTACCAAGATATCCTATAGACAAGATGATATTGCTTGAACTAACGAGGCAACTATCAACATATGACAAGGTTTAGAAAAAGAAGAAAGCTGGATTATCATTCCCGCTTTCAATTGGAGAAGTAGTTGAAGTATGTCCATCTATCCAAGTTGTAGAGAAGTCAACCAAAGAACTACAATTTTACAACCTTGTGACTCACACTTCAAGAACCTATTTTGATCCTTTCAACAAAATTTGAGTGGTTTGCAGAAGGAAGCATAGACATAAGGTACATCTTGAAGATCATTGGGCAAATGTAGTGGATGAATTTGAGATAAGGAAGAGAATGTGTTCCAGACTATCTTTGAACATGATTAGAGAAACTTGATTATTTTCTGTTCCAGATCAAGTTAGTGAAAATGGGAGGCAAGTTCAACATTTCTATGAGAATGAGAAAGATAAACCTCTTCCTGCACTTAATTGGAACGAACAGGAGGTAACTAATTTAGATGTTCTGATGGCACTAGCATTGGAGAGAATTAAGAGATGGATCAATCACCAAGTTGATAAGTTGAAGAAACAAAATGTTCAACTGACTTATGACTTAATGGGGAACTTAGACTCACAATCCACTGAAGGTGATATGACTAAAGAATCACAAGGCCAAGAGAAGGATCCATCTATAGAGAAACAAAATCTAAAGAATAGAGCTATAGATAGTCCACTGACTAATAGGCCCAAAGTTTTGAAAGACTCGACCAAGAAATCAACACAAGAAAAACATAAGGCAAACACATCTCATTCAGTCAATACCTCTTCTATCCATGAAGTTGATGTGTTTGCAGGAGATGATATACCATCAGCCGAAGGGAATGAAAAGCAAGTAGAAGATGAAGTGATTCCAGCAGTACATGATAGAAGAAGTGCAAATGAATCCATGGAATCAACTCAAAAAAGACCTTCCAATCCAGTTGTGGAGAATCCTCTTGAGTACCCTCCAACGAATCCAAAGATAATCAATGTTGAAGGAATATTTGAAGACCAAGACTTAGAGTTTCTGGATGAAGAATTTGATGAAGGAATGATATCCGCACTCTGTGGAGTTCATGAAAATCTAGAACATGATGAAATTGAAGAATCATCCACAGGACCTGAATGACTGCAAGAATAATTGAAGAAGAAATCAGAGATTGAATGTAATTCAGTTGTGTTGGGTGAATATTTTGTCGTTTAGCTAACTAACAACAAAATGGTTATATCAACCACAGTATGATGAGATAAATCTCTCCTCTCAACAAGGGGAGGTTCCCTTTTAACTATTACAAACTTATTTACACTAAATACTAGCTTTGGGGTGTGTTACATTCATCCTTTTCTCTTCTTTTAGAAAAGATGTTTACAATGTTTCACGGTAATATTCAATAAAACAATAATCAACAATATTCTTGTAAGTTGAAGCACAAAGTCTTTCAACTTACTTCACAAAAAGATTCACGAACCAAGTGAATAATCTCAAGTACAAAGTCTTCAAATTATCCCCAGAAAGATTTTAAAAGTAACCGTATGACCAGTTGGAGCACAAAGTTTGTCAACTAACGACACCACTGATTCACACGAATGTGATTGAAAATCATAGCACAAAGTCTACAAGTTCTCAACACGATTCATATACAAAGTGAACAACCACAAGCTCAAAGTCTTTATAATCCTTCACCAAGAAACACTTTCAACACACATAGATTCAAGGAAATAATATAACACAAAGTTTATATAACTTATCTTGAACGTCCTCTAATCATAATAACCAAACACCACTTTCTCCAATCAATCAACAAGAGAAATCAGAAAAAATGCCATATGTACATCCTCACTCACACAAATTCGATTCAACACAAAGTTTGATATCAAAACTTGCCTTCTTTATTGATTAGAATTGATCATACAATTTGAACACAAAGTCTCAAAGTTGAGTCACAATTTGGGCAGCACTTTTTTGCATAAGAAAAAGATGATATTTACAATAGAGGCCCTCTTTATTTATAGGGAGAGGCCTAGAGCAAAAATAGGAAAAATCTAACTACTTTGACTTATTCAACAAAAGAGTCCTATTTGACTTAGGACTTCCTTTGTCTCACATGTAATTACATTTTGGAAAAATACATGTGAAAATGTCCAAAACTAAAAACAAATTGCATATACAAAATGGAAAATAAACTAAGGCATGAAGAAGAATTTCAACTGCCACCATCATTCTTCTTCAGGGAATTATGGTACATGTCCTTTACTGCTTCCATCTCATAAATGTCTAGTCCAAGTGTATTGTTTGAAACAACATGAATTTCGACGATGGTATCTTTCACCATCTTTATTGCCTCTTCGGTGATAGGTCAGTCATTTGGAAGATAAGCACCTTTAGATGACGTGATGACCTCAGCAAATCCCAGAAGAAGCTGCAACAAAAAGTCATGATCTTGCAGTTAGAGGAAAAATTGGCATTTTGGGGAAAACTGCGTAATGTTGATCATGTTCACAGGGACGAGCTTAAAAGGGCTAGAGCGCGCGCAAGTCAAGGAATCAGGTGAAAGCGGGCCAAGGGCATCATTTTCAAGAATTTCCTAGTGTTAGGAAATTTTGAAGGAAGACATGTAGTGGTGGCAAAAATAGCTGCTCCTGCATATCGGAGTAATGCTTGACAGTGTAAGGGCGGTTAATTTTGCCGTCTCTGCAGGTTGGTGATTTTGTTGTGTGCAAGGTCAGTCAAAATGGCCGCCTTTGCATGTAGGAAGAAACTTAGGCGAAGGTTGAAAAGTTGGTTATTAGGACCGCTTTTGCATGTATGAAATTGGCACAAGGTAAATCATGTCTCATGTATGGGCGGATGTTTTCACTAACCCTACATGTTTAAAGTTTGTAAAGGGCAAATCATATGTATGAGTGGGCAAAAAGACCGGCCTTACATATTAGATAGGAAACTTAGGTCTTCATATGCCCAAGTGGGTAATTCCACCGCTTCTACATGGAAAGGGAAGAAACACACAAAAACACGTGAAAAGATGGCAGATTAAACCATCCTAACATGTCAACACCACTTGAAAGGTTTTGGCATATAAATGGGTAATTCTACTACTTGAGCACGTTTGGAAATTCAGAGAAACCAACACAAGAAACGACTTTACAACCCGACAAATCCAAAGACAATGACAAGCAAAATAGAATGAAAAACCCTAATAAAAAAGCAACTCATATAGAGAAGCTACAACGAAAATGCTTTTAGGGTTTACACAAGACTCTAGGATTTCATCACGAAAACAAAAAAATGAAAGACAAAAGAAAATTGGCAAACAAAAAGATTTAAAAAAATGACTTAAAAGCCCCTAAATCAAAAAACTAGAAGTGCAATAAATGTACACGAGTTTAACTCACCTCAACTTAAAGATGCAGAAGTGGTGAAAATTACCGCTTGAACATATGTCAAGGGTAGTATGCATGGGCGGCGGGAATAACCGACTATGCATGTATCAAATAAAATGCAAAGACGGAGGAAAAGACCACTCGAGCATGTTAAAGGAAAGGTTGAACATGTACAAGTGGTGAAAAAGACCGATCTTACATGTCAAACAAAAAAAACCTAGTAAAATATGCAAAAGCGGCAGAAATAGCTGACTATACACATAATAGAACAAAAAGACATGAAAGAGCAGTGAATTTGGCCGACTTTGCATGTAAAGACTCAAAATTTCACTAACACCCTAAAAATGACCAAAACTGACATTTTGATCAGTTTACGACTTAAACAATTTTTGCAAAGATTGAGGAATTGATTCGAGGGAATGTCGTAAACTGATTTAGGATGCCATACGACTTCACATGGGATCAAGAGAATCTTGTCTCGATTTGCAAGCTTAGAGTGTAGATCACGAAACAGACAAGTTTCGTGGGGGTTGTCTACAAAAATGAGCGTAGCTGATTTTGAGAACAACAAGCTGCTAACCTAGAAGAATTCCTAAGCAGTATAGTCAAGTCCGTAGAAAAGAAGAAAGAAAAGAAATATTTAAGAATTACAAGAGGAGAATCTGGGTCTTGCCAAGTCCAAGTTGCAATCCCAGAGGTGGCTAAAGCAAAAGAAGACATCATTCTAGAAGAATATGATATAATGACAATTGATTTGGGACCAACTACGAAGAAGCAAGAAATGGAAGAACTAGACGATTAAGTGATAGCAATCAAGGAAAGGCTAAAGAAAGAAGAAGAAAAGAAGAATCGATTGAAGAAAGAGAATGAAGAATTGAAGTATTCTATCCAACACTTGATGAATCCTCTTCAGACAGTTCAAGAGATAACTGCTCCACCTAGAAATATTTCCAAGGATTCACTAGCTGAGTTGGAGAAAATGAGGTTAATCAGTCATGCAGCCCAAGGTTGGATGGTAAATGTCTTGGAGAAATCACATGGATTCATGGTTGAATTTGTCCAAGTATATGAAAAAGTCATCACTCTCATGGACATTTTTTAGGAAATATTGGAAACAAGTCAGGAATTCAATGTCATTAGAGAGAAAACAATTCCAAGATTGAAAGCTTTGATGAATACTCAAAAACAAGTCCTAGTAGATGAGAATGTGATGCAAGAAAATCAAGCCCCTGACTTCCATCATTGGTACTATGCACTAGTTGTGAAAGGAGAAATATTAGAAAATATGGAAGGTGATGCTGATCAGGTAGTGAGAAAGTTGAAAGGAATTTAGAACAGAATCCTTACTTCACTAGAGGCTTGGTTTGATCAAGAAGTTGGACAAGATGGAGTAGTGAGTGTGGAAAGTTTGAAAGAAAAGATGCTCAACATTGTAATGAGCCAAACTGAAATATTTCAAATTAAAATCATATTTGGAATAAATTTATGAAACTTCTATTAATTTACCCAAAATCACACAGACTAGCAAGCTAGTCAAACACCCAACTTTCACAAACTTGCCCAGAAATTAATGAAACTAATTTTTAATGGATTTTACATCATTTTGGACTGTCATAACAACCATAACATCATTAACAGCAAAGGCTCTCAAATTTGGAGCAAATATGATCAAACCCACAAAAACCCACAAAACTATCGAATATCAAATGGAGCCAAAATCACTGGAAACACCATGAAATATTTTTATTTTTATTTTCTGATGTAAATAACATTAAAACAGGTCTGATAATCTAGAGATAACAACAGAAAACTGCAGCAACAAGATCTCCAAATAACAATACAAATCGCACTACAATATTGAAGTATCACTGTGCAAGACATTGTGCAACACTACAGAAACAAATCCAAGAATACCCAGATGGCCAAATCTGACATAGAGCCTGGAATGTATGTAAAAAACACCTACAACAACAAGCAGATACATGCAACCACAACTACATAAAAAGGCAACTACAACTATGAAGATAAACACTACCGACACTGCTGAAACACCATAAACCCAACTCAAACTGATAGAGTTGATCTTTGATGCTTGGGATGAATGTGCAGTAGCAAAAACATAGCTATCCACATGCTCTAGAATAGAAACACCATTCAATGCTCCAAAAAACATTTAAACAACATCTACAAACACCTGCAAACCAAAACACTAAAAACTGTCGAACTTCCCTGAATCTTTTAATGCAAATGTAAACTCTGGGTGAGATTACCCTCTTAGATCCAAAGCTAAACAACCTTAGACAATTTGAAACCCTCAAACAAACACCCAAGAGTCTCTAGCTCCAATGGATACATCACCCACTGAAAATACACAAGCTAAACATCTCTGTGAAGAAAATGATCAAATAGCAATAATGCCAAATGAAGGATTTTTACAAATTTATATGTTACAAGCTTGGAGATGGCTTCCCAAACCTAATGTCCTTTTTTGGAAGGAAAAATAAATTAAAAATCATTTAGAATGTTTGCAATATTTTCTAGCCAAACAAGGAATGACAATTGGCAACTCTATTATAAATGTTTTTTCCAAGTTTGCATTGATCTCCAAAAGATACTCCAAAATCCCAATGGCTCTTGAGAGGAAAAAATAATTAAAAATCCTTTAGAATCTGCACTCCACCTTGCATGCCAAAAATAATCTACCACTTATAACCATTAACTGCAAGTACAACTTGTCATTGATCCTTTCATAGATTCTTGCCATAGTTGTCAAAATCACTTCAAAATTAGCAACCAACAAATACAAAGGTCTTTTACCAAATCCACACTCCCACTTGATCAAACAATTATTTAATTTTTTTTCCAAAGGATGAATATTGTACCAAGACAATATAAATATTAAATAAATAATATGTTCCAATGTGTCCTGCAACCCCTAACTTACTATTTCTAGATAGTGGGAACTTACTATTTTTAGTATGATGGCATTGGCCTTGCCAGTCACCTCACAAATCAAAGTAGAAATCAAACCCAAGGAACAATACAGGAAAAATGACAGGAGACACAAACAAGAGTGATAGAAGATTATAAAAGAGATTCTTATTATTGCATATAACTGTTCAATACAAAATCACTATCGGCCTTACACCAACGACCTCTCATGTGCAGGAATCAAACAAAAATTAGAATTTCCAAAATTCTATTGTCTTCTATGTCGCCCCTTCTCAATGTCAAACTTTCTCCCTTTTAAAATACCCTGCCCTTCATCAAGGATCGACCTCTATATCATATATTCGGCCTACTCAGAAATAGTCTTCTTGCTGATGACCCCCCTTCCACTCAAGCCATCAACCATCATATATTCCTATGAATGGGCCCCTTGATGCCTAAGAAAAAAATGTAGAATATTAATTACTGTAACTGTTGCTGCAAAAGATAGCCATCACCCTCAGGAGGAAATGGAGAGTAGACCACGAACTCCACCAACACCATAAAGAGGTTGTGGAAGGAAATAATGGAGTTTTAAAGTTGTTTCTATATTGGTTGACTCCTTAAGTAATAAAGATCATATCGCTAGCTAGACCATTCTTTCCAAAGCACGATTTGAGGCTTTTGTCTTAAAAACTGAAGATAAGAGAAAGCCATGACCTCAGATAAAAATAGAAATTTAATGCCTTAGCAAAGGTCGATAGAAAATAAAATATAACAACCAAACAAGCTTCGGTCATAATGGCGACATGAGCATAAAAATAAGCAAGGTGATAGGAGCCTCAGACACACACCAAAATTGCAGAGAGAGAGAGAAACTGCTTATTCACAAACCAAAATGTTAAAACAAAATGAAACCAAAATTGAGAGGGACAAGATGCCCCTGCATCAAACTCCCGGGTTGAAAGAAATCATGAGCTCCGACTCATGAGATCTTCAACTAAATGACCCAACTTAGTGATCTCATCCTTAGTAAGCCATGATGCATCTTCAATTGGATGGTTGCACCACTTGACAAGATACTTGAAATATTGCTTCCTTTGGGTCTTCTTCATCACTTGTTTATCAAGAATGCGTTCTATTTGTTGTGGAACAATGGCTGTCCCAACTTGTTCTTCATGAGATAAATTAGCTGCATCACCTTTTTTGACTTCTGTATCTCCTTTGTATGGATATAAATCTACAACATTGAAAATGGGAGATATATTCAACTCTTCAGGCAGTGATATCTCATAAGCATTGGCTGAAAATTTCCTAAGGATTTTACAAGGATCAATCTTCTTCATCTAAAATTTATTATAAGTTCCTGTAGGAAATCTTTCCTTTCAGAGATGTGCCAATACAAGGTCTCCAACTTGAAATTGTAACTCTCTTTTCTTCAAATCAACATGCCTTTTGTACTGAAAATTGCTATCTTCAATGTTATTCTTCACCTTCTCCTGAATGTCATGAATGACTTGAGAAAACTCTTCCCCATCTGCACTCCTTTTCTCCATTCTAGCAAGATCACGAAGCTCAAACACACCTCTTGGATGCATACCATACACCACATAAAAAGGACTGAAACCTATGCTTTTGTTTGGGGAATCATTATAAGCAAATTCAGCTTGTGCTAACATAAGATCTCAACTTCCAGTTGACTTACCAACAAGACATCTCAACAAATTTCCAAGGCTTCTATTGACAACCTCGGTCTATCCATCTGTTTAAGGATGAGAAGTAGAGCTAAAATTCAGATTTGTGCCCAACTTCTTCCATAGAGTCCTCTAGAAATGACCCACAAACTTTGTATCCTTGTCAGAAATAATACTCCTTGGTATACCATGCAACCTTACAACTTATTTAAAGAACAAATTTGCAATGTTAGTGGCATCACTAGTCTTCTTACATGGTATAAAATGCACCATCTTTGAAAATCTATCCACTACAACAAAGATTGAATCATTACCCCTTTGAGTGTGAGGTAAACCCAAAACAAAGTCCATACTCACAGAATCCCAAGGCCTGGTTGGAACCAGCAATGGATGATATAGTCCCGCATTTTGACTTTTTCCCTTAGCATGTTGACAAACTCTGCATCTCTCCACATATCTTTTCACATCTGCCTTCATCCTTGGCCAAAAATAATGAGTACTCAACTGCTGAAAAGTCTAATCCTGTCCAAAGTGACCAGCAAGATTGCCACTATATTCTTCCTTCAAAAAATTATCTCTCATGGAGCCTTGAGGAATACACAACTTATTTTCCTTGGACATCAAACCCTCTTGTATCATATAATCATTCCATGGCTCTTTATTCCTGCAAATAGGATCGCTGCAAGCTGCAAATGCTTCTCCAAAATCTGCATCTTCTGCATACAACTCTTTCAAACTTTCAAATCCCACATTGTTAGTCTTTATCTCACATAACAACAAATTCTTCCTACTTAAAGCATCAACAACCTTATTCATTTGACCACTTTTATGCTTCAAAACAAAATTAAACTCTGAATATACTCAACCCATTTAACTTGCCTCTGATTCAACTTGTGCTAGCTGTTGATGAACTGCAAGGCATGATTATCTGTATACACAATAAATTATTTGGGAAAAAGATAATGTCTCCATTTCTTGAGGGATTGAACCAAAGCATAAAATTCCAAATCATAAGAAGAATACTTCCTTTTTGCATCATTCAATTTTTCACTAAAATAAGCAACTGGTTTTCCCTCTTAACTCAAAACTGCCCCTATAGCCAAACCACTAGCATCACACTCTACTTGAAACACTTTATCAAAATATGGAAAAGAAAGTATGGTCTGTTCACTCACCTTCTTTTTGAAAAATCTAAAATTTTCTTCAGCCTCTTTAGTCCACACAAATGGTCTTTTACTTCCCTTAATAGTCTCCAATATTGGTGCTACAACATGACTAAAATTTCTTATAAACTTTCTGTAAAAACTAGATAGACCATGAAAACGTCTTACCTCCATGATACTCTTTGGTGATGGCCAATCAAGTATAGCCCGAAACTTCTCCTTATCCATCTTCAATCCATCCTTTGACACCACAAAGCCCAAGTAAACAAGTTTAGTCTGTAAAAACACACACCTCTTCAAATTAATCTACAACTTCTCTTCCTGTAGTCTCTTCATAACCTACCTCAAATGATCAAGATGCTCCTCTTTTGACCTACTAAACACCAAAATGTCATCCAAATACATAACCACAAATTTACCAATAAATGGTTTCAAAACCTCATTCATTAACTGCATAAAAGTACTAGGAGCATTAGACAACCCAAAAGGCATAACCAACCATTCATACAACCCATCACTAGTCTTAAAAGCAATTTTCCACTCATCCCCAGGTCTGATTCTAATTTGGTGATAACCACTCTTCAAATCTATTTTAGAAAAATACATTGACCCACTCAAACAATCCATCAAATCTTCAATCCTAGGAATGGGAAATCTATATCTTATGGTGATTTTATGTATTTCCCTTGAATCAGTACACATACACCATTCTCCTCCTTTCTTTGGCACCAATACTGCAGGAACAACACAAGGGCTTAGACTTTCTCTTATCAATCCTTTCTCCAAGAGTTCTGCCACTTGCTTCCTTATCTCTTCATTCTCCATAGGTGTTAATATGTATGCAACCTTATTTGGAAGGCTAGCTCCCAGAATCAAATCCATATGATGACTTATGCTTCTAATAGGAGGCAATTCATTAGGCAAATCATTTGCAACAATATCCATATTCTCATTTAACATATCTTGTATCTCAATAGGCAAATCATCCAACTTTGTAGAAGTCATTACACATTGTGGTTTAAGAACCAAAGCAAAACCAATTTCCTCATCCTTCAAATCTTTAAAAAATTCTTTACCACTTACCATCATTACCCGATTACTGCTGCTGGACATCCTCTTCTTTCTCCTTTATGGGAAGCAAGGTATGCTTGTCTCCATCCTTCATAATGGTATGTGTTCTCCTTTCCATCATGGACTGAATTTCTATCAAATTGCCACGGTCTTCCAAGCAAAACATGACACACATCCATGGGCATTATATCACATAAAACACAATCCTTATAACTACCAATCTAAAAATCAACATAGGCCTGCTCACTCACCATGAGACTTACCATTTCATTGGAAACAATATTGTCAGTACTACCACTATCTATAATGAGCTTAAAACATTTACCATGAGACTTACACTTTATTCTGAACAGTGCTCTCCTTTGAATTAGCTCTTGACTTTCCTTCTCGGCCTTTAACAGTGCTCTCTTAAGCATCAAGGATTCTCCTGATTCTGCTCCATCCTTGTGATGTACTGGAGATCCTACACTTTCTTGATCAGCCTGAACAACTTGATTTCTCCTTTCAAATTTTGAGTGTCCTCCTTGAGATGATACAGTACAGTCCCAACTCTTATGTCTATATTGATTGCACTTGTAACATTTTCCAGTAAATCCTCTTCCTCTACCTTGTGAGCCACCTCTATCATTGGGTGCTGTCCCACTAGAACTTCCAGCTTCTTCACTTTGATGATGTTGTTGTTCTCTACTAGATTGTTGTCCCCTTCATCTAAATCCTCTTCCTCTCTTCTTCTCTTGCTGACTTTGCTTCCTTTTAAAATAACCTGCCCTTCATCAAGGATCGACCTCTATATTAGATATTTGGCCTAATCAGAATCAGTGTTCCTGCTGTCAACCCCCCTTCCACTCAAGCCGTCAACCACCATATATTCCTTTGAATGGGCCCCTTGATGCCTAAGAAAAAAAATGCAAAATATTAATTACTGTAACCGTTGCTGCAAAAGATAGTTGTCGCCCTCAGGAGGAAATGGAGAGTAGACCACGAACTCCACCAACACCATAAAGAGGTTCTGCAAGGAAATAATGGAGTTTTAAAGCTATTTCTATATTGGTCGACTCCTCAAGTAATAAAGATCATATCACCAGCTGGACCATTCTTTCCAAAGCACGATTTGAGGCTTTTGTCCTAAAAACTAAAGATAATAGAAATCCACGACCTCAGATAAAAATAGAAATTTAATGCCTTAGCAAAGGTCAATAGAAAATAAAATATAATAGCCAAACAAGCTTTGGTCATAATGGCAATAGGAGCATAAAAATAAGCAAGGTGACAAGAGCCTCAGACACACACCAAAATTGCAGAGAGAGAGAAACTTGCTTATTCACAAAACAAAATGTTAAAACAAAATGAAACCAAAATTGAGAGGGACAGGATGCCCCTGCATCATAGTAAGTGTTATTTTTGGAAAAAGGGACATGGCAAGTCCTCCCTTCCCAAAATTGCTTGTCCTCAAGCAATTGCAATCATAATACTCTAGACTCCTTATGCCAAAATGAGGAAACATGTCAAACTGTGTGTAAAGCCTTGATCCTGTACCTATAAGGTGTTGCATATTTTGTCAAAAAATGCTATGTAAACTTGAAGACTCAAATTCCTTTGTGACAATACCATGTACCAAACCAAAATATCCATGTAATATAAGCCCTTTAATATGTGGATTATTGAGGCCTTCTCTCTGATTCCCAACCTGAGCATCCTCCCATAAAATTTTTGTAAACTTGCCAAATTCAGTTTTGTCCATCTTCCTTCATAGCATCCTGGAAAATCTCAGAGTATTGAATTTCAGTTGAGTGACACTAATGCATAAATCACCAAGGTATAACAAACTTATTCACACTATTAATTTGTATGTAGTATGTCTCCATTTATTTTTCATCAATAGCCTTCTTTTCACAGCTTGCCTCTTCAGCTGTGTATATGCACTAGCAAGTGCGAAGTCAAACTTGAAACTCCTGCAACCTCTCCCAATGATATAAATCTAAATTTTGTAGCTTATAGGACTATTATAATAGTCAATGCATCCCTCACAATAGAAAATACATAACTTAGAAATAATTACTTCTTTTACCTCCATAGTATTGAAATATATATTGCAGGAATGCACAACAAAAAGCTCGTACTTTACCTCAACTTGAGAGATGTTACTTTCAGCTTTATGGACTGAACTATAATAACAACTGTTCAGTAGAGAATTGGAAAATAACATCATATAACAACAACATATACACCACAATTCTCTAAGAACTAAATCTCCAAACAATAACTCATCAAGATAAAATATGATGTCCATGTAAACACTTTTCCAATCTTGATAAGGGGTAAGCAATGGCTGCATAAAACTTACTAGATGAACATGATTTACCTTATTCTTATGGAAGATCATGTACTCCCTAGTGTGTTTGAAAACTCCCTCCTTAAGGTTCCTCCATAAAATATTCTGCTTCATTTCAGATTCAAACATTGGAAAGATTCCATCCTTGTGCCAAATGAGATTATCTAAAAGCACCAACTTGTCACCCCATTTATGTGACTCATCACTATTATGCCAAAAAATACATATATGTTCAGATACACCCATGCAAGAATCGTGTTATAATTTCCATAACATATAAATCCCAATACTATTAAATAAAAACTCCAAATCACACAATATTGCCAACATTGTTCTGCTCTCATTAGAAAGATTAAACCCACAAATTTTGAAACTGACATGAATGGGGGAAATAACAATATGAAATGATCTACAATATCATGAAATTGATCTACAATAACAATACATTCCCCACTACAAAACACCCACAAATCTTCACACAACTTCACTGGAAATCTGTAGACAACACACACATGCTGTACTACTGAAATAACCTCCTTGAATCTCTTCCAAATTAGTGTTATGATGGATGGATTATTTTGCACTAATAGTGGGGGCCTTCTTCTAACATCATCATTCAAGGATACTTCCTCCAAAAACATCAATCTACAGTTGTTCATAACTTAAATTATCGAAATCAACAACATGCAAATGATGTAACAACTACAAAACTGGTAAACCTGTGTAATAATCATCAATATGACTAATGTCAAATTAGTGGGAAGCCATGTGAGGTCTGAAAATATCTTCACAAACATCTGGACACCTCTGAAGTTATTCAAAATCAGCAACCCATAAACTATTTTCTTCATCAATCTGAGTAGTTTTGAGAAGAACTTGAGACCATTTCTTGACTCTTTGTTCTTCATGCTTTCAAATTGCATGGAGTTCCTCCTTTGCATTATAACCATAATAACTCCCTTTCCTACAACATCACATCCTATAGATAATGCTTGTAAGAAATCTGAAATGAAAAGTACATAGCATGAGATGGCTATACCACTTCCCTTGAGTTGCTTCCACTGTTGTACTTTCTCATGTGAATGCCCCTTAATAAAGTCATCCTAAAACTCCTCCTCATAAACACATAGTGTAGAAAATGTCAACTTCTTTCTCTCAATTTGAATGGAGCCCCACCTTTGCATTAAGAGAGCCCAATCATCTTCACCTAAAACATCATATCCTTCCACAAATGGATATGATGAATCAAAGAACAAAATAGCTTGCATGCTCTTCATCTCCAAACAATTTGCTGCCCAAACAAGTTGTTGCTTTTAATGAGTTCTCTTATTTGAGTTTATGCCCAAATACCCAATAAATATTCCTCTAATCACCATGTCTTTTTCTCTAAAAGTATGCTCAACTCTTTTGAACTGGTGGACTTGTAACAAATCACCAAAGGAATGTAACCACTCTAAAATCTTGTCTTCAACTATGGGACTTAGCTCCAAGAATTTTTCTATGAATCTGAAACATGGATTCTTCACAACACTATTAGAATGTATAGTATACTCTTCCTTTCCTTTGAGTAAATCACCAGAATCCCATATACAAAAACAAACTTGAATTTGAAACTGAGATTCCACATGCCCTATACTGCAAGTTGTATCCCTTACTCTATCACCATGTTTAGCATGTTTTCCATGATGACAAGGTTTTTGTAGTGACATAATAAAAGGAAATAAATCTAAACTATGATTATTTTCATACCTTAGGCTGCAATCAAAATGCTTATCCCCCTTTTTATAAATAGGAATTATTGATATATCATCAACACCTCCATCCAAGTTGCTCAATTTTTCTATGCTAGGGCTAACCACAATGTTCTCCCCAAATGTATATCCATCTGCAATGATATTCTGAGAATCAATCCTTGGCTTATTTTCAAAATCATTATGCTCTTTTGCTGAAGCCTCTAAAAAGATAGTCTGAAATACTTCTTGTTCCACCTTCTTCTTTTCTTCCTCTACTTCATTAACTTCAAAATCTTCCTCTAACAATTTCACTCCTTCTTCCTCATGTTCCACTTCAATTGGATGGATGCAATTTTCTGTTCTTCCTCCTTGTTTGACTCAAATCTATCCTGAATATCAACTTTCATTTGTTCTTCTAGATTTTTGGTATTTTCAGCCTTTTCCATCTTAATTCCTTCCTTCAACTTTTCTTCTTCCCTTCTAAATCTGATGTAGTACCTGTCAAATGATTCTGTGACTCCGACATCTTCAGGTTCTCCTAGGTATTTATCAAGAATTTCAATGGTTTCCTCTTCCATAGGTATACATATTCCTATTAATATCAAATATTCTTGAAATGATAGAAGGTCCTTATAACCTTGATATTCTCCATACCATTTAGAAAGTTCTCTTACATCATCATTCTGTCGCATGCTCTTAAACAAAGATTCCAAGAAACCTCCCATGATTCACATCAACACTTCAATACCCTATAGCTAGAAAGATCTTTTCTCTGATACCACTGTAATGAACCAAATTGAAGTATTTCAAATTAAAATCATATTTGGAATAAATTTATGAAACTTCTACAAATTTACCTGAAATCACACAAACTAGCAAGCTAGTCAAACACCCAACTTTCACAAACTTGCCCAGAAATTAATGAAACTGATTTTGAATTATATTAAATGGATTTTACATCATTTTGGATTGTCATAACAACCATAACATCAACAACAACAACAAAAATCTCAAATCTGGAGCAAATATGATCAAACCCACAAAAACCCACAAAACTATCAAATATCGAATGGAGCCAAAATCACTGGAAACACCACAAAATATTTTTATTTGCTTTTTCTAATGTAAATAACATGAAAACAGGCTTGATAATCTGGAGATAACAACAGCAAACTACAACAACAAGATCTCCAAATAACAATGCAAATCTCACTACAATATTGAAGTATCACTGTGCAAGACATTGTGCAACACTACAGAAACAAATCCAAGAATACCCAGATAGCCAAATCTGACATAAACCCTGGGATGTACGTAAACAACACCTACAACAACATGCAACCACAAATACATAAAAAGGCAACTACAACTATGAAGATAAACACTACCGGCACTATTGAAACACCATAAACCCAACTCAAATTGATAGAGTTGATGTCTGATGCTTGGGATGGATGTGCAACAGAAAAAAAGTAGCTATCCACATGCTACACAATAGAAACACCATTCACTTCTCCAAAAAACATTCAAACAACATCTACAAACACCTACAAACCAAAACACAGAAAATTGCCAAACTTTCCTGAATCTTTTAATGCAAATGTAAACTCTGGGTGAGATTACCCTCTTAGATCCAAAGCTAGACAACCTTAGACAATTTGAAACCCTCAAACAAACACCCAAGAGTCTCCAGCTCCAATGGATACATCGCCCACTGAAAATACACAAGCTAAACAACTCTGTGAAAAAAATGATCAAAAAGCAATAATGCCAAATGAAGGATTTTTACAAATTTATATGTTTAAACAAGCTTGGAGATGGATTCCCAAACCAAATGTCCTTTTTTGGAAGGAAAAATCAATTAAAAATCATTTAAAATGTTTCCAATATTTTCCAACCAAATAAGGAATGACAATTGGCAACTCTAACATAAATGCTTTTTCCAAGTTTGCATTGATCTCCAAAAGATACTCCAAAATCCCAATGGCTCTTGAGAGGAAAAAACAATTAAAAAGCATTTAGAATTTGCACTCCACCTTGCATGCCAAAAATAATCTACCACTAATAACCATTAATTGCAAGTACAACTTGTCATTGATCCTTTCATAGATTCTTGCCATAGTTGTCAAAATCACTTCAAAATTAGCAACCAACAAATAAAAAGGGTTTTTACCAAATCCACACTCCCACTTGAGAAAACAATTATTTAATTTAATATTTATTTGTCCAAAGGATGAATATTGCACCGAGACAATATAAATATTAAATAAATAATATATTCCAATATGTCCTGCAACCCCTAACTTACTATTTCTTGATAGTGGGAACTTACTATTTTTAGTAAGTGCTATTTTTGGAAAAAGGGACATGACAAACATATACTTCAAGGTTACAAATCCAGTTTAGGAGGAATATTTGAAGGTGCCACTACATTCATGACTTTCATGAACAATAATTAGGATTTAGGACCTGATTGAGATAGCATTATCACCACATGTGAAGCTGATTTGGCAATTATGGACTACAAGATGACATAAATCATTCCAAGTGTACCAATGGATGAATTGGAAAGTGTTATGTCTAGATTCATTGAATTTGAAATGAAGGAAAGAGATAAGGGAAGCACCCTTCTAGAAGATGCTTAGTCAGCGTGAGTTGTCATATTATTAGTTGTTGCTTTTTCATTGGTCAAAGGTAGTAGTAGTTGTAACTACTTTGTGTTGTCTTAATCTTGGCCATTAATTTTGTAAATCAATCTGGGCCCTTTATTGTAATTGTGAGCTCTATATAAGGCCCATTTGCCTCATTTTGTAGAGTTAGAACTAGTGATTTTTGATTCAAGTATAAGAGAGACAAGAGTAATTGCTATAGTACTCCATTTGAGAGCAATACAACTTCAAGACATTAGCGAATTATTACAAAGACATCTCCAAGTTAATACATAATCATTGAAGTATGGTGTTTATGGTATTCTTTGGATGTGTTGGCATGGTTTTCTAGTTTCCTTGAAGCAAATTACAAGCTCCATTATTGCAGATATGTTTTACTTTCAATTTCATTTAAGCTTTATTGAGTTAGATTGATGGAAGATATTGCCATTGATGAATGTTGAAATCTCTTATGTTCATACCATCTGTGATTTGTGGCTTGCAAGTTGCAATGCATGGTTAGTCTAAACACTTTAAAAGCTTAACTTCGATTGCATGTTGCATAATACATTTCTATGTTCTATGTATGAGTAATCTTAAAATCATCATTAAAATACCTTAGAAGATTACATCATCTTTGTGTAGTTGTTGTCTCATGGCGAAACAAAGCATGGTTGCAGTTTCACTAAGTCAATAGCAATCTTTGCATCAAAGTAGTTTCCTAAAACCCATCATCTTTTGTACTTTATTTTTAGACCATCATTAGGATTAGTTTCAAGAACTCCATTGCAAGATCATACGCCTCTAGCAATAGAACTTAGAAATTCCAAGTGTCTTCCCTTTGTGAGTGAAATAATAAGCATTGTGTATCAAACAATTGTGTAAGTCCCTTTGTGATTACCAGAAAAATCACAACATTCCACTAAGTCTATCCAAGTATATGTCAAGACCTGACATTCAAGGAACCTTGGAGTACTCTCGCTTGATCACATAGTTCAGCATTCGAGATACTTTGTTCAAGAGAGGATAAAGCACTTAGTGTTTTATTCTAATGTTGTGCTGTCATAAAAAACACATCAACAGAACCCTTCCCCTATAGTCTCCAAACCTTTGGTGGTTCTTCCTATTTTTTCTAATGTTCTTGAAGCAAAGGAAGAAAAAGAACCTGCATTGGAAGATACTACAGTTCCCTTGACAAACATCATGAATAAAGCTAAGTGAAATAAGATTGCGAGGGAAAGAAAGAATCGTCATCATGCTATGGATCGCCTTGCCCTAGGAGAGGCAAATCTCCCTCCTCCCAAGCATTTATCACTGATGGATGTGAAAGAGACGTCTACTACCATTGTGTCTCCTATACAGAAAGATGAAGCTTCACAAGCTGCTATGGAACCTATTCTACTATATTCCAATAGCGAATTCGAAGATAATATAGACTCTATGGATCTTGTCCCTTATACCTCATGTGCTATAGTTCCTCTTGCATCTTTTCCACCTTTCCAAATAGATAATGAGCAAGATTTGGAGGAGGATGGTTTTCTTTAGGTTGACTCACAAATGAGGTACCTTTTATTTCTATGTTATGTGTGCTTGTGATTGTTTTCCCCTGTGATGTGTTTCTTGATACTTTATTTATGTTATTATTGTTGTTGTTGTTTTTAAGCTCTCTTTGGATGACCCTTGACACTCTTGTATGTACAAGGATACAAAGGGACTGAAATCTATCATGACATTCTCTCTATTTGTATCATCATTCTTCTATATGTTGGAATTCATATTGTTGTTATGTCCTTTGGGGACGATGCAAGAAGTAGAATGTTTCGACATTCTCCCTTATTGACCCAAGAGATGCTTTATTTTAAGTTCATGTGATACTTCTTCCTTTGTCTGTATAGTTCTACTATCTTGCAGATTATGACAATTCCATATATATATAGTCTTGAGATATCTCCTATTTATACAGCCATTCATATATTGACGCTAGTTGGGTAGATACCTTTTGTGCTACTACTTAACTTATTGCTTCTTTTATGTTTTGACTTATGTGGCACCTTGTTGCTATGCTCAGTGTCATACCATAACTACAGAAGCCATTGTGTATCATGCATGTAGCATTGCCTTGGTTTTCCTTTTGTGGGGGCAACCCCTTTGTGCGATGTAGTTTTTGGAACACATATCTTATGGGCATGTGCTTCTAGAAAGCTCTCATGCTTGTCTTATGGTTTGTTCTACCTTAAATCGATTGCTCCCTGATATGAGTTAGTAATCACCTTAAGGTGGGGGCATACATCATGATATGATCTCTTTCTGGTTACATACCTGTTGGCATGAAACTCACCTACTAATTTGGCAGTCCTCACTAGCCTGTGATATTTCCTCTTTGGTCCATGAGCCACCTAGTGCAATGTAGTTGGCTATCTCATGTGCTTCATGTGATTTGTTGTGGTCACTTAGTAATTCAACGGTCCTTACTAGTGTGTGAACCATGGTGGCACTTCTTTTCACATGACCCCTAGCGACAAAGAAAGTTAGTGTTAGAGTCATGTGCCTTGTGTGTTTGTTCCTTTGTGTGTTCTTATGTTTTGCATTATGTTTTAACTTATGTTTGGTGTGTTTTCATCATGTTTTCCATATGTTCTCTATGTATTCATTATGCCTTATGTGTATGCTTTGTGCCTTATGTGTATGCTTCATGTCAAGCATGTATGCATTGTGTATGGTGTGTCTTCCATGTGTATTCTCATATATGTTTTTAGTACTCCATGAATGTGTAAGTTATGTTGCAATGTATTGTACATTTTAAATCTCTTTGCTTATGTGTTTGCAACCTTAGGATCCTAAGTTTGGGGGCTACTTGTGGTCCACGACTTGGTGAAATTCTTTGGGCTTCTATGTTTGTGTGTTTATCCATCCTTTAGTGTGAGTTAGAATGTAAGTTCATACCCACGCTCAAGTGGGGGCTAAATGTTATGGAGTAAAATGTGTACACTAGCATTTTACACCTACTTTAGTACCTGGTTGCACCTAATTTGTTGCCTTTGTTAATCAGGACCTATTTCAACCCCCTTTTTGAGATTAAAATGATGAAATCTTGATCCCGATGAATAAACTTGATGAAATCAACTTAGGATTGGACTAAGCCCACTATATTAGGCACTCCTCCGAGTTTGTGGGCTAAAGGTCTAGGGTGCTCAAGCACCCTGGTCCCAGTTGGGATATTTAGCCCCTCTTGTGTAGTGTCAGCTTGGGACACTTAGTTTGTATTTGTTGGCCTCATTATGTTTTATTTTTCGTAAGTGAGTGGGAATGCATATTTAAAGGAGTGTTGTAGCTCATTTTACACCTAGAAGAATAAGGTCAAGTTCGCTCTCATATTGTGTGCTATGCTAAAGTATTTTACATGCTTGGAGGTGTTATCTACTTGTGGATTCTATTGAAGTTTGTTTGTAGGTTTTGATGGGAGTTTCAATCCTTCTTCATCACTCTCCTTGTTGGTGTGAGATCTTGAGTCATCTTCATCAACTAGGGTTATATCTCTTGTGGTAATCATTATCATTATCATTCATATTTCTATCATATTATTACAAATCTGGCCTCTGGCCTCCTAGGGTACACACTCTTGGATCTAATCATCGATGTAGTGGAGGTGGGAACACCAAAAAAGGGTTTGACTGAGGCAATCCCTTATACACAACACAACCTTTTCCTCTTTCCTTGTGTGCAGGTCAGAGAAACAAGTTTTTGGAGCTAATTTTCAGGAAGAAGATAGAGCAGATAGATACCGGTCTGGTGATATCTAAGATTCTACAAAACCCTAGAAAAGGCCTAGGTAACCCAAGCGCCTTGGTCCTTGGCATTTCTGATCCAAGATCCAGGTTCTAAATAATCCTCTGATCTCTGTTGTACTTTTTGTTTCCTGAGATTTGCTTCTGACAGTTAATTATAGTCTGATCTTTGTCTTCTAAAGTTTTGACCATTTGTCCTAAATTGTTTGCTTGACCTTGGTTGATCCATCTATATTAAAAAAAAGGGCAGAGCCCCTATAGTTTGGCTCTCCTTCTTGGGTAGAATCCAAGCTTGGTTTGTGTCCTAATGTTTGTAGAAGAGGGTTTGACCTAGTTTAACTCCTTAGGCTAGATCACTCTTTTCCACTAAACACCTTCTTCTCCAGAGCTTCTTGGAGTAATTTATTATACTCTAGGATAGATAGAACATCCCATAAGGAGATATTAACTGGAGTCCTTTTGAGTTGCTCAACCACATTGAGCATAGAAGAAATCTACAGTCTTGAGACATATCCCATGTATCTTGGTCTCTCTGCTGGGATGATTGGTGTTATGTTGTTCTATGTTGCTATTATACAATTTTGCACTAGTATCCCATGATTGAATGCCTGGATTGTAGGAGTAACTGGTCTGTTTTGGGGGGAAGATCAGGCCGAAGAACTACTTTTGGATTTCCCACCATACGTCTCTTCAAGCATGTGAAGTAGTCAAACTAGACCTACAAAATCTTTGAAGTAGAGTGATCATTTGCAAACATGAACTCTTCTCCTTCGATCCATCAGAATGATGCATGCTCAGGAGCTATTTCTTCTTCTTGTTGCAATGACATCCTATATATTTGGGCCACTAAGACAGTGTTTGTGTCCCTGGTGATTGGTATGAAGATGTTCTGGTCTAGGTCCCTCCTTGAAAACCTTGTTGTCTTTGCTTTGGTATCATTTGTTGTAGATTACCTTGAGGACAAGGGCAGGGTGGATGAAGTTCATTGCAAGGAAACACCATGCATTTGAGTCATCCACAATGTTGCTTTGTCTCGAAATCAAGTCACGCACTAGGTTAGGAGGGATTTGTTGCAAAGTAGTAGGAATCAACACAAGCTACTATTGGGATGGACCACCCCTTGGGAGTTTTGGTACCTGTTAGGTTGATAGGGAGGCCTAAGATTTTGATAGCCCTGATAAGGAGGTCTTAGGTATGATCCTTATTGTCTCCTGAGATTAATGATCTCATTCAAGAAGCTTTGTAAGATGCTTTTCATATTGTCTATTTTTTAGACAACCTGGGAATTCGGTATCGAGGGTCTTTTGACTTGGGGAGAAGGATGGAAATATGCAGAGGGAGAAGAAGCCATCTTTGAATTGGATAGGAGGGCCTCAACTTTAGGCACTTCTTGTAATGACAACTCAGAAAAATTAGCATAGGGGGCCTAGGGATAGCTTTCTGGCATCTATAAGGTTATTTTTAGCTCTTACCTCTAAATCATAAGCATTTGGGAGAGTTTGTCCTCCTAAGGATTGAATCATTACAACTATGTCCAAATTGAAAGCTTTCAAATAGAAGACAATGGCCATACCCAGTGGTGGGTGAGCGGTCATTGGAATCCATTATCGAGTCTTAATATGAAACCAGGTGTTGAAGTTGGTAATTGCTTCTTGTGGTGCTTAATTAATAGTATGAGTTGTTACAATAGTGAAGATCTATCTCCCTTCTCATTGAACCTATCAAATAATAGATCTCCCAGCTGATCCCATGTGCCTACTGAATTTGATGGCAAGGATCTATACCAGTCAAGCACCTTGCCTTTGAATGATGCTGCCAGTAGTCTTAAGGCTACGTTTTGTTCTATCACATAGTGAATCGTACTAATATTGGCCACATCTTGAAGGTGCTCTTTAGGAGTTCTTGTGTCTTCCCCAATGTATTTAGGTAGTGCTTTAAGGGCATTGGTCAGGATGGGATCCCATATTGCTGGTGGGATTGATAGAATCAATGGGCTACCACTATTCCAATTCACAAAATTCCTAGGTACAACTAGTAGAGCTATTTGAATAAGTGGTGGGTTTGGATGTACTACTACTCTTCTAGGAACTATCATAGGTGGAGGAACTAAAAGGCCTAGGTGTGATGTTGCAAATGATCTTGTTATGGGCCTTTTACTCGTACACTCTGACTTCTAATTAGGTGATTATGGGTTCGAGTCTCACCAGGCGTTCCAAAAAATATTGTTGATGGTTTTTGTTATCTTCACATAGGAATTGAATCTTCGTCATAGGAAACCACCAAAGTAATGAGAAATCCTATGACTATGGGACTTGTTTTCCAAATCATAGGATAACCTCTGAGATTTTAGAAGCTGACTCTTCTTAAGATTCTCATTAATTCTTTCAAAATATTAGGGAGGGGAAAGAGAAGAGAGAAACTTAAATTAAAATCTATTCTAAGGTGATGCACTAGAAAATGAGACTTGAAGTGATGCAACAAAGGCACAATGCTTCCCTATTTAACTCACAATATTAACTCATAGTTGCCAAGAGCTCAAACGAGCATGATTTCAGACCACTTACTAACATCATTCATTGAAACTAAAAAACAAAGATATACATCAATGTTTCAAACTCAAAAGAAAGACTCAATAGGCACAAAATAAGCATAGGGTGTCACTTCTTCATTGATGAACAAAGAACAAGTTACAAGAGGCACAAAGGCATAGTCATAAAACATTCAATCCACTCTTGAAGTATACACAAAGGCTTGAAAGCCTACCAATTCCTCTCTCGAAGTCTAAGAATTGGCTCAATGAATCAACATTGTCCAAACCCTATTACAATGGATCATGGACCTATATATAGTAGTCTAACTGCCTTAACATGTTACATTGGGCATGAAATACCTACCAAAATTACATCTGGTGGCAAAATATTGAATCATTCTGACTTTTTAGGTCCTCTTCATTGATGAATCTTGATGGTGCCAGACTGTAGTATTGAAGTCTCACCCAAACTTCTAGAAACCCAACTACTGCCTTTGATGTTTTCATCAGGCCATTAAGTCCCAAATTATGGGCAATTGATGCTTTTGTGTTTCCCTTGCCACCGTCAGGGCCTAGAGGCTCATCTCTATTTATTGCTGGTGAATCGACTTACTTATCTATCTTGAAAGGTCCTTCATAATTTTCCCACCATCGGATCTCCTATGCTCATGATTGATGGCTCCACGACACCCTTGGCCTCATGAAACCTTTTGAGTCTCTTTGCCATGTGGCAACATGACACTTAATTGAGGGTGTGATGAAATGTTTTTCAATAGGGAAGTGTGGTCATGACAAGTGGCGACGATGGAGCTCTTTTCTTTATTCCCTTTTAGGCTTCCTTTTGTAGAACCCAAGCCCACCCTTGGGCAAAATGTATGACACTTAGGGGCCTGGTGCAAACGGAAAGTGTTGCTGAACTTGTCTAGGCTTAGAGATGTGAGAAGCCTCCACGTGTTTTCTCCCTGCGGGCTCCTTTCTTTGAATGTACTGAGCTGATCAAGGTTTAATTTCAAACTTGATAATGGACCAAAATAATCTCACCTATTTGTGATTCAAAATCAGTGCCATAGATGGTGGATTAACATTGATCCACTTTGATTCAAAATAAAATGTAGAGCCAAAATGGTCTACAGTTCTTACCGTGAGTCAAATCTATCTTGGATCACGTGGAGTATTTACATTTGTCTATCCTTGTTTAAAAAGAAAATCATGAAATTTCAATTTACACTTGTTGGATATTTAATGTAGTGTCAAGTGGTTGATATAATGGATAGCTAATTTCTTCAAGATCTCTGAGCCCTTCTTGATCTAGCACTTCAAGAATATGTTGTCTTCTTGGAGTAGGGATTCTGTAGTGCCCCTCCATTCTCACCTTGGATGTGTAGGTGGCCTGGCTAAGGAGCATGAAGGTGAAGGTAAAATAATAGGAATATTTAGGGTATGTTAGACAGTTGATGTTGTATGTTATATGATGTTGGTAGATGCTACATTCATGTTGGTGACATTCCTGATTATCCTCATGTGGTTTAATATGACAGTCAGTATGTTTTATCGATAATCTTTATTGCGACACTGATATTTACTTGAGTTATGCATATGTTACGACAACTTTATGGACTTAATTGATTATGTGGATCAATCTTTTTATATGCATCACATGATTATCTGATGATGTTTCTTATCTGATTGATCAGCTACTGATTATTATGCGTGATGTGGTTACTTGTTTGATGTGTGTTTGTGAGAGGAACAATGTTGCATTACTCATGTGTGAGTACCCTGCTATGCTACGATTTCCTTTCACGATGTGTTTGATTGTATGATTATATCTACATCTATATGTTCGACCATTTTTTGGTTGCTGCAGGTTGCAGGTATCAGGCACCGACTCCACCTGAATTGACATGTCTAAGCATGCCTTAAACCCAATGGAAACTGTTGAACGGAGATGACATATGGTCCCCTAGTTAGCCATCATCCTTGAAAAGGATGAGTATCCAGTTTTGTATCCAGTCAGTGTTGTTTGTATGGGCATAATGGTTAGTCATTGTCATTGTGGTCATGCTTTCGATTGTGCATTGTGTTAGGTATTGTTCGGCATTTAGGTTATTTAGTTTGGCATTGTTTGGTTGC
Organism: Cunninghamia lanceolata; assembly: GCA_027924645.1. Taxonomy (NCBI): domain Eukaryota; kingdom Viridiplantae; phylum Streptophyta; class Pinopsida; order Cupressales; family Cupressaceae; genus Cunninghamia; species Cunninghamia lanceolata. The sequence continues at coordinate 14,709,999 of BSBN01001271.1, forward strand.
TGCTTTGGTTAATTGATGCATTAAAATAATATTATTAGTTATGAAAGAATTTTTATTAAATAAATAAATAAATATAAATGTCTTTATGAGAATTTGAGTTTATGGAAATAAATAATTAAAAAATAATAATAATAAATGTACATGCTAGCTAAAGATAAATAAATTAATTAATATAATTAAATGTTGTGTTAAGTGGCAATAAAAATAGATAATATTTATGAGTTTTCATAAAAATCATATGTAGTAAATACTAAATAAATAAGAATAAAAATGATTCTTGTCTAGTTGTAAAGGAAATAAATAAGATAAAAAAAATATGTTGTCTGGTCTGGTTGTAAATGGAAAAAAATAGCAAATTGTAAGAAAGGGATTTAGGCAGAATTTATTGCCTTTAATGGGGGAAATCTTCTGGAAGATATTGGGGGGGATTTCTCTCTCATAATAATCTTTAGCAAATGGAACTTTTTGGGGGGGGGGAGAGGAGATGGGAGAGACTAGTTTGTGGCTACAACAGTTGAACCTATCATCGAATCTTCAACCCAGTCAAGCAAGCGAAATCAGATTCCTTTGGTTTTAATTTCTGTCTCAGTTTTCTATTGAAGCAAATGTTTGATTTATGTTTTTTCCTGTCAATTGTAATTTGCTTGAGAGGTTAGAAGCCTTGTTATCAGATCCAATTGTGCATGTCTATATCATTGTATTTATGGGAATCACCGATTGAAGTGACTATCTATCTCTCACCCACTTCATCTCTATTTTTTTCAGTTTGTTGCGTCAACCATAACTTTATTTTTGAGAACTGGGTTCCTCTAATTTTTTTATATATGGTGTAAGATCTAGTTATCCAAATCATATCCGAAAATCAGCCTTATCCAGTTGGTCATTTTGGAGATATGAATATTTTGTGACTATCTCTCATCGATTTCAGCTCTATTTTTACACTTTATTTTTATGAACTGGGTTCATTTAATTTTTTTATATATGGTGCATGACCTAGCTATCTGAATCATATCTAAAAATCAGCCTTACCCAGTTTGGCATTTTGGAGATATGAATATTGTTTTGACTGTCTACCTCTCACCCGTTTCATCTATGTTAAAACAGTTAGTTACGCCACCAATAACTCTACCTATTTTGGTTGTTTGTTAGGTTATAATAAGGCTATTAAATCTATATATAACAGAAGTAGAAGAATTCAATTTGGATAGAGTGATTATATATTAATGTTGATAAATTTAATTTAAATTGATATTGATTTTATTACGATTTATTAGTAGAAATATGATAAGTAGGTATGGAATTTAGGTTTCTAAACAATGTATTTAAGATTTGATTTATAAGTTTGTTTTAGAAATTAGTTGATTACGAGTGGAATTGTATAAGGTAAATGGAACTTGTGTAAATTGTATCAATGGTCGTAATAGGGTCATGTTGTCGAGGTGTAGTTTTCCTGAGGCATAAATTAGTATGTCCAGATTTCTTGTGTATGTGATGTTGTAAGTGAATTTTGATGTGATAATAAAGTTCTTTACAGATGTGGAGGTTCATTAGTTGTACAGAGCATGTTTATTACTCGTGCTTAAGAAATTTCACGTTCTTATTAACCTTGTTGTTGAGAAAATGTTTGTATCATATTTATGTCTTGAACTCAATCAACCCTTTCCTATTCCTAAACTTGGTATGTTAGCAGGTTATAATGCTTTGTATTAGTTTATTCCTTTAATACTAGTGTTGGGTAAGGATTTTAACAAGATTGGTAATCATTATGAGGTGTAAACACCTCTAGAAGGACTATGTATTAGGTATGTTTATTTTGGTATTCATAGGACCAATGTAGTAGTGGTTTATAGAAGATTGATCAAGTTGGCACTTAAGCTTTCCCATAGCAACCTGAGCTTCTCTCTTCCTATTCATGTGTTGAACGGAATTTGGTAAAACCTAGAAAAAGATTGTTCTTTTACTTGTGCCCTATTAGTGTTCACTCTTGAGTTGCTTTAGCCATGATACTTCTACTTGGTCTGAACCATCCCTTAAATGCGTTATGATCCTATCATATGCATGTGGTTAAAAGTGTGGTAGATTTGATGAAGATGTTAGATCTATAGGAATGTTTTGTTGTTCTGTATTCCTTTCCTCTTAAGCTAACCTTAGAACAAGGTTCTTTCATTGTAGCTTGGGGTTTTGTATCTTATGATTCTAACTAGTGTAAGAGATTTATAGCATTCTAATATTATAGGCTTTTAGTCTTGCTTATACAGTTATATTTAATAGTGTTTACAAAATTGTCTAGATTATTAATGAAATCTACATTAGTTGTAAATATTGTAAATAATTGTCATGTTTAATTTGTCTGTCTTAGGGTTATTTGCATGTTGTTCGCATTCATTTTAATTAAATGAAATTAAAATAACTCTTGAGAATTATTAGTTACAGTTCTGTATTGTTGAGATAGATTCACTTTATATTTGTTAGATGATTGATCATGAAAATATTGATGAAGGATCTTAGTTTATGATGTGCATCTGAGAGTGAATGTGATGTGAGACCATTGTGTTTAGTGGTGTCAAGTGTTTGTGTCATTTGGGGAAGCTGTTTCCAGACACCTAGGAGGGTGTGATTGTGTGGGGGTTGGCTATGCACGTGCATCATGTGAGTTGAATGAACTGCATGCTTCAAATGTTGCCTCTTATTCATGTTGGTATGATATATGTGCAAGATGGATAATGCCTTGCTCACCGTACCTATTCATGTGGTTATGATGACTATGTAAGATGGATAATGCCTTGCTCTGTGTGATGTGAAATGATGTGTATTTTGTGTTATAAATGTTAGAGCCAGGATCAGTTGCAAGCATTCATCTACGAGAGAGTTATGAAAAAAGCCAAGAGAATATTAATGCAAAATATTAGAGAAATGCATTGAATAACCCATGAAAAATACATGCAAAGGAGTGAATATTTATAGGCAAGGTGAGTGGGGTGAGGTGTCAATATTGACCAATAGGAAATGTAACTCCAGTATCTCCAAAAATAGGGGGAGGTGGAGTAACTTCCATGAATAGATTGACACCACACACACATGCACCTACTAACATAAAAGGCCTATTAAATAGCTCATATTATTAAACTACCTAAGCAAGCTTAAAAAAGATGTGTAGGAAAAACCTTATAATAAGGAATAAAAAACCTACACTAACACCCCCCTTAAGCACAACTTAGGAGGATGTGAAGATGGGTCCCAGAAAATGAAGCCATGTTAGGTACCCATATACAATGATTGTTTCCGCTGCAAGAATTACTGGAAGCATTCGAAGAAGCAACCCTGAATTACTGGAAGCTCATGAAGAAGCGACTCTCAATTACTGGAAGCTCATGACGAAGCACCACTGAACTCTGATGAAGCAACAGAGGATAGAAGATGACCTGGTGCATAGAATTACTAGAAGCCAATGATGATGCAACACTGAACTCTGATGTAGCAATAGGTTAGATTGATTAAAAATGATCTACTGCACATAATTGTCGAAGAAGAACTGTGTTGTACTGGAAAACCCCACTAAAGATCAGGATCAAAGAGGTTGGTAACATAAGGTACCAATGATCTCAAAAATACTGAACAAACTATGAAAGTTGCCTCCAGAGCGAAACCAAGGAAGCATAAGCACAAGTACAAACATTTTAATATCCCCATTATGCTATAGAAAGTGCAAGAGAGACCAAAAATAGATTATTGCTGATAAATAAAGCCTATCAAAGCAAATAGAACCTTTCTAGGAGGCAGCATGTCCAGAATATCCAATAGAAGCCATAAAATTGACAAATTGATTAAAAGATACTTGGGGCTAAATCTGAAAAAAGATGGTGGCTGTGTAGAACTCGTTGATACCTTTCCAACACCTTTTCATTTTCAAAAAATGGAGATTCTGGGCACAAGAACAGAGCTCGGAAGCCAAAACAATGCCTTGCCTTCAAACAGAAAAAATAGCTGTCAAATAGAAAAATATGGGAAAATGACCAACATTATTGGATAGTGCTCAAAACCAGCTTTCCAATGCTTTTTTGTTTGCCAATTTTTGAGTTTGTATGCTCAAGTTATGACCTCTGGAAGAAAACTACCTTTTTAGGCCTGCACATGAGCACGACATGGAAATCGAGGCAGATTTAGAGATTGAGGTGGCACAAAAATCGAGGCAGATAGAAATCTAGTGGCACTGACATCGAGGTAGTCATAAAAATAATTTAGCATGGAAATCGAGGCGTATTCAAATTTTTTTGGCACACAAATCGAGGTAGCTCGAAATCAAAATAAGCTCAAAAAATTTTGGCACGAAAATTGAGGCAGTCGTACAAAAAATCTGGAATAGAAATCGAGGCGACCGTACAGATTTTTCTTGCACATAAAAAACAAACCCCAAAAAATGCCCAAAACTTTTTTTCAGCAAAATATATAGTGCCTTATATGAAAATAGGGGTTTTGACACCTTCTGAGCGCAATGGCATGGTTAGTTTTTCTCCAGGATGCACCTTTTAGATTCTCAAGGCTAAAACCCTCATAGATTTGAGAAGAAACTTGCAAGCCTGGAGCTCTGATACCGTGTTAGAGCTAGGATTAGCTGCAAGCATTCATCTATGGGAGAGTTATGAAAAAATCCAAGAGAATATTGATGCAAAATATTGGATAAATGCATTGAATAACCCATGAAAAAATACATGCAAAGGAGTGAGTATTTATAGGCAAGGTAAGTGGGGTGAGGTGTCAATATTGACCAATAGGAAATGTAACTCTAGCATCTCCAAAAATAGGGGGAGGTGGAGTAACTTCCATGAATGGATTAACACCACACACACCTGCACCCACTAACATAAAAAGCCTATTAAATAGATCACATTATTAAACTACCTAAGCAAGCTTAAAAAAGATGTGTAGGAAAAACCTTATAATAAGGAATAAAAAACCTACACTAACAGTAAATGCATCATGATGAGAATGTGATAGTTCATGCTTGGTTTATGTTTTGGGACAATGATATAAGAATTAGTCCCTGTGATTATGTTTTGTATGCAAGAAGGTAAATGCCTTGCATTGTATATGTTACTTGTCATTGTGATGATAATTGTCTTGCTTCATGGATAGGGCCTTCTAGATGCAGGTAGGGGAGTGGCTTTCAATGTGGGGCCGGTACCCAAAGTGGCTGCTAGGATAACCCATTGGAAGTTTTTAATCCAGATAACGTAATAATAAATTTAGAGGGTTGGGTAATTTCCACACTAAATAAGATAATTGGATGCCTCACCCATGCCTATAGTGCTCGTTCAAGCTAAGGATGGGATGAGAAGGCCATGGTTGGCAAGATCAACTTCCTTGTCCTCACGAAAGGAATGTTGGTTCCGCATGTGTCACCCTATGGGGCCGGTGTCTAGTGAGAGACTGCCAGGATAACCATAGATGGGGGCCGACGTCTGGATGCCTAGGATACCCCATGGATGGGGGCCGACGTCTAGTGAGAGACTGCCAGGATAACCCATGTTAGGACCATGCAATGACACTCTTCCCTACTACATCCTAGCATTCCCTAAGTGTGTTTTCCTCTTTTAGTGTGTGATTGCCTCTGGAAGTGTTGTTTCAGTTGCTTGTGATGTTCATATTGACTAGTGTTGTATTGGAGTCATGTGTAGTCCTTGCACCTGTTAGCCTATTGTCTTCTTGACTGTTTGCTTAGTGGGACCTTATTGTTATCTCCTAGCATGGGGGGTGGACCTTAGGGTTCCACATGGTCGGGTGGTTGTGCTTTTATCTCCATTGGTTTCCCATGTTGTTGTTCGTGTGGAAAAAGGATGTACCTCTTATATCAGATTACAGATCTTGTTCTAACTTGAGGAGACAGATACTTATGTTCATGTTCCAGTCTTTTATATCAGTTGAATCATGTGCTATTATCTTGATGTATGTACTCCAATGTAATCAGGAAAGCGATATTGTAAACAATGTAATATTATACTCTCTTGTAAAGGAAATTGTATATGTACTTGTATCCTTTTTGCAGGATCTTCATGATTACTTATTTGATGATATAATATGGAAATGTATGTGTTTATTCATTTGATGCAATTAGATTAGAATGAACCATGGTGGTTAGTTATTTCATAATGTTGGTTAGATCATGTTAATAGTTGTTAGTAATGCAGCCATGGAATTCCTAGAGGATACAACTTAACTTGATGTATGATTAAATATGATTTACATTTCTTGTTATTTCTTTCTTTAAAAAAAATGGTCCTTTGTATAGCATAGTTGAGCTATTCCCTAGGGTTTCGGGGTGGGGCGTTAGAGATTCCCTACCCGCCTCTAACTCACCCAATCACAATACACCATGGTAGACTTCATGAATCCATGTGCAGATCCAATCCTCTCTTGTTGAAGAAATTCACATAGCCTAAGAGGAATGTAATGAGTGATTTGAGTGTATCCCTTTTGAAAGAAAAAATTTATTAAGTAGCCAATTTTGAAGAAAAGGCTCAACACAATTAAGAACCTAAAGAATAAAATGTTGTTAAAAACCTTCTTGATCATGTATGCCTTGAGATTTAATTTGTGTGGAATTAGTTGCATCCAAGGGAGTCCCTAAATTCAATGTGGTCGCCAATCACGATCTACAAAAATTGATTGAGCAAATTTGTTCTATACATCTATATATTCTTAGGTCCTTCTCATTTGAAGGGGTTGGAGATTTTAGAACTATTTGAAGTTTGTAATAGATTAGTGTTAGATTGAATAAGACTAATAGTTTTCTCTTCACTCATCTAATCTCAAAACTACTGTATCTATGTTTTGGTAAAACAATGAAGTTTGAGTACATAAGTTTCAATTTCATTCCCTAGTTTATTCACATGCTTAAGAGGATCTTGTCTTTTGCGTAGTGCACACTTATGGCAGGTAGATGCTAGGTCATGCTATGCATAATTTCCTCAAATGATTGCATCAATAATAATTACACTATGACAAATCTATTGATGGTTGTTAATGGTTCTAGAATGAGAGAGAGACTTGTTGATTCTTGTATTGCTGAACATAGTGAGCTTACTCTTTCTCTTTGCCCTCTTTCCTCACTTTTGATTTTTCTTTCAATCTAAGTAGATTAGGAATAGTTTTTATTTTATTTTATGTTATTTTTTTATAGCTCATATTGTGAAGTAAATTAATATTATGTCATAGTGAGTTCTCTTGGGATGAGTAATAATTAATTTTGGCTTCTAAGAACTAACAAGTGTTTATAGGTGGGAACAACAAAGTTCTAAATACAATGAAATGTTTAAAATCTCTTGTGTGTTTGCAAAACTGTCTAATAACTTAGTAGATATCAATTTCTTAGTGCTTTTTCTCTTGATAAGATTGAACTTGTGAGCCTTGCTGTAGGATCCTTCACAATATTGTGAGTGTGAGCCCAACTCTTAGCAACAATTAACATCCTCCATAACGATATTGAAAATATTGGAGGATTTTAAGTCATTTTCAAGGGTGTTTCTGAGACTTCTGACCCATGAACAATGTTGTTTAACACATGGTCTAACATAGACTTTGGGTTGTGACTTTTTCCACCCAATTTTTTTTTTCTTCTGTAAATATTATGTAATATAAAACTTATATAAAGTAATATACAAGAGACCAATTCATCCATACAAAAAAAATATAGTAATATTATAAAAGATATTTTAATTTTAGTGAAAAATAAAATAATTAAAACAATACATTATAATATTTAATTCTACATTTTATAAAAATACAAAAAAATTCAATTTTATTTTTATTAATTAAATAGGCTAAATAAACAAATTAAAACTTACAATTCATTAAACTTTTTTCTATTTTTCTATACAATTTAAATGCTTAATATTATGAAATTATAATAATATTAAGAAAACAATTTTTTATTTTATTAAAAAATAAAATAATTAAAACAATAAATTATAATATCTAATTCTAGATTTCATAAAAATAAACATCTAAAAATAAAAATAAATTATCTTTAAATTAATTAAATATACTAAATAATTAAATTGAATCCTACAATTCATTAACCTTTCTTCTCTATATAGTTTTGATCCTTAATATTATGAAATTGTAATAATACTTAAACAAACACAAATCTTTAGAAGGAATGCATCAATAGGGTGCCTATTTGGATGAAGCTTCCGAGCTTGCCTTTGGAGTCTTGGGAAGTTGAGATCTGAAAGGATTACCCTCTTGGTTGGTCAGCTCATTGTCTTTGATTCCGTGACCATTTCTTGGAAGTGTTTGTTGTTTGATAGATTCTGTGTGTTTGCGGATGTGGGCAAGGTGCTTCGGTCTTCTATTACCTTGTCATCCAAATTAGGTGAATAGAAGCAACATATTGTTTATGAGGACTCCCCATTGTTGTGTCAAAAGAGCCATATGGCTGGCCACACTTCCTCTAGGTCCCTTGTCAATAGTTTGCCACAAAATACTTTGGAAGAAAAAAAAGACTTCAAAGTGCCTAGTCCTTAGTGCGATGCGGAGCCACTGATGGATGTTGTTGAGACTAATCCTTCTCTAATTAGTGGCCCTATGCTGGCGCCCCAGACTCTATTGTGCAGGTGTATGAGGAATCTTGCAGGGAGCCATCTCCTCTCATCAAGGATTGGAGGGAAGAGCTTCAAATTGTAAGGAAGCGGTCCCATGGAGCTGCTAGAGGATCTATTTTTATGGAGCAAAGGGTCCCATGGAACTCAAAAAAGTTTGCTAATGCTTAGATAGAATCTTTTCTTCCAAAATAGGAGCAGCTATTGTTTAGGAGGTTATTTTTGAGAAGGTGCAGATGGGGTGGGGCTGAAACTTCCCCCTACTAGCTTAGGGGGAAATTTTGGAGGGAATTTTTCCAACTTCCTAAAAAATCTCTGCTAAATTATTTAGCATAAACTATTGTTAAAAAAACTTCATGAGACCACCAGCTTCCATAAAATTCAGAGCTTAAAATTTTAAGCATACCCGCAACTACAAAATTCATCTGACCACCCACTGTAAAATGCTCCTAAAAAATCTCAGCAGCGCCGCTGAGATAATTTAGGAAACCCCCTCCCATGGGACCGCTTCCTAAAAGCTAATGAGTTGCAGCACTTAGCGCCTACTTCTAAGAGGAATAAAAGGAAAATGGATAAAGATGAGAGCTTTTTTGTCATCCTAAAGATTCCTTGGAGGTTGGATTGGCCACCATAAATGGGTGTTCAGCTAAAAATTAAATATGCCACTATGGTATGCAGGGTGGAAACAGTGGTAAATTCCATAGCTCTTTGGAGTATTTTGGCTTTAAGCCAACTTGAATTTGTGTTTCTTTGATTTTTTGGTGTTTTGTAGTTTCCTGTCCCATGTTAGGAGTTGGTGTGTTTGTTGATGTTTGGTTTCAGCCCTTGGACTATTGGATCCCTGTTGTTTCTTCATTGTTTGTTGGACTTTATTGTTAAATCTTCTAGATTATTGTTGTATAAGATGGGGACCTTCCAAAACCTTCACTTTTATCCTTTAATACAAACCAAAAAAAAACAAAAAAACCAAATACACTCCAATAATATACCAATAAATTAAAACTTATATTTCATTAAATTTTCTCAATGCAAACTTCCAAAGATTAATACTAATACTGTGTTAAAAACAGTTGCTCAGTATTACAGTTAATACTAATACTGTGTTAAAAACAGTTGCTCAGTATTACAATTATCTGATGTAATTTGATATTTTATATTCAGCTTGATTCAATATAAAAAAGAACATACCATAACGTTGAAAAAAAACATTAAGAATTTTATTACATTTCATAAACTCGTTGTGTACACTACTCTTTTTCGTTTTGAAAAACAAAAAAAAAAAATCCACGTTGCATTTTGGAGGGCAACCGATATATGTAGAGGCTGCTTTTATTATCTAACAGAACTATTTCTGCCAACTGCATATATCAGAAGGAATGTTATTTTTCAGGAGCCAATCTGATCAATGCTGCAAAAGTAACCATGTTAGAAAAAATAATTGTAATAATAATTCGTAAGCATGCTAAGAAATTAATGAATCAGACACTTGGATTGAAGACCAATATTGTTGAAGAGTTATACAATTCTACAGATGTACAGATCTTCTTTGATATAAATCAAATGTCATATATGTTAAAATGTATATAAATCAACTTATATAACTTCATTCACCTGTGGAGGTTGATACATCAGTTGCTGCTCTGGCATTAAAGGCTCTTGAGAGATAAGCTGCTGAGACAGGGCTTGGGTGTAGGCCATAGTGTCCTTAAACAATTGGGAAACAGAAAGCAAAAATATCAAGATAAGTTTTCAGAATTTATGCTAAGATGAAAGTAGTTGACCAGATTCCATCTCATACAAAACTACCAAAGATTCTCATTTATCCATGTATAAAATTCAATTGAAAGTAATTAGTACAGTCACTACATACAGTGTGAAGGTTGTGATGGTAAGGCTGAGAATTCATGAAATGAAAGGGCATTCCTACGTAAGGCACGGATTCAACATGAGGAAGGTCAGTCCAGTGTCCTCCATATTGCTCATCCTGCAATAGAACCAATTGTAGTTTAACCAACAACAAAAGAAAACATCAAGAAAGAGGATTTGTTTTTTGAGTATAGCACTATTGTGGAATTTCTCTACAGTAAATAAAGTATGACAACTATTGTATGAGTTATTGTCTTCCTAATTATTATTTGGTTGTCTGATATTGAGGATTTTTTTTGCAGGTATGGGCACAGGTTAGATGTATGGATGAATAGCAATAAGTGGTGGAATGGAAGGAGAAAGATATCATACTGTGCAGGCCTGAATGGACCAAATGGTGAAGATCCCATGTTTACATTTTAAGATAAGATGGAGTGTACACCTAAGTAGGCCTAGTGGTGAAGATCCCATGGTTTCATCTTAATGCAAGATGAAGTGTACCCCTAAATGGGTCCAATGGTAAAGATACCATGTTTCCATCATGAAAGAATAGGTTTAATGGAATTTACACCCTATTTTTTAAGCACAATCTCTCAGAGTAGGTGGTTGGCATGCTTGCAGTGAAAATGCAGCACGTAGATGATAACTTCTTTTTGTTTTTCTCTTCTATGTAACAGCATCCATCTTTAGCATTGAGAGGATCCAAAAACAGAGTGACCATGAACTACAACACAAGTCTCTTATAAAGCAAAGTTCTAAAAAATTAGATAAATACATCAAAGTCAGACAAAAATGCAATTTCAAGAGCACTAGAAACTATTATAGAACAATGACCCCAAAATCTTTGCTAGTAACTGGATATGAAAATCACTAGTTCTCTGGGGCATGATTGAGTGGTATGCAGGGGGTTGTAATAAAATCACTGATCTCATTCAAGCGACCCAACCTTTTCATGGTATGCCATCATGCAGAATCCTATCCTAATCGTGTCTTAATGTATCATATATTTTGTCTATTTATTCATGTAGGTCTCAAAAGAGACTCAGTGTATCTAAACCAGGATTACATGGGGTTGCATCTACCCCCACTTTCCCCCACTGACCCTCTAACCCTGCATACCCATCCCTTGTCCCAAGGTTTTCAGTCGTTAGGAGGTCTTATGCCCAGGGATGTCTGAGTGTCCCCTGTTTTCTTTAGAAAAGGTTAAAATTAAAAAAGAAAAAAAGAAATTAAAGAGCATGGGAGACCCACAAGCCCCTCATGCCCCTTATCAAACCTTGAACTTTCCTTATAACTAACCCACTCACCCATTTGCAACTCACAATTACCTCAATCAATTTGTATTTTGCACTTGCACCTGTTGAGAGTTGCATAATTTTATATTTATAATCTTACTACTATGCCTATTGTTGGACACACTGTCATTTTTTAGCCTTGGGGTCTTTTTGTCATAATGAAAGCAAGAAATTTTAATATTTTATTTCTGCTATACTTCATTGAACAAATATTGAATATTGAATCGCAAATTTGATGCATTATGTGAATATTTAAACTTGAATCCTGATGTACAGCTAAACTTGTAAAAAATTGGTTGACTGTTAAACTTGTAAAATTCTGATTTTTCATATAAATATATAATTTTTATACTACCCTCGCCAAAAATGGCCTCTCAGACTGCCATCCTTTAAACAGGTCCCGTGTTGTCCCTGTCCGAGGAATGCTATGGAAATAGACATATACCATTATGTTTGACTGTTGAAATCTCAAATCTGTAGTCCAAAGCTGTTTAAACAAGTGAAGACAATTAAAATCACTATGCACATTGCACAACTCTTGTTTTTAATTACATGCAGTTGCTTGGAAGGCATTCCATCAGCCATGAATGAAAGGATTGAGAAAATAGATTATTTTCTTGCAAATTGTAAATCTGCACCAAAAGACCAAACCGAGGTTTTCTCTGAAGTACCCTGAATCTCTATCCTAAGAGAATTTAGAACTGACAATAAGTTTAGATTTCAAAAAAATATTATAAAAATGCTTTGGACTCTCTGATCAAACTAGAAAAGTACCAATTTCTGCAGAAATAAAATGATATGAAATTGCATGAATGTCTAGAAATGACCAAAATAGGAGGACCCAAAGACATGCCTTTATATCATCTCTACGAACAATGTCAACAAGAAAATCTAGTATATCACCCCTGCTTACAGCTCCTGCAATGTCATTTCTCTGCAATGTGCGCCTCTTGTTCTCCTCAGTATGTAACCATGAACGCAGAGTGAGCTCTAGAATGAAAAGCTCACAGGCCTTTGAAAATAAGACTGGAGCTTCTGCACTTATCATCTGATCATCAATTCTTTGTTATTGAGACAAATACTAGCATGAAGTTTCATCATCAACAAGGCTTAATATAAGAGAGGCATCTCATGATCCTACCTTTACTTCTTCATCAGATTTCATTATTTTCTTGATCCTTGCAAGAGGAAGTTGATGCTGCTTGAATTCTGCCAAGGAAGAACGAAAAACCTCAATGAACTACTATGAGTGATCCAACTGTGTTAAACACAAGGATACAGACTCAGAACTGAGATCTAACTATAGGCACTACTTCCAATGTTTTTGCATTCATGTTCAAATGTTGTAAGAGAAGAAACTCCAAGGATAATTATCATGCAGAGCAAGGAAATTCAATGTACTGAATTAGTCAGAAATATGAATAGCAAAGAAAAACTGAGATTACGCGCAATTTGTCTCATCTCCTGCACTTGCTGTTGCCAAAACCTCTGGAGATGTTGTTTCTGGATTTGCATGGAACGAAGATGAGAGTGGGTAGACCCCTGTAGGAGGAACTTTCAAATTTGAATTAGATAGATTGGTCTACAGGTCCCTGTTTAGGTACATAAGAAAGTAAATCATCATAAGAATTTCCTTCAGACTGTAGAATTGCTCTACAAGGGAAATTTGAACTCGCGCATCCTAATAAGCATGGGTTCACTTTTGAGCAATTCACCTCCAACTCAAAATCAAAACCAAGGAACACGTTTACCAAAACAAGCATATGGTTTCTTGACATCTCAATACCATGGGGCATGCAATTCTAAAGTTTTTATTAAATACAATCAGAACAATAAAAGCACTTATTCCCCGTTGGAGAATTTCTCTACCATCTACAGCCCAACTTGAATTCAGGAGTTCTAATAAACATGGATTATCATTTGAGCCACTAACCTCCCAACTCAAAATCAGAGCTATGAACCGGGTACAACAACGGAATACATGCTATGAATACATGCAATTCATAGATAGCGTATCTTCAGGGATGTTTGAACCTCAATCTCCATCATGAAAACCAAGTGGCCGTAGGCACTTGACCACACCCCCATACACATTGTTTCCCCACATTTCAATACCATCCAATTCCACAAATCTTTACTAAATATGACACCTAAGAAAAACCTGTACCCTGCTGATGAATTTCTCTGGTGTCGAGCTTTGAACTCGGACATCCTACTAAGTGGGTTAGTATTTAAATCATGATCCTCACCAACATAAATCAAAGTCAAGAAAAATATCCCAAGAATCGGGGATATTTTATCCAGAATCAGGATATCATATATTGACATAAAAAAACAAAGGAATTATGCAAAATCTCTACTAAATACGAAAAAAAGGGGGGCATTTCCCTGCTGTGGAATTTCTGTACAGCACCCAGCTTTGAACTCAAGGATCCTAATAAATGGGGATTAACATTTGAACCATGAACCTTGTCAAATCAAAATAAAAAATTACAATCAAGGAATGCATGCCAAAATCAACTATCAAGCATATTGTTTCTTGAAATATCAACACACCAAAGTTCTGTAAAATTTCAACTAAAAACAACCAAAATAATATAAATACCCATTCCCTGCTAGAAAGCTTTTCTACAGCCTAGTATTGAACCTGGGCATCTTAATAAAAGTGGGATAGCTTTTCAACACACCGACCTAAATCAAGCAGATTGTTTCTCCACATCTCAAAACTATGAAATTCTGTAGATCTCTACAAAATAGTAAATACGTCTGACGAAAACAATGAAAACACCTGTACCCTGCTGAAGAATGTCTCAGCAGTCAAGCTTTAAACTCAGACAAACCAATAAGCATAGCTTAACATTTGAACCATGAACCTTGCTAACTCAAAACCAAAATCAAGCACATCCCTCCTAATCAAGAATACTGTCTCTTGACATTTGAATACAAGCCAACTCTGCAAAATCTCTATTAACTACAACCAAAACAATAAAAACAGCTATACCCTACAGGATAATTTGTATACATCCCAGCTCTCAATTCAGGCACCCCAGTAAAGGTAGTTTAGCATTTGAGTCATGAGCTTCACTAACTCAAAGAGTCAAAACAAATACGAAGGTACACATCCCAAATTCAAGTAAAATCTCAATATACCCCAATTATGTAAAATCTCTACTAAATACAACAAAAACAATAAAATATATATACCCTTTTGAATAATTTCACTACATTTAAGCATTTGATCCATTCTCTACTAAATACAACAAAAACAATAAAATATCTATACCCTTTTGAATAATTTCACTACATTTAAGCATTTGATCCATGACCCTCACCAACTCAAAATCAAAATCAAGAAACAAATTCATCTAAATCAACATTTTTTTCTTTACCATGAAGTTGTACAGGTATCTACAAAACAGAACAGAAAACAATAAAAGCAGAATTTTAATTTAAACTCAGGTATCTCAATAATAATGTGTCTTAACATTCGAGTCATGAGCCTGAATCAAGAAGGAACACATACCCTTGGAATCAAGCATATTGTTTCTTGACATCTCAATAAAACACAACATTATAAAATCCCACCTAAATACAAAGATTTTTCTGCAACTTAGTTTTGAACCCTGACGTCCTAATAAGCATGGGTTAACATTTTACCCAAGACCCTCACCATCTCTGAAAATTAGTCTGTCTTCATCTAAATACCACCCAATTCTATAAATCTCTATTAACAACCAAAACCTTCAACTCTGACTCAAGTCAAGCTGAGATGGATAAGAAAATTTAGTAACCCAATTTTATATTTTCAAACCAGATCATGAATACATTCAAATTTTCAAAATCCATCACAAATGAAACGAATTCTTTCTCGACATCAAAATGCCATTCAATTCTATAGATCTCTACTAATTACAATCAAAATCTTCAACACTCTGAGTCAAATTGATAAACATTAGAAGATTTATTAACCCAACTCTAAATTTTCAAACCAGATCATGAATACACAGAAACTTTCAAAATCCATTACAAAA
This sequence comes from Cunninghamia lanceolata, assembly GCA_027924645.1. Lineage (NCBI taxonomy): Eukaryota > Viridiplantae > Streptophyta > Pinopsida > Cupressales > Cupressaceae > Cunninghamia > Cunninghamia lanceolata. The sequence goes on from BSBN01001271.1 coordinate 14,725,788, forward strand.
GAAGATGAAAAGTAAAGCTCCAAAACCTGTTGCAGAAACATTTGTGGCTGCTGCTGTAACAGCTGAGCCTGTGAAAAAGTTTGCATTGGTGAGCCTTCAAGATGTGGGTAGCTTCCTTCCATTAATGTAAGTTATGAAGAAAGGCCACAAAGCTCAAGGGAGGTGAATGTGAGATAGAATATTATGTGTGTCTCACCAACCTTTTTATAGAAGGATAGTTGTCAGCTTGCAAGATTTAAGTACTCCAGAAAAAATGACAGCTGATAAGCTTAAAATTAGTAACAGCATTCAAAATGTATGGCCAGCTTCTGGATTTTGCAGGCTTTATAACTTTGTTTTTCTTGGGACAGAGCAAGGGAATATTTATAGGTTTGCAGGCAAAGCATATACAGCTTGAAGCCTACAATTTATATACATTTGCTTGCATGCCCCGTTTATACTAGCAAAAGATATTTTTCTTGTGTTTCAACGTCTAGTTTTAGTAATAATTGGCTTACAACTACTTATTACACAAGATTACTTGACTCTCTCAAATATTAAAGATTTTCACAGCTTTGTATATGTATGTGTGTTACTGTCCGTTGGAAGTTAAACTAGTAAGAAAGTATATTTAATATGTTATCGTGTATATATAACTCTGATGGTAAATTTGCATGTCATTTTTTAATTTGGTTTCCTATTTATTTTAGGAAAACAGTGATAAATTGTGTAATTATCTGGGAATTTTTTATTCTTTATTTATCAGTTTATATATTTTTTTTATGTTTATTTCCCATTTTATTTATCTAGACATACATTTCAACATATTCATTTAAATTATATACTTATTATGTTTATGCACGTAACCAAGTGCTGACTAAATAAATATTTGTGTGATTTATTGCTATGTACTTGTGTTTAAAGACATTCAATTACAATTATTTTCATCATCACATTAATATCATTTGCATTTACAAAAGGAGCATGTTAAGAGCATTTTGATTGGAGTACCTAAAAAGAATTTAGTTCTACATCGTACCACTCTAGAGCATTTGCACTACTAGAGCTTGGTGTCTACCAATTCTTTGTACAATTTTCCAAGTGTTGACCTAGGAGAAGATGTCCCCTAGTGACATATTGGGAACCTTCTAAAAATATTTCAAAATATCATCCAATTTTTGAAGTAGAGCAAAAGACAAAGTAAGTAAATGTGAAATAGGCCAATCATAGAGTAGAAGCATATAGACAACTAAATAATTTTCTTAGGTAATAGGATAGATGTAGCGTGTGCCAAAAAAATCCAAACTCATAGACTCAACCCTTTACAAAGTGCACATGCTATTTAAATTTCAAGGTAGAATACATATACAAAGGATCAATTTTTGAGGTGCAATGCACACACAAAGGATCAACTTTTAAGATGGAATACATACATAAAGGATCATTTTGATGTCTTGAGAAATTCAAAATTCAATATCATATCAAAATCATTCTCCTTTTTCAAATAGAAAACTAAATACACCTACACTACTTTATATTTATTTTTCTAAATTAATATTTAATTTAAAATTTGATATATACCTATAACCATAATTAATCTAAATTAACTTATATTTATATATACATCTTTTGAATTAATCAAATTAAAATTAAACATTTAAGGTGATTTTCCTTTACAATAAGATCACTTATCTATATTTAGATGTACAAATGTGCATGTATAGCTAATATTTATATTTAGATGTGTATAAATAAATTTAGACCAAATGTTATCTTCAACAAACAAAAGTATTGAAGTTATCGTACCCTATGACCTCCATATAAAATTTTGAATTTATTACATTCTATTTTGTGGGAATTGTTATTTTTAGGATGTATGGGGATCTATTAGTTAAATAATTTAAGAAGTTAATAACTTAAATTAAATTTAAAAATTCATTAAATCCAAAAGTGTTGTATGATTGTAAATAAAACAATTTTTACTTTAAACTTAATTTAAGCTAATCTAATAAGATGTAAAGATAAGTATATATTAATTTGGATTAATAAATGATAGGTTATTTTAAATAAAAAATAATTAGATGTTAATACGAAAATTAAATTTGAAGGATGAAGGTATTTAGTTCTATGTTTGATGGGGGAGAATAGTTTTAATTTGACATTAAATTTGATGTCTTAAGATTGGAAAATAGTCCTCCCTAGCTATATTCTAAAAGTTCAGTGGAGGGTTAACTCTACTGGTCTAGGACATTTCTATAGGTGTGGATCTAATTTCTAGCCACAAATTTGATTTGGTACAACATGCACTCATATTTCATATTTTCCCTGATCCACTATTGTTTGATGGGGGAGAATAGTTTTAATTTGACATTAAATTTGATGTCTTAAGATTGGAAAATAGTCCTCCCTAGCTATATTCTAAAAGTTCAGTGGAGGGTTAACTCTATTGGTCTAGGACATTTCTATAGGTGTGGATCTAATTTCTAGCCACAAATTTGATTTGGTACAACATGCACTCATATTTCATATTTTCCCTTATCCACTATTGTTTGCTAGATGTTAAAGGGATTGGCGGTATTCAAAAATACCTTTAGAGGGTTACTAGATTGCTAGGGTACATGTTTTCCTAGGTCAACCCCTAGAAAATATTGGCTTTATAGTCATGTGAATAATCAAAGAAAACAATCTTCAAACATGTAGATGCTTCTAAGATAATTATGTAGATCAAGGTTTATTTTATGTGTTCCAATATATGTGTTCCTAGCATGCTTCTTTCATAAATGTGAATGATTACTTAATGATTGAAGTGAATGCAAATGAATGCCTTTAAACACAAGAACATGTAAATAAATAATGCAAACGTCTAGTCAACTCTAGGTGGGGCATGAATGGGCAAGAGTTGGAAAATTTTGAATTTGAATTTTGAAATCTCAAATATAAAATCCATGGGTGTGAGATTGATCACATGCCCATAAAGTTGACTTGAGACATGAAAATGGCAAAATCAAGGTGGCCGACAAATGTATGGGGATGGGTGCAATAATGGGCATAATAAATGCCTAATCTAGGTGAATATATCAGAATGAATGTGTGTATGGATAAGGAGGAGGATAAATGTGTATGAATGTGTGTAAATGAATAAGTAATGTCATGGGCGAAGGGTCTTGACTTTGCAAAGATTGCTCCATTTGTCGATATGCACAAATGTATTAAGTTACTCTCTCAAAATGGGCAAAAAACTAAATGGGAATTGGCATGGGTATGCAAGTTTCACTATTACAATAATGTTATTATATATTAAGTTTAATAGTATTGTATAGGAATAAAACACCCTACAATAAATATCTCAACTAATAAATGAAAAATCAAATTAACATGGATGAAAAAGCCAAGTCTAGATGTATACCTAAATTTAGGATTGAAACATAAAACAATTGAAATGAATGAGTACTTGGAATTTGGAGAGGAGACTAATTGGAATGTGACAAAGATCTAATACATGGAATCTCAGACTAGGTCTAGAAATAAATAACTATGACAAAAGTATTTTGTGAAATATTGAACTATGCAAGACTTGGATCAAGGTTACAAGTGTGATCTTGAACCTCCTAAAGGCAACCTTGATCATTTTTGGGTGGCCCTAGTCCCTAGCAAATTAGTGTTTTAATACATGTAGAAGTTTTTCACTTGTGTCTATACATGCAAATAGAAAAGGTTATGGTCTTGAGAAGCATCCTTGGAACTTGATGGCGATATGAAATCCTCAAGACTTCCTTGGTTGTAGTCAATCCTTGTTGGTCGATTTGAATTTGTAATAATTTGGAAGATACACCAAGAAACATATGCATTGATAGATGTGTAAGTAGCTGGAAATGATGTAGTATAATGATGTAATGTATACTTTGATACTTGATACAATGGGCATTTAATATGTAGTGTAATGAATATCTGGGTTGTAGACTAAGTGCAAGAATTATGGTTTTGATGTTGTTGATGCAACAAGTTGCAACTGATATATAGACAGAGTTATGACAGATGTACTAATTAATGACAATAATCTTGATGATAGTCAATAATAATAAGTGATTGAAAATGACCTAGGGGTGATGTCCTTTTATACAATACTTAGGATCACAAATTTGAACTTTTTGGCATGTGCATGCCAATAGGTAACAATAAAATTATGTTAAACCAACTTAGGGCCACTGTTGGGAATTAAGGTGTCTCAACCTTTGCAAATTCCTAGCATTATTTATTTATTTGTATATTTATTTATTGCCTAATGTTGTAATTACTTATACATTCAGTTTGGTCACTTAGTGAGGTGGCATAGTGACATGTCATCTTCCTTGGAATGTGACTTGGATGGTAAAATCAAACCTACATGGATTTGGGCATCCCATTTTAGGTGGTACTAATATGCCATGTGTCAGCATCTTGTGGTGTGTGGAAGACAATATTCCATATGATAGAATCTATGACGTGTAAGAGCCAAGTTTGGAGATTCTTATGACAAGTGATGACAAGTGTCAGTGAGGATCTTTGCATGAGGGAAATGCATCTTTGGGTGCCCAAGTTGGGTTATGACATGTTGTAAGAGGAATATGCTATATTTAGCATTGTATGACGAATTCTCTTACAACATTAAAGGTTGTTATCTTGGAAAAATCTATGACAACTGTAAGATGCGTAAGAACATCTGTCATAGTCTATTTTTAGCCTGGAGCACTCCATATTGGGAAAGTCAAATCTGCCATGTATGACAGATGTAAGGGATGTATTTGAAGTAAGGACAAGTGTCCTTTGATGTGGGATAATGGCCATGTGGCCAAGGTGGATACCTATCCCAAGATGCTACCAATATTTGCCTTGTAATCTCTATATATTGCATAGTTTGGAGTTGTAGTTGCATAGTATTTTTACAGGTACTGTTATGCTACCGGAATAACTCTAGATTCAAAATTTGAAGACTCTTGGAATAACTTGCATTACAAGTGTATTGTAAACTATAACTATTTCAGATAATACATTGTGCAGGTTTTAGAGTGTGGGATTTTTCACCTGAAAAGGTTTTCCCCATGATACATGTGTCTACTTCTCTCTATCTACATTCTTGTATTGTGTTTGTTGCTGTAATATCTTTGATATAAGTTTCATATTGCTGCAATTGTAAGGGTTAAAATTAATTTGCATACCTCTCCCCTCATTAGATTAGTTTAGGAAGTGATTTCCGCACACCTAGCTTCCTTTCAGTTGGTATCAGAGCTTGGCCAATTTTGGTCTTAGCTGAACTGGGTTGGGGTTTTTTGTATTGATCTTAGATTGAGTGGAAGTATGTGCAGAGTATTCTGTAATCTTGTTGCAGGAAGGAGAGGGCAGGCACATCTGGAAGAATAGAGGTTGAAAATTTTAATGGCAGCAATTTCGAGTTGTGGAAACTCAAAATGGAAGACATGCTCGTTGATAGAGACCTATGGGAAGCAATTTCCTGTGTAAAACTAGTGGCAATGTCCCAAGATGATTAGGATCTCAAAGATCGTAAAGCCAAGGGTCTTGTGTAACTTCATTTGGTTGATTTCGTCCTGTTAAATGTTCATGAAGAGAAAACAATGAAGGATCCGTGGAAGAAGATTGGTGATGTTTATTAGGTTAAGTCCCTGGGAAACAAGTTATTCCTACAGAAGAAGCTATATTCTCTAAAGATGGAAGATGGAGGATCTGTTGCTGATCACATGAATGCATTTAACATGTTAGTTGCACAATTGACATCCGTTGGTGTGAAGATGGAGGAGGAGGATCGGTGTATGACCCTGCTTTGTTCTTTACCAGATTCATGGGATCATCTTGTTATGGCCATTGGGAGTACCACATCCACTTTCAAAATGGATGAAGTGGTATCTTCACTGTTATTTGAAAAGATGTGGAGAAAGTCATCCAAGTCAGCCAAAGAGGCTCTTGTGGTTCATGGAAGACCCAAGGAGAAAGGGAAAAAGAAAGACAAGAAAGCTGAGAAGCGTAGATCCAAATCCCATGGGAGATCCAAATCTCTTGGAAAGTCCAAGGTGTTGTGTTGGAACTATGGGAAAATTGGGCATTTCTGAAAGGAATGTAAAGAGGAGAAAAAGATGAAAAAGCAGAATGTCCCAGATTTAGATTCTAACAAGTCACAAGATGATGGTGATGCCTTCATTGCAGCCTTGGCCACCCATGCATCTGATGATATGTGGCTGATTGATTCTGGTGCCTCTTTCCACATGACCTTGCATTGAGACTGTTTTACAAAGTATGAAGAGTTCGATGGTGGAAGAGCATACCTGGGTGATTGTTGGTGCCTGCATAAAATTTAGATTTCAAGTATTCATTCGCAGAAACCTTTCATAAAAAATCCAAAGATTCTAAGTCCCTCGGCCTCTTGAGTTTCATGCATGTATCCTTGTATATACATTGCTATTTGTATGAAAATTTGATATGTGCAAGTGTAAATGTACATTGGTAGGCCAAAAATGTTCAATCGGCCTTCAAAAAAGTGAAAAAATTGAGTGTATGCATTCTGAATGCATATCGGGTTTGTATATGCATTGGGGAATCTGTCGCAGATTTCAGGAATATTCCCTGCTTTTATGTGAGGGTTTGCATGTATATTTGTGTTGTATGTTTAGACGTGCAACGGGTAGATACAATGGAAATGTGCAAGGGAAAAGGATACAATCAGCAGGGCCCACTGTTTGCATATACAAGTGTGATTGTATGTTCACACATACAAAGGGAACATACATTCTTAATGTACATGGCCCAGACCCGAAAAGGTATGCAATGTAGTTGATAAAGGCTCAGATCCGATTGAATGTATATTTTTGCTTGTATATTGCATTTGTATAATGCGATATGCAAGTTGATATACAAGGCGAACATACAAGGGAGCGATATACAAGCTGGACCCGATTCAAGGGTCAAATTTGGTGAATTCAGCACTGGCGTCTGCGGCTTGTATGTATATGGCGTTTGTATATGCAGATATACAAAAGAATGAAGATACAAGCTAAATTTCAAAGTATTTTCAATCTGTTTCATAAAATTTTAGGGTCCGCACTTTGTATGCAGGCAGTTGTATGTATATGCATATGCTTTTGCATATACAAAGGTTTTAAAGGCAAAAAGGCAAAAAATACAAAATAAGAAAGGGAAAAGTCAGCAATAGAAGCAAAGGGTGCCTGCATGGCATAATTTCTTTGGTTGGCGACTTTTCAAAGTGTTTTGAGGCCGCAAATCTTGGCGATAGGAAGGGAAATCGATGGCCATGATTCAAATGTTCAACAGGGGCGATTTATTTGTATTTGCGGCTGTTTTCAGGTGGGAAAGTTTCTAAGCACACAACTGCTGTGCTTCCAATGAACCGTCGGTAGGTTGGCATTAATGGCAGAAATTGTAGAAGCATTGCTCGATGATTGACAGGCCAACCACCAATTTTAATGGGAAAATCTTCAGATGGCTGCACATTCCCCAATCTCACCTGTTTTTCCTTCCTGTTCTGCCTGGACATTGAATGATTTGGGCACCATTCTTGGTGCGTTGTATCTGGCAGAATTTTGAAATGCCTTGTAATTAATTGCTGAGTACATGTTCTTGCTTTATAAGCGAACTGTGTTACTCATTGTAGGGTTGTTGAAGACTTGGGCAAATTTTTGGGAAAATAATGAAAACAAAGCTTTTCTTGGCTATTCTATCTCTATTGGAGTTTATGTGTTGTATTTTGAATGCACCTTGCACAAATTTTTAGTTTCATTGTTGTTTTATATGAAAAATGCATTGTTGCATGTGTTTAGTTGTCTGTCTCCATTTACTGTATGCATAGCTTCTTTTGAATCTGGTTGCTAAGGGTTACTAAGATTCTAGGATACATGTTTGCTCTATTACATGCTTGATCTCTAACTTCCATTCAAGGAGTGGATTAAATTGTTTTAGGTTGAGTATGGAGAAGGTTGTATGTTAGCAGGGATGTCTGTAAGTAGAGGCGGCTAAATACTCATTCTTGGGTGGTGTTTGTAAGGCAAGCACCAATCTAACCCCTTGAAACTTGAGTGCCAGTGCAAATCATTCACTTGTATATGTCTAGTTGACTCCTTGCCCTGAGATAGGCACCAGTCTGCTCCCTATGTAGTAGTTATGATCCAAAACCCCATGTCTTGCATCCAAAATTTTAAAACCAATCCTTTCATATTTCCAATCTGTTAGTTGTAGGAGTAGGATTAGGACCCCTGCATGCTCTCATACCCAACCAATTAGATATGTCCAAGAATGTTGCCAGCCTTGTGATCTATCATGCATGTCTTGGTTCACACATGAGAGTATTCTGCCTGTTGTTGTAAAGCTAAATCTTTCTGTCATTGGGTGAGTCAAGATCAAATCTTTAGCTATAGGGACACCCGCTTGGTGTGGCAGAACCAGAAGTGAAGGGGAGGCAGCTCACCCAACCTCCTGTATTAGTTGGCCAAATCTGCCTATGCATTGGAACTGGCAAACCCTCTGCGGATTCAAAAAGAAGAACCAACAAGATGGTGACTCCGCTGGGGACGGGAAGTGAAAGTGTTATCTTTTCATCCCTGGTGAATTCTTGCCCATCTGAGTTGCAACAGATGGTGACTCTACTGGGGAGTCAAGTGATTTAAAGACTGGAAAATCTAGTTTCCACTGAAGTTGTTGCAGCAATACCAAACAATAACCATGTGGTGCTCTGCTGGTGAGATGAATCCAGAAAACAAAGGTGCCTTGTTGATGTTCGGTCCTCTCTGTAAGAGGTGGCGACTCTATTGATTGAACCTATCCAAAGCTACAACATATTTCCAGGTATTCCATCTTTTCTTTCACAATGATGAGTTTAGAGCAGCAAACCTGGTTGTGCTCTCAAAGAAGACCATTTTTTATTGAAAGGTATAAAGCTTTGAATTTCAAAGGAATAAATGGTCACCAAATGTTATTCCCAATAAAATTAGAAGATGTTTGCCAAAATATAGTGGATCAAATTCTGAGTCTGCAAACAAACATTTGCAAAATTTTTGTAATTTGATAGATGCTTATGAGGTAGAGGCTGAAGATGTAGTAATGAGACTTTTTGTTCAGTCATTAGAGGATGATGCTAGGGTCTAGTTTTCAGACTTGCCTATGTGTTCAGTTTCTTCATGGGTAGATTTAGAAGTTACATTCCTAGGATAGTTTGGTGAAAGATTTGATTTGGCCTCATTGATCATACATTTCATGAATATTCAAAAGGAAGATGAGGAAATGGTTCCATCCTTTAACCTTAGATTTATTAAGTTGCTCAAGTAGATTCCTGAATATATGAGACCCAATGATGCACTGTGCTTGGCAATTTATTTGGCTACATTTGATGAAGAAATGAGTTATTTATTGAGAGATAAAGAACCAGCTACACTTCACCAAGCTTATAAGTTTGCTATGGATATTGAAAATAATCAGAAATATGGAATGCCAGTAGGTTTCATTGCTGCAAGTTTTCAAAACAGTTATCAAAGTGAATATATTTCAGCTTTCCTAGTGTCTTCATTGAGAAATGATTTTGTAGAGGGAAATATATTTCAGAACAGTATGTGTAGTCATGATGTGATGCATAAACATGAAGATGTTGTAGAAAATGTGGGCACATCCTATAATGGTGAAGACAATGATTGTTATCAGCCTCTAGAAAAGAAGCTTGCAGATGCAAAATGCATTTCAAATGATGAAATGAAAGATATACATGAAGTTGTGTTTTGCAGTAATAGGCATATCCCAGTTATTTATGATTATTTGTATGAGGTGGATATGTAGAGTTTCACTCTGAATATAGAAAATGCTCATTCAAGGGATGGTAGGGAATGTGTTGATGACTGTCAGCATTCAGACTCATATGTGAGCCTTTTAGATGATGAAATATATATGGATACTGAGTATGAGTGCTTCCTTGAAGATTATGACCACCTCTACAATGCAGAGGTTGAAAAAATTTCTTTTGATCATCAGGGAATTGGTGAAGAGGAAAATCAGGGTCACTATTCAGATGTGAATGGACAAGTTGCAGATGTGTGTGCTTGTACAGTTGGGGATAGTGTTGGTTGCAGGGGTGACTATGAAATTTTTTATGAAGGGTCGCACTCTGAGCTATTTATGCCTTCTCTTGAGACATTCCAGGTGGACCTTATTGACAAAATTGCTGAGCACAGTGATGATGAATACTTGAATGTTTATAAAAATGAATATGATTATGAGATGTTGCTTGTGCCTGAATATTGTTTGTTTGATTCAGAGAAGCTCTTATTTTTTGAAGAAGGGCAAAATTTAGATATGGAATCATTTGTTTCATGTGAGTCTGCTATTCTTCCAAGCAACATCAGTGACTCATATGATGATGACATTCTACAGCTGATGGTAATGTATGCTGATGAAGCTAGTTGTAGATTTGTTAAGGAAGGAGAAATGAGCAGCAACACAACCAATTGCAAAGTAGGGTGCTGCAGATAGCAAAATGTTTTGAGGCTTCATTTGAAATAATTAGAAAATAGGGTATTTGATAAAGGAAAATTCTGGTTTTTCCTTTTTGGTGGCCCTAGGCCACCAAGTAAAATTTAAAAAATAGTGTGTTTTGTGATGCAGGTTGGTGCAACTTTGATTCTATTCCCCAATGGATAGGGACTGGTCTGCATCCCAGAGATCTATGGTTCTTGCCATGCCTGCAAGAGGCATGCGTCCCCAGATAGAGCCAATGTTGGTGCCTGCATAAAATTTAGATTTCAAGTATTCATTCGCAGGCACCTTTCATAAAAAATCCAAAGATTCTAAGTCCCTCAGCCTCTTGAGTTTCATGCATGTATCCTTGTATATACATTGCTGTTTGTATGTACATTTGATATGTGCAAGTGTAAATGTACATTGGTGGGCCAAAAATGTTCAATCGACCTTCAAAAAAGTGAAAAAATTGAGTGTATGCATTCTGAATGCATATCGGGTTTGTATATGCATTGGGGAATTTGTTGCATATTCTGGGAATATTCCCTGCTTGTATGTGAGGGTTTGCATGTATATTTGTGTTGTATGTGGTTCAATTTCTTTCTACCCCTGAGAAGACTAAACTGAGTGACCCTATTGAACCTGATGATGAGGAGAGCTCTGGTAGCTCTGAAAGTTTAGAAGATGAAGTAGAACCTCCACCTCAGCCTTTGAGGAGGTCCACACGAATCAGGAAGCAACCTGAGAGGTTTGGTTATACATTACTTCATTCTAGTTGTGCTTTTGCTTTGCTTGCTAATGCTGATGAGCCTAGAACTGTGATAGAGGCTATGGGCATGAAAGATTCAGGTTCCTAGAAGGAGGCCATGGAAGATGAGATGGCTTCTTTGAAAAAGAATAAAACTTGGGACTTGGTGCCTTTTCTTGATGGTTAGAAACTTGTTGGATGCAAATGGGTTTTCAAGAAGAAATTTGGTGCAAATGGCAGTGTTGAAAAGTATAAAGCCAGATTGGTTGCGAAGGGGTATTCACAAGTGGAGGGAATTGATTATGGTGAAATTTTCTCTCCCATTGCAAAGCTGACATCTATTCGGTTCTTATTATCTCTTGTAACTACTTATGATTTAGAAGTGGAACAAATGGATGTGAAGACGACTTTCCTTCATGGTGACTTGGAGGAAGAGATTTATATGTCACAGCCAGAGCATTACAAAGAAAAAGGTAAAGAAAGTTTAGTTTGCAAGTTAAAGAAGTCTTTGTATGGTTTGAAGCAATCTCCTAGGATGTGGTACATGAAATTTGATGCCTTTGTGTTGTCGATTGGATATTTGAGATCGAAATCAGATCATTGTGTGTATTATAAGTTTAACAATGATTGTATTCTCATTATTGCACTATATGTTGATGATATGTTGCTGATTGGGAATGGTAAGAATATGATTTCTGATTTGAAGTCTCAGTTGTCAGCACAGTTTGAGATGAAAAACTAAGGGGCAGCTAGGTACATTCTAAGGATGGAGATCAGAAGAGACAAAGCAAACAAAAAACTTTGGTTAAGCTAGAGTAAGTATGTGAAGACCGTGTTGGATAGATTCAGCATGGCAGATTGCAGACCATTGTGTGTTTCGTTTTCATTGGGGACAAAGTTATCTATGAATAATTGTCCAAAGTCTCCTTCTGAGATAGAGGATATGAGTAGAGTACCTTATGCTAGTGTTGTTGGCAACTTGATGTATGCTATGGTCTGTACAAGACTAGACATTACCCAAGCACTGGGAGTCCTTAGTCGGTTTATGGCTAATCCTGGATGGGTACATTGGGATGCAGTGAAGCGAGTGTTCAAATATTTGTAGGTACTTCTAAGTATTCCCTATGTTATCATGGTCATCCTATAGGACCTCCACATTCTGTATGTATTCGTGGATTTGTGGATTTTGATTGGGCAGGTGACATTGACAACAGGAGATCCACCAGTGCTTATGTGTTTACTATGTTCGGTGGTGCAATTAGTTGGATGAGTAAGCGATAACCTATGGTTTCTTTGTCCACAACAGAAGCTGAGTATATGGAAGCAACTCATACTTGTAAGGAAGCCATTTGGCTTAAGAGGTTGTGTTCAGATATTGGTGTTGATGCAGGACAGATTACTATTTGTTGTGACAGTCAGAGTGCGATTTGCTTAGCAAAGAATCTGACTTTCCATGCCAGAACAAAGCATATTGATGTATAGTTTTATTTTGTGCAAGACATGGTAGAGGATGGGAAGGTGATAGTGGAGAAAGTAGACACTTTGAAGAATGTTGCAGATGCATTGATGAAACCAGTTGGCACAAAGAAGTTCAGATGGTGTTCAGAGTCTATGGGCCTCTTGGCCTCTAGCAATTAAATCTTATCATTTCTTTTGGCTCTTGTAAGGTGTTCGACAAGTGGGAGAATGTTGGGAATTAAGGTGTCTCAACCTTTGCAAATTCTTAGCATTATTTATTTATGTTGTAATTACTTGCACATTCAGTTTGGTCACTTAATTGAGGTGGCATGGTGGCATGTCATCTTACTTGGAATGTGACTTGGATGGTCAAGTCAAACCTACATGGATTTGGGCATCCCATCTGAGGTGGCACTAATATGTCATGTGTCGGCATCTTGTGGTGTGTGGAAGACAATATTCCATATGACAGAATCTATGACGTGTAAGAGCCAAGTTTGGAGATTCCTATGACAAGTGATGACAAGTGTCGGTGAGGATCTTGCATGAGGGAAATGCATCTTTAGGCGCCCAAGTTGGGATATGACATGTTATAAGAGGAATATGCTATATTTATCATTGTATGATGGATTCTCTTACAACATTAAAGGTTGTTATCATGGGAAAATCTATGACAACTGTAAGATGCGTAAGAGCATCTGTCATAGTCTATTTTTAGCCTGGAGCACTCCATATTGGGAAAGTCAAATCTGCCATATATGACAGATGTAAGGGATGTATTTGCAGCAATGACAAGTGTCCTTTGATGTGGGATAATGGCCATGTGGCCAAGGTGGACACCTATCCCAAGATGCTCCCAATATTTGCCTTGTAATCTCTATATATTGCATAGTTTGGAGTTGTAGTTGCATAGTGTTTTTATAGGTAATGTTATGCTGCCAGAATAACTCTAGAATCGACATTTGAAGACTCTTGGAAGAACTTGCATTGCAAGCGTACTGTAAACTATAACTATTTCAGATAATACATTGTGTAGTTTTTAGAGTGGGATTTTTTACCTGAAAAGGTTTTCCCCACGTACATCTTATGTCTACTTCTCTATGTCTACATTCTTGTTTTGTGTTTGCTACTGGTTTGAATGCTCCAGCTCTTGTATATCAGTTGGAGGAATGAATGCTTCCTTAACCTGCTCAAACTGCACATGATCCGCCTCACCTATAGGCACTAATTTACTATCTAGGTTTGAATAGAATTTACATCAAGCTCATCCCATAAATGAGCCTCCTCCAAGTCCTCTGTACTCTTCAATATAGCACTGCCCATATGCTCTTCTTCATGAGCTGGAATTTCATTCTCATGCTGGGTGTCAACCCACAACAATTCACCATCATCTTCATTGCCCTTATGTTGCTGCAAATCCACTATCATTTGCTTGTCTTCTTCATTTTTAATGTAATTGGGTAGTTCATGAAATAGGGCAGCATCATCAACTTATGAATTCAAGAACACACATTCAGCCTGCACTTGTCTTTGTCCCACCATAGCTTACATGCTAGATCCAATCTGTTGTTTTGGAACTGTTGATGAATTGCATGGATGGAACCACTCATAACCTTGAGTGTGGCTATTCTGAATTGGAACAAGCATGCCTGATGTGCTTGTAGTAGCTGAGTTTATGGAGTTTAGGGACCTAACATGGCTCAATTGATTTTGTCCTTGACTGTTCCCTTGACAAGGCTGCCTATCGGGCTGATAGGGAGCTTTGTATGGCACATTAACTATAGGAATTGGTGCCATAATTGGATGAATGACTGGTGTTTCTTGAAATAATGGCATTGGAGGCCTAGGAGCAATCTTTCCAGCTAGAATTAAATAATTTTCTGCCCTAATAGCTACCTCATAGGCATCAAGTAACACATCCCCTCTTAGAGACTAGATCATGACAACGATATCACTGTTCAGGGATCTCAAATAATACAAGAAGGCAACATTAGGAGAAGGCCTCACCAATGGTGGGATTCTGTACCAAGTTTTTTGAAATTTGAAATTAAAATCCACCATGAATTCATAAAGAGCCCTTTTAATAGTGGCCAATTGCTCTATCAAGGATAAATGATTACTATTATCTTCAAAAAGTTGACAGAGCCTCATTCCCAAATCATCCCATTCATGAATTGAATTTATAGGTAACCCCCTATACCACTGGAGAGCTTTTCCTTTCAAGGAAGAAGCAAGGATCCTTACTGCAACATTGTCTTGGGTAACATTGTGAATGGAGCATACATTGGCAATGTCTTGGATGTGTTCGACGGGTGTGGTAGAGTTTTCACCAGTGAAAAAGGGAATATCCTTTAGAGCTAAGATTAGGATGTCATCATATTGTGCAAGGTCTAGAGGGCTTCCACCATTAAAGGCCACAAAGGGTCTATTTCTTGGCAGAGCCATGATAGTGGTGTGAATGTTATGATGGGTGTATGGAAGCCTATTCTTGATGGGGGGAAAGGCCATGACTTCCATAATATCTTGACATATTTAGAGCATTGAAAAGTAGAGATGCATCAAAATATTCTTTGAAAATAAGGGTAACAGTTCTACTTTTAGAGACTGTGAACATACTAGAAGAGAGTCACCAGGTGATTTGAGAACTTTGAAGGCTGGAAAAGACCAAGAGCATCACCAAACTCTAATATTTGATGAATCTTTAAATGCTGGAATTGGCTACACCAGTAGATTTATTTAGCAGAGTCGTAATGGTGTTGAAGAAAACTACCCCAAATGGCAAGATGCACTCAAAAACACAACAAACCCTTCAATGGATGATAAAGCTCATCAAATTGATCCCGTTGGGCATGCCAAAAACTATTATCACGTGGAATTGCACCTTTCTTGAAGCTTGTTCAAGCATTCCAATGACACAATGGGACCAATCTCAAAATGTGAGACCTTGTAGATGAGATCAGACCTCTAGAGAAGGTTGGTTCCTCTTTCTGAGCTTAAGGCTCAGAGAATTCAACTAAACCTACGCTAATGATCACTAAGGAAAAGGAAAGAAGGAATACAGGAAGGAAAAGAGAGGAGATACACAAATATTTAGTGTGTTTAGCTGGAGCTGAGATAACACAATAATGATTTCAAAGGCTGAATAGACTAACACAGACTCATTTGTTCTCTACCAAAGGCCAAAATAGAATACTAGAACCTATAAAGGGACCGTTTTATCCACAAGATAAGTGAGAAGCATTCAAATAGACACAGTGAAAGAGAAATGAGAGAGATAGAATCAGTTGCTTATATTAATCATAGAGGCTAAATAGTCATTACAAAGATAGGAAAGCTAAATACAGATTAGGGAGACACAGAATGATAGCCTTCCCCTCATAGTTGAACTAAAATAAAGACAAAGAGGTCCAAAAGAGGACACAGTCAATCAGATTCATGTAGTTCATGGAAGTATCATGAGGTCAAGATCCCACATGAAGCACTCCAGTCTAAATAATAACCCAATGACCAATCAACCAACATAAATACATCTCAAATACATGCATATATAACTTTTACAAATCACACTGTAGTAGTCATGGATGTGGAAGAAGTCAACAAGGAAAGAACATTGCCCATACTGCAATAACTTCATTCTAATGTCCTTGGAGCGTGCCCACATGGCCCTGCCCATGAAATCTACTGAAAACAAGTGTCTGCCCATGCCCTGGGTACAAAGATTTAATGCAAATGAGGCTATAGTGGCATGGGGAGGTGGGAAATTCATCTTCTATAGATAATCAGGCTCTAAAGAAACATTAATGGCAACCAGGAGGGTCACCAAGCTCTCTCGTCATGTCTAGAACAATAGAAAATGTGCCTGGTAGGCAAAAATATTAGGCCTCGACAGATTAGACTTCCTCCGATTGGTCTTCCACCAATTGGGATTTGGAAATGTGAAGGAGGAAACCCTATCCTCTGAAGTCTGGGAGAAGAGAAATCATCAGGCTTCGGGGGTTGGGCCTTCACCATTACATCATTCTTTGGAAAGACAAAGAACTCGACCTCCGCCTCCCCAACACTTAGCCAATTTTAAGAAATTGGTAGAGATCAGGCCTCGACGGCCTTTCGCTTTCTACCTTTCAAAAGGAAAGGAAGAAGAGAAAACTTTGCCCCTGCTACTGAGTAACCTAATTGAAAAGGTTCAGCAGAGTTTAGACTTTGAGCCTTCTACCTTCCAACTGCCAAAAACAAGAAAGAAGAAGAAGGAGCCCCCACCTACTGAAGTCTGAAACATTTAGCCATTTTTTTAAATTTGTGGATCTAGACACGTGTCAATAGCGCGCATCAGTGCACCTACCTTATATTTTGCTTTTTACTGCCACTGCGCGGTGCACCATGTGTCTGCATGGTGCAATTCCTCCCAACATCGAAGACAAAGCTTTCAAAATGTTGCGTTGGCTCGCCACTGTTGCTAAGAGACACTGTGTGGCTTCATAAGTGTTGTCATTAATGGCAACAAAGTCTATCCCATACATCCGTAGTACATAATATGCCTTTACCGGAAGTCAGATTGAAGATTGTTTTGGTCTGGTGGACAAGAACAGAGTAACATAGTCTAAGAATCAAGTTTAGATCTCTCAGATGGTCTAACTCAGTAAGTTGCAGACTCAGACAAGTCAAAAGGGGTATCATGACTATTGTATTTCAAATATTTATCCTCCGGTGATAAAGCATGAAAAAGTTATGAGCATTTGAGTGTTGGGTCCCAGTCATGCAGAGTAGACAGAGGAAGAACTGAGCAACGGAGTACTAGACTTCAATCTGGATGTGTAAAAGGTGTTGATCAAGCAATTTGTAGCATTATACATTATTGGCCGACATGATTAATGATTTCTATACCTAAGTTTTTGGTGCACATCATCAATCAAGTATGGATTCGGCTGACAGAATAGTAACTTGCAAATATCCTAAGTGTTTTTGTTGCCGACTAGAAAGTTGTTGGAAATCCTTGATGCAGATATATATACCTGATGGATTCAAGCTTGTGTAGGAGTAATAGTGATGGATATTTGGTAGAAGTGCGAAGAAAAGTAGAGAAAAGTGAGAAGACAGTAATCCAAGCTTAGAATGTGACAGAAAAGTGATACTAAGTAGAAGAAGAATGAAATGTGCTAGATCAGTATATTGAGCCTAACCAGAACTAAATTTCTGCATATCTAGATGTTGTTCATCAGTTCAAACACATCGGTATTATCTGTAAGTCTCTAGTAGGCAGTGAGCCTCTTGTGAGAAGTGTGCTTAGGCAGTGAGCCCTAACTGGCAAGTGCCATTTTGTACTCTTCTATTCTTTTAACAGAGAATACAATCTTGGGTCAGTCACCCCGTGGTTTTTCCCTTAACAGGGTTTCCACGTAAAAATCCTTGTGTTATGTGTGTTAATTTCATTTTAGTTCTTATAGTTTCTTATGCTTTCATATTTTGATATAGCACTGAATGTTAAGAAAGTGAAAGTAAGAAAAGTTTTAAGATAACTGATTCATCCCCCCTCTTAGTTATCTTCCTTGTTTCCAAGAGTCACGTGTGCCACTTTACTTAGAAAAGTTATGTTCGGTGGACCTCAAACACGTGTCAGCAATTTGCATTAGCACGCCCCACATTTGATTTTGCTTTTCTGTAGCTAAGCGCTCACTCTTTACCTTTGAGCATTGAAACTGTCAGACTTCAGCCTTCGAGCCTTCCACCTTTAGCCTTCTGAAAGGGAAAGGAAGAGGGAAGGAAATACCTCTGAAGTTTGACATCTAGCATACTTAGAACATTTTACTTGTCAGGCTTCGGCAAATGGACCTCTGGCCTTCCACCTTCCAAAAAGAAGAATGTGGAAGAGAGAACTCTCGACCTTCAAAGACCAAAACACTTATCTAAATACAAGGAAAAGGCAGATTTCAGAGATGACAAATATGGCATGATGAAGATGGGAAGCCTGAACTCTGAAACTTTGAAAACACTGAAAACACAAGGAAAACTTAGGAATTTCGGGACTTGACCATTTTAGGGAACTCTTTCCTTGTAAATTAAAGGGAAAACACTAGGGGTTTGTGGATCCTTATGCTATTTGGCCACAAGGAAAAATAGGATAATATTTTGGCAACTATGTAGGGGTGTTTGCTTGCTAAACACTGGGATCTAGAGGCCTTATCAATCCATTGGGCACAGAGTCAAAGGGCACAACAACAAGAAAAAGGGTTGGCCAGACCAATACAAAACTGAACACTACCTCTAGAAAACAAAACAAAACAACAATAAGGCAAACAATCTCCTAATGAGAATGCTGCCTATGCGAAAGCACTTAGAGGAAGAGAAACCTAAAATAGAATTGAAACTAACGTACACCTAAACTAACCAACTAGAAATGGCCTTAAACAAAGCCATTAACTGGTTTTTCAAAATAACTGCCCTTTCTCAACAATTTACAATGCTTCAGATGCTTATGGGTAGTTAATAGGAGGTGGGGGAGGGGTGGGAAAACAATAAAATGGTGAAACACCTCCCCAAGAATAGGAACAAACTCACTTACCCACTTGAACTGATTGGCAATGCAGTTGCATGGAAGTGGATAAATGGGCCGATCCCACTTATTTTGATGCTCAACTTCATGCTCAAGGGTATGCATAACAAGTGGTGACTCTTCATGGTCTGTATCTAGTTGGGCTAGATGTCTGATAGGACATCCCCTTGAAATGACATGTCAATCGACAGAGTTGATCTCATGCCTCTGCTCTATTTCTTTCTCTTCTTGCTACTGGTATGAATGCTATAGCTCTTGTATATCAGTTGGAGGAATGAATGCCTCCTCTATCTAATCAAACTGCACATGATCCACCTCACTTAGAGGCACTGATTTACTATCTAGGTTTGAACAGAAAACATCAAGCTCATCCCAACAATGAACCTCCTCCAATTCTTCTGCACTCTTTAGTATAGCACTACCCATATGCTCTTCTTCATGAGCTAGAATTTCACTCTCATGCTCGGCCTTAACCTACAACAATTTGCCATCATCTTCACTACCCTTATGCTGTTGTAAATCCGTTGTCATTTGCATGTCCTGTTCATTTTCAATGTAACTAGGCAGTTCATGAAATGGGATAGCATCATCCACTTACCAATTCAAGAACACACATTCAACCTGCACTTGCCTTTGTCCCAATATAACTTGCGCGCTATATCTAATCTATTGCTTTGGAATTGTTGATGAATTGCATGGATGGCGCCACTCATAACCTTGAGTCTGGTTGTTCTAAATTAGAACAAGCATGCCTGATGTACTTGTAGTAGCTAAGTTTATGGAGTTTAGGGACCTAGCATGACTTGGTTGATTTTGTCCTTGACTGTTCCCCTGACAAGGTTGCCTGTCAGGCTTATAGGGATCTCTGTATGGCACATTAGCTGTAGGAATTGGTGCCATAATTGGCTGAATGACTAGGGCTTCCAGAAATAATGGCATTGGAGGCCTAGGAGCAACCTTTCCAGTAAGAATTAAACAATTTTCTGCCCTAATAGCTACCTCATAGGCATCAGGTAACACATATCCCCTCCTAGAGATTGGATCATGACAGTGATATCAATATTCAAGGATCTTAAATAATACAAGAAGGCAGCATTAGGGGAAGGCCTCACCAATGGTGGGATTTTGTACCAAGTTTTTTGAAATCTAAAATTACAATCCACCATGAATTCATAAGGAGCCCTTTTAATAGTGGCCAATTGCTCTATCAAGGATAAATGATCACCATTATCTTCAAAATGCTGAAAGAGCCTTGTTCCCAAATCATCCCATTCATGAATTGAATTTGTAGGTAACCCCCTATACCATTGCAGAGCTTTTCCTTTCAAGGAAGAAGCAAGGAGCCTTACCACAACATTGTCTTGGGTAACATTGTGAATGAGCATACATTGGCAATGTCTTAGATGTGCTTGGCAGGTGTGGTAGAGTTTTTACGAGTGAAAAAGGGAATAGCCTTTAGAGATGAGACTGGGATGTTGTCATATTGTGCAAGGTCTAAAGGGCTTACACCATTAAAGGCCATAAAGGGTCTATTTCTTGGCAGAGCCATGATAGTGGTCTGAATGTTATGATGGGTGTATGGAAGCCTATTCTTGATGGGGGGAAAAGGCCATGACTTCCATAATAGCTTGACATACTAGAGCATTGAAAAGCAGATATGCATCAAAATGTTCTTTAAAAATAAGGGTAACAATTCTACTTTTGGAGACTATGAATATACCAAAAGAGAGTCGCCAGGTGATTTAAGAACCTTGAAGGCTGGAAATGACCGAGAGAATCATCGAACTCTAATCTTTGATGAATCTTTAAACGCTAGAACTAGCTGCACCAATAGATTTGTTCAGCATAGTTGCCATGGTGTTGAAGAAAACTACCCCAAATGGCAAGATGCATTGAAGAACACACCAAACCCGTCAATGGATGATAAAGCTCATCAAACTAGTCCCACCAGGTGTGCCATAAACTGTTATCATGTGGAATTGCACCCTGCTTGAAGCCTGTTCAAGCATTCCAATGACACAATGGGACTGATCTCAAGGTGTGGGACCTTGCAGATGAGATCAAACCTCCAAAGAAGGTTAGTTCATCTTTATGAGCTTAAGGCTCAAAGAATTCAACTAAACCTATGCTAATGATCACCAAGGAAAAGGGAAGAAGGAATATAGGAAGGAAAAGAGAGGTGATACGCCAAGATTTAAGATGTTTAGCTAGAGTTGACATAACATAGTAATGAATTCAAAGGATGAATAGACTAACACATACTCATTCATTCTCTACCAAAAGCCAAAATAGAATACTAGAACCTATAAAGGGACCGTTTTATCCACAAGCTAAGTGAAAAGAATTCAAATAGACATAGTGAAAGAGAATTGAGAGAGGTAGAATTAGTTGCTTATATTAATCATAGAGGCTAAATAGCCATTACAGAGATAGGAAAGCTAAATACAGATTAGGGAGACACAAAATGATAGTTTTCCCCTCATAGTTGAACTAAAATGAAGATAGAGATGTCCAGAAGAGGACACAGTCGATCAGATTCATGTAGTTCTGGGAAGTATCATGAGTTTAAGATCCCACATGAAGCACTTCAGTATGAATAATAACCAAGCGACCAACCAACCAATAGAAATACATCTCAAATACATGCGTATATAGATTTTACAAATCACACTACAACAGTCATGAACATGGAAGGAGAAGTCAACAAGGAAATAGCATTGCCCATACTGCAATAACTTCATTCTGATGTCCATGGAGTGCACCCACATGGCTCTCCCCATGAAATCTACTAAAAAGAAGTGTTTGCCCATGCCCTAGGTACAAAGATTTAATGCAAATGAGGCTACAGTGGCATGGGGAGGTGGGAAATCCATCTTCTACAATGTCATTGTTGAACACCCAAAATACTGAGAGAGGGGTGAATTAGTATTCTATTTATCATTTTACATATTAAACCATTACTCCATTTACCACATATAACAATAAAGCAAATAAAACGTAGAATAAGCAACCATAAAGCATCACACATAAACACCAGGATTTTTACATGGAAAACCCAAAATTGGGAAAAACCACAGCGAGTGTTGTTAGCTCACAATAATTATGTAATATCAATACTGAATTACAAGGAGGCTCACTACCTTAGGGATCACTATCCAAAGAAGTGCTCATTGCAAGGAGGCTCACTGCCTAGAGAAAGAAAGAAGGAAAGAAGAATGGCTCACTGCCAAGTTGAACTGCACTAATTGCATCTACACATGCATGGTTACAACTCCAATGAAGCATAGAAATACTGTCTCAAAACTCTTCATCTCTTACTGCTCTATTTCATTGCTCTGTTCTTACATGGGAATAAGATCTCTCTTCTTCTACTCTTCTCACCTTCAGAAAATCAAAATCTTTCAAATGTCATACACACACCTTCATATTTGCACATTCACTCATCCAAACATCAAATTGGATCTCATATATATATTCACAATGCTTAGAATCTTCACATTAGGTCGGCCTACTTGGATGAAGCGTATAGTTAATAAACTTGTAGCTTGTCAGCCAAATCCACTCACCAGGATACATAGAGGACCTAAATAATATTGAAAACACCTTCTCATATGTCGGCTCCACATGTAGAACCACTTAGTATAAAGTTCTAATTAATAGAACTTATCGCACACAAATCAGACTATCATGTCAGCCTCAAACATAGACTGTTATAGACTCAGTCTGACTATCAGATCACAACTTTCACTGTGGATCACAAGACTTTCTCAAAATCATATCAAAGACTCCTTAGACATCATAGATCATACCCTAAGAACCATAGAACATAACATTAAAAAGTAGCAAAATGCAGACCAATGGAACTTAGACCATGTCATAGTCAAACGTTGTCAAGCCATATAGCGATATTTAGTAGCTCACAATTATCACTTCGGTGGACTTTGGACTCTGCAACTCTGGATTTAGAGACTTCATACAAGTTTTTACAACACCCCAAAACTACATAATGAGATATGCAACACTGGAGGAGTGCGGAACAAAACAAATGAGTGTTCTATTCTGATTACCTCTATTCTCTGTAATACTGGACTTAGGCTACTTGAAGATATGATTTCGGTACATATCAAAAGATGAAATATTAGATATAAGATCTTGTAAGGACTACAAACAACATACCATAACCACATGATTAGGTCTTCAACTGCGGACCAATGCCAATCCAAACACTGTCTCTCTGTTGTTGTCTCTATACACTGTCAACACTTAGCCAAAATAACTAAGTCTTCTTCACCGGACCAAAATCTCTGTTCCAAGCTTGTTTCTTTTCTTGTTGCCATCAATGACAACATCATCAAACATCAATCTTAGCCAAATTGCCAACAATCTCCCCCTTTGGCATTGATGGCAACACTCGATGTGAAAAATTGTTATACTACTCCCCCTTACTTTTTTCACACTGCTCCCCCTAACTTTATGCTTCTCTTTTTATTTTTTAGTTATTTTCTTTTTGTGTTTTTCACATGCTCCATTCCCCCCCTTTGAAATCAATGGCAAAGGTGTATGGTATGGAACTATGTACAAGTGACCAAAGCTTCAAAAATTGTTTGTACTATCAACATATTTACAAGTGAAATCAAAATACCTTACTGATTTGCTGGGAGAATATTTGAATAGAGTTTCCTCAATTGCACCACATCTTCATTCTACCTTACTTTAGTATCACTCAAAACTAATATGTGCCCATTAACTTGAGATACCAGCTCTTCTACCTTCTTCACAGTAGCAAGGGCCTCAGTAATTTGCCTAGTCTACTCTGCTGCTGCTACTAGCCTACCCATGGATGCAATTTTGAAGCTTACTATCTCCTGAAGATGGCTCATTCCATGCTTTATAACCTCCCTCTAGGTCTACAACTTATGTATATTAGAATGAATGGTCTCAACTTGTGCCCTCTGATTGCCAATAACATCTTTTACCAAGTCATAAGTTCTAAAGATCTTCATTATTTGAGCTTCCCATTCATTTATTTTATCTTTCAGATCCTTTGTTTTCTTAGGCCATGTAAGACAAAATTGATATATTTCATTGGCCTCTTTGATAGTAGTCTGAGCATATTCTATACTCTTTTCTAATAGAATTTTATCTTGGGAAAAATTGTCATTTAGCTCCACTAACCTTTTTTCATCAATCTCTGTCCTTACCTTCTTTTTTGCATCTTGTTCCAGGGACTCAAAATGAGAATTGATTGATTCCATAAGCTTTTTCAATTGAGCAGTAGGACCCAAAGATGTATCTCTCTTAATTCTAGGCATTATCTTTTCAAAAATTGTTGATGCATCTCCTATTAGCTCATTGTCATCTACATGAGATTTTAGGATCTCTTCTTGTGTAGTAGTTTGAAAAAGTGTCCCAAGTCTCAGCTTTTGTAATGGGGACATTGTGGTAAGGTTAATTGGTCCTTGCAATAGCTCAGATGCAGTAAAAATCTGAGCTTCCTTTTGCTTCTCCAAAAACTCTCTCAAAGAGTCAATTGACTCATTCTCAGCAGTGTCTCATTTGTCTTCTTCATGAGACATTTCATCATCATGCCTTTCCAGAGGGTCTTCTTGAATAAGTTCTTACTCACTTCCCTCTATCTCTAGAGTAGGATTGTCAATCATCTGTTCATCAGCTTCTTCTCTTTGATCACCTTGGTCCTTGAGGACGTTTTATTCAGGTGCCACATTTTCTTCTTCAGAGTTCTTTTCTTACACAATCTCTTTTATTTCTGTAACTTGCTCAAAGTTTACCAGAGGAGGTGTTCGAACTTGATCCATACTTTATTCTGTATTCACTTTCTCTTCATTTCATGTGCCCACGAGAGGAGTAACTGTACTTTGTTCCATGTTCTATTCCATATTTATCTTCGGAACTGTATTATCAGCACCAACATTCTGTTTCTTTTCATTAGTGTCAGCAATAGTTTGGATTTGTAGCTCATGTAACACATTTAGTGTTATCTCCCCAATCTCCTTCACCAGTATCTCAATGTCACTAGACATAAGAGTATTAACTCTTTTCTTTATTCTAAACTTTTCACCAAGTATCTTAGTGACTTTGACTCTTTCTTCACTGGTTATGTTTGGGAAAAGTTTCAATAGTACATATTCCCTTATCTCAACATATTTCACCATAGCCCCTTCTTTCCTTGTTGTCATGATGCTACCAAGACTATTCGGTAAGTCATCTATGACTTCAATTAGGGCTTTATTAAACATATCCAAATATCTTACAACTGTTGCTTCAATTATCACCTTATCTACATCTGATCTTTCATCATACATATCAGCAATGGGTTTTAGGTTTCCATGCTGAGAAAATGCATTGATTCTGGATTCCAAGGATATTGTTGCTTCCTCTTCTCTAATCTCAGTCTTCTCACCTTTCTTCTTCTTCTTGTCCTTAACCTTTTCTGAAGGCTTCTCCTTTTTGCCAGAGGTGGCTTCATCTGTTTTCACCCTTTTTGCTTTGATTTCCTCATCTGTTTCTATTTCCTCTTTTTCCTCTCCTTCACCAAGGCTCACATACACCCTTTTTGTGGCCTTTGACTTCTTTCTCTTCTTCTTCTCAATGGGCTTGTTTTCAAGCACTTCTTTCTCAATATCTGAAATAGAGGAGGAGGCTCTTGTTCTTCTTTTAGTTCTAGAGGTGGACTTTTCTTACTTAATTTTCTCTTTCGGAGCCTTTGATGTTTTTCCTTCTGGAGCACTTGCAGCCTTGGATGCCTCAGACTTGGCTCTTGCTTCTTTTGTTTCTTCATCTATAAATCCTTTGCTTTTTGCAAACTCATCTACCCACTTTCTTGTATTCCTTTTGATTTTGGGTTATTTTAGTTCCATAAACACCTTGAGGGACTTCTCTTCAAATTTTCCAAATCTTTCCTCATTGAGGTCCTTTGGTTTACTCAGCATTAGATTAGCTAGGCTAGTCAAAACATCCTCTGTAACCTCATATCCCATAGCTGGGACCCATACAGTTCTAGGTTCTACTACCTCCATGAGGCATTTATCTTTGTCTACCATAAATACAATTTCCTTTTCATATTTCTTCAAAACCTTTTCAAGAATCCTAGCCCTAGCCTACATTTTCTTTTGGAAATTTTTAAAGTAGCCTCATAATGTTGCATTTTGTTTATCAACATCTCCTAAACTTTGCAGATGATTTCTAATTTAGACTTCTATAGGAGAGTGATCAAACTAGATAATATTGTCCATACCTGGTAACTCCTTTAGGAAACAGAAGAGCAGCCAAATGATTAGAGTTCCATACTTGAAGGGGTACTTTGTGTCCTTTGTTCTTTTCAAGTTCTCCATCAGTTGTTGCCGGAGCATCTCACACAAGTCATAATCTACATTCTTCTTCACCATCTCAAATGTTGTGTATATGGCTATTGCCGAAACTAAATTCTTCCTGTTGGAGAAGTAGACCTTATTACCAATCACCATTGAGGCAAACCTTACCATTGGATCTTCAATATCATTCACATTTAGTGCCCTTTTGTCAAACTTGGCACTGGTTAATAGCATCACTGTGTTATTCTTCACAGACTTTAATGTCAGAACTATTCTGGTGGAGCACATGCCAGTCACAACTTCAATGGAATCTTTAGTAATCATATGTGTCATGTCTAACCACATAAACTTGTCATGAATTCTGCTTAGGGCATACCAGATCCAAGCATCTTCAGAAAACATAGGAAAATCAATCCATACATCCAGCTTCTTCTCATGCAACATATAGAATCTTAGAGAACGCACCATCCAGATCATTTTCAAGTGATTTGTATGGGTGCTTCTTGAATTTATGTTGGGGCCTCTCCGTAATCTCTATCACTTGAGGGGTAGACATCTTTACTAACTCAACATAGAAATTTTTCAAGAGAGAGAGTTGTAAATACCTTTTTGTTTCTTGTTAGGGTTTCTTCGCATTAATCACTGAATACTTGAATTCCCCTTAGCTTCACCTTAAAGATCTCCTTAGATAATTGAGGGTTTGAATGCAGTGTGATTTCCTTTCAAATGAATTCCCTTTTAACCCCTTTTCATCAAAACCTAATCATCATAAATGTTGGATTCAAAAAGTTGTCAAACTCTTACTCTGCCACCCACAGTTGATCTAAATTGCTTTGCAATCCACCGCATTAGATTCTTTTCTGTCAAAATCTTCTTCAAAAGCTCTGTTATCTTGTTTTCTAGCTTGTACCTTCTTTTTGAATGTCAGCACCACTTTTCTGGCTAGGGAACAAGATTTTTCATTTAAGCTCCCCTTGAGCCAGAGCTCCCAATTTACTTTATGGAGGAAGTATCTACACCAGAGTATGGTGTGGACTCATCCTTGACTTCATGTACTTCCTTCTTAACCCAAATCTTGTTCATCTCCTTCTTGATATTTGTCAGATCTACCTTTTGTACTAGTTTCTTCATCTTTTCTTGATTATTCTTCTTCATATTCTTGCTTTTGTAGAATATTGTAGTGTGTCTAGGCTTGTTGCAATTGAAGCATACAACATTTCTCTAACCATTCTTCCTTCCATTCATCCTTGATCTGCATTGGTTAGTCTTGTGTCCAAATTGATTGCATTCAAAGCAATTCCCATTGAAAGATTGAGCATTCCTTCCATTATTATAGTTGTTCCTTATCTGACTTTTGAATTCACTAGCTCCATGACCAAATTTCTTGCATATAAAGAATTGAAAGTTTGAGCATTCCTTCCATTGTTGTAACCATTCCTTATTTGACTTCTATATTCATTAGCTCTATGACCTACTTTATTGCAAGTGAAGCACTGACCAGAAAATGATGGAACATTTTGATTCACTCTGCTCCTACATTGAGTATCCTTATGACCAAACTTATTGCATGCATTACAATAACCATTGAAAGAGGGGTACCTTTGAGCATTTGGTTGCCTGACCAGTGATCTTCTAGGTCTATTCCTTTGATTCTGGTTCTGGTTCTGTTTGTCTTTGTCCTTCTAGATGTCAACATTCTTTTCTTGACTTGTTTTAGAACTTTCTCCTTTCTCAAATCCCAAGCCTTTTTTGTCATCAGGACTTTTCTTACTTGCAATTATTCTATCAAGTTTAGCGGAACTCACTATGAATTTATCTTCTTGAATCCATGTTTGTTTTAGATAATCTTTTAGATCCACAACTTCTTGTTCAAGCCTTGTACATTCTTTAGACTTGTTTTTTATTATTTCATTCAAGCTTTCTTTATCTTTTGCTCTTTCTACAACTTCCACTTTCAGATCATTCAAGGTTTCATTTTCTGATTTCAATTGTTCACTAACCTCCTTATGCTTTTCTTTGAACCTCTTGACTTGCTCCCTCAATTTCCTAATGTGCTCATTTGCTTCCTTGACATTTTCTTTCAGATCCCTATTTTCTATTTCAGTCCTTTCAAGACCTTTAAGAGCAATTTTGAGTTCTTCTTCACTAGCAAGCATACATTCTTCTTCTATAGTTTCAGTTGAATCAATTTCTTTAGGAGGAGTAGAGTACCTTTTACATGCCATGTGTTCAATATCCAAGATCTTTCTTAAGCTATTAAACTTCTTCCAAGGAACCAAGCTTTGATACAAATTGTTGAACACCCAGAATACTGAGAGGGGGCAGGGGGTGAATTAGTATTCTTTTAATCCTTTTACTTATTAAACCATTACTCCATTTTCCACATATAACAATAAAGAAAATAAAACACAGAAGAAGCAACCACAAAGCATCACACATAAACACCAAGATTTTTACATGGAAAATCCAAAATTGGGAAAAACCATGGTGAGTGTTAGCTCACAATAATTATGTAATATCAATACCGAATTACAAGGAGGCTCATTGCCTTAGGGCTCACTACCCAAAGAAGTGCTCACTCCAAGGAGGCTCACTACCAAAACATGCTCACTACCTAGAGAAAGAAAGAAGGAAAGAAGACTGGCTAACTGCCAAGTTGAACTGCATGGATTGAATCTACATATGCATGGTTACAGCTCCAATGAAGCACATAAATACTGTCTCAAAGCTCTTCATCTCTGATCGCTCTGTTTCACTACTATATTCTTACATGGGAACAAGATCTCTCTTCTTCTGGTCTTGTCACCTTCACAAAATCACAATCTTTCGCATGTCATAAACACACCTTCATATTCACACATTCGCTCATCTAAACATTGAATTGGATCTCATAAATATATTTACAACGCTTAGAATCTTCACATTAGGTCGGCCTACTTAGATGAAGTGTATAGTTAATAAACTTGTAGTATGTTGGCCTAATCCACTCACCAAGATACATAGCAGACCCAAATATCATTGAAAACACCTTCTCATATGTCAGCTCTAACTATAGAACCACTTAGTATAAAGTTCTAATCAATAAAACTTATCGCACACAAATTAGACTATCATGTCAGCCTCAAACACAGACTGTTACAGACTCAGTCTGACTGTTAGATCACAACTTTCACTGGGGACCATGAGACTTGCTCAAAATCATATCAAAGACTCCTTAGACATCACAGATCATACCCTCAGAACTGCAGAACATAATATTAACATGCAGCAAAACGTGGACCAATAGAACTTAGACCCTATCATAGTCAAATGTTGTCAAGCCATGTAGCGATATTCAGTAGCTCACAATTATCACTTTGGTGGACTTCATACTCTAGAAATCTATATTTAGAGACTTCATACAAGTGTTTACAACTCCCCAAAACCATATAATGAGAAATGCAACACCGGAGGACTGCAGGCCAAAACAAATGAGTGTTCTGTTCTAATTACCTCTATTCTTTGTAATGCCAGACTTAGGCTACTTGAAGATATGCTTCTGGTATATATCAAAAACTAAAATCTTAGATATAAGATCTTGTAAGGACTACAAACAACATACCAGAACCCCATGATTAGGTCTTCAATTGCGGACCAATGCCAATCCAAACACTATCTCCCTGTTGTTGTCTCTGTACACTGTTAACACTTAGCCAAAATGACTAAATCTTCTTCACCAGACCAAAATCTCTCTTCCAACCTTGCTTCTTTTCTTGTTTCCATCAATGACAACATTATCAAACATCAAGCTTAGCCAAATTGCCAACAGTCATGCCCACATTTTACATGTGGTCATGAAACATGAAATATCAAAACATTTTTCCACCTGACTCTAAAACCCCCTCATGTGCAACATGCGTGCTTAGTGACATATGCACGTAACATGGTTGTATTCGCAACACACGTTAGGTAGGCCACACAAACGTGAGGAAATAAAACATGATGTGGGATAATGCAAAACTCCTTTCACAATCCCTTTGATGATGAAAGAAAATAAGGGGTGTGTGTCACGTTATGCATCGCTAAGCGGGGTGGTCTCCATGAAGGAGCCATCCCTAGGGTTTCCTAGTTGAAGAGAACTTGATTTCGACCTAATTCAAAACCCTAACCCTAAAATCTATTTAAGAAAACAATTTTCAAACTAAAATGTGGAAGCACAATAAAGTACTAATTTAAACTATTACACTATCCGTAATCCAACACAAGGAAACTAAATTAAATTAAATGCCTTTTCAATAGTCTAATCAATAAATTTAATGGAGAACATTTGAATCAAAACTATACAATATAATTTAATTAATCCAACCAGATAATTCATTTGCATCTAAAAACCATTTCATTGGTCCAACTAAGTATCTACTTCAACTAACTGATCCTCCCAAATTTTGACATGCATAACAATAGAAAGGTAACAAGGGGGTTTAATTAGAACAAGGGCAATAAATTAAAATCAGAACTATAGAACCTTACAAAATAATCTAAATCTCACTTAAGTGAGTTTAAAAGAGCAAAAATGGTTCAGGATACCTAAATATTAGGGCAACCCTCAAATATATATATGATTAAATATTATCAAAAGGATGAATTAAATTGTGCATAGCTATAGACTGTATATACACAGAAAATTTATTAAAATATATATATTTACACACACACACATATATATATGTATATATATGTATATGCATACATATGTATATGCATACATATGTATATGCATACATATGTACATAATATATACATATATATATACATATGTATATATGTGTGTGTATATATGTATATATATACATATATGTATACATATGTATACATACATATATGTATACATATATATGTATACATACATATATGTATACATATATATGTATACATATATGTATATATATATACATATATGTATACATATATATATATATACATATATGTATATATATATGTATACATATATGTATATATATATACATATACACACACACACATATATATATAAATACATAAATATATTCGTATATACTGCAAGATACATAAGCTCTGTTGTGAGGGCCGAGGGTTTTGAAGAAAAAAATAGAGCAGACATATTTTTTTTAAAACAACTATATTTTTTCTTTGTTTTAAGCAGTGCCTTGGGCGTTTGCATGGGCGTGGAAGGCGAGCCCATAGGGTGCCAGTGCCCTGTGGTGGTGTGGCCCTAAAGGGGTCCACAACACCCCAGGGTATCGTGCCCTTGTGGGGGGGTTGGAGCCCCCACAAAGAGCATTGCCTAGGTAGCGTTGTGGGTGGGGTCTCCCCCCACCCTATTGCCTCATACAGAGCAGCAGATGGGGTACCCCAACCCTACCGCTCATTGCAACAATTATTTATTTATTTAAAAGAGCATTCAAAGTATATATTTTTTTAACTCTTTTATCTTGAACGCATAAGATAGTTGCCATCTGTATTTTAAAACAAAAACTTTAATCTAACACTTAAAAACTACCCAAATATCTGTTGCTCTCTATTTTTTTTTTCTAT
Organism: Cunninghamia lanceolata; assembly: GCA_027924645.1. Taxonomy (NCBI): domain Eukaryota; kingdom Viridiplantae; phylum Streptophyta; class Pinopsida; order Cupressales; family Cupressaceae; genus Cunninghamia; species Cunninghamia lanceolata. Next base: position 14,757,904 of record BSBN01001271.1, read on the forward strand.
ATATATATATATATATATACAAATACATATATACATACATATAAATATACTAATAAACTTTAATCTATCTTTTTTTTTTTTCTTCTAAAAAAACACATTTATTTATATTTTTGTGCTGTCACTAATGCAAAGAGGGGGTAAGAGTAATTTTATAAATGTATCTCCTTTTTTTAGAACTAAATAAACACCTCTAAAAAAATTCATTTAACTATTAAATTTTTCAATGAGCAAAATTATATTCATTTTAAAATTTAAAAAAAACTCATTTAACTATTAAACTTTTCAATGAGAAAAAATATTTTCCAGGTTTTAAAAACACATATATTCTTTTTAATAATGTAACTTCTCTCAAAACTAGGAAGGATAAGGAAGAGTAATTATTTCAAGTCTAAGCAAATCTACTAAGGGGTGTGTGTGTGTGTGTGTGTGTGTGTGTGTGTGTGTGTGTGTGTGTGTGTGTGTGTGTGTGTGTGTGTGTGTGCGTGTGCGTGTGCGTGTGCGTGTGCGTGTGCGTGTGCGTGTGCGTGCGTGCGTGCGTGCGCCCGTGCACGTGTGCATTGGAAACAAATACATGTATTTTTCTTTTGGAAGCTACTGCAAGAGAATTTTTCTAAGGCACCAAGTTAATTAGTTTTCTTTATTTAGATTTTTATCTAATTAAAAGTAATGAGAGAGAAGGAGAGACCATTTAGAATATAGCTTTGTAAATCAATTTATCCATAATGCAACCACAAGGTAATAAAAACATTCTTTCTTCATTGGTGTATATTTGCAAGTAGATACATTTTTATCTTAAAGTAGAATGATATATAATGAAATACAAGGAGAGACTTAAACTCAAAACCTAACTGTACCCTTTTACAAGCTCATTGAGCTAAGACTTTTACATAGACTTTACATAGATGCCAAACTACTTTTACAAACTCAAAACTTCCCAAGGAGACTCTTCTCTTTCTCTTTTTCCTTAGCCATAGATCTTGCAATAATAAAACACAAAGGACAACAAGGAAAATGGAGCTCACCACCCAACCGTCGGCTTGAGACAAGCCTCCCCTAAGCTAGGAAGCCTACAAGTAACCCCAGAATACACATATACTCACGGGGAACAAACACACACACAAGCAAAGAAGCACATTCCCAACCAAGGATACTGACAACACAAAATCTATAACCATGGATTTGAAACAAGGGGGAGAGAGTGGACCCCTCTACTCAAGGGGAAAGACATCAAATACTGACTTCTCATCTCTTCAACACTACTTTCTCATATCTCAACTTAACCATTTTCTCATCAATATCAACTCATGTTACAACTTAACCATCTTATTATTTCAATATTCACAAGGAGGGCACTCTTACCTCTCACACATAACCACATCCTCAAAATAAGGCCTCAAGCCAAAATAACTCCTCTCAAGGAGTGAACTTTCCCCGAGGAGGTTCTTACCTCTCTCTAAACCCCAAATATAAGGCATGCTTTTTCCACACAAGTGGTGAGCATTTGGCATAAACAACCCATCCCAAAAAAAATACACAACCAAACAAGAGCATACAAATACATGCATTACCTAAGCAAATAAACAACTACTAAAAGCTTGAAGACTCTTGAGAGCTTACCTCTCAAGCTCTCCAAGCATTAAGGAGTTGAAGAAGATCTACACAAGAGTTCTCCAACACTTCAAAATTCCTCTCCAAGACCCAAGCTCCTCCCTAAAATCCAAAAAGATAAAGAGCCAAAAAAAAGAACCCTTCTCACCTCAACAAGAGGGAGATAAATAGGGTTTCAAAAACCATCCCAATGAATGAGGAGGTGACACTTGTTACCTTCTCATTCACTCTCACAAACATAACTCCCCACATGTGCTCTCACACATGTTTGATATATTAACGAGTAGGGAGGTGACACATGTCAATCTCTCATTCCTCCTCAATAGCACATCTCCCTATATTTCTCCTCACACATGTGTGAGGCATGGGAAAGAGGGAAGTACTTGGGGTTCTCTTCCCAAGGGCTCTTACATAGTGTGCTCACACATGTGAGACCCTTGGGATTCCCCCAAGCCCTTGCATGAACCTTGGGTTGTGGGATTTGGATGTGACAAGTCACCCAACCCTCAACCCAAACCCTAATCTTGCACTTAATTCCCATGGTAAAAAAGAGAGGTCAAATAAAACTCATGATTTGAGGTCTATGAGGTACCTAACCAATAGGTACTTGACCTAGGACCCTTAAACACAGATAAAAATCAATAAAAATCTTTAAAATACATATTAAAATGCCCCAAAAGCCCATGAATGAAAATGGACATGTGCATGACAACTCATCATTCACTTCACTACTTGACAACCTTAGAAGACTCAAAAATAAAAGTGTACAAATAAAATACATTACAACCATTCTAATTTCAATAATAACATTAATCCACCTTAGGGATTAGGTTGGCATTATTGGATAAACATTTGAGTTACTTAGTAGACCTCTGAAATTCCATTGGCTATGGAAATGTCTGCACACTTCAACACACACATTAATATGTCCAACATATATATAGCCAAAGTAAAAAGATATTAAACACACACATAGAGTCTCTCAATAACAAGTGTTTCAAACACAATACAACCACTTTCAAATATCAATGCTTAGCCTCATTTCAACCTTTTCACAATTCCTTTTCTAATCATCAAAATCAAGTGTTCTAATAATCATTGCAACAATTTGATCTCACTTAGAATATTATATTTTAATTACCATTTATTTCACCAAAAATCAAGAAGTAACATAATCATTCATATTATAAACTTATCCCTATGTTCAAAGATATAACCCTTTCCAATTTTCCCATATCACTGAAAGTCATTCACATTCACAATTGAAACAATCAATGGCAAGACACATCATATTTCATCTAAAAATTAAGAATTAACATAATTACTTCTAACTAATTCATCATAGTCGAATAATATATGATTTATTAAGTCAAGACATGTATCTCACATACACAATCAACACAACTACCTTATAAATAGATCCACAACAACACCATAACAACTCTTGGGAAAGGTCACCATACCATATACAAAAACCTAATCCTGGGTAAAGCAATACAATTAGATCTAATAATGCCATTAAAACGGTCACACATATAAGAAATCAGGCTCTGAAGAAACATTAATGGCGACTAGGAGGGTCACTGAGTAGTCCCATCATGTCTGGAATAGTAGAAAATATGCCTAAAAGGCAAAAAGATTGGGCCCCGATAGATCAGACTTCCTCCGATCGGTCTTCCACCAATTGGGCTTTGCAAACATGAAGGAGGAAACCCCAGCCTCCAAAGTCCAAGAGAAGAGAAATCGTCAAGCTTCATCATTCTTTGGAAAGAAGAAGAACTTGACCTCTGCCTTCGCAACACAGCTTATCTTAAGAAGCTAGCGGAGATCGGGCCTCGAGCCTTCTACTTTCCACCTTTCAAAAAGAAAGGAAGAAGAGAAAATTCCACCCCCCGCTACTGAGTAACCTAGTTGAAAAGGTTCGATGAAGTTCAGGCTTCAGGCCTTCTGCCTTCCAACTGCTGAAAACAAGAAAGAAGAAGGAGCCCCCACCTGCCGAAGTTTGAAACACTTAGCCGATCTTTTAAAATTGTGGACCTGGACACATGTCAATAGTGTGCATCAGTGCTCCTACCTTATATTTTGATTTTTACCACCATTGCGTAGTGTGCCACATGTCTGCATGGCGCAATTCCTCCCAATGCCAAAGACAAAGATTTCAAAATGGTGCGTTGGCTCACCACATGTCCCAGTTAGAAAAGTTACATTTGGTGGACCTCGCACACGTGGCAACAATTTGCATTAGTGTGCCCCACGTTTGATTTCAGTTTTCTACGGCTGCATGCTCACGCTTTACCTTTGAGCATTGAAACTATCAGACTTCATCCTTTGGGCCTTCCACCTTCAACCTTTTGAAAGGAAAAGGAAGAGGGAAGAAGAAACCTCTGAAGTCTGACATCTGACATACTTAGAGCATTTTACTTGTTAGGCTTCGACAAGTGGACCTCCATCCTTCCACCTTCCAAAAGGAAGAACATGGAAGAGAGAACTCTCAACTTCTGAAGACCAAAACACTTAGCTGAATACAAGGAAAAGGCGGAGTTCAGAGCTAACAAATATGGCATGACGAAAAGGGGAAGCTCGAACTATGAAACTCTAATAACATTGAAAACACAAGAAAAAATTAGGATTTTTGGGACTTGGTCATTTTGGGGAACTCTTTCCTTGTAAATCAAAGGGAAAACACTAGGGGTTCATGGATCCTTAGGCTATTTGGCCAGAAGGCAAAATAGGATAATAGTGACTATTGTCATAAGGTTTCTTTTTTCTTATATTGTAGACTATTGAGTCAGTTGTGAGGGAATTATGGCTTGCAAAGTTAGAAATTATGATTTGGTATGTTTTGCAGAGGGTTATGTCACTTCGAAGCTGTGAGGATGATGTGACAAGTGGATAGTTAGGGGTGACATGCGTCAAGCTTTATTTGGAAATAATGGCAGTGTATGGGAGTCAAGGTGATTTGTACAAAATAAAAATTGAAAAGACTTTCTATAATTAGTTAATTAAGATTAATACCTAGATTACCGTTGCAATAATTAGGTGTCATGCTTAGGGTTTCGTGTTGTCGCCTCTGCAAGATGTGACACAACTCCTCCATGTGTAGTCTTCAGAATTAGTTGTCATGATGTCTGCGGGGTGTGAAGTGATAGGATCTTCATTTGAACTTGTGGTTGTTTGGATATCTCCCGTTGTTAGCATATGGTGTTAGATAAATGATTGAAAATAAGGTTTACCGATGGTTGACTTTCGTAAATGCTCATGACTTGGCCTCTTTTTGCACGTGAGGTTGATGACATCATTACCTTTTTCTTAGTGTCCTTAGATGTTTTGAGAGGTAGGCTCCAGAGGTCTAGAATTCCCTTTATTGCTTGACCACTGAAGGTGCTCCTAGTTGGCTACGAAGGTGCTCCTAGTTAGCTCTAGAGGTGCTCCTAATTAGCTCTGGAGGTGCTCCTAATTGGCTCTGGAGGTGCTCCCTGTTGATACCTGAATGAAAAAGAGAACTACCATTTGCTGGTTTTCAATTCCTTTGATGAGAAAGACTGCCATTTGACCAATTTTCAACCTTCCTCTTTTGAAGGGCTGCCATATTACTGGTTTTCAACCCTTTTTTATATTATCTTTTCAACTTGTGCAAGAGAGTGTGACCTATCTCACATAGCACAGATCCTTGACAAATTTGTCCTTTATGGCTAGTCGTTGGTAGAGGCAAATCCTATGACCATTCACTAGGAATGTATTTCACCCTCCATCAATAGGTGCCAACTGGATTGTTCCATTCTGATAGACTTCTCTAATTCCATAAAGCCATATCCATTGGGTTTGCAATTTCCCTCTGAATTCTTTGAACTTGGAATCATATAAGAGAACCCAATCTCCTTGTTAAAATGCCCTCTTCTTGACATGTTGACATGCCATTGTTTCCTTTGGTGTTGAATGAGTTTTGTCTGATGTATGGCTTCCATCCTAATTTCATCCAATTCATTGAGTTGTAGAATATGATCTTTTTGTGCTATGGATAAATACAGTCTAATATCCAGTACTATGGATAAAGTCAGTCTAATATCTAGTGCTATGGATAAAGACAATCTAATATCCAGTGATTTCCTGAGTGCTTGTAGTTCAAACTCTATTGATGGTATAGGTTTCTTTCCATAGACAATCTCATAAGGTGAACTTTGTTGTTGACTTCCATGTGTTGTAAGCCCATAATGCTTCATGTAATCTGCTAGCCCAATTTTTTGTATTCATTGCTACTATCCATGTCAAGATGTTTTCCAATTCCATGTTTGTCACCTCCACCTACCCATTTTCTTGGGGATGATAAGGTGAGGACTTCATGTACTTGACTTGATACAAATTTGTGAAAGCTTTTATCACTTGAGAGGTAAATTATGGACCTCTATCTAAAACTATTGCTCTTGGGGCTCCAAATCTTAGGAAAATTTTGTTATACAAGAAATTGACAACTTTTTCTTCTCTGACAAATTGTAATGCTTGAACCTCTGCCCATTTGGTCACATAGTCAGTACGTACCAGGATGTATTCTTTCACTACAGATGTTGGAGTGATAGGTCCAACAAAATCCAAGCCCCATTGTTTAAATGGTTCTAAAACCATGTGGAGGTGTAGTGTCATCTCCTGTGTGAAGGTTGGCTAACCCATCCTTTGGCATTGGTCACATTGTTTCACATGTCTCTTCACATCTCTATGGAGAGATGGCCAATAATAACCAACTTGAAGAATCTTGTGGATTGTCCTCTGTGAGGAGTAATGTCCTCCTATGGGATCATCATGACATGTTCTCAACACATCAAAGATTTCATCAACCCTTAAACACCTATGCAACATAAAGTCTGGGCCACATTTGAACAATAAACCATTCAACCATTTTTAAGGCTGTTAGGATTAAGGTGCCATCAACCTTGTAAATCCTTGTATTTATTATTCCTATTATTATTTTTAAATCACCCATAAGGGATGTACAAGTTTCATTGGCAGTGGTAAAAATTATTTACTATCCATGATAATTACGAAGTTACTGCATTGGTAAGTTTTAGAGTTATTGGCGGTAGTTACAAGATGTGATTTATAGATGGTAATTGTAATTAGTCAATGTAACTAAGGTAGGGTGACCCACTTGGAAGAATCACCTATTTTGGGATTATGACATGCGTCATAGATGCTATAAGGTGTAAGAGATTCTATGACAACTGTAAGTTGTCATAAGAATCTATGACAACCTATGACATGTCATAAGATGATGTAAGTTGCTATTCTTGGTTTTAGGCACCCAAGGTTGCATGGGAATCTTTGGACAAGTGTCCGATGCATGTATGACAACATTTATTTTTGCATGTTGGAGTTTCCAAGATGGGGAATCTTGGACACCTATCTTGGAGGTTTAGCTTGTTCTATATAAGCATTGCATAGTAGATGATATGAAATATAGTTTACAAGTACCCAAGTTCTTATGGATTGAGGACTTACAAAACAAAGGAAGTGCATGTATTGTAATCTCAAATTTGAAGATAATACAACTTGAAGCATCTTTTCTTGGTGGATTTTTTTTACCCAAAAGGGTTTTCTCCATGTTACATACTGTGTTATGTGTTTAGTTCTTCATGCATATTATTTCTATGTAGTGGTTTTTTATTTCTATTGCAATCTCCATTGATTCTACATTGTTTAGACATAAATAACGTTAAAATCATATTTCTGTTGTGTGGTTTGTATCTTTATTTCTAACATTTGGTATAAGAGTTTGGTTAGTTCTGCTTCTTGGGTGGAAGTGTGAAGGTTTTTTAGCTATAGTGGGAGATTTGGTTGTTTTTTGTTTTAATTTTTTACAAATATTGTATAGATATCATGGCTACATCCACTGTTGCTTCTACTTCTTGGATGGACATTGAAAAGTTCAATGGCATGGGGTATGAAATGTGGAAGCTGAAAATGGAGGATTTACTAAAGGAAATAAACTAATAGTTGGTTGTAACTAAGGAGAAGAAACCCAATGATATTACTCTAGATGAATGGGAAAGACTGTATAAGAAGGTACGAGGAACCATCTATCTATGCCTTTTAGATTCCATTATGTTGAATTTCTCAAGAGAAGAGACTTCTTACAAACTCTAGAAGAGATTGGGTGAGATCTACCAAGCCAAGAGTATTGTAAACAAGCTTTATTTAAAGTGTAAATTATTTTCCATGAAAATGAAAGAGGGTGATTCAGTTGTAGAGCATTTGAATTTGTTTAATTTGTTATTGAGTCAACTAGCATCTGTAGATGTTAATATGGACGAGGAAGATAAATGCATATTTCTTCTTTGTTCTTTACCTAAATCATGGGAGAATGTTATTTTGGCTATCAATGCTAACCTCATAGATCTGAAATTGGATGCTCTTATTTTAGTTCTATTGTCACAGGAATTGAGGAAGAAAAGTTTGGATAGTTTAGGGGATTCTCTCAGTGTCAGGGGAAGGTCTAAAGAAAGAGGGCCAAAAGGAGATTAGAAGGCATCTAAAGAAAAGTATAAGGACTATTCTAAGACTCCTAGAAAGAAGATCAGAGTCAAGTGTTGGAACTGCAGAAAGAGAGGGCATGTGAAAAAGGAATGTAGAAACTCAAAGAAACAATGGGATTCTACTATTGATAAGTCTTTTAATGCAGGCGATGAGGTTTTACTTTTTGCGTTTAATGTTATTTCTCATGACCATTGGTTGGTTGACTCAGGATGATCATACCACATGACCCCGCATAAAGAATGGTTTTCCACATGTTGGTGTGTCCAACTGATTACCTAAAATCCTCTAAAGGTTTTCCATACACTTATGATTGAGGGCTCTAGGGAAGTGGCCAACAAATGAGAGTCAATTAAAATGGCATTCCCCTACACTTCTGGCTCTGTGAAACCAAGGGGGTAACCTTATACAATACTCAAAATTCCTCCACCAGTCTACAACTAGAGTATTGTTTGACATATATGCTCTCCAATTAAGATCAAGAATTCATAAGATTCAAAATAACTTAACAAGGTTTCTTGATAACTATGGATTATAGGCCTAGAGAGCATAGATTCTAAATCTAGAGGATACGTTAAAACAAAAGATATTCATGATGATTTTCAAAGGGTGGTTCGATTCTGGCAGGGTTTTGGCTCCCTGATCGGTGCCTATCTAGAGTAAAGAGTTTGTCTCAGACATCAAATATATCAAACATATCAATTAGATTCAATCATAAGGCTCCCAACATCAATGCTTTGCATTAGACATTCTCAGTTTGAATTCTAATCTAAATTCTACTGAGAGATCCAAAATATTATATTCAAAACCCTGATTCTTGTTAACAACAATTTAATCTACCCCTTAAGCAGATGCAAAGAAACAAGAACCAGACCATGTCCTTGACATAGAAATGAAATCAATTAGACTTTCAATTAATTCCAAATAGAGTTTCAATACAACATATGGAGACAAGATAAATAAAAAATCATATATTAAATTGTCCATCCTGACCAAAACTTTGATACACAAAATATATCTAATACATGATACTTTCCCTATTCTCCTAAAATGACACTATACAAATCAATCTGCCATGCCACACACTTAGAAAAAATAAACCACCAATACGAATGAGCACATCCCTATTATAATTGCAAGGGGTCTCTTACATTTGTGGAGATACAATGCAGAAAATAATGAAACTGTATTCTGTTGAAGAAATCATCATTTGAAAAACAAATCATTGCCCGTGGTGGAGAAGCCAACAACCTTTTGTCCTATCTTCTCTATCTTTGAGCATGGCAAATGAGTCATTATGTCGTTTGATCCTCTATCCAGGCGGTTAACCACATGTTAGATATCACTAAATTATTTTCCTTTTAAAGCATATACCTTTGAACCCATAATGAAAATTCCTCCTTAATAGGCCACTTGTGCTCAGGATCTTTCCTACTCAATCAACATGAAAAGTATATCTGGCATCTAATAATGCTTTGATTTCCTTGAGAAAATTACCCATGCCACTCTCTAAATTTAGAAGCTTGTCTAGCTCAGCATTACATCTCAATTGTTCTATTTTAGTGTCAAATGTAATTACACTAACCACAGTAAGCACAATGTTATCAAACTCCCTTTTCCACTCATCCAATATTTTTTCAATTCCCTCCTTATTCTTTATTGTAGGCAATGAATAATTACTAAGAGATTCAAATGACTCCACTTTAGCTTTCAAAGTCACCTCCATTTTACTATGAAAATTTGAAACATCATTCAACATGTTCATGACTTGAAAAGTGCTAACCACATCAGCTGATACATTTGTTTACATGATATCTTTGTTGTAGATGTGGGTCATCAATGTGATTCGTGGGAAATAATCATTCAAAATTTCCTTTAGCTTGGATCTATTTTGCAAATAAAATTAGATGCTCTCTTCAAAGTTCCATAACATACCCATACATCATCTACATGATTCAAAACCTTATTTATCTAATGCTCCAAGAAACCTTTGACCAATACAATTTTATTAGTTTTTAATTCATTTTTTAATTGATTTTCTCTGCTAGTACTCTGCTCTAATTTAGCCTTGAGGTCATTGACAATTGCTGCATCATTTCCTTGTCCAGATGAACTCATTGGGTTGGGTGCAGAGACAAGTGAAGACACTTCAATACTCGTTGGAGGTGCAAGGAGTTTCAATCTATTGTACTCCTGCATTAAACTCAAGTTGTCCTCCCTCAACTATTGTACCTCTGCATGGAGTCTTTTTGCTGCTACCTCACTAAATTTTGTTGTAGCTACTACCAATGATGTAGCTTGTGGGGTAGTTGTATCTATCAATCTTCTCACAATGAGCTGACCAATGATCTCACTCACATCTTTGGTAACCCTAGGCTTATTGTCACAAGGGGCCAAGGGCCAAATTGCCAAGGCCTCATGATTTGCACTAAAACCTATCCCAAGGGCCTGCTCAACCTACTCCTTTGTCAAATCATCTTCATAAAAATCCTCCTACCTTCTAATTGTATCCATAACTATAGCAGAGAAGATATCCCAACCTTGTAGCAACAAGATGCCACTATCCTTCAATATTTTTCTGGCTTCATCAGGGGTGATTTTACTCACATCCATATCTACCTCCTCCATAACCTTCCTGGCTATTTCATTTTTATCCTTTTCATCTACCTTACCTTGTTATTCACTCATCTTAGCCATAAAGGCATCTAACTTTTTCTACAATAGGAAGGCTCTGAATTCTTTGGTCTTGATGAAATTATCATCAGACAAGAATTCCTAACAAGCTAGAGCTCTAACATCTTGAATTGCAATATTGCTTTCCTACTTGCTCATCAAGGTTTTGGTTGGAGGTGTGATTGAAATTTCATCTCTCTTACAAAGGTTTATCACCTATTGGATATCCTCCAAGTCATTTTGGTTATCTCCCATCTCCTCTGATAAAGCGTAGTCAACCAATGGCTCTTTCATAATAGTATCCGCAAGGAGAATGAGGGGTTCCCAAGCATCCTCTATGATTTCTTCAACCTCAAGGGCAGGAGTTTCATCCACCCTTTGTTCTATATCATGTTGTTCAGGAGACCCTCGCTCAATAGGCTTCTTTTGAGGGGCAACCTTCAATTGATTTGCATGACCTAGCAACATTTTCATCTTGAAAATAGGATCAGTGATTTGCGGGAAGGCTCTTGGATATGAATTATTTGCTAACATCCTTTGCCTTTCTCCCATTAGAACCAACCCATGAGTCTACCTCCTCTGAAATAATTTCTCCATGGATGCACCATTTTTGAGCAAGTCATCTTGTTCATCAAAGCAGTGCTCAAAACCATCCTACTATTTTTCTCTTCTGATTTTGTCTATGAAGTGCTTCGAATCAAAGTTTCTGTGATCAACATAAGGCAATCTATAAAATGATAATTTGGTCCCATAGACCTCATATCCTTCTCTAAAATGAATTGCAAAACTAAGAAACTAAAGAGGTACAGGCAGAAATGACCCCTTCTTACTTCCTCTTAAATGGTACTTATCTGATTTATTTAGTTTCTACACAATCTCTAAAAAGGCAATTCATTTAGGTACCTTTGCTATAAACAAATGGGGTTTCGCATTTTCCCCATACACTCTAATGATAGTGGCATCTGGATAGAGAAACCACTCTCCCCAATTATGTCTTATTGGGCTATCAGGTACCCTCTCAAATGGTCTGAGGAAATCCATGATCTCTTTTGATAACCTAGGCATATTCCAGCCTAGTAATCCCAATATGTATTGTGAAAAAAACTTCTCAAACACCAAATAGTTAGCACTGGTACAATAGACATCCCACAGGTGCACCATCCCCTGAATTAGCATGGGCTCACCATCCTTAGTCACATGTTAAATTCTCAATTCCTTATCCAAGTGTCTTATTCCACAAGACAATAGAATATGACACAATAGTGAATATCTTTTGAAGGTAGAAGCATGCTCTACCCTTTTACATGATATCAAATCATTGTGAAGCTCCTAGGCTAGATAGTAAGCAAAGTCATATCTTTTGAATTCAAACTTGTCCTGTGTGTCACAAATCATGACCAACATGTAGTCTGGGATTTGATAAACAATTTATCCATCCCTAGAACCTAACATAGAGCAATGTATGTCATTAAAAAGTAATCCTCAAATATCTCAATCCTGAAGGGCTCTTCATCCTTATCACCTAACCCTAAAAGGAAGGTAGGTGTGAGGAAACGCTTCCTACACTAATCTATTGAGGAGAGGGCTATGCAAATTCAAATTTATCCTAACTATTACAGCAATGTTAAACCATTAACATGAGATATTGCAGAAAAACACAAGAACTAGAATGTAGACAGAAGAAGAGAGATAGAGATTTACGGTGGGGAAAACCCTTATCGGGTGAAAAACCCCACACTCAGAAACCTGCACAATGTATTAACAAATCTGAAAGACTATTTACAACACACTTGCAATGCAAGCTTCAATGGTCTTTGACACTCATGTCTAGAGTCAATCCGGTAGCATAATAGTACCTGTAAACCTATGATACAAACTCCATCTCCAAGCACCTATTTAAATAGAACATACAAGGCAATTTTTGGACCTTTCTTGGAATGGGCGTCTAATATGGCATCTTGGATCAAAACCCATGCCTAGGGACACTTGGTCAACATTGTAGAATGTATCTAACACTTGTCCATAGCTCCCATCCCAAAGAGGTCACCTATTTCCAAAATGGGCTATGACAGATGCTCTTACGACACTTACGACTGTCATATTATCTGTCATAGCGGTTACAACTTATAGCTGTAAGAGAATCTATCATACACATGCTATAAATAGCATATTCTCTTACAACATGTCATATTCCACCTTGGGGCACCCAAATATGTCTCATTCAAAGATGCTTCATGACACATGTCATTACCTGTCTTACAACCTTCTATTCTCGACTCTTACATGTCATAGATTCGTCATAGGAATCCGTCATAACCGTTTCGGTCAAACATTCCTTACACAACATAGAAGATGCCGACACATGGCAGAATATTCCTACCACTAAGGGGGATGCCTATCTCCTCATGTGAGGACAAAATAACAAGTTGTCATAATCCATGTAGGATTGACACATCACCGTGCCACATCCCACAATATGAGAAAGTGGAATTTCTAATTATTTACAACATAGGAAATTGAATAATAAATACAAGCATTACAAATGCAGAGAATTACCAAGGTTGAGACACCTTAATTCCCAACATTCTCCCACTTGTCGAACACCTTGTAAGAGCCAATAGAAAAAACAAGATTTAACTGCTATAGGTCGAGAGGCCCATAGACTCTGAACACCATCTAAACTTCTCTGTGCCCACTGGCTTCGTCAATGCATCTGCAACATTCTTCAAAGTATCTACTTCCTCCAAATTTACCTTTCTATCCTCAACCATGTCCCTAATGAAGTGAAACTGAACATCAATGTGTTTGGTTCTAGCATGGAAAGTTGGATTCTTTGCAAGGCAAATTACACTCTGACTGTCACAACTGATCGTGATCTGACCCGCATCAACACCAATATCGGAACACAATCTCTTAAGCCAAATGGATTCCTTACAAGCATGAGTTGCTGCCATATACCCAACTTCTGTCATGGACAAAGCAAGAACAGGTTGTCACTTACTCATCCAACTAATAGCACCACCAAATAGCGTAAAAACATAAGCACTGGTGGATCTTCTGCTGTCAATGTCACCTGCCCAATCTGAATCCACAAATCCATGAATATCAACAGAATGAGGAGGTCCTGAAACATTACCATGATAGAAAATGGAATACTCAGAAGTACCCCTCAAATATATGAACACTCGCTTAATTGCATCCCAATGAACTCGTCTAGGATTAGCCATAAATTGACTAAGGACTCCCACTACATGGGCAATGTCTGGTCTTGTGCAGACCATAGCATACATCAAACTGCCAACAACACTAGCATAAGGTACTCTGCTCATGTCCTCCACCTCACTAGGAGATTTTGGACAATCCTCAAAAGACAACTTTGTCCCCAAGGAAATGGTAACACACAATGGTCTATAATCTCCCATGTTGAATCTATCCAACATGGTCTTAACATACTTACTCTGACTTAACCAAAGTTTTTTGTTGGTCCCGTCCCTCCTGATTTCCATTCCTAGAATGTACGTGGCTGCCCCTAAATCTTTCATTTCAAACTGAGCTAAAAACTGAGATTTAAAATTAGAAATCATGTTCTTACCCTTCCCAATGAGCAACATATCATCAACATATAGTGCAACAATGAGAATATGATCACCATCAAACTTATAATAAACACAGTGATCCGATTTCGATCTCACAAATCCAATTGATAACACAAAGGCATCAAACTTCAAGTACCATCTCCTAGGGGATTGCTTCAAACCATACAAAGACTTCTTAAGTTTGCAAACCAAATTTTCTTTACCTTTTACCATGTAATGCTCTGGTTGTGACATGTAGATTTCCTCCTCCAAGTCACCATGAAGGAAAGTTGTCTTCACATCCATCTATTCTACCTCCAAGTCATAAGCTGCTGCGAGAGACAACAAGAATCAAATGGATATTAACTTTACAATGGGAGAGAAGATCTCACCATAATCTATACCCTCCACTTGTGAATACCCCTTTGCAACCAATCTGGCCTTATAATTCTCCATACTGCCATATGCACCAATCTTCTTCTTGAACACCCATTTGTATCCAATGGGTTTTTGTCCAGGTGGCAAAGGCACCAAGTCCCAAGTTTGATTCTTTTCCAAAGAAAATATTGCTTCCTCCATGGCCTCCTTCCAGGAACCTGCATCCTTCATATCCAAAGCCTCTGATACAGTTCTAGGTTCATCACTATTAGTGAGCAAAGCATAAGCACAACTAGAATCAAGCAATGTGAAACCAAACCTTTCAGGTTGCTTCCTTATCTGTGTAGACCTCCTCAAGAGCTGAGGTTGAGGTTCAGCTTCTTCATCTGAGCTTTCAGAGCTACTAGAGCTCTCCTCATCATCAGGTCCAACATTGTCTTTTTGTTTAGTCTTCTCAGGGGTGAGAGGAAATTAAACAACATCCTCTTTCTTTTCTCTTTCTTCTGGCTGCAAAATAGTGGAAGAAGGTGTAAGCTCTCTAAAGATGACACTTCTTCTATACAACACTTTTTTAGCCACGGGGTCCCAAAGCTTGTATCCTTTCACACCAACACCATAGCCGATGAAGATACACTTAACAGCTTTGTTCTCCAACTTTGACCGCTTCTCCCTAGGCACATGTGCATATGCCTCACAACCAAAAACACAAAGATGCCTTACTGAAGGCTTTCTACCAGACCACACCTCCATGGGTGCCTTTCCAACAAGAGCTGATGTAGGAGATCTGTTTACCAGATAGCAAGCAGTGGCAACAGCTTCAGCCAAAAACTTTTGTTCTAGACCAGCTCCACTAAGCATACTCCTAGCCTTCTCCATCAGTGTCCTGTTCATCCTCTCTACAACTCCATTTTGCCACGGTGTGTATGGAGATGTCTTATGTCTTTGAATCCCAAGTTCCTTGCAATACTTATCAAATTCTGTAGAACAAAACTCAGCACCGTTGTCAGTTCTCAAACATTTAATCTTTTTACTAGTCTAATTTTCAGCAAAGGCTTTAGACTCCTTAAACTTGCTATAGACTTCAGATTTGTTTCTGAGAAAATAAATCCATGTCCTACTATAATCATCTATAAAAGATACAAAGTATACAGATTTTGATAACGAAGGAATATTAACAGGACCAAACACATCAGAATGAATGAGGTCCAACACACCAGAAGACTTATGAGAACTCGAGTAAAACTAAACACAGTTTTGTTTTCCATAAATGCAATGTTCAAAAAAGTCAAACTCAAGATTACAATCATCTAACCCCTCAACGATGTTCTTATTTTTTAGGGTACGCAAACCCTTCTCACCAATGTGGCCAAATCTCTTATGCCATAACATTGTCTTTTCTATAGGAAGTTTAACTTCCAATGCATGATTACAACCATCAAGACTAGAAACAACAGATTTCTTCACTGGTTGTTCAGATGGTGGGGATGAAGTGACTGCTGCCCTCTTCCTTGAGTCAGAAGAACTATTGCATTATGCAATACATGCCTCTAGCTGAAACAGAGTACCTCTCTGAGTACCCTTAGCAAGCACCATAGATCCTCTAATCATCTTGCATCCTTCTTTTGAAAAGACAACCTGCACACTTGCATCATTCAAACTACTTACAGAAAGCAGGTTCCGTGCTAAGCTTGGGATGTGCATAACCCCATAGATCCCCTTCACTCGACCATCAGGGAATCGAATAGAGACTCTTCAATGACTAATGATCTTCAGATGAGAGTCGTCACCTAGATACACCTTTCCACCATCAAACTCCTCATACTTAGTGAACTAGTCTCGATGCAAGGTCATGTGGAATGATGCATTAGAGTCGATTAGCCACACATCATCAGATGCATGGGTTGCCAGGGTTGTGATGAAAGCATCACCGTCATCTTGTGATTTGTCAGAATCTAAATCAGGAGCTTTCTTCTTTTTCTTCTTCTCCTCTTTGCTTTCCTTTCAGAAATGCCTGGTCTTGCCACAGTTCCAACAAAGAGCCTTGGACTTTCCAGGAGATTTAGATCTCCCACGGGATTTGGATCTACCCTTCTCATCTTTCTTGTCCTTCTTCTTCCCTTTCTCCTTGGGTCTTCCACGAACTGCAAGGGCTTCTTTGGTTGCCTCAAAAGACTTTCTCCGTATCTCTTTAGATAACAGTAAAGAAACCACCTCTTCCATTTTGAATGTGGATGTGGTGCTTCCAATTGCCATGACAAGATGATCCCATGAGTCCGACAGAGAACAAAACAGGGTCATACACCGATCCTCCTCCTCCATCTTTACACCAATAGATGTCAATTGTGCAACAAGCATGTTAAAGGCATTCATATGCTCAGCCACAGATCCTCCATCCTCCATTCGAAGAGAATACAACTTCTTTCTCAGAAAAAGTTTATTAACTAGGGATTTGGCTTGATACACATCCCCTAACTTCTTCCAAAGGAGTTTTGCAATAACCTGCTCATGGACATTTAACAACATAGAATCGACAAGACTAAGTCTTATGAGACCCTTAGCCTTTCGATCCTTGAGATCCCACTCATCTTGAGTTATTGTAGCTAGTTTAGTTCTATTCACACTTTCCCAAAGGTCTTGGTCAACTAACATGTCTTCCATCTTGAGCTTCCACAGCTCGAAATTACTACCGTTGAAATTCTCTACTTCAAACCTTCCTGATGTGTTTGCCATCTCCTAGCTGCAATAAGATACAAAATGCTCTACACAGACTCCCACTCAACCTAAGATTAGCTCAAAAAACCCCTACCCAACAACTAGGACCAAAGGTGATCAAGCTCTGATACCAACTGAAAGGAAGCTAGGTGTGTAGAAACGCTTCCTACACTAATCTATTGAGGAGAGGGCTATGCAAATTCAAATTTATCCTAACTATTACAGCAATGTTAAACCATTAACATGAGATATTGCAAAAAAACACAAGAACTAGAATGTAGACAGAAGAAGAGAGACAGAGATTTATAGTGGGGAAAACCCTTATTGGGTGAAAAACTCCACACTCAGAAACCTGCACAATGTATTAACAAATCTGAAAGAATGTTTACAACACACTTGCAATGCAAGATTCAATGGTCTTCAACACTTGTGTTTAGAGTCAATTCAGCAGCATAACAATACCTGTAAACCTGTGAAACAAATTCCATCTCCAAGCACCTGTTTAAATATAACATACAAGGCAATTTTTGGACCTTTCTTGGAATCGGCATCCAATATGGCATCTTGGACCAAAAACCACACCTAGGGACACTTGGTCAACATTGTAGAATGTATTTGACACTTGTCCACAACTCCCATCCCAAAGAGGTTGCCTATTTCCAAAATGGGCTATGACAGATGCTCTTATGACACTTACGACCATCATAGAATCTGTCATAGCGGTTACAACTTACAACTGTAAGAGAATCTGTCATACACATGCTATAAATAGCATATTCTCTTACAACATGTCATATTCCACCTTGGGACGCCCAAATATGCCTCATTCAAAGATGCTTCATGACACATGTAATTACCTGTCTTACAACCTTCTATTCTCGACTCTTACATGTCATAGATTCATCATAGGAATCCATCATAACCGTTTCAGTCAAACATTCCTTACACAACATAGAAGATGCTGACACATGGTAGAATATTCCTACCACTAAGTGGGATGCCTATCTCCTTATGTGAGGACAAAATAACAAGTTGTCATAATACATGTAGGATTG
Organism: Cunninghamia lanceolata; assembly: GCA_027924645.1. NCBI lineage: Eukaryota > Viridiplantae > Streptophyta > Pinopsida > Cupressales > Cupressaceae > Cunninghamia > Cunninghamia lanceolata. Next base: position 14,776,427 of record BSBN01001271.1, read on the forward strand.
ACACATCACCGTGCCACATCCCACAATATGAGAAAGTGGAATTTCTAATTATTTACAACATAGGCAATTGAATAATAAATACAAACATTACAAATGCAGAGAATTACCAAGGTTGAGACACCTTAAATCCCAACAAACCCCACATTTTTGCCTAAACTTCTCTTTTTGTGCAGGGATAGCTTGTAGGTTCTTTAGGCATATCTATTCTTCCTATAATCCCTTCTCAACTTTTCAATATCAATTTTATTATTTGCCATAGGGGAGAGGTTGAAAACCCTAATTATCATGTCCCTATCCTACTCAAACAACAATTCACCTTTACTATTGGACAGTCTTTGATTCACTAAATCATATGCCTAATTGATAACCTTGACCAAGTCACAATTTACAAACACATTTGGGACTATCAACCTACCCAAATCAAGGTCCCATAGGTGAGAAATAGGTCTCTCCCTATCATAGTGGTAGTAGCCAAATTCAAACAATTCCTAGCCTCCTCTAGGTAGGACTGCATCCTTGATGCATCCTTGGAAGTCATACATTTTACTAGTAACCTCCCCCATGTCCTCAGTTAATGTACCCCTCTTTGATAGTGATGATGAGGGTTCATTTTCTTCTTGGGTTAGGTCTCTTTTGAGAGAATGCCCTTGACCCCCTTCTGGACCCATGGTGAAATAAGGAATAGAGTAAATTTGAACTAAAAACACTTGAACAACAATTTACTCTTTCAATTTGCAGGGAGCTAATTAATTTTATTAAAAATTCACTCATAGAACACCCACTTGTTTCCTCAATTAATTAGAGGAGGATTCAATAACATACCAATTCTTCGCTTCTTCAAATTCTAGTCAACAGGTTGAATTGTTGTCCACACCGCACTGCCAATCGCTTCCAAAGCTCTGAGTAACTTAAAATTTTGCAAATGATACTCAATCAGAAAAAGAAAAACCCTTAAAACTCCTTTAGCTTCTACATTAATGGCTCAAACAAGTGTCATCCTGGCTTGTGCACCATCGACTATCACTTCATTTGAATTTATGTCATAGATCAACTTCTGGGAGAAAATTAATGGTTAGCATGCATTTAAAATATAGCGCAAACCCTTGATACAAACCTTCACTATGAAATGTGCAAGTGTGTGAACCATTAGATCCTTCAAATAAAACAACACCATTGATCACCCCTTGGGAGAGGACATGTGTCCTCACCTCGTATCCGCAAACACACACACATTGTATATCACTTCAAAGCTCTACGCTGAGTCTGAGTCATTGGATCAACTTAAGTGAAAAAGATTAAGTCACAGTCATTGATCTTAACTCGACTGGGTGGACATGTGTCATCACCATGCACCCGTGCAGTCTTAAATTCCTTCAACATAAAACTATATGCACGATGCACTCTTTAGACTCTGGGGCCAATATGATCAAATCACGTGGTGCCCTTGGAACTAAGGACCCATAGGTGAATCTTTCTCCACCGATGAGATACTTCCATTTTTCAACATCTGCTTGACTTATGAATATTTGGAGCTTAGGCACTTTTAAGAGCAGCTGACTATGCCAAGTGTCAACCTAGTACAGTAGTGTAGGGAATAAAAAGGAAGGCATAAATAAAGATGCACTATGCACTAGGCCAAAAGGAGAATGGACACTTGGCAAGGGTTCACTCGTTTGGGTTTTCAAAGGCTAAAGGCAATGGGGTGGTAAACGGGAGTCACCAGTTCTCTAACAATAAGGAGTCGATATCTCATGATGGTGAAGGTGATAAGTTATGACTTAAGTCCTCGGATGACTAGCTAAGGAAGTCACTGACGGATGAGAACATTAGGATTTTCAAAAGGCACGAAGAGTTTAGGGTTTTACGAGTCAAATTAAAACTTAGGCAAACACACTAAACCCTAAAATTTGACTAGTGCCAACAGTGGCTCTAGTTGGGGATGATTGTTTAATGGATTAGTGCGAGAAACCAAAAACTTTGGGGAAGGCAGACTAGACCAAAAACACATACACCAAACCTAAAACATTGAACCAAAGAAAAACAAAACCTATATACATAATGTACAAATGTGCATGGATATGATTTTTTCTTAGGCAAAATACTATTTTAGGAATTGTCCATGCACTGGCAATTCCTAAATTTCTCCATTTAAACTTTGGAAAAAATATGAATCCTACCCATGTAACTCAGAGATGACATATGGGCCTAACTAGAGAGCCTCAAATTTACCATAATTGCCCTTATCCTAAGATCTTACATTCCAGAGCAAAACCAAGTCATCAACCCTGAATTTCCTCTCAATAACCTTTTTATCAAACAAGTATTTGGTTTATTGTTGTCTTTTTAAGTTGATGCTTTGTGTTGATCTCCTGGTTTCATCCAATTCAATCAATTGGTTTATTCTTCTTTCCATGGGTTTCAGTATTTCATTATCATGATCCTGAATAAACTTGTCTACTGGTAGTACGTTATTCACTGGAAGCCTTGCATCAGCTCCATAAACTAATTCAAATGGGAATTTACTGGTAGTCTTCTTTATGGTAACCCTATCTGCACATAATGCTAATATGAGCTTTGAATCCTAGGCCTTCTTGTTCTTTTCCAACATTCTTCTAATAATCTTCAATAAACTCTTATTACTAGATTCTAACTGTCCATTCCCTTGTGGATGGTAAGGTGATGAATATGACACATTAATGCCATAAGTATTGCAAAAACCATCAAATTCTTTAGATCTAAAGCACATTGCATTGTCCACAATCACCCTAACTAGAACTCCAAATCTTGTAACAATATTACTCAAGATAAAATCAATAACCACCTTGCTTGTTGCTTAATTTATGGGAATGGCTTCAATCCATTTAATGAAATAATCAATGGCCACCAGGATCCATTTGTATCCTCCCTTAATTTCTCTGTTATTTCACCAATAAAATCAATACCCCATTGATGGAAAGGGGCTTCAATCTACATGGGTTTAAGAGGAAACGCTCTTAAATACTTAAGCTTTCCTGAAAAACTTTGACAAGATTCACATTTTCTTGCTAGCTTTTGTGTATCTACAAACAGAGTAGGCCAGTAATAACCTACCCTGAGGACTTTGTGAGTAGTAGTTTTCGTATTGAAATGCCCACCACACACTCCACCATGCATTTCATTTTAAGGTTCTCTATGCTCAAGCTTCATCCAAGCATAATAAAAGGACTCCATCTCTATCCCTCCAATATAGATCTCCTTCCATGAATATATATCTAATTGCTTGCAACTTCAAAGTTCTCTTCTAATTGTTAGTCAACTTTACATGACAATTCATGCATTTCAGATAATAGATGATATTAGTGTACCATGGGGTTCTCTCTAAGCTCTGCACCATGTCTTCCTCCCCTTGGATGACACTCACTTGAGCCTCCTCAAAATTTGCTTCAGCAATTAAATTTGCCAGACCTTATCCTCTAACTAGTTTGGTAATTTGTACATCAATGTTGAATTCTTGGATGTTGTTTATCCATCTGCATCTTCTCCCAGTAACCTCTTATCTCCTAAAAATGTATTTAACCACTACATGAGGCACATATGCTACTATATCTATCCCTACCAAGTAGGGCCTAAAGTTTTCATAGCTTTTACCAAGGCGTAAGCTTGTTTTTCCATAATATCATATTTCAATTCTGTAGCTTGCAAGGATTTGCTAAAATATGTAATTGGTTTCTCATAGCCTTCATCATTATTTTGCAAAAGCACTACAGCTATAGTATGGAAGGATGCAAATGAAAATAGTTGAAAGGGTTTAGAAAAGTCAAGTGACTTCAATACAGGTGCCCTCTTTATCATGTCTTTAATATTTTGAAATGATTGTTTGGCTTCATCACCCCAGGAGACAATTTGCCCCTTCTTCGGCATTTTTGAAATGGGCTTCATAGTTTCTGCAAAGTTAGTGACAAACCTCCTTACAAAGTTTATCTGTGCAAATAAAGACTGAATTCCTTTAACATTTTTGGGAATTGGTATTCTATCAATGGTTGCAACTCTTTCAAGATCAATCCTGATCCCATCTTTGGACACAATGTTGCCTAACAATTCTCCTTCTACTACCCCGAACACACTTCTTGGGATTTGGGGATATGCCAAACTCCATGCTTCTTTCAAAAATTTGTTCCAAATGACATCAGTGGTCCCCTTCCTTCTTTGAATAGGTGGTTAGATCATCTTGATAAACCACCATTATGACATTAATGAGATCAGAAAAGGCTACATCCATAGCCCTTTTAAATGTGGCCCCTGCATTTGTTAATCCAAAAGGCATTCTGACATACACATAGGTACCCCATGGAGTAGTGAATGTAGTTTTATATTGTTTAGACTCCTTGACCATCACTTGATTGTAACCAGAAAATCCATCCATCATTAATATGAGCTCACAGCTAGTTACCCTCTGCAACATGGCATCCATGTTTGGCAAAGGATAATTATGTTTCAATGATGCAATGTTTAGGTTTCTAAAATCTACACAAAGCATAATATCCCCATTATTCTTTCTAATGGGAACTAAATTAGATACCTAAGTTGAATGCCTGATGGGCTTGATAATCCCCCCTCATTCAACTTAGCTAGTTCTTGCTGCATTTTAAGCCTTAATGTGGGGTTTATGGGCCTTTGTTTTTGCTTGAAAGGTTTTGCATTTGGTTTCAATGGGATTTCATGTTGGAAAAGGTCCTCCCTATATGCCTTTAGATCATCATAAGACCATGCAAAGACCATTTTTATATTTCTTGAGCAAAGCAATCAACATTGTCCTAATCTTGGGGTTTAATGACTTACCTATGTAGACATATTTTGGCTAGACTTAAGTCCCAAGATTTACTTCCTCCAAATAATTTTGATGTACTGGTGACATTTTGGCAATTTGTCTATCATTACCGTCAAACACTCTCTGCAAAGCAACCAACCCTCTTGGAATTTTATTTGTCTTTAGCTAGATAATCTCATTCTAAAATATTGTGTCCTTCCCGTCCACTATCTCAACAAAATTCTGGAAATCAATCTTTTGTCCTTGGTACTCATCAACATAGTTCATGAAATTATATAGGTCTTTAGCATCCCTACAAACTTTCCAATGGCACACATTATCTGGGACAAAAAGTTTGGTCAACACCTCAACCTTTGAGATTCCTACTAGGGTTAAAACCTCTGATCTGACTGCAATGTTGGCTAGGAAATTAGCCATCGCATTTCTATTTCTCTCTACCCAATCAATGGAGAAAGCATCAAAATCCTCTATTGTGTCCTAGATAGTGTTTATGTATTTCTTGAGTCTTTGGTTCTTAGAAGTATATTTGGATATGATTTGTGAAACAACCAGTTTAGAATCCCCTAGGACTTTGAGCTTCTTAACTCCATGATTAGTAGTCACTTTCAATCCTAGGAGCAAAGCTTTGTACTTAACAATATTATTAGTGCATTCAAAACCTAATTTAAAAGATGATCTAAATGTTTTTTAGAAGGGGAAACAAGCACAATCCAAGTTCCAAAACCTTCTCTAGAATAGGCTTCATCAAACTGCATGGACGACGAGCCATCACTATTAGGGGAAATCTAGATATTTTCATCTTTTTGCTCATTTTGATCAGTCTCAAATGCCTCAATTTTGAAATTATCCATATCATCATCTAAGAAGCACACCTAGTCATCACCCTCCTCAATGCCATCAATTATCTGAGGAGACTTCTTTTCTCTATCAAGTCTTACTTCTTTTCCATCCACTGGAAATAGGACATAGGAAGAATCCATCTGAATACTGCCCCTAACAGTAGAGGCCCATTTTCTAGACAACAACATTCCATATTGAGGTAGAATTTCCACTACTGTGATATTGATTTTATACTCCTTGTATGGATAAGTTGCCAGTCTAAAGCTTATATCCTTGATGACTCCAATGAAAGGGACTTCCCTAGAGTCCATAGAAAAACACTTCCCATAAGCCTTAGTAACTTGTAAGCCTAGTGTTTCCATTACTCCAAGTGCCATTATGTTAATAGAAGCCCCTGAGTCAATCATACAATTCTTAACAAACCTCCCCTTTATTATTAGGGTGACAAAGAAAGGGTCTACCTAGGATGGGCATTTATGCAAAGTAGTTCCTAAATACACCTTTGGTGTTTTGGAACTACATTTCTTAACTTCCTATAATGTCTTTTCTTTCTTATCAAACTAATTGTTGTTCTCATTATTTATCCCTGGCACATTAGGGACTACCTCCTCAATCACAGACAAGGCCCTGACCTTATGCTCTAGGATTCTCATCATTTCTAGTAGAGGGACTACCACTCTAATCTGGTTGAACACGTGATCCATATCCAAAGGGATGTACTTGGGGATAGTATTGATATGAGTTGCATCAATGTTCACAATGGGAGTCTGATGTGCATTGCCTTTGTCTTTAGTATGACTACTTTCAACAAGGACTTTCTTAACATTATCCTTTTCATCTAATACTTTATCCTTAGGATGTGGATTATGATGTGGATTATGTTTTACCACTATTTCCTTTGACTTATTTTGAGTACCAGCATCTTTCTTGGGATTAGGAGCATTCTATTTTTCCTTGATGAAAATGCTACCTGCATTTCCCATGATACTACTTTCCCCTTGAGTCTTTTTACTTCTCAAGTTATAGTCACTCTTCACTTGAGCGATCTTGGTAGCAGTCAAAGCTCTTATCTCCTTATCAGAGGGTCTTCTTAACTGGACATTAGAATTCTTAAATTCAAATTGAAAAACATGTTCCTTATCTTCATCCTTACTAAGTAAAGTCTATTGTTTACAGAAACTTTCCAAATGTCCCTTATTTGCAACAATTTCATCCAAAGCATCTTCTTCATTAGAAGTAACATATTCTTCACCAATAAAATTATGAACAAAAGCTGTGTTTATATTATGATATTCACAATCCTCCATGTCATTACATTCATTTTAATGGTCAGCATGATCAGTCATAGACATTACCACAACACATGAGGCAGAAGAATAAGGAGCCTAGAACACCAAACACCAGAGACTATCATCCACATAATGCACTCCTTTCCTCAAAGGATCAAGGGTTTCTTTAGATAAATTCCCTCTGTTATTAGGTGGAATTGGCTTTCCATTTTTCTAGTTTGTATTATATGGTTGATTTGATAGTCTAGACATTCTTTCCTATCTAACAAAAGGAAGCTTATCATTTGGGGATCTCTTATAACTCCTAGCCATGGAAATCTTCATTTCTTCAACCTCCTTCCACAACTTCTCACACTCATCTACAATAGGGATCCTACTGCCTTGTCCTCTATCTTGAGGGATGAGCTTCAAGTCACTCCTCTTATGAACATTCCCTAAAGCTTTTCTATTACTTTCAATGTGCAAAGCCACCTTAAAAAGCATCTCTAAGGGTTTGTGGTTCCCTATTTCTCAAGTCATACCCCATTTTAGGCTCATAAGCATTCTGATAGATCATAAAACATATATGCTCATTAGGTCTCATGTAGGGTGGAATCTTATTACAGACCTTCATAAACCTAGTATTGAAGTCAGGAATAGCCTCATTATATCCCTTCTAAATGATTGTGAATTCATTAACAACAAATTGTAGGTCAATGTTATCACCATATTACTCCTTGAAAACTCTCTTAAACTCATTCCAACAGTCAATGCTTGCTTTTGGCAAGCTTCTATACCAATCTCTTGCATCTTCTATCAATGACTACATAAATAATTTCATTACCACATTTTCAACTTCAACCTCAAAATTATCAATGATATTTATAAATGCCTTCAAGTGATCTTCACTAGACACAACATTACTCCCTACAAATTAAGGGATTGCATGCCTGACATCATTCTTAATGGGATTTGCATAGTCGAGTATACTAGTGAAATCTAGTTGCTTGTACCTCTCTAACTGCATTGGTCTTCTAGTAAAGGGATTTACTACTAGTTTCCCACCTCAAACATTCTGGTTCACTTGAGGATTTTATGGGATTTGTAAATACTACTAGTGTGGTACATTTTGGTTTTGGATATTTGGCTATGCAACAAGATTTTGGGCTACTTGAGGATCTGGGTATTGCATCCCTCCTTGACTAGCATAAGGGTTGTAACCTACTTGTTGGCCAACTATTCTTGCGTTTGCATTTTGTGGGTAGTGCTTCCTTTAGGGCTAACATATGGGTACTACAACAACAGGATTATTCATAGGGACTAAGAAAGTTGTAACAACTATGGGAAAGGTTCGTTGTTGTGGTGCAGATGATGTAATTTGCACCAAGGGAACTTGCTAGATAGTGGGTAAAGGGTGTGATGTGTGTTTCATATTAGCAGCAGATGCACTGGGGGTGCAATAACTATTAGTAGAATTAAAATTACTTATTGCTTATATTATTAAAAGCAAGTCCTCCTTTCTTTTCAAAGCTTCCATCCTAGCAAACCTGAGACCTAAATCAACCACCTCCCTTTCTAATTCTTCATTCGTTTGGTGTTGTGTGTTAGATGGAGAAGCTATATTAGGTATAGAATACACATTTGCATTAGTGAATTTAGCTTTCCCAGATCTTAAGGGGAACCTAACCTCTCATAAAGCGATGAGTTTTTGGATTTAGGGACAGATTGAGTAGAAGGGATGGGTACCAACTGAGAAGCATGTTGTAGGGGGATAGTCAGACTTTGAGGATTACAAAGAGGCTCAGAATAATATATTTCATCTCCTTCATAATCAACCTCATAATCAAGTACATTACGAAGGATAAAAGAACTACTATGCTTACTTTGTTTTGCTTTCATCTGAGGATAATTTCTACTACCACTCAAAAGAGGAGTAGTCATAGTGATAAGATTAGTAACAGGAGGGGAAGCGGACTCATTGGATTCTTTAGCCATCCACTTCTGATTTGTAAACTTTGAACTTACAAGCTTATTGGGGTGTGCCTAATGGATTGATCTTCTCCTGTGCATCCTGCTACTTTGATATATTTTTTCTTTTCACTAACTTAGAGATATATAGAGTCACCACCCAAAAATTGAGAAATAGAATATAAACACACTAAATGGTACTTGTTATGTAGATAACAAGAAAAACTCTGAACTCTCATAAAATCTAGATATACTAGAAAATTTGAAACCTTGAAATGACTCAAAATTACTTATAGATAAGACACAAATTATATCCAACTCCCCAGTAGAGTCACCAATCTGTTGGTGTGTCCAATTGATTACCTAAAATCCTCTAAAGGTTTGCCATACACTTATGATTGAGGGTTCTAGGGTAGTGGCCAATGAATGGGAGTCAATTAAAATGGCATTCCCTTGCACTTCTGGCTCTGTGAAAGCAAGGGGGGTAACCCTATACAATACTCAAAATTCCTCCACCGGTCTACAATTGGAGTACTGCTTGATAGATATGCTCTCCAATTAAGATCAAGAACTCATAAGATTCAAAATAAATTGACAAGGTTTCTTGATAACTATGGATTACAGGCCTAGAGAGTGTTAGGACTTGCATTTTTCATGCATTTCCTGCCCAAGGTTACATTTTTGCAGGCATGTTAAACCCTATTAAAACCCTAAGATCCAGATATCCTTTTGTTGGTTGTTTTAAATTCCCAACCTAATTCTCGTAGCAAATCTATTAAATAGCCGCTTATTAATGATTGATCTGCCTTTAGGGATTGGCCAACAAATAGGATATTAGGGGGAGAAGGCTTTCTCAATCCCCCTTTTCTTCCTTTGCACTTTAGGCTCTGTGAAACAAAGGAGGGTGTTCCTTTGCAGATGGATTTATCTCTAATTCTCTAGCTATTTCTCCTTTTCTTGGGAAAACAGTGTTCTACTCAAATGGGTGGGATTTTCCAGAGATATTAGCTTGTCAACACTATTCCTATCACATATATGTTCCTCGTAAGCTGCTTGAAAGAATGTATGATGAAGTAAAAGGATGGGCTTGATTCTTTAAGCTCTTATCCTATTCTTTGCAAAGGAACATGCAAAACTTAACTTAATCAAAATAAATATCCTAAAAGCCTATTGCTGGAAAGGAAAATATTTGGATTGATTTTAAAATATTTTGAGGATAATCAGAGAGTTCATTATAGTATCCATGAACAAATCATTGCTTATCCAAGGGCCAAAGAGTCAAAAAGATTAAAATGATAAAAACTAAACAGGCTGTGATGTAACAAACCTCAGTTTACTGTAAAGGTACAACAATGCCTTACATTGAAAATACTCTACTAGTTTTGGAATCAACCATACTTAGTTATCCCTGTACACCCGAATCACATTTGATATTTTCCAATAGCAATTTTATATTACTCCTTGAGTAAAAGCCATAAGAGAAATATGCCAGCACAGGAAAGACTGTGTCGATGAATAAAAATGATCATCAACCAAATAGATATTCATAATGTGAAACTGTATACCTCCAAAACTCAACAAAATTTGTAAAATAAACTGTTCAGTAACTTGCATCATAGCTTTTCAATAGTTCTACCAAGAAATCAAAAGAGACGCAAAATGGAAACTTGAAAATAGACAACTAATTCTATTAGAAGAAAACAAACTTATTTACAACTCCTCCCTGACTAGATTGATCCCTATTTTAGACTAAGTCTGGAAACATGATCTCGAACCAATGCTTTTTTGTAAGCCCTAAATTCCCTTTTATAGAGATAGGGGAGCAACAAGCTTCAGGCTTATGACAAAAGAAGTTAGAACTATTTTGTAACCAATAGATGCAACTGCAAGAAGAGGCCAGTGTAACCACTTCACAACTATGTGCTCCTTCTCCTTTGGTACATGCTGAAGTACGCACTTTCCACAAACATGTCTTCTCAATTTAAGCAGGAAACAGATAGTGATGTTGATGGGAATTTGTTTGTTTGATGTTGTGGAAGCTCTTATACCCATCTTATGCCACTTATTTGTTAAATAAGAGCATTCATTGTCCAGTTTATTGATGAAGGGGGTAAATCATAAAACACACAATAACATAAATTACACACAAAAAATAGAATGATATTTTATTAATATGGGCAAAACATTACATTATAGAAGCTCAAATACAATCAGAGGATGAATCCCCTACAGGCTGCAACATATCACAGCTCCCTCTCTCAAGACTCTGGAATCTTTAGCTTTCTGTAACCCCAAATCAACTAGGGTTTTTATTTTCCTGCCTTTTCTTGACTCTACACCTTCCCGCTTAACTCTACTACCACAAGGGTTCCCAAAAATGGTCATATATAGCCCTTTTTGGCAGCCACCAGCTTAATTTTGAAATTTGCATCTCCCCCCAAAAATAGGTCAAATTCATGTGGCCATAACTTTTGATTTGACCGTTGGATTTTCAATTATAATACCTTTTCAGAAAGCTCTCGAAAATACGGTTGTGCACAAGCAATACCTAAAGGTAGATTTCTTGGGTTTCCCATGAAATTTCAGGCCCATCTGGGGCCTCTAATTGCCTCAAATTTGACTTTGAATATTTCAATAGGACTTTTGGAATTTGAAATTTTAATAACTCACAAATGACAAATGATATTGAAGTGATTGCTTCACCATTAGTTTCAATTCACTATTCTGGAGGTCTGTGTAAGATTTTGTATCCAACCGTGCACAAATACAAACTTACTAGAACTAGTAACCCTGCCAAATTTAGCCCTTATTGAAAAGAAACAACATTTTTTTTTGTTGATGCAAGATTGCTCTTACACCCTGGATGCTCCTGCATTAGACACCTGGGGTAATTTAAAAAGTGACCCTGTCACTTCTCATGAGTTAGAGGGAAACCAAAATGGTTAACCTCAGTCTCAGATAACCATGATGAATCTTCAACATGCCTTCCTTTCCATTTCACCAAGTATTCTGTAGACTGCCTGTTTCTTGTACTCTTACCCACACGACTATCTAGAATGCCCTCTATCTCCTCCTTCTCTGAAGTAGGTGCTGGAATGTCCCACTGTATTCCTTTATCAAGTCCATCATCATGATACTCTATCAAATCTGAAATGTTGAACACTAGTGAAATATTGATGTCATCAGGCAACTCTACCTCAAATGCATTTCGTGAATCATGCTTCTTCAGGATTCTACATGGTCTAAATTTCCTCATCTTCAGCTTATTATATGTACCAACTCGAAATCTTTCTTTTCTCAATTAAACCATGAATTCATCACCCTCTTGAAACTCCTTATGTCTCTTCTTATGATCTGCTTTAGCCTTATACTGAGAATTCATCTTATGGATATGCTTTCTTACCTCTTTGTGCAAATTCTTCATGTGCTCAGCAAAATTTTCAGCTTCGACACTACTCTTCTCCCCCTTATCCATCCTCCTCAATTCAGAAGCAGTTCTTGGGCTACTCCCATGCACAACCTAGAATGGAGATTCACCTGTGCTCCTATTGACATAATTGTTGTAAACAAATTCTGCCTGTGGTAAAATTAAATCCATCCCTTGGGCTTATCTCCTACTAAGCATTGTAGTAGGTTACCCAAACTCCTATTCACCACTTCTATCTGTCCATCAGTCTGTGGATTGTGTGTAGAACTGAACTTTAAATCAGCCTTCAACTTCTTCCATAATGTCCTCCAGAAATAACCAACAAACTTGGTATCTTGATCTGAAACTATGCTCTTTGGTAGACCGTGTAATCTCACCACCTCTCTGAAAAATAATTCAGCAATATGAATAGCATCATTAGTCTTCTTGCAAGGAATGAAATGTGCCATCTTCGAGAATTTGTCCACCACCACAAAAATGGAATCATGTCCTCTTTGTGTCCTTGGTAAACCAAGAACAAAATCCAATACTAATATCATCCCATGGCTTCTTTGGTACAGGTAATGGCTGATATGGACCTATATTCTGACTTGTTCCTTTTTCCATCTGACACACTTTGCAACTTTGCAAAAATTTCCTCACATCCTGCTGCAACTGTGGCCAATAATCATTTTCACCAATAATAGCAATGGTTTTATCTCGACCAAAGTGTCCAGCCAATCCTCCACTATGCTTCTCCTTAATCAAGTTCTCTCTCATGGAACTCCTTGGAATGCACAATTGGCTTCCTCTAAACAACATGTCATCTTGGATTATGAAATCCAACCATTTTGTCCTATCCAAAGTAACAGGTTCCAAACAAGCTTTCTAGGCCTCTGCAAAATCTAGATCTTCAGCATACAAACTTTTGAGCTCATCGAACCCAACAACCTCTATCTTCATTTCTATCAACAAATTTTGCCTTCTTCTCAAGGCATCTGCAACTTTGTTAGACTTCCCACTCTTGTGCTTCAAAACAAAAGTATAGCTCTACAAAAACTCAACCCATTTTAAGTGCCTCTGGTTCAACTTTCCTTGACTATTAAGATACTACAAAGCCTTATGATAAGTATATAAAACAAACTCCTTTGGCAACAAATAATGTCTCCATTTCTTCAAAGCCTGAACTATTGCATAAAACTCCTGATCATAAACAAAATACTTTTTCTTGGCATCATTAAGCTTCTCACTAAAATAGGTAATGGACTTACCTTCTTGACTCAAAATAGCTCCTATAGCACTGCCACTAGCATCACAATCTACCTAAAATACCTTATTGAAATATGGAAGTGTCAAAACAGGTTGCTCTGTGACTTTCTGCTTCAATGTATCAAAGCTTTTATCTACTCCTTTAGTCCATCTAAACTCTTTTCTATCCCCTCTCATGGTCTCAGTTAGGAGTGTACAAATGCTACTAAAATTCTTGATAAACTTTCTGTAAAAACTTGCCAAACCATGAAAAGATCATACCTCTGTTGCACTCCTTGGTGTAGGCCATTCAATGACAGCCCTTACTTTTTCTGGGTCCATCTTAAGACCTTCCTCTGAGACAACAAATCCTAGGTATACCAACTCCTTTTTTGCAAAACTATATTTCTTTAGATTGATCAACAATGTCTCCTCCCTCAGCTTCTCCAAAACTCTTCTGATTGCATCATATGCTCATCCTAAGTCTTAATGAAAATCAAAATATCATCTAAATAAATAATAACAAAACCTCCCAAAAATTCTTTCAATACCTCGTTTATGAGCCACATGAATGTGCTTGGTGCATTGGTTAGCCCAAAGGGCATGACTAACCACTCATACAAACCTTCCTTTGTCTTGAAGGCTATCTTCCATTTGTCTCCTTCCCTGATACGAATATGGTGATACCCACTCTTCAGGTCAATTTTCGTGAAGTACTTGGCTCCACTCAAACAATCCATTATGTCATCCATTCTTGGCAATGGAAACTTGTACTTGATCGTGATCTTATTTAAGGCTCGAGAATTTATACACATTCTCCACTCTCCATCTTTCTTTGGTTCTAGTACTGCAGGTACCGCACATGGACTTAGGCTCTCCCTTATCAGTCCCTTCCTTAACAACTTGTGGACTTGTCTATTCAACTCTTCATTCTCTGCTAGAGTCATTCTGCGGGCTGCCTTATTTGGCAAACTAACTCCTGGTATCAAATCTATTTGATTACTTATCTTCCTCACTGGTGGTAAACCTTTTGGTACATTATCAGAGACAATATCTTGAAATTCTTCCAACATTTCTGAGACTTCTGCTAGTACATCTTCACATTTCTCTTGACTAATCTTAGGAATCAATGCAAAACAATGACGCTCATGCTTCATACCATCCAAAAAAATTCTACCATCTACCAAGCAAAATCTGGCAGTACTACATACCTTTTCTTCCACTTCCTTCAAGGGCTTCAATTTATGATGAACTCCATCCTTTGTTAGGGAATATGTGTTTGCATGACCATCATGGACAGCGCTCCTATCATACTGCCACGGCCTCCCCAATAGCATATGACATGCATCCATTGGTATGATATCACACAACACCTCATCATGGTAGTCTCCAATCTTGAACTTCACTAAACACTGCTCATTGACCAACAAAGCTCTGTGGTCCTTCTACAACCATGCAATCCGATATGGATGTGGATGCTTTCTTCTTGTCAGCTTCAACTTGTCAACCATCTCCTCCAAAACAAGATTGTCAGTGCTCCCACTGTCAATAATAATATCACAACACTTACCTTCACATTTACACCTTGTGTGGAATAAACTCTTCCTCTGATTGGGTTCTTTCTCTTCATTCAACAAAGTTTTTCTGATAACTAGGGTTTCTCCCCTTTCAACATCTTCAGAATGCTCGGAATGTGCATCTTCATCTAAATGTGCAACTCCTGCATTACCTTCAGGTCTTCTATTTGTCCTTCCTTGATGTTGCAGACACTCATATGCTCGATGCCCTTCTTCTCCATATTGGAAACAGGTTCCTCTGAAACCTCCTCTTCCAGGTCCTTGCCTAGGTCTACCTCTTCCTCTTCCTCTTCCTCTTTGCTCACCATTATTCTAGTCACGAGGGTGGTAGGTATTATCTCCCCTCTAATTTTGACTTGTTCCAGCTTCTTCACTTTTCTTTGGATCTTCATTTCGGCCT
Organism: Cunninghamia lanceolata; assembly: GCA_027924645.1. NCBI lineage: Eukaryota > Viridiplantae > Streptophyta > Pinopsida > Cupressales > Cupressaceae > Cunninghamia > Cunninghamia lanceolata. Next base: position 14,791,941 of record BSBN01001271.1, read on the forward strand.
CCATAGGTTTTTCCACCAATCCTTCCGCCTTGACCTCTTCCCCTTTGCTTTCTTTCAAATCTCTTATTCAGCTTATGTTCCACCTTTAGGGAAAACTAGTATGCATCTTCTATGGTGGTCATTCGACCAGGCTCAACTCTTCTTGAATACTTGGCCTCAACCCATTAATGTAATGGGCTACCTTCTCCTTGTTGGCCTCTCCATGGCCTATCCTGATAGTGATCTTATAAAAATCTTCTGTATGCTCCTTAACAGACTTGTTACCTTACTTCAATCCTTGTAGCTTCTTCAGCAACTCCATCTCATAGTCCACAGGAATGAACTGCTTCTTCAATTTCTCCACCATCCGATCCCATCTGGTAATCTTTGCTTCTCCTCTTCTATTTCTCTCTAACTAGACCTCTTTCCACCAAATACTGGCATGGCCCTTCAACTTTGTCTTTGCAAACTTGACCCATTCTGGGTCTTCCACATCTTCATACTCGAAATACTCTTGCATATCATTGATCCAATCAATAAATTGTTCCGGATTCAAATCTCCAGAATAGGTAGAAACTTCGGTCCTAGGCCTCTTTCCGATCTTTGAAATGGCCCTCAACAACCTAACTTCTGTAGGATCTCCCACAGCTTCTTGTTCTTCCTCAAATAGCTCTTCTTCAGCTTCATCTTCAGTTTCCTCTCTCCTTCTCGACTTGAACCCTCTTCGCAGCTCCTCTTGCAATGCATCAATTTGTCTTTGCAGGGATCTAAAACCCTCTTTTGTCAAAGCATTCCTCCCACCACGGTTTCTTCATGGAGGCATCTTGATCTCTACAACAAACCCACAACCTCAGGTCCTAGTGCAAACTGCCTCACAGTCGATGATCTGTCTACACACTCAGGAACCCTTGCTCTAATACCACTTGATAAGGGGGTAAATCATAAAACACACAATAACAGAAATTGCACACAAAAAATAGAATGATATTTTATTAATATGGGCAAAACATTACATTACAGAAGCTCAAATACAATCAGAGGATGAATCCCCTATAGGCTGCAACACATTACAACTCCCTCTCTCAAGACTTTGGAATCTTCAGCCTTCTGTAACCCCAAATCAACTAGGGTTTATATTTTCGCACCTTTTCTTGACTCTACACCTTCCCCCTTAACTCTACTACCCCAAGGGTTCCCAAAAATGGTCATATATAGCTCTTTTTGGCAACCACCAACTTAATTTCGAAATTTGCATCTCCCCCCAAAAATAGGTCAACTTCGTGTGGCCATAACTTTTGATCCGACCGTTGGATTTTCAATTATAATACTTTTTTAGAAAACTCTCGAAAATACGGTTGTGCCCATCCAAAGCCTCTAAGTGACTCAGGAACCCTTGCTCTAATACCACTTGATGAAGGGGGTAAATCATAAAACACACAATAACAGAAATTGCACACAAAAAATAGAATGATATTTTATTAATATGGGCAAAACATTACATTATAGAGGTTCAAATACAATCAGAGGATGAATCAGCTATCGGCTGCAACACATTACAACTCCCTCTCTCAAGACTTTGAAATCTTCAGCCTTTTGTAACCCCAAATCAACTAGGGTTTATATTTTCCCACCTTTTCTTGACTCTACACCTTCCCCCTTAACTCTACTACCACAAGGGTTCCCAAAAATGGTCATATATAGCCCGTTTTGGCAGCCACTAGCTTAATTTCAAAATTTGCATCTCCCCCCAAAAATAGGTCAACTTCGCGTGGCCATAACTTTCAATCCGACCGTTGGATTTTCAATTATAATACCTTTTCAGAAAGCTCTCGAAAATACGGTTATGCCCATCCAAAGCCTCTCAGTGCCTCAAATTTGACTTTGAATATTTCAATAGGATTTTTGGGATTTGAAATTTTAATATCTCACAAATGACAAATGATATTGAAGTGATTCCTTCACCATTAGCTTCAATTCACCATTCTGGAGGTCCGTGTAAGATTTTGTATCCAACCGTGCACAAATACAAACTTACTAAAAATAGTAACCCTGCCAAATTTAGCCCTTATTGAAAAGAAACAACTTTTTTTTTTGGTTGATCCAAGATTGCTCTTACACCCTGGATGCTCCTACATCATTTATCCTTCTCAATTGAGAATGACTGCAAGAGTCAATATCAAAAGAAAACCCCATTAACTGGAGTTCTTCACTTTATGCCCATTATCCCTTGCAAAGATGTGATTCCTCTTTAATAATTGAGTGGTCACCAACTAGCTCAACCGGACAGAGACTAGACGAAATCACATCAGACTAGATATGGACATACCATCCACCCGGTGAGAGTAGCAATAGCAATGACAAAATCGGAACACTCTGTCCTTATATGCTACATCTGGAGAGGAAGCATCCCTACAACTAGAGATGATGCTTTGTTAGGAAAAGTAGAAGAGGGATGAAGGTAGAAGGAAAAACCACACCTGATACTAATCTGCCAAATCACAGTCATAAGGGATGGCTGGAGTATGGAGATTAAAATCTGTGATCCCAATCCAGATGAAGAAATAGGAAGAAGAAATGCCGTATAATTTTGCACAGTGTTGTTGCCTCCTAATCTTTCCTATACCATCGATTTCAGAGGAGATAATTCCAGGTCTTTCTAATTTTGTAGGGATAGATCGACAGCCATGAGAACAAGGAAGAAAATCCTACAGAACAGGGGAACAAATAGAACACACAGGAACATGGGAAAGCCATACTGTCAGAATGTTTTAAACAGTATGAATGGTAACATTAGCACTTGTCTTTTTATAGAAATTCTAGGATGTAAGCATACATCCGCACATCTGTGGTGTATAAATTTTCCAGTCACTTTGAAACATTTTTGCCATAAATGGAAATTTCTTAAAGATTACCATAAGTGGACAAAAAGATTGGATTTCATAATTCCACATAACTGCAAATATCACTTCTTGCATTAAATTTTGCCAGATCAGGTGTCTTGGTTCTCCCAATTAAGTACTGTCATCACATCAAATTTCATCACACAGCAGGTGAAATGTCAATCATGGTAGAGGCATAGATTTCCAAAGGTCAAGCTTGCATAAGCCAAATTATTCTGTTATCAAATTCCTCAAGAGCAGCAGCGATGGAGACCTTGCACACGCCTAAGCAGTTAATGCTTTGTAATGAAGCCTAGTCAGATTCGGTGCCAACAAATCCTTCTATTATAACTTTGAATCTAAGTCGTTGATCTCGATCTCAGCTGGTGCAACTTGACGGTGCTGATTTGATCCTATTCCAGGTCAAACCTTACTGCTTTCTTCTTTCAATAGTATCCTGCCATCTAGATAGCCTTTTCTAGCCATGATCCCAAGGAGAAGTCCTTCTTGCAGTGCGGTTAAGATGGCATCTGCCATTCCGCGTATGAAGGATATGGTCAAAGATATGATCTCAGTGGACTAGTGGATAACCATCAGATCTCGATCTCCTATACTCAATCAGCATATTTGGTGAAAAAGCGGTCACGTTTCATGCCACGTCAGATCCTTACCATTAATGTAATAATCCCATCACTCAGAAAACCATGCGTCCAAATTCTGTCATTCTGCGGTCGCTCAGAAAATCCTTTGGTGGAGTATGGCAGAATGTTAGAATCAAAGAGAAACTATTTTGTAATGCCTGGGACCCACCTCCTTGCCATCTTGGATGGTCCTTGACCAGTTGTCACCCTTTCTGTATTTCCGCTGAGGCCAGATTCCTTTGTATCCTTTCTTAGGTAGATTAGCGAAAATGAATCTGCTAGTACCACCTGCTAAAACTAGTTAGTAGGACTGGACCTTGACACGTATACTAGTTTTGCCGCTTTAGGAGAAGGATGGCCAATTGGGTTGACTCTCTCTTTAAGAATAAAGTTGTTCTAGGTGCAGGCTATAGATAGTAACTGCTTGGCGAAGGGCCAGTAAACAATGTTGCGGGAAGGCATGAGGGAAAACTTTAAAGGACGGTGATAGGAAATAAGCAGTCACTAAAGAATTATATCGTATGTGGTTGTTTTCATGACTTCATACTATGAGGGTTTAGGGTTTTAGCAAATTTAGCTTACTCAGAGCATTTTTCTAGCAGATAAACCCTAATTTTAGAAATCTAATGTTCAAGTGACATAGAGCCAGGAACAAAATTATTAGAAACATGAAAAAATTTATATGGTTCCATCACCTTCAAAGTTTGCATTTGTTTGCATCTTGTTATAATTTCTCATTGACCACTGATCGACCACTCCCAGTTGGCCAAGTTATAAACTTGAGTATTCCTTACCATTTGGTGACTAGTCCCTTCCCTAGGTTTCCAGTCGCATGGTCTCATTTTAAAACAACTTATGAGAATGTGCGTGAAAAATCTATTAAGTTGTACAGCTTGGCATCCAAGTCAACTGCTTTTCCTTCTTCGTGGGGCCTTATTTTATGTCCCAGTGGCATAGCGGAAGCCTCCACGTGTTAACCCTATGCAGACTCTTAAGAAATCTAAAGTAGAGACCATCCTCGCATAGCGGAATGTGCCATGTGGTGGCTTGGCACAAACTCTAAACAAAATGAGACTAGAGCTCCTTCCGGCGTGCACCCTGGCTCCACGTGTCCCTGCCCGACTCCTGTTCAAAAGAAGTGCATTATGATGTACGAGGGCTATGGAATGTGCCATGTGTCAAAGAGATGTGTTGTTTGTACCATGTTGTAGACCCTGTGGGACCCTCTAGTGTCTAAGGGTGTTATGTGGCAGCGTAGTGGCATGTTCAGGCATTTTGTGGAAGGTGAAAGGAAGCTAGGTGTGCGGAAACGCTTCCTACACTAATCTAATGAGGAGAGGGCTATGCAAATTCAATTTTATCCTAACTATTACAGAAATGTTAAACAATTAACATGAGATATTGCAGCAAAACACAAGAACCAAAAAGTAGACAGAAGAAGAGAGACAAAGATTTACAGTGGGAAAAACCCTTATCGGGTGAAAAACCCCACACTCAGAAACTTGCATAATGTATTAACAAATCTAAAAGAATGTTTACAATACACTTGCAATGCAAGCTTCAATGGTCTTTGACACTCGTATCTGGAGTCAATCTGGCAGCATAACAGTACCTGTAAACCTATGATGCAACTCCCTTTCCAAGCACCTGTTTATATGGAAAATACAAGGCAATATTGGACCTTTCTTAGAATGGGCATCCAACTTGGCTTCATGGACCAAAACCGATGCCTAAGGACACTTGGTCAACATTGTAGAATGTTCCTGAAACTTGTCCATAGCTCCTATCCCAAAGGGGTCGCCTATTTCCAAAATGGGCTATGACAGATGCTCTTACGACACTTACGACCATCATAGAACCTGTCATAGTGGTTACAACTTACAACTGTAAGAGAATCTATCATACACAGTCTATAAATAGAAATTCTCTTACAACATGTCATAGTCCCCCTTGGGGCACCCAAATATGCCTTTTTCAAAGATGCTTCATGACACAGGTCTTCACCAGTCTTACAACCTTCTATTTATGACTCTTACATGTCATAGATTCGTCATGTCATAACTGTTTCGGTCAAACATTCCCTTACACACACATGGAAGATGCCAACACATGGGAAAATGCTCCTACCACAAAGTGGGCACCTATCTCCTCATGTGAGGACAAAATTACAAGTTGTCATAGTCCATGTAGGATTGACACATCATCATGCCACATCCCACAATATGACAATTGAAATTTACAAATATTTACAACATAGGAAATTAAATAATAAATACAAACATTAATAAAGTAAGGAATTTACAAGGTTGAGACACCTTAATTCCCAACATTCTTCCACTTGTCGAACACCTTGTAAGAGCCAATAGAATAATAGGATTTAACTGCTATAGGCTGAGAGGTCCATAGACTCCGAACACCATCTGAACTTCTTTGTGCTCACTGGCTTTGTCAATGCATCAGCAACATTCTTCAAAGTATCTACCTTCTCCAAATTTACTTTTCCATCCTCAACCATGTCTCACATGAAGTGAAACTGAACATCAATGTGCTTGGTTCTAGCATGGAAAGTTGGATTCTTTGCAAGGCAAATCGCACTCTGACTGTCACAACTGATCGTTATCTGTCCTGCATCAACACCAATATCTGAACATAACCTCTTAAGCCAAATGGCTTCCTTACAAGCATGAGTTGTTGCCATATACTCAACTTCTATTATAGAAAAAGCAACAACATGTTGTCGCTTACTCATCCAACTAATAGCACCACCAAACAGTGTAAACACATAAGCATTGGTGGATCTCCCGTTGTCAATGTCCCCTGCCTAATCTAAATCCACAAATCCATGAATGTCAATGGAATGCAAAGGTCTTATAACATTACCATGATAGCAAATAGAATACTCGGAAGTACCCCTCAAATATCTGAACACTCGCTTAACTTCATCCCAATGAACCGATCTAGGATTAGCCATAAATCGACTAAGGACTCCCACTGCTTGGGCAATGTTTGGTCTTGTGCAGACCATAGCATACATCAAATTGCCAATAGCACTAGCATAAGGTACTTTGCTCATGTCCTCCACCTCACTAGGAGATTTTGGACAATCCTCAATAGATAACTTTGTCCCCAAAGAAACAGGAACACACAATGCTCTACAATCTGCCATGCTGAACCTATCCAACATGGTCTTCACATACTTACTCTGGCTTAACCAAAGTTTTCTATTAGCTCTGTCTCTTCTAATTTCCATTCCTAGAATGTACATGGCTGCCCCTAAATCTTTCATTTCAAACTATGCTGACAACTAAGATTTGAAATCAGAAATCATATTCTTACCCTTCCCAATGACCAACATATCATCAACATACAATGCAACAATGAGAAAACAATCACTATCAAACTTAAAGTACACATAGTGATCCGATTTCGATCTCACAAATCTAATTGACAACACAAAGGCATCAAATTTCAAGTACCATCTCCTAGGGGATTGCTTCGAACCATACAAAGACTTCTTTGATTTGCAAACCAAATTTTCTTTACCTTTCACCATGTAATGCTCTGGCTATGACATGTAGATTTCTTCCTCCAAATCACCATGAAGGAAAGCTGTCTTCACATCCATTTGTTCTACCTCCAAGTCATAAGCTGCTATGAGAGACAATAGGAATCAAATGGATGTCAGCTTTGCAATGGGAGAGAAGATCTCACCATAATCTATACCCTCCACTTGCGAATACCCCTTCGCAACCAATCTGGCCTTATACTTCTCAACACTGCCATCTGCACCAATCTTCTTCTTGAACACCCATTTGCATCCAACAGGTTTCCATCCAGGAGGCAAAGGCATCAAGTCCCAAGTTTGATTCTTTTCCAAAGAAGCCATTTCATCCTGCATGGCCTCTTTCTAGGAACCTGCATCTTTCATGTCCAAAGCCTCTAATATAGTTCTAGGTTCATCATTGTTAGTGAGTAAAGCATAAGCACAACTAGAATCAAGCAATGTAAAACCAAACCTTTCAGGTTGCTTTCTTATCCGTGTAGACTCCTCAAGGGCTGAGGTTGAGGTTCAACTTCTTCATCTGAGCTTTCAGAGCTGCCAGAGCTCTCCTCATCATCAGGTCCAACATTGTCTTTCTGTTTAGTCTTCTCAGGGGTAGTAGGAAACTGAACAACATCCTCTTTCTTTACTATTTCTTCTGGCTGTAAAATAGTGGAAGAAGGTGTAAGCTCTCTGAAGACGACACTTCTACTATACAATGCTTTTTCAGCCACAGGGTCCCAAAGTTTGTATCCTTTCACACCGACACCATAGCCAATGAAGATACACTTAATAGCCTTGTTCTCCAACTTTGACCACTTCTCCCTAGGCACATGTGCATATGCCTCACAACCAAAAATATGAAGATGCCTTATTGAAGGTGTTCTACCAGACCACACCTCCATGGGTGTCTTTCCAATAAGAGTTGATGTAGGAGATCTGTTTACCAGATAGCAGGTAGTGGCAATAGCTTCAGACCAAAACTTTTGTTCTAGGCCAGCTCAACTAAGCATACTCCTAGCCTTCTCCATTAGTGTCTTGTTCATCCTCTCTGCAACTCCATTTTGTTGTGGGGTGTATGGAGTTGTCTTATATATTTAAATCCTAAGTTCCTTGCAATATTTATCGAATTCTATAGAACAGAACTCACCACCATTGTCAGTTCTCAAACATTTAATCTTTTTACCAGTCTGATTTTCAGCAAAGGCCTTAAACTCCTTAAACTTGCTATAGACTTCAGATTTGTTTCTGAGAAAATAAATCCATGTCCTTCTACTGTAATCATCTATAAAAGATACAAAATATATAGACTTTGATAATGAAGGAACATTAACAGGACCAAACACATCAGAATGAATAAGGTCCAACACACTAGAAGACTTATGAGAACTCAAGTAAAACTGAACACGGTTTTGTTTTCCATAAATGCAATGTTCACAAAAGTCAAACTCAAGATTACAATCATCTAACCCCTCAATGAGGTTCTTATTTTTTAGGGTACACAGACCCTTCTCACCAATGTGGGCAAATCTCTTATGCCATAATATTGTCTTTTTGGCATGAAGTTTAACTTCTAATGCACGATTACAACCATCAAGACTAGAAACAACAGATTTCTTCACTGCTCGTTTAGATGGTGGGGATGAAGTGACTGCGGCCCTCTTCCTTGAGTTAGAAGAACTATTGCATTGTGAAATGCATGCCTCCAGTTGAAACAGAGTACCTCTCCTAGTACCCTTAGCAAGCACCATAGCTCCTCTAGTCATCTTGCATCCTTCTTTAGAAAAGACAACCTGCACACCTGCATCATTCAACATACTTATAGAAAGTAGGTTCCGTGCTAAGCCTAGGATGTGCATAACCCTAGAGATCCCCTTCACTCGACCATCAGGGCATCGGATAGAGACTCTTCCACGGCCAACAATCTTCAGATGAGAGTCGTGACCTAGCTACACCTTTCCACCATCGAACTCCTCATACTTAGTGAACCAGTCTCGATGCGAGGTCATGTGGAATGATGCACTAGAGTCGATTAGCCACAAATCATCAGATGCATGGGTTGCCATGGCTGCGATGAAAGCATCACCGTCATCTTGTGACTTGTCAGAATCTGAATCAGGAGCTTTCTTCTTCTTTTTCTTCTCCTCTTTGCATTCCTTTTGGAAATGCCCAATTTTTCCATAGTTCCAACAAAGAGCCTTGGACTTTATAGGAGATTTGGATCTCCCACGGGATTTGGATCTACCCTTCTCAGCTTTCTTGTCCTTCTTCTTCCCTTTCTCCTTGGGTCTTCCACGAACTGCAAGGGCTTCTTTGGCTGCCTCAGAAGACTTTCTCTACATCTCTTCAAACAACAGCGAAGAAACTACTTCTTCCATTTTGAATGTGGATGTGGTGCTTCCAATAGCCATGACAAGATGAGCCCATGAGTTCGGCAGAGAACAAAGCAGGGTCAGGGTCATACACCAATCCTCCTTCTCCATCTTTACACCAATAGATGTCAATTATGCAACATGTTAGGTCTCAAAAATGCAGGTCGTTAACCCTAAGAGGTTGCCAAGCTCTCTTCATGCTTTTGTCTACCAGGCACAGGGAAATACCCTCTTCACTTCAAGCTCTGCTAGACCTAGGTGGGTGTACCTTGACTACTAGTGCAGACTTATATTAACCTTCATGTTGGCAAATAGGTGTGAAGTAGATGCAATGTTTGATGATTACTCCTAATGCTAATGTTTGAAGATTGAAAATATGACTAAGGTTTTGAAATGTTGCTTTTGTAATGATTAGTGCTTTATCTATTGGGCAATGGAGTCAGGATGTGTAGGATAAATGTGTCCCCCTTCTTGGCTTAACTCGAATTATTTGGCACTTTGTAAATGTTTATACCTTGTATAAATGTGCAAGGTTGTAGGTTACTTATGCTCTTCTTATTAATCCCAATGATATTCTCCCAGGTTACTGTGAACAACTGAAAGGAAGTTTAATTCTGGCAAGAAGGAAACCTGACCAAAATTGTTCTCAACAACTTAGAAGGACTTAAATCAACTCCTTATAGAAACCAATCAATTAGAACACACTAATCAGCAAATGTGACCAGATAAATTAAATACATCCTTGATATATTAATTTAAATAACAAAGGAGACCATTTTGGAGACAACACAAATAACACATATGGTTGAATATTAAAAAATAATTGAACACCAGGGGTTGAAACATCAGATAAAAATATTCCTTTCTCCGTCCAATAAAGTTTTACAATATATGTTTAGAGGGCTTCATTCTTGATATATTTATCTAACCCTAAGTTGCTCTCTATTGATATTTCTTCGTTCATTGCTTAATGATTATTCTTCGATTTTCATCTCCAATAAATACTTTTGGATTTTAGGGTTACAACCCTTCACATGTCCATCCGATGTAGCTCTTCATTAATCAATTATTTGGTAGGAATAAAATATCTAATTCTATCCTTCATATTTGTATCTTGATTAATTTTAATGATAATTATTATCATCTCTCTTTTACTGGCAATCTTCACGCTCATACTTACTTGTGTACCCTTTTACCTTTTCTTGTCTAAAATAATCATTATGTGAAAATAACTGGGCCACCATAAAATATTTATCAAGTAAAATGATTATTTATTTGGTTTGCAAGTATTCCCTTGGCATTTTTACCCATGAAGTACTTCTTTTTTGGATTTTGATTTCCCTTTAAATCCTTTCTCACTTCCATTTCACCTCTGTGTGAAATCCATTTACCAAGTGCTTTACCGGTGAATTCACTTTAATTTTTACCAAATCTGGGAGATATAATCTTATTTACCTCCTCTGGAAATATTTTACCTATGCACTTCCATGTCATTGAAATATTTCTTTAGGTAAACACTTATTCCCTCTCTTAAGATATTTCATATCTTAGTGAAAATATATTAGAACCTTATAAAATCTTCAGTTTGCATAATAAAGTATTTTTCAATACTTTAATATTTATCTCATTTTCTCGGTTATATTCCTTCATCTATATTTTCACATTTTCATTTGGGTGAAAAATGATTACCCCCTCTTAACTTCCTCAAAAAATATTTCACTCGTTACTATATGCATTTTCACATAAAACATTATTAAGGTAAAATAGTTACCTATTTGATTAATTATTCCGGTAAGTATTTCACTTCTGAGTGAAAATATTTTTTAATGATTTTCCACCTTATATCCCCTTCCATGAAAATATGACATTTAGATTTTTATTTTACTATAATCTTAGCTCATTTAATTTTTTGTTTGCACCTATTGCATATATTTATTTTCCTCTTTACAATATTTATACTTTTTCCCATTGCGCTCTTTGATAATAGTTATACCTTTATTTTCCATCGGGCTTTCGTTGGGACCACATTTCAGTTCTGCAAATTACTTGATAAACTTCACCCGATAATATATTTGTTTATTTTATATCTCCTAGCCTTTGCATGTAAAAGCCTTTGGATACCCAACTCATCGGCAGTTCGGGGGAACTCTAAAATTACTTCTACCGTATCTCGATATGTCATTTGTTATTCATTTTGAGGGGCCCATTTTATCAGCATATAGGAGAGACTATATTAATCTCTCACCGATATATTATTTTCCTTCCGATATGATTTGATAGATGTCCATTCTCTGGTTTAAAGCTCATATTTTGACACAAGCATGGAGAAGACTTTTCATCTCCTGGAATGTAATTATAGTGTTCCCCTCCAATGTGCTTCTAGAGTGAAAATATGAAATGGGTTATCATAAAAAATCCCTTTTTAGACATTGCATAGCAGTCAAAATAGGCCAAGTAGCCTTTAGAATTGCCCTAGAAAATTGATCAAACGATCTCCAAAAACCATGAAAATGTACCTGCAAGTTGAATTATGATAGGGGAGTATGGTTGTCAGACGGATTGGCATGAAGTTATTAGGATTAAAAGCTGCTCATAATCAAAGTAACTCATTCAGCATTTTTTGAACCTGTCTAAACTCATCTGGAGCTTGCCAATTTCCTCCTTCGAAAAAATATCAAATCTGATTTTGAGGGTCTATAACCTGGGGGATTAGCTCATTTAGGTCAAATGAGTATTTGTGCAAGATGATTTCTTACCAATCATCTTTCTTCTTAAAATATTGAGGGTCAAAGTTGACCTCTCTACAGCTGAAACTGTAAAATCAGGACTAAGTGTGTTTGCTTTTGATTTTGAAAAGATAGCAAACGAGATGTTGGAGCCTTGAGACTGGACATAGAAGTACATTTTAATAGGGTGAATCAGGAACACCAACTAATTCATCATGAAAATTATCCAGATGCTAGATATTAGCCTCCAAAGTTGACCTCCGGGGCAGATTTCACACTGTGCACATAACAAACCTTACCAGAACCCTTCAACTTGGTATTTGAAAACTTAGTCAAACCTGATCATGGGGGGCTGAAATCATACATGAGAACTCAATTATGATAGATGAGTATGCCTACCAGGTGGTTTGGTATGAAACTAAACAGGCTTCAAGTTATAACCCTCCAAAGTAGGTCACTGGGAGAGTTTTGACAATGTTCAAACATCAGACTTTTCCAAAACCCCTAAACTTGACTTCTCCAAACTCGATCAAATCTCATCATAGGAAGTTGAAATCAGACATGCACACTTCGATATGATGTATGAGTATGCTTGCAAAGTGATTTTGCATGAAATTGAATGGGCTTTGAAATATGGCTCTCTAAAGTAGGCTCCTCGAACATGATCTTCAAGTGTATTTCTGAGCACCAAAAATTGATTTTCTCATATTGGAATCCTAGAATTTTTGCAAATTTTGTTAGGTAATTTTAGGTCCCAATAGTGCCTCTGTTTGGGGATGTATGCCCCTTGTGGGCATAGCAAGATCCCAGATCTCTAGGGAGCAGACCAGTGCCTACTCCATTAGGCAGTAAAATTCAAATGCCACTTTTGCCTTAAATTGATATGGTCTGTAAACCATACCATCATAGAAAAAGAAAACCCATTTTTTCCTCTGTCACATATTTTGTTTTGGTCTTATTTTATTGAACTCCACTTGGAAAAATTTATGCAATTATTGTTTAGGTTACTGTCAAGTATCATAGAATGATCTCCGATCTGGGCTGAAAACTGAGAACATCTACTAGCCTTCATGTAGCGAAGATCACCAGGTGTAAAGAACATGTAACCATCACAAGGTTTGTGATGCAAACTAGACAAAAGGCAGTCATATTTATTCATACTATCCACTCCCTCATCCGATTTCTCTCTGTTCACAGACTCATCACTATGTACATCAACATATTCATTCTCTTCATGAGGTAGTGCAGCACTTTGACTGTCTGAAAGTGTTTCATCCTCATCATAACATGGATTTGAAAATACGTGAAATTCTTTATCTGGCATGCCTTGGCAGGATGTCATTTGATCTTCTTCAACTTCTTCATCATACAATGGGTTTGAAAAAATATGAAAATCACTTTCAGATATGTGCATTTCCTTCTTGTCATGAGTTGGTCTTGTTTGTTGAAAACAATCATATTCTTCCTCCCCAGACTGCTGATTCATATATTGCGGGGGGTGGGTGGGGACAGCAGGAATATCCATATTTTTAAAACTATTCTCATCATGTATTATCCCATTGTTTGAAATATGCTTAGGCTCATGGACTCCATTGTGAAAATTTTCAATTATATTATGAGGCACTTGTAGAATCCAAAGTTTGCTTGCACTTGTGTGTCCATCCTCTTTGTAGAATGGTATATTTTGTGATGCATTTGGAGCACATTTGACACCCAACTGTAGTAGCTGTCAGTCCAATTGTAATATTTGTTCGTCCAATTCTTTACACCTTCGTATTAACTGTTTCCTTCTACTTTCTAACATTTTGATAAGAAATTTGCAACAGCCTTTTATGCATTATTTATCAAAAACTTTTTGTAGAGTCGCCACCTCTCATGAAAAGAGGAATACTTTTTTCTTTCTAGGTTCTTATTGCCATCAGAGTTACCAAAAATTCAATGACTCTAAAATGATCTTTAACCAAAATTCAGGATTGAATCCCCAATAGAGTCACCATTTTGTTAGGTCTCAAAAACGCAGGTTGTTAACCCTAAGAGGTTGCCAAGCTCTCTTCACGCTTTTGGCTAACAGGCATAGGGAAATACCCTCTTCACTTTAGGCTCTGCTAGACCTAGGTGGGTGTACCTTGACTACTAGTGCAGACTTATATTAACCTTCACGGTGGCAAATAGGTGTGAAGTAGATGCAATGTTTGACGATTATTCCTAATGCTAATGTTTGAAGATTGAAAATATGACTAAGGTTTTGAAATGTTGCTTTTGTAATGATTAGTGTTTTATCTATTGGGCAATGGAGTCAGGATGTGTAGGATAAATGTGTCCCCCTTCTTGGCTTAACTCGAATTATTTGACACTTTTCAAATGTTTATACATTGTATAAACGTGCAAGGTTGTAGGTTACTTATGCTCTTCTTATTAATCCTAATGATATTCTCCCAGGTTACTGTGAACAACTGAAAGGAAGTTTAATTCTCACAAGAAGGAAACTTGACCAAAATTATTCTCAACAACTTAGAAGGACTTAAATCAACTCCTTACAGAAACTAATCAATTAGAACACACTGAATCAACAAATGTGACCAGATAAATTAAATACATCCTTGATATATTAATTTAAATAACAAAGGAGACCATTTTGGAGACAACACAAATAACACATATGGTTGAATATTAACAAATAATTGAACACCAAGGGTTGAAACATCAGATAAAAATATTCCTTTCTCCGTCCAATAAAGTTTTACAATATATGTTTAGAGGGCTTCATTCTTGATATATTTATCTAACCCTAAGTTGCTCTCTATTGATATTTCTTCGTTCATTGCTTGATGATTATTCTTTGATTTTCATCTCTAATAAATACTTTTGGATTTTAGGGTTACAACCCTTCACATGTCCATCCGACGTAGCTCTTCATTAATCAATTATTTGGTAGGAATAAAATATCTAATTTTATCCTTCATATTTGTATCTTGATTAATTTTAATGATAATTATTATTGTCTCTCTTTTACTGGGAATCTTCACGCTCATACTTACTTGTGTACCCTTTTACCTTTTCTTGTCTAAAATAATCATTATGTGAAAATAACTGGGCCGCCATAAAATATTTATCAGGTAAAATGATTATTTATTTGGTTTGCAAGTATTCCCTTGGCATTTTTACCCATGAAGTACTTCCTTTTTGGATTTTGATTTCCCTTTAAATCCTTTCTCACTTCCATTTCACCTCTATGTGAAATCCATTTACCAAGTGCTTTACCGGCGAATTCACTTTAATTTTTTCCAAATCTGGGAGATATAATCTTATTTAGCTCCTCTGGAAATATTTTACCTATGCACTTCCATGTCATTGAAATATTTCTTTAGGTAAACACTTATTCCCTCTCTTAAGATATTTCATATCTTAGTGAAAATATATTAGAACCTTATAAAATCTTTAGTTTGCATAATAAAATATTTTTCAATACTTTAATATTTATCTCATTTTCTCGTTATATTCCTTCATCTATATTTTCACATTTTTATTTGGGTGAAAATGATTACCCCCTCTTAACTTCCTCAAAAAATATTTCACTCGTTACTATATGCATTTTCACATAAAACATTATTAAGGTAAAATAATTACCTATTTGATTAATTATTCCGGTAAGTATTTCACTTCTGAGTGAAAATATTTTTTAATGATTTTCCACCTTATATCCCCTTCCACGAAAATATGACGTTTAGATTTTTATTTTACTATAATCTTAGCTCATTTAATTTTTTGTTTGCACCTTCTGCATATATTTATTTTCCTCTTGACAATATTTATACTTTTTCCCATTGCGCTCTTTGATAATAGTTATACCTTTATTTTCCATTGGGCTTTCGTTGGGACCACATTTCAGTTCTGCAGATTACTCGATAAACTTCTCCCGATAATATATTTGTTTACTTTATATCTCCTAGCCTTTGCATGTAAAAGCCTTTGGATACCCAACTCATCGGCAGTTCGGGGGAACTCTAAAATTACTTCTACCGTATCCCGATATGTCATTTGTTATTCATTTTGAGGGGCCCATTTTATCGGCATATCAAAGAGACTATATTAATCTCTCACCGATATATTATTCTCCTTCCGATATGATTTGATAGATGTCCATTCTCTGTTTTAAAGCTCCTATTTTGACACAGGCATGGAGAAGACTTTTCATCTCCTGAAATGTAATTATAGTGTTCCCCTCCAATGTGCTTCTAGAGTGAAAATATGAAATGGGTTATCATAAAAAATCCCTTTTTAGACATATTGCCCTAGAAAATTGATCAAACGATCTCCAAAAACCATGAAAATGCACCCGCATGTTGAATTATAATAGGGGAGTATGGTTGTCAGATGGATTGGCATGAAGTTATTAGGATTAAAAGATGCTCGTAATCAAAGTAACTCATTCAACATTTTTTGAACTTGTCTAAACTCATCTGGAGCTTGCCAATTTCCTCCTTCGAAAAAATATCAAATCTGATTTTGAGGGTCTGTACCCTGGGGGATTAGCTCATTTAGGTCAAATGAGTATGTGTGCAAGATGGTTTCTTACCAATCATCTTTCTTCTTAAAATATTGAGGGTCAAAGTTGACCTCTCTGCATCTGAAACTATAAAATCAGGATTAAGTGTGTTTGCTTTTGATTTTGAAAAGATAGCAAACGAGATGCTGGAGCCTTGAAACTAGACATAGAAGTACATTTTCATAGGGTGAATCAAGAACGCCAACTGGTTCATCATGAAAATTATCCAGATGCTAGATATTAGCCTCCAAAGTTGACCTCCCGGGCAGATTTCACACTGTGCACATAACAAACCTTACCAGAACCCTTCAACTTGGTATTTGAAAACTTAGTCAAATTGGATCATGGGGGGCTGAAATCATACATGAGAACTCAATTATGATAGATGAGTATGCCTACCAAGTGGTTTGGTATGAAATTAAACAGGCTTCAAGTTATAACCCTCCAAAGTAGGTCACTGGGAGAGTTTTGACAATGTTCAAACATCAGACTTTTCCAAAACCCCTAAACTTGACTTCTCCAAATTCAATCAAATCTCATCATAGGAAGTTTAAATCATACATGCACACTTTGATATGATGTATGAGTATGCTTGCAAAGTGATTTTGCATGAAATTGAATGGGGTTTGAAATATGGCTCTCTAAAGTAGGCTCCTTGAACATGATCTTCAGGTGTATTTCTGAGCACCAAAAATTGATTTTCTCATATGGGAATCCTAAATTTTTTGCAAATTATGTTAGGTAATTTTATGTCCCAATACAACCAGCATGTTAAAAGTATTCATATGTTCAACGACAGGTCTACCATCCTCCATTCGAAGAGAATACAACTTCTTTCTCAGGAAAAGTTTATTAACCAGGGATTTGGCTTGATGCATATCCCCCAACTTCTTCTAAAGTAATTTTGCAGTAGTCTCCTCATGGACATTTAACAGAATAGAATCAATAATCCTTGATATCCCACTCTTCTTGTGATATTGCAGCTGGTTTAGCTCCATTAACACTTTCCCAAAGGTCTTGGTCTACAAGCATGTCTTCCATCTTGAGCTTCCACAGCTCGAAATTAGTGCCATTGAATTTCTCCACTTCAAATCTTCTGGATGTGCTTACCATCTCCTTGCTGCAACAAGATATAGAATACTCTGCACAAACTCTCACTCAACCTAAGATTAGCTCAAAAAACCCCTACCCAACAACTAGGACCAAAGGTGATCAAGCTCTGATACCAACTGAAAGGAAGCTAGGTGTGCGGAAACGCTTCCTACACTAATCTAATGAGGAGAGGGCTATGCAAATTCAATTTTATCCTAACTATTACAGCAATGTTAAACCATTAACATGAGATATTGCAGCAAAACACAAGAACCAGAAAGTAGACAGAAGAAGAGAGACAAAGATTTACGGTGGGACAACCCTTATCAGGTGAAAGAATGTTTACAATATGCTTGCAATGCAAGCTTCAATGGTCTTCGACACTCATATATGGAGTCAATCCGGTAGCATAACAGTAGCTGTAAACCTGTGATGCAACTCCCTCTCCAAGCACCTGTTTATATGGAAAATACAATGCAATATTGAACGTTTCTTGGAATGGGCATCCAACTTGGTTTCATGGACCAAAACCCATGCCTAAGGACACTTGGTCAACATTGTAGAATGTTCCTGACAATTGTCCATAGCTCTCATCCCAAAGGGTCACCTATATCCAAAATGGGCTATGATAGATGCTCTTACGACACTTACGACCGTCATAGAATCTGTCATAGTGGTTACAACTTATAGCTGTAAGAGAATTTGTCATACATAGGCTATAAATAGTATATTCTCTTACAACATGTCATAGTCCACCTTGGGGCACCCAAATATGCCTTTTTCAAAGATGCTTCATGACACATGTCTTCACCTATCTTACAACCTTCTATTCCCAACTCTTACATGTCATAGATTCGTCATAGGAATCTATCATAACCGTTTCAGTCAAACATTCCCTTACACAATGTGGAAGATGCTGAAACATGGCAAAATGCTCCTACCACAAAGTGGCTGCCTATCTCCTCATGTGAGGACAAAATTACAAGTTGTCATATTCCATGTAGGATTGACACATCACCGTGCCACATCCCACAATATGACAATTGGAATTTACAAATATTTACAACATAGGAAATTAAATAATAAATACAAACATTAATAATGTAAGGAACTTACAAGGTTGAGACACCTTAATTCCCAACATTAGGTTTATGCTTCGTCAGGCCTAATAAAAACCTTTAGCAGTGTTGGGAATTAAGGTGTCTTAACCTTGGTAATTCCTTGTATTTATTTATTTATTGCCTATTGTATAATTAGGATGCAAATCCTATGTTGTCAGCTTGGGGGAGTTGGCACGGTGATGTGTCATCCTACATGGCATATGACCACATTTAATTTTGTTCTCACATGAGGAGATAGGCATCCCACTTAGTGGTAGGAATATTTTGCCATGTGTCGGCATCTTGGAATGTGTGTAAGGGAATATTGACCAAAATGGTCATGACAAATTCCTATGACAAAGTTATGACATGCAAGAGTCAGAAATAGAAGATTCTATGACAGGTGAGGACATGTGTCGAGAAGCATTTTTGAAAAAGGCATCTTTGGGTGCCCCAAGGTGGGTTATGACATGTTGTAAGAGAATATGCTATCTATAGCCTGTGTATGATAGATTCTCTTACAGCTGTAAGTTATGATAGCTATGACAGATTCTATGACTGTTGTAAGAGTCATAGGAGCATCTGTCATTACCCATTTTGGAAATAGGTGACCTCTTTGGGATGGGGTCACTTGACAAGTGTCAAGAACATCCTACAGTGTTAGACAAGTGTCCATAGGCATGGGTTTTGGGCCATGAGGCCATGTTGGATGCCCATCTCAATGTGGAGCCATTTTTGTCTTGTATTTTCTTTATAAATAGGTGCTTTGGAGAGGTGATGCATTATGTGATTAACAGGTACTGTTATGCTGCCAAATCATCTCCAGATACGAGTGTCAAAGACTCCTATAAGAGCATTGGCTTTGTGACTATATTGTAACCTTCATTGTTTACGGAATGCATTTGAGTTGTGTTTTGGAGTGTGGGGTTTTTCACCCATAAGGGTTTTCCCCATGTATATCTTGTGTCTCTCTTCTTCTATCTTACATTCTTGTGTATGTGTTTACTACAATATCTCTATTAGTGGGTTAACATAGTCTGTAATTGTAAAGATAAAATTGAATTTGCACTCGCCTCCCCTCGATAGATTAGTGTAGGAAGTGATTTCCACACACCTGGCTTCCTTTTAGTTGGTATCAGAACCTGGCCAGTTTTGGTTCTAGCTGCTGAGTAGGGGTTTTTTGAGCTAATCTTAGGTTGAGTGGGAATTTGTGTAGACTATTATGTCTCTTGTTGCAGGAAGGAGATGGCAACCACATTTGAAATATTAGAGGTGGAGAAATTTAATGGCACTAATTTTGAGTTGTGGAAACTCAAGATGGAAGACCTACTTGTTGATCATGACCTATGGGAAACTGTATCTGATCTAAAACCTGCAGCAATGTCACAAGCTAATTGGGACCTCAAAGATCAAAAGGCTAAGGGTCTCATAAGACTTTGTCTAGCTGACTCTATCCTATTGAATGTCCATGAGGAGAAGAGCACAAAAGACCTTTGGAAGAAGCTAGGTGATGTTTATCAGGCCAAGTCCTTGGTGAACAAGCTTTTTTTGAAAAAGAAGTTGTTTGCTCTGAAAATAGAAGATGGAGGATCTGTTGCGGACCATATCAATGCTTTCAACATGATCATTGCACAGTTGACATTGGTGGGTGTGAAAATGGAGGAGGAGGACTGGTGTATGACCTTGCTTTGTTCTTTGCCAGATTCATGGGATCATCTTGTCATGGTCATCGGAAACACCACTACCACCTTCAAGATGGAAGATGTGGTGTCTTCGCTATTATCTGAAGAAATGTGGAGAAAGACATCCGAGTCAGCCAAAGAGGCTCTTGCGGTTCGTGGAAGACCCAAAGAGAAAGCGAAGAACAAGAACAAGAAAGGTGAAAAGGGTAGATCCAAATCTCGTGGGAGATCCAAATCTCCTAGAAAGTCCAAGGCTCTCTATTGAAACTATGGGAAAACAGGGCATTTTTTAGAGGAATGCAAAGAGAAAAAGAAAAAGAAAAAGAAGAATGCCCCCGATTCAGATTCTAACAAGTCACAAGATGATGGTGATGCCTTCATCGCAACCCTAGCCACCCATGCATCTGATGATGTGTGGTTGATTGATTCTAGTGCATCATTCGACATGACCTCGCATCGAAGATGGTTCATGAAGTATGAAGAGTTTGATGATGGAAGAGTGTACCTAGGTGACGACTCTCATCTGAAGATTGTTGGTCGTGGAATAGTCTCAATCTGATTCCCCGATGGATGAGTGAAGGGGATCACTGGGGTTATGCAAATCCCAAGCCTAGCATGGAACCTACTTTCTGTAAGTATGTTGAATGATGCATGCGTGCAGGTTGTCTTTTTGAAGGATGGATGCAAGATGACTAGAGGATCTATGGTGCTTGCAAAGGGTACTCAAAGAAGTACTCTATTACAGTTGGAGGCATGCACTTCAAAATGCAATAGTTCTTTTGACTCAAAGAAAAGAGTTGTAGTCACTTCATCCCCACCATCTGAATGAGCAGTGAAGAAATCTGTTGTAACTAGTTCTGATGGTAGTGCACATGCCTTGGAAGTTAAGCTTCCTACTGGAAAGACTATGTTATGGCATTTGAAATATGGCCACATTGGTGAGAAGGGTCTTAGAACCCTGAAAAATAAAAACCTTTTTGAGGGGTTAAATGATTGTAATCTCGAGTTTGATTTTTGCGAACATTGTGTATATGGAAAGCAAAACCATGTTTAGTTTTACTCTAGTTCTCACAAGTCTTTTGGTGTATTAGATCTTATTCATTCTGATGTGTTTGGTCCTGTTAATGTTCCTTTGATTTCCAAATCTGTATATTTTGTATCTTTCATAGATGATTACCGTAGGACATGGCTTTATTTTATTAGAAGCAAGATTGAAATCTTTAGTCAGTTTAAAGAGTTTAAAGGCTTTGTTGAAAATCAGACTAGTAAAAAGATTAATTGTTTGAGAACTGACAATGGTGGTGAGTTTTTTTCGACAGAGTTTGATAAGTTCTGTAAAGAGCAAGGGATTGAAAGACATAAGACAACTCCATATACCCCGCAGCAAAATGGAGTTGCAGAAAGGATGAACATGATACTAATGGAGAAGGCTAGGAGTATGTTTAGTGGAGCAAGCCTTGAACAAAAGTTTTGGGCTGAAGTTGTAGCCACTGCTTACTATCTGGTAAATAGATCTCTTACATCAGCTCTTGTTGGTAAGACACCTATGGAGGTGTGGTCTGGTAAGAAGCCTTTAGTTAGGCATCTTCGTGTTTTTGGTTGTGAGGCATATGCACATGTGCCTAGGGAGAAATGGTCTAAATTGGAGAATAAGGATGTTAAATGTATTTTAATTGGCTATGGTGTCGATGTGAAAGGATACAAGCTTTGGGATCTCGTGACTGAAAAAGTGTTGTATAGTAGATGTATTATCTTTAGAGAACTAACACATTCTTCCATTGTTCTACATCCAGAATAGACAGAAAAGAAAGAAGATATGGTTCAGATTCCTTCTACCCCTTAGAAGACTGAACTGATAGACCCTATGAGACCTGATGATGAGGAGAGCTCTAGCAGCTCTGAAAGCTCAGAAGAAGAAGTAGAACCTCAACCTCAGCCATTGAGAAGGTCTACACGAATGAGAAAGCAACTTGATAGGTTTGGTTATTCATTACTTGATTCTAGTTGCATTTTTGCTTTACTTACTAGCACTGATGAGCCTAGAACCATGAAAGAGGCTATGGGCATGAAAGATACAGGTTCCTAGAAGGAGGCCATGGAAGATGAGATGGCTTCTTTGGAGAAGAATAAAACATGGGACTTGGTGTCTTTTCCTAAAGGATAGAAACCCGTTGGATGCAAATGGGTGTTCAAGAAGAAATTCGGTGCCGATGGCAGTTGTGAAAAGTACAAGGCTAGATTGGTTTTGAAGGGGTATTCTCAAGTGGAGGGAATTGATTATGGTGAAATTTTCTCTCCCGTTACAAAGCTGACATCCATTTGATTCTTGTTATCTCTTGTAGCTGCTTATGACTTAGAGGTAGAACAGATGGATGTGAAGACAACTTTCCTTCATGGTAATTTGGAGGAAGAGATTTACATGTTAAAGCCAGAGCATTACATAGAGAAAGGTAAAGAAAACTTGGTTTGCAAGTTAACGAAGTCTTTGTATGGTTTGAAGCAGTCTCCTAGGATGTGGTACTTGAAGTTTGATGCCATTGTGTTGTTGATTAGATATCTGAGATTGAAATTATATCATTGTGTGTATTACAAATTTGATAATGATCGCATTCTCAATATTGCATTGTATGTTGACAATATGTTGTTGATTGGGAATGGTAAGAATATGATTTTTGATTTGAAGTCTTAGTTGTCAGCATAGTTTGAGATGAAAAATCTTGGGGCAGCTAGGTACATTCTAGGAATGGAAATCAGAAGAGACAGAGCTAACAAAAAACTTTGGTTAAGCTAGAGTAAGTATGTGAAGACTGTGTTGGATAGGTTCAGCATGGCAGATTGTAGACCATTAGGTGTTCCCGTTTCTTTGGGAACAAAGTTGTCTATTAATGATTGTCCAAAATCTCCTAGTGAGGTGGAGGACATGATCAGAGTACCTTATGCTAGTGTTGTTGGCAGTTTAATATATGCTATGGTCTGCACAAGACCAGACATTGCCCAAACAGTGGGAGTCCTTAGTCGATTTATGGCTAATCCTGGACAGGTACATTGGGATGTAGTTAAGCGAGTGTTCAGACATTTGAGGGGTACTTCCAAGTATTCCATATGCTATCATGGTAATGTTACAGGGCCTCCGCATTCAGTTTGTATTCGTGGATTTGTGGATTCAGATTGGGTAGGCGACATTGACAGCAGGAGATCCACCAGTGCCTATGTGTTCACTATGTTTGGTGGTGCAATTAGTTGGATGAGTAAGCGACAACCTGTGGTTGCTTTGTCCATGATAGAAGCTGAGTACATGGCATGAACTCATGCTTGCAAGGAATCTATTTAGCTTAAGAGATTGTGTTCAGATATTGGTGTTGATGCAGGACAGATTACAATTTGTTGTGACAGTCAGAGTGTGATTTGCCTTGCGAAGAATCCAACTTTCCATGCTAGAAAAAAGCATATTGATGTACAGTTTCACTTTGTGTGAGATATGGTAGAGGATGGGAAGGTAAATTTGGAGAAGGTAGATACTTTAAAGAATGTTGCAGATGCATTGACAAAACCAATGGGCATAGAGAAGTTCAGATGGTGTTAAAAGTCTATGGGCGTCTCAGCCTATATCAGTTAAATCTTGTTATTTCTATTGGCTCTTACAAGGTGTTTGACAAGTGGGAGGATGTTGGGAATTAAGGTGTCTCAACCTTGGTAATTCCTTGTATTATTTCATTGTATTTATTTATTTATTGCCTATTGTATAATTAGGATGCGAATCCTATGTTGTCATCTTGGGGGAGTTGGCACGATGATGTGTCATCCTACATGGCATATGACCACATGTAAATTTGTCCTCACATGAGGAGATAGGCGTCCCACTTAGTGGTAGGAATATTTTTCCATGTGTCAGCATCTTGGAATGTGTATAAGGGAATGTTGACCGAAACAGTCATGACAGATTCCTATGACAAAGTTATGACATGTAAGAGTCAAAAATAGAAGATTCTATGATAGGTGAGGCATTGAGAAGCATCTTTGAAAAAGGCATCTTTGGGTGCCCCAAGGTAGGTTATGACATGTAAGAGAATATGCTATTTATAGCCTATGTATGATAAATTCTCTTACAGTTGTAAGTTATGATAGCTATGACAGATTCTATGACAGTTGTACAAGTCGTAGGAGCATCTGTCAGTACCGATTTTGGAAATAGGCGACCTCTTTGAGATGGGTTGACTTGACAAGTGTCAAGAACATCCTACAGTGTTGGACAAGTGTCCATAGGTGTGGGTTTTTGGCCATGAGGCCATGTTGGATGCCCATATCAATGTGGAACCATTTTTGCCTTGTATTTTCTTTATAAATAGGTGCTTTGGAGAGGTGATGCATTATGTGATTAACAGGTACTGTTATGTGTTGAATCATCTCTAGATATGAGTGTTGAAGAATCCTACAAGAGCATTAGCTCTGTGACTGTATTGTAACCTTCATTGTTTACGAAATACATTTGAGCTATATTTTGGAGTATGGGGTTTTTCACCCGTAAGGGTTTTCCCCACGCATATCCTGTGTCTTTCTTCTTCTGTCTTACATTTTTGTGTATGTGTTTGCTACAATATCTCTGCTAGTGGGTTAACATAATCTGTAATTGTAAAGATAAAATTGAATTTGCACTCTCCTCCCCTCATTAGATTAGTGTAGGAAGTGATTTCCGTACACCTAGCTTCCTTTCAAGCAGCACGGTGAACTCTGATGTGGCATATCACAGGTTGACTTGGCAGGTTTCACGGGGATTTCTACCTTTATAGTTGGCTTTTTGGCATAGACATTTGTTGTCTAGATATCTAGACCAAGTCTTAATGTTCAGACATTGTCTTAATATGTGGACATTTGCTTAATGCTTGCAAATCCTAGTGTCCAGACTTTCCTTAATATCTAGATCCTTCAATGTGCACATCCAGATCCTTTTTCAAAGAAATGATCAATGATGATGACATCATCAGGACACTTGATGTATGGATATTCAATCCTAAATGTCTAGACCTTCCCAATATGTTGATGACGTTAGGTTTCTCATAACCAAGAATCACTTTAAAAGAGGTGATGTCATCAAGATATTCAAACATAGGGATATTTCGCGGAGGGTCCATTCTTTACTGGGCTTCCCAAGCACATTCAACAAGTCTGCAAAAGGGTTAAATGCAATTAGCAATGTGGGATGAGGTTGTTGTGGCCACTGATCTTGCAGTGAGGTGTTTTCATCAACGACCAAGTTTCAAACTAGATAAATGGTAGGGTGATGGCGTGCAAGGACCAATATGCTAGTGCAGTGGTGGGCTCATATGAGACAAAATTAGTTGCTCCTATTTGTCAAAGATGATCATTTTCTATAGGAGACATGCCTTAGTGGATGAAGATGGTTATTTTGAGTTGGTGTGTACAACTATCTTTGTCCTATTTGGGGATATTCTTCCCATGGGTAGTTGCACCCATATCATGTCATGATGAAAATTGTCAAAAATAAACATGACAAGTATCTTGTCCTGAAGCTTGTTGATCCTTCATTCCTATAAGAAGGAATTTAGGGTCATTGACAAGGGGTTGGTTGTAGAGAATATTTTCAGACCAGGTCTGAAGGATGGGAGTCAATCTGGGGGTTATATTTTGATGTAATAGTTTGGGTGTTTGATTGATGTAATGACAAGTCTACTTGTGAGTAAGTCTCTCTAATGGGTATGAAAATCTTTTCAATAAATCAATGTAAGACCATACTTCTGCTGTAAATGTTATACTTTGTCTCCATTAATGTCTGAGTGTTTTAGGGAATCCAAGGGGTTTCTGGGGGTACATTTTCTACTCTCTACATTTGATCTCTGTTAGTTTGTATTAAAAGGAAATGCATTAATGATGTTTTGTTGATGTTTTGCTTAAAACTCTAAGTAAACATGCCTTCAGGACAAGTATTTGGGACATTTCAGTATATTGTTGATAATTAAGAATGGATATATTTTTGAGAGCAGGAGGGTAGTTGAGAGTTTAATGTTTCTGTAAGGCAAAAACCAAGCTAATTGAACTCATTTGAGAGTTATGTTTTCCTTTTCATTATGGGTTTTGGTCCAGGTGTGACTCTGTTGCCATGGGATTGGGCACCGGTCTAAAGTAGTCAAGTATAACCCAACCCCCTTTTAAAATTGAAAATCATTTTGGTTATGGCCATAAATTATTGCTAAGTTATTTATGTCCTACCCTTATGCATTAAGTCAAGTATTCTAAATCTTGTTAAACCTTAAGTGAAACCTGTAGCTGATGCAAATATTTAGAGGATTTATGCATATTGTATTTTCTAGGTTAATGGTGTTGTAAGAGACTACCAATGAATGCATCTACAAGGATTACAAACTAGTTTATCATATGTTTGCACCATTTTAACCTAGTTGCTTTAAATAGAGATCTCCCTTGTTTATCTGTTTTCTAAATTGTTCAGAGATCTTTGGGAGCACCCTCCCGAGCTTGGCAAGGCTCAAAGTGCAGAAGGTTGGAAATAGCCTTGGTCATTGGCCTTTCTTGTCTTTAGTCTGATGATAGTGCAAGATCTTTGTTTTAATCTATTGGACCCTTGGTTTAGGCATTGTGATTTTCCTTAGGATTGGGGGTTGGAAGAAAAAGTACCAACAAAATTGGATAAATAATGTTCTCAATCATCATCTGAATTGTATTGCCAAAGGATTAAGCCAATCTAGATGGAATCAATCATTTCCTTGATAAAATGTTATTGAGAACCTTTTGTTTTGATACAACATCATAAATAAATCTTTAAAATACCTTTAGGTGTTGTAAAGGGTACACCTACCTTGGTCTTACAGAACTAAAAGTGTAAATGGTCTTTCAACTCATTGTTGTAATCATGTTTGTTGGCCATTGACCCAGAGCCCTTAAGCATAAGAAATTGACTAGACCTTTAGAGGACTCTGACAATTAGTTGGAGGAAGCAGCAGATTGGCAACTCTACTGGGGAAGAACTTAGATGCATATCCATTTGGAAAGAGTCAAATGATTTGAAGACTGAAAAACCTAGTTTCTGAGGGAATTATTGTAGCATGTCTGGTTATTTTGTGAAAATAATGGTGCTTTGCTAGTGGAATGGACTCAGCAAAGTTTTTGATCTTTGAGGAGCCTCTAGTTGCTTGAAGATCTTGTCCTCTTTGAAGAGGTGGCAACTCTGTGAATGAACCTGATCAATCGTTGAAGAATTGTTTCTTTTTATGCAAGTGTATTGCATAGATATGCAACATTTCCAATCATAGGAAGAAAATTATGAGGTCTACAATAATTTCTAGGTATTTGGTCCTTAACTCTAGTTTCATCTCCAAAATAAAATAAATTAGATGGGTAGAAGTTATTTGTGAATGCTTTGTGTAGAGTGTTGTTCCCATGCTTGAATGAAGGTTTATAATGGTGAGTTAAGGATTTCATTGGAGAGATTTAGGGTTTTCCAAGAGGTATAATTGTGATAAGGTTGTTGCGAAGGAAATTGGTTGTTGTTGAAAGCATATTTGAATGTGGGTTGTTATTCTTTCTGTCTTTCTACACATTTGAATGTCAAAATGTACCTGTGCATCACAACAACAATCATACCCTCAGAGAAGGGTCTTCTCTATTGAAAGATATAGAGCATTGGATTTTAGTGGTATCCAAAACTATCCAAATTCTATTCTTGATGAGTTTAGAGAGCATCTACCAAAGTTCAGTGGTGATAAATTCGAATCAACAAATAAGCATCTGTGGGATTTCATTGATGTAATAGATGATTATGAGGTAGATTTTGAAGATTTTGTCATGAGATTATTTGTTCAATCTCTGATCAGGACTACATGGTTCTTGCACACTCAATGATGAATACATTCTCTCATTATCACTCATACCATTGAACATATCACCAGGATCAAATGAATCACAAGATTGTAACTAAACTTCTTCTGTGATCTCATCACTGGAGTAGCTATCAATTCCATTATAGGGTGTAGTATGCCAAATATTTGAAAATGCTTCCATCTCTTCATCTGTTATGTCATGTAGTGCATTTGAATTTTCATGAATTCAATCCTCAAGTGCACACATCATATTATTTGGATGCTCACAAACATTTTCTCCACTAACATGAGAAATAATCTCAGTTTGGAACAAGGCCTCTTCACCCACACATCTTGCATCATTGTTCAAATTATATCCCATAATAGGGCTAGTGTGATCAACACTATGGATGTTTTCACTCCTTTCATCATGAATCTTAGTATTCTCTACAATGTCTATCCAATTAAGAACCTAAGAAAAATTACTTGGTTTCAAACTTTGAGGTAATGAACTCAAACCTAACCTATACACCTCACAAAACAAATCAATGCATACAGACTCTTGAGGCTTGAAACCAACAGGGATTTCCATATAGGTGTCCAAGATTCTAGAAAATAAAGAATATCCTAACTCTCCCTCCTGTCTCCTTGTATCAAAGAGATCTTCAACAAATACTATAGAATCACTAATGCATGCAACTTCTTGACAATTTGTTTGGGGCTCTACGTGATCAACATTATGGACTGATGTATAAGCTAGGACAACAGGGGTGTGAGTGCTCTAACATTCATTTTTAATTTCTAACTTAGACCTTTCATCAACATTGGATGCCCTTGGCTAGCAAACACTTGCTGAAAAATAACCCTTGTGCATTCCATACTTCCAATTGTTTTCAATGTCCATGGCTATCTCATAAGCCTGATGCAAGGTTGTAGGATCGTTGTTTCTCAACTTGTAACTCATCTTCCTATCAAAAGCTCCCAAGTAAACAACTAAACTCATTGAATCATTTGGTCTCATAGCTTCAGCAAAATCCCTCAATGTTTTTGCAAATCTCCAGTTAAAAGCTGGAACTAGTTCATCCTCTTGCTTATGAATGTTCATGAACCTACTGATCATTGAACTTGCATTGATTCTTTCACCAAATTGTTCCATGAAAACTACTTTGAACTCATCCTAGGAACAAATAGAGTATGCTAGTAAATAAGAGAACCATTCTCTTGCATCTCCTTTCAATCTTACCAATGTTGAGGGCCTTATCAATAATGATCATATATGATTAGGCCTGTTCATACATATCTAACTCATGAAATTGATCATGCTAATTGTTATTCTGTTGGTCACAGTGGCTTACATGATGAAGAGTTGGAAAGTTTTATTCTAGATGAAGATAACATTAGCATGATGTTGATAACATGAGTTCAATCTCAGATAATTAGGTTATGCAGTTTGATGAATATGTGAATGATGGAATATCACCATTGTTGGTTAATAGTATTATGAAACTTGAGGAGCCTTCTGACCATGCTATCTCAAATTACGTTGATATGGCAGAAATTTCAAATATGTATGCCAAAAAATTAGAAGATGAAATGAAAGATAGTATTGGCTGATGTGATTTCAGGGTTGATTGTGATTATGCCTATGAAGAGGATATTGACTATGGTGCTTCAGAGTATAGTGATGCTAAGGAAGATTTGGAACTTCATGTGGAAGAGGCAAAAATATTTACAACAAAAATGAATATAAGGCAAAACCCCTTATTTAATGAGCCTCCATCTTCATTAGATGATATAAATGATGATTTTTATTGGTGCAGAGATAATCCACTCTTTTCTAAGAACTCTGATGATGCAAGGTCTAAAAATTTAAAGGGAGAATTCCTAGGGTCTGAGAAGCGTAAGGAAAACAATTAGGTTGCTCAAACTGATGGTTTTGGTTTGAAAGGGGATGCTACTACATCTAAAGTTGGGTCTCCATTATTAGACATTGGTGTATATGGTGAAATTATTGACTCATGGGGAGTGAGGGAGCATGAGTCAGTGGCATTGCAGCTTAAGATGGTGCCTATGAGTAGGGAATCTTTATGTGAAGAGAAAAATATAGATGATCATCTAGTTTATGCATTTCATTCTGTTACTTCTGATCAAGATGATACATCTGACATAGGGCTAGAATGTGGCCTTAAGAAAACAAAGTAGCACATTGATGAGTTCCTTGAGGGTGTTGCTTATGAATGTTTTACATTTGATAGGGATGTTGCAAGTGAGGTTGTGTATCATGATGCCAGCTGTTTGGTAGAATATGAACACTTTCAATTTCTAGTTCAGTTGGGAAGTATTTTGATGGAGCATGACAATAAGATGAAGAGTGAGGAATGTTACTTTCAATATACATACATGTCATGTGATGATAAAAAAATTTAGTTTATGCCTGGTTATATAATGTAGAATGACAGAGGTTACATTAACATTGGTATACTCAAAGGAATTGTGAGAGATGTTAAGGACAATGTAATTAGGTAGATTTTAGTGGTATAAATAGACTGGGTTTGGGGAAGTCATTTGAGAACAAGGTATTTAATAGAGGAAGCTCTTGGTTCTTCATTTTTGAGGGCCTAGGGCCACCAAGTAATGTTTGAAAATTATGTGTTGGAGCTCTGCAAGTAGTAGGTTGAATTAGTTTTTAGAGTTGCCCAATGGAGTAGGCACTTGGTCTACATGCCGAAGAAGTCTAGATTCTCGCCACGCCTACAAGGGGCACATATCCCCAACTAGAGCCACTATTAGGACTTACATTTTTCATGCATTTCTTGCCCAAGGTTGCATTTATTCAGGCATGTTAAACCCTGCTAAAACCCTAAGATCTAGATATCCTTCAAAGTTTGCATTTGTTTGCCTCTCATTATAATCCATCGTTGACCACTGATTGGGCACTCCTGGTTGCCTAAGTTATAAACTTGAGTATTCCTTACCATTCGGCGACCAACCCCTTCCCTAGGTTGCTAGTCGCATGGCCCCATTTTAAAACAACTTATGAGCATGTGTGTGAAAAATCTATTAAGTTGTGCAACTTGGCATTCGAGTCAGTTGCTTTTACTTCTTCATTGAGGCTTCCTTCTTTGCAGGGCCTCATTTTATGTCCCAATGGCATAGCTGAAGCCTCCACGTGTTGAACCTGTGTAGACTCTTAAGAAAGCTAAAGTAGAGACCCTCCCTATGTAGCAAAATGAGCCATGTGGTAGCTTGGCATAGACTAAATAAATTGAGAGTAGAGCTCCTTATGGTGTGCACCCTCGCTCCACGTGTCCCTGCCTGGCTCCTATTTGAAAGAAGTGTGATATGATGCACGAGGACCACATAATGTGCCATGTGTCAAAGAGACATGCTATTGTACCATGTTGTAGACCTTGTGGGACCCTTTAGTGTCTAAGGGGGTTACGTGGTAGCATAGTGGCATGTTCAGGCATTTTACGGAAGGTCTATGCTTCGCCAGATTTTCTAAAAACCTATAGTGGCACTGTGAAGTCTAATGTGGCATGTCACAGGCTAACTTGGTAGCCTTCACAAGGATTTCTACCTTTATAGTTGGCTTTTTGGCATGGACATTTGTTTAGATATTCAGACCAAGTCTTAATATCCAGACATTGTTAATATGTGGAAATTTGCTTAATGCTTGCAAATCTTAGTGTCCAGACTTTCCTTAATGTCTACATCCTTCAATGCGCACATCCTGATGATATCATCTAGATCCTTTTCCAAAGAAACACTCAATGATGATGACATCATCAAGAAACTCAATGTATGGACATTCAATCCGAAATGTCTAGACCTTCCCAATATGTTGATGATATCAGTTTTCTCATAACCAAGAATCACTTTAAAAGAGGTGATGTCATCAGGACATTCAAACATACGAATATTTCACGGAGGGTCCATTCTTCGTTGGGCTTCCCAAGCACATTCAACGAGTCTGTAAAAGGATTAAATGCAATTGGCAATGTGCAATGAGGTCATGGTGGCCGTTGATCTTGCAGTGAGGTGTTTTCATCAATGACCCAA
Source organism: Cunninghamia lanceolata (assembly GCA_027924645.1). Classification (NCBI taxonomy): domain Eukaryota; kingdom Viridiplantae; phylum Streptophyta; class Pinopsida; order Cupressales; family Cupressaceae; genus Cunninghamia; species Cunninghamia lanceolata. The sequence goes on from BSBN01001271.1 coordinate 14,824,390, forward strand.
TTTCAAAGTAGATAAATGGCAAGGTGATGGCGTGTAAGGATCAATATGCTAGTGCAGTGGTGGGCTCATACAAGACAAAATTAGTTGCTCTTGTTTGTCGAAGGAGATCATTTATTGCAGGAGACATGCCTTAGTTGATGAAGACGATTATTTTGAGTTGGTGCGTGCAACTACCTTTGTCCTATTTGGGGATATACTTCCCACGTGTAGTTGTACCCATGTCATGTCATGATGAAAATTGTCAAATGTAAACATGACAAGTGTCTTGGCCTGAAGCTTGTTTCTCCTTTGTTCCTATAAGAAGGAATTCAAGGCCATTGACAAGGGGTTAGTTCCAGAGCATCTTTTTAGACCAGGTCTAAAGGATGGGAGTCAATTTGGGGGTTATATTTTTCTATAATAGTTCAGGTGTTTGATTGATGTAATGACAGGTCTACTTGTGAGCAAGTCTTTGTAATGGGTATGAAGATCTTTTTAATAAACCAATGTAAGACCATACTTCTGCTGTCAATGTTATACTCTGTCTCTATTAATGTCTGAGAGCACGGATTCTAAAACTAGAGGATACATTAAAACAAAAAATATGCATGATGATTTTCAAAGGGTGGTCCAATTCTGCTAGGGTTATGGCTTCCTGACCAATGCCTATCTAGGGTACAGAGTCTATCTCAGCCATCAAATATATCAAACATATCAATTAGATTCAATCATAAGGCTCCCAACATCAATGCTTTGGATTAGACATTCTTAGTTTGAATTCTAATCTAAATTCTACTTAGAGATCCAGAATATTATATTCAAAACCCTAATTCTTGTTAACAACAATTTAATCTACCCCTTAAGCAGATTCTAAGAAACAAGAACTAGACCATGTCCTTCACACAGAAATGAAATCAATAAGACTTTTCTAATTCCAAATAGAGTTTCAATACAACATATGGAGACAAGATAAATTAGAACTCATATATTAAATTTTCCATCTTGACCAAAACTTTGATACACAAAATATATCTAATATATAATACTTTCCCTATTCTCCTAAAATGACACTATACAATTCATTCTTCCATGCCACAGACTCAAAAAATGAACCATCCATACAAATAAGCACATCCCTTTTATAATTGCAAGGGGTCTCTTACATTTGTGGAGATACAATGCAGAAAACAATGAAACCATATTTTGTTGAAGAAAGCATCATTTTAAAAACAAATCATTGCATGTGGTGGAGAAGCTAACAACCTTTTGTTCTATCTACTCCAGCTTTGAGCACGGTATTTATGAGTCATTATGCTATTTGATCCTCTATCTTGGTGGTTAACCGCCTATCACATATCCTTGAATTCTTTTCATTTTAAAGGATAGACCTCTGAACCCATAATGAAAACTCCTCCTTAGTGGGCCACTTGTGACTTAGGATCTTTCCTACTTGATCAACATGAGCAATATATTTGGCATCTAATAATGCTTTGATTTCCTTGAAAAAATTACCCATGCCAGTCTCCAAATTTAGAAGCTTGTCTAGCTCAGCATTACAACTCAATTGTTCTATTTTAGTGTCAGATGTAATGACACTAACTGTAGTAGGCACAATGTTATAAAACTCCCTTTTCCACTCATCCGATGTTTTTTTAGTTCCATCCTTATTATTTATTGCAGGCAATGAATAATTACTGAGAGATTCAAATGACTCCACTTTAGCTTTCAAAGTCATGTCCAGTTTACTATGAAAAGTTGAAACATCATTTAGCAGCTTCATGATTTGAAAAGTGCTAACCACATTAGCTGATACATCTGTTTCCATAATAGGTTTGCTGTGGATGTGGGTTATCAATGTGATTCGTGGGAACCAATCGTTCGAAATTTCCTTTAGCTTGGATCCAAAATGCAAATAAAAATTAGATGCTCTCTTAAAATTTCCATAACATTCCCATACATCATCTACATGCTTCAAAACCTTATTTATCTGATGCTCCAAGAAACCTTCGACCAATGCAATTTTCTTAGTTTTCAATTCATTTCTTAATTGATTTTCTCTGCTAGTACTCTGCTCTAATTTAGCCTTAAGGTCATTGACAATTGTTACATCATTTCCTTGTCCAGATGAGCTGATTGGGTTGGGTGCAAAGATAGGTGAAGACACCTCAATACCCATTGGAGGCACAAAGAGTTTCAATCTGTTGCACTCCTGCATTAATCTCAAATTATCCTCCCTCAACTAATGTACCTTTGCATCAAGTTTTTTTGTTGGTGCCTCACTAAATTCTATTGTACCTACTACCAATGATGCAACTTGTGGGGCAGTTGTAGCTGTCAATCTTCTCACAATGAGCTGACCAGTGAGCTCATTCACATCTTTGGCAACCCTAGGCTTATTGTCATTGGGGGGCATGGCCCAAATTTCTAAGGCCTCATGATTTGTGCTAAAACCTGCCCCAAAGGCCCGCTCAGCCTACTCCTTTGTCAAATCATCTTCATCAAAATCCTCCTGCCTTCTAATTGTATCCATGAATACAACATAGGAGATATCCCAACCTTATAGTAACAAGATGCCACTATCCTTCACCATTTTCCTAGCTTCATCAGGGGTGATTTTACTCACATCCATATCTACCTCCTCCATAACCTTCATGGCTATTTCATTTTTATCATTGTCATCTACCTTACCTTGTTCTTCATTCATCTTAGCCACAAAGGAATCTATCTTCTTCTACAGTAGAAAGGCTCTGAATTCTTTGGTCTTGATGAAATTATCATCATACAAGAATTACTGACAAGCTAGAGATCTAACATCCTAAATTGCAATGTTGCTTTCATGCTTGCTCATCAAGTTTCTGGTTGGAGGTGGGATTGAAATTTCATCTCTCTTAGGAAGGATTATCACATGTTGGATATCCTCCAAGTCATTCTGGTTATCTCCCATCTCCTCTAATAAAGCATAGTCAACCAATGGCTCTTTCATAACAGTATCTACAAGGAGAATGAGGGGTTCCAAAGCATCCTTTGTGCTTTCTTCAACCTTAGGGGTAGTGGTTTCATCCACCCTTTCTTCTGTATCATGTTGTTTAGGAGACCTCTTAGGTCTGAAAAATGCAGGTTGCAAACCCTAAGAGGATGTCAGGCTCTATGATCAGTTTTGTAATGTTTTTGGCCAATGAAACAAAGCAACCCTATGTTGTTTTAGACTCCCTACTCTTTAGGTTTTACTAGACATAGGCGGGTATACATTCAACATTTAAGCAGATTTGGGAAGTGTGTATGCTTTGATTATAGTAATCTATTTCCTAGTGGCATATGAGTGTGAAAATAGATAGAAGAGTGATAGGTAAGTCTAAGATGATATTGATTTTCAAATTGAATGTGATCAGTACCTATTCTTATTGGGCTAATGGGGTCAAGATTTGTGCAAATGCATATTTATCTATTTGTCTTAACTCTAACTACCTGGCACTTTTAAATGTTTATACATGTTTAGAGTAAAATATGAAGAGGGTTTGATTTTAATGGTTTGTGTTGATCCTCCTTTCACCACTAAATATTCAAGGACATTTAGCCGAGTAGAGGAACCTACTACAAGCTTCTTCTCACTTGGAACATAGGGGAAGATTGGAATTATATGATTTTGTTGTTTAATTAAGCCCAATTATGCTCAAAACCCTAATTATATGAATTCGTTAACAAACAGACAAATTACAAAAAATGATCTCACACAAAGATATCAAATGACAATCAAATGTGTACTAGATTTTGAAGTTCAGCAAATGGAAAAGTCAGGGACTAATGAGTGGACGCCCTAGTCCAGTGCCACAGTTTTTGTTGAGATCTAGAAACCTTGTCTGCAAACTATTCTTGTTGTTATGAAGATTTTCCTGTTGCGGGATCTGGAGGACTAATGAGTGGGTGCCCGAGTCCAAGTCCCTATTTTCTTCTTTGATCTATAATTCTGACAGTTTGGACTACTTTCCTACAACTCCACTTTTTCTGCTTTCGTAACCTGTAACCTGCAATCACAGAAAAATGGGTTGGGGGTTGTGGTGTTTAGAGGCTTGCCTCAGTCAAGCCCTGGAGAGACATTCAAGTCTTCTGAACACTGTTGTTAGATAAAGAGTGTGTATCCCTGTCAGATAGAGGTGAAATCTAAATGATAAATGATAGAAAACACAATTGATATCACCTTGTAGTGAAGATCTCATGGAAGGAAGATGCTCTTCATGCCATGAGGAGATGGATGCAAAATTTGCAAATACAAACACAAGAACAACATAAATTCTATTCTACAACACACAATGAATGCCTTGAATCACCTTAACATAATCCACAAGTTTGCTATATCCATCTAATGTCCATCTAGTTTACAAATGAACCACTAATCAGGCTTATATATGCAACTACAAACATTCCCGCTAGGAATTTTGTAATTCAAACTTACCGTGTTGTCATAGGACCTAAATAATGGTCACAAACTGACACTTTGAAATTGGTCCTAACCTAAAATAAGGCAGGACTAGGGAACGGGCACCCAAGTCTGCCCCCTATTTCAGAAAGGATTTATGTTAAGTGCATCCCCTGCGTCCAAATTGCCATGAAACTTCAGGGTTTTCTCATCGGGAGTCATCAAAATCATGCAAGATGCTCTAAATGCATTCTAAAGGACCCAGGAGCTAAACCTTAAGAGGAAAAAGCCCCCAAAGTTACTTTTTCTGACATAACATTTAGCCCCCACTTTAATGTATGTATGAACATTAGGCCAATACATGCATTAAAGCACGGTCAACAAGCATAGCAAACACGCCAAGCATGGAGAAGCCACGCCAATCACGGAGAAGACAATAATAGGCACACAAAACATGGACAAGATAGTAACAGGCACGCAAAACACAGAGAAGATAGTTATAGTCACGCAAAACTTGGAGAAGACAATATTGAAGACATGCAAAACATAGTGAATGTAGTGAATACATTGATGATTTTCCTTTTCTTTTTCATTTTCATATATATGAAATACAAATATAGGTACAAGGAAAGTAAACACACTACCCATAATGCAGGAGGGACTCATCGCAATTGATCTTTAAACTGCATATGGGGTAATAGACATGCAATATAAATCAAGCATGCCATACAAAACAAGCATGCCATACAAATCCCAAAGCATAGGAGGGACTCATTGCCACTGATCTTTAAACTATGCTTGGGAACAAACATGCAATACACACACTTGGAAGACACAGAGAAAACATGGTAGACAAGTGATGGAGTGTTCCTATTTCTAGGTTCATAACCATCTCAGGCACATTACAGGCACACACCGATGATTGCACTTCACCACAACAATCACCGAAGACATGCTTAAGGGTTGAGTTAGTCACAGAACCGCTCCTCGCCTCCGCATAGGACTTTTGAAAATGACAGGATGTGCACTCTCTATGAGAAATACACCATCCCTACCTCCGCAGAGGGCTTAAGATAAAAAGGATATGCATTATATCTTGCCTCCACAGAGGGCTTAAATGATTACAATAGATTTCAAACAAATCTCAGAGTGCAAGAGGGACTCATCGCCACCAGTCTTTAAGACTGCACCTGAGAACAAACACACTTGCTAGCATCTAAATTAGATAGGTTACCTTATAGATGCCCCCACCTTAAGGTGGTTGATATTAGGTACCGATATCAAGAACATTAAGGTAGGAAGAAAACACACAAGGGAACACAAGCTCTCACAAAGCCCATGCCCCCCAGAGGTGACATGTACTTTGTGATCACCAAATATTCCCACAACCACATTCTTGCAAGAAAAGTGTCATCATCCATATAATCATGATAAATGACAATGCATATGATCATTCACACAAAGAGCCAAGGTTATACTACGGATTCGGAGGCCGAGTATAACCGTGGGGCTATACCATAGAGATCTCAAAACTGAGTGTAACCAAGGTGAGATTCAAAGATAAACAAAGTGCATGGAGTAGTAGTATTGTTATGGTTTGTAAGTGTGACAAGACAACATCAAGATCACACAGAGTGATTCTACTAGCCAAGCGTCAGATAATATATAACAACCCCATCGTCATGTATGGACTTGGTCCATTTTTTAATTTCTCGTTGAAGGGACACTAGGTCTGTATCAATATAATATGTTTTTCATCATTTGCCCACTAGATAGAAACACTAGAGGAAGGGAAACAATAAATCAAGAGAGGAGAAACAAGTTCCTTAGGGACAGTCACGTAGGAGGGTGCCCCCAAGTCACCAACCACAACGTTATGTATGTAAGACACAACACACAAAAGTGAAAATAGAGGAGAAGCAATATAGAAGAATGATTATACAAATAGAAGAAAGTCACAATAGAGGCTGTCTCTTGGTATCCTGGACCTTACAAGAGAATCAAGGGTCATCCCAGGAGGCCTAAACAACATATAACACATCACGGGGGAAACACAACATGGAGGTAAAGGGTTAGAAATACTTACCTACCGGGACAACCAAACTAACCTTTTCCAACAATTAAATCAATGCCATTTTCCCATGGATGAGGTGAATTCTCAATTTCCTCCATGTCCACTTCTATTATGCCAATTATTTCATCATAGTCTAGATAGTTATCTTCATCGTAGTCATAATAAGCTTGTTGTTCTATGAGATCTCTTTTTGCATTCACTAATGCTTCTTCTTGGCGAGGGAGAGCATTAGAATGAATGAAAGGTAAAGTGCTGTTAAGAAGTTTAGGTGTTGTATCATTATAATCCTCATCCTACGTTTTAGCTAATGATTCCATTCCATTAAGAGAATTTTCATACTCATCATTGTCAATGTGGTATGTTAAGTCTTCTACTACCCGAGGGTGTGTACTCATGAGAGATGTGTAATTGTCTAAATCATATCAAGGCATGACATTGGTTTGTATAATGAGTGCTAAACCTCAAATTATATCAACACCATATTATCCTTCTTTTATCAATTCTCTTATGTTATGAATAATAGGTACAACTTGGTCCACTATCCTTTCATTTTCCATAAATACTTGAAAATCAGCTAGGTAGTTGTCAAGTTTTTTTATTTGCTCATCAGATACATATGTTATCACATCAATAGGGTCCTCAACATCATGAGAGATTTTTTCTTCCGTTGTAGTTGTAGGAGGCATGATGTCTTGCAAAAGTTGTGTTTCTTTTGTTGTTGGAAAGGTATCAATGATTTCATTGTCTTGTACTAGTATATCCTCATGGGAAGAGTCATTTTTGAAAGAATGTCCAGAGGACAAGTTTATGTCATCATCACATGTAGTAGATATAGGAGAAGTGTTATCACAATTATCATTTTCATTGCTACTCATGGAGATGAACTATGGTAAGCTTTCTAATATTGTAGGATGTTCACTCATGAGGGTTAAGAATTTGTCAAAATCAAGATCTTTGATAAATGCATACAAATATAACATTGAAAAATTACATGAAGGTGCCATGTGTATGTTTTAAAATCAGTTCCAAATTAGATTTCAAAAGGTTTTCAAAACTTATGTAGGAATAAGTGCAAAAGTATGTATGAAAATGACCTAAAATGCTTGATTTTTTCAACTTTTTTCAATGCAAATTAGTGAAAGAAAGGGTGTTGTAAGGAAATTGATCAGGGCCAGAAAATAATATGTCTAATTTTAGTCCAATAAAGGAATAATATCCTTCACAACACACTTTTGATGCAAATCTAGATTGATGACGAATCAAAACCTAGTGAAAATACACTAAAATATGCAATTTTTTACAAATTTTAAATGCAAAGACCCAATGAAAAGGGTGTTGTAAATAATTTGAGGAGGTGAAATATATTATAACAGTAATATAAGTCACCTAAAACCATAAAATCTGTCACAACACACTTGGAGTGCAAATCTAGGTCAAACCCTAGGGAAAATATAGCCAAAATATGCAATTTTTCACCAAATTTCAATGCAAGGGACCAATAAAAAGGTGTTGTAAAGAATTTTAGGAGGGGAAGAACATAACAACCTTGATAACAGTGAATTAGTGTAGAAAAATCCTTTACAACACGCCTATGGTGCAAATCTAGAGAGACGATAAGGCTAAAATCTAGCGAAAAAGCAAGGTTTTCAAACCCTAGGCATGAAATTTGCAAGCAAACCACTATGATGCAACACTAAAGTAAGAAATCAGTCCTAATGAGTGTTTTAAAATAGTAGTAAAATCTGAGAAAAGATTTTGACTACAAACCCTAGCTAATGCAAAACTAGGTTATATGGAAAAATGCACAATTTCAAGCAATTTTTATCAATTTAAGCATGAAAATGCAATCTACATGAATGATGAATGAAAAATTTCTATATTTTAAATCATATCTGATGATAATTACAGAAATTTATTGAAATTAAATGCCACTAATCCAAATTATTTGAAAATGCAAGCTAAAAATGCCAATTTTTTCAAAATTTTCAATTTTTTTTGCAATTTTCCAAATGCAATAAGATGAACAATGATATGAATGAATGAAATGAATGTAAATCTGAAGCACAACACTTATAAATGTGCCAAAAATTTTAAAAACATGGGTTCACCAAAATGTTTAGAGTAAAATATGAAGAGGGTTTGATTTTAATGGTTTGTGTTGGTCCTCCTTTCACCACTAAACATTCAAGGACATTCAGCCAAGTAGAGGAACCTACTACAGGATTCTTGTCACTTGGAACATAGGGGAAGATTGGAATTGTATGATTTTTTTGTTCAATTAAGCCCAGTTATGCTCAAAACCCTAATTATATGAATTCATGAACAAACAGACAAATTATAGAAAATGATCGCACATAGAGATATCAAATGACAATCAAATGCATACTAGATTTTGAAGTTCAAAAAATGGAAAAGTCAGGGACTAATGAGTGGGCATCCTAGTCCAATGCCATAGTTTTTGTTGAGATTTGGAAAACTTGTTTGCAACCTATTCCTGTTGTTCTAGAGATTTTCCTGTTGTAGGATCTGAAGGACTAATGAGCGGGTGCCCGAGTCCAGGTCCCTATTTTCTTCTTTGATCTGCAATTTTGACAGTCTACACTACTCTCTTGCAACTCCACTTTTTCTGCTTTCGCAACCTATAACCTGCAATCATAGAAAAATGGGTTGGGGGTTGTGGTGTTTAGAGGCTTGCCTCAGTCAAGCCCCAGAGATACATTCAAGTCTTCTAAACACCGTTGTCAGATAAAGAGTGTGTATCCCTGCGGGATAGAGGCAAAATCCAAATGATAAATGATAGAAAACGCAATTGATATCACCTTGTAGTGAAGATCTCATGGAAGGAAGATTCTCTTCGTGCCATGAGGAGATGCATGTCAAATCTGCAAATACAAACACAAGAACAACACAAAGTCTACTCTGCAACACACAATGAATGCCTTCAATCACCTTAACATAAGCCACAAGTTCGCAATATCCATCTAATGTCCATCTAGTTTCCATCTAGTTTATAAATGAATCACTAATCATGCCTATATATGCAACTACAAACATTCCCATTAAGAATTTCTTAATTCAAACTTACTGTGTCAGCATAGGACCTAAAGTCACAAACTGACACTTTAAAATTGGTCTTAACCTAAAATAGGGTAGGACTAGGGTGTGGGCACCCAAGTCCTTCCCCCTATTTCAGGTAGGATTTATGTTAAGTGCATCTCCTGACTCAAAATTGCCATGAAACTTCAGGGTTTTCTCATCGAGAGTCATCAGAACCATGCAAGATGCTCTAAATGCATTCTAAAGGACTCGGCAGCTAAACCTTAAGAGGAAAAAACCCCCAAGGTTACTTTTTTCGACATAACAATACCTTGTATAAACGTGCAAGACTATCGGTTATTAGACTCTTCTTTAAAATCCCATTGATATCTTTTCAAGTTACTATGATTGTCTTAAAGGATTTTAATTTTAGCTTGAAGGAAACTAACTAAGATGACTTATTTAAAGGGTTTTAACTCTGGGCAAAGACCAATAAATAGAAATCACTTAGGAGGACTTAAATCAACTTCTCATATAAACCAATCAAGCATATCACATAGAGACAGCAAATGTGTCTTGATAAATCAAAATGATCTAAATAACTAGAAAAGACTAATATGGAGACAGACAAATAACTCATAAAAATGAATATCCACAAAGGAATTGAACACCAAAGATAAATCCACTAATTAAACCTTCTTGACCATTAGATTATTTCAAAAAATTCGTAGAAGTCTGTGTATTATGTTATGAACATATGACTAAAATAATAATATTAATATTGTATGTCTTGTGATTGTTCTTAACTGCTGATGATGATAAACTTGACCTTGGTTTCCCTTATATGTATGGGAAGCAGACAAGCTTCAGGCTGAAACAACATAACTTTTCCTAAATTGCACCTCTTCAGATAACTAACATTTGTTATGAAATATAATTAAGAAATAAACAGAGAGATTAAACTGGGCATCCACATTATTCATGATCTGAGTCTGTTAATCACCATAGAGAACCTATGACAGTAAGCCTGGAAAGATTCTCCTATCCAATGATGTAGCATCTGACGAACATGCTTCACCTGCTATTCTAGATGCAATATGTATTAATTTTTCCTTCGTGTTTTAATATACAAAATTCTTGAATTAGCATTGGTAAAATTTAGGGTCAAAGAATTCTCTAGATTTTCTAGCTTCTTTAGCTTCTTTCTTAACCATTGTCTTCCATTTTTTGATTAGCTGAGGATGTAGACATGGTTGGTACAACACCTCCTAACCCTTTATGTTGCTCTAGAGATGAACAAATTAATCTTGGCAATATGATCAATATACTCTTGAGTTGCATAAGCATCTGTGGAGATTATGTCTTTCATGACAGATTCCAAAGTGAAAATTCTTTCTAGTTGTATATGTGTGTTATCTATCACCCTGTCTTCATCATTGACTTTCTCAAGAGCTATTGGTAACAATTTAGTCAATTCATTTTTTCAAATGCTTTGTTCTTGTAAATTGCCTTCTTTATCAAACAAACTGGGGAAAGCCATATCCAAATGTTGATCAAAATCACCAAGATCCTCTATTAACAAAGTGTTAAACCTTTCATGCATACTGATCAGTTAATCATACTCCATAAACACTTGTTTATCAACATTTGTTTTGGCTCTCAACTCCTCTTTCTTTTCCAGCATCCCGAGGTGTAATCTTTTATGCTCTTGGTAGGCATTGTGTGTTTTCTTATGCAATTCCCATACCTTATCACTATTCTCCATCATCTTCTTGAATCTTTTCTCAATCAATTCTAAAGCCATTTTATATTTAACATACTTTTTTTTTGTTTCTAACTAATCACTATGTTTCTAAAATTTCTTAGTTTTAACTTTCCAATAGGTGGCCTCAGCCTTGGCCTCTACTACCCTCTTATCTGCTTCCAGCCATGATGAATAACTATTTGATGAGGATGGTAGTTTGTATTTATAGATAGCAACTTCCTGTCTTAGTCTCTCATTCTCTACCATGTACATCTTATTATTCTTCACCAATTTCTCAATTTGGGCCTTTGTAAATCTAGCAACATTAACATTTAAATCAACAGTCTCCATAGGATCTGTGTCCTCAACTCGTTGTATCAAGAGGTGACCAAATGCTTCATTTGGATCATTAATAATCAGAGGTCTTTTATTAGGTAGGTACAAGGCCCACATCAGTAATGTTGCTTTGTCAGGATCATATCCTAACCTTGCTTTAATCTTATCTACTACTTCAATACTCAATTGCACCCTTTTGTCCTGATTTCTTCTAAAGTTGTCAAAAACAATAGTTGAGGTCATGTCCCACCCAGAGACTAGCATAACTCCTACTTCTTCAAGCAGTGCTCTCCCCTTTTCTAGAGTTATAGTCTCCATCTCCCTATCTATCTCTTCTTGCAACTCTTTCAAGGACTCTGCTTCTACGTCAGGGGTGAGATTCTTTATTCTTTCCCTAGTTTATTTACCTTTGTATTCACAGAAAAATGCTTTAAACTCAAAGGTTTTGAGAAATTCATCATCAGAAATGAAATTCTTACTTGCATTGTGCCTAATGTCATCAGAGAGTTCATCAGAAGCTTCCATAATGATAGATTCCCTCTCTACAGGGGATTCATATTCTTCAATCATAGGCTGAAGGACCTGCACACCTTCATCTCCACTCTCAAAATCTTCTTCTTCAGAGAAGCTAATATCTAGTGTAGGCTGGGGGGAAAGATGGCCTAAAGGTACTTCATACTCATCTTGTGTCTCCTTGATGTTCTTACTTCTCTTTTCAAAAACCCCAGGGGGACATCCCAGTCAATTCTATTGCATGTGCAACTAATGTGTCTAACATCTCAATAGGATCATTAATCTTGAGAAAAGATCCTTTATAAGTGGGATTTTTTGCTATCCTCTAAGCCTCTACCATCATTATTCTATGATACAGATTTCTTTTCTCAACTGCACAGTTCTCATCAACATTTCTGATCAAATCATCATCAACGAATGGCACATGGTGATACCCCTTAATTTTTTACTAACATTGACACTGTTTATGAAATGCTTGAGATCAAAATTCTCTCTTGCATTTCTTGCAAGCATTATGTAATGTTCTAATTTTTTATCAATTAATTGATATCCTTCCTCTGCAAATACTATGAAATCTCCAAAACACAAAGTACCAGGCATCAAGGACTGCTTATTGTAATTTTTAAGATATATAAAGTCAAAGTAAGCCAATTACCTCACAATTTCTAAATAGGCAATTCTAATCTTTGGGTAGTCATTGTAAGCATACCAATCACTCCAGTTGTGACTAAATTTTTCACTTTCATTCTTGTCTTTTGGCCTCAAAAATTTCAACACATCTATTGACAAGCTGTATTCACATGGATGGCCCAACAAGTTATACACAAGCTTTACAAAATACTCTTCAAAATATAGATAATTACATCTTTCACATCTGCTATCCTAGATAGCTATCCACATCTATATAGGTTTGATGTTTCCATCCCTATCCAAATCTCTTACTCTCAAACATTCATCCCACATACACATATTCTTCCCTCATACAAAATAAGATGCATGAACAAAGAGTAATGCATGAATTAACCACTTCCATTCTTTATAGCAATCAAATCATTGTGAAGATCATTAGCAAGGTACTCAGCATAGTCTAGAGGCCATGCATCTTGGCTTTGTACATCTGTGGTAAGGACCATTGGTGCAACTTTCATAAATAGAGGGGCATCAAGGTCAAGCAATTGGCAGACAAAATAGTAGGTGTATCTAAAATATTCCTCAAACAAATCTATAGAGTAGGGTGGGTCCTCAACTCCTAAGAATACTCTGAGCCTATTTCCGTCATCTCTGGGCTTGTGTAGGGGTAGCTTCCATCTCTTATAACTATTTGTCAGATTGTAATATTCATTTAATAGGTCTCTAATTCTGAATTTCATATCAAAGCTAGTGTCCAACTAAAACACCATAGATATATAGTTCTTGGTGATGGGGATAAAACCAAACCCATCAGACAGCTCAATCATATGGGTATGTGGATTGTATTTGTTGGCCAAATCTTTTAACAACTCCACATTGATGAACACATTTGGCACTACTAGTTTTCCCAGGGTCAATCTCCATGGGTTGGAGGCAAGTTTATGCCTATGTATTTTCCTATAGTGATACAAAAATAGATCATACCCCGTTATTGGGGTCCATGTGTCTCCTATTTGTCTTTTTTATATCCTCTAATTTCTCAGCTTGGGGGTTTAGTTGGGAATTTCTTCTAGACCTTTGTCCTAACCCTGGGCATTGGTCTATTAAATCCTAGTTTAAATGTCTTTCTTCTAGTTTCTGCCTCTTACCCTTAGGGTTTTTGGTCAAATCTTCCATGATGTAAACTTATGTATAAGAAAGAACCCTACTTTTGTGACTGTATTCAAACCAGTTTATGTATTCTACAATTTTTAAGCCGAGAATACTTACTTGGATATCTTCTCTAGTTCTAGAATTACTATTTTCTGCCACACCCTGCCCTCGCTCTTCGTGGTTTCTTAATTATTTTAATTTTCTCAATATTTGTCTCAATATACCTAGCTCTGGTGTATTAATGGTGTCTCACGACATCTTTCATGTCATTGAAGGGACATTTAATTTTTTGAGTAAGGGTCGTTTGATCACCGTCATACATGTCTTGTCACCATTCCATCGGGATGACCAATTTTGTAATCCCATTGACATTTCTTTATGTCCTCAATGTCTTTTATCAGTGATTCTTTTAGTTCCTTCAGGATTTCACAGTGACCTCAAATGATCTCATACCAATATCACAATATTTCTTCAAAAACCCTTTTGTGAAAAATATCTCTGATATCTGGTTGTCCCTTCGATATGTTCATAAATCTTGTTTTATCGGAGGAACCAATGTTTGTGCTTCCTCGATATGTATCCTTCCTTCAATATTTATTTATTAAACATACCTTTCTCTTTTTCGGTGGGACTTGGAATCACTTCACTCTAATATCCTAGAGTCTTCTTGAAATGCTTTATAAATTTTATTCCTTTATCAGTGGGACACATTTCATTGTCATGCTAATGTACTTCTATCTCTTCGATGAGCTTTAGTGCTTTCATAATATCGAAGAGACCCTTAGGTTATTCACTCTAATACTTCATAGTCTCTTCGATCCTTTAAGTGTGTAGGTTTGGATTTTTAGTCCCCTCGATCTCTCATTGTTAGCCCGATATGCCGATGAGTTATATCGCAAAATATTTATGTCGTTCTATTATTTATTTCACTGATTATCAAAGAGACTCCAAGATACTTCTCTTCAATAAATAGCGGTGCCTTCAACATAATTCTGACAAGATATCGAAGGGACTCTAAAATGAGTTCCCCTGATATGGAACATTCTCACTGATAACATTTGTATCACCTTTTCGAAGGGACACTGGTATGAGTCTTGTCGATGCATAAGTATCTCTCTGATTTGATTTTTATATTTATGGTGAGGGCGACAAAACATGGATTTATTACGGTTATGACTTATGGATTGAACAAATGGGTTATTTTTGGGTGAGGATATTTTAAAATGGCCTTTTAGGTGATGATAGTGTGGAGGGAAATGAATTTTTTACAAAATATTTTGGGGCTAAATTTTTGTCCTAACAATGGCTCTGATTGGGGATGAATGACTATGAGGTCATTGTAAGAACCTAGAAGTATTCTCTGGGATGTAGAACAATGGTGGGGATAGTTGAAAAAGGAAAAGAAAAATCCTAATCTACTGTGCATGGAAATTAAAATTTTAAGAGAAGAACTTCAGGAATTGTCCATGCACTGGCAATTCATGTTCTTCACCAATCAGATTTTGTATGTAGTATGAGTCTTCACCATATTTACCAGTGATGATAAATGGGCCTAACCATAATGCTTCAAATTTCCCATGCTTCCTTCTATCCTAGCCTTTGGCATTCCACATACGGACCATATCATCCACTTTAAACTTCATGTCCTTTTCCCTTTTCTCAAATAGATACTTCATTTGTAATTACATTTTTTCATTTTGCTCCTGAGCTTGGATCCTGATTTCATCTAATTAATCCAATTGCTCCATCCTCTCCTCCATAGGCTCAGGGACATCTATATCTTCTTGAAGGATAAATTTATAGATTGGTAAAAGGTTATGCATTGGGAACCTAGCTTGTGCTCCATACACAAAATCAAATGGAGACTTTCTAGTAGCCTTCTTTACAATAACCCTATCTACCCATAGAGCCATTTTTAGTTTAGAATCCCATGCTTTCTTGTTGTTGTCCAACATCCTCTTGATTATTTTTATAATACTTTTGTTGCTTGATTCTGCCTGCCCATTGGCTTGAGGATGGTATGGTGAATCATATGAAACTATTATGCCATAGGAATCACAGAATGTCTTAAATTCTTTCGATCTAAAGTACATACCGTTATCTATGATGAGCCTTACAAGGACCCTGAATCTAGTAATAATGTTCTCTAGTAGGAAATTAATCACTACTTTGCTAGTGGCTTGCCTTGTTGGAATTGCTTCTATCCATTTTGTAAAATAATCAGTGGCTAGCAAGATCCATCTGTGTCCACTGTTAGCACTCATTTATGTTTAGGGTTTTAAGTTCATACATTTGCAGGTTCTTTTCATTTCAAACCCTAAGGATTTATATGTCCATCGATGTGAGTTCATCTTTGTCTTGGCGACCACGTTCTTCACAATAGTATGTTCATTCCATCGCCAAGACTTTTTCCATCGGCAACTATGCTACATGTCTCTCTGACAGGCCGATGGGGGTTGTACAGGGTGGCCATCGGCAAGAGTAGTGATATCGGCGGAGGAATTTTGGGATCTGCCGATATGTTTGAGTTATGCCGACGGGGATGCCATCAGGGTGACATGGTTCATCAGGCGGATCGCGGAGCGTTGGGCCGATGGTCTTAGTCACACCGACCAAGGTGTACATCAGTGTGATATGTGGCATCAGCATATCCGATGGAGGTCGCTCAGATGGGTTGAGGTCTGGCCAACAAGGGAATGTGGAGGCTTCATCGGTAAGAGCGGTATATCGATAGGAGAATTTTTGAGTTGGCTGATGGTTTATGGTCTCGCCGAAGACCGAACAAAGGATGTCCATCGGTGTAATGGGTGATGTCGGCAGATGGATTTTCGGTTGCTCCGATGGTGTGGGTCACACCGACGGAGGCGGGAGCTGCACCGATGGGCTATTGGCAGATGGTTCATGGGTCGCGTAGGGTGATATGCACAATGTTAGGTATACCCACGACTTGGTTTATGAAATGATCAGGAGGTCCATGCATGGCGAGTGTGGGATAAATAGATCTCACTAGTTTTGAGAGGTCGGCGATAAAAGCAAAGGGTGCCTATGTGGCATGATCTAATTGGCTGGTGACTTTTCTGCATGATTTGAGGCCGTAGATCTTGCAATGGGAAAAGATTGACGGCCATGTTTTGAACCCGCGAGGAAGGAATTTCTGTGTGTCTACACCAACTTGAGCGGGAAAAGCTTCATAGACAGGTGGAGCTGTGATAACTACGGGTAGATGAGGCAATTGATGGCGGATTTACAAAGGATGGGTGATGGAAGTGACTGGTCAACCACCAATTTTAAGATGAAAATTTGGAAACGACGGCACATCTCCCGATTCTACCTGTTCCCTCTCCTTCCTCTGCTCGGTGCATTGATGATTTTAAGTGCCATTTTTGAATGCATTATTTCTGGTGGAATTTTGACCTTGTCATGTAATTAATTTTTGCTGGGTACACAGTCTTGGTATAAAGACCAAACTGTGTTACCCATTGTCGTTGTTGGAAACTGGACAATAATTTGGTACTGTGACACAATACAACTTTATTGGTGGCCCTATGCTTGATGTCTTGTAAGTTTATGAGTCTCATGTTGTATGTTTCATGCATGAGTTCACTGGTTTCATGCTGTTTTATATGAGAAATGCTCTGTGCATGTGTTTAATCATTTGTCTCCAAGCTGTGGGCATAGTTTCTTTTGAATCAAGATAACTAAGGGTTGTTAAGGTTCAGGAATATAGTTTCTCTATATTGAATGTTTAATCTTCTACTTTCGTTCAAGGAACAAATTAAATGTTTCAGGTTAATCATTAAGAAAATGTGTTGCAGTAGGGATACCATTAAGTATGAATGATTAAGCACCTAATTGTTGGGAAGTATCTGTAAGGTAGATGTTAGAAATCCCCTTGATTCCTAGTCTTTGAAGTATGTTCATGCTAGCCATTCACATGTGTATGTCTATTGACTCCGAGCCCTAGATAGGCATTGATCTAGTCTTGTATTGAGGTCACAACCAAAGTCCTAGTTTTGCATCCAAATACAAATCAAACTTAAACCTTAAATCAAACCATTAGGACTTTAGAAGTAGTTTTAGGACTGAAATCCTCTGTCTACAACTGAATATAGGCCCAAAGCTAGCCCCTTTGCACTTATCTCATAGTTTTGGTCTACATAAGAGAGGATTTATCTGCTTTATGTCAACATCCTAGCTAATACAAAGATGCATTTCATAGATGTTGAGTAGGGAATAGCCCCCTTAGTTTTGCAAAGCCTAAAGAAGAAGAGATATTTATAGAGTCTATCTCCTATACTGTTGGCCCCTGGCTCGGGAATCCTGTTGATCAATGATGGCTATTTTGTAGGGATTACTGGGAATAAGCATCCAGCCGGAAAAATAACCAAGAGAAATTGGCGACTCTGCTGGGGACGTGAAGTAAAAGGACCCTGATAAAACAATTCCTAGTAATAGGTGGCGACTCTGAACCAATCTCCCAACTGGTAAAGCAAAAATTTGTATGCAAGGGAGAAGATCCCAGCGTAATACTCTGTTTGAAGAGTTACCTACAAAAATGATGTATAGGAAAAAAGGGACTATTCGGGCCAGTCAAGACAGTTCTCCCAGCCCCAGAAATCGTGATAATAATCAAAACAATCCAGGATCTTCAAAGAGGACAGAACCTTATTTTTCAAACACAGAAGATGAAATCCAAAATGTATATGAGAAACAGTAGGGTGGTGCTTTGAGAAAAGGTCAAAAGTGTTTCAAGAACACCCTTTCTTAGATCCCAGTGATAGATTTGAAGAGGTTGAGTCTCCAAGGGATGAAGATAATGATGATCAGAATGGAATGGGACCATCCTCTTCCATGCCCAGAGAAGAACAATTAGCTGAAGAAATCAAAAGTTTAAGAGCAGAATTAGATATCTGCAGGTAGTAAAAATCAAAGTTGACATGAAACAGAAAGTGCAAGCTTTGAGAGTTGCTCGGAATGATTCAATCCCCACCCTTGAAAATGCGAGTGTGCAAAGAGACCAGCACAGAAATAAAGTTTAGGATCTGCATAATGATCAAGGACAGAATGCAAATAATGCTAGAGCTCCATTAAACAATGTAAGCAACTAGAATGCAAATAGAAATGCCAATGCTAATCAATTTGGTAGACAGCCTATGCAGCTGGACAGATTCAGGCAGCTTGTTTTTTATGGCATTCCTAGTTACCCAAATCCTATAGACAAACATGTGAGGCTACAAGTGCCTAAATTTTTAGGAAATAATATTGTGTCAGGGGAAGACCACTTAAAAGCTTTTCAGAATATCATGGACAACTTTGAGGTTGAGCATGAGGATGTTTTCATGAAATTATTTATGCAATCCTTAGTTGATGAGGCCAGGGAATGGTACAAGGGTTTGCCTGACAGAAGTGTTTCATCATGGGATGATTTTAGACGAATATTCAAAGAACAGTATGGTGACAAAACTGATCCTAGTTTCTTTATTAATGAATTCACAGGCATTACCAAAGGATAAAATGAACAAGTTGTTGATTTCAATGCTAGATTCATGAAAGTATTGAACAAACTGCCACATCATCTGAGGCCTAATGAACCTATGTGCATAGTGCTATACATAAATGCTTTTGATGCCAAAATTGCTTATGGATTAAGAGACAAAGGTCCTCATAGCCTCAGAGATGCTTTCAAAATTGCAACTAATATTGAAAATAACAGAAAAGCGTCTGGTAAAACAAACAGAAGAGATGATGTAAAAATTCTACAAAATCCAAATACTAAATCTCAAAGTGTTCAAGGCAATGCATCCACTTCTGAGGATAAAATAGATAAATTGACAACTATTGTCAAGGACTTCAGCTATAGAATGGCTAAAAATGAAAAAGGGGTTGGTCCTGACAGACAAGTTTACCAAAGGCAAGAAAGAAGACCATCATTACATGATATGCCATACAATACCAATTGGCATAATGGTAAATCCATCCTTCCACACAGCAATACAAATCAGAGAGCTCAGAATGCAAAGGAAACACCTGATCCTTTGAAGAAGGCTGTTAATATTGTTAACGACACCCCGTGGTGTATAATATGCCAGATGCCTCATTCACAGTCACAATGTATGATTGCTCAATCTCTATATAACAATGGCGTGGCCTGTGATGAATGCAATGAGCCGCATTGCATAGAAGATGACAATGTCAATATGCTATCTACAAACAGGGAGTATCCTTCTCATGATGATGATGCAAGCATAGATAATGAGATTCAGGTCTGCCAGTAGTTCCCATATGATCAAGATGATGAGGACAACTATGCCTATGCTCAAGACTCACACACTTTTTTGAACAATATGAGGAGGCCTTCTGATGAAGAGATTAGGGCCTTCACAGCTGCAGCAGTAGCTCAAGTCAAAAGCAATTACAATCTTAGGGGTAAGGCCCAGGTAAGCAACTCACACCAACTAGAGAATACTTTGGTGAACCAGCCAGGGCACAGTCATAAAGGAACTGAGACACAAAAGAAGCAATGGAACAACAATAGGCAAAACTTTAAGCAAAAAATAGGTTATGATCCTCAAGGACCAGAAAATAGAGTTCCCTAGGTTGAGGATCAAAATAAGAATTTTCAGGACATGGATGACAGTCAGAGAGACACAAAACCCAAAGCTGGATCGTACCAAGATAAGAATAAAAATGCGGATCAGGCTACAATTGTTATTCAAAATTATGCTCCATTTGACATAGCTCAAGTCTTGGCTCAGATAAAGGTCTCTGTTCCATTGATGGAGCTGATGAAAATTGAAGAATGCAGAAATAAAGCAGTATCCTTGATTTCAGGAATATCCTGTCAAGCCAAGCAGAATAAAGAACCTTAGGGCAAGAAACAAGCTATGTGTGTGGATGAAGATGAGATTCCTGAGGTATATCTAGGGATGACCATGACAAAATGCCCTTCACAGGTTGAACAATTTTATATCTCCTTGGTTATTAATGGAAAAGTGATTAGAAATTGTATGCTTGACTCAGAAGCATCAACAAACATCATGCCTTTGGCTATTATGCAGCAATCTGGATTAATGATAGATAAGGCATGTGGGAAATGCTATGCCATGGATGCTAGGGAAGTACCTGTCATTGGAATTATGAAGGATGTGGATTTCAGACTGGCGGCATATCCAGAAAGGACTTACAAAATGAAAATAACAGTTGTTGATATCAAGCCACAATATGGCATGCTGTTATCAAGAAGATGGGCAGCATTGATTGGTGGGAGTATGCAACTGGATCTGTCATATGCTATGATCTCTATGAATGGCAAGGATGTCAAATTGATCAGAGAAGAAAGATCATCAGAAACAGTTAAAGACCAAGAGTCAAAGGAGCATATA
Organism: Cunninghamia lanceolata; assembly: GCA_027924645.1. Taxonomy (NCBI): domain Eukaryota; kingdom Viridiplantae; phylum Streptophyta; class Pinopsida; order Cupressales; family Cupressaceae; genus Cunninghamia; species Cunninghamia lanceolata. Next base: position 14,845,650 of record BSBN01001271.1, read on the forward strand.
TGTTTTGTGGACACTGACTGTGAAAATTTCAAGGTTATCTCAGATGATCAAGGAGGTAAAGGGGGAGACATATGCATTGAAGAGCTTGACTAGCAGGGTCTCTGGACCATGTATTTTGATGGAGCTTGTTCGAAGGAAGGCTCTGGTGCTGGAATTGTTTTTCTATCTCCAGCTGGTAAGCTTCTAAAATTTTCATTCTTACTGAAGTTTGCCTGTACAAATAATATTGCAGAATATGAAGCTCTATTGTTAGGATTGAATGTGGCTCTGAAGCATGGAATTAAAATGTTAAGAGTATTTGGAGATTTAGAGTTAGTTGTTTCCCAAGTTAGAGATAAGTATGCATCAAAAAATAAAAGATTAAAACAATATAAGCATGTTGTTTGGGATACAATTGAGTTGTTTGATGCTTTTTCAATAAACTGGATAGAGAGATTAAAGAATGTCAGGGCAGACTTTCTAGCTAATATAGCCATAAGACTAGATGACATAACTCTATTAGATGTTACAAATGTTGAGGTCAAGCTTAGACCTACAGTGCCAGATAATGTATGCAACTGGTAAGTGTTTGATGATGATAAAGATTTACTGAGATTTCTACATTGTATTGATGAGTATGATAACCAGGAAATAGATTTTTAGAACTTTGTAGAGGTTGTAGAGGGAAAAGAAACTCTCTTGGGGAAGGAGGTAATTCAACTCAAGACAAATAAAATCCCTAGAGGGCTGGTTGCTTTGGAACGAGCTTTTGACAATAGGGACCAATTTGTTACAAAGGCATCTCCAACAAACAAGAATAATTTAGAGGAGATAAACTTGGGGACATCTCATGCCCCCGAGAAGGTGTACATTGGCAAATAGCTCAAACCACATATCAGAACTATGTTGATTGCACTACTAAAAAAATATAAGCATGTTTTTGCCTGGTCGTATGAGGACCTGAAAGCTTATAGGGAAGATTTATTTCAGCATGAAATCCCTTTGAAGCCTGGAGCTAAACCATTTAGACAAAAACAAAGGCCTATCAACCCAACTTTAGCTCCTAAAATGCAAGATGAACTTATGAAGCTTAGGGAGACTGGAATAATTAGGCCTATTAGGCACTCAACTTGGGTGTCTAACCTTGTCCCAGTCAGAAAAAAGAATGGTGACATAAGACTTTGTGTGGACTTTAGAAATCTAAATGTATCCTCTTTGAAGGACAACTATCCATTGCCAAACATGGAAGCTATGTTACAGAAGGTGACTGGATGTGAACTTTTATCCATGATGGATGGATTTTCAGGGTACAATCAAGTGAAGGTGAAGGAATCAGAACAGTACAAAACTGCTTTCACCACTCCATGGGGAACTTATGTTTATGTGAGGATGCCATTCGGATTAACCAATGCAAGCGCTACATTTCAAAGGGCTATGGATATCGCTTTTGCAGGATTAATTGACTCAATCCTGGTTGTGTATCAGGATGATTTGACAGCTTATTCAAAAAAGGAAGAGCAACATTGCATGCATTTAGAACAATTTTTTATCAGAGCATTGGAGTATGGCAACTCACTCAACCCAAAGAAGTGTGCTTTTGGGGTAGTGGAAGGAAAATTGTTTGGACACATTGTTTCCAAGGATGGAGTCAGGATTGATCCTGAAAGGGTAGCTGCAATTGATAAAATTTAGATCCCTAAAACTGTGAAAGGTGTTCAGTCCTTCTTTGGACAAATTAATTTTGTTAGGAGATTTGTGCCTAACTTTGCAGAGACTACAAAAGATATATCTAGGATGCTGAAGAAAGGTGCAACTGTCAAATGGGAAGAAGAAGTGACTAAATCATTTCAGAACATAAAAGAGTCTATAAAGATGGCTCCTGTGCTAAAATCCCTAGATTTTTCCAAGCCATTTCAGCTATTTTCATTTGCTTCTTTCCATACTATTGCTGCATGCCTATTGCAGAAAAATGCGGAGGGTTTTGAACAACCTATAGCTTTCTTTAGCAGGTCATTGCAGGCTGCCGAGTTGAAATATGACATAATGGAGAAACAAGCATATGCACTAGTTAGGGCAGTCAAAAGTTTTAGGCCATATTTGGTGGGATCTCAAGTAATTGCATATGTGCCTCATGCAGCAGTCAAGGACATCTTTACTCAGCAGGAAGTAAATGGAAGGAGATGCAGGTGGATAAACAAATTGCAAGAGTTTAACATTGAAATACAGATCACTAAACTGGTAAGAGGACAAGGTCTGGCAAAATTGATGACACAATCAAATCTAGAGGCATGCCAAGTGAATTTAGTGCACAATGAAGTTATAAATATGTCAGAATCCGAGTGGTACAGGGACATTGTATATTATTTGCAGAATTTGAATTGTCCTACCCACCTCAGTGAAAATCAGATGAGGACCTTGAAGCTACAGGCTATTAAATACATCATTGTTCAAGGAGAGCTGTATTGGAAAAACTCTGATGGCGTGCTACTCAGATGTGTAAATGAAAATCAGGCCAGAGATATTTTAAGTGATATGCACAATGGAGTATGTGGTGGGCACTATGCTGCCTGGACAACAGCCCACAGAATTCTCAGAGCAGGCTATTGGTGGCCAACTCTTTTCTCAGACGCACACAAAGTGGTAAGAAAATGTGAGTCTTGCCAAAGGTTCTCAGGAAAGCTAAGATATCAAGGCGCATTACCCCTTAGGATTATAATTGTAGAAGCTCCATTTCAGTAATGGGGGATTGATTTTATAGGGGAAATCTCAGAAAAATCAAGTGGAGGGCATAGTTGGATTCTGGTTGCCACTGATTACTTCACTAAATGGATTGAGGCCATTCCAACTAAAAAAGCTACAAGCAGAGTAGTGATGGACTTTATTTTAGAAAACATTATTGTCAGATTTGGAGTACCAGCCAAGTTGGTCACAGATAATGCTATGTGCTTTAGGTCTGGTGAGTTTATTGATTTTTGCAACAATTACAGAATTGATTTGTCTCATACATCACCATATCATCCACAAGGGAATGGTCAGGCAGAGTCAAGCAACAAAAGTCTCATGAAAATCATCAAAAGGATGATAGATAAAAACAAGAGGTCGTGGGATTCAAAGCTAAAGTTGGCATTATGGGCTGACAGGGTGACAGTAAAAAGAGCAACTAGAAGGTCACCTTATGAATTAGTATATGGCACAACAGCTAGATTGCCTGTGAACAACCTTGTGCCAGTTTACAAATTCATGCAAGAAGATGAGGAGGAGGTTGAGGACTCAATGACAGAAAGAATCAATCAGCTGGTTGCACTAGACGAAATGAGAAGGGAAGCACAGAAAACAAACATCAAGACACAGCAGCAAGTGAAATATCTGTTTGATAGAAGGGCTACAAAGAGAAGGTTTCAGATAGGTGATTTGGTCCTTATGTGGAATGCTAGGAGTCAGGATAGGGGCAAACATGGTAAATTTGAGCCCTTATGGATGGGCCTGTACCAAATTAGCAATGTCTATGGGGATGATTATTATTTTCTCCAAGCCCTCAATGGTGAATTACTGGAATTACCAGTGCACGGTAAATTCCTTAAGACCTTTTTCTCATAAATGATCTTCCTCTGTGCACACTATAAACTAGGTGTAAGTATTTTGTACATGCCTTGTTCAGTTGGTCATGTTTTGAATTTTGGATTTTGTCTGGTCTGCCCCGAAGTAGTCTGGTCCTTGCTACAGCCTTGCGCCTGCACGTCCCCAATCGGAGCCTATGTTATCACTCATTTATGTTTAGGGTTTTAAGTTCATACATTTGCAGGTTCTTTTCATTTCAAACCCTAAGGATTTATGTGTCCATCGATGTGAGTTCATCTTTGTCTTGGCGACCACGTTCTTCACAATAGTATGTTCATTCCATCGCCAAGACTTTTTCCATCGGCAGTTGTGCTACATGTCTCTCCAACAGGCCGATGGGGGTTGTACAGGGTGGCCATCGGCGAGAGTAATGATATCAGCGAAGGAATTTTGGGATCCGCTGATATGTTTGAGTTATGCCGACGGGGATGCCATAGGGGTGACATGGTTCATCAGGCAGATCGTGGAGCGTTGGGCCGATGGTCTTAGTCACGCCGACCAAGGTGTACATCGGTGTGATATGTGGCATCAGCATATCTGATGGAGGTCGCTCTGATGGGTTGAGGTCTGGCCAACAAGGGAATGTGGAGGCTTCGTCGGTAAGAGTGGTATATCGGTAGGAGAATTTTTGAGTTGGCCGATGGTTTATGGTCTCGCCGAAGACTGAACAAAGGATGTCCATCGATGTAACGGGTGATGTCAGCAGATGGATTTTTGGTTGCTCCAATGGTGTGGGTCACACCGATGGAGGCGGGAGCTGCACCGATGGGCTATTAGCAGATGGTTTGTGGGTCACGCAGGGTAATATGCACAACGTTTGGTATACCCACGACCTGGTTTATGAAATGATCAGGAGGTCCATGCATGGCGAGTGTGGGGATAAATAGATCTCACTAGTTTTGAGAGGTCGGCGATAAAAGCAAAGGGTGCCTACGTGGCACGATCTAATTGGCTGGTGACTTTTCTGCATGATTTGAGGCCATAGATCTTGCAATGGGAAAATATTGATGGCTATGTTTTGAACCCGCGAGGAAGGACTTTCTATGTGTCTACACCAACTTGAATGGGAAAAGCTTCATAGACAGGCGGAGCTGTGATGACTACGGGTAGATGAGGCAATTGATGGCAAATTTATAGAGGATGGGCGATGGAAGTGACTGGTCGACCACCAATTTTAAGATGAAAATTTGGAAATGGCGGCACATCTCCCAATTCTACCTATTCCCTCTCCTTCCTCTGCTCGGTGCATTGATGATTTTAAGCACCATTTTCAAATGCATTGTTTCTGGCAAAATTTTGACCTTATCATGTAATTAATTTTTGCTGGGTACACAGTCTTGGTATAAAGACCAAACTTTGTTACCCATTGTCGTTGTTGGAAACTGGACAATATTTTGGTGCTGTGACACAATACAACTTTATTGGTGGCCCTGTTCTTTATGTCTTGTAAGTTTATGAGTCTCATGTTGTATGTTTCATGCATGAGTTCACTAGTTTCATGCTGTTTTATATGAGAAATACTCTGTGCATGTGTTTAATCATTTGTCTCCAAGCTGTGGGCATAGTTTCTTTTGAATCAAGATAACTAAGGGTTGTTAAGGTTTAGGAATATAGTTTCTCTATATTGAATGTTTAATCTTCTACTTTCGTTCAAGGAACAAATTAAATGTTTCAGGTTAATCATTGAGAAAATGTGTTGCAGTAGGGATACCATTAAGTATGAATGATTAAGCACCTAATTATTGGGAAGTATCTATAAGGCAGATGTTAGAAATCCCCTTGATTCCCTATCTTTGAAGTATGTTCACGCTAGCCATTCACATGTGTATGTCTATTGACTCCGAGCCCTAGATAGGCACCGATCCAGTCTTGTATTGAGGTCACAACCAAAGTCCTAGTTTTGCATCCAAATACAAATCAAACTTAAACCTTAAATCAAACCATTAGGACTTTAGAAGTAGTTTTAGGACTGAAATCCTCTATCTACAACTGAATATAGGCCCAAAGCTAGCCCCTTTGCACTTATCTCAAAGTTTTGTTCTGCATAAGAGAGGATTTATCTGCTTTGTGTCAACATCCTAGCTAATACAAAGATGCATTTCATAGATGTTGAGTAGGGAATACCCCCCTTGGTTTTGCAGAGCCTAAAGAAGAAGAGGAGATATTTATAGAGTCTATCTCCTATACTGTTGGCCCCTGGCCTGGGAATCCTGTTGATCAATGATGGCTATTTTGTAGGGATTACTGGGAATAAGCATCTAGCTAGAAAAATAACCAACATCCACCACTAGATCTGTCTGTGATTTCCCCTATAAAGTCAATTCCCCATTGGTGAAAAGGTGCTTCAACTTGCATTGATCTTAAGGGTAGGGCTCCTTGATAATTCAATTTGCCAGAAAACTTCTTACATGCTTCACACTTTCTTACATATCTATGGGCATCGTTGAAAACTTTAGGCCAATAATAGCCTGCTCTTAGTATCTTATGGGTAGTGGTTTTCACTAAGAAGTGTCCTCCACATACACCTTTATGCATTTCTTGCAACATTCGCTTTGCTTTTGTTTCATCTAAACACAATAATAAGACACCGTCCTTGTTTTTCCAATATAAATCCCCATCCATGAACACATATTTTGAAGCATGTAGTTTTAAGGTTCTTTGATTGTCATTTAACCCTTCAAGACACTTCATGTGTTTGAGATAATATATCACATTGGTGTACCATGGTGTGCATTCAATGCTTGCAATCATGTCATCTTCTCTACATTGCATATTTGTGAAGCCTCCAAGTTAGATTCAGCCATTAACTTGGCTAACCCTTGCCCCCTTACTAGTTTGGTGATTTGAATATCAATATTAAACTCTTGAATATGATTTATCCACCTTCATCTTCGTCCTGTGACCTTGGTTTGAACAAACACATCCTTAACTATAGCATTAGGCACATAAGCAATCACTGTTGCCCCCACCTAGTAAGGCCTAAATGCCTTGACTACTTTTACCATGGCATAAGCTTGCTTTTCAGTAATATCATACTTCAATTCTGCCCCTTGAAGTGATTTGCTGAAGAATGAGATGGGTTGTTCATATCCTTCATTATTCTTTTGTAACATTATAGTTGCCACTATGTGAAATAATGCAAAAGAAAATATCTAGAATGGTTTGTTAAAGTCTCAGGATTTTAATATAGGTGCTTCCTTAATTGCTCTCTTAATTTACACAAATACATCGATAGCTTTTTTTGTCCAATCAACTTTTGAACTTTTCTTTAAAATCTTTGAGATTAGCTTGACAATCTCTACAAAGTTTGATATGAATCTCTTGACAAAGTTAATTTGTCCAAAGAAAGACTGATGGCTTTTATAGTCTTTAGAATAGGAATTTTATCAATAGCTTCCACTTGTTCAAGATCAATCCTTACTCCATCTTTTGAGACTATGTGTCCTAGTAATTTGCCCTCAGTTACAACAAAATGACATTTCTTTGGGTTTAAGGAAATGCCATATTCTAATGCCCTGATAAAGATCTTTTCCAAGTGTACATAGTGGTCTTCAGACTTTTTGGAGTATGCTATCAGATCATCTTGATAGACCACCATGATAGTATTGATTAGGTCAACAAAGGCTACATCCATAGCCCTTTGAAATGTTGCTCCAACATTTGAGAGGCCAAAAGGCATTCTCACATACACATGTACCTAAGGGTGTGGTGAAAGTAGTTTTATAATGTTTTGATTCTCTGACTTTCACTTGGTTGTACCTTAAGAAGCCATCCATAATAGACAACAATTCACATCATGTCACCCTTTGTAGCATTTCTTCCATGTTTGGAAGTAGATAATTGTCTTTGAGTGATGAGATATTTGAATTTCTGAAATCCACACATAATCTTATGTCTCCATTTTTCTTTCTTACTGGCACCAAATTTGAGACCTAAGAATAATGTCTAATTGGCTTGATTATTCCACCATCTCTGAGTTTCATGAGCTCCTCTTGCATCTTAGGTGCTAATGAGGGATTTATGGGTCTTTGTTTCTATATAAATGGTTTAGCATCAAGTTTCAATGGTATTTCATGCTGGAATAAGTCTTCTTTGTATGCCTTTATATCATCATAGGACTAAGCAAACACATGTTTATATCTTCTAAGTAGGGCTATAAGCATTTCTTTGACTTTAGGGCTGATCCTTTTTCCAATGTAGATCTTTTTAGGAGTGTAACGTCAAAAAATGTTCCCTTGAGGGCTTTTCCCTCTTTAGGTTTAGCTCCCGAGTCTTTAGTGTGCATTTAGGACAGCTTGCAGCATAATTTGGCATCCCAATGGAATGAACCCTAGGTATCATGACAAATAGGGGCTAGGGGGACCCCTTGAGCTTAACCCTATCCAAAATGGGGGGGAGGATTTGGGTGCCCGCGCCCTAGTCCTGCCCTATTTTGGGTCAGGCCCAAATTTTAAGTGTCAGTTTATGACTGTTATTTGGTCCCTAGGCTGACACGGTAAGTTTGAATTTACGAAATTCTTGGTAGGAGTGTTTGAAGTTGCATATAAACGCATGTTTAGGCATTCATTTAGAGACTAGATTAGATTCATGTGATTTTTGCATCCTAAAGGTGATTCAAGGCTTTCATTGTGTTGCAAGAGCATATTTGTGTGGTCTATGTGTTTGTGTTTACAGATTTGAGCATCCATTTCCTCATGGAATGAAGAGCATCTTCCTCCCATGAGATCTTCACTACAAGGTGACATTTATTGTGTTTGTGATCATTTATTCATTTGGATTTTGCCTCTGCCTCACAAGGGCATGCACTCTCTATCTGACAAAGGTGTTTGGAAGACTTAAGTGTCCTTCTGGGGCTTGATTGAGACAAGGTCCTAAACACCACAACCCCCTCCCAAAGTTTATGATTGCAGGTTACAGGTTGATAATGCAAACAAAGTGAAGTTGTAGGAGGGCATATTGGAGTGTCATAATTATAGATCAGTATAAAATGTAGGGCACTGGACTTGGGTGCCCGGTCATTAATCCTTGAAGTTTCCTAACAGAAAAACCTTCGGTGCAGCAGAAACAGGTTGCAGATCTTGTCTGCAGATCTCGAAAAAAAGTAGGGTAGTGGACTTGGGCACCCGCTCTTTTGTCCCTGACTTTTCCACCTCAGAACCCTGAAAATAGGTGCACAATCATTTGTAATTTTACAGCTTTTTGTAGAGGCATTTCCTATTATTCATCTGTTTACTATCGTATTTTCATAATTAGGGTTTTGATGAATAATTGAGCATAAGAGAAGGAAAATTGATAATCAAATACCCTAATCCAATTTTCCCTACATTTGTAAGTGACCAAGGACCTAATAGTGCTCTGCCAGTCAATCTGAAGGTCCTTGAATGTGATAGGTGAAAGGAGGATTTAAACACTAAACTAAACAAATCCAATTTTCACCTAAGCATTTTGGTGAACCCATGTTTTTGGACTTAATTACAACTTGCTGATTTTTTTTATTCAGATTTGGGTTGATTTTCATTCATTCATATAGTCATTCATCTTATTGCATTGAGAAAAATTCAAAAAAATAGAAAATTTTGAAAAAAATTGCATTTTAGGGTTACTAATTTGCATCAATTCACTCTTATTTTTCTTGATTTATGATTTTACATAATATCTGATATAAATTACATAAAAATATAAAAATCAAATAATTTTCATTGCATTTTCATAATATAATTGCTAGGGTTTTGTAGAAATTTTGATAATTTTCATATTAATTCTAAATTCCAGGGTTAGTAGGCAAAATCTTCTTTCAAATTTTTCTACTTTCAAATTTTTATACTAATTTTAGAGACTCATTCAAACTTGCATTTGGATATAGTCTTGCATTTTAGTGTAAAATTACATTTATATTTCAAATATTTGCATTTTTGCATAGAAATTTTCAACAAAAAACTAGCAATTTTCATGCATTTTCATTAAATTTGCACTTGCATTTTACATATTAGAGCTTGGAATTCATTTTCAGATCTGAGTACACTTCATTTTCATCATAAATCAAACTTTAAAACATTCATATAGCATTTTGTGTCAAGATCTCAAACCTAGGGCTTGAAAAACATCGATTGTCACTAGATTTGGCCTTATCGACTCTCAAAATTTGCACCATAGTCATGTTGTGAAGACTATTTTTGCACTAATTGGTTTTTATCAAGGTAATTAGTTTTTCCCCTCTTAAAATCCTTCACAACACCTGTTTGTCGGGCTCTTGTATTGAAAATTTGGTGAAAAACTACACATTTTTGCCATTTTTGCCCTAGGGTTTGGCCTAGTTTGCACTCCAAGTGTGTTGTGATGAATTTTATGGATTGAGGTGACTGATATCATTGCTTTTATTTTCTTCACCTCCTAAAATTATTACAACACCCCGTTTGCTAGGTCTTGGAGTTGAAAAACCGTGAAAAATAGCCTATTTTTGCTATATTTTCACTAGAGTTTAACCTTAAGTGGCACTAAAATTGTTTTGTGATGGATATTTTATTGATATAATTTTCTGTCCATCATCATTTTTCTCACAACACCCTTTTTCATGCTCTTTTGCATTAAGATTTGGTGAAAAATCACATATTTTAGCATATTTCACTATATTTTGACTTGTCATCATCATAGATTTACATAAAGAGTGTGTTGTAAAGGATCTTATTACTATATTGGACTGATATTAGACATATAATTTTCTGCCCTTGATTAAAATTCTTACAACACCTTTTCTTTCATTCATTTGCATTGAAAAAGTACAAAATATCAAGCATTTTAGGTCATTTTTGGCATATAGTTTTGCACTTGTCTCTTGCATACTTTTGAAAAGCTCTTAAAATCTGATTTTGAATTTATTAGAGCATATAAAAATGGCCTCTTAGTGCTCTTTGGAATCCTTACATGAATATATTTCAAAATTTGAAAATCTTTACAAATTCATTAGTACACATCCTTATGTCATTCCCTACATACAAGCCATGTATCACAAGGATATATTGGTGTCATCTTCCTTCGAGATCCTTGATTATGTATCTGATCTTAACAACTTCATATCTCTCATCAATACATACCCTTGGGTAGTAGAAGAACTGATAAAACACACTTTGAATGAAGAGCATGACATCTCACATAATGGTTTGGAATTAATAGCTCAAACATATGGCAATGATATTGACAATGACTATGAGAGTGATAATGAATTCACAAGCTACCCTACTGATCCTACAACTGAACATTCAGATAACTCAGATGAAAAGACTAGGGTTAGCTCTAGGAATTTGAACAACCCTCCTAACCAAAATGTAGCATTAAGGGATGACATTTTGACAACGCAACACTGTTTTGATTATCTTGAACTATTTGGTGTGATTGAGGTGGATAAGGAGCAGTCTCATAAACCACCAAATCCACTAAGAGATGATATTTATGTTGAGGTCCATCCTTCATTATCCCTTCAGGGATTAGGAAGTGATCAAAATACATTAGACAGACAAATGGAACAACCTGTACCTCTTTCTAGCATTCAGATTTGGGAGGATGATGACCTCCTTGATGATGAGACTTAGCACGAAGATCCTACCAGGTAAGTATCTCTAACCCTTTATCTCTCTCATGATGTGCTTCCTCCATGATGTGTTATGTGTTGTTTAGGCCTCCTATGATGACCTCAAATTCTTCCATAAGGTCCGGGATACCAAGAGACTGCCTCTGTTGTGACCTTCTATTTGTATCATCATTCTTCTATATTACCTCTCTCTGATTTCATTGTTGTGTGTTGTGTCTTACGGACATAGTGTTGTGGTTGGTGACATCAGGGGCACCCTCCTACGTGACTGCCCATAAGACACTTGTTTCTCCTCTTTGATTTATTGTTTCCCTTCCTCTAGTGTTTCTATCTAGCGGGCGGATGATGAGAAAAATTTATACTAATGTGGACCTAGTGTCCCTTTTGAGAGCAATCAAAAAATGGACTTAGTTCCTAATATGACGATGGGGTTGTATATTATGATGATGTTTTTATCTCATTTACAAACCTTAACAATATTGTTGCTCCATGCACCTTTGTTTGTCTTTGAATCTAGTCTTGGTGGTACTTGATTTGAAGAGCTTCGTGATATAGCCCCACGGTTATCCTTGAACTCCGAGCTCATAGTATAACCTTAGTTCTTTGTGTGGTTAATCATATGCATTGATGTTGTTGTTTATCATGATGTTGTAGACACTAACATGTTTCTTGCAGGGGTGTGTTTATGGGAACATTTGGTGATCGTAAAGTACATGTCACCTCCGGGGGGCATGGGCTTTGCAAACGCTTGTGTTCCCTTGTGTGTTTTTCTTCCTACCTTAACGTGCTTGATATCGATACTTGATATCAACCACCTTAAGGTGGGGGCATATATAAGGTAAGCCATCTGTTATATATGTTAGCTATGTGATTGTCCTCAGATGCAGTTTAAAGACTAGCTCATTGAGTGCTTCATGCATCCTGAGTTTGTTTGAAATCAATCAATTAATCATGTAAGCCCTCTACGGAGGCGGGATATCATGTATATCCTTTTTATCTTAAGCCCTTTGTGGAGGCGGGGATGGTGTATTTCTCAGAGCAGATTGCATCATCCTGTCATTTTCAAAAGTCCTCTGCGGAGGCGGGGAGCGATTTTGTGACTAACTCAACCCTTAAGCATGTCTTCAGCAATTGTTGTGACGAAGCCCAATCATCGGTGTGTGCCTGTAATGTGCCTAAGATGGTGTTGAACCTAGAAATAGGTCCATTGCTTGTCTGCCATGTTTTCTCTATGTCTTCAAGTGTGTGTGTTTGGCATGCTTGCTTTGTTTGGTGTGTCTGTTGCCCCATATGCAGTCTAAAGACTAGCTTGATGAGTGCTTCCCGCATTTTGGGAGGTTTTGCGTACTATCTTCTATGTGATTGGCATGTCTTCTCCTTGCTTGGTGTGTTTGTGACCATACTTTAATGCATGTATTGGCCTTGCATTTATACATTCATTAAAGTGGGGGCTAAATGTAACGTCGAAAAATGTCCCCTTGGGAGCTTTTCCCTCTTTAGGTTTAGCTCTCAGGTCTTTAGTGTGCATTTAGGACATCTTGCATCATAATTTGGCATCTCGATGGAATGAACCCTAGGTATCATGACAAATAGGGCCTAGGGGGACCCCTTGAGCTTAACCCTGCCCAAAATAGGGGGGAGGACTTGGGTGCCTGTGCCCTAGTCCTTCCCTATTTTGGGTCAGGCCCAAATTTTAAGTGTCAGTTTATGACCATTATTTGGTCCCTAGGCCGACACGGTAAGTTTGAATTTATGAAATTCTTGGCATATAAAAGCATGTTTAGGCATTCATTTAGAGACTAGATTAGATTCATGTGATTTTGGCATCCTAAAGGTGATTCAAGGCTTTCATTGTGTTGCAAGAGAAAATTTGTGTGGTCTATGTGTTTGTGTTTGCAAATTTGAGCATCCATTTCCTCATAGAATGAAGAGCATCTTCCTCCCATGAGATTTTCACTACAAGGTGACATTTATTGTGTTTGTGATCATTTATTCATTTAAATTTTGCCTCTTCCTCACAAGGGTACGCACTCTCTATCTGACAAAGGTGTTTGGAAGACTTAAGTGTCCTTCCAGGGCTTGACCTAGGCAAGCTCCTAAACACCACAACCCCCTCCCAAAGTTTATGATTGCAGGTTATAGGTTGATGATGTAAACAAAGTGAAGTTGCAGGAGGGCTAGTGTAGGAGCACCTAATGTCTCTTTTGTGTCAAATTGGCAAACTAAGTCCTTTATTAGAGTCTAAGTCTTTTTTTTGTCATTTTGCATTGAATAAGGTCACCATAGACCAAGAGGCATGTAATAAGGTCACAATGACCAATTCGATATGTGTTTAGAGTCATAATATAGGTGGTTGTCAAAAACAAAGTAAAATAATGCAAGTTGTATAAAGAAGTTGCTTTGTCAACTTAACAAACTATGATAATTAAGGCTCCCAATGGTCACCAAGTTTCAAATATGGTTACAACCGATTGGGAATCACTCCAGACATGTAAATAGGCCTTCAACAATCAAAGGTGTGGAGGAAGGAGAATGGTGATAAAACAATGAATAAAATCTAATTTTTTTGTATATTTTTCCTAAAATTTTGATGTTTCTGAGGATGGTACGGCCCCATGTGGCCTCCAAATGACATAAAATTAGATTTTTTGGAAAGTTATTTGAATCACCTTTCATTTTATTCTAATTTTATAATTTTTTATTGATTTTTACAAAAGTTACAGCCATTTTTGTAAAAATTGTTTTAAACTGCCAAAAACCCTCATCTAGGGTAACAGTCCTATTGCAGAGTGTGGTATGGCCTCCTAGAATACTTTCTACATAAATGGTTGAAATGCATTTTATAGGTAATTCTTAACTCAAATAGGTTTTTTATTAGGTTTAATTTCATTGAGTTTGGAGGGAGATATATCTATTTTTCTAAAACTGGTCTGAAATAACCTAGTTTTTGAAGGGTCATTGTGCGAGTTTGTGAAGCCAATCAAGAGCACAAGTTTGTGAAACTTTGTAAAACCAAGTTGTTGCCACCTTGTATTGCATTAAAGTGGTATCATAGATTTAGGGATTAGATCTCTTGAAGGTAAGAAAGTTGAGAGAAGTTGAGAAGCAAGGAGAAGTTTGCTTGAGTAGAGAATAAGATGGATTTGCTGAGAAGACTTTTGTAGGCAGAGGATTTACAAAGGAAGAGGAAGCAAGAAGAGAGTAAGAGAAAAGAGGAAAATTTTAGGCAAGAGAAGTTTGATAGAGAGATATCAGCACTGAAGCAAGACATAAGAAGATTTGATTTGGAGTTCCAGGAGTTCTGAATGAAGATGGAGCAAAGGATTGAGCAAATGACAAGTTGGCACTTGAAGATTAAGAAAAGAATTACATGGCCCATTAAGGAGATTGTCAAAAGAAGGAAAAGACAAGCAAGGGAAGCAGCTAAAAAGTAAAAAGAGGAAGAAGAGATGCTGATAGCAAAGAATGAGTTGCTGATAACAAAGCCTGAGATAGAGACAATGAAGGATGGACTCCTTAAAGGAGCAGAGAACCAGATGAAAGGTATGGAGGATAAGAGTGAAGAAAGCATAGTTACATGGCAAAGTCAAAAGGTGAAAGAGAACATCTATCATTTCATGATTGTAGCCTTGATGGGATATTAGCCAGGGTACAATGTGTAGGAAGGATAAGTTACAGGGATAAAAATTGAAGTGCATCAAAGCATGAAGAATCTGATTTCAAGTGGCAAGACAGGGGGAAGACTAATTTGCATGGATAAGTTCAAGCCAAAGGTAAGGATGAAATCAAGTTGGATCAGTTACAAGAACAAGGAGGAGCATCAAAGCATTGAAGATCAAGGGATTATTGTAGGTCAAAAGGTAGAAGACTTCCAAGGGACTTGGAAGAATTTCATGGCCGGGAGTATGGTGCAGGAGCACCTAATGTCTCTTTTGTGTCAAATTGGCAAACTAAGTCCTTTATTAGAGTCTAAGTGTTTTTTTGTCATTTTGCATTGAATAAGGTCACCATAGACCAAGAGGCATGTAATAAGATCACAATGACCAATTCCATATGTGTTTAGAGTCATAGTATAGGTGGTTGTCAAAACAAAGTAAAATAATGCAAGTTGTATAAATAAGTTGCTTTGTCAACTTAACAAGCTATGATAATTAAGGCTCCCAACAGTCACCAAGTTTCAAATATGGTTACAACCAATTGGTAATCACTCCATACATGTAAATAGGCCTTCAACAATCAAATGTGTGGAGGAAGGAGAATGGTGATAAAATAGTTAATAAAATCTAGTTTTTTTGTATATTTTTCCTAAAAGTTTTATGTTCCTGAGGATGGTACGGCCCCATATGGCCTCCAAATGACATAAAATTAGATTTTTTGGAACTTTATTTGAATCACCTTTCATTTTATTCTAATTTTATAAATTTTTATTGAGTTTTGCAAAAGTTACAGCTATTTTTGTAAAAATTGTTTTAAACTGCCAAAAACCCTCATCTAGGGTAACAGTCCTGTTGCAGAGTGTGGTACGGCCTCTTGGAATACTTTCTACATAAATGGTTAAACCCCATTTTATAGGGCATTCTTAACTCAAATAATTTATTTATTGTGTTCAATTTCATTGAGTTTGGAGGGAGATATCTCCATTTTTCTAAAACTGGTATGAAATAACCTAGTTTTTGAAGGGTCATTGTGAGAGTTTGTGAAGCCAATCAAGAGCACAAGTTTGTGAAACTTTGTAAAACCAAGTTGTTGCCACCTTATATTGCATCAAGGGCATATTGGAGTGTTAGAATTGTAGATCAATAAAAAAAGTAGGGCACTGGACTTGGGCTCATTAGTCCTCAAAATTTTGTGACAGAAAAACCTTTGGTGCAGTAGAAATAGGTTGCAGATCTTGTCCACAAATCTCAACAAAAAGTAGGGTACTGGACTTGGGTGACCACTCTTTTGTCTTCAACTTTTCTACCTTGAAACCCCAAAAATAGGTGCACAGTCATTTGTAATTTTATAGCTTTTTGTAGAGGCATTTCCTGTTATTCATCTGTTTACTGTCGTATTTGCATAACTAGGGTTTTGATGAATAATTGAGCATAAGAGAAGGAAAATTGATAATCAAATACCCTAATCCAATTTTACCTACATTTGTAAGTGACCAAGGACCTGATAATGCTCTGCCACTCGATCTGAAGATCCTTGAATGTAAAAGGTGAAAGGAGGATTTAAACACTAAACTAAACAAATCCAATTTTCACCTAAACAAGGCGCCATCTCTATTCCTAGATTGATCTCCTCCACATCCTTAAGATTGACTGGTGTAGGTTTGATATTAAATCTGTCATGTCCATCAAATACTCTTTCTAGGGCTACAAGACCTTTTAGTATTTTGTTTATTTTGAGTTGCACCACCTCTTTCCCAAAAAGAGTTTCCTTACCATCTACCTCTTCCACAAATGCTTTGAAATCTATTTCTTGAGATTCATATTGGTCCACACAATGAAGAAACCTAATCAGATCATCATCATCGTTCAACACTTTCCAATTATAGATATTATCAGGGACTGTAGGCCTAGTCTTGAGTTCCACCTCTGTTATTCCTGATAATGTGATATCATCTCTCTTTAGGGCTACATTTGCCAGGAAGTCTGCCATTATGTTTTTAGATCTTTCTACCCAGTCTATAGAGAATGCATCAAAAAGTTTGATAGTGTCCCAGACAACATTTCTATATTACATTAACCTCTTATTTTTTGATGAATATTTTTCCTTGACTTGTGAGACAACTAGTTCAGAATCTCCATACACTGCTAGCAATTTGATTCCATACCTTGTGGCAATGTTCAAACCCAATAACAACACCTCGTATTCGGTGATATTATTAGTGCATTCAAAGATTAACAAAAATGAATACTTGAATGTCTTTCCCATTGGTGAGATGAATACTACTCCTACTCCATTCCCCCCTTTACTGCATGCACCATCAAAATACATTTGCATACACCATATTTATCAAGCTCAGATTCCCTATCAATTGGTTCTGTATTTTGCAATTCGGGCTATGATTTCTCAATTCTAAAAATCCCAAAATCCATGTCATAGAAACAATTCATCTGGTTTGGATCAAGACATTCTATAATATATTCATATCTTGGCTCTCTACACAACCTGACTTCCTTTCCATTTACTAGTATTGTCGCATATGACAAGTCTAATTAGACATTTCCCCCTACTGCAGCAGTCCACTATCTAGATAACAACATACCATAATATGGTGGAGTATCTACTATAGTTATATCAGTTCTATAAGTGGCTTTAAGATATGAGGCCAATTTTAATTCTACATCCTTCATGACTCCAACAACTAGGATGGACCTATTGTCCATTGCATAGCATTTACCATATGTTGTGTCCACTCACAAGCCCAATTCTTTCATAACAGCTATTGGCATGATGTTTATTGCTGCTCCAGAGTCGATCATGCAATTTCTTACCTGTCTGTTATTAATCAATAGTGTTATATAGAATGGATCCACCTGGGAAGGATTCTTTGTTATGGTATCACCAAGATAAATTTCAAGTGTTTTCATGATCTCTTGTCCAATATTATTTATTTTGATTTCTAACCATTCTTTGTTTTTGTTCTGATTTTACTGCTTGTTTGGTATATTAGAAATCAATTTGAGAGCACTATCCCTATATTCATCTATTTTCATCATCTCCAGTAATGGTATTGACATCTTTATTTGAGACAATGCTTGTGTTATGTCAAATAAAGGAGTAGTGGTTAATTACTCTATTTTTTCTGTCTTATTGGAGCCTTTTTCTTCATATTACTGCTTACCACTGTCCTTTGTCTTATTTTGCTCAAACTTTGTTGTTTCCTTGTGTGTACATTTTTGAGTTTTTCCTTTCTTCTGGTTAACCAGGGCACCCTTCTTATGATTTGGCTCTTTGTTCAACAAGCCTCTGGGTGTTCCCTGATTTGCATTAATGGTTATGTTCCTCATATTGTAATTACTTCTAGCCTGTATATAGGTGGTTCCTTCATTATTATCTTCTTGATTAGAGAAGATTTCTTGTTCACCCATGTTAACATTATACCTCTAGTTGCTCACATCGTATTCAAACCCATCTTCTTCAAAGGATGAGTATTCTTCATCAATTTGGTGAGGTCTCATTCCTAAAATGTTTCTAGTATGATCATTCATGTCCTAATCATAAGATATTTCATTTTCTTATAATGACTGCACCACTACACAGTATTCAAGTGAATGTGGTAGGTTGCATGCTAAACACCATAGATTATTTTCTACCACATGTGTCCCATGTTTCTGTAAGGGATTAGGGGTGTGTTTACTATAGTTCTGCTTTGTTTGTTATCCACAGGTCTCCCATCCTTCCAATTAGTGTTGTAGGGCATATCATGTAACCTAGGCCTCTCATTCCTATAATAGTTTGCTTGCCTAATCTGGTGATTGTTAGGGCTTTGTGGAACTCTAATGTTTTCCCTTTTGCCAAGTTTTCCAACAACTCTTCTATTATTTTCAATATTCATAGCAGCTTCTTGAGCTTCTGCAAGAGTAATAGTATCTTTATTCCTAAGTTCATATCTAGTTTTGGGATCAAAGGCTTTTAAGTATAAATCCAGGGCCATACCATCTGCAGGTCTCAACTCAGGTGAGATTTTATGGTATATTTTTTAGAATCTCTAGTTGAAATCCACAACTGATTCATTATGGTATTTTTGTATGCCTGTCAGTTCATGCACAGGAAAATTTGGGTCACATTGATTTCCATATCAAGTTCTTTAAACTGATCTTTAAAATCTTCAAAATAATTGATTGAAGCATCAAGAAAATTCTTATACTAATCCCTAACATCTTCAATCAGGGATAGCATAAATAATTTCATGAGGACATCTTCATATTGTACATCATAACTATCCATAATTGTCTCAAAGTTTTTGATATGTTCTTATGTTGAAATAGCATTATTCCCAAAAAACTTTGGGAGTGCATTTCTCAAATCATTGTCAATGGGATCGGGACAGATCTGATACCCAGATAAATCCATCTGCTTGTATCTATTTATATTTAGGGGTCCTTGCAGGTTTTGATTTGGCTGGTATTATTGGTGGTGGTGGTGAGGTACATGTTGCTATACATTATGGTGTGAGTTTATATTTCCATGTACATTTTCCTGGCGAGGTGGAACATGCTATTGACCAGGAGGTGGATAGGTATTAGCCATATGTTGGGAAGTCATATGAATATTATGTGTTCTTGGGTTTCGTGGTGGAATGTTCTGCTGCACATAACTAGTGTTACCTGGATTCTGTGGTGCTTTTGAAGCATTTAAACCAGTTACACTCTAATAAGTCCCTTGTATATTGCATGTAGGAGCATGCCCACTTTGCTTATGGTGGGTATATACTTTGAGCTGGTTGTTGCACATTGATATTTTATCTGCTTCAACTCTTTCTTTATTCGTTCTTCCTCTTCTTTCAGTTTGGCTAGCCTAAGCTCTTCCTGTAATTTTTGTAAATTTTGTTGCACCTAATCAGCATTTTGTGTGTCTTTTTGTGGACTACCTTGAGTCTCCGTAGATGCCATTTGATCCATAGACTCATTTTGAACTCCCACACCCTACTATAGTGCCATTTTGTAATCATATTTTTCTTGCATTTATAACCTTTTCCGTTCAAGTTGTGCCTCAAATTCAATTTGCTTTTGAGGGTTGGGTCTATATTGGTCTAGAATATCACCAAATCTATTCTGTTCAAACTGGGTAGGATTAATTCTTGATTGGAATCCTTCATCAAATTCTGATTCATGCAAAGGAGTAAAACTATTATGTGTTTTTTAGAGGTTGTTCTGATGTATTTTATTGAGTACTCTAGCTATTAGTTTTAGTGCGTTCTAACTAATTTGATATTCCATTCTTCTTGGCAAGGACCTTTGAAGGTGAGGATGATTGCTTATCATTCAACATTTTATCATTTGTCTTGGATCTCCTACTGTCCATGTTGCAAGAGACTGAGATCTTGTTTTAGAGTGGCCACCTCTCTTAAAGAGGAATGATATTATCATCTACGTTTTCTCCACCAGTAGAGTTATGATTCCTTAATTTCTTGGCTCTTTTGACTGGTCAAACTGGAACCAAATATTCTAGAGTTATTCCTAGTTGAGTTGCTAATTCTCTTAGGTCTCAAAAATGCAGGTTACAAACCCTAAGAGAATGCCATGCTCTATGATCAGGTTTGCAACGTTTTTGGCCAACGAAACGAAGCAACCCTATGTGGTTTTAGACTCCCTACTCTTTAGGTTCTGCTAAACCTAGGCAGGTATACCTTCAACAGTTAAGTAGATTTGGAAAGTGTGTATGCTTTGATTATAGTATTCTATTTTCTAGTGGCATATGAGTGTGAAAATAGATAGAAGAGTGATAGGTAAGTCTAAGATGATATTGATTTTCAAATTGAATGTGATCAGTGCCTATTCTTATTGGGCTAATGGGGTCAAGATTTGTGTGATTGCAGATTTATCTATTTGGATTAACTCTAACTACCTAGCACTTTTGAAAGTTTATACCTTGTATAAATGTGCAAGACTATTGCTTATTAGACTCTTCTTTAAAATCCCATTGATATCTTTTCAAGTTACTGTGATTGTCTAAAAGGATTTTAATTCTAGCTTGAAGGAAACCAACTAAGATGACTTATTTAAATGGTTTTAACTCTGGACAGAGACCAATAGATAGAAATCACTTAGGAGGACTTAAATCAACTTCTCATAGAAACCAATCGAGCATATCACATAGAGACAACAAATGTGCCTTGATAAAGCAAAATGATCAAAATAACTAGAAAAGACCAATATGGAGATAGCCAAATAACTCATAAAAATGAATATCCACAAAGTAATTGAACTCCAAAGATAAATCCGCTAATTAAACCTTCTTGCCCATTAGATTATTTCAAAAAATTCATAGAAGTCTTTGTATTCTGTTCTGAAAATATGACTAAAATAATAATATTAATATTGCATGTCTTATGATTGTTCTTAACTACTGATGATGATAAAATTGGCCTTGGTTTCCCTTATCTATATGGGAAGAAGACAAGCTTCAGGCTGAAATAGCATAACTTTTCCTAAATTGCACCTCTTCGGATAACTAACATTTGTTATGAAATATAATTAAGAAATAAACAAAGAGATTAAATTGGGCATCCGCATTAGTCATGATCTGAGTCCGTTAATCACCATAGAGAACTTGTGACCACAGGCATGGCAAGGTTCTCCTCTCCAATGATGTAGCATTTGACAAACATGCTTCGCCTCCTATTCTAGATGTAATATGTATTAATTTTTCCTTTGTGTTTTAATATACAAAATTCTTGAATTAACATTGGCAAAATTTAGGGTCAAAGAATTCTCCAAATTTTCTAGCTTGTTTAGCTTCTTTCTTAACCATTGTCTTCCATTTTTTAATCAGTTGAGGATGTAGACATAGTTGGTACAATGCCTCCTGACTCTTTATGTTTCTCTGGAGATGAACAAATTAATCTTGGCAATATGATCAATATACTCTTGAGTTGCATAAGTATATGTGGAGATTATGTCTTTCAGGATAGATTCCAAAGTGAAATTTCATTCTATTTGTATATATGTGTTATCTATCACCCTGTCTTCATCATTGACTTTCTCAAGAGCTATTTATAACAATTGAGTCAATTCATTTTTCCAAATTCTTTGTTCTTGTAAATTGCCTTCATTATCAAACAAACTGGGGAAAGCCATATCCAAATGTTGATCGAAATCACCAAGATTCTCTATTAACAAAGTGTTAAACCTTTCATGCATATTGATCAGTTTATCATACTCCTTAAACACATGTTTATCAACATCTATTTTGGCTCTCAACTCCTCTTTCTTTTCCAACATCCTGAGGTGTAATCTTTTATGCTCTTGGTAGGCATTGTGTGCTCTCTTATGCAATTTCCATACCTTATCACTATTCTCCATCATCTTCTTGATACTTTTCTCAATTAATTCTGAAGCCATTTTATATATTTAATAGACTTTATTTTTGTTTCTAATTGATCACTACGTTTCTAAAATTTATCAATTTTAACTTTCCAATAGGTGGCCTCATCTTTGGCCTCTACCACCCTCTTATCTGCTTCCAGCCATGGTGAATAACAGGTTGATGAGGATGGAAGTTTGTCTTTATAGCTAGCAACTTCTTGTCTTAGTCTCTCATTCTCTGCCATGTACATCTTATTATTCTTCACCAATTTCTTAATTTGGAACTTTGTAAATCTAGCAACATTAACATTTAAATTAGCAGTCTCCATAGGATCTATGTCCTCAACTCCTTCTATCAAGATGTGACCAAATGCTTCATTTGGATCATTAATAATAAGAAGTCTTTTATTAGGTGGGTACAAGGCCCACATTAGTAATATTGCTTTATCAGGATCATATCCTGATCCTATTTTAAACTTATCTACTACTTCAATACTCAATTGCACCCTTTTGTCCTGATTTCTTCTAAAGCTGTCAAAAATAATAGATGAGGTCATGTCCCACCTGGAGACTAGCGTAACTCCTTCTTCAAGAAGTGCTCTCCCTTTTTCTGGAGTTATAGTCTCCATCTCCCTATCTATCTCTTGCTGCAACTCTTTCAAGGCTTCTGCTTCTAGATCAGGGTTGAGATTCTTTATTCTTTCCCTAGTTTGTTTGCCTTTGTATTCATATAAAAATGCTTTAAACTTGGAGGTTTTGATAAAATCATCATCAGAAATGAAATTCTTACTTGCACTGTGCTTAATGTCATCACAGAGTTCATCAGAAGCTTCCATAATGACAGCTTCCCTCTCTACAAGGGGTTCATATTCTTCAATCATAGGCTAAAGGCCCTGCACACCTTCATCTACACTCTCAAAATATTCTTCCTCAGAGAAGCTAATGTCTGGTATAGTTTGACGGGAAAGATGACTTAAAGGTACTTCATACTCAGCTTATGTCTCCCTAATGGTCTTACTTCTCTTTTCAAAAACCCTAGGGGGAACATCCCTAGTCAATTCTGTTGCATGTGCAACTAATGTGTCTAACCTCTCAATAGGATCATTAATCTCAAGAAAAGCTCCTTTATAAGTTAGATTTTTAGCTATCCTCCAAGCCTATTCCAGCATTATTCTATGATACAGATTTCTTTTCTCAACTGCATAGTTCTCATCAACATTTATGATCAAATCATCATCAATGAATAGCACATGTTGATACCCATTTAATTTTTTACTAACCTTGACACTATTTATGAAATGCTCAAGATCAAAATTCTCTCTTGCATTTCCTGCAGCCATTCTGTAATGTTCTAATTTTTTTATGAATTAATTGATATCCTTTCTCTGCAACAACTGTGCAATCTCAAAAACACAAAGTACTAGGCATCAAGGACTGCTTATTGCAACTTTTAAGATGCATAAAGTTAGAGTAAGCTAATTGCCTCACAATTTCTAAATAGGCAAATCTATCTAGACAGGTTTTTGGTAACAAAAATTGTGGTCCCTCATACCTAAAGACTCTAATCTTTGTGTAGTCATTGTAAGCATACCAATCACCCCAGTTGTGACTAAATTTTCCACTTTCATTCTTGTCTTTTGGCCTCAAAAATCTCTACACCTCTATTGACAAGTTGTATTCACATGGATGGCCCAACAAGTTATACACAGGCTTTACAAAATACTCTGCAAAATATAGATAATGGGATCTTTCACATCTGCTATTTGAGATAGCTATCCACATCTGTAGAGGTTTGATGTTTCCATCCCTATCCAAATCTCTTACTCTCACACTTTCACCCCACATACACATATTCTGTCCCTCATACAAAATAAGATGCATGAACAAAGAGTAATGCATGAATTTACCACTTCTATTCTTTATAGCAATCAAATCATTGTGAAGATCATTAGCAAGGTACTTAGCATAGTCTAGAGGTCGTGCATCTTGGATTTGCACATCTGTGGTAAGGACCATTGGTGCAACCTCCATAAATAGAGGGCCATCTAGGCCAAGCAATTGGCAGACAAAATAGTAGGTGTATCTAAAATATTCCTCAAACAAATCTACATAATAGGGTGGATCCTCAACTCCTAAGAATACTCTGAGCCTGTTTCCTTCATCTTTGGGCCTGTGTAGGGGTAGCCTCCATCTCTTAGAAATATTTCTTAGATTGTAATAATCATTTAACAGGTCTCTAATTCTAAATTTCATATCAAAGCTAGTGTCCAACTAAAACACCATAGATATATAGTTTTTGGTGAAGGGAATGAAACCAGATCCATCATTCAACTCAATCATATGGGTCTATGGATTGTATTTGTTGGCCAAATCTTTTAACAACTCCATGTTGATGAACACATTTAGTACTACTAGTTTTCCCAGGTTCAATCTGCATGGGTTGGAGACAGGTTTATGCCTATCCATTTTCCTATAGTGATACAGAAATAAATCATACCCCCTTATTAGGGTCCATGTGTCCCCTATTTGTTTGTTTATATCCTCCAATTTCTCAGCTTGGGGGTTTAGTTGGGCATTTCTTCTAGACCTCTATCCTAACCCTAGACATTGGTCTATTAAATCCTGGTTTAAATGTCTTTCTTCTAGTTTCTGCCTCTTACCCTTAGGGTTTTCGGTCACATCTTCCATGATGTAAACTTATGTATAAGAAAGAACCATAGTTTTGTGACTGTAATTCGAATTGGTTTATGTATTCTACAATTTTTAAGCCGGGATCAGAGTACTTACTTGGATATCTTCTCTAGTTCTGGAATTACTATTTTCTGCTACGCCCTACCCTTGCTCTTCGTGGTTGCTTAATTGTTTCAATTTTCTCAAGATTTGTCTCAATATTCTTGGCTTTGGTGTATTAATGGTGTCTCACGACAGCTTTCATGTCATTGAAGCGACATTTAATTTTTTGAATAAGGGTCGTTTGATCGCCGCCAAACATGTCTTGTCACTATTCCATTGGGATGACCAATTTCGTAATCCCATCGACATTTCTTTATGTCCCCAATGTCTTTTATCAATGATTCTTTTAGTTCCTTTAGGATTTCGGAGTGACGTCAAATGATCTTATACCGATATCACAATATTTCTTCGAAAACCCTTTTGTGAAAAATATCTCTGATATCTGTTTGTCCCTTTAATATTTTCATAAATCTTATTTTATTGGAGGGACCAATGTTTGGGATTCCCCAATATGTATCCTTGCCTTCAATATTTATTTGTTAAACATACCTTTTGCCTTTTCGGTGGGACTGGGAATCACTTCACTCCAATATCCTAGAGTCATCTCAAAATGCTTTATAAATGTTTATCGCTTTATCGCCGGGACACATTTAATTGTCACAATGATGTACTTCTATTTCTTCGATGAGCTTTAGTGCTTTCGTAATATTGAAGAGACCCTTAAGTTATTCACTCTGATACTTCATAGTCTCTTTGATCCTTTAAGTGTGTAGGTTTGGATTTTTAGTCCCCTTGATCTCTCATTATTAGCCCGATATGCCGATGAGTTATATCACAAATCATTTATGCCATTCTATTATTTATTTCCCTGATTATCTAAGAGACTCCAAGATACTTCTCTTCAATACATAGCGGTGCCTTCGACATAATTCTGACGAGATATCGAAGGGACTCTAAAATGAGTTCCCCTGATATGGCACATTCTCACTGATAGCATTTGTATCACCTTTTCGAAGGGACGCTGGTATGAATCTTGTCGATGCATAAGTATCTCTTTGATATGATTTTTATATTTATGGTGAGGGCGACAAAACATGGATTTATTAGGGTTATGACTTATGGATAGAAGAAATGGGTTATTTTTGGGCAAGGAAATTTTAAAATGGCCTTTTAGGTGATGATATTGTGGAGGGAAATAATTTTTTTACAAAAGATTTTGGGGTTTAAATTTTTGTCCCAACAAGACCCTAGCTCAATAGGCTTCTTTTTTGGGGCAACCTTCAATTGATCTGCATGATCTAACAACATTTTCATCTCGACAATAGGATCAGTGATTTGTGGGAAGGCTCCTGGATATGACTTATCTAATAACATCATTTGCCTTTCTCCCATCAAAACTAGCCCATAAGTCTACCTCCTTTGAAACAATTCCTCCATGGATGCACCATTTCTGAGCAAGTCATCTTGTTCATCAAAGCAGTCCTCAAAGCCAACCTTTTGTTTTTCTCTTCTGATTTTTCTATGAAGTGCTCCAGATCAAAGTTTATGTGATCAACATAAGGAAATCTGTAAATTGATAATTTGGTTCCATGGACCTCATAGCCTTCTCTAGAATGAATTGTAAAACTAGGAAACTGAAGAGGTATAGGTAGAAATGACCCCTTCTTGCTTCCTCTTAAATGGTACTTATCTAATTCATGTAGATGCTACACAATCTCTAAAAAGGCAATTCTATTAGGCACATTTGCTAGCAACAAATGGGTTTTCACATTTGCCCCAAACACTCTAATGACAGTGGCATCTAGATAGAGAAACCAATCTCCCTAATCATGTCTTATTGGGCCATCAGGTACCCTCTCAAATGGTCTGAGGAAATCCATGATCTCTTTTGATAACCTAGGCATATTCCAACCTAGTAATCCCAATATGCGTTGTACAAAGAACTCAAACACCAAATAGTTAGCAATGGTACAATAGACATCCCACATGTGCACCATCCCCTGAATTGGCATGGGCTCACCATCCTTAGTCACATGTTAAATTCTCAATTCCTTATCCCAGTGTCGTATTCCACAAGACAATAGAATATGACACAGTAATGAATATCTTTTGAAGGTAGGAGCATGCCTTGCTCTTTTACATGATATCAAATCATTGTGAAGCTCTTGGGCTAGATAGGAAGCAAAGTTATATCTTCTGAATTCAAACTTGTCCTCTATGTCACAAATCATGACCAACATGTAGTCTGGGATCTGATAATCAAAATCTACCCCTAGAACCTGACATAGAGCCATTTATGTCATTATAATGTAATCCTTGAATATCTCAATCCTAAAGGGCTCTTCATCCTTATCACCTAACCCCACATTTTTTCCTAAAATTCTCTTTTTGTGCAGGGACAACTTGTAGGTTTAGTAGGCAGATCTATTCTTCCTATAATCCCTTCTCAGCTCTTCAATATCAATTTTCTTATTTGCCACAGGGGAGAGGTTGAAAACCCTAATTATCAAGTTTGTACCCAACTGAAATAGCAATTCACCTTTACTCTTAGACAGTCTTTGATTCACTGAATCATATGCCTGACTGATAGCCTTGACCAAGTCACAGTTTACAAACACACTTGGGACTATCAACCTACCCAAATCAAGGTCCCATATGTGAGAAATAGGTCTCTCCCTATCACAGTGATACTAGCCAAATTCAAACAGTTCCCAGCCTCCTCTAGGTAGGACTGCATCCCTGATGTGTCCCTAGAAGTCATACATTTTACTAGTAACCTCCCTCATGTCCTTAGTTAATTTACCCCTCATTGACAGTGAAGATGAGGGTTCATTTGATTCTTGGGTTAGGTCTCTTTTGAGAGAACATGGTCCCCAACCCCCTTTTGGACCCATAATGAAATAAGGTGCAAAGTAAATTTTAACTAAAAATATTCGAACAACAATTTACTCTTTCAATTTGCAAGGAGCTAATTAAGTTTCTTAAAAATTCACTCACAAAACACCCACTTGTTTCCTCAATTAATCAGAGGAGGATTGAATAACATACCATTTCTTTGCTTCTTCAAATTCTAGTCAACAAGTTGAATTGTTGTTTGCACCACACTGCCAATCACTTCCAATGCTCTGAGTAACTTGAAATTTTGCTAATGACACTTAATCAGCAGAAGAAAAAACCTTAAAGCTCCTTCAACTTTTGCATTAATGGCTCAAACGAGCATCATCCTGGATTGCGTGTCATCAACTATCACTTCATTTGAATCTTTGTCGTAGATCAACTTCTGGAAGAAAATCAACAGTTAGCATGCATTTGAAATATAGCACAAACTCTCGATACAAACCTTCACTGTGAAATGTGCAAGTGCACGATCCATTACATCCTTCAAATAAAATAGCACCATCAATCACCCCTTGGGAGAGGACACGTGTCCTCACTACGTATCTATGCACACACACATTGTATATCATTTCAAAGCTCTGCATTGAGCATGAGCCATTGGATCGACTTAAGTGAAAAATATTAAGTTGCAATCATTGATCTTAACTCGACTGGGGGACATGTGTCATCACCGTGCACCCGCGCGATCTTAAATTCCTTCAACATAAAACCATATGTGTGATGCACTCTCTAGACTCTGGGGTCAATAGGATCAAACTACGCAGTTCCCTCAGAACTAAGAACCCATAGGTGAATCTCTCTCCACCAATGAGATACTTCCATTTGTCGACATTCGCTTGACTTATGAATCGTCGAGGCCTGGTCACTTTTAAGAGTAGCTGACTATGCCAAGTGTCAAGCTAGCATAGTAGACCAAGGAATAAAAAGGAAGACATAAACAAAGACATGCTGTACGCCAGGCCAAAAGGAGAATAGACACTTGGCAAGGGTTCATTCATTCGGGTTTTCAAAGGCTAAAACCAATGGGGTGGTAAATGGGGAATCATCGGTTCTCTAACAATAAGGGGTGGATATCTCATGATGATGAAGGGGATAAGTTATGACTTAAGTCCTCGGACGACCAGCTAAGGAAGTCACCAATAGATTAGAACATTAGTATTTTGAAAAGGCACGAAGGGTTCAGGGTTTTAGGAGTCAGATTAAAACTTAGGCAAACACACTAAAACCCTAAAGTTTGACAAGTGCCAACACCACATACGAAGAGTATGATAGATGTAATGTGTACCTCAGGGAAAACTTTATTGAAATTAAATAACACTAATCCAAATTATTTGAAAATGTAAGCTAAAAATGCTAATTTTTAAAAAAAATTTCAAAATTTTCAATTTTTTTTGCAATTTCCAAATGCAATAAGATGAACAATGATATGAATGAATGAAATGAATGTAAATCTAAAGTACAACACTCAAAAATGTGCCAAAAAGTCCAAAAACATGGGTTCACCAAAATGTTTAGACTAAAATATGAAGAGGGTTTGATTTTAATGGTTTGTGTTGATCCTCCTTTCACCACTAAACATTCAAGGACATTTAGCCGAGTAGAGGAACCTACTATAGGATTCTTGTCACTTGGAACATAGGGGAAGATTGGAATTGTATGATTTTGTTGTTCAATTAAGCCCAATTATGCTCAAAACCCTAGTTATATGAATTCGTGAACAAACAAACAAATTACATAAAATGATCACACACAGAGATATCAAATGACAATCAAATGCATACCAAATTTCAAAGTTTAGAAAATGGAAAAGTTGGGGAATAATGACTGGGTGCCCTAGTCCAGTGCCATAGTTTTTGTTGAGATCTGGAATCCTTGTCTGTAACCTATTCCTGTTGTTCAAAAGATTTTCCTGTTGCGGGCTCCGAAGGACTAATGAGTGGGTACCCAAGTCCAAGTCCCTATTTTCTTCTTTGATTTGCAATTCTGATAGTCTACACTACTCTCCTGCAACTCCACTTTTTCTGCTTTCACAACCTATAACCTACAATCACGAAAAAATGGGTTGGGGATTGTGGTGTTTAGAGGCTTGCCATAGTCAAGCCCCAGAGAGACATTCAAGTCTTCCAAACACCATTGTCAGATAAAGAGTGTGTATCCCTATGGGATAGAAGCAAAATCCAAATGATAAATGATAGAAAACACAATTGATATCACCTTGTAGTGAAGATCTCATGGAAGGAAGATTCTCTTAATGCCATGAGGAGATGGATGCCAAATCTGTAAATACAAACACAAGAACAACACAAATTCTGCTTTGCAACACACAATGAATGCCTTGAATCACCTTAACATAAGCCATAAGTTCATAATATCCATCTAATGTCCATCTAGTTTCCATCTAATTTACAAATGAATCACTAATCATGCTTATATATGCAACTACAAACATTCCCGCTAAGAATTTTTTAATTCGAACTTACCATGTCAGCATAGGACCTAAATAACGGTCACAAACCGACACTTTGAAATTGGTCCTGACATAAAATAGGGTAGGACTAGGGCATGGACGCCCAAGTCCTCCCCCCTATTTTAGTTAGGATTTATGTTAAATGCATCCCCTGAGTCCAAATTGCCATGAAACTTCAGGGTTTTCTCATCAGGAGTCATCAAAATCATGCAAGATGCTCTAAATGTATTCTAAAGGACCCGAGAGCTAAACCATAAGAGGAAAAAGCCCCCAAGGTTACTTTTTTCTGACATAACAATACCTTGTATAAACGTGCAAGACTATTGGTTATTAGACTCTTCTTTAAAATCCCATTGACATTTTTTCAAGTTATTGTGATTGTCTTAAAAGATTTTAATTCTAGCTTGAAGGAAACCAACTAAGATGACTTATTTAAAGCATTTTAATTCTAGGTAGAGACCAATAAACAAAAATCACTTAGGAGGACTTAAATCAACTTCTCACATAAACCAATCAAGCATATCACATAGAGACAGCAAATGTGCCTTGATAAATCAAAATGATCTAAATAACTAGAAAAGACTAATATGGAGATAGACAAATAACTCATAAAAATGAATATCCACAAAGTAATTGAACACCAAAGATAAATCCACTAATTAAACCTTCTTGCCCATTAGATTATTTCAAAAAATTCATAGAAGTCTCTGTATTATGTTCTGAACATATGACTAAAGTAATAATATTAATATTGTATGTATTGTGATTGTTCTTAATTGCTGATGATGATAAACTTGGCCTTTGTTTCCATTATATCTATGGGAAGCAGACAAGCTTCAGGTTAAAACAACATAACTTTTCCTAAATTGTACCTCTTCAGATAACTAACATTTGTTATGAAATATAATTAAGAAATAAACAGAGAGATTAAACTAGGCATTTGATTAGTCATGATCTGAGTCCGTTAATCACCATAGAGACCCTGTGACCGCAGGCCTGGCAAGGTTCTCCTATCCAATGATGTAGCATCTGACGAACATGCTTCACCTGCTATTCTAGATGCAATACGTATTAATTTTTCCTTCATGTTTTAATATACAAAATTCTTGAATTAGCATTAGCAAAATTTAGGGTCAAAGAATTTTCTAGATTTTCTAGCTTCTTTAGCTTCTTTCTTAACCATTGTCTTCTATTTTTTAATCAATTGAGGATGTAGACATGGTTGGTACAACACCTCTTGACCCTTTATGCTACTCTGGATATGAACAAAATAATCTTGGCTATATGATCAATATACCCTTGAGTTGCATAAGTATATGTGGAGATTATGTCTTTCATGACAAATTCCAAAGTGAAAATTCTTTCTAGTTGTATATGTGTGTTATCTATCACCCTAGCTTCATCATTGACTTTCTCAAGAGCTATTGGTAACAATTGAGTCAATTGATTTTTCTAAATGCTTTGATCTTGTAAATTGCCTTCTTTATCAAAGAAACTGGGGAAAGCCATATCCAAATGTTGATCGAAATCACCAAGATCCTCTATTAACAAAGTGTTAAACCTTTCATGCATACTGATCAGTTCATCATACTCCTTAAACACTTGTTTATCAACATCTATTTTGGCTCTCAACTCCTCTTTCTTTTCCAAAATCCTGAGTTGTAATCTTTTATGCTCTTGGTAGGCATTTTGTGTTCTCTTATGCAATTCCCATACCTTATCATTACTCTCCATCATCTTCTTGAATCTTTTCTCAATCAATTATGAAGCCATTTTATATTTAACAAACTTTATTTAGGTTTCTAACTGATCACTACGTTTCTGAAATTTCTTAGTTTTAACTTTCCAATAGGTGGCCTCAGCCTTGGCATCTACCACCCTCTTATCTACTTCCAACCATGGTGAATAACTGTTTGATGAGGATGATATTTTGTCTTTATATATAGCAACTTCTTGTCTTAGTCTCTCATTTTCTGCCATGTACATCTTATTATTCTTCACTAATTTGTCAATTTGGACCTTTGTAAATCTAGCAACATTAACATTTAAATTGGTAGTCTCCATAGGATCTGTGTTCTCAACTTGCTATATCAAGAGGTGACCAAATGGTTCATTTGGATCATTAATAATAAGAGGTCTTTTATTAGGTGGGTACAAGGCCCACATCAATAGTGTTGCTTTATCAGGATCATATCCTGAGCCTGTTTTAATCTTATCTACTACTTCAATACTCAATTGTACCCTTTAGTCCTAATTTCTTCTAAAGCTGTCAAAAACAATAGTTGAGGTCATGTCGCACCCGAAGACTAGCATAACTCTTGCTTCTTCAAGCAGTGCTCTCCCCTTTTCTGGAGTTATAGTCTCCATCTCCCTGTCTATCTCTACTTGCAACTCTTTCAAGGATTCTGCTTCTACATTAGGGTTGAGATTCTTTATTCTTTCCCTAGTTTGTTTGTCTTTGTATTCATATAAAATTATTTAAACTCAGAGGTTTTGATAAAATCATCATCAGAAATGAAGTTTTTACTTGCACTATGCCTAATGTCATCAAAGAGTTCATCAGAAGCTTCCATAATGATAGCTTCCCTCTCTACAAGGGGTTCATATTCTTCAATCATAGGCTAAAGGACTTGCATACCTTCATCTCCACTCTCAAAATCTTCTTCCTTAGAGAAGTTAATGTCAGGTGTAGGCTGGGGGGGAAGATGGCCTAAAGGTACTTCATAAGCATCTTGTGTCTCCTTGATGTTCTTACTTCTCTTTTCAAAAACCCTAGGGGGGACATCCCCAGTCAATTCTGTTGCATGTGCAACTAATGTGTCTAACCTCTCAATAGGATCATTAATCTCCAGAAAATCTCCTTTATAAGTAGGATTTTTAGCTATCCTCCAAGCCTCTGCCAGTATTATTCTATGATACAGATTTCTTTTCTCAACTGCACAGTTCTCATCAACATTTCTGATCAAATCATCATCAACGAATGGCACATGGTGATACCCCTTAATTTTTTACTAACATTGACATTGTTTATGAAATGCTCGGGATCAAAATTCTATCTTGCATTTCCTACAGGCATCATGTAATGTTCTAAATTTTTATCAATTAATTGATATCCTTTCTCTGCAACAACTATGAAATCTCCAAAACATAAAGTACCAGACATCAAGGACTACTTATTGTAATTTTTAAGATGCATAAAGTTAGAGTAAGCTAATTGCCTCAATTTCTAAATAGGCAATTCTATCTGGATAGGTTTTTGTTAACAAAAATTATGGTCCCTCATACCCAAAGACTCTAATCTTTGTGCAGTCATTGTAAGCATACCAATCACCCCAGTTGTGACTGGATTTTCCACTTTCAGTCTTGTCTTTTGGCCTCAAAAATTTTGACACCTCTATTGACAAGTTGTATTCACATGGATGGCCCAGCAAGTTATACATAACCTTTATAAAATACTCTTCAAAATATAGATAATGGGATCTTTCAAATCTGCTATCCCAGATAGCTGTCCACATTTGTACAGGTTTGATGTTTCCATCCCTATCCAAATCTCTTACTCTCAAACATTCATCCCACATACACATATTCTATCCCTCATACAAAATAAGATGCTTGAACAAAGAGTAATACATGAATTTACCACTTTCATTCTTTATAGCAATCAAATCATTGTGAAGATCATTAGAAAGGTACTCAGCATAGTCCAGAGGCCATGCATCTTGGCTTTGTACATCTGTGGTAAGGACCATTGGTGCAACTTCCATAAATAGAGGGGCATCCAGGCCAAGCAATTGGCAGATAAAATAGTAGGTGTATCTAAAATATTCATCAAACAAATCTATAGAATAGGGTGGATTGTCAACTCCTAAGAATGCTCTAAGCCCATTTCCTTCATCTCTGGGCTTGTGTAGGGGTAGCCTCCATCTCTTATAACTATTTTTCAGATTGTAACATTCATTTAACAGGTCTCTGATTCTAAATTTCATATCAAAGCTATTGTCCAACTGAAACACCATAGATATATAGTTCTTGGTGAAGGGGATGAAACCAGAACCATTAGTCAACTCAATCATATAGGCATGTGGATTGTATTTGTTGGCCAAAGCTTTTAATAACTCCACATTGATGAATACATTTGGTACTACTAGATTTCCTAGGCTCAATCTTCATGGGTTGGAGACAAGTTTATGCCTATGCATTTTCCTATAGTGATATAGAAATAGATCGTACCCCCTTATTGGGGTCCATGTGTCCCCTATTTGTCTTTTTATATCCTCCAATTTATCATCTTGGGGGTTTAGTTGGGCATTTCTTCTAAACCTCTGTCCTAACCCTAGGCATTGGTCTATTAAATCCTAGTTTAAATGTCTTTCTTCTAGTTTCTGCCTCTTACCCTTAGGGTTTTCAGTCACATCTTCCATGATGTAAACTTATGTATAAGAAAGAACCCTACTTTTGTGACTGTAATTTGAACCAATTTACGTATTCTACAATTTTTAAGCTGAGCTCAGAGTACTTACTTGGATATCTTCTTTGGTTTTGGAATTACTATTTTCTGCCATGCCCTACCCTCGCTCTTCATGGTTACTTAATTGTTTCAATTTTCTCAAGATTTGTCTCAATATACCTGGCTCTGGTGTATTAATGGTGTCTCACGACAACTTTCATGTCATCAAAGGGACATTTAATTTTTTGAATAAGGGTCGTTTGATCACTGCCAAACATGTCTTCTCTCCATTCCATCGGGATGACCAATTTTGTATTCCCATCAACATTTCTTTCTGTCCTTGATGTCTTTTATCAGTGATTCTTTTAGTTCCTTCAGGATTTTGGAGTGACCTCAAATGATCTCATACCAATATCATAATATTTCTTCAAAAACCCTTTTGTGAAAAATAACTCTGATATCTGTTGTCCCTTTGATATGTTCATAAATTTTGTTTTATCGGAGGGACAAATGTTTGGGCTTCCTCGATATATATCCTTCCCTTCAATATTTATTTATTAAACATACCTTTCACCTTATGGGTGGGACTGGGAATCACTTCACTCTAATATCCTAGAGTCATCTTGAAATGCTTTATAAATTTTATCGCTTTATCAATGGGACACATTTAATTATCATGTCAATGTACTTCTATCTCTTCAATGAGCTTCAGTGCTTTCATAATATCGAAGAGACCCTTAAGTTATTCACTCTGATACTTCATAGTCTCTTTGATCCTTTAAGTGTGTAGGTTTGGATTTTCAGTCCCCTCCATCTCTCATTGTTAGCCTGATATGCCGATGAGTTATATCATAAAACATTTATGCCATTCTATTATTTATTTCCCTAATTATCGAAGAGACTCCAAGATACTTCTCTTCGATACATAGCGGTGCCTTTGACATAATTCTAACAAGATATCGAAGGGACTCTAAAATAAGTTCCACTGATATGGCACATTCTTACTGATAACATTTGTATCACCTTTTTAAAGGGACACTATTATGGGTTTTGTCGATGCATAAGTATCCAATTTTCACCTAAACAAGGAGCCATCTCTATTCCCAGATTGATCTCGTCCACATCCTTAAGATTGACTAGTGTAGGTTTGAGATTAAATTTGTCATGTCCATCAAATACTCTTTCTAGGGCTACAAGACCTTTTAGTATTTTTTTATTTTGAGTTGCACCACCTCTTGCCCAAAAAGAGTTTCCTTACCATCTACCTCATCCACAAATGCATTGAAATCTATTTCTTGAGATTCATATTGGTCCACACAATGAAGAAACTTAATCAGATCATCATCATCGTTGAACACTTGCCAATTATATATATTATCAGGGACTGTAGTTGTGTTCTTGAATTCAACATCTGTTATTCCTGATAATGTGATATCATCTCTCTTTAGGGCTACAATTGCCAGGAAGTCTGCCATTATGTTTTTAGATCTTTCTACCCAATCTATAGAGAATCCATCAAAAAGTTTGATAGTGTCCTAGACAACATTTCTATATTGCTTTAACCTCTCTTTTTTATGAATATTTTTCCCTAACTTGTGAGACAACTAGTTTAGAATCTCCATACACTGCTAGCAATTTGATTCCATACCTCGTGGCAATGTTCAAACCCAATAGCAATGCCTCATATTTGGTGATATTATTAGTGCATTCAAAGGTTAACAAAAATCAATACTTGAATGTCTTGCGCATTAGTGAGATGAATACTACTCCTGCTCCATTCCCCCCTTTACTACATGCACCATCAAAATACATTTACCATACACCATATTTATCAAACTGAGATTCCCTATCAATCGGTTCTGTATTTTTCAATTTGGGTTGTGATTTCTCAATTTTGAAACTCCCAAGATCCACGTCATAGAAACAATTCATCTGGTTTGGATCAGGACATTCTATAATATTTTCATACGTTGGCTCTCTACACAACCTGACTTCCTTTCCATTTACTAGTATTGTCGCATATGACAAGTCTAATTAGACATTTCCCCCTACTGTAGTAGTCCACTATCTAGATAACAACATACCATAGTATGGTGGAGTATCTACTACAATTATATTAGTTCTATAAGTGGCTTCAAGACATGAGGCCAATTTCAATTCTACATCCTTCATGACTCCAACAACTGGGATGGACCTATTGTCCATTGCATAGCATTTACCATATGTTGTGTCCACTCACAAGCCTAATTCTTTCATAACAGCTATTAGCATGATGTTTATTGCTGCTGCAAAGTTGATCATGCAATTTCTTAACAGTTTGTTATTAATCAATAGTGTTATATAGAATGGGTCCACCTAGGAAGGATTCTTTGTTATGGTATCAACAAGATAAATTTTAGGTGTTTTCATGATCTCTTGTCCAATATTATTTATTTTGATTTTTGACCCTCCTTTGTTTTTGTTCTGATTTTACTGCTTGTTTGGTATATTAGAAATCAATTTGAGAGCACTCTCCCTATATTCATCTAATTTCATCATCTCCAGTAATGGTACTGGCATCTTTATTTGAGACAATGTTTGTGTTATGTCAAATAAAGGAGTAGTGTTTAATGGTTATATTCTTTCTATCTTATTGAAGCCTTTTTCTTCATATTGTTGCTTACCATTATCCTTTGTCTTATTTTGCTCAAACTTTGTTGTTTCCTTGTGTGTATCTTTTTGAGTTTCTCCTTTCTTCTAGTTATCCAGGGCACCCTTCGTATGATTTATCTCTTTGATCAACAAGCCTCTGGTTGTTCCCTGATTTGCATTTATGGTTATGTTCCTCATATTGTAATTACCTCTAGCCTGTATATAGGTTGTTCCTTCATTATTATCTTCTTGATTAGAGAAGATTTCTTGTTCAACCATGTTAGCACTATACCTCTGGTTGCTCACATCATTTTCAATCCCATCTTCTTCAAAGGATGAGTATTCTTCATCAATTTGGTGAGGTCTCATTCCTAAAATGTTTATAGTATGATTATGAGTATCATCCATGTCCTGATCATAAGATATTTATTTTCTTATAATGATTGCGCCACTACACAGTATTCAGGTGAATGCGGTAGGTTGCATGCTAAACACCATGGATTATTTTCTACCACATGTGTCCCATGTTTCTTTAAGGGATTAGGGGTGTGTTTACTATAGTTCTGCTTTTGTTTATTATCCACAGGTCTCCCATCCTTCCAATTAGTGTTGTAGGGCATATCATGTAACCTAGGCCTCTCATTCCTATAATAGTTTGCTTACCTAATCTGATGATTATTAGGACTTTGTGGAAATCTCATGTTTTCCCTTTTGCCAAGTTTTCCAATAGCTCTTCTATTATTTTCAATATTCATAGCAGCTTTTTGAGTTTCTGCAAGAGTAATAGGAGCTTTATTCCTGAATTCATAACCAGTTTTGGGATCAAATGCTTTTAGGTATAAAGCCAAGGCCATACCATCCGTGGGTTTTAACTCAGGTGAGATTTTATGGTATATTTTTTAGAACCTCTGGTTGAAATCCACAACTGATTCATTATTGTATTTCTATATGCTTGTCAGTTCATGCACAGGAAAATTTGGGTCACATTGATTTCCATATTGTTCTTTAAACTAATCTTTAAAGTCTTCAAAAGAACTGATTAAAGCATCAGGCAAATTCTTATACCAATCCCTAGCATCTTCAATCAAGGCTAGCATAAATAATTTCATGAGGACATCTTCATATTGTACATCATAACTATCCATAATTGTCTCAAAGTTTCTAATATGTTCTTATGCTGAAATAGCATTATTCCCAGAAAAATTTGGGAGTGCATTTCTCAAATCATTGTCAATGGGATCAGGACAAATCTGATACCTAGATAAATCTAGTTGCTTGTATCTGTTTATATTTAGGGGTCCTTGCAAGTTTTTATTTGTCTGGTATTATTGGTGGTGGTGGTGAGGTACATATTGATGTACATTATGGTGTGGGTTTATATTTCCATGTACATTTTGTTGGCGAGGTGGAACATGCTACTGACCTGGAAGTGGATAGGTATTAGCCATATGTTGGGAAGTCATATGAATATTATGTGTTCTTAGGTTTCGTGGTGGAATGTTCTGCTGCACATAACTAGTGTTACCTGGATTATGTGGTGCTTTTGAAGCATTTAAACCACTTACACTCTAATGAGTCCCTTGTAGATTGCTTGTAGGAGCACGCCCACTTTGCTTATGGCGGGTATATACTTTGAGCTGGTTGTTGCACATTGATATTTTATTTTCTTCAACTCTTTCTTTATTCGTTCTTCCTCTTCTTTCAGTTTGGCTAGCCTAAGCTCTTCCTGTAATTTTTGTAAATTTTGTTGCACCTAATCAGCATTTTGTGTGTTTTTTTGTGGACTACCTTGAGTCTCCGTAGATGCCATTTGATCCATAGACTCATTTTGAACTCCCCCACCCTACTATAGTGCCATTTTGTAATCATATTTTTCTTGCATTTATAACCTTTTCCGTTCAAGTTGTGCCTCAAATTCAATTTGCTTTTGAGGGTTGGGTCTATATTGGTCTAGAATATCACCAAATCTATTCTGTTCAAACTGGGTAGGATTAATTCTTGATTGGAATCATTCATCAAATTCTAATTCATGCAAAGGAGTAAAACTATTATGTGTTTTTTAGAGGTTGTTCTGATGTATTTTCTTGAGTACTCTAGATATTAGTTTTAGTGCGTTCTAACTGATTTGATATTCCATTCTTCTTGGCAAGGACCTTTGAAGGTGAGGATGATTGCTTATCATTCAACATTTTATCATTTGTCTTGGATCTCCTACTGTCCATGTTGCAAAAGACTAATATCTTGTTTTAGAGTGGCCACCTCTCTTAAAGAGGAATGATATTATCATCTACGTTTTCTCCTCAGTAGAGTTACGATTCCTTAATTTCTTGGCTCTTTTGACAGGTCAAACTGGAACCAAATATTCTGGAGTTATTCCTAGTTTAGTTGCCAATTCTCTTAGGTCTCAAAAATGCAGGTTGCAAACCCTAAGAGAATGCCATGCTCTATGATCAAGTTTGCAATGTTTTTGGCCAACGAAACGGAGCAACCCTATGTGGTTTTAGACTCCCTACTCTTTAGGTTTTTCTAAACCTAGGCAGGTATACCTTCAACAGTCAAGTAGATTTGGAAAGTGTGTATGCTTTGATTATAGTAATCTATTTCCTAGTGGCATATGAGTGTGAAAATAGATAGAAGAGTGATAGGTAAGTCTAAGATGATATTGATTTTCAAATTGAATGTGATCAGTGCCTATTCTTATTGGGCTAATGGGGTCAAGATTTGTGTGATTACATATTTATCTATTTGGATT
The DNA here is from genome assembly GCA_027924645.1 of Cunninghamia lanceolata. NCBI lineage: Eukaryota > Viridiplantae > Streptophyta > Pinopsida > Cupressales > Cupressaceae > Cunninghamia > Cunninghamia lanceolata. The sequence goes on from BSBN01001271.1 coordinate 14,885,781, forward strand.
AACTCTAACTACCTGGCAATTTTAAAAGTTTATACCTTGTATAAACGTGCAAGACTATTGCTTATTAGACTCTTCTTTAAAATCCCATTGATATATTTTCAAGTTACTGTGATTGTCTGAAAGGATTTTAATTCTAGCTTGAAGGAAACCAACTAAGATGACTTATTTAAAGGGTTTTAACTCTGGGTAGAGCCCAATAAATAGAAATCACTTAGGAGGACTTAAATCAACTTCTCACATAAACCAATCAAGCATATCACATAGAGATAGCAAATGTGCCTTGATAAATCAAAATGATCTAAATAACTAGAAAATACCAATATGGAGACAGCCAAATAACTCATAAAAATGAATGTCCACAAAGTAATTAAACTCCAAAGATAAATCCACTAATTAAACCTTCTTTCCCATTAGATTATTTCAAAAAATTCATAGAAGTCTCTGTATTCTGTTATGAAAATATGACTAAAATAATAATATTAATATTGTATGTCTTGTGATTGTTCTTAATTGCTGACGATGATAAAATTGGCCTTGGTTTCCCTTATATGTACAGGAAGCAGACAAGCTTTAGGCCAAAACAATATAACTTTTCCTAAATTGCACCTCTTCAGATAACTAACATTTGTTATGAAATATAATGAAGAAATAAACAAAGAGATTAAACTGGGCATCCGCATTAGTCATGATCTGAGTCTGTTAATCACCATAGAGAACTGTGACCATAGGCCTGGCAAGGTTCTCCTCTCCAATGATGCAGCATTTGAAGAACATGCTTTGCCTACTATTCTAGATGCAATATATATTAATTTTTCCTTCGTGTTTTAATATACAAAATTCTTGATTTAGCATTGGCAAAATTTAGGGTGAAAGAATTCTCTAGATTTTCTAGCTTCGTTAGCTTCTTTCTTAACCATTGTCTTCTATTTTTTAATCAACTGAGGATGTAGACATGGTTGGTACAACACCTCCTGACCCTTTATGTTGCTCTAGAGATGAACAAATTAATCTTGGCAATATGATCAATATACTCGAGTTGCGTAAGTATCTGTGGAGATTATGTCTTTCATGATAGATTCCAGAGTGAAAATTCATTCTAGTTGTATATATGTGTTATCTATCACCCTGTCTTTATCATTGACTTTCTCAAGAGCTATTTGTAACAATTGAGTCAATTCTTTTTTCCAAATTCTTTGTTCTTTTAAATTGCCTTCATTATCAAAGAAACTAGGGAAAGCCATATCCAAATGTTGATCGAAATCACCAAGATTCTCTGTTAACAAAGTGTTAAACCTTTCATGCATACTGATCAGTTCATCATACTCCTTAAACACATGTTTATCAACATCTATTTTGGCTCTCAACTCCTCTTTCTTTTCCAGCATCCTGAGGTGTAATATTTTATGATCTTGGTAGGCATTTTGTGTTCTCTTATGCAATTCCCATACCTTATCACTATTCTCCATCATCTTCTTGATACTTTTCTCAATCAATTCTGAAGCCATTTTATATATTTAACATACTTTATTTCTATTTCTAACTGATCACTATGTTTCAGAAATTTCTCAGTTTTAACTTTCTAATAGGTGGCCTCAACGTTGGCCTCTACCACCCTCTTATCTACTTCTAGCCATGGTGAATAACTGCTTGATGAGGATGGTAGTTTGTCTTTATAGCTAGCAACTTCCTGTCTTAGTCTCTCATTCTCTGCCATGTACATATTATTATTCTTCACCAATTTCTCAATTTGGGCCTTTGTAAATCTAGCAACATTAACATTTAAATCAACAGTCTCCATAGGATCTGTGTCCTCAACTTCTTGTATCAAGAGGTGACCAAATGCTTCATTTGGATCATTAATAATAAGAGGTCTTTTATTAGGTGGGTACAAGGCCCACATCATTAATGTTGCTTTATCAGGATCATATCCTGACCCTGTTTTAAACTTATCTACTATTTCAATACTGAATTGCACCCTTTTGTCCTGATTTCTTCTAAATCTGTCAAAAACAATAGTTGAGGTCATGTCCCAGGTGGAGAAGAGCATAGCTCCTTCTTCAAGAAGTGCTCTTCCCTTTTCTGGAGTTATAGTCTCCATCTCCCTGTCTATCTCTTCCTGCAACTCTTTCAAGGCTTCTGCTTCTAGATCAGGGGTGAGATTCTTTATTCTTTCCCTAGTTTGTTTGCCTTTGTATATATATAAAAATTATTTAAACTCAAAGGTTTTGATAAAATCATCATCAGAAATGAAATTCTTACTTGTATTGTGCCTAATGTCATTAGAGAGTTCATTAGAAGCTTCCATAATGACAACTTCCCTCTCTATAGGTGGTTCATATTCTTCAATCATAGGCTGAAGGACCTGCACACCTTCATCTCCATTCTCAAAATCTTCTTCCTTAGAGAAGCTAATGTCTGGTGTAGGTTGAGGGGAAAGATGGCCTAAAGGTACCTCATACTCATCTTATGTCTCCTTGATGTTCTTTCTTCTCTTTTCAAAAACCCTAGGGGGAACATCCCTAGTCAATTCTGATGCATGTGCAACTAATGTGTCTAACCTCTCAATAGGATCATTAATCTCAAGAAAAGCTCCGTTATAAGTGGGATTTTTAGCTATCCTCCAAGCCTCTGCCAGCATTATTCTATGATACAGATTTCTTTTCTCAACTTCACAGTTCTCGTCAACATTTATGATCAAATCATCATCAACGAATAGCACATGGTGATACCCCTTTAATTTTTTACTAACCTTGACACTTTCTATGAAATGCTTGGGAACAAAATTATCTCTTGCATTTCCTACAGGCTTTCTGTAATGTTCTATTTTTTTATCAATTAATTGATATCCTTTCTTCGCAACAACTATGCGATCTCAAAAACACAAAGTACTAGGCATCAAGGACTTCTTATTGTAACTTTTAAGATGCATAAAGTCAGACTTAAGCTAATTGTCTCACAATTTCTAAACAAGCAATTCTATCTGGATAGGTTTTTGGTAACAAAAATGGTGGTCCCTCATACCTAAAGACTCTAATCTTTGTGCAGTCATTGTAAGCATACCGATCACCCCAGTTGTGACTAAACTTTCCACTTTCATTCTTTTCTTTTGGCCTAAAAAATCTCTGCACCTCTATTGACAAGTTGTATTCACATGGATGGCCCGACAAGTTATACACAGGCTTTACAAAATACTCTTTGAAATATAGATAATATGATCTTTCGCATCTGCTATCCTAGATAGCTGTCCATGTCTTTACAGGTTTGATGTTTCCATCCCTATCCAAATCTCTTACTCTCAAACATTCATCCCACATACAAAAAATATGTCCCTCATACAAAACAAGATGCATGAATAAAGATTAATGCATGAATTTACCACTTCCATTCTTTATAGCAATCAAATCATTGTGAAGATCATTAGCAAGGTACTCAACATAGTCCAGAGGTCATGTATCTTGGCTTTACACATCTGTGGCAAGGACCATTGGTGCAACTTCCATAAACAAAGGGGCATCTAGGCCAAGCAATTGGCAGACAAAATAGTAGGTGTATCTAAAATATTCCTCAAACAAATCTATAGAATAGGGTGGATCCTCAACACCTAAGAATACTCTGACTCTGTTTCTTTCATCTCTAGGCATGTGTAGGGGTAGCCTCCATCTCTTATAACTATTTGTCAGATCGTAATAATCATTTAACAAGTCTTTGATTCTGAATTTCATATCAAAGCGAGTGTCCAACTAAAACACCATAGATATATAGTTCTTGGTGAAGGGGATGAAACCAAACCCATCATTCAACTCAATCATATAGGTCTATGGATTGTATTTATTGGCCAAATCTTTTAACAACTCCATGTTGATGAACACATTTGGCACTACTAGTTTTCCCAGGTTCAATCTCTATGGGTTGGAGATAGGTTTATGCCTATGCATTTTCCTATAGTGATACAGAAATAGATCATACCCCTTATTGGGGTCCATGTGTCCCCTATTTGTCTATTTATATCCTCTAATTTCTCAGCTTAGGGGATTAGTTGGGCATTTCTTCTAGACCTCTGTCCTAACCCTGGGCATTGGTCTATTAAATCCTGGTTTAAATGTCTTTCTTCTAGTTTCTGCCTCTTACCCTTAGGGTTTCAGTCACATCTTCCATGATGTAAACTTATGTATAGGAAAGAACCCTACTTTTGTGACTGTAATTCAAACCGGTTTATGTATTCTGCAATTTTTAAGCCGAGCTCGGAGTACTTACTTGGATATCTTCTCTTGTTCTGGAATTACTATTTTCTACCACGCCCTGCCCTTGCTCTTCGTGGTTGCTTAATTGTTTCAATTTTATCAAGATTTGTCTCAATATACTAGGCTCTGGTGTATTATTGGTATCTCACGGCAGCTTTCATGTCATCGAAGTGACATTTAATTTTTTGAATAAGGGTCGTTTGATTGCCTGCAAACATGTCTTGTCACTATTCCATCAGGATGACCAATTTTGTAATCCCATCGACATTTCTTTCTATCCCCAATGTCTTTTATCAGTGATTCTTTTATTTCCTTTAGGATTTTGGAGTGACCTCAAATGATCTCATACCAATATCACAATATTTCTTCGAAAACCCTTTTGTGATGTTTGTCCCTTCGATATGTTCATAAATCTTGTTTTATCGGAGGGACCAATGTTTGGTCTTCCCCGATATGTATCCTTCCCTTAAATATTTATTTATTAAACATACCTTTCTCCTTTTCAGTGGGACTAAGAATCACTTCACTCTAATATCCTAGAGTCATCTCGAAATGCTTTATAAATGTTTATCACTTTATCGGTGGTACACATTTAATTATCACAACGATGTACTTCTATCTCTTCGATGAGCTTTAGTGCTTTCGTAATATTGAAGAGACCCTTAAGTTATTCACTCTGATACTTCATAGTCTCTTTGATCCTTTATGTGTGTAGGTTTGGAATTTTAGTCCCCTCGATCTCTCATTGTTAGCCCGATATGCCGATGAGTTATATCACAGAACATTTATGCCATTCTATTATTTATTTCCCTGATTATCTAAGACTCCAAGATACTTCTCTCTTATACATAGCAGTGCCTTCGACATAATTCTGATGGGATATCAAAGGGACTCTAAAATGAGTTCCCCTGATATGGCACATTCTCACTGATAACATTTGTATCACCTTTTCGAAGGGACACTGGTATGAGTCTTTCCGATGCATAAGTATCTCTTTGATATGATTTTTATATTTATGGTGAGGGTGACAAAACATGGATTTATTAGGGTTATTGTTGGTGTAATTAAATATTTAATTACACTTTATTAAGTTTACTTAGGGCTAATTTTAGTCTTAGGTTATTCTTAAGTCATATTAGGGTTTTTCTCTAACTTGCAAATATAAAAGCAAGTTCTCACATGTAATTCTTGAATCCATTTCATTAATTCATCCTTATTGTGCAAATTATTCCTCTTTGCTTTTTTCTCTTGTGGAAGGTAAATCTTAGGTTTTGCAGGTGATCTTTGTGGCTTGAATTAATTATCAAATTCAACATGGTATCAGAGCGGATCTGCAAGCCCCTTCTCAAATTTGGAGAAATTTTTTAGCAAGAGCCATTTGCTGGGTGTTTTTTTGTGTAAAACGGAGTATTCCATTGGATTCAGAGCAGCTGGAAAAGGTAGATCTATCTTTTGCTTGGCTGAATTTGGTTTGGGGAAGCCAGATCTGTGAAGGTTTCAAGAGTTTTTTTTTTTATGAAGAAAACCAGAGGTTTCAAAGCATTTTTGGCCAAAACAGACCTCACCATTGCGCTCAGAAGGCCCAAAAAACCCTATTTTCATATAAGGCACTCTATATTTTGCTGAAAAAAAGTTTCTGGGTGTTTTTTCTAGGGTTTCAAAAATTTGGTTCTGTGAAATCCGTACGACTGTACGGCGCCTCGATTTCTGTGTCAACCTTGATTTCCGTGCCATTCTCATCTGAGCTGATTTTAATTTTAGAGCTACCTCAGTTTGCGTGCCACCTTATTTTTGAGCTACCTCGATTTGCGTGCCATCTCAATTTCTGTGCTGCCTCGATTTCTGTGCACATGTACAGCTGAATTTTTTATTAATTTTTTAATAAAAAATAATTTTTTTATTTTGGAGGGCTAGCCCCTTGGGTTTAACCTTTGGTCGCATGGGGGACCAGCCCCTAGCTTCCAAGCAGCAGCCCCCAAAGACTCAGCTCTTGGTCATATGAGGGACCACTGCCCTAGCTGCCAGCCCCCAAAGACTCAGCCCCTGGTCACATGGGCGCCCAAGGGCTTCAATAGTGTTTTTTTGGCCTCTTTGCACTAAATGAGCAGTTTTTTGGTAAATCGAGCATATCTTGAGCATACGGAGTCAGATTTTCAAAAAAAAATAGGCGTTGGAAAGCTGGTTTCGAGCACAATCCAATGGTCAGGTATTTTTTCCAGGTTTTGCTGATTGGTATAATTTATTGCTGTTTGAAGTTAAGGCATCTTTTTTGGCCTTCGAGCTCCGTTCTTGCGCCTAGAATCTTCATTTTTCAAAAACGCATAGGCGTTGGAAAGGTATCAGGGAGCTCTACACAGCCAACTATATAATGTTTTTAGATTCAGCCCCAGGTATATTTTAAATCAGTTTGTCAATTTTATGGCTTCTGTTGGATATCCTGGACATGCTGCCTCCTGGAAAGTTTCTGTTTGCTTTGAAAGACTTCTATTATCAGCATAAATCTATTTGCATATTTTGATCTATAATCATCTAAGGAGATGGGATTCTACCATCAGCATAAATCTACTTGCAGATATTGTGGAAGTAATCAACATGAGAAATAGATGTGTCCTCATTTCTCACATCATCTCTTTGAAATGCTTCTTTCAATCGCTTCTCCTCCTGATGAGATCATTGTTCCACCATCATCTACTGCTACTTCAGAGTTCAGTGTTGCATCATCATTGGCTTCTAGTGATTCTGTGCAGCAAGTCAATATTAGTCTTCCTAATCCACCTCATTGGGATTCCTATCTTGCAAACATATCATCTTTGTTTGTAGAGTCCCATCTTATAGATTTGGAGGACCACATTGAGGACATTTGTCTTCTTTTTGATGACAGCTTTGATGGAGTTGCATCACCATCATATGCTTCAAAGATTGTTCTTCATCCTCCTCTTCTTCAGTCACAGTTTGATAGTGGATTGGAGACATTTGAGCAATTTTTAGGAGCATCATTATTGTCTTTGGATCATGTGCAGAGTTCAGAGACATTTGTCCTTCTTCCTATATATTCCTATCCGGAATGGGAAGACATTATGCACATATCTGCAGTTCTATTTCTTCCTAAGGGGAGGAATGTTGTTCGACGTTCATAGGTCTTCATCTTTATTCTGTGTCGAGCATGTTCCAGCACTGCAGGAGTCATCTTGAGGAGCGGCTGCATGGTCTCTCTTCTCATCTTTATTTTGGGAGGGAGCATTTCCTCGCATGGGGTTTCTTCCTTCTCACTTCTGGGGGGGTCAGCAGACCTTCTCTCTTCTTCCTCTCTTATGGAGGGGCATTCTTGATTGTACTTTTGTGATGGATTCACTTCTTGGGGGGTCTTAGTTTTAGTCCTTCTTCCATCACATGTTTATGTACTTGTATTTTTCTCTCTTTTGGAGAGGAGTTTTCTCCCACTGGGTTTTTCTCCTTTCTCTCCACTTTATGAGAGATTTTTGTTGTTCATGGGTACCTAAAATGGCCTTGTAGCTGGGACCCATTCTTGCATTAGTTGCATGCTTTTCATTTCTCCCTAAGTTGCACTTAGTGTTGGTGTAATCAAATATTTAATTACACTTTATTAAGTTTACTTAGGGCTAATTTTAGTCTTAGGTTATTCTTAAGTCATATTAGGGTTTTTCTCTAACTTGCAAATATAAAAGCAAGTTCTCACATGTAATTCTTGAATCCATTTCATTAATTCATCCTTATTGTGCAAATTATTCCTCTTTGCTTTTTTCTCTTGTGGAAGGTAAATCTTAGGTTTTACAAGTGATCTTTGTGGCTTGAATTAATTATCAAATTCAACAGTTATGACTTATGGATAGAAGAAATGGGTTATTTTTGGGCAAGGAAATTTTAAAATGGCCTTTTAGGTGATGATATTGCAGAGAGAAATATTTTTTTTACAAAAGATTTTGGGGTTTAAATTTTTGTCCCAACAAGACCCTAGCTCAATAGGCTTCTTTTTGGGGACAACCTTCAATTGATCTACATGATCTAACAACATTTTCATCTCGACAATAGGATCAATGATTTGTGGGAAGGCTCCTGGATATGACTTATCTGATAACATCATTTGCCTTTCTCCCATCAGAACCAGCCCATAAGTCTACCTCCTTTAAAACAATTCCTCCATGGATGCACCATTTCTGAGCAAGTCATCTTGTTCATCAAAGTAGTGCTCAAAGCCAACCTTTTGTTTTTCTCTTCTGATTTTGTCTATGGAGTGCTCCAGATCAAAGTTTCTATGATCAACATAAGGAAATCTATAAACTGATAATTTGGTTCCACAGATCTCATAGCCTTCTCTAGAATGAATTACAAAACCAAGAAATTGAAGAGGTATAGGTAGAAATGACCCCTTCTTGCTTCCTCTTAAATGGTACTTATCTGATTCATTTAGATGCCACACAATCTCTAAAAAGGGAATTTTGTTAGGCAACTTTGCTAGCAACAAATGGGTTTTCACATTTGCCCCAAACACTCTAATGACAGTGGCATCTAGATAGGGAAACTAGTCTCCCTAATTATTTCTTATTGGGCCATCAGGTACCCTCTCAAATGGTCTGAGGAAATCCATGATCGCTTTTGATAACCTAGGTATATTCCAACCTAGTAATCCCAATATGTGCTATGCAAAGAACTCAAACACCAAATAGTTAGCACTTGTACAATAGACATCCCACAGGTGCACCATCCCCTGAATTGGCATGGGCTCACCATCCTTAGTCACATGTTGAATTCTCAATTCCTTATCCCAGTGTCTTATTCCACAAGACAATAGAATATGACACAGTAGTGAATATCTTTTGAAGGTAGGAGCATGCCTTACTCTTTCACATGATATCAAATCAGTGTAAAGCTCTTGGGCTAGATAGGAAGCAAAGTTATATCTTCTAAATTCAAACTTGTCCTCTGTGTCACAAATCATGACCAATATGTAGTTTGAGATCTGATAATCAAAATCCACCCCTAGATCCCGACATAGAGCCATGTATGTCATTAGAAAGTAATCCTCAAATATCTCAATCCTCAAGGGCTCTTCATCCTTATCACCTAAACCCACATTTTTTCCTAAAATTCTCTTTTTGTGCAAGGGTAGATTGTAGGTTCAGTAGGCAGATATATTCTTCCTATAATCCCTTCTCAGCTCTTCAATATCAATTTTCTTATTTGCCATAGGGGAGAGGTTGAAAACCCTAATTATTAGGTTTGTATCCAATTGAAACAACAATTGACCTTTACTCTTAGACAGTCTTCGATTCACTAAATCATATGCCTGACTGATAACCTTGACCGAGTCACGGTTTACAAACACATTTGGGACTATCAATCTACACAAATCAAGGTCCCATAGGTGAGAAATAGGTCTCTCCCTATCACGGTGGTACTAGCAAAATTCAAATAGTTCCCAGCCTCCTCTAGGTAGGATTGCATCCCTGATGTGTCCCTGGAAGTCATACATTTTACTAGTAACCTCCCTCATGTCCTCAGTTAATTTACCCCTCGTTGATAGTGATGATGAGGGTTCATTTAATTCTTGGGTTAGGTCTCTTTTGAGAGAACATGGTCCATGACCCCCCTTTGGACCCATGATGAAATAAGGAGCAAAGTAAATTTTAACTAAAAACACTTGAACAACAATTTACTCTTTCAATTTGCAAGGAGCTAATTACTTTTCTTAAAAATTCACTCACAGAACACCCACTTGTTTCCTCAATTAATCAGAAGAGGATTCAATAACATACCATTTCTTTGCTTATTCAAATTCCAATCAACAAGTTGAATTGTTGTTTTCCACACCGCCAATCACTTCCAAAGCTCTAAGTAACTTGAAATTTTGCAAATGATAATCAACAAAAGAAAAAACCTTAAAACTCCTTCAGCTTTTGCATTAATGGATCAAATGAGCGTCAGCCTAGCTTGTACGTCATCGACTGTCACTTCATTTGAATCTGTGTCGTAGATCAACTTCTGGAAGAAAATCAACGGTTAGCATGCATTTGAAATATAGCGCAAACTCTTGATACAAACCTTCACTGTGAAATGCGCAAGTGCACAATCCATTACATCCTTCAAAAAAAATAGCACCATCGATCACCCCTTGGGAGAGGACACATTTCCTCACTACGTATATGTTCACACACACATTGTATATCACTTCAAAGCTCTACGTTGAGCATGAGCCATTGGATCAGCTTAAGCGAAAAATATGAAGTCACAGTCATTGATCTTAACTCGACTGGGGAACAGGTGTCATCACCGCGCACCCGTGCAATCTTAAATTCCTTCAACATAAAACTATATGTGTGATGCACTCTCTAGACTCTGGGGCCAATAGGATCAAACCATGTGGTTCCCTTAGAACTAAGAACCCATAGGTGAATCTTTCTCCACCGACGAGATACTTCCATTTGTCGACATCCGCTTGACTTATGAATCTTTGGGGCCTGGTCACTTTTAAGAGTAGCTGACTACGCCAAGTGTCAATCTAGCACAGTAGACTAGGGAATAAAAAGGAAGACATAAACAAAGACACATTGCACGCCAGGCCAAAAGGAGAACAGACACTTGGCAAGGGTTCATTCATTCAGGTTTTCAAAGGCTAAAGCCAATGGTGCGGTAAATGGGGAATCACTTGTTCTCTAACAATAAGGGGTGGATATCTCATGATGATGAAGGGGATAAGTTATGACTTAAGTCCTCGGACGACTAGCTAAGGAAGTCACCGGTAGATTAGAACATTAGGATTTTGAAAAGGCATGAAGGGTTCAGGGTTTTAGGAGTCAGATTAAAACTTAGGCAAACACACTAAAACCCTAAAGTTTGACAAGTGCCAACACCACATATGAAGAGTATGATAGAGGTAATTTGTACCTCAGGAAAAACTCTACATACCTTATTGTTGGATGAGGGAAGGTAATGTTGTGTTTCAATGATGGGAGAATTAAAACTATCCTTGAAGTTTTGCATGTTCTTGGATTGGCTAGAAATTTGTTTTTTGTTTCAGAGTTTAATGATTTGGGAATGCATGTGACATTTGATAAGCATTGTTGTAGATTGGTGAGAGGAAACTTGGTGGTAGCAAAGGGAACAAGATTTGGAACTTTGTTTAAGCTAGAAGCCACTACTATTTGTAATGCCTCCTATGCATTTGAGGCTAATACTAAAAATACATGTATGTTGTGGCACCATAGATTGGGCCACATAAGTCAATCTGGTTTGAAGACTATTTTAAATAAACAATTGTTAGACAGTTTATCATAATCTAATGAGAGTTTTAAATTTTGTGAACATTGTGTGTTTGGAAAGCAAAATAGATCTCTTTTTCCTTCTGGCAGTAATAAATCTAATGATAAATTGGAAGTTATTCATTTGGATGTGTTTGGTCCAATGGATGTTGAATCAATTGGAAAATCTAGATATTTTGATTCCTTCATTGATGATGTCTCAAGGTTTACCTGGATTTATTTTATGCATCACAAATCTGAAGTTTTCACTAAGTTTAAGGAATGTAAAGCTTTAGTTGAAAAGCAATCAGATCATAAGATAAAGGTTTTAAGATCTGACAATGGAGGGAAATACTGTTCTAAGGAATTTGATGAATTATGTAAGAATGCAGGTATTTTTAGACAGAAGACTACGTCGTATACTCCACAACAGAATGGAGTGGCAGAAAGGATTAATCAAACAATATTGGAAAGAGCTAGAAGTATGTTGAGTGAATCACAATTGAATAAATGCTTTTGGGTAGAAGATGTGTGTATTGCAAACTACTTGGTTAACAGATCTCCATGTAAGGCTCTTGTTTCAACTCCTTATGAAATGTGCACAGGTAAGAAACCATTTGTTTCACATTTAAGGGTATTTGGTTGTGAGGCTTATGTTCATGTGCCTAAAGAAAAATGAACTAAGTTGGGTCTAAAAGCTAAAAAGTGTACTTTCAATGGATATGGTGATAATGTAAAAGGTTATAAGCTTTGGAATCCACTAACCTGAAAGATTATCTATTCTAGAGATGTTATTTTTAGGGAACTTAGTGTTATTTCATAACCTAAACAGCCAAAGGAAAAAGAAGAAAAGGTGAAGAGAGTACGTTTTGAATTAGAGCATGAAGATGTGCCTCAAGAAGAACAAACTGATGGATTGGGGTTGAAGGAGCAAAAGAAGACTTGAGTGAAAGTTTCGATGAGGAAGAATCTATTGTAATAGAAGAAGTTGGTACAGATGAGCATGAAGAAGAACCTGAAGAGTCTCTTACTCCACCTCTAAGAAGAACCACAAGACAACGGAACCTAGTTGACAGGTATAGTCCACCATATTTCTATTGTGTATTTGCTTTATTGAGTACTAACAATGAGCATAGATCCTATAGGGAAGCTATTCGTGCAGATGATAGTGAGTCTTGGAAGTTAGCCATGCAAGAGGAGATGATGGATTTAGACTCTTGTAACACTTGGGATCTTATTTGTTTGCCCAAAGGAAGAAAGGCCATAGGTTGCAAGTGGGTCTTCAAGAAGAAGTTTGGAACAAACGGTTCATTGGAGAAGTACAAGGCTAGACTAGTAGCCAAGGGCTACTCCCAAAGAGAGGGAGTTGATTATGGTGAAATATTTTCTCCTATTGCTAAATTAACTTCTATTAGATTTATCTTATCCATTGTTGTAGCTTTTGATTGGGAAATAGAGAAAATGGATGTTAAGACGATGTTCTTGCATGAAGATCTTGAGGAAGAAATTTACATGCAACAACCTACAAGGTTTGAGGTAAAGGGGAAAGAACATTGGGTTTGCAGATTAAAGAGGTCTCTTTATGGTTTGAAATAGTCACCCAGAATGTGGTACCAGAAATTTGATTCATTTGTGTTGGAATTGGGTTTTGTTAGAAGTGAGGAGGATCGTGTTTACATTCATTATATTGATGATTCTATTCTAATCATTGCATTGTATGTTGATGACATGTTATTTTTTAGCAATATTAAGGGTATGATCAGTGAGTTGAAATCCCAAATTTTAGGTGCATTTGAAATGATCTTAGAGCAGCTAGGTATATTTTAGGGATGGAGATCAAAAGGGATAGAGGTAATAGAAAGCTTTGGTTATCACAAAGTAAGTATGTTAATACTAATTTGCAGAGATTTAGCATGCAGGATTGTAACCCAGTAAGAATTCCTTTGCCCATTGGTACTAAGCTAACATAAGATATGTGTCCTAAGAATGAGGATGATTTAGAGGATATGTAAAATGTGCCATATGCTAGTGTAGTAGGGAGTTTAATGTATGCAATGGTTTGTACTAGGCTAGATATTGCCCAAGAAGTGGGAGTTTTGAGTAGGTTTATATCTAACCCTAGTAGACAGCATTAGCATTATGCGAAGAGGGTGTTTAGATATCTTGCAAGTACTCCCGATTACTATTTGGTTTATTCTGGTACTGACAGCACCTTGTTGACAAAACTTTGGACATACAGGGATTTGTTGATGCAGATTGGGCAGGTGACTTGGATAGTTGAAGGTCCACTAGTGGCTATGTATTTACTTTGTTTGGAGGAGTAGTAAGTTGGATGAGCAAGAGGCAGCCCACAATTTCTTTGTCTGCCATTGAAGTAGAGTATATGGAAGCTACCCATGTCTCTAAGGAGGCAGTTTGGTTGAGGAGATTGTGTACAGGTATTGGTTTTGATTGTAGGGTCATTCAGATTGGTTGTGATAGCTAAAGTGTTATTTCTTTGGCTAAGAATCCTATGTATCATGCTCGAGCTAAGCATGTTGATGTTTAGTATCACTTTGTTTGATAAATGGTTGCAAATAGACATATTGAACTGAAGAAGGTAGACAGTCAGGAGAATGTTACAGGTGTTTTGACCAAGCCTATGAGCACAAAGAAGTTTGTTTGGTGCAAGGAGGCCATGGGCCTTGTTTCTAGTGCATGATTATTTTATGGTTTTCCTATGAGTATTTACAATGTATGATGTCAAGTGGGAGAATGTTAGGATTAAGGTGCCATCAACCTTGTAAATCCGTGTATTTATTATTCCTATTATTATTTGTAAATCACCCATAAGGGATGTACAAGTTTCACCGGTAGTGGTAAAAATTATTTACTGTCCATGGTAATTATAGAGTTACTACATCGGTGAGTTCTAGAGTTACCAACGGTAGTTACAAGATGTCATTTACTAATGGTAATTGTAATTAGTCAATGTAACTAAGGTTGGGTGGCCTACTTGGAATAATCACTTATTTTGGAGTTATGACATGTGTCATAGATGTTGTAAGAAGGTGTAAGAGATTCTATGACAAATGTAAGTTGTCATAAGAATCTATGATAGCCTATGACATGTCATAAGATGTTGTAAGTTGCTATTATTAGTTTTAGACACCCAAGGTTGCATGGGAATATTTGGACAAGTGTTGGATGCATGTATGACAACATTTATTGCTGCATGTTGGAGTTTCCAAGATGGGGAATCTTGGATGCCTATCTTGGGGATTTGACTTGTTCTATATAAGCATTGCATAGTAGATGATATGAAATACAATTTACAGGTACCCAAGTTCTGCTAGATTAAGGATTGAAGAAACAGAGGAAGTGCATGTATTGTAATCTCAAATTTGAAGATAATATAAATTGAAGATTCTTTTCTTGGTGGAGTTTTTTACCTGAAAGGGTTTTCTCCATGTTACATACTATGTTATGTGTTCAGTTCTTCATGCATATTATTTTTGTGTAGTGGGTTTTTTTTCTATTGCAATCTCCATTGATTCTACATTGTTTAGAGGACATGTAAATAATGTTAAAATTAGATTTCCATTGTGTAGCTTGTACCTTCATTTCTAACAAAGGCAAGCTTTCCTTTACTAATCTCTTTTTTGTTTGGAAGTAAAGTGAGAAGGAAACAAGCATGTAGCCAAGAAATTGGCTATATCAGCAAACCAAGGTGTGATAGAAGAAACAACAAATAGATTTTCATCTAGGAACCTATATTCCATGGGTTGGTTCTCCCCACCTATATGCAATCTTGATAGAAAATCAACAACCAAATTAATTTTTCAAGGGTTATTTACGATAGTGATATCAAATCCTTGCAATAGTAACAACCATCTAATGATTCTTGCACTACTATAGGTTTTTTCATTAAATATTTAATGGTTGTATGATCAGGGTGTACAAAAATTTCCTACCCTGTGATGTAATGTTTGAATTTGTTGATGGCATAGATGAGAGCCTGGAATTCTTTTTCAGTTGTTGTGTATTTGTTTTCAGCAGGGGTAAGGTTTTTACTTATGTAATAGATTGCATGCATACCTTCCCCTTCTTCTTTTTTTTCCTAAGACTACTCCTATTGATTCATTTGATTCATCTGTCTGAATGTGGAATGGCAGATTCCAATTAGGTCCTCTTAAAATAGGTGTGGTTGTATGTTTTTCTTTGATGGTCTCAAATGTTGTTTGGCAGTCTTTTGTCCAATGAAATTCAATATCCTTGGTTAGCAGGGAAAACATTGGGGTAGCTATCTTGCTAAAATTTTCTATGAACCTTCTATAGTATCTTGCATGGCCCAAGAAACTCCTAACATTAGTTTGGTTTTTAGGTGGAGGCAATTGTTTAATCACTTCTACCTTGTTTTAATCTACCTTGATTCCTTCTACTAATATATGATGCCCAAGGACAATACCTCGTTCCACCATCATAAAAAATTTCTCATGGATTAAGAACAATTGATTCTTTTCACAACATTGTGACATTTTTTCTAGATTCTTGAGGGCTTCTTCAAAGGTATTCCCATAAATAGTAAAGTCATCCATATAAACTTCCATACACTCATTAGCTAGTTCAGCAAAAATGGCTAAAACAACCCTCTGAAAAGTAATTAGAGCATTACAAAGGCCAAATGGGAGGACTCTATATGCAAAGGTGCCCCATGAGCATGTGAAGGTGATCTTGTCTTAGTCTTCTGGTGCCACTTGGATCTGATTGTATCCACTAGACCCATCAAGGAATGAGAAGTATTTCTTTCCTACTAGGTTATCTAGTACTTGGTCAATGAATGGCAAGGGGAAATAGTCCTTTTTTGTGGCCTTGTTCAACTCCCTATAATCAATACATACCCTCCATTTCCCATTCTTTTTGGGCACTATAACCAATGGGGACACCCACTGGCTATCTATGATAGGGTAAATGAATCCAGCTTGCAAAAGTTTCCCTATCTCCATTTTTACAATTTCTTTGAGTGCAAGGTTTAATCTTATTTGGGGATGTCTAACATGATTAACATCTTATGTATATATATGGTGGGTGCAAATTTTATGGGGTATTCCCTTCATGTCTTGATATTCCCAAGCAAGAGCTTTTGAATGGGATATAAGAAGATTAAGAAGTGCTTTCTGTTGCTGTGTTGTCAACTAAGTATTGATGTTAAGTATTTTTCTAGGTAAGACCATGATTTGCTTTGTGATTTGTTTCATGGATGTTCCTACCCCCTATTCTAAACTCATGGTGTTAAGAGCGAAAGAATATGGGAGCAGTAAATGGAAGGTGGCTAGATCTCTGTAGAAAGTCTCTCCATAAGGGATGCCATTAGCAAGGGTACAATGGGAGACAATTAGAAGTTCTTTCCTTAAATCTTGAGCTAAGTCCATTGTATCTTTTTTCAATGAGGATGTGAGTTATGTCTTTAGGGGTGTCATAATTTATCTCTTCTTGTAATTCTCGTAAGTGTTATGTGATGGTGACCATAGCTAGGGAAGCAATGTTTTCTATGTTATTGGGCTCATCTATCCACACTTTTCCTAAATAATGTATGGATGGCTTATCTGAGGGATACAAAGAGATTTTTTCATGTCTATGCCATTGGATATGATAATATTCCTAGTTTCGTAGTCAACAGATGCTACTGCAGTAGCCAACTATGGTCTGCCTAAAATCATAGAGTAAGCATTCCTTTGGTTCCTTGGCTCTAAGATCATAAAATCAACTAGGAATTCCATGATTCCACAATAACTAGAACATGAGTCAACACCCCCTTTGGAATTGCTACTAATTTATTAACCAATTGTAAAATTGTGGAAGTAGCTTGAATCCCTGTAAGAGCCAACTTATCTAAAGTGTGAATTGTCATGACATTTATTGTTGCTCCTAAGTCGACTACAACATTGGATATTTCTACTCATAAGATGTGGACTGTGATGATAGGATTTCTAGGATCCCTATACTTTGGAAGGAGCATCTCTCCCACTACTAGATCCACTACTTCCCCTCTACTTGAATAGAGGTGGGAAAGTTTTTCCTCCTACCCTGAGTTTTGACACAATTCTATTTGATAAACTAGTTTAGTTAAGGAACATCTCTAATTTCCTGAAGAAGTGGAATCTCAATGTTTCGTTGCCTGATTTCTTGAAGCAGTTTAGATTCAATGGTGGATTGGACTTATTTTTGTGGAATTATATTCTGGGAAGCATTTTGTTTGATCCATTTTGGGTATGGTGTATGTTTTTCAGTCTCCGGAGCAGCTCCAAAGGTGATCTCCAGAGATGTTCTTTTAGGAGGAACTCTGGAATGACCTGAGGGCTATTCTTGTGGTACTTTTTCAGCTCAACCTCCTCTTGGGGTTGATGGGATGGATTTTTAGGTTCCAATCCATATGTGATTTCAACAATAAGTGGGGGAGATGGTCTTGGGAGAGCTTTCTTAGAATGCAACTGGAGGTTATTCAAATGAATAGCATTTATACCAGCCATATTTTCTTGCTCAGTCATATATACAGTTGCTTCTTGTTTATTATGTGGATTTGCTATAGGTTGAGCTGGTAGGGGTGGCTGACTAACTAGTTTGTTTTGAGGTTGTCCCTATGTGTTTGTTGGCCCAATTAGAAGTGCTTGTTTTTGGTTTGGGAAGCGTCTTGGTTGGCCTTGGAATTTCTAGTTATAGTTCTACTGAGGATCCCACTGTGGTTGCATATTCTATGGTCCAAATTGAGATGGAAACTATTGTGGACAATGTTGGTTGGCCTAAGGTTGGTTTGGCCATTACTAGTTTTGCTGTTGATGGTTTGGCCAGTCTTGTGGTCCCCATGGAGGAGCATTTTGAGGTCCATTCAATGATGAATTCCATTGGATATTCCCCCAATTTGAGGGGCCTCTATAAGAAGCTTGAGTTGGATATTGGTTGTAAGCATTTGATCATAGTGGTTAGTAGGATGATCTTTATCACAAATCTGGCAAATCTCATATTTATCCAAGGGGCATTCTCTCAAAAGGTGTTTATTTCTGCACCTAGGGTAGTAAATTGATAGTGGTTCACTGGTTCTATTTTTTTCTTGAATCCCATCTAAAATGGTATTCAATTGAACTAGAATGTCTTTTTTCAAGTTTGCAAACTCTTCCATCAATTGCCCTATATCATCTTTCGCTTTAGGAGACCTTGGTTCTCTTACTCCATCTTGTGTCCTTGAATAGTTTCTACAAATTTCCTCAATTACGGGCATATCCATCTTGTTTATATTCTCCCTTCCCATCAAATTTAATGCTTTCTTTGATTCCTTATCTAACCCTCTTATTAATAAGATATTATGTGATACAGGGTTGTCATACCTTCTAAGGGAAAAATTGAATATATCCAAATAGTCTTCTAAGCTCTCCTCTTCTTTTTTCTTAGTTCTAAACCATTCTTCTTTTCTATCATTGATTCTGCAGTAGTCCTAGTATTTATCCAGGAACTCTATTTCCATTTGCTCCCATGAGTGTATAGAATTAGGGGCCAAGCCCATCAACTATCTCATGGAAGAATCCTTTAGTGTAGATGGGATGAGTTTTAGCTTTTTGTTGTCAGATCCATAGTCAAATGTTTAACATAAAACTTTAAATTCAAAGAGGAATTGATCTGGATCCTCAGAAGGGATTCCCCTAAATGTTGGAATATTTGAGGGGGGGATGTTTTTCATAGGTGCATTTTCCTCTAGATTGAGGACTATGGGATATGATAAATTCCTTGCACTATCTTGCAAAGGATCTGGCTGGTCATGATTGTCCTCCATGGTTAATGGATCTTCCTGTGGTATTTCTTCTTCCCAAAATTTAGGCTATCTCTTGGAAGGTAAAACCTTTTAGCAGATCTATTTAGTGTCTCTCCTACAATTCATGGATATATTATGAGATTTTAAGGTGTTGAGGGCTTGTGGGAATATATGGTTGTTGTGTGATTTCCAAGGTAGGTGTTAGATGATCTTCCTCCTCAATAAGATTTTGACCTACCCCACTGCTTTCACCTATAGGCTATGGTTGAGGTGTTTGTTTGATATATCTACCTCTTAGGTCTCTAGGTCTAACCATGCAGAATTATTCTAACCCTAATTGGGACTGCTAACTAGATTTACTATTAACCCAAGATCTCCCCAACAATGGCACCAAAAATGACAAGTGTCATTGTACCTTGGCATTTAATCATGTTTATTGTCAAATCCAGGGTTTTGTCCATGGTAGTCTACAATAGAAACTAGAAATTAATAGTCCTTAAACTATCTACTGAAATGAAACCTAATTATTTAATCAAATTTATGTTTTTCACTAACTGTTGTGAAGGAGATCTAATCTAGGAATTGGAACAGTATAATGTTGAAATGATTCATCTGACTACAAAACTGGAAAAGACATTAAAACAAAATTGATAAGATTCTAATTTACTTCTATAAAAGTAGGAAAGCTAAATTAAAGATTCTGCAGTAATGTAAGAAAGCAATAAACCAATACTAGCCTTCCTTTTGTTAGTGGGAGTGGGCCCTTGCTCCACACCTTTAGCATTGAAGACTAAGTAGAAATTTTAGAACACACAAATAGAAGAACTGCCTTCCTTTAATCCAATATTTCCAAATAGAGTATATTAGTGTAACAAAAAAAGTGTATGTCTTTGTAACTATATGAGACTATAAAGAAAACTATCTATATCTATCCTATAGCCTCCATACAATATGTATCAAATTGTTGTTGATATCATATCTTTGGAGTTTATTAGTTTACTCCCAGTTATAATTTAGATACAAAAGATCTTTATTTTAAAGAATAAACATGCAACTGCCTATATCAAAATATAACCATGCGGAACTTAAAAGATACTTAAGTGGCACTAGAGGTGTCCTTAAATCTAGAGTCTTGACTTTTGAAAAATGAGTCATAGAGGCCCTAATAAAAAGGAATTAACTTTAAAACAACATACTACTAGAAGTCCCTAATTCATGCAAAAATCAAATGGGAGGTGTCCTTTGTCTCCCACGAGCTATTGCAGTTGTCTTCTTAAAAAACTCTAACCTTCATATACAGAACTCTGGAGCTTTACAATAGCTCCGGAGATTCTAGCAATGAAACAACTCTAGAGATTTTGTGCAACACTGGAGACTCTGTGCAGTTAATAACAACTTCAAAGATCACCAGATAGCTCATTAGGACACAGCTCCAGAGGTCTTGTGATCAGCAACCCTTATTGTCCTAATAATCCATCTAAGAAGATACTCCAACCATTCTACAAAATGTTGGAGTGCTTTGTAGTGTGTCTTCTACTCAACTCCAAAGGTAGTTAGGAACATCTCCAAAGTCTTCAAAAACCTTTCCTCACTTGATATATAGACGCGTGATAAAAAGAAGACATTTATCCATAGTTTTTTTAGTTTAAATCCAAAACATGAGTCTTTTTATCACAATAGTAACTTCAGTATTTCATCTTTAATTAACATAATTTAAACAAGATTTTACAATTTTCATAGTGCAATCAACAGATAAGGTGGTGCATTAAATGGAAAAAGGGAACATAAGGGTGTGTTTGGATGAGTGCTACCTGCCACTCATCAATTACCCTTACAAGCTACCTTACTATGTAAGTGACTACCTCATTCTCATTGAGGTGTGTAGGCAAATGGTCTTAGTAAATAAGATATATAAGGAGAGAAAAAGGTAAGACACCCCTTTCCATTGGGTCTAAGCTACTGCACCTGCAAAAACTCTACTAATGCATAAAACATCAAGAGATCCCTTGCTAAGGTCTCTATGTATTTCTATGAAATGAGATTCCCCTTCGACAACAAAAATTATATTAGGGACAACCTACATCTTAGGATCAAATATTTGCATTTTATGTAATTAGGAGACTACTAGGAAAATTATGAAAATGATTTTGAATTTAGGAGAAGAGATTGGATGACGATAACCATTGAAAAAATTGAAGCCTTCATTCTTAGTTTTTGACACCATGGGCATTGTAGATGATTGAAATGACATGGTAGATCAGATTTTCACATCCACTTTACAATTCTAGGGCCCCTCATGCCCATTAATTGAGGTGACAAAGAGAGAGATCTCAATTTGTCATCCAAAAGAGAAAGAAGTGGCTAGATGTAAAAGTTGATGAACACACTTCCAAAAGGCTACATGGTACTCCAAGGAAGAACAAACAAGCTGATAAGAAGAGTGGTACATGTAGAACACAACATTTTGTAGTTGTATAGGCTACCAAGTCTAGAGATAATACCATTAGAGGTAGTGATGGATAAGATCCCAAGAAAGGGATTGATTTAAAAAAGTACTTGTCTTGAAGGAGATGTTAATCCTAGAAGGAAGCTTGAGGTAAAGAGGCCACCAACACCAGCTAAGAAAGAAACACGGGTGAATACTCAAGTGCCTATAGATTCAATCCATCTCCAACAAAAGTGTCCAACTAAGAGGGTTTGAAAAAAATTGATGATAGCATTGAGTTTTCTACCAGTAAATATTGGAGTTGAAAGCAAGGAAAAAATATTCAAACATTACAAATCATGGCCCACATTGTCTTGCTCTTCCAAGAAAGTGAAGAATGAATCATCAATGAAATGGCCATTAACAAGCCAGAGATTAAAGTTAGGAAGGGAGATACATTTAACCCTCTGTTAGGTAACCGTGTTGGCCAGCAAATATCCAAAGGCTTCAACCACAAGAACATAAAATTTGGAGCAAGAGGGAAATCTTATCAAATAGAGTGGAAAAACCCAAAAGAAGAAGATTATCAACCATTAATGGTGAGACAAGTTGAGGGATCCATAAAGAACATTTGAAGTGACTAAAGAAATTTAGGGCCAAGCACAAGGGCTTGAAAGATGGCCAAAATAAATGGCCATTCAATGTGGTCATAGGATTTAGAAAAGTCTATTTTAATGAAAATAACTTGTTTTTGAGAGTGACGAGCCCATTTTGTACCTTCCCAAACAACAATAATATTGTCCAAGATATATTTGCTTTTGATGAAGCTAGTCTATTTAGGATAGACAATAAACATAAGAAAATAGTCAATGTGAAGTACAAGGGATTTGGTTATGATCTTATAGAAAGTATTCAATAGAGTAATTGGTCACCAATTGCAAATTTCATCAAGATCACTCGCCTTAGGTATGAATTTAATAGTGCCTTTATTTATAATAGCACCTAAGGAAACTAATACAAATTCTTCCAAGTTTAAGAGATCAAGTCAAAAAATGTACCATAGAGCTTTATCAAATTCACATGAGAATCCCTCACAACTAGGAGCTTTATCATTATCCATAGAGATGTCACATCCCCGTAAAAAACCTACTTTAAGATGTCGTAGTCCTGACATAATTTGGACTAGGGGTGGCAACTTATAACTAGATATTTAAGTCTATGTGTGTGTGTGTGTGTTTATGTGTGTGTATTCATAAGTGTATGAAATCTTAATGGTTTCTAGTGATAAATGTGGAAATCTAGTTATCTTTCTTGTTAAATTACATATACTTGATTATGTTTTTGACTAACCTAGACTGAACTTACTTTGTGAATTATGCGAGGAGTATTGTCTAACTTGCAACTGACAGGGTGTAAAGTGAAGTGATTATGTGGATCTGTAGAAAGAGAAAGATTTTAATGCCAAATTCATGCTGTGAAATTGACTTAACCATAGGTTCAACCCAAGTAATTACTTGGTATGCATTAATAGAACTTTGCTACACTCTTAATCCTATAGTGTGTATATGGTTATGAGTAGTCGACTTGTGGCTACTTTAACTCTAGTATTGTGTTCTTATTAAAGACTATTGAAGGTATCCCCCTCAAAGTGGATTAGGAGGTTGCCCCCTCAAAATGGAATATTATTATCAAGTATTTGCTGAATATTTCATATTATATTCTTCTATTGTGCAAGTTATTTCATTACAAGTGGTATCAAAGCATGATCTTGGCACCGTGAAGGCAAAAAAATAAGGTGATGTTTTTTTTTTCAATTTTGGAGGTCATTTTGGGAAGCACATATCTCTCTCATTTTGGTGAATATTTTCAAGATTTTTAAAGGGTTTCTCAAGGATATATTTCAGCTGCTACATTCCAAATTTTAAAGCAACTAGAGCATAATTGAGCAATTTATTATAGAATTAGGGTTTCTACCCTTTTCTATTGTGAAGTACATATCTCTCTCATTTTGGAGAATCTATTCAAGATTTTTAAAGGATTTCTCAAGGACACATTGAATCTACTACAATAAAGATTTTGAAGAAATTAGAGCCAAATTAAGTGACTTATTGCAGAATTAGGGTTTCCACCAATTTCGCTCCCAAGGCTGAAAATTATCAAATTTCTAGAGATTTGTTCTGGGAAGTGAGGTCTATTACAAAATTATGCTTACAGCTTAATTTAGCATGGCCTTAGCAATAGTGTTAGAAGGGGGTAAGAAATTTTTTTTTTATAACATGAGATATCCAATCAACATTCACTATCTTAGTGAGCAAGTTACAGAATTCATTTATCAGGATCATGTAACAGCTCAAGTCGAGCTGTTACACAACCCAGATAAATAAATATATCCTCATTGAGAAACCAAACTCAAAGGATAACAGATTTGATTATGTATGTTGTTGTTTATCAATACAAGACAATGTAATTGTAGAAAAGAGGTATTTATAACTGTCATTTCTTTATGATATAAACACATGTACTTCAAATATTTCAGTTCATATTATGTAATTGATTCATAAAAAGAAAGAAACATATAAGCCATTTACATAATATGAAATAGTTGATTGTATTCAAAAGAAGTGTTTAAGGTGTCCCACACAAGCCGTGGGAATGACTGAAAGATGCAGCATGAAACTAAACTATATATCTAAAAAAAGAAAAGAGCATATGAAGAGAATAGGGACCCATCATTACATGTGAATGATGAATCCCAAGGTTGACCAGGTCCATCTTTAGCTCCCTCCATCCTGTTAGGTCTCAAAAATGTAGGTTGCTAATCCTAAGAGGATGCCAGGCTCTATGCTTAGATTCGCAACGTTTTTGAACTAACTTGACGAAATCAACCTTCAAGGTTTGATGATTTCCTGCACTTTAGGTCCTGCTACACCTAGGTGGGTGAACCTTGTAAATTAAAGCAGAATGAATGTAAATGTCTTGACTAAGTAAATGAGTCTTCTTACAGTAGCAAATGGTGTAGGATAAATGAGAGCTTGCTAACTAATTCTATATCTAATGAATGATAGGTAGAAATTGTATAAGTAATATCAAGGTAAATTTTATGATTGTGTAAATAAAAGGGTTTAAATGATAAATTGAACTGAAACCAGTGCCTTATTAGGTATACAGAGTCAAAGGAAGGACTAAGATTAGTGGCTTATAGTGGGTAATAATTCTAATTGTTTGACACAAGTTTAGTTTATAACTTGTATAAACGTGCAAGGAGATGACTGACTGACTCTTCTTGATAATCCAACTAATATAATCAGATATCTTGTAATTCACCAGAAGGTATTTTAATCCTTTCTTGAAGGAACTAATTGAATGGAATATACAAGAATAATAGATAATATTAACTTGGGGATAGAATGGCAATCCTAATTATATGGCTCTTCTTAGTAATCCAAACTAACACTTCCAGGTTACTGTGACTGATTAGAAGGATTTTAATTCCTCAAATGGAAACCAATTTACTCAATCACATAGATACAGCAAATGTGCATTGACAAATTAACTATATACTTGATATATTAATTTGAATAACAAGGAAATACAGAACTGGAGACAACCACACAATTGAATAATCTTAACAAACAATTGATACCAAAATAGAACCACTGAATCAAAGAACTTCAATCTACTTCTTCAATAATAATATGCAACATGGTCTTTGAGAAACATTGTAAATTATATGTATATATTCTACTGCTGATGATCTTTCAGCATCAAATGTTTGAACTTATATAGAAACTCTCATGAAGAGACATAACTCTTCAAGAAGTCTTTTGGGAAATTAACAAGATTAACAATCATAATATAACCATGATTAGGCTCTATTCAACCACAAGTAAAGTTTAGCAACATGGTCTAGGTACTCCTAGCTACGATGGGAATCAGTAAATTCAATGGCATTCCTTGTAATCACATCCATCATGACCATCTTCTCCAAATGTTTGCAGGCTTCCCCAGATGCAGAATCTTTATCTTTAAGAGCTCCCAAAGCTTCATGTAATATAGCTTGACAGTCACTGCTCCACTCTTCTTTGCTCTTTAGTTCTTTATCACTTTTGAATAATGAAGCTTCAGCACATTCTTTGGCATCAGTTTTAAGTTGATCATAGTATTTTTGATGTTGCTCAATCAACTCTTCTGCATTGGAGGCACCTGCAATGTCAGAAATATCTTTACCTTGTGTCTCATTCAATTTCTCCTGCAATCTTTTTTCAAGCCTTTCATGTTCTTGAATTGCTTTATAATTTTGAGAGTAATTATCCCAAAATTGGTTTAACCAATGCACCATGTTGGCATGCCTGCTTTGTAGCACTGTGACAAGTGTATCCATCTGGATTTGTACTACTTGATCTGTGAATAGTGCTTGGGTGCTCTGTGAACTTTCACCCTAGGTTAACCTCTTTGTTGATTCCCCAAAGGTGCTCTTAACATCATCTTTTAAATAATCATTCTCTTTTGTCAATCTCTCACAGCTCAATTTGTACGCATCTCTTTCCTTAATCAACATTTGAGCCTGTGCTTTATTTAGCTTTGCAACATTGATGCCAATGTTTGCAGTGATCAAAGGGTCAGTCTCCCCTGCTTTTAAAGTCATGACATGGCCAAAAGTTTTTCAGTGTCTATAATAGCTATCTTTTTATGGGGAGGATACAGGGCCCATATCATTAATGAATTTTTGTCATTATTGTATTTGGTACCCATATATACTTCATTGACACCTTCTAGAGTGAGCTTATATTTATCATCTGTATTATTTAGAAAACTGTCAAAGACTAGAGCAGAATTTAAATCAAGGCTAGGAAAGATCATTACCCCTACATCTTTGAGCAACTGTCTACCCTTGCTAGGGGTCATATCCTACAGCTCATTATCCACTGTTGTTTTCAGCATATCAAGTAATTATATCTCATTGTTAGCAGAGACATCATCCACTGACTCTCTGATTTCCTTCCCTTTGCATTTATACAAAAATGATTTAAACTCTTTTGAATGAATGAATTTATCATCGGAAATAAAAGAATCATAAGCTATTTGACGTGGGTCTTCATCAGCAGACCCCTCCTCATCATGTATTATGACAGGAGGCTGATATTGTTGCATCTTTCTCTTGGACATTTTTACTATTTTGTCCTGTGGTTCCTCTCGCCCTGCCGGTTCTTCATCTCTAGAGGATAATACCTCAATCTCTGCCTGCTGTTTTCTTTTCTCATCTAGATCCCTATTATATTGTTCCACCACCAATTCCACCTTAGCCTCTTCCAGGTTTCTGATGACATCATCATGTGGATAAGGGATGTGTGTGTATCCACTGAGGTTTTGCTTCCTCCGAGTAGAGTCAATAAAGCCTTCAGGATCAAATCCTTTTCTCACCTCAGCACACCTCATATTGTAGTGCATCAATTTATCCAGGATGAGATTATAACCTTCTTTGGAAACCACAGTGAAATCTCCAAAACACAAAGTGCTGGGCATAAAAGATTGTTTGTCATGGGAGCTCAGATGCATTACATTTGAATAGTGCATTTGCCTAACTATTTCTAGGTAACCAATTCTGTCAGGGATAGTTTTAGGTAAGATGAACGGAGTGTCCTCAAAACCATACACTCTAACCATGGTGGCATCTTCAAAACGATACTAATCTCCCCAATTATGAATGACAGTAGGACCACCAAAATCTTTCGGTCTAAGGAACCTCTTTATCTCAGTTGAGATTGAATACTCACAAGGGTGATTGAAATATCTATACAACACTTTTACACAATATTCTTCAAATTGCACATAGCTAGAATGGGCATATCTGCTATCCCATATCCTGGTCCATATCTATATTGGTAACCTATGTCCCTTCTGGTCTGCTAGAACAACTTTAAATTCACTTGGTCATAACCCCACTTCCTGGCCATAATAGAGCACCATGTGCATAAGAAGTGAGTAATTCTCAAAAGAACTTAATGGGGCATTGTTTCTTATTGCAACTAGACCAGAATCAATTCTATTAACAATATAAGCAGCATAATCGAACTACCTTGCATTGTGGCATTGGATGTCAGTAGCTATGACCATCAAAGGGATTGTCATAAATTTAGGGACCTCTGATCCTAGGACCTGGCCCACAGAATAATAGGTATGTTGTATGTAGGGTTCAAATATTGATACATGAAAAGGAGGACCATCATCCTCATTGAAAGGCACCAATTCTCCCTCAACTCTGGGCCTATGAATAGGTAACCTCCATCCATTGTAAGTTGTATCCATTGTCTAGTATTCCTTTTCTAAATCCTCATAAATAATGGGGACAGTGCATAAATCATCCAAGTCAAATACTTCACAGATGGCATTTTTTGACAAGTGTATAGCAGGCTCCCCTTGTGGGTTGCATATAGCCTTCAGACTTGGGTTATACTATTTAGCAAGAAGTTGGAGGAGTTCAACATTTAGGAACACATCAGGCACAACTAATTTACCCAAATTCAAATGCCATGGGTTTGATACTGGAGAATTCCTAAATCTTCTGTTGTGGTGGAATTTGTAAAGTTCATACCCTTTGATTGGGGTCCAAATGTTCCCTAGGTGTTTACATTTGTCCTCTAATTTTTCTACTTCTGCCCTAAGTTGAGCAGATCTTCAAGCCTTAGGAGTTGACCCTAGTAATTGATCAATCAAATCTTGATTGAGTTTTCTATCCTTTGTTTTCTCCTCAGGGGTTTTATCAATTCTTTGTTTCTTAGGTTTACTCGTATCCCCTTGTGATTTTCTGCCCTTTCCTTTTCCCAGAGTCTCCATTTTCAATTCTTGACAGAAAATCAAATTATAGGCTACAACACAAAGGTTTGTATGTATGTACCTGTTGTCGGTGGCTGTGATCAAATTCCCCTATTTGCGCTTCAAGTTTTCCCCTGTAGTTTCTTCTCAAACAATTTTGTCGATCTTAATTGTAATGATCTTAGAGGATTTCATCACCGTTTGCATTTAATTATTCGAGCAGTTCAATATAATTCATCGTTGTGAAATGTCACATTGTCATAACTCCTTTTATCGGCATGATTTTCATAATGTCTGGGTGATTTTAATATCTCCTTGTGGTGCAAACAATCAATCATTGTAACCCTTCAACTGTCTCCTCGACGTTATATTAAATCGTATCGACAGGAGATGTTCATACCTTCTCTGACATGAAAGTGGGCACAATTGCCATCTGCATGACCTCTTTCATTGCTATGTGATTGATATTCCTTTCTGACATGTTAAGTGTTACCGATATGACTATCGGTGAGAGTCTCGTCGATGAATGTGACTATCATTGTTATCGGGGTGATCTATGTCATCAGAATAACATATTTATGTTTACCCGAGTGTCATCATCTTCCTGATATCCCTTTACTCGAGTGTCATCGTCTTCCCGATATCCCTTTATGTCCAGACTTGTAAACCTTGTTCTGATTCACTTACTTTTGCCGATGGTTATGTATGTCGGTATGACTTATACCGAAAGCACCTTTTGTTGTTCGCCAAGACACTAGAGTAGCAGAGACTTATTAATCTTTCATTCCGATGTTCACCTCCTTCTGATGACCATTAGTTACTTTGATTCCATGGGATGCTCGGTGAGATTTTTGCCAAAATACTCCATCGGTATGAGCTATACCGTCGGGATGATCTTCGAAGTATTACCCGATAGCCTTTAGTCATACCGATCGGTGTGACTGATAGATTTTTTCCCTGACAAAAGGTCATTGGTATTATTTCCCCCATCGGTGACTTTTGAAATCTTCTCTCTGATCCTTGTTTTCATGCCGATAGTTATTTCAACTAGTTTTTCATGGATCGGTATAAGTAACATAAAGTCTTGCTGACAGTATGAAATTTAAGCCCTTTACACTGTTTTGTCGTGGACTTTTTGTGGGATGTATCAATTTTAATTATGATTTTGAGCAAGATGTTTTATGATTTGGTCAGATATGGAGAAGTGAAAATACAGGAAGATTTTAAATTTTTCCTGTCCCAACAGTGGCTCTGTCTGGGATGTATACTCTTTGTGAGTATAACAAGAATTCAGATCTCTTGGGGGAGTAGACCACATGTTTTATTTGTTCGGGATGATAATTTTATGAGAATTGTATGAAAATGGGGAATGAGAGTGATCATAATGGGGAACGGGAATGATCCTATACTATTGTACATGGAAAAGCTTCCTTTTTTTTTATATAGAGATTGATAGGATTGTCCATGTACTAGCAGATCCTAATCTCTTTTGGTTTTCCCTAAACTATTGTGCATGGAATGAAATTATCTTAAGAATTTTAAAGGGTTGTCCATGCACTAGCAACACTTAATTCTTTTTGTGCATGATATTCTCTGAAAAGAAAGGTTTCAGATATTACCCATGCACAGGCAATTCCTGCTCTTCTCCAGACATATTCTGTAAATAGTAAGAGTCATCACCTCCTTTGCCAATTATAACAAAAGGACCTAACCATAGAGCTTCAAATTTTTCATGCTTTCCTTTGTCCTGACACCTTGCATTCCGCATTAGTACTAGATCATTTATTTCAAACTTCCTATCTTTGGCCTTTTTGTCAAAGAGGTATTTTACTTGTGATTGTAACTTAATATTCTGCCTTTGAGCTATTCTTCTTGTTTCATCAAGTTCTGCAAGATGTTCCAACCTCTCCTCCATTGGTTTAGGAATGTTTAAATCTTCTTGGAGAATGAATTTGTATACTGGTATGAGATTTTCTAATGGTATTCTTGCTTGTGTTCCATACACCAGCTCAAAAGGAGATCTCCCAATTGCCCTTTTTACAGTAATCCTATCAACCCATATTGCCATTCTTAATTTTGAATCCCATGCTTTCTTATTTCTATCCAACATCTTCTTTATGATTTTCAGGAGGCTTTTGTTACTTGATTATGCTTGTCCATTTGCTTGTGGATGATAGGGGGCAGCATAGGACATAGTGATGCCATGTGTACCACAAAATTTTTTGAATTCATCAGATCTAAAACACATTCCATTATCTGTAATTAACCTTATTGGAGTGCCGAATCGGAATATAATATTTTCCATCAGAAAGTTAATCACCACCCTACTTGTTCCCTGTTTGGTTGGAATTGCCTCCACCCATTTTGTAAAGTAATCAGTTGCCACTAAAATCCATTTGTGTCCACCACTTGATTTCTCTACAATTTCACCTATGAAATCAATACCCCACTGATAGAATGGAGCCTCGACTTGCATGGGTTTTAAGGGTAATGCTCCCTGATATTTCAACTTCCCTAAAAACTTCTGACATGCTTCACACTTCCTAATGTAATGATATGAATCATTAAAAACTTTAGGCCAATAGTATCCAGCCCTCAAGATCTTGTGGGTTGTAGTCTTTGCTAAAAAATGACCTCAACACATGCCTTCATGTAACTCTTTCATGATATGTTTTGATTGATGCTCATCTAGGCATAATAGTAGAATTTCATCTCTATTTTTCCAGTAAAGATCCCCATCAATAAACACATATTTTGAGGCTTGCAATTTAAGTGTCCTCCTTTTGTTATCATTGTACCCCTCAGGATATTTCATATGCTTTAGATAATATATGATATCTGTATACCATGGGGTATGCTCAATGCTAGAACTTGTATTATCAACATCATTTGTACTACATATCTGGGAAGCTTCAAGATTACTTTCGGCCATCAACCTAGCAAGACCTTGTCCTCTCACTAGTTTAGTGATTTGGATTTCGATATTGAACTCCTGAATTCTATTGATCCATCTGCATCTTCTACCAGTGACTTTAGTCTGGACCAATACATCCTTTACTGTAGCATTAGGTACATATGCTATGATTTCAACTCCCACCAAGTATGGCCTAAAGGTTTTAATTGCCTTTACCAGTGCATATGCCTATTTTTCAACAATGTCATACTTTAATTCTGCATGTTGAAGAGATTTACTAAAAAATGATATAGGCTGTTCATATCCATCACTGTTTTTCTACAATAACATTGCCGCAACTATATGATAAGAGGCAAATGCAAATAGTTGGAATGGTTTACTGAAATTAGGGGATATTAAGACTGGGGCTTCTTTGATCGCCTTCTTAATATTTGCAAATGCTTCTACTGTTTCTGTTGTCCTTTTCACTTCTGAGTCCTTTTTTAGCATCTTTGATATAGGACAAACAATTTCTGCAAAATTTGATATAAACCTTTTGACAAAGTTAATCTGGCCAAAAAATGACTGTATAGCTTTCACATTTTTTGGAATAGGCACTTAGTCAATTGCTTTTACTCTTTCAGGATCTATTTTCACTCCATCTTTTGAGACTATGTGGCCAAGCAATTTCCCCTCTGTCATTGCAAAATGGCACTTCTTAGGATTCAATGAGATCCCATATTCTAGGGCTTTGATAAATATTTGCTCTAAATGTGTGCAATGATCCTCAACCCTTTTAGAATATGTTGTCAAGTCATCCTGATATACTATCATGATTTTATTAATTAACTCAGCAAAAGCCACATCCATTGCTCTTTGGAATGTTGCTCCAACATTAGTGAGCCCGAACGGCATTCTCAAATATACATATGTTCCCCATGGAGTGGTGAATGCAGTCTTAAATTGCTCTGATTCTTTGACTTTCACCTGATTATAACCTAAGAAGCCATCCATCATTGACAATAATTCACATCCAGTAACCTTTTGTAATATTGCTTCCATATTGGGGAGGGGATAGTTATCTTTAAGAGAAGACTTGTTTAAAGGGGCAATCTAATCAAGTATGAAGACAATCAAAGGAAGATTTCTGGCAGCATCCTTCAATTCTAACAGTGACTTTTAGCAGATAATGACAGTCAACATGGATATTTTGACATTTCTTGTGAAGAGATAAGTAGAGATTTATGATAGAACAGTTAGGGGTTTTCATTTTTGGCTCTCTTTTCACCATGTTCTCAGCATATTCTCATTTTTCACCGCATTCAAGCAAACTGAAACAATATATATGCAGAAAAGAAGTGCTCTGAGCAACTTATTGCCAAGAAACCTTGAGAGTTTACAAGAAAATGCAAATATTTTTCATAGAAATGCCTCAGAAAGAAAGTAACAATGAGGCCATACAGATTTCCAAAGAAAGAGGACTAAAACAATTAGTTAAGAACGATTTTTCTCCAAGTTTTCCATGAAAATATAGGATAAAGGGAGGAATAATCTCACTAGTGAGAGGAAATGCAAGCAAGAGCAGCATGGCGGCCTATTTCAGTCATTCAGATGGCTTAGAAAACCCTCAAAGTAGCAGAAACCCTCGAACATGGTGGTGCCAGGAGAAGACCAAGTGAATAATGAAATGATTTTAGGGTTTGATTCTTTTGTTAAGAATGCCCTAACCTGCGGGTTTGTCATTTTCTTTATTTTTTTTGACTTATCTTTTATTGAAAATCATTGCAAATGAGAAAGATGCCCCAGGGGTCAGACACTTGATCAAGTATAATGACTAGTAAGCCAAAGGAGGCCTGTGACGATATGATAACTTTTACCAATGCTAAGGTTTTAATAAACCTTAAGTCAAAACAAAATCATTGCAAGAGGTTGATGCATGTGATGAGAAAGTAAAGGTCAAAGGGAGTCATAAGGTAATTGTGTATTTATTTTCTATTGATCAAGGTGAGATGTGAAATGATGAAAATTATTCCCCTTGAATCTTGCATAAGTGTGAGGTAAAGTTAATAATGTAAACAAATAATGAAGTAATAGTTTATAAATTACTTTATTATTTGTCATTAAAATGCAAGAAATTAAGCAAATACATAACACCTAATTAAGTAAGTTGTCATGATTACTTTATTATTTGTTCAAACTATTACCTTCATCCCAAAATCATGCAAAATCAAGAGGTGGAGATAACTGAAATGCCTTTGAAGTCCTTAAATCATGCAGAGTTAAAGGTGGAGTTCAACATGCATCTTAAGTCTCATTTTCAGTTGGTGGAGTCTTATTAGGAGCCTTTTAGGGTCAAACATCATGCAGGATGAGTTTTACCATTTGATATTGCAGTTTACATCAGTTGTGGGCCCTCTTTTCATGGGTTTTCATCTTTTCTCGTGGGGGAGATTCTGGGAGATTTTCTCACTTTCAGTTAGCTATTAGTGTCAACTCTTGGCACTTTAGAGTCATCTTTTGTATATAGGAGAGAAAACTTATGTTTTTTCTTAGTTCTTACCTTCTTCTCTCTCTTACACATTTTAGAGAGGCATAGGAGTGTTTGTAACTCATTTTCAGATCTATACAGTACAACAGGTTACAGGTTCATATTTTTTGGTCTTATGCAATGTTTTTTTCCTTCTATTTCCATTTAGAATACATCAAATTTCCCCTTTTCAGATTAATGCAAGTGCCTTTATGAGTGATTTGATGAAATTATTATGTTTTAACCATTAAATCCTTTAAGTTTGTCTCACTCATTATTGTGCATCCATCACAGGTCTCAAGTTGTGTTTGTTTTCATTTTGGTCTTAAAAATGTGCAAATTTATTTTCCTCTTGAAAAAACAAACTGTTTGGCCTACTTTAGAAATACTTTTGTGATTAAGTCATCATTTCTAAACTGTGTAAATAGTTTCTTGGAGATAGTTTTGAATCATTCTTCAAGTTTTACCATCATATAGGTGCATCCCCACAATTTCAATTTTAGTTTATTGTTTCACTGCAATTTCTCCTATCCTTTTTCTTGCAAAGTCGGTTTACCATTAGATTAATCATAAGGGAACCAACCTACAATCTAGAGGTCTACCTTCACCATAGGGTACCCACAACCTGAAGGTATTCACATGTTACACAATATTGCTGAGCCTCACAGCTTTGCATCACGGGTGCAATCCTAGTTGATAACAATGTCTAGGCCTTGGTAAGTTACAGTTAAAATTTCAAATTGATTGGATATGCTTCATGTGATTTATTGCAAAATTATCTTTCCCAATCATGGCATATCCTGTCACAAGAGGAAAAAAGATCTTGTCACACCTACAAAATCTCTAGACAAGGAAGACACAAAAAGTGGGAAGACATATACTAAGGATTGGCATGGTAAAATGACCAAGGTGGAGGATGATATTTCATTAGTGAAGTCATCAATCAAAGAATTATATAGGAGTATGTATTCCTGGCTACAAAGGAGATCTCAAAATTTGTTGCAAATGAAGAATATTCAAGAAGAAGTAGTAGAAGAAAAATAAAAATAAAAAGAAGAAGAAGAAGAAGAAGAAGAAGAAAAAGAAAAACATGAAGAGGAAGAAGAAGCAAAAGGAGGAGGAGGAGAAGTCAAACCCATAACGTCGTTCCATGCATTATCACTACTTGGGGCATTTCAACAAACATTATTTCCTAAAGAATTTCCTAATCAAGATATTCAACCAATGCTAGGGTACCATCTACCATTCCTCACCTCTTCCTTGAAGGCACACCAAAAGTTGAGAGAAATGGAATAATGCATTCATCTCCATCAAGAGCTATATGTAGAGGGAAGACACATCTTGGACTTGAAGTTAATTTTCTAGACACGCATGAAGAAGCTAAGGACATTGACAATTCCAAATTACCTCATTATATGGAAATACTTTCTAGTCAAAGTTACCACATGGGAAGATGGAGATTTTATGAAGCTACCACAATTGGTCAACATTAAGGACAATGCTTTTCTAAAGGTGGGGGGAATGCTACACTCCTAATCCTATAGTGTGTATATGGTTATGAGTAATCATCTTGTGGCTACATTAACTCTTATTTAAGTTATATAATCATTAATATAGTCATATAGATATTTAGGTCAACTTGGGTGGCATTCATGGCATAAGTATTATAGGAGGTAGAGGTTAGTTATTATCATCATATTGAGTATGTGTTCTTATTGAAGACTATTGGAGGTATCCCCCTCGAAGTGGCATATTATTATCAAGTATTTGGATCATATTTCCTATTATATTATTCTATTGTGAAAGTTATTTCATTACACATTTAGTTGTTCTCGTTCATTGATTTGTCAAGTTTGCAAGTCTTGCTTGAGTCCTTATGTTTGACAATAGAAATGTGGCTACATATTTCTTTCCAAATGCACTCTCACTTGAACGTGCCTATATTGTGGTGACAATAAATGATCCAATTGATTGATCTTAGTTAACCTTAGGAATAACTAATATATTAAGGTGATAAATAATATGGGTATTTACGAAAATAAATTTAAAAAGGAATAAATAATAAATAAATCATTTTATTATTTCAATCATTCTAAAAATTGTATGAGGCAAATAACAATAAAATAAAAGGGAGGTTAAAAGAAAATAGAAAAGAAGAGACATAGTATTTGTCCAAGAGCATGTTGCAACCAATAGAAATTAAAGGAGGGTGGCTAGAATTGAAGGCTTGGTCATCCGTCCTAAAGACCAGTATGGAAAACCCATGCTCTAACAATTACTCTATCCCTAAGTGCACCAAGGAGAAGGGTGTCTAGCCTAGA
This sequence comes from Cunninghamia lanceolata, assembly GCA_027924645.1. NCBI lineage: Eukaryota > Viridiplantae > Streptophyta > Pinopsida > Cupressales > Cupressaceae > Cunninghamia > Cunninghamia lanceolata. Next base: position 14,922,040 of record BSBN01001271.1, read on the forward strand.
GTGAAATGATGGAAGAGACACTAGATGAGGACGTGAGGGTAGAAGATTAAAGGTGATTTGAAGGGAATGTTTGTCAAATTTCCATTCGAAGAGCAAAGGAAGGAGATGTGAGTGAGGAAAAGCTCCATTTGGGGGTCATTTGGTTGAGAGGAGGGCACCATAGCAACTTTCCAACTATTGAACTAAACATTCATGTCCAATAGCAAGTTCTTCTTACCTTATTGATGTTCCTTTCACGGATGGTGATTTGTATGCTTGTTTGGCTAATAGGCCATTCTATATGTGCACACATCTTGTAACTACCAAAAAAAATTGGTAGTCCTAATAAAAAATATTTTTTTGGTAGTCCTTCCTTTTTTTGTGGTACAAAAAATTTAAAAAATTTGGTCATCCATATAAAATAAATTGAAATATATATATATTGAGGTAATTAAAGAGAATGATCTTATGTGAGCCTCAATCTACATTTAAAAGCATCAATTACCTATTGACGAGCATGATTGCACCCATTATACAGAGCTATGAATCTCAGCAATCCTGTGTAACATGGGATCAAACTCAAGCTGTGGGTAACCTATGGAGAGCTTGAACCTCTAGATTATAGGCTGGTTCCCTTATAATATTCAATAGATCTATAACTTTGATATGGATAAGGGTTAAAAGCATCTACTAAAAGAACTAAAACTGTAATCTAAAGTTTGGTGATGCACCTAAATTTCATGGAAGCTGACAATCTAACTCACAATAGATCTCAGAAAATCTATCCACACAAACCACCTTTGGCAATTTGATCACATAAATAATTCTAAGGGAGGCTGGAAATGATTTTCTTTTTGAAGGAAAAGGGTTTTCATGACATAAAAGAAAATTACTCCAATTGCACAGCCTAAGCCCTGTGATTTTCAATGCTATCTAACACATGAAAGTACAAATGAGACAAAGATTTTAAAGGTTATGATGTTCAAACACAAAAAAATCTCATCAAATCATTCACAAAAGTTGCATTAATGGAAAGGTAGACACTTGATTAAGCTAAAAAATAAAGGAACAATTGCATAAAAAGATAAAGTATAGAACCTGTAACCTGTTGTAATCTCTATAAATCTACAATAAGTGAGTTATAAAACCTTCTTTCTCTTTCAAAGTGTAAAGAGCAAAAAGGCAAGAACTAGAAAAACCTAAGTTTTTCTTACAATATATAATCTACTCTCTCTAAGAGACCTATAAAGGTCAACTGCCTCTAAAAATAAGCTCTCAAAACTGATCCACGAGCAAACGAGAAAATCAGTAAAAATAAGAGCTATAACTGTCCCAAATCAAGCAAAAATAGCTCCAAACTGCTCTCCTCTATATGTTTGACCAAAAAGTTGCCCAAACTCTCCAATTTTGACCCAAAATGCCATGCAATGAACTCAAAAAGTCCTCAGTTAACTCCACTCCTCCAAATTTGCATGATTTTGGACTGCAAGTGATGTGGGCAAAGAATAAAGTAATTTGGGACAATTACTTTATTATGAGTTACATTTTGTTCTATTTTCTTGATTTTACAACTTGTGACAAAATAATAAAGTAATTCATAAGTACATTACTTTACTATTTGTTAACATTATTTGAGTTGTAAAAACATGTAAATTTGGATGAAAAGAACAAAACAACACCTTATCTCTCCCTTTGATTTACATGAATTGCATAATTGCATTAATAATGATGCCAAGAACAAACTAGGCCATCATGCATGCAAAAGATAAAAATATCTTCCTCCTTATATCTCCCATGAACTATATAGATCTCCTCATGCAAAAATTAAATTATGCATTTAAAAATAATATATGCATATGTCTCAACCTTATAACTCCTATGCATACATCATACTATATATTATGGGTCATACCATACATCATCATGTGAAGATGCCTTATAACTCCCTTTGCATGACCAAAATAATGCATCACATTCATAACTTATTACTGCTTATACATATAATGCATTCCTTTTATCACCTTCATATGCCACCTTTTGACTTCAAACCTCACCTTAGCATCTATCATTACCTTATCCTTCATATATATTTCTTTCCATGCCTTCGAATCATTCCAAATATTTGACTTTGTTAACATTATGCCTTTGCAAAAAATCACATAAGGCATTCAGCGTTATCTTCTCATTATCTGTTTTTTGACTTTTGCAAAAATAAAAGGAAAAAAAATTATGAATGCCCTCATAGGTCCCTATGGCATGAAAAAGGTCTCATCATTAGGCTTCAAGAAGACTTCAAAGTCTTGACCCCACTAATGATTATATTGCGATGATTTAAAAGTTTCAAAGTCAAAAATAAATGTGGAAAAAGAAGTCGACCATCAACCAAAAGGAAGCATCAAACCCTAAACTCATCATTTTACTTTTGTTTCTCTTTGAGCTCCTCCTAAGCCGCCACCATGCTTGACTAGGGTTTGAATGCATTTCCATGTCTCTTTGCAACTTTTCAAAGGTTTCTTGATGGATTTTCTCCTGAATCTCACAGGAACCCAAGGTAAGCATTTTTATCATAGTTTAAAGCACTTCTTGATTTTTCTGTGCAAGAGAAGGCCTACAGGCTTCAGTTTCTGATGTGATATTCTAATTTATTTTGCTCCCATATTTCATTTTCTTACTATATTTCTTGGTCCCTCTGTGTGGGCCACCATCTTGAGCTATTTTGCAAGAAAATGAACGCAAAATTTTGCGGTTTGTAGTGACTTTTCTTTCTCTCTCAATAGAAACAAGGTAATGTTTCATTCTACTTTGCCATTTGAGATTCTTTCACTGTATTTCCATATATGAGGGTTTTGAAAAAGATCATATGGGTCTACATTTTCCTTGTAGAAATACTCCTTTCTGATTGCGGCCATGCCTACTGTATACATTTTGCACTTTATTTTGTTCACTCTTTGAAAAAGAAACACGACCTATAACACTTCTGTAGCAAGAAAAAACCCTTTTTTGCAATACTTGGTTCTTTTTACAAAAGAGGAAAAGAAAAGGCTCTCTGAAGACATGGAATAACACAATGGTCTGAAATACATTTTGTGGGTTTGCATTTTTCTTGAAGAAATGCTTCTTTCTGGCCACGGCCTCCTTTTTTTGTGTATTTCTCTCCTCTGTATCTACTATCTGGTCTTGGAAACCCTTGTGAAAATGAACAAATGGACACTATTCCTCTTTCGACCTTTTTGCAAAAAAGATATGAGGGTTTTGAAATAAGACTTCTCCTATAGCAGTAGTTAACTGGGTTTTCATATCTTGAAGAGAAATGTTTATTCCCGGCTATGTTTTACTTCTCACAAGGCATGGAGATACAAGGGTTCAAAATGAAACAACAATAAACTGTAACAGCAAAACAAAACTATATTTTCATCCCTTCTGTGTTCTTTTACATTTCTCTGTAAAAGATGATGGAAAAATGTACTATTTGCTCTCTGATTCTTGAAAACAAAAGTAAAATCAACTCTATCACAGGTAAAACCTTAGTAGGATTTCACCTACTTCTCCACTATGCATTTCAAACAGTATTATTCCCCAGTTAGGTGGGACAGTCAAAAGAAAAGTTTTCTTCTTTATTATGTCTGCTGCTCCATCTTTGACTTATATGTACTATAGATTCTTTTGCATTTTGTAATGAAGGCAATATAATAAGTTTATCATATCTACTATCTTTTGTATCTCATGTAGATAGACTTATCATTTCTATTGTGCCTTTCTTCTCTTCTGTAGATGTATCTATGCTCCTCATAAAATATTTGACTGTATCTTCATTTAGCATCTGACAATTGTTTTTATGCTGCTCTTAATCTCCCTTTGATGTCATCTATGAGTTCTTGACTATGGAAGTATTGATTCTCTTTTACACTCATTGGCTTTTGTATATGCACTTGTGTATGCACTTGTAGTCTCTTTCATGACTCCATTGTGTTCTAAAGTATAGAAGACATGGGCACTCTCATAATGATGTAACTGTAACCATACAATATTTCTCTATGCATGATCATATGACTGTGACTTGTATATGCTGCTCTTGTACTTTCTCTTATGTTGTTGCATCATTTTGAACAAATCATTTATGGTTTTCAAATCTTCTATATCGGATACATTTATGACAGTGATAAGGACCACTATGCTCATCATCTCTTGGCATTTGTTTACTCTTACTTTGATGAACTTACCTCTATAGAGACTTGAATGTTATCTTTGAATGTCATCTTGAGGTTTGATCATGAAAAATTGTCCACTCTTTCATACACTTGCTACTCCTCTTGAGAAGTATGACTGTATTTCTCTTTGTTGTTACTTCTCATAAGAATGTAGGCTCATGATGACATAGTGACAGCAATATATGATGTAGATACTTTGTCACTCCTGCACATATGGTTCTTGTAGCTCCTCTTAAGATAATTTCTTTGACAAGACTTGGCTTCACTTGCTATCATGATGTGAGTCTTGAAGCATAATGTATATCTTCAGTTGATTAAGACAATTGACATCCTTTACACCGATGTTCTTTATTACATCTATTGCACCTTTTATGACATTCAATGATGACTGTCTATAATGCTTCTATGGTTGTACTCCATTCTTTTGATCATTGTACTTCTATCCTTGCATTTCTTAATCATGGAATATGCTCATTGCTCATTTTGTAGCATGTGTATGATGGAGGCAAAAGAATGAGTGTATGATTAACATTTTTGAACATGATTATCTGATTTTGACAAGTTCTTTCTAAAGTGAGCATAGTTTATAGGAGCAACTGCTCCTCTTCACTTCTCTTATGATGACTTTTATACTTCACTTGATATGTTGACTATTCTATGCATTACATGATAGTGTACTCTGTTTATCACAATCTAATATCCTTCTTGAATGAATAAAGAAGTAAGCATGCTGGGCTCAACCCTTATGGGAGCCCATTTTCTCCACATGCTTTAATGTTTTCAAATCAGCAACATAACTTTTCCTATACCTGCACAGTGAACAAACAAGTTATCATAAAAACATACCTCTTGGAAGCTGATTGATTTCTCTCATGATGATCTAATTTATTGCACATGTTTGATTTTGATCCAACTGTTCATTAATGCATAATGTTTGCAAGTTTATATGTCTGTTGATAAAGGATATGATGAATTTGAATATTTAGAGCTTCTAACAAAACTTTTCTCCAACCTTGCAGGTCCACTATCTTTATCATGAGCAAGAAGATGAAGACATAAAGACCAAGCTGCCAGATAGGATAATCAACCTTCACGATAAGGCAATGATGGATATCCCACTTTCCTCATGTGTTCTTTTCCTTTTCTTTATCATCAAATATATAGCTTGCATGCTTAGTTGTATTGGCTTAGTTTAGTCATTCCCACGGCTTGTGTGGGACATATTTAAACATTCTCTTGAATATAATCAGTTATTTTACCTTATGCAATGATTTATGCATGTTTTCTTTCTGAATTAAATGCATAGGATAAAACAACTGAATCTGATTTAAAACACATGTTTAAAACATGATGGCAAAATGATAGTTTATAAATACCTTTTCTTTGTACTGAACTATGATATTTGAATAATTCAACAACATCATAACTGCAAGATAAAACTAGTTAGATACCTGTCATTCCTTGAATGTCTACTCTCTTGTCACTAGACCAATTTCATTTATCAGGATGGTTTGATAGTTCTGATTGGACTGTCACATTATCCTGATAAATGATCCTCCATTGTTCTCTTGCCAAGATATCAGGAATTCAATTGAGTGATCATACACTTTAAAAAAATTCTTTTATCTCCTTTTGTGACAACTGCAACCTAGGCCTTGCTAAATTAGGTGTGTACCTAATTTAGTAGCATTTTTGGCAACCTCTCAGGGTTGTTTGCCTGTTAAACAAAATAGAACCAGTAGCCTTGCATTTTCCATTGGGCATATGAGTCTTTTAAAAAATCTCTTGGAGCTTAAACTGATAGAAAACTACAGCAACAAAACAAAACTAAAAATGAAACTATTATGACATGTTTAATACATGGCTAGCAAAATGTGCATGTGCACTTCTTGGAAAACAAAAACAAAATTGAAATGAAATGTGCAAAAGCACTTATTTGCAGCAAAAAGTTGCTCCTCTAGTAACATAACTTGAGGTGAATCCCATTGACAGGGATTGGCAACACCTCTCCATCTAAATTTGCAAGATGAAATGCATTGTGTTGCTTGCATTCTGTAGTGATATATGGGCCATCCCACATGGCATCAAACTTGGTGTGTTTACTAGGTTTGCTCTTTAATTCATCCCACTTTAATACTTGATCCCCTTCCTTGAAGATTCTTGGAATTGCCTTTCTATCAAATGTCCTCTTCATTTGAGCTTGATGCATCTCCAATGTTTTAAAGGCTTCTTTTCTGGTCTCTTCCAGTTCCATGAGTTGTGCAAGTCTTATCTCCATTGGCTATTCTTCCAATAATTCAAGTTCCCTGATGTAACTTAGAGTTGGTAACTCAACTAAAATTGGCAATTTGGCTTCTTTTCCATAAGTTAGAACATAAGGTGAATTACATGTTGCCTCTTTGGAGTTATTCTATCAGCCCATAGGGCTAATTTTAACTTGTCATGCCAAGACCTCTTATTGTCATCAACTATTTTCTTTATTATCTTAATCTGATTCTTATTTGTTGATTCTGTTTGTCCATTACCCTAAGGGTAATAATTGGACAAAGCATTCAAAAATATATTATTTTTCACTGACCAATCAGAAACTCTTAAACCAATGAATGCTAAAGCATTATCAGAAATGATTGAATTAGGGATACCAAACTTGGATACTACGTCTTGATAAAAATTGAGAATAGAAGTCTCATTTGCTTCTTGTAATGCAACTGCTTCAGTTCATTTAGTAAAGTAATCTGTTGTAGTTAAGATCCACTTATGTCCTTGACTTGATGGTGGATTGATGGGACCAATGAAGTCCAAACCCCACTTGCCAAATGGTTGTTCTACCTGAATTGGATGCAGGGGCATGGCTGCAAGCTTCTGTTTACCTACAAAAATTAAACATTTGGTGCATTTCTTCACCCAATCATGTGCATCTTTAAACAATTATAGCCAATAATAACCAGCTCTCATAATTTTTAGAGCTGTTGTTCTTGGTGCAAAGTGACCTCTAGAAGGCCCATCATGAAACTCTTTCAGAATTTTCTGAATCTGATCTGGCTCTACACATCTTAATAAAACACCATTAAAATCTCTTTTGTATAAAACACCATTAATTACAGCATAGGGTATGGCTTGCAGCTTGTAGTACCTCTATTTTGATCTATCTAGACCTTCAAGATAGTCCCCAGTATGCAGATAATGTACCATTTGTTGCACCCAACTTGTAGGTGTGTCTGGGACAGCAGCTTGTTCCTTGTTTTGTAGCAATGTCTCAGCCTCTTCTTCAAGTTTAGTGTTGTTCTCTTCATGTCTTGCTAGTTGTTCACACAATCCTTTCCCTCAGACTAGCTTTGTAACCTTAATTTGAATATCATATTCCATCACCTTTGTTATCCATCCTGCTCTCTTATCATTCAGATCTTTACTAAGCAAGAACTCTTTTATTGTCAGATGGGCAACCATCAACGGTATTCTATTATTTGAAAGCATGTGTTTAAACTTTTTAGGGCTTCTTATGATAGCCAAAACATGTTTCTCAACAAAAGAATATCTAACCTCATAATCATGTAGAATTTGGCCAAAGAAAGCCACAGGTTGCTCCAATCCTTCCTCATTTTGCTGACAAAGCATAGTTGATATGGTATCAACAGTACCAAATGCATATAAAATAAAATCCTTGTCAAAATTTGGATTGATTAGTGTTGGGGCAGCAGCAAGTGCCTCTTTGATTTCTTCAAAAATCTACTTACCTTCCTTTGTCCAACTGAAAGGAATATTCTTCATCAACATGGTTGTAAGGGGCTATAATAATGATGCTATGTTTGGTATAAACCTCCTTACAAAGTTGATTCTTCCAAGAAAGCTTTGTAAGCCTTTCTTATGGGCAAGAAGAGGTAATGCTAACATTCTAGAAATTCTTTTAGGATCTATTGATATTCCATCTTTTGACACTATGTGTCCTAAAATCTTTCCTTCATGCACTAAAAAAATACTCTTTTTTGGGTTGAGTGAAACCCCAAACTCTACATCTTTCAAAAATTAGTTTTAGATGATAAAAATGATCTTCAGCCTTTTTTGAAAATATACAAGTACAAATTTATTTATGAGACCTTGAAAAGCCATATCCATGGCTCTTTGGAATGCTGCACCTACATTAGATAATCCAAATGGCATCTTCCTGTAAGCCATTGTACCCCATTTGGTAGTGAAAGCAGTCTTGTACTGATCTTCCTCTTTCACTAAAATCTTATTGTAGCCTGAATAACCACCCAATAAAGAAAATCTTTCTGATCCTAAAAGAACTTGTAATATTTTCTCCATTGATGGCAATGGGTAATGATCTTTCAGGGATGCTCTATTTAAGTCATGGAAATCAACACATAATCTGATTTCTCCATTCTTTTTTTAACAGGAAGTAAGTTAGAAACCCAAGATGTATGCTTTATGGGAAATGGCCTTTACTTCTATCTAACTAGTTTTGCCTTGGGTTCCAGCTCGATTGTGTGTTGAGCTAACTCAGGGTTAAAACCCTTTATATCTCCATACTCCCAAGAAAATACATCACTGAATTCTTGACAAAGCTGAATAAAAGCTTGATGTTCTTCTTTTGTGGACACTTTTCCAAGTTTAAGCAGCTTATCTTTAAATATCTCAATAGGCTCATAATGTTCCTGTTTCACTAATAAGTTGACTTTATCTCTCCTAACTTGATCATCAGTATAAAAAATAGATTCTAATGTTACTAAACCTTTGGGAAGCTTATTTGACCTTGGCTGCAATATCTGGTCATCATACTGTTGCTGCATCTTCTGCTAATTTCCTGCAAAAAACTCAACTTCTTCCATCAGAAAATTAACAATTTGCTCATCATTGTTAAAGACTTGCCAACTTGTATTATTATCTGGCACTGAAGTTCTGACAGCAACCTTAACATAAAGAGGAGTATGAACTTTTTCATTTCTGCTAGAATATCATATTCAGCTCCAATGGCAACCAATTTGTAAGCTTGTTTATTATAAGTCCTAGGTACAGATATTAGATTAAAAGCATCAAATTCTTCTATCATATCCCAAACTCTGTGTTTGTACAATTTTAGCAGATCATTTTTAGTAGCAGCAATATTTCTCACTTGTTTTACCACTAACTCACTATCTCCAAATACCTTAAGGCATTTAATGTTTCTTTTTCTAGCCCATTCCAATCCATGGACTAAAGCCTCATACTCAGCTAAATTATTTGAATAGTTGAAAGCAAACGAAAAGATGAGTAATACTTTTCACATATGGGAGAAACTAGAACAACTCCTCCACCAACACCAATTTTGCTTCTAGAACCATCAAAATATAGCTGCCAAACATCATATTTAGATTCTATAATTTGTTGATTTTCTCCTTTTAGCAGATTTGGAATAACTGCATCTTTCTCTTGGATCATATACACACCAAGACTTATTTCATCCATTTGATCAAAAGGATTTGTTTCATAATTTTCTATTGCCCACTAGTCCAAAACTAAATTAGGTATACCCTCTAAAAGTGTACTTGGGTCCTGGACAGCAGTTGATCCTTCTTGATCAAAAATTGAAAATTTGGCATTTATTGGACTGGGTGTATATGGTTCAAGATGGTCATTTGCTAATGGTTTTGATTTTATAGTAACTTTAGTTCCATATCTGGTTCTAAAAAATAGATGGGTCCAATCAGAAGATAAATAACCTCCCAATTTTGCTGTAAAATCTCTAGATAAACAAATGGCAAAGTGAGGTGGTAGATCTATAACACGGATGTCCTAATGGATTACAAAACTGGGGCATGCATGTAAAGTAAGACCAATATTTTTCAACATCCCAACTATATTAATTTTGGCACCATCTAATTGAACTACCCCCGTTTGAATAGGTTCATAATTCAAACCAAGCTTATCAGCTAACTGTTTGGGTATCACAAAGCTACTAGCTATTGAGTCAATCATACAGTTATGAACTAGATGGTTGCCAACTATCAAAGTAACATAAAAATGAGGTGGTTTGATCACTTGTTTGAGCTGTTCATTCTTATCTTGTGCTTCATTAGTGATCATAACCTGAGGCTAACTCTTTTGAGCTTCATTTGATAAAGATAACTAAGCTAAAACATCTTGTAACAAATCTTTCTGACCTAGGATGTGTAATGCATCCAATATAGACATGCTAACAGTGGCTTTTTTCATATGATCAAGTATATTGAAAGAAAGACCACTAACCTTTTGTTGTATTTTGGGAATAGCAGCATCTGATTGTACTTTGGTTGGCTGAGATTAAGCTTTTGGCTGCCTTTTATCAGTTGTTTTCAATCCTCTTGGTAGAATGTGAACATTTTGAGAAGTAGAAGCTTGAGGTTGGCTTTGCTGACCTGTAGAAACTAGATTTTTGCCTTTATTAGCTTGTTGTTGTACCTTTCTAGCTTACTATTTACTGATATCAGCTTGCTATTGTAACTCAATAGCCCTCTTTTTTCACCTGGTATTAGCTGCACTATTAGTAAAAGATTGTTTCTGTCTTGGTAATTGATTTACCCCACAAAAATCATTAACCTGCCAGTTCATTAAAGCAACATCAAGATTATTATGTTGATTCTGAGCATCCAACTAGTCATTAACATCACTTGTATTTTCAGCAGGAACATAATTGTTATGTACCATGAGTGCTTGACTGACCACTCCATTCATGCAAGTAACCTAGTTATGAGGCTCGTTAAAGGGATAACACCATGCATAATCTTGAACCATATTATTTTGCATAGGCACAAGATCCTTTGATGAGCTAACAGCATTTGGATTATACTGTTGATTTGGCCTGTTATTATAGTTTCTTCTTTGTCCTTAGTAATCTGCCTGATAAGGAGGCCCATTTGCTTGATATGGGGCTTGGTATGGTCTATTATTCTGATTTGCTTGAATTTTGAGGCTCACTAAGTCATTACTTACAGTCTGCAATAACTTTGTCATTTCTTGTTGATTGCCCTACAACAATTTGGCCATTTCTTTTGTCATTTCTTGTTGATTGCCCTTTAACAATTCTTGTATATAAAAATGGATTAGATCAACATTATTTTTTACAGTTGTTTGATATCCAAATGCTGATATAGCAAGAACTAATGCAATAGGAGGTACTACTATTGGTATTGAGGGTTGAATATCATGAAATATGGGCATAGGAGGCCTTGGTGCAATTTTACCATCTTGTATTAAACTATTTTCTGCTCTAATAGTAATATCAAATGCACCTGGTAAAGTAACTCCACCCATTGACTAAAACATGACAGCAATATCACTATTCAATGCTCTTAAATAATATAAAAATGCATGCTCAGTTGAAGGCTTTACCATATCTGGAATTCTATTCCATGTCCTTTGAAATCTGAAATTAGAATCTAACATTTGCTCTTGTGGAGCCCTCTTGATAGTTGTCATTTGCTCAACCAATGATAAATGATCTGATTTATCTTGAAATTGTATATTCAAAGCAGCTCCTAATTCATCCCATGATGTAATAGAATTAACTCTTAATCCTCTAAACCATTGAAAAGCTTTACCTTTGAAAGATGCTACTAATATCCTGATTGCTATATTTTCTTCTATAATATGATGAATAGCACATAATGATGCTACATATCTGATGTGTTCTATCTATGTGGTTCCATCTTCACCATTGAAACTAGGCAAACTTTTCACTGCAGCTACTGGTATTGCATCATGTTGCCTTAGATTCAATGGGTTGTTCCCATTAAAAGTCACAAATGGCTGATTTCTAGGTGGTGGTGGATTTCCAAGTGCTTGTTGATTTGAGATAGACAACTGAGAGGGGGGGTGAATCAGTTATCGCAAAACTTTCTTTTCTTTAAACATTTAAATCCTTCTTGTGATTCAACAGCATAATAATAAATCAATCATGGAGGCATAATGCAGTAATTCAAGACTAGAAACACATTAACACATATGACACTGAGATTTTAACGTGAAAAACTCAATTAAGGGAAAAACCACAGGGTGACTAACCCAAGATTGTATTCTCTATTAAAAGAATAAGAAGAACAAAATGGCACATGCCAATTAGGGCTCACTGCCTAAGCACACTTCTCACAAGAGGCCCACTACCTACAAGAGACACACTGTCTATAGAATAAATATTACATACTTGAACTGGAAATTAGCATCTTCACCATGCTTGAGTCAGTTACATTTAAGCTCAACACTTCTGCTCTACTTTTTTCTTTTCTCCTCTCTACCACTTCCTCATCTCATCAATCATTCTTTGAAATGACTTCAGAACTCTTATTTCTACAAGACATCCTCTTTGGGATAATCATCAAAGTCGGCACAATACATACTTTATTTATTACAGAGCAAATACACAAATACAACTTGACTTATTATAAAAGACTTCATGTGAATCACCACACTGTCGGCCACACATATCTGGGACTTCAATCTTCTTGGAGGAACACGCCATGCTTCGTAGGACATCTTCAAGATCATTCGCAAGATGTGTAAATCATCTAGTTAGCCATAATTAGGAGAACATCACCGGAAGTAAATCTTCAATTACAAGCTCAATATTCAATGCGGACCACCAACACGAACTGGACACAATCTAGAGACCCCCACAAGCTTGTCTAAATCACCAAGAACATCCACACCACTTCTGCTTACTGAATTCATTCGCATCTTCATCTGGAACCTCAAGAACACATTATGTCAACACTATCATATTAGAATAAATGCTTGCGGACCTCCAGACCATGAACCAATTGCATTGTCAATTCACATTGGCTTCCTAAACACTCCACCAAATCCGCAGAACATGATATTGCATTTCCAGATCTTACCAGACCCATTTATGTCACTGTGTCACCTCTACACATCTGCCAAAACTGGTTTTACTCATATGGTCATAACTTCTCCAAATCTTCATGTAGACCTCTCAAATCTTGACCGGATAATCTTTAGACACATATCTACAAACCCTTTGAAGTGCATTCTCTAATCTTCATCTTAACTGGGATCTTTACTACATAGAGCTTCATTGTCTTCACTGTTCTTCTCTACTTTTGATAGGACTAATTTTCTCAATATCCTCAGCACACAGCTCATCCAGTCCTTAACATCAATGCAACAGGAGTATGTTGACATCAATGACAACATCGGTTAGGCCCATACTTGCAACAATCTCCCCCTTTGTCATTGATGGCAACATATGATGTGAAAAACTATTTTAACCATCAAGACAAGAGCTTCTCCTCACTGACTGACATAGCTCCCCCTATCAACAACAATCATTCATATGTCTTCTCTTTCTTTACTGCTTCCCCTTTGATCAGCAACCACTTTTGTTTTTCACATGTCTTCTTTCCCCCTTTGACATCAATGGCAAAGGGCACATACTTGCATCAATCAGAATCATACAAACTGCTCCCCCTGAGTAGTAGCTTCCTATCATCAATCTGGATCACAAGACATGACTGTGAGATCCATCGGATTGATGCACATCAGTGCACCTTAATTCAGAACCAAAGGGGTAATAACCCCTAACTTCTCCCTGAGATGCTCAAAAGAGTCCTTAGGTAGAGGTTTGGTAAAGATGTCTGCAATCTAATCCTTAAAGGCACAAACTCCAATCTGACTTCATTCTTGTTCACCTGCTCTCTCAAAAAGTGAAACTTGATGGATATATGTGTTGTCTTTGAATGCAACACCAAATTTTTTGATATATTTATTGTACTTGAGTTATCACAAAAGATTGTGATGGGTTCCTCATACTCCACTCTAATATCTCTTAGCATTTGCTTCATCCACAATACTTGAGTGCAACTACCTACTGCTACAATATATTCTGCTTTTGTAGTGGATAGAGATATTGCCTCTTGTTTCTTGCTCAGCCAAGAAACCAATCTTTTCCCCAAGAAGAATCCACCAACACTGGTACTCTTCCAGTCATCCACATCTCTTGCCCAATTCGCATCTGTATATTCATGAAGAGAGAAATCATGATCCCTAGGATACCATAAGCCATACTCAACTGTTCCCTTTAGATATCTGAGAATTCTCTTGATTTCTATGACATGAGATTCTCTAGAATCATCTTGAAATCTTGCGACAAGACCAACAGCATTCATAATGTCAGGTCTAGTTTGAGTAAGATATAGTAGTCCTCCAATCATTGACCTATACTTTTTCTGATCAGCCTTAGGAGATTCATCATTTTTGCTTAGTTTACATCCGATTGCCATGGGAGTATTCATTGGTTTTGAATCTTCCATTCCAAAAAATTTTAACAATTCTTTCACATATTTGGTCTGTGATATGAAGATTCCCTTCTTTGTTTGAGTGATTTGCAGACTCGAGAAGAAATTCATTTCCCCAAACATAGACATCTCAAATTCACTTTTCATTTGATTTGCAAAAGTCTTGCACATACTATCTCTTCCTCCAAAAATGATATCATCAACAAATACTTCAACAATCAAAATATTTTCATGATCAATCTTGAAGTACAAGTTACTATCAACAGTACCTTTGTTGAAACCAATCTTCAAAAGATGTTTATCCAGTCTTTCATACTAGGCTCTTGGGGCTTGTTTGAGTCCATACAGTGCTTTCTTCAACTTACAGACCATATCACCATGATCAGACAATTGAAATCCATTCGGTTGCTCAATGTATACTTCTTCTTCCAAGTCACCATTCAGGAAGGCAGACTTGACATCCATCTGATATACTTTGAAATCCTTGAAGACAGCAAAAGTAAGAAATAATATGACTACTTCAATTCTTGCCACTGGAGCAAAAGTTTCTTCAAAATTGACTCCTACTTGAGAATAACCCTTGCAGACCAATCTGGCTTTGTTTCTGACTACTTCAGCATCTTCATTTAGTTTATTCCGGAAGACCCATTTGGTCCCAATCATATTTTTTTTCTAGGTCTGGGAACAAGATCCCAAGTGTGATTTTTCTCAATCTGCATCAACTCTTCCTTCATTTCTTTAGTCCAACTTTCATCATTGCATGCTTCACTTACTATTTTTGGTTCAATCTTAGAAATCAGACAATACTTTTCTAAGTCTTAAGCAATCTTTCTTCTTGTTTGAACACCTTTGCTTTTATCACCTATGATCTGGTCTTCAGAATGATTTAGTCTTACATACCTGGGAGTTTTGGTTATTTCTTGTACTTCTATTTCTTGGACAGGTTCATTCAAACTTGTCTCTTCTTCCTACATTTCAGGATTCTCTGGATCAGTCTGGATCTGAATTTTAGAAGGGTCTTGAACTTCTTGGACCAAAACATTATTCTGATCATCTTCTTCATATTCATAAAACCTTGAGCATTTTTCAATGCCTTCATCAACCTTCACATTTGTACATTCTATAATCTTCCTCAATCTCTTGTTATAACACCGGTATGCTTTGCTTTGAGTAGAATAACCCAAGAATATTCCTTCATAACTTCTAGCATCAAATTTGCCAAGGTCTTCATCTCTTTTAATGTAACATTTACTACCAAAGACTCTGAAATACTTCATAGTAGGAGTGATGCCAAACCAAAGTTCATAAGGGGTCTTACCAGTATTGCTTCTGATTTGTACCTGATTAAGAGTATAGACAACAGTGCTTACAGCTTCTCTCCAGTAGATCTGAGGAACATTTGCTTCCATCATCATGGTTCTAGATGCTTCTTGGATGGTCCAGTTCTTTCTCTCCACTACTCCATTCTTTTGTGGAGTCCTTGGAGCAGATAACTATCTTTTTATCCCATGTTTCTCACAGAATTCTATGAACTCTCTGGATGTGAATTCTCCACCTCTATCAGACCTAAGACATTTTATTTTTAACTTGGTTTCATTCTCTACCATAGCCTTGAATATTTTGAATTTCTCAAGAGGCTCAGATTTCTCTTTCAGGAAAGTCACCCACATCATCCGGGAATGATCATCAATTAATAACATGAAATATCTATCACCTTGCAAAGTCTTGATTCTTGCCAATCCACATAGATTAGTATGTACTAAGTCCAACAATCCGGTAGAAGATTGTTCCTTACTTTTGAAAGTGACTCTGCTTTGCTTACCCAACTGACATTCTTTGCACAAACTGTTAGTAGGTTTCACCAGTCTTAGAAGGCCTCTTATAGCCTGAGTGTTGCTTATCTTGATGATATTATCAAAATTCACATGACACATTCTCCTATGCCACAACCAACTTTGATCAATTTGAACAAATAAACAACTTTTGCCAGTACCAACCAAGTGGAAGATGTTACCTTTTGTTTGAGTACCAGATGCAACCTCTGTTCTAGAACTTTCAAAGATCTTGCATTTTCCATTTTTGAATCAGAGATCATAGCCTCTGTCCACCAACTGCCCAACACTAAGAAGATTGTGCTTCAGACCTTCAACATACAGTACATTACTAGTTTTATTCTTTTCGTCAAAAGAAATAGTCCCTTTGCCTCTGATTCTGCCAACAGAATTATCACCAAATTTTACAAATCCTTTATATCTTTCCATATCTATGTACTTGTTTTTGTCACTAGTCATATAGTGGGAGCATCCACTGTCAATGACCCATTCATCCTTTTCATCAACTTGAGCAGACAGAGCTCTTTCTACCTATTTATGATTGATAGATTCAGTGGGCATTGGATCTTCTTCCTTGATGGCAATGAATACCCAGTCACTTCTAGATTTATTTTATATCTCTAATTCATCATCTATTACTCCTTCATCATCATCATCTTCATGAACATAGTAACATTTCTTTTGAAATCTTGATCTATTAGGATTAGTTTTTGAAAATCTTTCCAGACACCTTGAAGCAAAATGACCAATCTTGTTGCAGTTGAAACATTTGAAGGGCAATTTTCCTTCATACTTACTAGATCCTCTTGGTAGTCTTTTTGCAATAAAGGCTTCAAGTTGAGCAGCTTCTGCTTCATCTTCTTCCAGATCTTTTTTTTCTTTTTCATACCATGATAGTTTCTTTGAGGAGTTCTCTCCTAGATCATACCTTTGTTTGTCTTTTGTAGAGGCACTAGCCTTAAATGTAGATTCAGTCTTGGGACGAGCATCTCCAAAATCAGCCAATTCAAATTTTCCAGCCAATTGATCTCTTGTGATATTTGATAAAGATCTAAATTCTTCAATAGTAGCAACCTTGTGTTTGTAAGCAAGAGGTAGGGATCTAAGAACTTTGGCAACAATCTCATCTTGATCCAAGATTCCACCAACACACCTAATGCCACAAACAAGCTCATTTACTTTTGGGATAAAAATAGTGATATTCTCATCTTCATTCATCTTCGAGTTTTTGAATTTTCCTTTCAGACTCTGTAGCTTGGCACATTTAACATATTTGTCTCCTTCATGCAGAAGTTCCAATTTTTCCCAAATCTCATATGCAGTTTTTAAATCTATAGCATTTGTCAGCTCTCAATCAGATAAGGCACTTAGTAAAGCTTCTTTAGCCTGAAGATTATCTTCAGCATCTTTGATTTCATCTACAGTTGTCAGACAATTCTTTAGAGGAACATACTTCTTTGAAGTTATGGTCCAATATTGCATTCCCATACATTGCAAGTGACATTCCATGCGGCTTTTCCAAAGAGTGTAATTAGTTCCATCAAAACTCAGACTATCCTTCTTGTAGGAAGACATCTTGGATCTCCTCAAGTAGAGAAGCTCCTTTTAGAGGAACTTAGCTCTGATACCAATTGTTGATTTGAGACAGACAACTGAGAGGGGGGGTGAATCAGTTGTCCCAAAACTTTCTTTTCTTTAAACACTTAATTCCTTCTTGTGATTCAATAGCATAATAATAAATCAGTCATGGAAGCATAATGCAGTAATTCAAGAGTAGAAACACATTAACACATATGACACAGAGATTTCAACATGGAAAACCCAGTTAAGGGAAAAACCATGGGGTGACTAACCCAAGATTGTATTCTCTGTTAAAAGAATAAGAAGAACAAAATGGCACGTGCCAATAAGGGCTCACTGCCCAAGCACACTGCTCACAAGAGGCCCACTACCTACAGGGGACACACTGTCTACAGAATAAATATTACATACTTAAACTGGAAATTAGCATCTTCACCATGCTTGAGTCAGTTCCATTTAAGCTCAACACTTCTACTCTGCTTTTCACTTTTCTCCTCTCTACCACTTCCTCATCTCATCAACCATTCTTTGAAATGACTTC
Organism: Cunninghamia lanceolata; assembly: GCA_027924645.1. Taxonomy (NCBI): domain Eukaryota; kingdom Viridiplantae; phylum Streptophyta; class Pinopsida; order Cupressales; family Cupressaceae; genus Cunninghamia; species Cunninghamia lanceolata. Next base: position 14,940,446 of record BSBN01001271.1, read on the forward strand.
GCAACTCTTATTTATACAAGACATCGTCTTTGGGATAATCATCAAAGTCGGCACAATATATACTTTATTTTATTACAGAGCAAATACACAAATACAACTTGACTTATTATAAAAGACTTCATGCAAATCACCACACTGTCGGCCACACATATCTGGGACTTCAATCTTCTTGGAGGAACACGCCATGCTTCACAGAACATCTTCAAGATCATTCGCAAGATGTGTAAATCATCCAGTCGGCCATGATTAGGAAGAACATCATCACCAAAAGTAAATCTTCAATTATGAGCTCAATATTCAATGTGGACCACCAACACGAACTAGACACAATCTAGAGACCCCCACAAGCTTGTTTGAATCACCAAGAACATCCACACCACTTCTGCTTACTAAATTCATTCGTATCTTCATCTGAAACCTCAAGAACACATTCTATCAACACTATCATATTAGAATAAATGCTTGCAGGCCTCCAGACCACGAACCAATTGTGTTGTCAATTCACATTGGCTTCCTAAACACTCCACCAAATCCGTAGAACATGATATTGCATTTCTAGATCTCACCGGACCCATTTATGTCACTCTGTCACCTCTGTACATTTGCCAAAAACTAGTTTTACTCATATGGCCATAACATCTCCAAATCTTCATGCAGACCTCTCAAATCTTGACTAGATCATCTTTAGACACACATCTACAAACCCTTTGAAGCACATTCTCTGATCTTCATCTTAGCTGGGATCTTTACTACATAGAGCTTCATTGTCTTCACTGTTCTTCTCTACTTCTGATATGACTAATTTTCTCAATATCCCCAACACACAGCTCATCTAGTCCTTGACATCAATGCAACAGGAGTATGTTGACATCAATGACAACACCGATTAGGCCCATACTTGCAACAGTGCTGCCATTTGAATAATGGGTACTTGTACTATTGGTACTTGAATTGGTACTTGTATTGGTACTTGAAAAACAAGCTCTTCTCTTTCAATCTGTAATATAGGTTCTTCTTCCTCAAGCTCTTGAAAAATAGGTTCCTCTTGAAAAATAGGCACTTGTTCTCTTGGATTTGCTAGTGGATAAATATGAGGTACTGATGGTGAACTTGCAAACAAAGGATTTTGATGAGAAGCAAATTCTAGCTATGAATTTGGCAAATTTGGTACTACTATACTTGCTGGTCTTAAAACTCTATCTACTTTTATCCTTCTTTTTCGTGGTGATAAATGAATGTGCTTCTTTTCAGAATCTTTATTTGACCTTGTTTGATACTTTTTCATAAGCTGCAAGATCTGATCTATTAAACTAGAAAATAAGAGTCGCCAAGTACTTGAAAATAAACCTTTGAAAGGATATAAAATCTGCTGGTTATACCAAAATAGAAGCAATAAAAGTCCTTTTTTGAACTGAAAATCAGTTCAAAGTCCCACTAGGTGCGCCAAAAACTTTTGACGAGCAGGATTGCACCCGTTATGCAGAGATGTGAAGCTCAACAATCCTATGTAACATGGGATCAAACTTAGGCTATGGGTGACCTATTGCGAGCTTGAACCTCCAGATTATGGGGTAGTTCCCTTATAATATTCAATGGATCTATAACTTTGATATGGAAAATGGTTAAAAGGATCTACTAAAAGCACTAAAACTGTAATCTAAAGTATGGTGATGCACCTGAATTTGATGGAAACTGACAATCTAACTCACAATAGATCTCAGAAAATCTATCCACACAAACCACTTTTGGCAATTTGATCACATAAATAATTCTAAGGGAGGCTGGAAATGATTTTCTTCTTGAAGGAAAAGGGTTTTCACAACATAAAAGAAAATTACTCCAATTACATAGCCTAAGACCTGTGATTTTCAATACTATCTAACACATTCAAGTACAAATGAGACAAATATTTTAAAGGTTATGATGTTCAAACACAATAAAATCTCATCAAATCATTCACAAAAGCTGCATTAATGGAAAGGTAGACACTTGATTAAGCTGAAAAATAAAGGAACAATTGCATAAAAAGACAAAGTATAGAACCTATAACCTACTGTAATCTCTATAAATCTGAAATAAGTGAGTTACAAAACCTTCTTTCTCTCTCAAAGTGTAAAGAGCAAAAAGGAAAGAACTAGCAAAACCTAAGTTTTTCTTACAATATATAATCTACTCTCTCCAAGAGACCTAGAAAGGTCAACTGCAGTCAACTGCCTCTAAAAATAAGCTCTCAAAATTGATCCATGAGCAAACAAGAAAATCCCTAAAAATAAGCTCTATAATTGTCCCAAATCAAGAAAAAATAGCTCCAAACTGCTCTCCTCTATATGTTTGACCAAAACATTGACCAAACTCTCCAATTTTGACCCAAAAAGCCATACAATGAACTCAAAAAGTCCTCAGTTAACTCCACTCCTCCAACTTTGCATGATTTTGGACTGCAAGGGATGTGGGCAAAGAATAAAGTAATTTGGGACAATTACTTTATTATGAGTTACATTTTGTTCTTTTTTCTTGATTTTACAACTTGTGACAAAATAATAAAGTAATTCATAAGTACATTACTTTACTATTTGTTTACATTATTTGAGTTGTAAAAACATGCAAATTTCGATGAAAAGAATAAAACAACACGTTATCTCTCCCTTTGATTTACATGAATTGCATAATTGCATTAATAATGATGCCAAGAACAAACTAGGCCATCATGCATGCAAAAGATAAAAATATCTTCCTCCTTATGTCTCCCAATGCACTATATAGATCTCCTCATGCAAAAATTAAATTATGCATTTAAAAATAATATATGCATATGTCTCAACCTTATAACTCCCATGCATACATCATACTATATATTATGGGTCATACCATACATCATCATGTGAAGATGCCTTATAACTCCCTTTGCATGACCAAAATAATACACCACATTCATAACTTATTACTCCTTATACATATAATGCATTCCTTTTATCACCATATGCCACCTTTTGACTTCAAACCTCACCCTAGCATCTATCATTACCTTATCCTTCATATATATTTCCTTCCATGCCTTCAAATCATTTCAAATATTTGACTTTGTTAACATTATGCCTTTGCAAAAAATCACATAAGGCATTCGGCCTTGTCTTCTCATTATCTATTTTTTGACTTTTGTAAAAATAAAAGGAAAAAAAATTATGAATACCCTCACGGGCCATTGTGGCATGAAAAAGGCCTCATCATTAGGCTTCAAGAAGACTTCAAAGTCTTGACCCCGCTGGTGATTATATGGCAATGATTTAAAAGTTTAAAAATCAAAAAGAAATGTGGAAAACGAAGTCGACCATCGACCAAAAGGAATCATCAAACCCTAAACTCGTCATTTTACTTTTGTTTCTCTTTGAGCTCCTCCTGATCTGCCACAATGCTCAACTAGGGTTTGAATGCATTTCCATATCTCTCTGCAACTTTTCGAAGGTTTCTTGATGGATTTTCTCCTGAATCTCAACAAGAACCCAAGGTAAGCATTTTTATCATAGTTTAAAGCACTTCTTGATTTTTTCTGTGCAAGAGAAGGCCTAGAGGCCGCGGCTTCTGAGTTGATATTCTTATGTATTTTGTTCCCATATTTCATTTTCTTACTGTATTTCTTGGTCCCTCTGTGTGGGCCACCATCTTGAGATATTTTACAAGAAAATGAAGGAAAAACTTCGCGGTCTGTATATGGTTCAAGATGGTCAGTTGCTAATGGTTCTAATTCTATAGTAACTTTAGTTCCATATCTGGTTCTAAAAAATAGATGGGTCCAATTAGAAGATAAATAACCTCCCAGTTTTGCTGTAAAATCTCTAGATAAACAAATGGCAAAGTGAGGTGGCAGATCTATAATATGGATGTCCTAATGGATTACAAAATTGGGGCATGCATGTAAAGTAAGACCAAGATTTTTCAACATCCCAACGATATTAATTTCGGTACCATCTAATTGAACTTCCCCCCTTTCAATAGGTTCATAATTCAAACCAAGCTTATCAGCTAACTATTTGGGCATCACGGAGCTACTAGCTCTTGAGTCAATCATACAATTATGAACTAGATGGTTGCTAACTATCAAAGTAACATAAAAAGGAGGTGGTTTGATCACTTGTTTGGGTTGTTCATTCTTATCTTGTGCTTCATTAGTCATCATAACTTGAGGCTAACTCTTTTGAGCTTCATTTGATAAAGACAACTAAGCTAAAGCATCTTGTAACAAATCTTTCTGACTTGGGATGTGTAATGCATCCAATATAGACATGCTAATAGTGGTTTTTTTTCATATGATCAAGATATTGAAAGAAAGACCACTAACCTTTTGTTGTATTTTGAGAACAACAGCATCTGATTGTACTTTGGTTGGCTGAGATTGAGCTTCTGGCTGTCTTTTATCAGTTGTTTGCTATCCTCTTGGTAGAATATGAACATTTTGAGAAGTAGAATCTTGAGGTTGACTTTGCTGACCTGCAGAAACTAGATTTTTGCCTTTATTAGCTTGCTGTTTGCTGATATCTGCTTGCTATTGTAACTCAACAGCCCTCTTTTTTGACCTAGTATTAGCTGCAATATTAGTCAAAGATTGTATCTACCTTGGTAATTGATTTACCCCACAAAAATCATTAACCTGCCAGTTCATTAAAGCAACATCAGGATTATTATACTGAGTCTGAGTATCCAGCTAGTCATTAACATCACTTGTATTTTCAGTAGCAGCAGAATTGTTATGTACCATGAGTGCTTGACTGACCACTCCATTCATGTAAGTAGCCTAGTTATAAGGCTGGTTACAGGGATAACACCATGCATAATTTTCAACCATATTATTTTGCATAGGCACAAGCTCCTTTGATGAGCTAATAGCATTTGGATTATACTGTTGATTTGGCCTGTTATAATAGTTTCTTCTTTGTCATTGGTAATTTGCTTGATAAGGAGGCCTATTTGCCTAATATGGGGCTTGGTATGGTCTATTATTCTGATTTGCTTGAATTTTGAGGCTCACTAAGTCATTACTTACAGTCTATAATAACTTTGTCATTTCTTGTTGATTGCCCTACAACAATTTAGCCATTTCTTTTGCCATTTCTTGTTGATTGCCCTTTAATAGCTCTTGTATATCAAAATGGATTGGATCAACATTATTTTTTACAGTTGTTTGATAGCCAAACGCTGATATAGCAGGAATTGATGCAATAGGAGGTACTGCTATTGGTATTAAGGGATGAATATCAGGAAATGTCAGCATAGGAGGCCTTGGTGCAATTTTACCATCTTGTATTAAACTATTTTCTGCTCTAATAGCAATATCAAATGCACCTAGTAAAGTAACTCCACCCATTGACTGAATCATGACAGCAATATCACTATTCAATTCTCTTAAATAATATAAAAATGCATGCTCAGGTGAAGGCTTTACCATTTCTGGCATTCTATTCCATGTCCTTTGAAATTTGAAATTGAAATTTGAGATTTGCTCTTGTGGAGCCCTCTTGATAGTTGTTATTTGCTCAACCAATGATAAATGATCTGATTTATTTTGAAACTGTATATTCAAAGAAGCTCCTAATTCATCCCATGATGTAATAGAATTAACTCTTAATCCTCTAAACCATTGAAGAGCTTTACCTTTGAAAGATGTTGCTAATAGTCTAATTGCCATATTTTCTTCTATAATATGATGAACAACACACAATGATGCTACATCTATGATGTGTTCTATCGGTGTGATTCCATCTTCACCATTGAAACTAGGCAGACTTTTCAGTGTAGCTACTGGTATTGCATCATGCTGCCTTAGATTCAATGGGCTGCCCCCATTAGAAGTCACAAATGGCTGATTTCTAGGTGGTGGTGGATTCCCAAGTGTTGCCATTTGAATAATGGGTACTTATACTATTGGTACTTGAACTGGTACTTGTATTGGTACTTGAAAAATAAGCTCTTCTCTTTCAACATGTAATACAGGTTCTTATTCCTCAAGCTCTTGAAAAATAGGTTCCTCTTCAAAACCAGTTAATTGTTCTCTTGGACTTGCTAGTGGAGAAATATGAGGTACTAATGATGAACTTGCAAACAAAGGATTTTGATGAGAACCAAATTCTGGTTGTGTATTTGGCAGATCTGGTACTATTGTATTTGTTGGTCTTAAAACTCTATCTACTTTTATCCTCCTTTTTGGTGGTGATAAATGAATGTGCTTCTTTTCAGGATCTTTATTTGACCTTGTTTGATACTTTTTCATAAGCTGCAAGATCTGATCTATCAAACTAGAAAATAAGAGTCACCAGGTACTTGAAAATAAACCTCTGAAAGTCTATAAAATTTACTGGTCATACCAAAATAGCAGCAATAAAAGTCCTTTTTCGAACTGAAAATTAGTTCAAGGTCCCACGGGGCGTGCCAAAAACTGTTGACGAGCAGGATTGCACCTGTTATGCAAAGTTGTGAAGCTCAACAATCCTATGTAACATGGGATCAAACTCAGGCTATGGGTGACCTATGGCAAGCTCGAACCTCCAGATTATGGGTTGGTTCCCTTATAATATTCAATGGATCTATAACTTTGGTATGGAAAAGGGTTAAAAAGATCTACTAAAAGCACTAAAATTGTAATCTAAAGTATGGTGATGCACCTAAATTTGATAGAAATTGACAATCTAACTCACAATAGCTCTCAAAAAATCTATCCACATAAACCACTTTTGGCAATTTGATACATAAATAATTCTAAGGGAGGTTGGAAATGATTTTCTTCTTGAAGGAAAAGGGTTTTCACAACATAAAAGAAAATTACTCCAATTGCACAGCTTAAGACCTATGATTTTCAATACTATCTAACACATGCAAGTACAAATGAGACAAATTTTAAAGGTTATGATGTTCAAACACAATAAAATCTCATCAAATCATTCACAAAAGTTGCATTAATGGAAAGGTAGACACTTGATTAAGCTAAAAAATAAAGGAACAATTGCATAAAAAGATAAAGTATAGAACCTGTAACCTACTGTAATCTCTATAAATCTACAATAAGTGAGTTACAAAACCTTCTTTCTCTCTCAAAGTGTAAAGAGCAAAAAGGCAAGAACTAAACAAACCTAAATTTTTCTTACAATATATAATCTGCTCTCTCCAAGAGACCTAGAAAGGTCAACTGCAGTCAACTACTTCTAAAAATAAGCTCTCAAAACTGATTCATGAGAAAACAAAAAAATCCCTAAAAATAAGGGCTATAATTATCCCAAATCGAGCAAAAATAGCTCCAAACTGCTCTCCTCTATATGTTTGACCAAAAAGTTGACCAAGCTCTCCAATTTTGACCCAAAAAGCCATGCAATGAACTCAAAAAGTCCTCAGTTAACTCCACTCCTCCAAATTTGCATGATTTTGGACTACAAGTAATGTGGGCAAAGAATAAAGTAATTTGGGACAATTACTTTATTATGAGTTACATTTTGTTCTATTTTCTTGATTTTACAACTTGTGACAAAATAATAAAGTAATTCATAAGTACATTACTTTACTATTTGTTTATATTATTTGAGTTGTAAAAATATGCAAATTTGGATGAAAAGAACAAAACAACACCTTATCTCTCCCTTTGATTTACATGAATTGCATAATTGCATTAATAATGATCCCAAGAACAAACTAGGCCATCATGCATGCAAAAGATAAAAATATCTTCCTCCTTATGTCTCCCATGCACTATATAGATCTCCTCATGCAAAAATTAAATTATGCATTTAAAAATAATATATGCATATGTCTCAACCTTATAACTCCCATGCATACATCATACTATATATTATGGGTCATGCCATATATCATCATGTGAAGATGCCTTATAACTCCCTTTGCATGACCAAAATAATACATCACATTCATAACTTATTGCTCCTTATACATATAATGCATTCCTTTTATCACCTTCATATGCCACTTTTTGACTTCAAACCTCACCTTAGCATCTATCATTACCTTATCCTTCATATATATTTCCTCCCATGCCTTCGAATCATTTCAAATATTTGACTTTGTTAACATTATGCCTTTGCGAAAAATCACATAAGGCATTCGGCCTTATCTTCTCATTATCTATTTTTTGACTTTTGTAAAAATAAAAGGAAAAAAAATTATGAATGCCCTTACAGGCCCCTGTGGCATGAAAAAGGTCTCATCATTAGGCTTCAAGAAGACTTCAAAGTCTTGATCCCACTGGTGATTATATGGCAATGATTTAAAAGTTTGAAAGTCAAAAAGAAATGTGGAAAAAGAAGTCGACCATCGACCAAAAGGAATCATCAAACCCTAAACTCATCATTTTACTTTTGTTTCTCTTTGAGCTCCTCATGAGCCGCCACCATACTCAACTAGGGTTTGAATGCATTTACATGTCTCTCTGCAACTTTTTGAAGGTTTCTTGATGGATTTTCTCTTAAATTTCAACAGGAACCCAAGGTAAGCATTTTTATCATAGTTTAAAGCTCTTCTTGATTTTTTTATGTGCAAGAGAAGGCCTAGAGGCCGCGGCTTCTGAGGTGATATTCTTATGTATTTTGCTCCCATATTTCATTTTCTTACTCTATTTCTTGGTCCCTCTATGTGGGCTGCCATCTTGAGCTATTTTGCAAGAAAAAGAAGGCAAAACTTCACGGTCTATAGCGACTTTTCTTTCTCTGTCAACAAAAACAAGGTAATGTTTTATTCTACTTTGCCATTTGAGCTTCTTTGACTGTATTTCCATAAATGAGGGTTTTGAAAAAGATCATATGGGTGTGCATTTTCCTTGTAGAAATACTCCTTTCTGATTACGGCCATGCCTATTGTATACATTTTGCACTTTATTTTTTTCACTCTTTGAAAAAGAAACACGACCTACAGCACTTTTGTAGCAAGAAAAAACCCTTTTTTGCACTGCTTGGTTCTTTTTTAAAAAAGAGGAAAAGAAAAGGCTCTCTGTAGACATGGAATATCACAATGGTCTAAAATACATTTTGTGGGTTTGCATTTTTCTTGAAGAAATGCTTCTTTCTGGCCACGGCCTCCTTTTTCTTTGTATTTCTCTCCTCTGTATCTGCTATCTGGTCTTGCAAACCCTTGTGAAAATGAACAAATGGACACTATTTCTCTTTCGTCCTTTCTGCAAAAAAGATATGAGGGTTTTGAAAAAAGACTTCTCCTCCTATAGTAGTAGTTAACTGGGTTTTCATATCTTGAAGAAAAATGTTTGTTCCCAGTTGTGTTTTACTTCTCACAAGGCATAGAGATACAAGGGTTTGAAATGAAATAGCAATAAACTGTAATAGCAAAACAAAACTATATTTTCATCCCTTATGTGTTCTTTTACCTTTCTCTGCAAAAGATGATGGAAAAATGTACTATTTGCTCTCTGATTCTTGAAAACAAAAGTAAAAGCAACTCTATCACAGGTAAAACCTTAGTAGGATTTCACCTACTTCTCCACTATCCAGTTCAAACAATATTATTCCTCGGTTAATGGGGACAGTCAAAAGAAAAGATTTCTTCTTTATGATGTCTGCTGCTCCATCTTTGACTTATATGTACTATAGATTCTTTTGCATTTTGTAATGAAGGCAATATAATAAGTTTATCATATCTACTATCTTTTGTATCTCCTATAGATAGACTTATCATTTCTATTGTGCCTTTCTTCTCTTCTACAGACGTATCTTTGCTTCTCATAAAATATTTGACTATATCTTCATTTAGCATTTGACAGTTGTTTTTATGCTGCTCTTAATCTCCCTTTGATGTCATCTATGAGTTCTTCTTGACTGTGGCAATATTGATTCTCTTTTACACTCATTGGCTTTTGTATATGCACTTGTGTATGCACTTGTAGTCTCTTTCATGACTCCATTGTGTTGTAAAGTATAGAAGACATGGACACTCTCATAATGATGTAACTGTAACCATACAATATCCCTCTATGCATTATCATATGACTGCGACTTGTATATGTTGCTCTTGTACTTTCTCTTATGTTGTTGCATCATTTTGAACACATCATTTATGGTTTTCAAATCTTCTATATCAGATACATTTATGACAGTGATAAGGACCGTTGTGCTCATCATCTCTTGGCATTTTTTTATACTTGTTTTGATGAACTTACCTCTATAGAGACTTGAAGGTTATCTTTGAATTTCATCTTGAGGTTTGATCATGTAAAATTTTCCACTCTTTCATACACTTGTTGCTCCTCTTGAGAAGTATGACTATATCTCTCTTTGTTGTTACTTCTCATAAGAATGTAGGCTCATGATGACACAGTGACAGGAATATATGATGTAGATACTTTGTCACTCCTGCACATATGGTTCTTGTAGCTCCTCTTAAGATAATTTCTTTGACAAGACTTGGCTTCACTTGCTATCATGATGTGAGTCTTGAAGCATAATGTATATCTTCAGTTGATTAAGACAATTGACATCCTTTACACTGATGTTCTTTATTGCATCTATTGCACCTTTTATGACATTCAATGATGACTGTCCCTGATGCTTCTATGGTTGTACTCCATTCTTTTGATCACTGTGCTTCTGTCCTTGCATTTCTTAAACAAGGAATATGCTCATTGCTCATTCTGTAGCATGTGTATGATGGAGGCAAAAGAATAGGTGTATGATTAGCATTTTTGAACATGATTATCTGATTTTGACAAGTTCTTTATGAAGTAAGCATGTTGGGCTCAACCCTTATGGGAGCCCATTTTCTCCACATGCTTTAATGTCTTCAAATCAACAACATAACTTTTCCTATACCTGCACAGTGAACAAACAAGTTAGCATAAAAACATACCTCTTGGAAGCTGATTGATTTTTCTCATGATGATCTGATTTATTGCACATGTCTGATTTTGATCCAACTGTTCATTAATGCATAATGTTTGCAAGTTTATATGTCTGTTGATAAAGTATATGATGAATTTGCATATCCGGAGCTTCTAAAAAAACTTTTCTCCAACCTTACAGGTCCACTATCTTGATCAAGTGCAAGAAGATGAAGACATGAAGACCAAGCTGCCAGACAGGATAATCAACCTTGGTGATATGGCAATGATGGATATCTACTTTCCTCATGTGTTCTTTTCCTTTTCAATATCATCAGATGTATAGCTTGCATGCTTAGTTGCATTGGCTCAGTTTAGTCATTCCCACGGCTTGTGTGGGACATATTTAAATATTCTCTTGAATATAATCAGTCATTTTACCTTATGCAATGATTTATGCATGTTTGCTTTCTGAATTAAATTCATAGGATAAAACAACTAAATCTGATTTAAAACACATGTTTAAAACATGATGGTAAAATGACAGTTTATAAATACCTTTTCTTTGCACTAAAATGTGATATTTGAATAATTCAACAACCTCATAACTGCAAGATAAAACTAGTTAGATACCTGTCATTCCTTGAATGTCTGCTCTCTTGTCACTAGACCAATTTCATTTATCAGGATGGTTTGACAGTTCTGATTGGACTGTCACATTATCCTGATAAATGATCCTCCATTGTTCTCTTGTCAAGATATCAGGCATTCAACTGAGTGATCATACACTTAAAAAAATTTCTTTTATCTCCTTTTGTGACAACTGCAACCTAGGCCTTGCTAATTTAGGTGCGAACCTAATTTAGTAACATTACAATCAATAGATTTTGATAGTGGCTACTCTTAGAGGGCGGTTGTTACATGATGGCTACTGTAAAGGCCACAACCATGTGGTCTTTAAAAATTTATTATATTGTAAGTGCGCCAGGGTCTTTTTATAGAATGATTCTGACAAGATAATGGAAGGAAGGATTCGCATGATACAGCAGGGGTGAAGAATGCCAAGGAATAATATTTCCCATGGCAGGATCATTCTTAACAACATACCCATGTTTGCAGTGCTAGATTAAGACCACCATGTACAAATCTTTTATCTTTCTCTCTTTGAATTTTGAGATAATTTGTAGCTCACATCTTCCAACATGAAATCTAATCTAATTTGTGTTTATGCATGTGGTGTATGTGTATGTGCATGTTTGTGTACTTCTCTGCACTAAATGATTAATTTGAGTTTTTTCTTGTTGCGGATCAGGGGGATTGGAGTTATGTGTTGGGGGATGAATTGGGTTTGGGGCAGTTTGGTAAAATTAGGTCTTGTACAGATAAGGTGACAGGAGAGGTTATGACTTGTAAATCTATTGCAAAAGATAGATTGGTGACTATAGAGGATGCGAAGAGTGTGAAATTTGAGATTGAGATTATGACCCACCTCTCTGGGCACCCAATATTATAGTACTCATGGTGATCTTTGAGGAAGAGGCACATGTGCATTTGGTCATGGAGCTCTATGCTCGTGGGGAGCTCTTTGATCGGTTGTAGAAGCAAGGCAGATATTGTGAGCCTGATGTTGCTCAATTGTTTAAGCATCTTATGGAAGTGGTCAAGTATTGCCATGATAATGCTATAGTACACAAGGATATGAAGTCAGGAAACATTCTCTTTGCCACTAAGTCTCATTCTTCTCCAATCAAGATGATTGACTTTGGATTGGCTACATATTAAAAACTAGGTATGCATTAAAAATCTTCTTATAATAGCTACACTTAACACAAATCTGCATCGAAAGAAACTGAATGTATCTAAATAATCCCTCTATGTGTGGAGGTCTCCTCTCTGATAGCACTAAATTTAAGGCATTTTACCCTAAATTTCAAAGTCATATTTTATCCAAATCCCCATTCTCAGTACATATCACTCCACAATTTAAATAAAGTTAAGCCCAAATCATTGAAGGCTCTCAAAAATAGACCCAGGATTTATTCACTCAAGGCACCTGGCAAATGGAGTTTGTTGTTATATGGAGCCTAATCAAACCTATAGGTTAAATTCACCCCACTTTTATTGGCGCGGTTTCCCCCCAAATTCCTACGGGGTCAAGGGGCAGCGCCCCTTGTGGGGTCCAGGGGAAGTGCCCCTAGCGCACTCCCTATCGCAATACATGGCGGGGTCGAGGGGCAGTGCCCTCGAAACCTCACACGATTTTTTATTATTTTATTAAGGCATCGGGAGTTATTTTTCATTGGCCGACATAAAAAAACCCTATTTTGTAACCGACAAAAGTCGTGATAAAAATGGCTAAGGATTAGGGTTTCTGTTGATATTGTATTGTAGCATTTTGCAACAGTATTGAGTTGTAGGGATTGCTAGTTGTAATCGGTTTGATTTACTGGATAATAATATTAGACTCTCTATTGGTGGATGTAGCCCGAGTTTGGGTGAACCATGTTAAAATTGTCTCTCGCTGTTATTATTTATGTGTATTTCTAATTCCTCTGTTTATTATTTATTTGCATTTAATTGATATCTTCTGCTGTCTAACCCTAACAGAGTTGAGATCATGGTTGTTTATGCACTAACTAAAGATGTATTGTTTCTAGGTTTAGAAAGGTCTACACAGTACATTCATTTCTTGTTTAAATGCACAACTAATATGATTTCCTTTTTTATGTCTGAAGTTGGACAACCTTGTTCTAAATTTGCAGGTGTAATACCCACACACTATATGAATCTAATTGAACTTTAGAAAATTTAATACCCCTTTGAATTTTATAACAGTTGTTCCAAAAACTAGACTTTTTGGATGACTACACATTGAATTTTGTTTAATGAAGCAGTACTAGAAATCTTCAATAACATAAATAGTATTAAAAGTCTACCATTAATAATGACTGCTAGACTCTAAGGCTCTTGGCTGCTCTCATGCTGCTCAATCTCTTCTTTTTGCTAGCTAGTTGGTTTTTTTTCTTTTAATTATAAATTTTTGGTAAAGTATGTGATTGTGGGCTTGTCTTTTCTTTTTGATAGGATTTAAGCAGGTGAATTTGGGAGATTTGCTAGCCACTCTTATAATGCACGATCTTTGATTTTTGCTAACTAGTAGGGTGCTTTCTTTTTTAAAAAAAATTGGGGTTAAGTATGTGATGGTTAGTCTTTTCTTCTTGCTTAGAGTCTAAATTAAAATAAGTAGGATTTGGGTTGGGCTGATGTACAAGGAATAAATATAAAAGAAAAAAGGTTCACCCATAAGGAAACATTGTATCATGTACAAAACATTTTTCAACATTTGAGAAATGTTTTTGGCCATAAATATTTTATATTTCACTAGATATGTCTTGAGATATCCTGTCTTCCAAAATGCAAGTATTTTAGAGGGTTTCTGGGACCAAAAAATAGGTATCTAAGGTGGTGCAGGAGCACCAAGATATCTATATTTTGCTTTGATCTTCAAGTTTGTTTTGTTTTTTCAATAAGGTCCTAGAGACCATTCTTCTTATGTAAGAAGACTATATGCCATTGTAAAGGACTATGTCCAAATGACTATAAAACTACTATCATGTTGTAAGTCCTAAGAGGACAATCATATGTCTTTTCATGTTTGTAAGCCTATTAAGGCATGTCAAGGAGCCTAAGGCATATTGGAAGAACCCAAGGCATGTTCAAAGCCTAATAACATTGTAAATGTGTTTGGAGGTTCATAATCACCAATGATTATGCAAACACACAAACAGTTGGTAGAAGTTTGTAAACTGTCCAAAAGACAGTTTTGGGAGTTCGATTGGTTGTAGTCCCTCCCCATCGACCACAACTACTCCAATGGAATTTTCAAGGAGTAGACACACCTATATACCCTTGACAATGATCATTGTAATGGAGAGAAGATTTTTAAAAGCAAAACAAATCAATTTCTGCTGTCCTTTTTACTATTTTCTGCATTTCCTTGTGTGACAGTCTGTACCATTTGATTGTACGGCATTGTTATGATTGCCAAATAGTTTGGAAATAAAGTATAAGGGAATGTCTATCATCCAAGACTAATTGGAGGCTATGAAGTTAGAAAGGATGAAAGTTGTGAGTGTTTGAAACAAAACTATTTTTTCTGAAAATTCTAAATTTTCTATAGGAGAACACCATCTCAGGCCGTACAGTACCAACTTACATGTCTGCCTTTCACTTCTCATGTTTTGATTGAGTAAACTATTGGATTGGCCTGCATTTGAATGTGATTTGATATCTTGGAGGTTTATTTGTAAGGAGTTATAAGGACTTGTTAAAGAAAGACAGTTTTATATAACCTAGTCAAGAGTTTTTGTCTCCAATCATGGAAAATTGACCATCCCACAGTCTTCCAAGCCATAAGACCTATGGGATGGGTGTGTTCAATTATGTTTTAGATGTTTTGATTGATTTCAGGGGTGGTGGAGTTGGTTTGACCAAGATTTGTTGAGTGGGCTTAATAAAACCATGTATTAAGCCATTAAAGAAGCTTGTGAGACAACCATAGTAAGGAATTTGGGAACAGTCAGTTCCAACAACAAATGAATGTTGGATTCCATGATTTTGGGATGCCATTGACATGTATGGGTGGTCAAGAAAGTTTCAAGTTGCCATTTGTGGGTACTTGCTTCACAAACTAGGCCTATTAAGGCTTAAAACCACTAGGAGGGTTATTGGTTGAGGCATACTTTCTAAAACAACCCAAACCCATTATGGAATATGTTGTGGGGATGCATAATGGGTATCTATTGCATGTCTGAGAGTTGTATTTGGATGTCTGTGTAAAAATTTGTTGGGATTGTTCTCTGTTTGTAGGGCTACTAGCCTTTCTTGAGGTTTGTGAAGGAACTAGTAGTTCAAAGTTTGATCCACCTTTGCTAATGGATGGGATGGGTTCTAGTACATGCCCAACCATCATTTCAAAGAAGAATTCAAGAACATTAACTGTTGTTCCCACTTTTCCATGAAGATCCTTGTTTTTGGGCTCATTGGTGTAGTTGAACCTTGTCAAATTTGTCCTTCTTCTTGTATCCAATTTGCCTCTACATCATAGTGGTATCAGAGACATAAAAGGTTCTATTGTTGGCCTGGTATATGTCAATAGAGGAGAGTGAAGGAGAGGCTAGCAATATGCCTCCAAAGGGGATGACCACCGAAGTGGTCAAGAAGTTCAAGGAGATGGAAGAGAAGATAAAAAGTGGAGTCAAGGAAGCACTCCAAGTAGAGTTGAAGGCATTAAGGATAGGGAAGAGGATAGATGAAGGTTCAGATGAAGAGGAAGAGAAAGAGGAAGAAGAAGAAGAGCAAGAAGAGGCAGAAGTACCGGCTAATCAAAGGCATTTCCTTGAAGCCATCAAGGCAATTGGCAAGGATTCTTCGGAGGCTAAGATGGAGATTCCCATGTTTAGTGGGAAGATGAATGCTGATGAAGTCATGGAGTGGATTGAGGCTCCAAACAACTATTTTGAGTACAAGGAAGTTCCTAAAAGTAAGAGGGTTAAGTTTGCAAAAACTAAACTCAAAGGTGTTGCCCTTACATGGTGGAATTACACCCAAGGTGAGAGGGTAAGGAATGGGATGAGTATGATCTCTTCATGGAGCAGAATGTTGGAAAGGATCAAGTCCCAATTCCTTCCATCAGACTATGAGGTGCAGATCTACAAGAGGATGCAAAATCTCAAACAAAGAGATTGGATGTGGCTACTTACACCAAGGAATTTCACAAATACACTCTTCGTTGTGGGTACATGGAGGATGAAAAAGCCAAGGTGGCAAGGTATTTGAATGGTTTGAGGTTCAACATTCAAGATGAAATCAGTTTGTTGACCCCTGAAACCATGGAGAAGTGCTTTCAAGTGGCACTAAGGGCTGAAGAGAAGTTGAGGAAAGGTGAGCAGCAAAATAGAGGAAGAGGTGGCAGAAATTTCAGAGGTATGGGTAGTTTTGGGGGTAGAAATTAGTCCCAAAGAAGCCAAGGGGAATCTAGTTCCCAAGAGCAAAGTGGAGAATCTAGTTCTAGAGGAGGCTTTAGAGGAAGAAGGCCTAATGGGAGAGGTAGATTTGGTGGACCAGGAAGAGGTCCTAATGTCTTCACGGGAAGGTGCTACAATTGCAACGAAGTGGGACATACAGCCTTCAAATGTCCTGAAAAGCAAGCCTCAAGCTCTCATGGAGGAGAGAGAAGGAACCAATTGATCCAAGAGGAAGATTGCCAAAGTGTCAACTCTCCAATTGGAAGTGCAACCCCGATCCATGAAGGAGAAAGTTTGATGATGAGAAGAACCATGTTGAAGGTGCCTCAAACTCAAGAACCCCCTCAAAGGAAGACACTGTTCAGGACAACATGCAAGGCCTATGGTAAGATTTGCAAGGTAACTGTTGATTCAAGCTCAACTGAAAATTTGGTTTCCATTGAAATGGTAGACAAATTGAAATTTAAAAGGCTTCCTCATGTTAGTCCTTATAAAGTATCATGGTTGAATAAGGGACAACAAATTTTGGTAGACGAACAATCATGGGTTGAATTTGAGATAGGAGAATATAAAGACAAAATTTTATGTGATGTGATTCCTATGGATGCTTGTCATTTGTTGTTAGGACGTCCATGGCAATATGATGTTCAATCACAACATGATGGTAAAACTAATTCTTTCATCATAACTAAGAATGGTAAAAAGTATAGAATGGATCCATTACCTGA
Source organism: Cunninghamia lanceolata (assembly GCA_027924645.1). Classification (NCBI taxonomy): domain Eukaryota; kingdom Viridiplantae; phylum Streptophyta; class Pinopsida; order Cupressales; family Cupressaceae; genus Cunninghamia; species Cunninghamia lanceolata. The sequence goes on from BSBN01001271.1 coordinate 14,958,016, forward strand.
TGAGCATGTAAAAAAGAATGTTGGGTCAAGTGTCATGATTGTGAGTGGGAAAGAATTTTTAGATGCCCTTAAGGAGGAAGGAATCCAAGGGTATGCTCTGATTTTGAAGCCTAAAAACAGTCCTAGTTTGCATGATCCTAGTAAGGAAGAAGTTCCCTATGAGGTGCAACAATTGCTAGAGAAGTATAAAGGGATTATGGTAGAAGAAATGCCTAATGAGTTGCCACCTATTAGGGACATAAGCCATCAAATTGACTTCATACCGGGATCTACTTTGCCAAACAAAGCAACCTACAAGATGACACCTTCACAAAATGAAGAGATTGCAAAGCAAGTGCAAGAATTATTGGATAAGGGATTGGTGAGAAAGAGTCTTAGCCCATGTGTTGTCCCAACAGTCCTAGCCCCTAAAAAGGATGGTAAGTAGAGGTTGTGCACGGATTCTAGAGCCATTAACAAGATTACCATAAGATATAGGTTCCCTATGCCAAGGATTGAGGACCTAATGGACTGCTTGGGTGGGGCTAGATACTTTTCCAAGAGAGACCTTAAGAGTGGGTATCATCAAATTAGAATCAAACAAGGGGATGAATGGAAGACATCATTCAAAACAAATGAGGGTCTTTATGAATGGTTGGTGATGCCATTTGGTCTATCTAATGCTCCAAGTACTTTTATGCGTCTCATGCATGAAGTGTTGAAGCATTTCATTGGCAAATTTGTTGTGGTATATTTGGATGACATTCTTGTTTTCAACAGGACTAAGGAGGAGCATTTGCAACATTTGGATCAGGTTTTGAGAAAGTTGCATGATGAACAATTGATGATCAACATGGAAAAGAGTGTCTTTATGAAGGAAGAACTCACCTATCTTGGTTTTGTGATTTCACAGGGTAGTTTGAAGATGGATCCAACAAAGGTAGAAGCCATTTTGTCATGGCCAACTCCAAAAACAGCAGGTGATGTGAAAAGTCTCCATGGTTTGGCAACATTTTATAGGAAATTTATAAGGGATTTTGGTCATATCTGTGCACCAATTTTGGATACCATCAAAGGGGGGCAGAAATATATGTTTTTTGTGGACAAAGGCAGCCAATGATTCTTTTGAAATTCTGAAACAAAAGGTAGCACAAGAACCCATACTTGTTTTGCCTGACTTTAATAAGTTGTTTATGGTAGAATGTGATGCTAGCAATCTTGCTATAGGGGTTGTCCTAAGTCAAGAGGGCAGGCTTGTTGCTTTCTTTAGTGAAAAGTTGAATGATGCTAAGAGAAAGTACTCTACCTATGATTTGGAATTGTATGCAATGGTGCAAGCTTTGAAATAATGGAGGCACTATCTTTTGCCAAAAGAATTTATTGTTTATACTAATAACCATGCACTTAGTTTTCTGAATTCTCAGGAGAAACGCAATCATAGGCATATCAAATGGGTTGAGCAACTCCAAGCCTATACTTTTTCAATCAAACACAAGAAGGGGTAGGCTAACAAAGTGGCAGATGCATTGAGTAGGAGGGTGTGTATGGTTCAAGAAATTCAGTTGCAAAGTGTAGGGGTTGATGCTCTCAAGCATATGTATCAGGATGATGAACATTTCAAGGAGGTATACGAAGTTTGTTCACAATTTTTAGACTCTTATCATTCTGATTTTTCTGAGTTTTTGTTGCAGCAAGGGTTGTTGTTCAAAGGCAGTCAACTATGTGTTCCTAAATGTTCCATGAGGGAGAACATTATAAAGGAGAAACATTGTGGTGGACTTGGAGGTCATTTTGGATTGGATAAAACACTAGATCAGGTGAAGAGGTTTTATTTTTGGCCTCAAATGCAATCAGATATCAAAAAATTTGTTGAATGTTGTAGTATTTGTCAAAGGGCAAAGGGTACTTCATCTAATGTTGGTCTATATCAGCCACTTCCTATTCCTAATAGGCCATGGGAAAGTATTAGCATGGATTTTGTGTTGGGTCTTCCTAGAACTCAAAGAGGCTTTGACAGTATATTTGTTGTGGTGGATAGATTCAGTAAGATGGCTCATTTCTTGCCATGTAAATGCACTAATGATGCTTCTCACATTGCTGGTTTGTTCTTCAAAGAAATTGTCAGAATCCATGGTTTGCCTCTTAACATTGGTGTTGGGTCTTCCTAGAACTCAAAGAGGCTTTGATAGTATATTTGTTGTGGTGGATAGATTTAGTAAGATGGCTCATTTCTTGCCATATAAATGCACTAATGATGCTTCTCACATTGCTGGTTTGTTCTTCAAAGAAATTGTCAGAATCCATGGTTTGCCTCTTAACATTGTGACTGACAGGGATCCAAAGTTTGTAGGCCATTTTTGACGCACTTTGTGGAAGAAGTTGGGCACTCAATTGTCCTTTACTTCAGCCTATCACCCTCAGACTAATGGCCAAACTGAGGTGGTGAATAGGTCCTTGGGAAACCTTTTCAGGTGTCTTACCGAGCAACATGGAGAGGCATGGGATATAATCATCCCTCAAGCAGAGTTTGCCTATAATGATTCCACCAATAGAAGCATGGGAAGAAGTCCATTTGAGATTGTTTATGGTCTTCATCCAAGAGGTGTTCTTGAGTTGAGAGATCTCCATGGATTGGAAAGAAAAAGTGCTCAAGGTGAAGACTTTGCATTGGCCATGAAGGACATTCATGATAATGTCAAAGAAGCTCTTGAAAAGAACAATGCCAAGTACAAGGAGAAAGCAAATGAAAGGAGAGATGTGCAATACAAGGTTGGGGATTTGGTCATGGCATATTTGAAGAAGGAAAGACTTCCTAAGGGGCAGCCAACCAAACTCCTCATGAAGAAGATAGGACCATGCCGAATTGTGCACAAGTTTGGGCCCAATGCCTATGAGATTGAACTTCCTCAAGGCTTGGCCATATCTCCTATCTTCAATGTTTCAAATTTGTTCCCTTTCAAAGGTGACTCTAATGCTGATCCAGAGGCAGTTATGATAGCAGCAGCAGATGAAGATTGGATCAAAGGTCTTACACCCAATCAACCATTGAAGTTGGAATGCATTCTTGACACCAAGGTCTTGAAGAAGACAAGGAAGAAGACCTACAAGCAATTTCTTGTCAAGTGGAGTCGATTGCCTATTGAAGATGCCACTTGGATGATTGAAGAAGACATCTTGAAGCATGGTGTCACAATTTATGATCTACTCCCTCAAGAGACTTGAGTTCTCTTTCCACCCGAGGAGTATGGTGCAGGAGCACCAAGATATCTATGTTTTTCTTTGATCTTCAAGTTTGTTTTGTTTTTTCAATAAGGTCCTAGAGATCATTCTTCTTATGTAAGAAGACTATATGCCATTGTAAAGGACTATGTCTAAATGACTATAAAACTACTATCATGTTGTAAGTCCTAAGAGGACAATCATATGTCTTTTCATGTTTGTAAGCCTATTAAGGCATGTCAAGGAGCCTAAGGCATATTGGAAGAACCCAAGGCATGTTCAAAGCCTAATAACATTGTAAATGTGTTTGGAGGTTCATAATCACCAATGATTATGCAAACACACAAACAGTTGGTAGAAGTTTGTAAACTGTCCAAAAGACAGTTTTGGGAGTTTGATTGGTTGTAGTCCCTCCCCATCAACCACAACTACTCCAATGGAAGTTTCAAGGAGTAGACACACCTATATACCCTTGACAATGATCATTGTAATGGAGAGAAGATTTTGAAAAGCAAAACAAATCAATTTCTGCTGTCCTTTTTACTATTTTCTGCATTTCCTTGTGTGACAGTCCGTACCATTTGATTGTACGGCATTGTTATGACTGCCATTTAGTTTGGAAACAAAGTATGAGGGAATATCTATCATCCAAGACTAATTGGAGGCTATGAAGTTAGAAAGGATGCAAGCTGTGAGTGTTTGAAACAAAACTATTTTTTCTGAAAATTCTGAATTTTCTGTAGGAGAACACCATCTCAAGCCGTATAGTACCAAGGTACAAGTCTGCCTTTCACTTCTCATGTTTTGATTGAGTAAACTATTGGATTGGCCTGCATTTGAATGTGATTTGATATCTTGGAGGTTTATTTGTAAGGAGTTATAAGGACTTGTTAAAGAAAGACAGTTGTATATAACCTAGTTAAGAGTTTTTGCCTCCAATCATGGAAAATTGACCATCCCACAGTCTTCCAAGCCATAAGACCTGTGGTATGGGTGTGTTCAATTATGTTTTAGATGTTTTGATTGATTGCAGGGGTGGTGGAGTTGGTTTGACCAAGATTTGTTGAGTGGGCTTAATAAAACCATGTATTAAACCATTAAAGAAGCTTGTGAGACAACCATAGTAAGGAATTTGGAAACAGTCAGTTCCAACAGCAAATGAATGTTGGATTCCATGGTTTTGGGATGCCATTGACATGTCTGGGTGGTCAAGAAAGTTTCAAGTTGTCATTTGTGGGTACTTGCTTCACAAACTAGGCCTAATTAAGGCTTAAAACCACTAGGAGGGTTATTGGTTGAGGCATACTTTCCAAAACAACACAAACCCATTCTGGAGTATGTTGTGGGAAGGCATAATGGGTATCTATTGCATATCTGAGAGTTGCATTTGGATGTCTGTGTAAAAAGTTATTGGGACTATTCTCTGTTTGTAGGGCTACTAGCCTTTCTTGAGGTTTGTGAAGGAACTAATAGTTCAAAGTTTGATCCACCTTTGCCAATGGATGGGATGGGTTTTAGTACATGCCCAACCATCATTTCCAAGAAGAATTCAAGAACTTTAACTGCTGTTCTCACTTTTCCATGAAGATCCTTGTTTTTGGGCTCATTGGTGTAGTTGAACCTTGCCAAATTTGTCCTTCTTCTTGTATCCAATTTGCCTCTACATCACAAGGCCTATAAAGTATAAACTTTTTTTTGGCATTCAGAGCATTTTATATAATATTAGATAATATACTTGTATGGGCTTCCAATCATATGCATGGTCTTTATTGTCCTGAGATATGCACTATAAATATATGAAAAAGTCTAAATGGGAATTTCTATCAATACATTCACTTTTCTCTATTTATCCTTCTATCTAATTTTTAAATTCTTCCTAGTCTTGTTGATGGATCACAGAGTGTGATCCAAAACTTTCTTAGAAAAACTCACAATTTTTCCCAGAAGCACTCCAACTCATCTAAAATGGATAGTGGAAATATCATGTCTATAATTTATCTATTTTTCTGCAATTATGGACTTTTCTAATTTATGAGAATTAGTTTTAAATATGATCTCCATATCTTACAAATCATCTCATCTTTTGATTGTATTCAATTTACAGGTTTTTCAAATCAACTGTTTTGGACTATAATCTTCGCATTGTCTGTTTTGAAATTGTTCAGTTTGACTCAGAGCTACCCCATTACAAAACTAGGGATGGAGTATACAGAGATCCTTCAGGTAGTGGATGAGTTGTATCACCACATTTGATGTGGATAGAATCTCTCGATCTTATGCTTAACAAATTGAGGAAGGAAGATTTTAAGTTGGACAAAGTCAGGGCAATAGCTGGAAGCAGATATCAACACGAGAGTGTTTACTGGAAAAAGGGAACCTTGGATTCGATTCTAAAACAATTGAATCCAAAATAATGTTTGGTTGTGTAGCTTCATGATGCTTTTTCTACAAATGAATCACCCATTTGGATTGACAGTAGCACAAAAGTGCAGTGTTGAGAAATCGAGAATGCTATTGGTGGGGCAACCGAGTTGTCTTTGCTTACTGGGTCTTGTGCTCATGAAAGATACAATGGACTTAGATACGAAAAATATATGAGACACAAAGCAGGTATATGACAACACTAAAAGAATTTCACTTGTGAGTTCTTTCATGGCATCCCTTTTAATTGGTGGCTATGCTAGCATAGATGAGACTAATGGAGCAGGGATGGATTTGATGGATCTAAGACAACGAATTTGGTCGAAGGCAACCTTAGAGGCTTTTTTACTATGTTCACCCTGTTATGGTACCACTGGGATGAATATTATGAATTTTGTAGCTATGTAAATGACTAGGGTTTTACGTTATAAGTATAGCATATAGTAACTGTCACTATTGATTTAAATACCATGGAGTTATTCTTTGTGTATGTCATGATAGGAAGTATAGGGACTATATTACCTTTGAGAATTCCCTCTTAGAAAAATTATCGATTTTATTGCCTTGAGAAACTTGGTTTGACTGTAGTTTAGTTGCATTTCTATCTGATTTGAAAGTCTTTGATTCCCAGGCCACTGCTTCAAACTTGGAAGAAAAGCTTGGGCCATTGGTTCCACCTCGTGCTGTGGCTGGAAATTTGAGTAGATATTTTGTAGACAGGTAGACTAATTTGTTCACAACTACATTTTTACTATGCTTTGTATCCCTTGTTTTCTTCTTAAGAAGTTTGTTGATGGTAGAAGTTGTGTGAAATTGCTCTTTTCTTTCGTCAACATACAGTTGTTCCTTGTTTAAGTGCCTTATGTCTAATACATCATTTGGTTGGTAAAGACCAGTTTAGATACTTTTTGATGGAGAGCTCTCATTTGTCTCTCTTGATTTTTGTAACTGTTTTTAATCACCTGTCCATTTAAGTTTAGGACCATTAGTCTTGCCATTTTGGTGTTCTTGAAATTTTCCTCTAATCACATCAAACTTTATGATTTCTTTACTTGCCTTATAAAAGTTACAAAATCAATCTCATCGTTAATTAACCTTTTAAATTTGCCCTGGATTTATTAATATTCGTTGAAGTACAAAAGTAAACTCCCATAGATTATCTTCAAATAATATATAACCAATATTTCTATCATCTTTGCAATAGAATTCAAATCTGTCAAACAATCTTAACTAGATTAAAGAATTTCAGAAAAGTTATGTTGAACTTCATTTTTTTTTTGGTAATTTGAATTTTGAATCTATTTCATCTCCACTACAAACACAGTATCCCAACGATATTGTTAAGATTTAATTTAGTTAATTTCTTAGCATTGTAGGTGTTATTTACTTTTGTGTGAGTTTTTTCCTCAATATTTTAGATCATACTCCATGATCCATCATCAGGAGAATAAAGAGCAAGAGAAGAGAAAAGTCATTTTCTCTTCTCTTGCTCTTTATTCTCCTGATGATGGATCATGGAGTATGATCCGAAATGTTGAGGAAAAAACTCGCACATAGTTAAATCATGAAGCATTGATACATTCAACTTGAAATTTGTCAAAGAAAATGTAACGTTTGAGCCCAATACTTTTATATAACCAGGACATGAGTTAGTTTTGTTTGAATTATGAATAGTTCCAAGGATTTTCCCAAAGAACTTAAATGTTGGGTTAGCATAGTTGAAATGACAAAGCCCCACTTACTTGAAAGTGTAGTTAGAGTAGCTCATTGTAGCACTGACATTGTTTCACATTGTTTTATTTTGCTAATTTTTATTTGTGTAACTGATAAGTTGCTTCTATCTAGGTTGTTGGAATAATTACAAAAGGGACTAATAATGGATTATAACAAAGTCAGAATTATGCCTTCAACTGCATGATATTGGATCATTGTAAGTACATGAATATGACCTCCATGCATGGAAAAATAGGCATGCCATAGTTAATAGGAATTGTGTTTCACTTTGATGAATTGTGTATGGGTTGTTGTAGTACACAAACATTCAGTGATGAGAAAAACACATATATGTTGTGAAATTGTGAATGATGAACGATAGAAAGTTATTTTAGTCACAATTCATGGTCACCATACCACAAAATCCACTCAACAATCTGTACATTTTCCAGGCTGCCATAATAATCATAGATCATGGTGACCACCATACAAAATTCATCTTGTGTTTGTACACTCTCCAGATCATCATAAAAATCACACACCTTGTGTTATAGGATGAATGACATAGACACCTCTTATAGGACAAGTTTATAAACAAATTTAACCTTACCTTTCACATCATAAAATTTGACATTTCCCACATAATTCTGATAAGGGTGTGCATAACTCTCCATGTCTTATAATAACAATAGTGTTGGCACCTTAAAAACATACGATGGATGATACTAATATTGTCTTGCAACTACTTTGGGCCTTCTCGTGGACGATCAAAATTCCAATTGCATTTGCTAGAAATTTTCTAAAGCCTTTTTAAACATTCTATTTTGTGCATATCTTACAATCATGGAATTCCACAAGACCACATTTCTTTGAGGTATTCTGTCAAACAGATCACATGCTTTGTCTATGCTTCCATATTTTGCATAGATTCCTACTAAAGAATTTCCAACTATAATATCTAACAAAAATCCCCCTTCAACTATGCTTTGATGGATGTCCACACTTGGCTCCAAAGATCCCATTTTAGAACAGACAAGAAGGATGTTGGCAAAGGTTATGGAATTTGGCTTTACACCTACCAATTGCATTTTCTTGAAAGTTTCTAAAGCCTTATCAATTTATCAAAAAATCCATATTTTGCATTTTCTTTAATCATTGCATTCCATAAAATGACATCTCTTTAAGTTATTATGTAAAACGATTCACATACCTTGTTTATGGTTTCCGCATTTTCCACACATGTCTACTAGGGCAAATGTGGAAATTGATAATGTTAGCATCGCCAAAAATTTAGACTAATCCAAACATTCAAAATACCCTCTACTCACTTTTGACCCTTCCTCTATTTGAGAAGTGAAAGATATAGAACACAAAATTGAAGAATATGTTTGTGGTTAATGGTTGTGAGCCTACAATAGATGCTTGGTAATCCCTCTGCCTTTAAATTTTTGTGTGAATCATTCTTGAATGCCTAAATTAACTTTCCCACACACACACACACACAATTTACATAAACAAAAAAGTGTATATGCCATTGTTCCAACATAATTCATTAACACAAATTAGTACAAACATGCATGAACACTAAATTTTAAACATGTTAAATAACAAATACACACATAAAGTAATTGCCAAAGTTATAAAACATGGTAAAGTTTAAATACACACAACACAAAGTGAATGCCAAAATTAAATTTTAGATAAACAATTCACACAAAATGAATGTCAAAGTTAAAACACACACTTCACAAATAGAAAGTGAACACGTGCTGAAGTTCAAACATGCTTAGAATTTAATAAGGGCACTAGTAAATATGCCACTTCTTCCCTGAATAGGAGGCCATAGTTCTTTGATGGTTTGTTTATGATTTAGTTCTCTAATGGTTCATTCATGATTTATTTCAAGTGGTTATTCATTTAATAATATTGGATTATTTTTATTTGTAAAAAAAATAATTGAATTTCTTATAGTTTTATAGCCTTGTCCACCAACTACTACATGTAATGAATTTTTAGTAATAAATATGTACTATATAAAGATAGACCTATAAATATTTGTGTCTATCGGCCATTTGATAGCACCTTTGGTGCTTTTACTAGTTATAGATACGTGGTAAATAAGTTATTTTAATGTGTGTGTATGGTATGGCTATAGTTAATAGTTCAAACTAGTTGTGGAGGGTGGTGTGTAGGTGAAATTTATCAAAGTTAAAGTTATCTGCTACGCACAAGAGTTGTTTGACAAAATGCCTCAATGAAAGTGGCCTTAAGAACTACCATGATAGAAAGATATGCCAAAAGGAGTTGTTGTAAAGGCTTAGAAACTTTTAAATAAATGATCCTACTTACCCGAGTTCAAATTGGGGCTTTGGAAGAGGGTAATGACACCCTTCACCTCACATTTGAAGTTGTAATTGTTGTTCTCATCACCACATCCTTCTTTAAATTTATGTGGAATACTCATTAAGAAGGATTTTGAATAGCTCCATCTTGAGTGATTTCAAATAATGAGTAAAACCCATTGTAGCCTACCTTATGTTAGGATGCAATATTATTAGTCTCCCATTAGCAAACTTCTCTACTGTTAATTGTTGTACTTAAATATAAATTAGTTGTTGAAATATAATATGACTCTCTATATATTGTAAATTAGCCTCATAATTGCATTTCCACCCCTGTCATGTCTTCCTTGTAAGTATTTGACCTCGTATTACCACAATAAGTCAAGGTAGCAAGTTGTCCTCTTAATATATATATATATATATATATATATATATATATATATATATATATATATATATATATATATATATATATATATATATATAGGCTTTTGTTTAGTAGTTGTCAATAAGTGTTAGACATACGATTCAACCTTTAGAAATTCACTCCTATATATGTGGATGCTAGCTACAATTGGGACAATGAAGTTAAACAAAAATGATGCTCAACATTTACCATAAGAAGTATCATTAGAAAAACAAACATAATATTACTTGTAAGGTAAAGAAAATTTGATTAGTTAACAATGCAAATAAGTGCTAAATTTGGCGAGAAAGGGTTAAGAGCTCAGTATAATTGATATTATGAATTATTTCTAGATGGTTGGAACATGCTTCAATTTTCTTGTTTCTTCCAAATATAGATTTTAAAGATTTTCACCTAGAAATTTCAACAACTATAAATAAATATAGCAAAACCTTGATCATCATGAAATACAACACTATTTATGTAAATCTAGTGGGACTCTTTCTATCTTATTCATATGAACCTTTGCACTCAACAGGGTTGATAGGTGTTCTATTTTTCCCCTTTAATCTTTATCAATACGTGGCATATAAAGGAGGTTATGTAAATAACTTTATATTATGTTATGCTAAAAACACAGAGATTAGTCTATGAAAGAATCCTTCTATAAGCTTATGTAATATCTGACACGATGACTCCCAATGACAAAATGGCTATCAAGTTCCTATTATTAAACTAGACCTAGTAGGTAATAGGACAATCTTGAGTGTAGTAATGATAAGGTTTGGTCTTGTTTATCAAGTTTCTAAGGTGACTTTTTCTACTTATAGAACCAAGCCAGATACAAGTGCCAACTTCTATGCCAACATGTATGGTAGTTGGGGTAAGAGCTCTACAAGGGCATAGGTAGGAGGATTGCAATACCTCCTAGTACGTAACTCATGTAAGGAAGCAATGTATATGAAAATGCTTCCTACACCAATCTAATGAGGAGAGTGTTGTGCAAATTTTTAATCCTTACAGTAACAAAGAAGAAGATACACAACATAAAACATAAAATCAATAATACACCATAACACAGATGTACGTGGGGAAAACCCTTTCGAGAGAAAAACCCCACACTCCAAAGCACAACCCAATGTATTATTCAGTAAACAATGATGGTTACAATACACTTCTAAAGCCAAGCTCTTATAGGAGTTTACAAACATATCTAGTTTATGAAGTCATTCCGGCAACATAATGGTACCTACAAAATCAACCATACAACACTACTCCACAAGCCTTAATTTATAGGCTTTACAAGCATCTTTAGGAACCTTCTAGATGCCTTCTAGAGGTTGGATGTCCAAAATGGATATATGGCCTAATTCCAAATGACTCTCTACATGAAAGAATATGTAATGACATGCAAATGACACTTGTCCAATATTCTCTTACTTCCTACATGCAAAGATGCTCTTACAGGACTCACAGTTGTAAGAGAATTTGTCATAATTGACTAATAATAGAATATACCTCTTACAACTTGTCCTATTCCTCCTTGGGCACCCAACTTTGTCTTCATTCCCCATGCAAAGATGCTTCATGACACTTGTCATATCTGTCATAAATTCCTTCCTATTTCTAGCTCTTACGCTACATAGAATTTATCATACATGTCATAGAATCCATCATAGCAATAATGACTTACACACATCACAAAGATGCTGAACTATGACTTAATTAATGCCACCTCAAATGGGATAACTAATTCCTCATGTGAGGGCAAAACCATCCTTGTCACCTCCCAGTAGGATGACAACTCATCATGCCAACTCCCACAAAATGACAAAATACACAAGATGACAAAATAGTATGTGCATACATATTTTCAACATAGGAAAATAATCAAATATTAAATAAATACAAATGTTAGGAACATACAAAGGTTGAGACACCTTAATTACCAAAAACTCATTCCACTCCTTTTGAGGTTATCATCGACATCATAAACCCTATGACTCACATCAAAGATAAGGTTATCAATGCTCTAACTTGATAGTAGTCAAGGAGCATGCTCTACAAGTAGAGTGATTTGGTCATATCCAGAGATAGTAGGCTATCACCAAAGTATATGGTCGATGGATGCGAGGAACTTTGCGTGGGGCTTGGATGGCTTTCGTTAGTAGTATGCAAGCTTTAGAGCTAGTGACATGTAGGCAATGGATTTCATTATCTATTGCTTAGTAGTTTCTAAGGACAGTGGGGAAAAGGTCATATTAAAAGTTGAGTAAGAACAAATAAAAGACCAAGTTGTTTCATGTGTGCAAGTCCTTAGCAATATTTTCCCTTCTATGGTTGTTGGCCTAAGTGTGCCCATCTAGTAAGGAAGAAGCTTATTAGAGTGTCAATTAATACTGGTAAGTATCATCCTAGTTCATTAAAATATTGGCATGGATAATATCTCTATATGGGTTCCAAAGTCCACTTGGTTGGGGTGGATAGGGAATTCTTATCTATGTGGATGGGTTCACAATGCACCCTAGTTGTTGAACCATGATTGAAGCAAAACCTTGGAGAACCACCACCTCCTTCAACTAGTTCAACAAAGGTAATCCTCCTTGTAAATATTGTTAATTAATTTATATCATCTGAATGTTGTTGTAGTATTTGATGAGTAATTTACATGTATTTATCAAGTTTTACTTGCAACAAATGAGGTTGAAAATATGGTTTCTTATGGACAAATAAGAGGGGGGCGGGTGGGGGGGAGGAATTGGGACTAAAGAAAACTTTATTGTTAAATTAGTTTTTAGTCCTATTGTGATATAAATTAGGCATGTGATTCAAGGTGAAAATACCGGAGTTGTAATTGTATTAATAATAACTCTTCTTGTTGGTAGCTTGGCGTGCATTGATGGTTTTGTTGTTTATTCCTTAGTGTTGTTATAAAACTGTAGTTTTGGAGAAATAACTAGGCTAATAGATCTATTACTTAGATGAAAAAAATTTGGGCTCCAACTAGTGGTGTTATTACAAGAAAAAGCCTACTTCACAAAAATCCACCAAAGTGAGTTTCTACCCACAAAGGGCCTACTAAGCAATGGAGAGTCTACAAGGGGCCACACTCACACACTAGTGAAGGGCTTGCTCACTCTCAAAAAAAGAAGGCACTTTAGCTTGAAAGCCCTATTAGTAATGACAAACAAAAACCTAAAGAATATCAGGAAGTTCGGAGAGGACTAGTTGTCCTTCTCTAATATACTTGACTTGTTAAAGCCTGCTTCACAAAGATCCACTAAAGTGAGTTTCTACCCACAAAGGGCCTACTGAGCAATAGAGAGCCTACAAGGGACCACACTCACACACAGGTGAAGGACTTGTTCAGCCTCAAAGAAGGCACTTTAACTTGAAAACCCTATTAGTAATGACAAACACAAGCCTAAAGAATATCAGGAAGTTAGGAGAGGACTAGTTGGCCTTCTCTAATATACTTGATTCATTAAATCCTACTTCACAAAGATCCACTAAACTGAGTTTCTACCCACAAAGGGCCTACTAAGCAACAAAGAGCCTACAAGGGACCACACTAACACATTGGCGAAGGGCTTGCTCAGTCTCAAAAGGTGTATACGCCTAAAAATGACACGATTTAATTTAAATAAATATTCTTAATATTTATTCCCTTCTAATTCTTCTATCAATAAATAAATAAACAAATTTATTTATTCAATTCATATTCCTCTAAGTTAATTAAATATCAAAATATTTAATTACCTCTTCTAAAGTTAAAATTAAATAAAACCCTTTTATTTAATTAAATTCTTCTAAACAATTAAATAATTCCCAATTATTTAATTAAATCAAATTCATTCTTCCAAATTTGAATAAATCAAATCAAATTTATTTAAATCCTCTCAATCTCCAAAAATAAAATACAATCAAATATTTTATTTATTCTTCCAAATCATGCACACACAATTAAATAAATTTATTTATTTAATTTGCTTTCTTATCTTCTAAATTAAATAATTCCAATTATTTAATTGTTTTCTTCCAATAATATCTTCTCTAAATTTAAATAAATCAAATATTTATTTAAGTTGCATTTTCTTCTAAATTGAGTTATCTCTAAATATAATTCAATCTTTGTGCAATTAAATATTTTAAATATTTCTAATATTTAATATAGCAAAATATCTTCTTATTCTCATGCAAATCCCTTCTTGTTTTAAATCACTTAACTGATTGTTACATTCTTTTAAATGCTTTAACTCATTCTTCTATTATTAGCAAATCTCTTCATGCAAAAGAAAGCAAAACACATGTCTTCTTCTTATTCGTTGCACGTTCCTCAACTATTCTCAACCGTTGATCTTCTCATTCTTTCTATATCGTTGATCTCTTCTTTCACAAGTCTACAAATTGAACCTTCTTTCATTTCAATCATCCAAGCTTTAAGTATCGTTACTATGTAGGAATTACAGTGCGTCTTTGGCACCAATTCCTTCATTGCTTGTGATCACATTCGCTACTACGCACTACTACCATTGTTGTGAAGCTCCTCTTCATGGCAATACTATCATAGCCATTCCCAATTGACATTCTTGAAGCATAACAAAGAAGTGAAGCTCCTCTTCATGGCAATACTATCATAGCCATTCCCAATTGACATTCTTGAAGCATAGCAAAGAAGTGCACTCTCTGAGGGCCCTATTTCAATTGTGATAGGCAATCAATGGAAGCTACAATCTAAGGAGGTTTGCTTTGTTATTTGTTCATTGTTATTGGATTTCTTTAGTTCACTATTTCATTGAAGTTTTGGGTAACTTGATATTGATTATTATTGATTATTCTCTTGTATCCAATTTCCCCTTAATAGAAGGCACTTTAATTTGAAAACCCTATTAGTAATGACAAACAAAAGCCTAAAGAATATCAGGAAGTTCGAAGACGACTGGTTGGCCTTCTCTAATATACTTGATTCATTAAACCCTGCTTGACAAAGATCCACTAAAGTAAGTTTCTACCCACAAAAAGCCTACTAAGCAATAAAGAGCCTACAAGGGACCACACTCACACACTGGCGAAGGGCTTGCTAGTCTCAAAAGAAGGCACTTTAACTTGAAAACCCTATTAGTAATGACAAACAAAAGCCTAAAGAATATGAGAAAATTCGGAGGGTACTGGTTGGCCTTCTCTAACATACTCGATTCATTAAGAATTCTTTAGATACTTTTCCCCAAACTAATGCAAACAAGCCTTGATTTGAGCTATATGATTATTAGTAATTATTAGCAATTAGCTTATGTGGTAAAGTTGAGAATTGATTAACTACAAAGGCTTGGATTTGGGTAACATTTTTTTTTCTCGATTTCAATTAATTTTTTAATATTTTTATACTTTGTACCAGTTTGAATTTAACATCAATATTTATAATTTTAAATTAAAAGGTTTTTTAAGGATCATCTCCGAAGGAAACGACAAGGTAAAAGTACTATGTGGACACAAATATGGCAGCGGCTGAAAATTAAAGAATTATCCCTACCAACAATGGATAATAACCACGCGGCCCGGGGGAGCTCTATGGTTCCCTTTATATTCAACTATCCGACTCCGATTGAAAATTTCATGAGGGGGAATTTGATTGAAAACTTCTCATCAGTTGTAACATATTCTGTAACCAGTGATTCAGTGTTGTGAAGAAAGAGCTCAGAGATGATTACTGCAACATGGCTTCCCATCTCATCCACTTTCAATCCCATCATGGACAAACCCAGATTTTATCATGGCTCTCTACAGGTGCATCATTTTCCTTTCGCAAACCTCAATTTCATTATTCACGGTGATAGGTTTCTTGGATGTTTTAGAAAATATAATCAACAAAAACTGAAAACTCTGACCAAAGATGACTGCACATTGTTTGAGAATGAACAAGTAAATCATGGCATCGATATAGAACAATTTGAGTCCATAGATTATGCGAGTATGTTTAAAGAGTGTATTAAGAGGAAATCTGTAAGAGAAGGCAAACAAATTCATACACACATTATAAAAAATCAAGAGGAGGCTGATGTTTTTCTAGGAACTAGTCTTGCTAACATGTATGCTAAATGTGGGAGTTTAGTTGATGCACGCCAAGTGTTTGACAAAATGCCTGAACGAAGCATTGTGTCATGGACTGTAATGCTTACAGCATATATTCAGAATGGGTATTGGGAGGATGCTCTGAAACTTTTGGGTTCAATGCAAGATGCTGGTGTGATGCCAGACCAATTCACTTTCCCCAGTTTACTTAGGGTTTGTGCAGGCATGGGAGATCCAACTCAGGGAAAGGTGTTGCATGGGATGGCAATCAAAACTGGTTTTGTGTCTGATGTGTATGTCGACAGTGCCCTTGTTGACATGTATGCTAAATGTGATCTTTTGATGGATGCACGCAGAGTTTTTGATAAAATATCTGAACCAAATGTAGTGTCATGGACTGCAATTATAAGAAGTTATGTCCAGAATGAGTATCATGAGGAAGCTATGAAACTGTTCTCCCAAATGCAGTGGACAGGCACCAGGGCAGATGAGTTCTCCTTAAGTAGTGTCCTTACAGCATGTGCTGACCTAGAAGATCTGCAGAAAGGAAAGCAGGTTCACGTGTATGTTATCAAATCTATATCTGATGAAAACGTCTGGGTAAGGAATGCCGTTATTACCATGTATTCTAAGAGTGGTGACACAGAATATGCTTACAAGGTATTTGAAAGAATGTCTAAGAGAAATGTGGTATCATGGACATCAATGATTGCTGGGTATGAACAAAATGGATGTAGCCAGGAGGCCATTAAACTTTTTGAAGAAATGCAATTTGCAAATGTGAAGCCTAACTCGTTTACTTTTGACAGTGTTCTTGCAGCATGTATTTGCCTTAAGTATTTGAGATTTGGAAAGCAGGTCCATGCCCAGGTATGGAAGACTGGGTTCACCTCCGATTACTTTGTAGAGAGTGCCCTTGTTAATCTTTATGCCAAGTGTGGGCATGTAGAAGATGCACATACTGTGTTTGATCAAGGTCCCAAAAACGATGTTGTACTATGGAGTACAGTGATTAAAGGATATGCAGAATATGGGTATGATAATGAAGCTCTAAATCTCCTTAACAAAATGCAATTGTCTCTTGTGAATAAAACATATTTAACCTTCTCATGTATTCTCAAGGTGTGTGCCTGCGTGGGATCTCTGCAGCGAGGCAAGGAGATACATTGCCAGGCTGTAAAATCTGGACTTGAGTCACATCTCTTTGTTGGGACTTCCCTAATTGATATGTACAGCAAATGCGGGAACACAGATGATGCATTTAAAATGTTCAATGAGATGCCTGCACAGAATATTGTCTCATGGAATGCAATGATCGCAGGATATATCCGAAATGGTCTTTGTGAGCAAGCTCTCAATTTTTTTAGGCAAATGCAAATTGAAGGAATTAAGCCAGATGAATTCACCTTTGCAAGTATCCTTGGTGCATGTGCTTCTTTAGCAGCCTTTGAGCTGGGAAAGCAGGTCCATGTCTGTATCATTAAAGGAGGGTCTGAATCAGATGGTCCAGTGCAAAATAACATTGATATTATGTATGCCAAATTAAGATTCATACATAATTCGTACAAGATGTTTGACAAGACACCTCAACAAAATGTTGTCTCATGAATGCACAACATGGATGAAACAAGAAGGCCATTCAACACTTCTTAGAAATGCTACAAGAAGAGATCAGACCATGCTATGCCATCTTTTTTCAGTGTTCTCTCTGCATGCAGCAATATAGTGTGGACAAGGGCTATTACTACTTTATTTCAATATTCAAGATCGTGGCATCATGCAGAGCACTACATCTGCATGATTCACCTTCTTGACCATGCTGAACGCTTAAATGAAGTAATGAATGTTGTCAAAGAAATGCCAATATGAACCAGTGCTTTGGTGTGTTGTGCCTTTTTGGTGCTTTTTAGTCCATTGTAACTTGTAACTAGGAAAACATGCCACATAATATATACTAGCTTTGGAACCACAAGGCACTGCATTTTATATGCTTTTGTCAAACAGGCATGCTGTGGTTGGGAGGTGGGAAGATGTAGCAAAGGGGAGAAAACTGATGGACAGGGGACCGAGAAAGGAGTAGGCTGGATGCAGATAAAAAGGACATGGTGTATGCATTTGTAGTTTGAGACAACTTACATCTGTAAACAAAAGAGATTATTTAGAACTAGAGAAACTTACTGTGAAAATAAATAAGACAGAGTGTTCGCAAGATACAAACTTTGTTTTGCATAATGTGGAAGGAGCAGAATGAAGTTATCTTTGCCATCACAGTAAGGAACTTGCTGTTGGTTTTGGGGTTATCAACATACCTCAAGGATTTGCGAGTCATTAAGAATTTTGATGTGTTTAGTGACCACCACACTGCCACAAAGTTCATCTCAAAGCTTTTTACATGAGAAGTTATTATTAGGGATGCTAGTAACTTCCATCATTTCAGAAATGGCTTCTGCTCTTGCTGTTATTCTTGATGCTCAAGAAACTGTCTGTTTTGCACACAGCTATAAAAGATGTACACTTCTATGATCATTTATGTTGTTGATTTTTGCAATGTCTTACTTCATGGTCTTGCACTGCAGAAATGCTATGTGCACAAAACCATGTGTTGGGAATCTTAAATAAAGCTCAAGGGAGATAATAATGTTCAAACTATGGTCTAGGGAAGAACATTTTTTGAACAGCTTCCAGACAACTAATGCCATTATAATGATTATTGTGAGCCTTATAAGTGCAGAATATGGATATGACAAGGCATTTAACTAGGGAAGAACATTTTTTATCAAAGTCCCAAATACAATGGTCTATTATGGAGTACAGTGATTATAGGATATGCAGAATATGGGTATGACAATGAAGCTCTAAATCTCATTAACAAAATGCAATCATCACATGTGAATCAAACATATTTATCCTTCTCATGTATTCTGAAGGCATGTGCCTGTGTAGGATCTCTGCAATGAGTATAGAGATACATGCCCAGGCTATAAAATCTGGACTTGAGTTGCATCTCTTTGTTGGGACTTCCCTGGTTCATATGTGTAGACACCTAAATCTGAACGTGTCCTAACATCACACCAAATTCATCCCCCATCCCCCATTAACCAATCCAAACATTTGCATTATTTAATTAATAAATCTAGTCATTCCTTCCACATTAATTAAATAAATTACAACTATTTATTTATTTAACTAACTAATTTCGCCCTTCTTCTAATGCTCCAAACTTAATTAAATAAATCCACATTTATTTAATTAAATCAATCATCCCCTCATCATTCCCCCAAAAATTAAATAAATTCATAATATTTATTTAATTTATCTCCTAAAATCCTTATCATCATTAGTTGATTAAATAATCTAGTTTAATCAACTAATTAATCATTTGCACAATCCTCCATCAAATCAACAAAGACAACCTTGCACAAGGCTCAAAACTTACACAAGGCTCTACACTTGCACAAAGCAACAAAATAGTTTTTTCAATCCTCACCCTCCATTCAATCAAGAAGATCTCAACCCTCCATCTCTTCTTAATATTTGCCCTAATCATATGCACCAATCACAAGATGCCACTTGTTGGCTTCTCATTCTCCCTTGAGAATAGATCAACCCCATCCCTCCATTGCACAAGATCTAATCCTATCCATCCATCATCCTCATCAAACATCTATAAATCGACCATTCCTCAAGGCATTTCCTAGGGTAGGAATTGGATGCAAAGCAAAGTCATTCTATTGGAATAAGCAACCACATCTCAACTTAGTAATAACATTCAACTTGAGCCCAACCCATATGGCAACAAGGTTTGTTTGGTGAAATCTCGTCTTTCTTTGACCTTTTATATGTAAATCTTAGCTCAATCAAAGGTATAAATTAATGTAAAATAAGATAGGTGTTTTGTATGTATTTCGCCTTTGTTTATTTTATATTTTGATATATACATTTTGACATGCTAGGTGGGACACATGTCCCTATTGAATTTTTACATTTATAGAGTGTTTTTGAGTATTTTTTATAGATTTTTGTGACCATTTGATGTTTTTCCTAGTTTGGCATAGGCAAACTATGTAACAATGCAACCACTCTCTATCTTGGTGCATACACACAACTTTTTGGTGTTTCTGCACTCAAGCTTAGCTAAAACCCTAAACCTTGACTATTTGGCACACATGCACACTAAGTGGCGCAAGTGCACCATATGTGGCGTAGGTGCCCTCAGGACTTCGCATACCCTTTATTTTGGTGCACTTGCACTCTGTGTGGCATAGGTGCACCAGTTTGTGGCACAAGTGCACTAGTTTGTGGTGCAGACACCCTTTGAGGTCCTATTTTAACCTACCTTAAAGTGTATGACCCTGTTGTAGCATAGTTACAACTATCTTAGCATTTATGCATTTCTAGTGGTGTGGGTACACTTATTTGTAGTGTATCTGCTCTAGAATCCTGCCTTTTTATTCTATGGTGCAGGTGCTCTATGTAACAATGTGTACACACTTTGTGTGGCATGTGGGTATGTGCATGGAAACGGGAGACCAAAAGGGGGTCAAAAGTGGACACTTTGTTTTGAAATTAGTAAAAACTGATCTTGGATTAGAAATTGAAGATACACTCAAAATTAAAAGATGTGATAAGAACAAGATTTGTAGTTGTCGGAATCTAGTTTTTAAACTACTATTTTTTTAAAAAAAATGGTGGAGATTAAGAGATTCAACTAAGAGGAGCACACAAAGTGCCCATGTTTTTGTTAGAAAAATATAACATAGCGTCTGGTGTGCTCCCCCTAAAATGTTGACTTTTTTAAGTATTTCACAAATCGCTTCGGTGGAAAATTAGTTAACATTGATATGTAGTTTATGTCTAATTTTTCTATTAATTTTTTAATGAATATATGGTTTTTTTTTAATTTTCAAAGTGGGCATATCTTGAAAAATGAAAATTTGAGTGTGTTCCCCCCTAAATTTTTTTAAAACTAATCAAAAATCAATTTTTTTTCAATGTGTATAGAATAGAGTCTAGAATCTAAAAATGTATTTTTTTTCAAATTTTGACAAACGTGTAAAAATGACACTAGAAATACTACACGTAGGTTTTCTACAAAAAAAAACACATTAGCAAAAGAAATTGAAGATGGAAACCTTAATGTTATCAGATTTTAGAAAAAATACATGGTTAGAAAGCTAATAAAAAAA
The DNA here is from genome assembly GCA_027924645.1 of Cunninghamia lanceolata. Classification (NCBI taxonomy): domain Eukaryota; kingdom Viridiplantae; phylum Streptophyta; class Pinopsida; order Cupressales; family Cupressaceae; genus Cunninghamia; species Cunninghamia lanceolata. Next base: position 14,979,351 of record BSBN01001271.1, read on the forward strand.
CTTGAAGTCATCTTGACATTTTTTATATTAACATTGAAAAACATGTAAACCTGATGGAAAGCAAGGTCAGGATTTTGTTGATTTTTTATGTTTTGTTAAAAACATGTCTTTGGCGTCCAAAAGGTAGGTCCAACCCTTTGGGTTGGATGCCCAAGGCAAATCCAACCCTTAGGGTTGGAATTTCTCAAAGCAGGGAAAAACACGCTTGTGAGCGCATTTTATATCTTATGAAATCCTTTGGATGTTTAGTTAATATGCTTTACAAAACTAGTGTCACCCCTTCATCTTCTTTCCCTCTATAGTAGCCTCATGTCTAAGAAGAGATAACTATTATATTATTAGGTGATGAGGAGGAGGAGTATATCTCTATATCCCTCTCTTTGTCCTCCCTAGATATATCTATCTACTCTCCCTCTATCTCTATATCTCTTTCTCTACATCCCTCTACATCTCTCTCCCTCTCTATCTCCCTGTCCCTCTCTCTCCCCCTCTCTATCCATATCTTTCTATCTCCCCTCTCCCCCATCTCTCCCTCTCTCTCTCTCCCCCTCTCTCTATCTCTTCCTCTCTAATCCTATCTCTCTATCTCCCCTCTCCCCATCTCTCCCCCTATCTCTATCTCTCCCTCTCTATTCCTATCTCTATCTCCCCTATCTATCTCTCCTCTCCCCCATCTCTCCCTCTCTCCCCCTGTCTCTATCTCTCCCTCTCTATCTGTGTCTATCTCCCCTCTCTCCCCTCTCTGCCTCTCTCTCTCTCCCCCCTCTCTATCTCTCCATTTCTCTCTATCTTTCAATCTCCCCCTCTCTCTATCTCTTCATGTCTCTCTACCCTATCTCGTTCCCCCTCTCTATCTCTCCCTCTCTATCCAAGTATCTCTCTATCTCCCCTCTCCCCCATCTCTCCCATATATCTCTCTCTATCTCTCCCTCTATATCTCTCTTGGTCTCCACCCTCTCTCTCCTCTATCTATTTTCCCCTCTCTATCTCCCTCTCTATCTCCCATCTCCCCCATCTCTCTATCTCTTTATCTCCCCTCTCTATATCTCTCTCCTCTCTCTCTCCCCCTCTCTCTATCTCTATCTATCTCTCCCTATCTATATCCCCACCTCTCTCCCCCCTCTATCTCTCCCTCTCTATATCTCTCAATATCCCCCATCTCTATCTCTCTCCCCTGTCTCTTTCCCCCTCTCTACCTCTCCATCTCTATCCCTATCTCTCTATCTCCCCTCTCCCCCATCTCTACCTCTCCCCCTTTCTATCTCTCCCTCTCTATCTCTATCTCTCTATCTCCCCTCTCCCCACATCTCTCCCTCCCTCTCTCCCTCTATCTATCTCTCCCTCTCTCTATATATCTCTCAATCTCCCCTATCTCTCTCTCCTTTTCTCTCTCCCCTATCTCTCTCTCTTCATGTCTCTCTCCCCTTATCTCTTTCCCCCTCTCCATCTCTCCCTCTCTATCCTTATCTCTCTATCTCCCCTCTCCCCCATCTCTTCCTCTGTCTATTTCCCCTCTCCCCCATCTCTCCCCTCTATCTCTCTCTAATTGTACCTCTCTATATCTCTTAATCTCACCCACTCGCCCTCTCTCACTATCTCACTCCCCCTATCTCTTTCCCCCTCTCTATCTCTCCCTCTATATCCCTAAGTCTTTATCTCCCCTCTCCCCCATCTCTCTATCTCTCTATCTCCCCTCTCTCTCTCCCCTCTCCCTCTCCCCTCCTCTCTCTATCTCTATCCATCTCTCCCTCTCTAAATCCCCACCTCTCTCCCCTCTATCTCTCTATATCCCTCCCTCTCTCTATATCTCTCAATCTCCCCCCTCTTTCTCTCTCCCTGTCTCTCTCCCATATCTCTCTCCCCTCTATATCTCTCCTTCTCTATCCCTATCTCTCTCCCCCCCCTCTCTCTATCTCTCCCTCTCTGTCCTTATCTCTCTATCTCCCCTCTCCCCCATCTCTCCCTCTCTCTCCCCCTCTCTATCCCTATCTCTCTATCTCCCCCTCTCTCTCCCTCTCTGTATCTCGCAATCTCCCCCCTCTCTCTCACTGTCTCTCTCCCCCTCTCTCCCCTCTCTATCTCTCCCTCTCCATCCCTATCTCTCTATCTCTCGTCTCACCCATCTCTCTCTCTCTCTCTCTCTCTCTCTCTCTCTCTCTCTCTCTCATGGAATGCAATGATTGTAGGATATGCACAAATTTGATTTGTTGAAAAGGCTTTAGAAACTTTCAAGTAAATGCAATTGGTGGGTGTAAAGCCAAATTCCTCAACTTTATCCATGTTAGGATATTAAGGTTTTACATTTATAATAAAGTCACTTTGTGACTTATAGGTTAGTTTATACATAATAAATAAATGTATATATTAAAGAAATAGTTAGTTTACTGGGAGTTATTCCTGTAAGTAGGTTAGTTGGTTTCATACGAGAAATGTAAAGCTATATAAGCCAATATGGAGCAATGTTAAAGTAAGTAAGATCAATATACTATTCCATGTTTATGATTTTGCTATTCAACAATGATTTAGTTTTCAGTATTATTTGTTGCTCTACCATTTTCAATATGGTATCGAGCATGCAATGGTTCTGTTCCTGTGAGTGAATGGTAGTTACAATTTGCTTTAGAAATTTCTACGATGGCAAGGAAGTTTGTAAAAGTAGTTAGATTTGACCGTACGTTGTAGTGAGGCAAGGAAATTGTTTGCTGTGAAAAATCTATGCGTAGAAGTGAAAGCAAATTCCAGCTGATCCAAGAAGGAATTCCCAGCATGATAGAAGAGAAGCGGTTGTGACAGGAAGTTAATTTGTTTTCTTGGTTGCTACATACATTTTTATATCCAGCATGGAGATTTTGCATTCTTTTATATTGCGGAAGAATATTATTGAGCACTGCAAATTTGTGCAAGATAATAGCGGTGCAAGATATGAAAGGGTAAAGAAGATTAGAGGAAGTTGAAGCCAAGTTTACGTTTTGAACAGTTGCCAAGCCAATATTTTTGAAGAATTTTTTGAAGGCTATCGCATCTGTTACAAAGTCACTTGGTCGCTCGATCCATATAAGACTACCAAATAGTAAAGAGATTTATCTTAGTAATGGTTGAGGGCAGGTAGCAAAGTAGAAGCAATTCTTAAGAAAGACTCGTTTGCACGATTTAGCTGCAATCAATAGCATCACTGTTAGAAGGGTTTCTATTTCTTTTATCTGCATAAGGACGTGGAATTCCGTGTGGAGGAGATAAATGGGAAGGAGTATATGATGGCAGTGCCGCATATCAGGACATTGAAGGGGCATTTCAGATTAAAGTTGAAATTTAATTGTTGTTACAAGTCACTAGTTTGCCAAGTAATTTGAGGCTGACCTTGTTCATGGATATTGGATGCACTTATATTTGCCGCCACTATTGATCACTATTTGGAGAAGAGTTTGCTCAACATCATTATGACTCTATATTTATTAACGTAAACAAGTGAGTTAGTGTAACATGTGAATGTTTTGAGTGTTGATAATAAAGAGGTCATGAGTTCAAAACATGTTTATGTCTCAATAGTTTTTTTTAATCTTACTTCACTATGATTGACTACCCATACATTTTCAAGCATAATGAATCCATTGGAAAAGTTTCTATAGTTGGTTATAAGTTGGAGGAATTTTATATGGATTTGGAGCAATAAGGGATTTGATAAGAAGTTTGACTACTTTGTAAGAGGCTTATTATTTGAAATTCGTAAAAATTCATTTTATGCATTCTAGAAACTATACGGGAGGTATAAGTATTGTAAGGAATTAAATAAGGAATTTTCTTTGTGTTTACACTACATTGTAAAAGGTGCATTTTTGGTGGTAACTGACACCTTCAAACCTGATCATATTTGAGTTCGTTATGTCACAAAATGTTTATGTTCTCAAAGCCATCCATATTACTCTTGACAAGAATTTCAAAGATTTACATGCTTGTGCTATCAGAGATTTTAATGTAACATTTAATACATAAAGTGTAACAGATTCCATTGGAGGCAGGAGGCATCGGAGATAGGAGGATCCTTTGTCATCTCAAGCTAGCTTCTCGCTCAGGGGTGATTCATTGCATGAGAAGCACCAATATTCATTTTGTGTCCCTTCATGGAGCGAGGGGGACTTGGCAGTTCTTGATAGAGCTTGGTAGTTCTTGGTAGTGCATGAGAGTACTTGGTTGTGGATTTTGGAGTTGGTCACAATCCACAAATGAAGGTGTGTTACTGTGGATTTTGGAGTTAGTCTCGATCCATAGTTGGTTGGAGTTTGTGCTGTGAATAGTTGAGTGAGTCTCGATTCACAGTTGAGGTTGGTGATTTGTAATATCAATAGTTGAGTGAGTCTCGATTCACAGTCAAGGTTGGTGATTTTCTTGAGAATAGTTGAGTGTATCTCGATTCACAAGTATTCTGGAGGTTTGACAGTCAGGAGATCCGTTGGTGAGTTTAGTTTGATGTTTCCTGGGTGAGCGAGGAGAATTGGTGGATAATTGAGTAAGTCTCGATCCATCAAAGTTTCCAGAAGGGTTGTTGTGTTCAGTCCTTGTAGTGTTCTGCCTTTTGTTCAGATTGATGTAATAAGGGGGGAATGTTGGATGTAAACCCTTAAGGGGGGGTGTTAGAATATTAAGGTTTTACATTTATAATAAAGTCATTTTGTGACTTATAGCTTAATTTGTACATAATAAATAAATGAACTAGTAAATAAAGAAATAGTTAGTTTGTTGGGAGTTATTCCAATAAGTAGGTTAGTTGGTTTCATATGGGAAATGTAAGGCTATATAAGCCAATATGGAGCAATGTAAAAGTAAGATCGATATACTATTCTATGTTCATCTTTTCGTTGTTCAACAATGATTTAGTTTTCCGTATTATTTGTTTGTTTTACCATTTTCAATATTCCAATACCCTCCCTGCCTATGCCAAAATGAAATTTTTGGAACAAGGTATGGACATCCATCAAAGCATGAAGTATATGGGAATTTTGTGAGATCTTGTAGTTGTAACTACCCTAGGAGACATGAATGCAAATTGTGGAAGCATAGAAAAGGCACATGAACTATTTGGCAAAACACCTCAAAGAGATGCCATCTCATGGAATGCTATGATTGCAAGATATGCACAAAATGGATTTGTTGAAAAGGCTTTAGAAACTTTCAAGCAAATGCAATTGGTGGGTGTAAATCCAAATTCCACAACCTTTGTCAGCATCCTCCAGGTGCCTGTGCCAAAATGGGATCTTTGGAACAGGATATGGACATCCATCAAAGCATAAGGATATGGGAGTTTTGTTAAATGTTGTAGTCGCAACTACCCTAGGTGACATGAATACAAAATGTGGATGCATAGACAAGGCACATGACATAATGCCTCAAAGAAATATGGTCTCATGGAAATGCCATGATTGCAAGATATGCACAAAATGGATTTGTTGAAAAGGGGCTTTAGAAACTTTCAAGAAAATGTATTTGGCTATTGTAAAGCCAAATTCCTCGACCTTTTCCACCATCCTCCCTGCATGTGCCAAAATGAGATCTTTGGAACAAGGTATGGACATCCATCAAAACATCAAGGATATGGGAATTTTGTCACATGTTGTAGTTGCAATTGCCCTGTGAGACATGTATGCAAAATGTGGAAGCATAGACAAGGAACATGAACTGTTTGATAGAACACCTTAAATAAATGTGGTCTCATGGAATGTCGTGATTGCAAGTTATGCACAAAATGAATTTGTTGAAAAGCCTCTAGAAAGGGAGAGAGGGAAAGAGAAATAGAGAGGAGGATAGAGAGATAAACAGATAGAGGGAGAAATAGATAGATATATAGATCTAGGGAGAAAAAGAGTGAGAGATAGATATGGGGCAAGAGAGATAGAGATAAATAGAGATAGAGAGAGGAAATATAGAGAGAGATAGAGATATAGAGTTAGAGAGGGAGACATAGAAAGAGGTAGGTGAGAGGGATAAATAGAGATATATATATATATATATAGAGAGAGAGAGAGAGAGAGATGACATAGAGAGATAGAGAGAGGGAGACATAAAGAGATAGAGAGGGAGAGGGAGAGGGAGAGGGAGATCTAGGGGGAGATATAGAAAGAGATAGGAGAGATGGAGATAGAGAGAGGGAGACAGAAAGATAGAGAGGGAGAGGGAGAGGGAAATGGAGAGAGAGGGGAGAGATAGAGTTAGAAAATCTATATAGAAAGTGCTTCAGATTTTGAAAATCTATACAGAAAGTGCTTCAGACTTTGAAAATCTATACATACTTAAAGCATTTGAAGTGAAAATAAAGGCATTAGAAGGCTAGGTCACCACAATTATAGAGAAATCCATTGAATCTAAAGATACATAAGTAGAAGCAACTAAAACACAACTCCTAGAGGTTAAAACAAAATTGACTAAAGCAAGAATAGAGTTGGTAGTAGGGAAAAGCTAGATGGTAACTAAGACAACCACCAAGAATGCATTATCAAATCAAGTGGAAAACTTGGAGATATAATTGAGCCATGAAAAGGCTAAAACTAGTGCCAAGGCTATTGAAATAGGATCACTAAAGGAAAAGGCCTCTAGCCAAGATTATGAGCTAGTGAAGCTAAATAATCAAGTGGACACCTAAGCCTAGACACTCAAGGACATAAGAGAGAAAGAGGTTGACCTAAAGAGTATAATAAAATAATTAAAAGAGGAGGTCAAGAGGTTAAAGGACCAAATTAAAGAGCTCAAATAGTTGGTGTCTTCCCTTAACCACATCAAGGTCTTGTGAAGATCATACTGCAAGGCCAAAATGGAGGCCACATCATCTAAGCCTTATGAATGAGAAGAGCCAAATTTCTAGAACTAGTGAATGAGAAGAGCCAAGAAGAAACTATATTCAACATGTGGTCCTTAGCTCCTTTTATCAAAGAGGTTCAATTACTTTTCAAGACATTGATAGAGCTAGATGCCCTTGTACAAACATCTATGGCTCAAGCATAGGAGGTATCCTATGAATGCACCATTGAACTAGAGTGCCACTTTAGACTCTTATAGAAGATCAATTTGCCATTGGACAAAGGGTGGGAGAAGCTTCTAGATTCTCTTTAGGTTGACCTACTTCCATTTATGACCATGGACTATCATTGTTGCAACCTACAAGCATCAACCAAAAGTAAATTGAATACACATGATTTATACCCTTAGTCTTAACTTGATTGACTTGTATATCTACCATGAAATCTTCTCCCCTATTCCTATACCTATTCATTGATCCTAGGTGGAATTTATATTCTTGCAAGTGCAATCTTTCTCTATAATTGTGTGTCGATCAAGATATGTGTTTAATGCTAATCTATTGTGCTTGATCAAGATGTATGTGGCATGATTTGACTAAAGATATATGCCCTTAGTACTATATGAATTGAATTGAGACACAAAGGTCTATATATACACAAATGTAATTTATGTAATTGGGGTTTGTCTTTCAGCCAATTTTACACACCTATAGCCAAATGATCTAGAGAGATGGAAGTAGAGAGAGGACAAGAGAGGAAGAAAGAGTGAGAGAGAGATAAAGATAGAGAGAGGGAGAGGGAGAGGGAGAGGGAGAGGGAGATATATATATATATAGAGAGAGAGAGAGAGGAAGGTTGAGATAGGGAAAGGGATAGATAGAGGCAAAGAGATAGATAGAGGAGATAGTGATAGAGATAGAGTGGAGAGATAGGGAGATAGAGAGTGAGGGAGAGATAGAGAGGGAAAATATAGAGATAGAGAGAGAAAAGTAGAGAGCGAGAGATAGGGATATAAGGAGAGATAGAAAGAGGCAAAGAGATGGAGAGATGGGGACAGAGATATTGATAGGTAAGATAGAGAGAGAGAGAGAGAGATAAAAATATATAGCTAGATAGAGGAAGGATAGAGAGATAGAGGGAAGATAGAGGGATAGAGAGATAGAGGTATATGGAGGATAGAGATAGAGAGATAGAGGATAGGTAGAAAGTCTCTCTCTCTCTCTCTCTCTCTCTCTCTCTCTATATATATATATATATATATATATATATATATATATATATATATATATATATATATATATATATATATATATATATATATCCCTCTCTCTCTTCCTCTCTAGATATCTCTATCTATTCTCCATCTATCTCTCTAGATCTCTTTATCCTCCCTATCTCTCTATCTCCCCCTCTTTATATCTATCTTTCCCTCCATCCCTCTCTATCCCTCTCCAGATCTCTTCATATCTCTCCTCTCTCTATCTCTCCCTCTCTCCCCTTCTCTATATCTCTACTTATCTCTCCCTCTCTCTATCCCCACCTCTCTCTCTCTCCACTCCATCTCTCTATTTCTCCCTCTCTCTATATATCTCAATCTCCCCTCTCTATATCTCTATCTACTCTCTCTCTCCATGTCTCTCTCCCCCTCTCTCTATCTCTATCTCTATCTCTCCCTCTCCATCTCTCTCTCTATCTATCTCTCTCTCCCTCTCTATCTCCCCACCTCTCTCTCTATCTCTCCCTTGTTATATGGAGCCTAATCAGACTCGGAAGTTAAATTTTCCCCACTTTTGTCGACGCGGTTTCCCCCCAAAGTATTTTATAGGAGAGTGCAAGGGGCAGAGCCCCTCTTGCGGGGGCTTGGGGGCAATACCCCCAAAGACAAAACTGCCTATTATTTTAGAAAGGCATCAAGAGTTATTTTTTTATAGGCTGCCATAAAACAAAAAACGTATTTTTTGTAACCAACATAAGTCTTCATAAAAAAAGGCTAAGTATTAGGGTTTCCATTGGTATTGTATTTGTAGTACATTGCAACGGATTTGGGTTGCATGAGATTGCCGGTTGTAATCGGTTCTATTTCCTAGATAATAATATTGGACTCTCTATTGGTGGATGTAGCCCGAGTTTGGGTGAACCATGTTAAAATTGTCTCTCGTTGTTTTATTTCTGTGTATTTTTCATTCCTCTGTTTAATCTTTATTTGCATTTAATTGATATCTTTTGCATGTTATTCCTAACATCCCTCTCTCTATGTATATCTCTCAATATCCCTTTTCCTCCTTTCTCTTCCTTGCCCTTTCTATCTCTCTCTATATGTCCCTCTATATATTTCTATCTCTATCTCTCTCTGTCTATCCGTCCCTCTCTATCTCTCTCTATCTCTCTGTCTCCCTCTCCCTCTTTTCATCACTCCCTCACTCTCCCTCCTCTATCTCTCTATTTTTCCCTCTCTCTCTATCTCTATATTTCCTTGTCCCTCTCCCCTTTTCTATCTCTCTATCTATTTATCTCTCCATCTCTGTATTTGTTTCTTTTTTCTTCCAGTATTGACTATAGTACTAGTGTATGTCTAACATGGACTTAAATTCCCCACTATCTTGTTGCTTGACCATATTAAAACCTTAAAACTCTTTCTTATTAGTTGCTCAATTGTTTTTATTATAAAAACTAGATTTAGATTTGAAATAAAGGAGAAAGAGAAGTTAACCTTAGGTTTTTATTTCTATAAAGAAACAACATGAGCACATTATAGCGCACTCCCATTATTATGCATTTGCGTTATATCTTGTTGGGACCAAAAAGTGGATTTGGCCACATTTTGGTCCCCCATCTTTTTGCACACACTCATGTGTGCTCTATGTAACAACACAGGTGCTCTTGATTTGACACTTTCTTGTCTTGTCGGCTTTTGGTTGCTAACCCTAATCTTTGTAGGTGTTTTTTCTTGATTATTTGTGTTATTTGTTGACTCTTTAATTCAGGTTTCCTTGTCTAAGGTTAAGTAATAATATAAATCTACTAATGGGTGGGTTGTAGGTTCATGTGACAAAGATATACTTTCAATCCTCATTTTGTTTTTGCATCATTTTGTTAAGGTGAATCAATTTTCTTTCTTGATTAGTGCATCCAAGGGTGTGTATGATCTTCCCTTGCACCACAAGGTGATCTTGGGAATCAAAAGTATCCCTTGTGTGTATTGGTCTTCACATCTTAGATTTACATTTTCTAAGGTAAATGAACTTGCTCAAGTTGTGTTTTCATGATACAAGGGTGTGTATTCTCTTTCCTCACACTGCAAGGTGATCTTGGGAATCAAAAACATCCATTCATTCACTTTTTGTTTCACCCAAAATGCTAGAACCATGTATGTTGTTTCCTTGCACTACAAGATGATCTTGGAAATCAAAAGCGACTAGTTCTTTTTTAAATTTCTTTTTAGTAGTCCTGACTTTGATTTCATCACCAAGTGGTGACCCAAACCCAACTATTCTAGCGGGGTATAGAAATTTGGAAGAGAATTGAAAGACTCATCAAAATACATTTGTTGTTAGGCTAAGCTTGCAAGAAGCATTATATCTTACAAAGTGATAGTAAAGAGTAGGTCCCCTCTTGCACCAAGCCCTTAGACATACACTTTGTTTCACAAATTTCAGCCTCATGTACTTTTGGGTATATCAAGGACATCCCATAGAAAGCCACATGCTCAACCTAGCTAGAGAACCTTTTGATCGTTTGCAACTTATGATCTCACAATAAGTGGTTAGCCCCAAGAAATTACTCACCATGTGTCTTTAGAAAAAAAATAATAGGCACAAACAAACAAAAATCAATTTTGTGGTTCGCACTCTAAGATCATAGGCCAATACTATTCACAACCAAGTTCAGGTATAAAGGTGAGCTCATAAGTCGAACACTCCCACTTGAATAATTACGTTTTTCATGTGCTTGACTTGTTTATGTCTCATGTGAAACTTGTAAATAAATCCAAAAATCCAAAGAAATAAAAAATCTAAAAATCCAACCAAAATCCAAAATTGTGAAACCAAATCCAACACCCTTACTCCACGTGAAATCCAACAATCCATCCTATTGATATGTTGTCATTGATGTCAACAGATTGTGATGTGGAAAGCATACTACTGTATGTGATGTCAAAGGAGAATATCAAAGGGGAGATGATGATCAATATCATATGTACATAGTCATACCATATCTTCTGAAGTTCATGTGTAACTTCATATCTTTGATATGTTGTGAAAATGAATGTGTTTGAAGTGTTTATTGACTCGAGTTGGATTCATGTTGTATGTTGGTGATATGAACTCATGATGTTTGACACTTAATGGAGAAAGTTGCAAAAATTTGAAGAATTGTTTAAGTATAGTGCAAGTCAAGAAAGGTGTTACAGGCTCAAAAGAATGTACCGCATTCTGCCACATGTGAAGATATGGGCCTGCAGATTGGATAGATGGATAGATATCACACTCAGAAATCTATGTTTCAAATTAGAGATCACATAGTCTACTACAAAGTGTTTCAGAGATAGAAGAATAAAGATAGTAATGGAACAAGGTAAGTGTAGTCACTGAGAGATAGGAGAATGCTCCGTACTTCTCCACAGATGAAAATATGACATTACAGTTTGGAGGATAGGTAGATATGAGTATCAAGTATGCATGTTTCAAGTATCAAAAGATGATATGTACCGTAGATGCTTCTCCGAAGTATGTTGTGTGAAGACAAGTTTAGCTATTGCTTAAGGTAAATAGAGAGAGATAATGGATAACACCGCAGTTCACCGCATACTAGTATTTGGCCTTGCTGATTGAATGATAAGCTCATATGGCTAGTTGGTATGCTTACTTCAAGTTTCAAATAGTTATGTTTATCACAAGTATGATTTTCATTATTTTTCAAGACTGTGTTAGTAGAGTTTGGTAAGGATACTGAAATCAATGTTCAAGTGTTTGCGCCAGCATATAACAACATGGAGTGGTAAGAAAAGTGTACAAGAATGTTTTGCATGTCATATAATGTTCATTGTGTGGTCCACATGATACAATTTTGTCTCCTTTGGTACCACCTTTGGTCTAGACCTAAATGTAAGGATAGTTAAGTGTTTGTTGGGCTGACTTGGTGTATGTTGATCATTATGCCGTGTGTTTGAAGTGTGCACCAACTTTGAAGAGTGTGCTAAGGTAAAATAGGACCTAATTATATCTTGTTTTGAATTGCATTGGATTGCTACTTATTGTTGGAATAAGTTGTCATTAACTTTACAATCCTAACCAATTTCATGTGTCTCTAAAGTTTTTGGAATGTGTTCCCCAACACATAAGGACTTTGAGAGATAAATTAATATTTAATTATATTACTTGGCTTATTGTAATTAACTCCTAAATGGTAGGGTCAAACTTGGGCATCCACTTTTGGAGTGGGGTCCATGAAGACTTGTTGACAACTCCTTGAAGTCTATTTTGGGTGTTTGACAACTCCTAGTGAGTGGGAGTTAACTTAGGTGCCCACTTTGGAGGTGTCTTATATTTAGACTAAAAGTTTGTTTTTTTATGTACATGAGTAGATATTGTTGATACACTTTGCATGGATATGATGTGGGAGTTATCAGAAGTGTTAGAGATGCATGATATTAGAATATTGCTTGCATGAGTTTATAAAAGCTTGCATGGACTTGCATATTTTTGCATGTGGTTGCATGAGTTCATAAAAGCTTGCATGAACTTGCATGTTTTTGCATGTGGTTGTGTGATCTCATAAAAGCTTGCATGTTATTCCATGTCACTTGCATGTTGTTGTATGTCACTTGCATGTGCTTGCATGTTGTTGCATGTTGCTTATATGAAATTGCATGTGTTTGCACATTGTTGCATGTCACTTGCATGTTCTTGCATGTTAGTTATTTTGACTTGTATGTTTTTGCATGTCAGTTATATGGACTTGCATGTTGTTGCATGTCAGTTATATGAAGTTGCATGTTGTTGCATGTCATTTTTATGAGGTTGCTTACAAAACACTCCAACTCAGAAAACTTGCAGAACACTCCATTTACCAGATTCAGTTAATGGGTATCTCTTGCATTGTGCTATAGGTGTTTGCATGTCACTTGCATGTACAAAATAGGTTAATTCAGAATAATATTGGGGGCATCAATCATGTAGGTTGTTTGCATGAGATTGATGTGTGGTGATGCACTTCAGTTGACTGAAATAGATTGGGACAACTTGGGCATCCAATCTAGAGACTTTCAATTGTTTCTTTTATTTGGAAATGGTATTTCTGTTGACTAAGTTTAAGTGGGACAACTTGGGCACTCATAATTAGGACTGGCAGTTAATAGGGTGCTTGGTACAGTTTGACTTTAGTCTTCTCTATTTGAAGTGCTTGGGTTTTGCATGAGGACTTGTCTTATGTTATCAATTACAATTTATTGTAATTTGAGTTTCAAACTTTTGAATTAAGAAGCTTTGAAGTTGTAATTAAAAAAAAGCACAATGTATTTTCCAGAGAGCAAGTTTTGAAGCTTTTATATAGAAGCTTTGAAGTTGTAGGAAAAAACATTACAGGAATTACAACATTACAAGTTTAATAGGTATTAAAGATTAAAGAAGCTTGAGGTGTGCATCAGGATTTAGAGAAGTTTTAGTATTGAATGTAATCTTTCTTGAAGATACTTAATACAAGCATAAACATCTTTGGATGTGGAGTTTTTTCCCACGAGGGTTTCTCCACGTAAAATTTGTGTCTACTTTTATCATGTTTTTTCTTCTACTACATTGATTAAATTAGAGAAATACTATTACATGAAAGTAATTTTCAGATTTACACATGTTATTAATTTTAGATTTGAAAACATTTAAAATCCACGTAGCTACAACTTTACCTTGTTCTCTCTCCCTTTTTCCAACATGTGGTATCAAAGCCAATGGTTGTAGTGAGAGAGGGATGTTTTATTCTTAAGTGTTGAAGGTATTTTCGTTGCAGGGGAAGTTCTATGTGTTAACATTGTTTTGCAGATCTGTGAGTCTGGAAGCCATGTTATTTAACTCATAGATGGGTATTGTCAAAAGAATCTTTTTTGGGCACTTGAGGCTCAAGGTTATGGGTCTTTATGGAGTTGATCTTGTGATAATGATTTGGAGCTTCATTTTGACAATATGTGTGTATTCTCTTGTTTGGTGGTTATATTCCTTTGACTTGTGGTCATGTGTAGTGAAAGGGAGTTTATGTTGGATGGTTTCTTGTGCTACCATGATCACATGGAAAAACACTCGCTTTTTGGACTACAGTTTGGAGTGAATATGTTGGGTTCATGGTTTCAGTCCATGGTTACATGAAAGCACTAGATAATTTATCACTGGTTGTATGTAGGTTGTGGAGTTGGTATTTCTATGATATGGGCAATCTTGAACAACTTGGTTTCTCCTTTCTCATATTCATGTTATTTTGAATATGTAGGTTTTTCATAGTTTTCCTGTTTCAAAAGATTGTGGGTTTGTAGGTCTGTGGTATTCCATTATTTTCATATGACATATTTGATGTTGTTCGTTGGTGTGAATTTTTGGATGTTTAAGTGGTTTCAAGATTTACAAAGATATGGTTTTGCAGGTTTTACATGTTAAGCAAAATTTGTGGTTTGTAGATTTGTGGAAAATTGTGTTCAGACATTTCCTAGATGGAAACAATTTTAGATTTACAAGGCTACTTGTTGGGTTCTTATGATCTATGGTTTCTCCTATGTGGATTTATTTGGCAAATCAGATCTAGAGTTGATTCTGGTGTTTGAGTCTTGGAAATCTACATGTTATACGTGGTTACATTTGTTCTACATGTTACTGATGTGAGGTTGAATCTACTTTTTTAGTTATTAAAGGTTGAAGCACTGATCATGTGTTTTCTCCTATGAGATGTTGCATGTGTGCAGGTCTTGTGAATAAGCTGATGTGGGTTCTATTTGGTAGGCCTCTTCTTGGTCACCTTAATTACATTGGTATTTTTTGTATTGAGACAAAAGGGTAGTTTGGAGTACCTGATTTAGTTATTCATTGGAATCTATAGCAGTAAAGTTATGTTGCATGAGAAGCTTTTTTCACTTTCAGTGGAGTTTTGGTAATGATGTTGATCATGATACCATGCATAACTTGGTATCCCTTTTAGTGGGAGTTTTTTGTAGTTTCATAATGTATACTATCTTTGTTTCAAGATATTGGTTCTAAATTGTTATTAATGTAGTGTTGTGAATCATGCATAATCTTTGATTAGAAGATGGATGATCTTTTGCAATGGTTGTCGGTGTGATAAAGAGCTCTTGGATTATGCATTTAGTTTGCAGTGAGGGTTCATTGATATTTTTTGTTCTATTGACAAAGGATGCTAGATCTTCATGTTATTTGAAGAGGTGTTGACATCTTGGTTTTCCATGGAGGACTCTTGGAGTTTTTGGTGAGGTGTTGAGTTTATAACTTATCATTTTTTGATATATGATCCTTGGTTTAGAGGATGTATAGTATTATGTCATGATGCACTCTTGATAATGAGTTAGAGTTTTTGGCATGATAGGGGGGCTCTTGGGAGAAAGATATGTTCATTGGAGCATATGATATTCTTTTAAGAAGATGTTAGATCATGATGTCATGATATGTTCTTGATTCTATGGGTTCATCCTCCTCATTGTCATTGTCTCATTCTTATGGAGGATCAATATAAGTCAAGGGCACACCTGCAGCATTAAGTTGTGCGATCTAAGCGTCTATCGAGGCTCTACTATACATGACAAGATTTCTCATAATCCCCTCAAGGGAGAAATCCTCAGCCTTAGCCCAATTGAGAGGGGGAATTGGATGACCAAATACCCTTCTCCATTATGTTTCTTGTACAATTACCCTATTAAGTATGAAAAAGGACAATGATAACAACTAGAAGGAAAACTAGATCAAACCCTTTTCCATATAACATTCAAGGACAAGGCTGAGCCAAATCACTACCAAATGAAGGTGGACTCAACTGCTAACCTTGTGCTCGGGTATGCTATAGATGGATCAAATTTAATTTAGTCTTTTTATCAAACCTTAGGTTAACAATGCATAAAACCCTAGTTCTATAATTATCTACTTATAACGGAGAAAATATAATAGATATCCTAAAATTAATTGTACGGGGATGATCAGAGAGATGATAAAACATGTCTCCAAAAAGCAGAGGTGTCAGAGGACCTTGATGGGACTGCCCAGGTCCTAACTGAAGGAATCTACAGAAAGTGTGAACTGAAAGGTTGTTGTAAATGCTATCATGATGCTAGATCTAAACTCTAAAAAGGTAGGAGGACATGGGCGGTACCGCCCAAGTCCTGGATGAGAGAAAACTTAATATCACTATCATACACTGAATATCATTGACACTAATTTGTAACTAGGTTGAAAAGATGCTTTCATGTTGTAAGAGGATGTAAGAGATTGTATGACAACTGTAAGTTGTCATAAGAATCTATGACACTAATAATAGCATATGGCGCGTTATAAGATGTTGTAAGTGGCTATTTTTGGCCCCAAGTCGTTCAAGTTTGCATGGGAACATTTTTCCAAGTGTAGGATGCATGTATGACAGCATTTATGACCCCGTAAGAGCCTATTCTTGGCCATGGACGCCCAAGGTTGTATTGTTGACTCTTGACAAGTGTTATGGGGTTGTAAGAAGTCATTTAATGTCTTGAGGTTGTGTAAATTCTATAAAAACCATAGCATAGTAGATGACATGCATATAACAGTTTATAGTAGATGAGGCCAAGTTGTATTATCTTCACAAAAGGAGATTGCAAATACATTCACTTCCTCTGTCCTTCAACCTTCACTCTGGCAGAACCTGGGTACTTGTAAACTGTTATATGCATCTCATCTACTATGCTATGGTTTTTATAGAATTTACACAACCTCAAGACATTAAATGACTTCTTAGAAGCCCATAACACTTGTCAAGAGTCAACAATACAACCTTGGGCGTCCATGGCCAAGAATAGGCTCTTACGGGGTCATAAATGCTGTCATACATGCATCCTACACTTGGAAAAATGTTCCCATGCAAGCTTGAACGACTTGGGGCCAAAAATAGCCACTTACAGCATCTTATGACGCGTCATATGCTATTATTAGTGTCATAGATTCTTATGACAACTTACAGTTGTCATACAATCTCTTACACCCTCTTACAACATGAAAGCATCTTTTCAACCTAGTTACAAATTAGTGTCACTGATATTCAGTGTACAACCTAAAACTTTGAAACTCACAATGAATGCTCTTGCTTGCTTTTCTTCAAGATCTCAAGTTATGCTCTTTTCAACCTAGTTACAAATGAACTCAAAAACACACTTATATTTGCTTTCCCACTCATAATCATAAATTCAAACCAAAAGAGCCGACAAGGAGAAACCTTTTGAAAGGTCCTAGGGTGACATGCATTTAAATTAGCCCTAACCTAAAAGGGGCACATGGGTGTTGGTATGTGGTGACTGATCATGCAAGTATTGTACACACATAATGTATCCTCACTGGGGTTCGAGGCCAGTCCAGGCCCTAAGAGAGGGTTCAGGGGCATCAACCTAGAGAATCGGGGGTTTGGGAGTGGCAACCCCTAGAAAAAAATTCCCTCTTTTTTGCCCATTTGGAGTCAGTTGTTAATTTTTGTTAACCGACAAAAGAAAAATGACATTGTAAAACCCTAATTTGAGTAGATTCCAAAAAGCTTGTTATAAGTGGCTGGGATGTATGTTGTGTGGAATTCGTGAGATTGTAATCTATTTACACTAGATAATAAAATCATTAGATGGCTAAGTTTATGTGGATGTAGCCCATATTGGGTGAACCACGTTAAGTTTCTATGTTGATCTCTTTTGTGTTATTCTTCATTGTTATATTTGAGTTATTTAATCTGCATATAATTGTTAGTGTTTATTTCTCTGATCTACTTGAACCCTAACAACTGGTATCAAAGTGGGATGTGTTTGATTATCGTCTCCAAGAAGGCCTAACGATTGAGTGGGAGTTTCACGGTTAAGTGGGAGCAATGACGGACGAGGGTAAATTGAAGGTAGATAAATTCAATGGGCAGAACTATTAGTTATGGAAGATGCAGATGGAGGATTATCTCTATCAGAAGGATCTATGGAGGTGTTAGTTTTTTCCCAAACTAGATGCTTACTCCCAGATTTCCCTACAAGGTAGCCATCAATGATCAACAGGATCTCTGGGCCAGGGGCCAACAGTGTAGGAGATAGACTCTATATTTTATCTCCTCTTCTTCTTCAGGCTCTGCAAAACCTAGGGGGGTATTCCCTACTCAACATCCCTGAGGATATGCATACAAAGGCTGGGATGCTGACAGGAAGCAGATAAGTCCTCCTGTAAGTAGACCAAAACTGTAAGATAAGAGCAAAAGGGCTGGCTTTGGGCCTATTTGCAGTTGTCGACAGAGGACTTGGATCCTAAAACTAATTCTACTATCCTAATGGTTGTTTTGGAGTTTGATTTTAATTTTATATTTGGATGCAAAGCTGGACATGGTATATAACACAAACACAAAGCTAGATCGATGCCTATCCAGGGCCTGGAGTCAGTAGACATACACCTGTGAATGATATGCATGAACAACTAAAACTGGATTTCAGGGGGATACATATGATACCTGCCTTACAGATATCTCCCAGTACAGAGTGTTAAGCTATCTATACTTATGGCATCCCTATTGCAGTATACCCTTCCCAATGTTCAATCTAAAAACAGTTTAATCTACCACTTGAGCAGAAGTTAAGAGATCAGACATTCAACACAGGAATTCCATGTTCTAGAGTCTCAGACATTCCTTAAATATCTAGACTCAGAAGAAAGAGACATGCAACACTGGAGACAGAATCAGCACAACACATGCAAACATAGCATTATTCATATGAGATTAACCATGAAATCAGTGGATTCACGCAAAAACATACAACAGGAGATACATAAACTCACAAGTTTTGCTGCACAGAGCAACCAAATCAGTTGTATTGCATTACAGAGCCAAAATGTCCAACTTTCAACAACCTAAAAAATGGTAACACAATCTGCCTATATCGGCCAGAAAGTGTACCACAAGCAATTAATTACATGGCTTTGACAAAAATCTGCCAGATACAGTCCTCAGAAGGAATGGCGCTCAGAAGTTATTGCTGCATCAGACAGAAAGTAGACAAGGGTGGCCTCGAGCCCTGTGCCACCATCCGGGAGTCTTTATGCCAAAAAATCGGGTACATGACTGTTCAACAACTCACCCATGCCTCAGCACAGTCGCCATTGATGACTCAACCACCTGCAGCCATCGAGAAAATAGTCGCATCATTCAAAATGGAGCCTCCCGCCAAAACGCACTTCACCACAGGTTTAAAATAATGCAGGGAGATTAATCCCACATGCACGGCGCGGAGAGCCTTCTATTACCTTATAAGCTTGGTCGCATACATACCAAGTGTCGAGCGCTTTTGCCACACTCGACACACAAGCCCTCACCAAAAGCCCATTGCTAAGACATAGGCCATCGGCTCACCCCATAATTCTCCTGCCGATCTCAAAAGTCTCCCCGACTGCTACATTACATTCCCCAAAGTCTTCGGCGAGACCGCCATCCATTGGAGCAACAAGAAACTCCTTGGCCGATAATGCCGATCACACCGACAAACACCTCCTTCGGCCAGACCAAGCACAGAGTCTTCCCGATGCTCACCTCCGCATCCCTCCATCGGCGAGACCTACGCTGATGACATCGCATCGGCCAAACACTACCCCATCGACAGACCCTCCAACTACTAGCCCGATCTCAATAGTCTCGCCGATGTGTCGAACGTCGACTCCACCGTCAGTCACACTGAACACAAAGTCACCCTGATGGCCATCTCGCATCCCCGTCGGCAGAACCTCCATCGATCAGGCCGATGTGCAATCTCACTCCGATGGCATTCCCCATCGGGGTGACTTCCTTCTATCGGTGAACCACAAAACACACTGGCCGATAATACAAGTCTCACCGATGAACACTTGAGATACCCCCATCGGCATGACCAACACCGTCGGCGGAACCACAATCTCCTTCGCCGATAGGCAATAGTCTTGGCGATATACAAAGAACACACCATGCTATTGATATGATCGCCAAAACACATGCAAACTTATGCCGATGGCCAGAAAATGATGACCCCTTCCTCAAGAAAGATAATGTGGATGCTGCAAAACACTGAAGGGGTGCCAACACTTAAAATTTTTTGGATTTTTTGGGAAGGTGCCTGCATGAAAATTTGCTCGAAAACTGACAGTCAATTCAGGCACCAACAGGAGGCTGTTGGAAGGAAAAGCTAAGAAACCGGCAGTAATGACTGATGAGGATTGGGAACTTCTGGATAGAAAGGCACTAGGAACCATTCGATTGTGCCTGGCACCATCTGTGGCATTCAATATAATAGAAGTGAAGACAATAGATGAGCTGATGAAAGCTTTGGCTAAATTGCATGAAAAACCCTCAACCTCTAATAAGGTATTTCTCATGAAGCGTTTGTTTAATCTGAAAATGATTGAAAGTGGATATATGTCAGAACATTTAAATGAGTTTAATATGATTACCAGTCAACTAACTTCTGTAAAAGTGAAATTTGATGAAGAGGTGAGGGCTCTCTTGGTTTTATGTTCTTTGCCAGAAAACTAGAATAGCTCGGTAATGGATGTAAGTAACTCTGTCTCTGGTTCAAATACTTTTAAATTTGATGGTGTTGTTGGTGTAATCCTTAGCGAGGAAATGCGATGGAAAAGCACAGGTGAGAGTTCAACTTTAGGTAATGATTTGACTGTAGAGAATAGGGGAAGAACAAAGGATAGAGGGAAAAGCCCAAAAAAATCATGGGAAGTCACAAGGGAAGTTGAAGAAAGGCAGATCTAATTCTAGAGGAAGAATGGATAGCTGGAACTATGGAAAGCCAGGACACTTGAAGAAGGATTGTTGGTCTCATAAGGGCAAAAAAGGAGATGAACAACATGATGATAGTAAGGAAGCTAATGTTGTAAGTAATAAATTATAGGATGCTTTAATTTTGTGTTTAGATAATGCTAATTATTCTTGGGTAATAGATTCAGGGGCTTCATTTCATGCCACACCCCATAGAAAATATTTTGTAGATTATGTTCAAAGTGATTTTGGACAGGTATATTTGGGTGATGATGAACCTTGTCAAATTGTTAGAAAATGAAAGATAAAAATCAAGTTGCAGAATGGAAATGAATGGTTTTTATAGGAGGTATCTTCTCTTGGTGGCTCTTGCTATTATGTTACTTTTATTGATGATGCAACTAGGAAAACATGGGTGTATTTCCTAAAACAAAAATTAGAAGTATTTGAAACTTTTAAAAAGTGGAAAGCTTTGGTTGAGAATGAGACAGGAAAAAAGTTGAAGTGTCTCAGATCTGATAATAGAGGCGAGTATTGCAATAGAGAATTTGAGAATTACTGTTCATATAATGGAATCTGTAGGCAGAAAATAGTTCCTAGAACCCCACAAGAAATTGTTGTCTAAGAGGATGAATAGGACCATTATGGAGCGTGCAAGGAGCATGAGATTGCATGTTGGACTACTCTTACACCTTTGGAAAGATGTTGTACATACTGTTGTTTATTTAATAAATAGGGGACCTTCAAATCCTTTAGATGGTGGCAATCCAGAGGAGACATGGATGGGTAAAAAGGTAAACTATTCATTTCTAAAAACCTTTGGTTGTGAAGCTTTGTCCATGTTGATATTGAAAATAGAACCAAGCTTGAGGCTAAGTCCAAAAAATGTACCTTCATTGGATATGGAGTAGATGAATTTGGTTATCGGTTATGGGATTATGAAAATCATAAAATCATTAGGAGCAGAGATGTTATATTCAATGAGAAGGACATGTTTCTTGGATCAGCTACAGGAAAAGAAGCATGAAAGGCCAAAAAGGAATATGTGGCGCTGAATGAGATTCTAGAAAATAAAATGTCAGTGGTACCTCATGCTCAACAACAACAAGTTATCCCACAAACTCCTACAAGTGTTAGACATTCTACAAGGATATCTAGACCTCCAAAAAGATTTTCTCCATCATTATATTTTATATTATTAACTAATTATGGTGAACCTGAAGGTTATGAAGAAGCAATGCAAGTAGATACCAAAAAGTAGTGGGAGCTATGCATGAAAGAGGAAATGGATTTCTTGCTGCAGAATCAGACTTGGGACTTAGTCAAATTACCTGCAGATAAAAGAGCATTGCCAAATAAATGGGTTTACAGGTTGAAGGAAGACGATGGAGGCCAGAAAAATAACAAGGTCAGACTCATGGTAAAAGGTTTTGCACAAAAAAAAGGTATAGATTTTGATGAAATATTTTCTTCGGTTGTAAAGATGACTTCTATTAGAACTATTCTAAGTCTTGTGGTTGCAGAAGACTTGCATCTTGAACAACTAGATGTGAAAACAACATTTCTCTGGATGGGGATTTGGAAGAGGAAATATACATGCAACAACCACAGGGATATGAGGTCAAGGGTAAGGAGGAATTTGTGTTCAGGTTAAAGAAGAGTTTGTATGGCCTGAAACAAGTACCTCGGCAATGGTATTTGAAATTTGATAGTTTTATGGCTGAACAAGGTTACAAAAGATGTCATTCTGATTATTGTGTTTATTTCAAGAAATTGGGTAATGGTAGCTATATTATCCTCTTGCTTTATGTTGATGACATGCTTGTTGCCGGGTCTAACATGCAGCATATTAATGAACTTAAGAAGAAATTAGCAAAATTCATTTGCTATGAAGGATTTGGGTGTAGCAAAACAAATCCTTGGTATGAGGATCACATGGGACAGGACAAACATAAAATTATTTTTGTCTCAAAGTATGTAGAAAAGGTATTGAAAAGGTTTAACATGCAGAATGCAAAAGCAGTTAGCATACCTTTGCCTAGTCATTTTAAGTTGACTAAGGAGATGTGTCCAAAGACACAAGACGAGGAAGATAAAATGTTTAAGATACCATATGCATCAGCAGTTGGCAGCTTGATGTATGCAATGGTATGCATAAGGCCAGATATTGCACATGCAGTGGGAGTTGTGAGCAGGTATATGAGCAATCCAGGAATGGAACATTGGAATGTGGTAAAATAGATTCTCTGATATCTAAGAGGTACTACTTCAAAGAAATTATGTTTTGGAGGAACAAATTCTGCTCTAAAAGGATATGTTGACTCTAATTTGGCGGGTAATATTGATAGCAAGAGGAGTACTACAGGGTATGTTTTTACTGTAGGAGGTACTGCAGTCAGTTGGATTTCAAGGCTGCAAAATGTTGTTGCGCTTTCAACCACTAAAGCAGAGTATGTTGTTGCTACAAAAGGTAGCAAGGAGATGATTTGGTTACAATATTTTTTGAAGGAATTAGGGCAACGACAAGAAGATATCCCTTTGTACACTGATAGCTAGAGTGTCGTTCATCTTGCTAAGAATTTAGCTCCGTATTCAAAAACTAAGCACATTAAGCTCAGATACCACTTCATTTGGTCAATTTTGGAGGATGGACAGTTGAAGTTGGAGAAAATTCACACAAGTGAGAATCTTGCAGATATGTTCATAAAGGCGATTACATGGGAGAAATTGATTTCCTCATTAGTTTTATTGGCCTTCATGATTGATAATGGTGGACATAAGAAATCAACCAAGCCTGTAATCTAGTGGGAGCTGCAAGTGCAGCGGTGTCATCCAGGATCAGTCTCCAAGTGGGAGATTGTTTGGTGTGGACCCTGATCAATCTTCAAGTGAGAGATTGTTGGTATGTGGTGACTGATCCTGCAAGTACTGTACACACGTAACGTATCCCTTTTTTTCCCCAACAAAAAGAAAAATAACATTGTAAAACCCTAATTTGAGAAGCTTCCAAAAAGCTTGTTATAAGCGGCTGGGATGTATGTTACGGTGTGGAATTCACGAGATTGTAATATGTTTACACTAGATAATAAAATCATTGGATGGCTGAGTCTCTGTGGATGTAGCCCATATTGGGTGAACCACATTAAATTTTTGTGTTGATCTCTTTTGTGTTATTCTTCATTGTTATATTTGAGTTATTTAATCTGCATATAATTGTTAATGTTTATTGCTCTGATCTGCTTGAACCCTAACAATGGGTGATACCGCCCAAGTCCATCAACCCTGTTTAGGTCCGGGGTAAGTTAAAATAAGGGGCCCATATTCTAATTTTACTTGGGTGTCGAGCAATTTTGCATCGAGATAAACATTTTGAATGTATAATTTCATCAAGGGGACCTAGGAGCTAAACAAGGAGGTAAAAAGACATGGACACTTTTTACTCCATAACATTTAGCCCCCACTTTAATGTGTGTATGATCTTACGATCAGTACATGCATTAAACTACAGTAAAAAACACATCAAGCACATTAGACACCAGAGCCAAAAGCACACCCTGAGTTTGGAAGACCATCTCTAGCCCCCAAGCTTAGGCAAACATAAGAAGACACTTGAAAAACACGTAATACATGAAGAAGATAGTAAAGAATCATGCAATACACAGAGAAGACATGAATGCAGTCACGCAATACATAAAGCATACACGGAGAGAAGACGTGATTAAACAAATTATACTATCCTAACAGGCAATGGGGGGAGCTCATTGCTACGCACCACCATCAAAAACACGTAAAACACACAGTGTGGGGGGAGCTCATCGCTATGCGCCTCCATAAACCATGCAAGACACACGGCGTGGGGTGAGCTCATTGCTACGCACCTCCACAAAACACGGAAAACACTCGGAATACAGTCATCGAGTTGTTCCCAACAATCACAATATAATATCATTTGTTAATAACCATGCATCAAAAGAAGCTTTGGTTAGAAAATCCAATCAAAGATATAACCAAATCATCTCATGAAATTGATATAGAAATAAGGCAACATGTTGCTAAGACAAACCAAGACTATACTTACGAGTTCGGAACCAAGTATAGTCATGAGGTTATACTTCAGGTATCTCAGAACCGAGTGTCACTACAAGGTGAGACAAAAGCATTCCAAAGTGCATAGAAGCAGATTTAGAGTATTACAAAGGTTTGTTACAATAATTTCACAACACGATACACATCACAACACAAAGTAATTCTACTAGTCAAACATCAGTTAGAAATTACCCTCGTTTTCAAAAATGGACAAGGTCTATTTTTATTTTCTTGTTTAGGGACGCACAATCCTTATCAGAAGTGTATATTTGTTGTCGTCATTCATCGACTAGTAGAGCCACAAGTACAACAGAAGAATGAAATCACAAAAATGAGAGAAGAGACAAAAGTGTCTTAGGGTCACAACGTGCGAAGATGCCCCCAAGACACCCTCCACAATGTTATGCCCCCAAGGCACCACACACAACAATTGTAACAAGAAAAGTGTAGAATAATAGAGAAACAAATAGAAGGGATGTCACAACAGAGGTAGTCTCCTTGTATCCTTGACCTAGACAAACATTTAACACTACATAGGGGAACATAACACAACATATATATATATATATATAAGAGGAAGCCATACTTGCGAGCATCTTGGAGAGGTGCTCCATCAAGTGTGATGGAATGGTTGAGGAATCCATACCTATTTGATTTTCCAAATAGTTGTGATGTGCTTGATTCACAAGATTTTGTATGTTTGAAGTCTTCTGGGGCTTGTGGGGAGGTGATCATTACCTTTTCCACCGGATTTTGATGACTCGTGCCTTGCTCTTTTTCTTTCTTTTACTTTTTTATTCTGCTTTGCTTGGTGAATGAGCTTTTCACGATGAAATGGGATACTTTTCATTGTTATAACTTTTTTCCCTTATTGTGATTATATGTAGTCTGCTCCATTTGCGTATCTTGTACATTTTGGTTATCTTCTGATCCTTGAAGGGATAATGGAGGAGGAACCTCAGCGTAAATACATTTTGCTCATGGGTGGGGTGGATCTTTGATTTTAGGCCAATCTTCATTTTCCACCTTATCTAGTTCTATCATGCCAAATATTTCATCAAATTCGAGAACTTCAATTTCAGGCTCTATTTCATTTTGTTGTTCTACTATGTTGTTGACGTTATGTTTAGGAAAAGGATTAGTGAAAATTTCTAGATTTTGATTCTGAGGGGCAACCAACTTATTTCCATTGTCAAGTCACCTATATTATGTTAGAATCAATGAGGTCTTGAATTTCATGTTTAAGACGCATACATCTTTCGGTGTCATGTCCTGTCGAGCGATGATACTGAGAAAAGGCATTAGCATCAAATGAAGGTCCTTTCATCTTGCTACTATCTATTGGATGAGCAAGAGGAAGTTTCAAAAGATTATTGGTTACCACTTGAATCATTATCAAATGAAGAGAATCTGATAATAGAGTGAATTGTCTTTGTTGTTGCCTGAATTTGAATGGTGTCCGATTTGAAATGGCTGCCACTTGTGATTGAAAGTTGTTTGATTTTTGGCCATTGATCTTGATGAAACTCTTGTTATGTTTCTTGAATCATTGTTGAGATGTTTCAACTTTGGATTGACCAACTGGAGCTGATGAGTTATGATTCTCATACTGACTAGCCAAAATTTGGTAATCACAGAGAGTTGTTCATAGATGTTGAAAAGAACTATACTTCATCAACAATATCTTGTCATGTATGTTCGGTTGCATATTCGTAATGAATTCTTTTTGAACATCCTCATCTATAATCAGATATTGTATTTGTGTAAAGAGAGCTTGATATCGACTAATGAATTATGTTAATTTCTCTTTTGGATCTTGTTTATAATGGACAAGTCAATCAATGAGACAGGAGGTTCAATGTTTGCTTCAAAATGTTGCAAGAACTTATCAACTAGTTGTGAGAAGGAATGTATTGAATTAGGAGGTAAAAAGAAAAACCATTCCAAAGTTGTATCTTTAAGAGATCATGGAAAGAGATTTTCTAACAATGTCTCGTCAAAGAAGAAGTCACTGTTAGATTCCCAAAATCATCTGCAGGAAAACTTCTACAAGAGAGAGTTGCAAGAAAATATTGCAAAATCCAAATGCATGAATTAGTGCTTCTCATTCCCCTTGCATTATTCAAAGATAAATACAAAGGATATACACAACCACTATCCAAGAATAGACAAAGTGGGGAAAGAAAGCATGTGACACATGTCACAATGCTTTCAAGAGAAAAGAAAGCCTATGATACATGTCATGAGGCTCAAAATAGAAAAAAAATCTCTCTAATTAACTTATGTAAAAGTGAAAATATGATTTTTCACCAACACCCCCCCATAAGTGCAACTTAGGGAGATTACACAAGCTAAAAAGAAAGAAAGAAAGATGGGTCCCGGCAACAAAGCCATGTTAGGTACCCATGAACAACAAGGATCTCTCATAAGGTGGAGAAAATGAGAAAAACCTAGTGGCAGAAAACTCCTCTCCAAAAGAGAGAAAAAACAAAAAAGAAAGTACAAGAACATGTGATGGAAGAAGGACACTAAGACCCCTCGTGGAATGAATCCATCACAAGAGTACAATCATGAGTGGCCCCCCATAAGAGAGAGCGAATAGAGAATATGAATCCCCTCCAAAAAGAAGCTCCAAAACCAATGAAGAGATCTTGAAGACAGAATCCGATCCACTGCTGGCAAACAACATTTCTCCCTTTCGGAAGAAACAAATCCACTAGTGAATGTAGAATCCATTCCCACATCTTAGATGAATAGGGAATCCATATTGAAACATGTGCCTCTGAATGCAACTCAAGTGACCTCATACTGGGAAAATATGTCTTCTCCAAAATAGAAACTATCTGCTCAATTAGAGAAGAAGAACCAGGAGAGGATATGATCTGAACTGCATCTAGAAACACAGAAGATGAAGTTGGTGATGCAAATCCACCTGAGATAGCATCAAACAACATAGTAAATGTGTCCTCCAAATCAGCAATGTGAGACTCCACAAACAGAGATGATATGTCTGCAAGATAAAAGTCCCAATGAGGTGGATCTGAAAGACTGATATTGACCTGTTGTATAGAATTACTAGAAGCCAATGATGATGCAACACTGAATTCTGAAGTAGCAACAGGTGATGAAGAAGATGTGATCTCAATAGGAGGAGAAGAGGGAGCAAGAGAGGTCTCTATCTCTGAACATTCAAGACATGCCATATACTCAAGCTCCTCTAAAGTATCATCATTATAAGGTATATTATCTACATCATCAAGTGGAATGAGACAATCTGATGTAGGATCATTTGGAAATGGTGAGACATGAGGGTCTCCATACAACTCCCAAATTTTTGTCTAAAGTGTGTGTGGGCTCTCATAGATGGAAAGATCACACGCAATATCATAATCAACAGTGGTACAAATTAAACCTACAACATGATCTTGATTGTTACCCCAAACAGATTTCTTCATAGGTGTCTCTGGTTTAGGTATGAGCCCATAAAGATGAGGCAAAAGATGCAGCCACTTGAGATGTGTCAGGAAGCCTCTTTGCCAGGACTCATAATTGTCCTTAGTCAGATTGACCATAGAAGGATGAGTGGAAAAACCCATGATACCTCCTCAAAATGATAGAGATCAAAACATGCAAATAGATTTATGCTGATAATAGAAGCCTATCAAAGAAAACAGAACCTTTCCAGGAGGCAGCATGTCCAGGATATCTAACAAAAGACATAAAATTGACAAACTAAATAAAAGATACCTGGGGCTAAATCTGGAAAAATTATATAGATGGCTATGTAGAGCTTACTAATACCTTTCCAACGTCTATTCGTTTTTTAAAAACAGAGATTTTGGGCGCAAGAACGGAGCTCGGAAACCAAAAATGATGCTTTGACTTCAAATAGAAAAAATAGGTTTCAAACAAAAAAATTTGGAAAAAGGACCAGCATTACTGGATAGTCCTCAGAACCAACTTTCCAATGCTTTTTCATTTGGCAATTTTCAAGTCCCTATGCTCAAGTTATGGCCTCTGGAAGAAAACTGTCTTTTTAGGCCTGCACATTAACGCAGCATGGAAATCGAGGCAGATTCAAAGATTGAGTGGCACGAAAATTGAGGCAGACAGAAATCAAGCGGCACAAAAACTGAGGCAAATTCGAAAAAACAAATGGCACGCAAATTGAGGCACCTCAAAAATCAAAGTAAACTCAAAATTTGGCACGAAAATCAAGGCGACCGTACGGATTTTCCCTACACATAAAAAAAAAACCAAAACCCCAAAAAATGCCCAAAACTTTTTTTTCAAAAAAATATAGAGTGCCTTATATGAAAATAGGGGTTTTGCCACCTTCTGACAGATTTGAGAAGAAACTGACAAATCTGGAGCTCTTATACCATGTTAGATTCCCAAATTCATCTGTAGAAAAACTTCTACAAGAGAGAGTTGCAAGAAAATATTGCAAAAGCCAAATACATGAATTAGTGCTTCTCATTCCTCTTGCATTATTCAGATATAAATACAAAGGATATACACAACCATTGTCCAAGAATAGACGAAGTGAGGAAAGAAAGCATGTGACACATGTCACAATGCTTTCAAGAGAAAAGAAAGCATATGATACATGTCATGAGGCTCAAAATAGAAAAAGAATCTCCCTAATTAACTTATGTAAAAGTGAAAATATGATTTTTCACCAACAGTCACTACACATTGTTGTGAATGTTGCCACATGATTGTTACAATCACCTTTGTCCCTATACTTTTCAAAGCAAGGAGTCTCAAATTTATCAGGCATTTGAGCTCTTAAGATTGTGTAAGATAAAGGACTGTGAGCATGATATGTTGGTATATTGGGTTGGGATGAAGCATTAGTCATATTCACTACTTTTTGCTGCAAGGAGTTCATACTTTGAAAAAGTTGGTTTAGGATTGCATCATTAGATGATGTGGTTTGCATATTGGAGACAAAGGTGTTTAATGGTGCAGTCATGGAAGTGAGGGGTGGTTGAGAATAGTTATTCATGGGTATGGTCACATGGGGTAATGTATTTTGGTAATTATAATATACAAATTTGTAATTGTTTCCATTAGATGTTCCCATACCAGTGGTAGCATTACCACAAGCTTGTGTAGTGGTAGTGAGAATTGATGATGTATAAGTGGATACTCCCATAATCGAGATAGGTGTTGATACATGTGTCCCTATTTGATTCAGTGATGACACATTTTTTATGATATTCACACAGTTAGACGCTAACATAATGTTGTTATCCACTATATGGGCTATTCCATGAAGCATGTCAACACCTTCTTGTCCTTGTAATAATCCTCTTATACCATCAACAAGAGGTACCACTTCTTGATTTAGATGTTCATTTCTCACAAATTCTTGAAAAGCATCTAGTTCTTTATCTAGTTTCTTGATTTGATCTTCAGGTACATGTGCAAGTATGTCAATTATGTCTTAAGAGTCATGAAATGTTTGCTCTTCCGACATGTTGGTGTTGGTGACATTTTGCAAAGATGTTGATTCACCTTTTGTAAAATAGTTGAATAATTGATTTTCTGATGTTTGTACATCGTTGCTATTGAAAGAACTAGAACCCATCAATCTACAACTTCTTCTTACCAAGGTGTTGGTGTTAGGGAAGCGGGTTATACAACTCATACAAAATTTTATGACACTCGGTGAACTAACCAAGGATATTATCAATATGATTGTGACTATTAAAATATGCACTTTTTTTAAATTATGCAAGATTTTCAAATGATCATTAATAAATATGAAATAAATCAATGCGAGATCCGATTTGAACAATCAACAAGATGCACATGCTTGAAGCTATGGGTTCACCAAAACGTTAAGTATGAAAAAGGAGAATGATAACAACTAGAAGGCAAACTAGATCAAACCTTTTTTCCATATAACATTCAAGGACAAGGCTGAGCCAAATCACTACCAAATGAAGGTGGACTCAACAGCTAACCTTGTGCTCAGGTATGCTATTGATGGATCATATTTAATTTAGTCTTTTTATCAAACCCTAGACTAACAATGCATGAAACCCTAGTTCTATAATGATCTGTTTATAACGGAGAAAGTATAATAGATATCCAAAAATTAATTGCACAAGGATGATCAAAGAGGTGATAAAACCTGTCTTCAGAAAGCAGAGGTGTCGAAGGACCTCGGTGGGACTGCCCAAGTGCTGACTAAAGGAATCTACAAAAAGTATGAACTGAAAAGTTGTAAATGTTGTCCTAATGCCACATCTAAACTCTGAAAAGGTAGGACATCGGCGGTACAGCCCAAGTCCTGGATGAGAGAAAACTCTAAAACTGTTTCCGAATCCCGAAACCCTGATCTGCACTTAATCTTCTTGTAGCTCTATATCTTCCAGATCTTGCTCCTATAACCTGCACACAAGAAGATAAGAAGGGGTTTGGGGGTTATGGTGTTTAGGGACTTACCTCGGTCAAATCTTGGGATAGCATCCAAGCTTGCCAACATTGTTGATTGATAAAAAGTGCATGCCCTTGTGGGGGCACAAGCTAAAAACAATATTAATATGATGAATCAAATGATAATAAACAAACAATGATATCACCTATGTGATGAACCCTTAGAATGATGAAGACCCTTCAACTCCCAAAGAGGATAGATGATAGCTCCATAACTGCAACAACACACAAATTTGCTCTAAAATCACAATGAATGCTCTTGCTTGCTTTTCTTCAAGATCTCAAGTTATGCTCTTTTCAACCTAGTTACAAATGAACTCAAAAACACACTTATATATGTTTTCCCACTCATAATCATAAATTCAAACCAAAAGAGTCAAAAAGGAGAAAGCTTTTGAAAGATCCCAGGCCGACATGCATTTAAATTAGCCCTGACCTAAAACGGGGGACATGGGTGGTACCACCCAGGTCCATTAGCCCTGTTTAGGTCTGGGGTAAGTTAAAACAAGGGGCCCATATTCCAATTTACTTGGGTGTCAAGCAATTTTGCATTGAGATAAACATTTTGAATGTATAATGCCATCAAGGGAACCTAGGAGCTAAACAAGGAGGTAAAAAGACATGTGGACACTTTTTACTCCATAACATACCCCATCCTCAACAATCTGATATGGGACTGGTGTTATGTAGAACTTCTTAACAAAATCAAGAGATAACCAGGAGCACATCTTCTTCTTAATCTCGTGCTCATTGGCACAATTTGCCCATAAATCTTCTAGTTCCTTAGCATGGAAATACTTCTTACTGACATGTTGCTCAAGAGTGCCAAAATGGTCAAAATGACACTAAGATTTATAAAAGATCAAATGTAGTTGTTGCAGCTCCACATATGATGATTCAGTAGTATTGATGGTAATACAAATGAACAGTCCTTTGCCTAGGACAATTGGAAACTTAATGGTTGCCCTGTGCAAATCCTTTAGCATGTTATGGTAGGTGCAAAGTTGCCTTGTCAGTTCTAGTGGGACTACATTATCTATTGGATACTTTGGTAGCATGTATGGTGCTCCCTCGAATCCTTACACCCTGAGATATGTAAACTTTGGGAATTGGATGAACCAATACCCATAATTCTACACAACATTAGCAGCTTCAACTGATATCCTTCTAGATAAATCCACTTGCAACATCCTTGTGATATGCATGGTAAAAGAATTGTTCACTCCTTTGTAGTGAACCAGTGAATTAACATGTTGCAATTGGGGATAACAATCAAATACTTTAAATTCCATGGCAGGATTGCCTATCGTTCCTAGTCTAGTTAGCCCAAGGTGGACAAAATCCCTGGCCAACATATACATGACGTAGGAGGATAGGTGGAAGACTCGGGCCTTCGCTAGGGCCAAGAAGCTCCTATGAATATTATCACTCATTATTTGAGCCCAATATATCTTATTATCTCCTTTCAATACCTCCTCAATATACCCAAACATCCAAGGCTCAAATTTTGATGCAGTTGGGAGTCCCATGATTCTTCTTAGAAGAGTCACCATGTCTCCTACGTCTGGCTTGAAATCACTTTTGTATAGCACCTGAGGTAGCTTAGCCATGGTAGTCCTTACCTTCTCCAAGTATCATTGATCACTTTTCTACATCTCTCTGGATTTTGATCATATAGGCATTGATTTTGGTTATCATAGTCATTGTTGGAAACACTGGGATATCAAAAGCTTCAGATATAGCAAGGATGGTGAAGTTAGCAACCACCCTCCCATCCTGAGTCACTACAGTCCTAGTGGGTGGATGATATATTTCCCCACAAGCTACAATAAGTTTTGAACATTGAGCTACAATAGGGAACCCTGCTACTTGAGCAATGCCATTTTGTCCTATCCTCTTAGCCCAGTCAATAGGGTTGGCACCAAACGCTCTCATCTTAAAATCATCCAAATCTACATGACCAATGTCAATGTCAACAATATTGTTCCAATTGGAAGTAATCTTGGAGGTTGAGGAAACTCCCTTAAACTCATACTTCATGTTGACAACCCGAGAAGACATCTACCCCGCATACAATACCTTAATGAATATCACATCTTAATAATCTTTAGCATGTTTAATCTACCAAATAGGTCAAAAATCATTTTGAAACCAGTTAAACAAAGCATTAGCATAAAATAACGATAATTGTTTTTAATTGGGTCACCAACATTCAATAGTGATGCAGAAGCATCCCAGGTTGAAAGGCAATCTTGCATCAACCAAAAATATTTTGAATTCTTTTCTTTCCTTGCATTTCAGTTACATTTCAATCAGTACAGTCTTAATAGATTGCACAGCATTCTATTGCATCATCATTTCACAGTTCGCGAAGCAGGATGAAGACCTTACACTATGTCATCTACATCATATCTAAATTTCATGAGGTTTGCAATTGTCTATGGAAAGTTATCACTATTAGAACACTGTCAGAACTCACAGAACAAAGCATTCAACATTCAGTATGAGCATACAGAGTTTGTGGCACCTTCCCATGACTTGCGGAGTGTAATGGAACATCTCACAAGGCAGTTTGGGACCAAAGACATCTTCATTCATAACTGCAACGTGTTTCTTCAAAAATGCAGAGCATTACCACATGATTAAGGTCGGCCTACACGTTTCATCAAGCATCGGGTTTTGGAACCTCTTAAGGCCGACGTGGAGCATTCCTTGACCTGGGAGATTATATATAAGCATTTCTTAGATGCATTCAGAGTATAAGTGAATATGATAGAAAGTTTTTAGTCCTTAATAGTGGATTTGTGGAAGGCACTTCAAAGCTATATCTTTGATGTAATTTGTGGTGGGCCGGAGGATAGGCTGTGAGCCCATAATTGTCTGCAGATTGTCGGCATGTGAAGATTGTACTTGCCCATTATATTGAATGAATATATATTCATTTGTTGCTTCATTCTTTGTGTTTTCTATTGTGTTTACTCTACAGTTGCACGGTAGGACAATCCTATTTTGGACCCTCCATCCATGATTACACCAAACAATATTGACAAAAGCGGGTGTTTCCACCCTCACAGGATATGAGCATTATAAATAGTGCAAAACACTTGATCATGTCAAATTCATATTTCAAATCAATTCAAAAGGTCAAGTTTGTGCAAAGTCATCAGTTATGAGTAGGAAATAGGCCTACATAGGATACAGAGGTGATCTCACTGAAAAGGGGGTCTGAGGACCCTGACTCGATATGTGGGTCTTTGGGCTCTCATTGGATATGCAAGGATCCGG
The DNA here is from genome assembly GCA_027924645.1 of Cunninghamia lanceolata. Taxonomy (NCBI): domain Eukaryota; kingdom Viridiplantae; phylum Streptophyta; class Pinopsida; order Cupressales; family Cupressaceae; genus Cunninghamia; species Cunninghamia lanceolata. Next base: position 15,013,934 of record BSBN01001271.1, read on the forward strand.
GGGTTGGATGGATATATGTGTCAAGTTAAAACATCGCAAGGACATTGTGATTTGTGGGAAAAAATAGTCCAACAAGATAAAACGGGCTTCTGGGGTCTAATAGGATATATCATGTATACGTTGAAACTCCCACGAAATAGGCTTCTTTTGCGAAGCGGGTAACACCGGGGCCGAGGGATAAGCAGGAAAAGGTCACCTGAGCGGATTAGTAGGGAACAAGACCCCGAGTGGATAATATCCACATCCAGTGAAAATCCCAACAAGGTTGATGAGGAGTCCAGAAAACTAATGGTTTGTGGGCTCATGTGACTTCACCGGATATGTGGGTTTTCAGACTCTCACTAGATAAAATCCATTGGGGATGAAAACCTCTGCAAATCTCATTTTCAAACTTAAGTCAAATCTAGTAAAAGGATTTCCATCTCTGAAAGGGCATGCGTGACATTTAGAACTTATGGGATATTATCCTGTATCCTATGAATCTTCTGCAACAGGGTTTCGGGGCTTCGATGAAATGACTCTAAAAGGTTCAAAACAGTGCCCTAGGTTTGCTAAGAAAGATCATGACATTTATCAAACCCAACTTAGATTCGAACTCCATCACTAGCACATTCGCAAATTTTAAATGACACAAAGAAATAAACCCTAACAGAGGATTGCAATCAGCATAAGTATACTAGGGTTTTGGATATCGATACCTAACATTCTCGCAAACTTGATTTCGCCTACAACGATCTACTCCTTTCCATCTAGGTATGAAATCAAACTTAAATATAATAACGATTCAAATGTAAAGTGAGGTTTAAAGGCCGACCTGGTTTTCTTAAAAATGCTAAGAGGAAACTTCGGAAGCCGACGTAAGGAACTTGGCAGATTGTCGCAAGAAATCGCCGGTGATTTGAGGAAAATGCTCGGGAGTCGAAGAAATCACCTGGGAGCTAAAGAAATCCGAGAATTTGAGAGCTTTGGTAATGAAAAGGGTTAAATCTACGCTTAAATACTGTGGAAATTCATGATTAATTCCTCATACTCCTGACAGAGTATCTAGCACTCTTCCGTCGACCAAACAAAGCAGGTCTTTGGATGCTCAGTGGATGGGCAAGGAAAAGATGTTCAAGTGGATAATATTCATTGCCTCACGAAAGCCCCACAATATCTAGTGTATAGCAGAAGCTCTGCTTTTCATTTAAAGGTAAAGACATACGCATGTGTGGGCCTTTTAGGGGATGTAGGACATATCCCGAGACCTTGGATTTTCCTACAATATCAGCTTAAGGCTAAAACATCCATTTTTGGGAGAAATTTTTCAACACTTTGTGACTTTAAGAAATGCAGGTAAGAAGAGTGTGTCTAGATATTGTTCAGATGATATGAAATCTCCCACAAAATCCACTCGGGTCACAAATCCGCGCAAAAGGTCAAAATATGAATTCTCTTTAAGGAACAATATATGCAAGTGGATCCAGAGACTTCATAAAATTCATGCACCAAAGTAGGAATGAAGAATTTAGGGGATGAATAACACCTAAACTCCTTTGAAACTAATTCTCTCAAGGTTCAAACCCTTCAATACTCTCCAAATCAAAGGGACACAAACTCAGGACCTAAGCCAAAAGACGAAGCAAAAAAGAGGGGGTCCACATTTAGGTAAATGGGGTGTGTGTGCATAGCACAACACTTACCTCACAACTCCGAGCTGCAATGCAGGCACTTTTTTTAATTTTATCCTTCAATCCATGAATTTTGTTCATACAACTGGACTATGACAAAGCCTTGCAATTAAATATAATATCCTTTGAGAGACTATTTATTATGTCTCTACATTTATGTATATAAACAATTTACTTTCTTAAGGTGCACAAGTTCTTGCTCTTTAGTAGTCATATTCTTATAGTAATTAAAAGAAACCTTAGCATGCACTATAGAGGCATTAGGGCTTAAAGTTCTTAGAGGTTAGAGTATCATTTTTTCTAGGGACATGGAGCTAGTGTGTTAATCTTGTGGTGTACACTAAATTAATTAAATTTTAAATGTGTGGACTGCAGGGATACTTGGTAAGCCATAACCCTGGGCTTAAGCATGTGCCTTAAGTTAGAATAGTTTAGATTACTATAACAGGAACCACATATCTTTTGCTAGTGTAAATTTAAAAAAAAATCAATATATATTAAGTCTTTGATGGTTTTCAGTAGATTTGAGCTATCTACAGGTTTGCAGTCACAAATCAAGTTCAGGATGACACTGAATGTTCAATTGCTATGATGCATCTCAAACTTGGGAAGTACAACTTACTTCCCAATACATGCAACCAAAGGGCATTAAATCCATAGTGAGTCACCTTTCAACTGTGGTGTGCCCCTTCCCACCTGACATAGCCCACCAAATTAATCTACATATTAATATTATAAAGCTGCTTATTACACAGCCAGTTGTAGTGAAACTGAACAAGGAATTAATAAATTGCCATTTAAAAAAAATTATCCTGGGTTGAACTTTGATATACCATTAGTTGGGTGTTCCTTAAGAGGTATGAAGTATTCCGAGGGTGGAAGTAAAGCTCACTCACATTGCACTCTCTATATTAGATTCTTACTTTTTTTAACAGTTCTCTGAATGAAGTTCTAATTGCCAACATTGTAAGCCATACAGTGAACACTTGCTTGGCATTTGAGTTTAACAGCCCTAATTTGTGTCTCTGAATGTATTGCATTTATAAATTAATGGATGATCTGTGCAGATGATACCGATACTTGCAGGTCAACATTAAAATTTTGCAGAACATACAGTTTTCATACAGGTAAAAGCTTTTGGACAGGTTATGCCTACATTTTCAGGGGTTCCAACTAACAAAAAGAATGGCCCGTTTTCATAAAGCACCTAATGTAGTGATGAGGAAAAACTATCACAGAAGTAAAACCACAAGGTAATGATACTAAGATAAAAATTTCATCCCCCCTGCAGTCCTGACTCTGATTGACATCTACTTGAACTGACCTCTCCCACCATACCACATGCCCTCAAAAAGGAACAAGTGCCGTTTTCAGTGACATAATCCTGCTCGACATGTATCAACTGCAAATTGAGTAGTCCACAGAGAATTTGATACCTGATATTATCCTTTATTTGTTTTGAAGGCTACTAGCCTAAGATGAAAACATACTCAAGCCTGGCCCATAGCACTAAACCTCAAGGTTAACTCATTCATGCTAGAAAATGCAATGGTGTAGAAATCAATTGATGTAAATTATCATACATAATCATTATTTAGTATTAAGAAAATGCTCATAAACCTTTGGGTGAAAAACTCTTTTACCAAGATGTTCAATTACTTCAAGTTGCAATATATGGTCCAATACACTTGAAAAGAAAAAGAAAAATTAGTCGTAGCGAAAATTTGCAATCTACACATGCTAAAGGATATTCTTGTTTCAATTAACCTTCATGCTTCGAGCCTGAAACGATCATTACATTTCATTAGAGTAAACAACAAACTTAAGTCTTTAAATTAACACAAAATTAATTAGTGAAATAAATATCACTCAAAATAAATTATACATATTTTATTATTTTGAATTGCCTAAATATGTCTATTCTGTACCTCTTTTAAAGACCATTACAGCTTTGGAGCATAGGAAGTGTGAAATTGTTTCCAAGAAAACAAGTTGACATCAAAAGCCTAAAGCTGCTTATACAAATCAACTTGGTGAAACCAACAATTAGATCTGAAAGTAGATTGCACTTGAGCGAGACTAAATGGAAAGAACCCAGCACAATAGGAACTATTTTCCAAATGTGTCAAAGAATGCAGAGAAAAATAAAACTCATTCTCAATAAGCTCCCAAGACTTGTCTGTAAAAGAATGAATTTCCAATTGAAAGAATGTTGACATGAATATATTTGACAAGAAATTATGAAGGAAAAAGATAACAGAACCTATATAACTAGGTGACTGACAAATGAATTCTACAAGATAATGATACGGCCCAACAAGAGGTGTAACACCAATATTTAATGAACACTGCATTGCTCCAACAAAGGATCTGAGTAATTGACATACTTTTCCCACAGAGCTTTATACCTGCTCATTGCCAACTTCAACCAGGGCTTCATATTCCCATTATAATGCAAAACTGCAGCACTCTCGATGAGCTGATTATCAACGTTGGGATCGTATCCTAAACCTAGTACATGCCACCGTCTGTCAAGTGGTTCAGTTAGACCATAGAATGTAAGCAAGCCAGGAGGCAAAGTTCCCAATTTCCAGAGTGTACGATCTATGTTTTGCTCCTGCCAGTAATGATACCTACTAGTAACATTGATTTTCTTCCATGCTACAAGATCAAAAACATTCATCCCAAAGGCCCATCCACATGCATCTGGATCAAAATGAGACTGAATCTTGGGGTGAGAGAAATTAAGATACTTATGATACCGATGAAAAGTCTCTAGGCAGGTTTCCACTGCCCCATTAACATTTCCATGCAAATCTATAGAGAAAAGTGGTGTCAAGTCTTTCTGAATAACTACATCATCATCTAGAAATAGAACTTTCTCCAGTGCAGGGTATATTTCAGGAATGTAAAACCTCAAGTGGTTCAAAATAGAAAGGTACTTGGGATTACGAAATTTAATTGCAGTATTAGTATCTTGGGAACCACTAAAATAGTAACTTTGTGTTTCAGCATCTTGCAGCTGCTTCAAGACAGGGACATATGACACATTAAACCATGTGAAGTCTTCCACATTCTGTACTTCTATAGCTGCCCCCTTGTAGCGATGCATAGCAAACCAAGCCTGCATGGCTCCAAAATTTATTCCATCTGTGACTATATGAAAAACAAGCAGCTCCGGATGATCGGCATTATAGGTTGTAGAGTTCACCACAACCGATGTTGCAAGAACATTATCTGAAAACACACAAAAGTGATACAAATTATTGTCTGTGAACCTTGGAGAATTGTTCTTGTCATCCATATACTTCTGGAGTTTAGGATTGTTGGCCCATTGCATTGTTAATCTTATACCCAAACAGTAAAGGCCCTTAGGAACTGCTTCCGCAGCTAACTGTCCAAATGTTGTGCTCTGTACAGTGGCAGCATTTGCACGATCTTCCAAAGCTTGTATGTGGGCCTTCAGTTTCATAATCATAGTTGCACTGTCATAGTGAATCTCTTTTGCATGAAAAATCAGTCTTGCTAATTCTTGGATGGTAGCCTTCGCTTCCTGCATGGTGACTGGACTTCCTCTTGTGGCTGCTATAGATAGCAATAATTGGCAATTTCTGATCTGGGCACTTAATTCCCATGCAAATTGCAAATTGTTACTTTCTTTTGCAATTACTACATATGCTTTTGCCAGTGCTATCTGATCTCCCAACTGCCTTGTAATGGACTCTGCACTAATCATCTCTTCCGTGATATTCATTCCTTCTGTCGCACTTCTCCTAGTAAATACATTCATCTACAAGAAACAAAGGCATGGCAACATAAACATTAGAATAATACCAGATTTGATAAATAACAGTTAAAAAGAAAGACAGTACTAAGTACCGATTCATTGACACAGAGATGCTAAAGTAACAGGGTCTAGTAAAACTTGGTTTGAATTGTAAAACATGTCAATGGAAGCCAAAATAGCAGACAGGAGATCCTACATAATAGTTTTTATAATTTTGATATAAGTTCTAATGCATCATATTTTTCTCATCATTACTAATTTTCCTTGCAAGATTTTTGAAATTAATTTTATAAGTTGAAATATGCAATTTTCAGGCCAATGGCTCAAAGTATTAACCAAAGAGTTGGACAAGCATACTTTTCTACGAACTCTTAAACAAAGAAACAGGAGTCAAAAAGTTAGATTGAATGCATGCACACTGATATCACCAAACACAGGAATATTCCATGAAAACATATAGACTGCAAACAGAGCATCAGAAGTAAACATCCATGTGCCAGTTTATTGTCCCAGAACAAAAGAAAGTGTAGACATGTAGTCCAGTCTGTAACACTCAGATTAGGATCATTCATACTTTAAGGTGACTTCAAACAATCCCCTTTACACAAAAAACAACATCAATTATAAATGAGATTAAGCCCTTGATATATTCAAAAAGGAAGAAAAACAGAGATGGAATCACGGGAGAATCATTAATAATCAGTGTTCCACAGCCCTGGGGCATTGGGGGACACAGGGACCAAGGGCCTAGATTTGGCGGGGGGGTTGGGGGGGGGGGGTGGTGGAAATATATGTAATACTTAAAAAAATAGTTAAGGAATAACATATAAAAATCTGAAATACTCAAAACTTATTGCATTGAACACTGAAAATGCCAAATATCAATATATTTATATTATATTCAAAATTTCAAAATGATGATTACATTCAAAGTTTAAAAATCCAAATACAATTGGCCAATGGCCCAGTGCCTCAAATTAATGAATCATAATTCATCCCCAAAGTCCGCTCCAAACTCCTCATCACTTGAACTGCTGGACCCCTCGAGGTCAAGCTCCTCCAAAGCAATACCAACCAACCCTATCCATGCTGCATCTTCATCCACTTGGTGCTAGCTCTTTTGGCTCTACATCCCATCGGGCTACTGGACTCTCCTTGTACATAAGCGTGTTGCGATCAATGAGACGCAAGGCACTATGTACAACTACAAGCCTACAAGTTTCTCAGCCCTCTTAGGCAAGTCTGTTCCTCTTAATAGAGTGGATGGTTAGGGTTAGGGCTAGAGTATAATAACCACCCTCAACCCAGATTCAAAACCAACTTCCAAATTTCTGATTTTAGTGTATTAACATTTCATCAAACATTTTGTATTTTGCTGTTCAACATGAATTCTTCTGAAGTTATTTGATGTAGATAGTTTGTTTGACAATTTTTTGGTATTATTCCATTCATAAATAGCCCATAATATAAAGGAAATAAATAGACATTTTGGCAAACAGTTTACTAGCTTTTGCAGGGAACAAATGCCGAAATAGTGCATCCTACTGATATGAAACAGAATTACAATGAAATATAGAATTCAGAAAATTCCTAACCTTGAAGTTGTCAAACAGAAGCAGATAACAATATGACTATTGGTACCTTCAATTGCATTGGAACAGCATTTTATATTACTTCATAAAGGGACGGCTGGCATTCAAGAGAACACCCAAAATGGCTGCACCAACTTCCAAACATCCACGCCTTGCTAAACTCCTTCCAAAATGTGAAGTGGCTCTTTCCTTGAATTCGGCGACTATTCCCAAATGAACTGCGTCTTGGATTAATGAATAATCTTCAATATAGGCAGCGGCTCCCTATTTGCATAAGCTGCATCAACTTTACTGTCTCACACAACCTTTATGAGCCATGTGCTAAGCTTCTTTAAAAAAAGCAATTGGCCATGTGGGGGCCACTCTCCACTTAGAACTCAATACCTCCTTTAAAAAATTGTACGGCAGCTTTTTTCTTTGAATAATGAACTTCAGTCTTGTACGGCTGGAAGCTATGGGGTTTTAAACCCTCACAAAATCAATTAAAGTTACCCTATCAATCTTCAATAAAATCTTCACACTAAAGCTTAAATTTGTATTTGTAGACAAATCTCACAAATTTAAGCAAATAAATTCTCCAAGCAAGAAAATATCTCCATGAATGTTCAAATAAACCCTTCTCCACTACAAACTCCTGAAATTGGAAAATCTGTGAATTGCAATGGCGATCCTTGAGTAGAACCACATGGAGCTAGCTAGGAATTATCTCTCAAATCTGAAGCTAGGAATCAAATGAGGGTTTCCGTCCTCAAACAATTGAAGGAGAACACGCAGGTTCAATCCAACAGCATAACCTTGCATAATAAATCTTCCGTAATGTGCAAATGAAAGCTCAAACCTCCTTTTATATTTTTTTCTTGAAGGGAAAAAACATTAGAAATAATATTAAATAATTCTCCATAGTCCTTTTTTTTTGAGAAATTAAATAATATTATTTATTTTTCCCACTCACTTGCTAAGACCAACTTATGAGGTCATAACACCACTTTATAATTATAACTTAATAATAAAATATTAACTATTAGAACTCAAGTGTATAATTACGATATTCCATTGCAGCTACAGAAAATCACCACCACTGCACCGAAAACTGTAACTAGATATGCCGCACCAAACGACAACCAATGCTCTCCAAAAACCCAAGAGCCCCCCTACCACATCAATTAGCCTATGGGAACTCGGTGAATAGGCTAAATGTCGCCAAACTGCCTAGGCCTCAAAAGGGGACATTACATAGAGGCACAAAAATCAAAATTCCTTTTTGTTTTCTTTTTTGAAAAAATCACTTATATGCCTAAACTCCATAGGGGACACGCAAAAGTACCCAAGACGGTCGAGGGACGTCTAGGTGTCCCTTGGGCATCTTGAGGACGTCCCAGCATCCCCAAAACTTGCAAAAGTAAAGGGGGCGTCCCGTAAATGTCCCCTCTTTGAGGGTGACGTCCCAGAAATGTCCCCGAAGCATAGGCAGCAGTGGAGGGATGGTGGGGGGACGTTTCCCCCAGCTCTACACGTCCCTGAAATGTCCATGACTCAAAAACGTGGGAACCAAGGGGGACACGCCCCATGGTACACTATAATAATAATCAAAGCAAACTTGTTACTAACTCCAACTTGAATCAACTTCATATAAGAAAAGGAGAACCTCAAAAAGGCATCATCTCTCACATACTAGAGTTGATACATGGAAGTCTACAATTGATTGGCCCGGTGAAAGTCAGTTTGAAAGTGTGGGTGGAAATAGGAAAGTTGATTGACTCATGCAAGCTTCAACACTTCATTTCAATAGCTATCCTCTTAGATTTTGCTCTTTGTACTATTGTTGCACGTTGGAGGTGATGTGATGAACTCCAGTCTATTTTTGCTTGAAAGTTAAATTTAAGAACTGATTTCCTGTAAAGGGGCTTTGCATTAACTACATTCCGAGGAAACTTCATTTGCTGAAAACGATGTTCCACCATGTTTCCAAGACGGGGGCAGCATGGGATCATTTCCAAAACGGCTAGGACAAGAGGCCTTTTTTTAGGGATGACAACTTAAAAATAGGGAAAATTTAAAAATATAGAAATTTTTGAATATTCATATGATAAGGCATTCACCATATTCATTATATAACCATATCATGAAACGTTAGAGCTGAATTTAGAATTGACATGAGTCCACATATAAATTAACAACATTTCAATGTCTAATAATTTGAAAACAATGTGCACATACAACAAAACGAAAAGGCCGAAAGGCTACAACTATAAAATGACAATGTAGACAACTAGATATGTTGTCATTATGCCTTTGCCTCATCTTTGCCTAAATCAAAATCTAAGTCTGAATTTGAGTCAGTGAAAATATGAGGGACTGCCTCATCCCATGGAACCCCAACCAATCCCTCATGTGCCTCCACCTCATCAAACTATGTGACATCTTCGAGATCAACATCCCACTGTGCAATTGGAGTCTATCGATCTTGAAATTACAAGGCACTATGCATAGCCACCAACTTCTCTACTAGTTGAGAAGTAAGCTTATTATTCCCCTTGACTAATTGAATGAAGTTGTATGCGGACCAATTCCTCTCTATAGTAGAGGAATTAGCAAGCTGTGAAAGGAGGCGAATGGCAAGCTTCCTCAACTTTGTTGCATACTTGCCATGCCATATCCACCATCCAAAAGGGTCAGTTTGAGCTAATGTAGCCCTAAATGTCCTTACCTTTGGGTTGCTAAATATTGGAGCCCAAAGATTGATAAAGGCTAGCTACTGTGTTCAAAGTAAAATTGCCTCATTGCTATACATCTTTCGAATGGCCTTCATAAGCCCTTCTTTCACCTCTTCATCAAAATGAGACTCTCCCAAGCCTTAGTGCATACCATTTGGGATTTATAGCATAGGCTTCCATATGAAACAAAGTGTTCTTCGTGATCCACCGCCACGCCACAATGGGCCTAACATGCTCCTCATATAATCCCAAATCAAGATCCCTACTATGAATTGCTTGCTTCATCTACCCAAGCATGTTGTCAAGTGTCTCATAAATCTCTCCAAGACTAGAAGAGTTTGTATCAACATATCTAATGACCCGCACAACAAGTGAGACGAAGGAGCAAACATATCTACAAACAAAAATTTCAAAAAAAAAAATACGACTCAAATGACGAAGTGTAATGCCCAAAAGCTTCAATTGTTGTACAAAAATCTTCAATTGCTATGCAACCAATCTGCACTTGTCTTGTAACAAGTGAATGCTAACACAAAAAATAAAAATAATTTACAAGTTACTAACATTAATAAATTAATAATTTTATAATAAAATAAAAAATCTCTTACTTCAAAATGGACCACCAAACATCATCAAGGATCTTTTGCTTTAGACCTTTTCCTTCAGTTGTGTTCACCTTTGGTCATTTGTCCCACTCTACATTAACCATCATTAACTATAGAGGCTCTTACACCTGAAGCATCCTTGTGGGGCCCTCCACCTCTTTTTTCTCATTTTTGAGTTTTTTTTTTGCTTAAATTGAAACTTCTTGTAGACTGTGGCATAAGGGAACGGTTAGGGGGCGTCTAGGCCATCCCAGGGAATTCTAGCCATCTCTTGCTATTTTTTTCAAGTACCGAAAATGTTTCCAAAAAAAATTGTAGGGGATAGCCTAAGGACATTTCCTACCTATCTCCATGTCCTTGAAACATCTCCGGTGTCAAGACGAATGGAAATTCCCAAGCAACTTTTTAGGGGTTGAATCACTGTGAGTTTTTTAAAAACTCGGCGCCAAGTTTTTTTGTGAGTTGCTTGCAACCAATTTTGGCTCTCAGTAGTCTACAACTATGAATCCAATAGACTCTTGTGAAATAGCACGCCTTCAACAAGCTCAAATGCCTCTGTTCCCCACCAATAATGGTCCTACTAGACATCGTACATTCTCTTGAGATTCAAACTGAGACATCCAACTATGCACTCAACATCATGCTACTCCAACATGGCCATACCATCTCACCTATCACTCAAAAACTTTCAATCATACCGTGTGGCACTACTCCACTTATGAGGAGTTATATGCCATTGTCCAAGCAGTTAAGCAATGGCACCATTACAGCCTCAACAAGAAGACTATCATTCACTCCGACCATCAGCCGCTCAAACTCTTGCATACAAAGAGCAAATTGAAAAATGCATAGTATATGAAGTGGATGACCTACCTGAAACAATTCCACCTAGTGATCAAGCATAAGAAGTGGCATGACAAGTCTGTAGACTACCTTAGTCGACCACTCATCCATGTATTCACCATCATGTTGGAATTATGCGGCCACAACTTTTCTAATTGAGGATCACTATACTCAACAAACAAAGATTTTGCGCAACCATTCACCATGCTCACACAAGGTATGCCTATTAGCGACTTCTACATGTCCACTAGGCTTCTCTACTAGCTTGGACATGTTTGTGTTCCCTCAAGCATGCCTTGACAATAATTGATCTGAGAAGCACATTATTCCAAGACAGTAGGTCACTTTGGCATCACCAAAATGCTCGTCGTGCTTCAACACAACTTTTACGGGCATCACATGAACACTATCATTGAGCACCACATCAAATCTTGCTTACCCTGTTGCATTGCCAAGCTTATGAACAAGACTTTGGGGTTTTACACTATTAGTGGTGCCTCAACACCCTTGGGAATTCATTAACATGGATTTTCTCAATAGCCTTCCAACCACCAAGCACCAAAACGACTGTGTTTGTCATGGTTGACAAGTTCTCCCAAATGCCCATCATGGTTCCTACAAGAACATCACATCGCTGAACACCACATGAATCTTCTTTCACAATGTTTGGATCCACTTCGGGCTTTCGCCATCTATGGGCTCTGACACCAATCCAAGAGTTGTCAACACCTTCTGGGAAACTCTTTGGACCATGTTGGACACACAACTAGACCATTCCATAGCCTTCCACCCACAAACCAACAGACAAACAAAGGTGGTCAACATGTTAGTCCACCTTTGTACATTCACAATAGCATGCATTTAAGTTTTAGGGGGTATGTTAGAATATTTAAAACCCATATGTTTGGGTGCATTGAGTTACCATAGCCTCAACCTTATACATTCGCACAACCTCTGCTCCATTCAATGGTATCAACTACAAGCTCATCTCCACTCAACACTCACCACACAATACTAGCGCAACTCCATGCATTACTATTTTGCGCATCACTATTCCATGTAGCACAACTCTGCAGATCATCGTTCCACACAACGCAACTCCACACATCATTGTTCCATGCACAATGCACACTACTCCACGCATTGTTCTCGCACACCTTTGCACAACATTGCTTGCCTACATAACACAACCTTTGTTGAGATAAGGTGCCATTAACCTTGTAAATCCCAATATTGTATTTATTCCATTTATTATTTGTAATTTGTAATTACCCATAAGGGATGTACAAGTTTCACCGGCAATGGTAAAAATTTACTGTCCACGATAATTACGGAGTTACTGCACAGTAAGTCCCGAAGTTACCGGAGGTAGTTACGGGATGTCATTTACTATAGTAAATGGTAATTGGTCAAAGTGGGGTGCACATGTGGAGGAATAATCTATTTTTAGTGTTATGACGCACGTCATAGATGTTGTAAGAGGGTGTAAGAGATTGTATGACAACTGTAAGTTGTCATAAGAATCTATGACACTAATAATAGCATATGACGTGTCATAAGATGGTATAAGTGGCTATTTTTGGCCCCAAGTCGTTCAAACTTGCATGGGAACATTTTTCCAAGTGTAGGATGCATGTATGACAGCATTTATGACCCCGTAAGAGCCTATTCTTGGCCATGGACGCCCAAGGTTGTATTGTTGACTCTTGACAAGTGTTATGGGCTTGTAAGAAGTCATTTAATGTCTTGAGGTTGTGTAAATTCTATATAAACCATAGCATAGTAGATGAGATGCATATAACAGTTTACAGGTAGCCAGGTTCTGCCGGAGTGAAGGTTGAAGGACAGAGGAAGTGAATGTATTTGTAATCTCCTTTTGTGAAGATAATACAACTTGGCCTCTTTTCTTGGTGGAGTTTTTTACCCGCAAGGGTTTTCTCCACGTTAAACACTTGTGTTATGTGCTTCATTCTGCTTCTGATATATTTATGTATTGTGGGTTTATGTTTTGTTACAATCTCCATTAATAACACAGTTAAAGTTTGCTGAAATTTATCTCGAATCAAATTTCCATTGAAGTAGTGTTGCTTTCATTTCTAACAACCTTGCACATGGGAGCACATGCTTTCACCCAATAATCATTCAATTTGGTACCATGAGCATCCAACATGTGGCGGTCTCTAGGCCATATGTTCTTGCATTCCAACTGGTATACAATTGGGAAACCTGCACTACAAATGGCACCATACAAGTTCGACACTTGGCACCATCTTGTCCACATGTAAAGCACACTATGGATTTGACACCTAGTCTCACATAGTCCACATGATAGAGCACACCATATGCACAACACCCATCAACATCCTTGTTAAGGCTTAGATAATGACCCATTTGAATAAATACCTACACTATACAAGGTACAAGTAGAGAAGAACTAGCCAACAAATCTGTTGAGTACATAACATTGTACATACTTCTCTCATGCAATATAACTACATTGCCAAGTCTTCCATGCCTATCAAATGTGCATTTGCATACTAATCTAGGGTTTCATTTGCATGTTCTACAAATCCTGTAGGTTACAATCTAATTTGCAAACTTGTCCTCCAATCCACTTGGGAATCACATCATAATGGGACTAGAAAAAATGGGTTCGAAATATTCTAACATACCCCTAAAACTCAACTTGGTGAGGCAAAGAGACCTTATACCAACTCAAAATGACATAACCTAGAAGTGTACCACACGCTATGGTAACTCAATGCACCCAAATAGATGGATTTTAAATATTCTAACATACCCCCTAAAACTTAACTTCATGGGGCCATTAGATAGGTGGAATTCATGACAAAAAAAGAAGAAAAGAGCTCCAACATTCCCCCTAATGACAGCAACCAATGCCTCAAGCAACTTTTGAAATGTTGCTCCCACAATACAGAAAAAAGTCCAGCCATGTGTAAACATTCAAAGGTGAGCTTCTTTTGCACCTTCATCAAAGCATCTTGATCCTCAGCTTCTACATCTCACATCTCACTCTTAAAAACCCTACTTGCAAATGAGATTGGAACTATCACAAAGAGTCCATTATGAGTGAATCTCATTCTCATAAATCTCAAGAATTAACCTAGCACTCAAATTTCTCAATGTCATGATTATGCATCAGAAGTTGCAATATCCAAGCTCACAAGCCAAAACAATGAAGCAACATACTAATAGACAATCATCAAGGGAAATCAAGAGACTAGATATAGCGAAGATAATAACAGGATGATCCAAACCAGTGTTACAAGACTCAGGCTCGCTCAAGGCTCGGCAAGCTGATTTTTGACCTGGACTCAGACTCGTCACCCAAACTTGCCAAAGACTCGGCAAATTTGAAAACCCATGAAATTCAGAGATTTTTAAGGATTTAAAACTTCTTTCATACACCCCTTTATAAATAAACCTTAAAGACACAATAAACTCATCAAATAGAAGCTACCTTGATCACATACGCAAGTACACATAGATCACATAAGTATAAACACAAATTTTAGCTGAAGGAAATAACATATTTAGATATATAAATATTGTCAAATGTATACAAAACTCATGGAATATGAAATCCATGGCATCAAAAGTTCAAAACAAATATCAAAACAAAGACTAGAAGTCTATGGCTCAAAGGAGCCTGCATCACTCGGCCCAATATTACGGCAAGTCTTGCATGGGCATCTAAGATAGGCACTGGATGAGATGCAGCCATGATATATGCTTGTGTGTCAGTGACACTCACGCCAACATCCAAGGTGTCTCCTCGTGCTCTAGCCTCCTCCTCTACCATGGCTACTACCTCTGCCTCTCTATCCACCTGGTCAACCCAATCAAGGTCCTCATCACCAAAGACAGGATCCTCAACCTTAGTGATCCACTCTGATTGTGGATCAACCTCCTCTAGTGAGATTGGTGTTAAGTCACTGTCCAAAATTTGTTTTTGGCGAAGGCAAAGGTTGTAATGAACATAAACTAAATCATTCAACCTCTTTTATTAAGTTTGCTTAAGTAAATATGTTTTACTCCTAGGTAGCTAATAAAGACATGTCATTCCTTGATTAAAGGCTATTAGGTGCCACCTCCTCAAGTGCCACCACTACCTCTACTTGTTGAGTTAGCTCCTTTCTTCATTGAAATTAACTCAACTCCGCTTCCACACTTGTCATTGTGACTCGTCCATCCAAAAGGCTATAAATAGTATGATTTCTTTTGAATATTACAATGAGAAGGTAATGAGAATGTCAATTTCTATTCAACTATGTTGTTAATTTCTACTTCTGTATCGAAAGCTGGTGGTAATTAGATTGATTGCCAAAGGTCTTCGATAGAGGTTTTATAGTTAATTCTAAAATCTCACATGGTATTGGAGCCTATTTGGCTATTAGGTTAGTTTTGTTTCTCATTACTATTTTTTTCTCACAGAGGGTTTTATTTTTTGGGAGGAATATTTTTGCAGGTCTTTTGTTTTGGGTGAATGAGCAAATTCGTGCTCTCCATTGTGTCCAGACGGTCCAAGAACTAAGTTTTGTCTCTTGGTTCATCCAAACAAGACAAGTGGAGCCAACCTATCAAAGTTTGAAGGTTGTAGGTTACTTGTCATTCTGCAAGTAACTTTTTTAGGAAGCATGTTGAAGTGAAACAGTGCAAAACGGAGCAAACCATTGCATCTAGAGCAGCCAAAAACATACAAATCGCCTATCAAATTGTCTAAATTGGACACTTCTCCTAAAGGCCCAAATTTTTTCTCAATTTGACTGTACGACATGCAATTTGAGGCACTATGCAAAAGGTTGTTTTGTTTTAAAAAAATTGTTTAAAGTGCTTATGTTGTGCTTGCACTTAAATAAGTGTATGTGCAATGATTACATAAGCATTGTATCAGCACTTACACAGTGCTCCTTGGCCCAAGCACTCCATGAGCAATTTTTCCCTTTCTCCATCACACCAATCAAAGACCAATCAACAAATGCCATGTCAACCCACATCATCCGAATCACACCAACTATAATGTCCCACTTCACTACCACCTTGACCTGCCATGCAACACATTAGTGCAATTTGCCACTATTCAACTCAGCAATAATTGTGCAGCCCAGTCAATATAAGTAGCCTTGTCACATCAACTCTTTGTCATCACTCAGGTGCCACGTCAACACCGCCTGAGCACCTCCAAAACAATGCGTCTTTCCCTACAAGGAGAGAGAAACTTCAACTAAGCATAACTTTTGATCCATAACTCAGATTTTAGTGCATTTTTTTTTATTTTACATAAAATTTTGTGAAGAATCCAAAAATATTGTATCAA
The DNA here is from genome assembly GCA_027924645.1 of Cunninghamia lanceolata. Taxonomy (NCBI): domain Eukaryota; kingdom Viridiplantae; phylum Streptophyta; class Pinopsida; order Cupressales; family Cupressaceae; genus Cunninghamia; species Cunninghamia lanceolata. The sequence goes on from BSBN01001271.1 coordinate 15,030,483, forward strand.
ATTCCTTTAACCTTTCCTAAAATTGTGTAAACTCACTATGGAGATATAAGCACATGATTAGAGCATTTGTAATTGCACTAAGTATAAAGTGCCAAAATATTTCAAGGGGATCATGTATGAACGAACCACAATAAAGTTCTATATATTTTGAGTGGGGTTTCATTATGATTTTCAATATTTCCTCCCACCTTTCTATTGTCAAATTGAATCACTAGAACTATAAGTGTTGGAGAAAGAGGTTTAAAACTCATTGCACAAAGAAAGATCTCCCATCATATCTACTTAGACTCAATCTTGAGCCAAGTCATTCTAAGAAAAAGCTAAATGGGTCAACAACAATGACAGGTCTACAAACTAATGGTATTCCCAAGGACATATTACATCACCTAGAGGAGACCAAATGCTTGCTTGGACCATAATCTGATAGTTTTTTGGAGATCCACTTGAAACTCCATCCATTTGTGTTGTTTGCTTGGATAACCTTGCAACTATGGATGTGTTGATGATTGTTTTTAGACAAGTCAACAATAGGGTAAAACACTAGAGTATCCCACTCTCTCTTGAATAAAGCTCTTCAAAGGCTGAACTGTGTGATCCAGTGAAGTAACTCCAAGGTTCCTTTTTATAATGCATGATGGGTTAACTCAGTGATTACATGTGATCTTGCTGATAATCACAAAGGGACTTATGCAGATTTCTTCTTCTTTCATTCAACTTATTCCTCCTTCAGTGTGGATGACATATGTACAAGGCTTCAAATAAAGAAAGGTAAAAAAAAGGATAGGGTTTAGAAAGGCTAATCTAAGGTCAATGAGGTAATGATGATGTATTAAACAGACAAACTCCTAATCAACCTAACTCCACTTCGCCAAGGATGCCTACAACTACATGGAGTTGGTGCAATCTCCTAAGGTTACGCGAATGGTTTTCAAATCATGAAGACTTATACAAGCACCCATTAAACGGCACAGCTCAAACAAGCATCCACAATCGAACTTAAGCAAATGAGGCTCAGACTAGCTTTACACAACACTTCACCAATGGTGAATGTTAAAAGCATGAGCTAGGAGTTGATCGATATTCAGTACAGACATACATTACATCAATGAGCTTCTAATCTACTTCTAATCTAATTGAAACATCTCTTAATTCCATCAAGATTCATGAAACCATGTTACTCCACAAGATAATACTTAACACCAAACAAGTAGCTCCAATGTCTTTTGCATTAATCTTGAAAATATTTACAACAGCTTCAAATCCTCTCAGAGAATTTTTGAGAGTCTCTCCTATTCTACTCCTACTTACCTACAATCTAAATCTATATATTACAAATGAGGCAACAAGGCCTTTATATAGAAGCCCAAATTACAATGAATGGCTAAGATCAATTTGATAGCCAAGGGTCTAGATCATGCCACCTCAGAGGTAGTTACAACAACTTGCTATTTTTAGCAAAAAAGCGAGAGGCAATGAAGGCACGTTTTCCAATGTGATAAAGTAAGGCGAAAGCATTTAAAATATCTTCCACATAGGAATCCCTTTGGCTTCTTTTATTAAATAATACATTTAATGCATTTAAAATGATGTGTACTCGCCACATAGATGCCACCTTAGCATACTTTGAGAATTGTATCAACTTGTAATGATGTATTCAATGTGATTGCTTGAACTTGGATGTTTAGGAATACATCTTGTAGATCTTGCCTTGTTCATTCTTCTTGTAGACTGGATGTATGATACTTGTTGCTTCACTTGATTAACTTCATGATTCTTTCTTCTTCTTGTAGGTAAGTTGATATGATGATCTTCGTTGATGCTTCTTGATGAGTGCGGTAGGAGATGATGATGATAATGCTTCCTTCGTGTAAAAGTAGATGACTCTTCTCAAAGACTTGAAGGTTGAATGGAACTTAAAGTTGAATGAATGTCTTCGCTTGATGTAGAAGTTGATGAAGTGATCTTGCACGATGATCTTTGAAGTGACCCTTCGGAGTGTAGATGACAACACCTTCTCTAGATGTGGAGTAGATGACCTCTCAAGGATACTTGAAGCCTGATGAATCTTTGAAGATTGGGAGAACTTTACTTGAAATTTGGATGAGAGAATGCCTTGTCTTTTGAACATGATGCCACTTGAACTTGATGTAGATCTCTTGGAATGATGCTTCCTAGAAGATGATCTTGAATGAAGTAGAATATATGAAATGCTCCAACTTGATGATAACACCTTCCTTATGGTGGAGCAGCTACTTGATGACTCTTCCTTGAAGGTTGAAGAACTTGAAGTAGAATTGATGCCTTAGGAAGCCTTGATGAAGATGATGTCCTTTGGACGAATGTCTTCTAGATGATCATGATGCCAAAGAATTCCAACACAAGGATGATGAAAGGTTCTTTGAAACTGCTACATGATGCCTTGAAGCTATGACTGATGAAGATGAAGTAGTTGATACTTGAAGTGATCCAACAAGGTATCCTTGAAGTAACTTCTTAGAACAGCTAGTCAATGTCTTCTCCATACGACAACTGGTTGACTTCACTCATAGCATGAAGGTGCTTCCAACACTTTAGCTTCTCTACTCATCATTCACACTTCTGCAACATAGAGGAAGAAACAACATCAATCCTTCGGCTTTATAACATAAATCCATAAGAATCATTTGCTTAAGCTCTAAAGAAAATCAAAACGTGAAAGCAAAATAGAAAGTAGAACATTGAATGGAGTCTTTAAATCTAGCTTCAAACCCTTAAACTCCTTCTTCTTGATACAGCAGATATGGATATCTTGGAGCAGCAGATTGAAGTTTGAATTTCTTCTGGAAATCTTCACAAAAACTTACTTTAAGTCAACTTCTTCCAACTTGGATATGCTGAAAAGGTGTATGAGATCAGGAATTCATCTTTTCCTTGAAAAAACTAAACTTTTCCTTCACTTTTGGCGCATTATATTACAATTTTGAGTACCCCTCAATCAAGTCTTCATGTTCTTCATCACCCTTGATGCATTGGATCAGGTTTTTGATATCTCCTTGAAATGCTTTCAACAACCTTAAATCTGACTTCATCCAAAGGCCTCGCATGGGATAAGATCTTGATTTTTTTTGCTTGAAGTTTCTTCTATTGGTCCTTTTGATCTAGGCGCAGCAGATGGATAGTTTTAGATCTTCTTACTGTTTCATGAAATCTGAACCTTGATACTTGTATTCCACCTCTCCCATCTTGGCGTTAAGGAATTGAGTTCTCCTTGAAAGTCTCTTGAATTTGCCTTTAAAACTAACTCTTTCTCTTTTGGCGCAGCAGATCAGCATTCTGATCTCTCTTTGAAATGTGCTATAAAACTCGAACTTAAACCCCCTTAACATGTTTACCTTCTGAACTTGTCATTATCATTACAGGAAAATCAGGTCTTCTTGAAAGTGGCGCAGCAGTTTGAAGGTTTAAAGTCTTCTTCTCATCACTTACAAACTTGAATTCTTCTCCTCCTTTAGGCATACTGGATCTAGATTTCAAGTTCTTCTTGAAATACATGCCTTGGATCAAACTTTTATATCCTCTAAGGACTGGCGCATCGGTTGAGGGTTATGATTTCTTCTTGTTTGGCCTCAAAAATCTTAAACTAGACCACCCTCCACTAGTGGCGCATTAGTTCAAAGGTTTGATTTCCTCTAGATGTTTGCTTTAAAGCTTGTCAAAACTCCAACATAGCCTGTTCAGTTTGGCGCAGCAGATAGAGGGTTTGTGATCTTCTTCTTGGACTAGCGCATTGGATTAGGATCAAGAGATCTTCCTTCTACATATGGTGGATTAGATAAGGATTTTGAAATCCTCCTTCATCTCCCCTTTTGGCACATTGGTTGAGCTTCTTAAGATCCTCTAAAAAACCTTAATGTAAAAACTCCTCCTCCACCTTAGGTCGCATTGGTTGAAGGGTGTAATTTCCTCTGAAATTTTCCTTTCAAAACTCAACTTTTACTCTCCTCTACAAGGTCGCATTGGTTGAAGGGTGTGATTTCCTCTGAAATTTTCCTTTCAAAACTCAACTTTTACTCTCCTCTACAAGGTCGCATTGGTTGAAGGAAAAAATCCTCTTGATTTTCGCATTAGATAAGGATTTGAAATCCTCTGGAAACATCAAAAACTTACACCTTGACACTTAGAATTTTTCCTTTCCCCTTGGCGCATTAGATAGGTGTTTGGAGATCCTCTTAGAAGTGGCGCTTTAGACAGCTCTTTCGAAATCTTTTAGAACTTGCGGAATGGATCAAGGTTTTAACATCTTCTAACATTGGCGCACTTGATCCATTTTTTGGAATCCCCACCTTCTCCCTTCATTAGCGCATTGGTTGAAGAGTTGACAATCTTCTAGATATTGGCGCATTTGATCAAAGAGGTGAATTCTTCTTGAAATTTGCGCATTAGATAGGCCTTTCAAAATCCTCTACAATATGGCGCAATGGATGGAGGTTTCGAAATCCTCTTGTATTGAGCGCATTGGTTGGAGGGTTCAGAATCCTCTTCTATCCTCTATCCTTGGGCGCATTTGTTCAAGCGCAAGGGATCATCAACTTGAAATCCTCTTGAAAGCGGCGTGATTTATGAAGATTTTGCGCCAAGATTTTGCGCCACCTTAATATGCCGTCGCACGGGATCAAATTTTTGAATCCTCTGGAGTAGTTGGTCATTTTCAGGGTCCTTGAGGTAAAGGTATATTGAAAAATATATTTAAGTAGATTGAATTTCTTATACTTTAAATATTTTTCAATATACCTTTCAGGATGTTTGAGCTAGGTCTCGAATCCACCGGATTTAACATGCAAAATCTAGAATTTGGAGGATTCACCAGATTTCAGACTTAGTCAATTTTTCAGGATTTTCAGGACTTCAGGCTACCAGACTTAGTCTTTCAAGATCTCAAACATACATCAAGAAGGGTCTCAATATTCATTACTTGGATGGAAATTTGATCAAGAGTCTTCATCACTGCAAGTTCATGTTCCAGATGAGACCTCCAGTTATAAAGCAAAAACCTTCTAAGAGAGAGACTTATTGTTGGATTGGCAAAGTAAACGGACCTAAGGCATCATCAAAACTTAAATGCGAAACACAGGAGCTCAAAAAAAAGGGGGTCCCCATTTGCAATGGGGCGATGTGTGATTTGGTCACAGCAGGATGTTAAAGAGAGAGCTATAGAGATTCCTCCTCATCCTCTTCCTTTTATGGAGATCATGACTTCTCTAAATGCTTTTGATCATTCTCTTCAACAAGTCCATATATGTCTATAGAATCCACCTTTTTGGGATTCTTACTTGTGCAAGAAAGAGGTTTAAAACTCATTGCACAAAGAAAGATCTCCCATCATATCTACTTAGACTCAATCTTGAGCCAAGTCATTCTAAGAAAAAGCTAAATGGGTCAACAACAATGACAGGTCTACAAACTAATGGTGTTCCCAAGGACATATTACATCACCTAGAGGACACCAAATGCTTGCTTGGACCATAATCTGATAGTTTTTGGAGATCCACTTAAAACTCCATCCATTTGTGTTGTTTGCTTGGATAACCTTGAAGCTATGGATGTTACAGAGAGAGCTATAGAGATTCCTCCTCATCCTCTTCCTTCTATGGAGATCATGACTTCTCTAAATGCTTTTGATCATTCTCTTCAACAAGTCCATATATGTCTATAGAATCCACCTTTTTGGGATTCTTACTTGTGCAACAATGGTTGTCTATTTACAGAATCTCATATTGAGGATTGTCCTCACTTCTTACAAGATTCACCAAATCGGGATACATGCTTACCAGATGTAGTCAGTGTACAATGTCGATTATTATATTTCAATATTATGGTTTATCCAACTATGTATTCGTTGTTTGTCAGCTATCGGTAGTTATAGGAGTCGGTTGGTCGATGGTTGTGTTCCTCTTGGCAACTGTCAGGTCCTTTAAATAGTCTTTGTATCATCAAGGAAAGGAAGTCTAATCGACTCTGATCCTTGGTTGACCATCTCTGGTCTACTTTTGTAATAATTTCACATGTGAATAAAGATATACATTTACTCCTCTGTCTGGTATGCATTGTTAATTTTGTTCATTATTTCAAGTATTTGTTTTATCATATAGAAGGGTAAACATCAGTGTCATTGTCTTAAAGAAATCGGATCCAATATAAGAGATTCATGGCCTTAGACCCCAATAAAGGTGGGAAGAGACCACAACGTGGTCAAGATCAAGAGATTAGACAATCTCTAAGGTTGGTAGAACAAAGAGAACGTAGAAGAAGGCTAAGAGAGATTGTCGAAGCCGAAGTGCAAAGTCGAAGTCCATCCCAAGTAAAAGTTAGAGTCAAAGCATGAGTAGGAGTCATAGTCAAGAGAGACAACACATTTCCACTACAAATAATTACACTAAGGCAGAGTGGGAGGAGATAGCAAGGCACCTTCCACTACCAGAAGAAGCGTGGATTGATCTTTCAAATCAAGTTGAAAATTCAAGACAACCTTCTCTAGATGAAAGAAGTTGGGAGACGAGTCAGATTCCTTCACAGAAGCATATGAGAGTAACCTTCAAGGCATTGAAGGGTTGTCAATCGAAGGAGAAGAAGCTGAGCCAAGGGTGTATTAAAAAAATCTGAAGGCGAAACAAGTGTGTGGAACGCTGAAGTTGCAAGAAGAGTGGAGGATTGTCACGTGGCCAAAAGTGCAAGAGAAGCACCAGAACATCCAAATCAAAACTCCCTAACAAGTAGGATCCAAGAGCTAGGTTTGCATCAGAACAAAACCATGGTAAGCCCCAGTTTAGAAAAGCAAAAGTTGCCCAAGTTTACAGGGAGTGGACTAGAGGATCCCGTCAGGCACTGTAAGACTTGTGAAACAATCTTGACAGCAAATGGGCAAGATGATAAAGCAATTTGGCTACAGTCTTTTCCATCCACCTTGCGAGCTATAGCAATTGACTGGTATACAGAGATTGACCAAGCCTCCTGAAACACATGGGAGAAATTAAAGAAGGCCTTCGAGGAAGAGTTTAAGTTGCTTCAAGATGATAATGAAATAGTAGCAAAAATTTACAATACAAGACAAGGTAAGCATGAAAACGTATGAGCTTATAATCATAGACTTAAAGAACTGCTTGTAAAGTTAGAAAAAGACCCTATTGATGGTCTCGAGAACAAATGGTTCATTTAAGGTCTAATTTTGTCATTAAGAAAAAAGATTAAAGTAGTAACACCCTCTTCCTATACAGAAGCCTATAGTCAAGCGATGGGCATAGAGAATGAAGACAAAATGTCCTCCTAGGGTAAAAGAAAAATAGAGGAAGATGGTAGTTCAGATGACAACAATGAGAGTGAATCAAGAATGGTACAAGCACTTCGGAGGACATGCTCCAGACGATGAAAGAATTGAAGGTGGAGAGAGAAACCAATAAAGAATCCAATGAACTATGGTGTACTGAGTGTAAAAATGAAGGTCACACCAAAAGTAACTGTCTTAGAAAAATGTTTTGTGACATTTGCTAGGTTATGGATCATTCAATAAAAGAGTGCCCATATAATTTGAAGACAAGGAATACACAAGTACTATTTACACAAGGAGTGCAGTCCACTCCACCGAAGCCATGGCATAACAATTATCGAAATCAAAGTGGGGGAGGACAAAGCGAAATACAGTACGATCCCAAAGGATGCCCTATCATACAATGTTAACAATGTAACAAATGGGGACACTTTGCAAGGAACTGCTAGAACTAGCAGGACAAATTGCAATTATTGTGCAAATGGTGTGGACCTAGAGACCATGAAGACATCAGATGTCTAAAACAAAAGGCCAACATCAACATGATTGATATTGAAAGGCACAATGAAGTATCAGTCGTTACTCGAGCCCAAGCAAAGAAAGTTGTGTACTCGGACCCACATACAGAAGAAATGCTTCATGAAGCAAGAGCCAAAGTGGAGCAAGCTATGGATAAGTCACGACGCCACTCAAATGCCAATGTAAGTACAATAACAAATCAATTACAATCTGAGAAAATCAAGTACTTCAAAGTACCCTACCAATTATAGTAGTGGATTTATTACAAAGTATTCGTAAACTTGAAAATGCTATGACTAATGTTATCGAGGAAGAATGAGATGGTGCATGTTATGGCCCATTTGGAATTTGGAGAGAATGAAGACCCAATAACTAAACCTCCATTGTCAGGCGACCAAGCGATTAATCCCATGTTACTAACAATTAACACAACAAAGAAACCAACAATGGTAAATATGGAGATCCTTGGAAGGAATCTCACCAATACAATTGTTGATGGCGGATCCAATGTCAACATACTTCCAGAAGACACATGGAAAAGTTTGGGTAAGCCGACCATCTGGCCCCCAACTTTTCAACTAGTAGGTGCAAACCAACAAGGTTTTAAAGTACTTGGAGTTTTAATGCGCCAAAAGGTAATTATTGGAACCCAAGCATTTTTGTTGAATTTTGTGGTCATTTCGTTACGAAAAAAAAATGTATGACGCATTGTTGGGTTGGGGTTGGCTGGTAGCAACCAAAGTCGACCACAAATGGAAAAGAAACACAATCTCCATCAAGAACAAGGGTCGGAAGTATATAATCAATTTGAAGAATCAAGCAATCAGTGAGGAAGTAGCTTCCTCAGATTCATCATATTCGGACTCTAAAGAAGAATGGGCGGAGAAGCATGATCATGGCTCGATGGAGCCGAATGACGAAGCGATTCTAGAATAACAATCATGCTCAGAGGATGAAAAAAATTCTCTTTGTGGTCTATTTCACTGGCAAATGGAGGACTATGAGGTATTTTTGTCAACTTGTAATTTTATTGAAGCTACAGAGATCAGCAAAGAGCAACATCTGAAAAACGATTTTGAAAAGCTAGACAATATATGTGTATCGGATGCAGTACAAGGTTCACAAAAAACGAAAATTTTGGTTCCAACGGAGGCACCTGACTATACTAAAGATTGCTAGATTACCAAATCCAAGTCAATTTCACAGGAAAATTACAGAAAAATAAAAAGTATCAAACTGGTTGGACAGAAAAAAATATTGCAATTAATAAGAAAAACAAAGAGGCGGGTCCTACAACAACAAAATGGAAAAAATAATATAAGTAAATTTAAAAAATTAGTTTTTTTAAAGGGGCGGAAAAGGGCAAAAGTAAATTAAAAAATAAAATAAGGAAGTCCTTGATCGTACGCTCTATTTCAGAGATGGTTAAATCACAGGTAGCTATGAAAAACAACTTTCAATTCTCCAATTGGGATAACAGTATTATTAAATATTGGCCATTAATTAAGCCTTCTCCTCTTGGGTTCTTTACAATCAGAAATTCAGTGGACAGATCTCAAATTTGTTGGATTCCACCTCCTCCTAATTGGTACAATCTCAATTTTGATGGAGCGTCCAAAGGAAATCCTAGCCCCTCTGGTATTAGATGTGTGATAAGAGATCATGATGGTATGTTAGTTTCTGCCTTGGCTTCAAAAATTCAAAATGGGACAAATAATGAAGCAGAGGGCCAAGCCCTGCTTTTGGATTTAAAGCTTGTGAAGAAGTTAAGATTGAAGAAAGTCATAATTGAAGGAGATTCTCTCCTCATAATCAATGCCTTGCAAAAAAAAAATAGCTGTAATTGGAGGGTAATTAATATTTTGAATGCAGCATGGGACATTTTGGAGGACTTTGAAGAATTTGTGTGTGCATACCTACAAGGAGGGCAACCGAACTGCAGATATATTGTCAAATATGGCTTGTGAATCAAATTTTCAAGTCATATGTATTGACAATGCCTCCCTTGGAGATTTCTCAAACTTATAGAAAGCTTAAAATTTGATTTAAAATGATAGTTTTCCCTTACGGGGAATGCCATCGTTTTAATTTTCTAATGTTTGTTTTCTTTTTGGCAGGTGACTTACTTTTGCAACTTTTAAAGCCGTCAACATGTGTTGATTAATTAATTACAAATTGGGATCATCTTCACCATAGTTCACAACTCTTTGGACTCGCCGCGGACTCTCCAAGACTCGCGAGTCCCTGAGCTCGACAAGTCGATTTGCCATGGACTCGTGAGTCGAGTCCGGGCGAGTCCCTGGACGAGACTCGCGAGTCAAGCCTCAGGACTCGCGCAAGTCCTGAGGTCAGACTCGCAAGTCCCGTCCAGTGACTCGCGCTGGCAACTGGGACGTTAAAAAAAAAAGGATAAAACCCTGTTTTTTTTTGCTTTTTTGGCTCATTTCACAACTGCACTTTGCAAAAAACAGGTCTGCACTTGAAGTAAGGTTCGAAGAAGTTGAGAAGACGAGCTAAGGAGATCATATGACGTGTAATCTTTGAATTATAACAAATTGATAATCAAATTAGGCTCTTATGTTCTCTAAATGCATTAATTTCTTTTTTTATTTTTAAACTACTGTTTTTTTTTTGCGAGTCCTAGCCGAGTTTTTTCTCGAGTCCGTGCTGAGTCCCGAGTCCGAGTCCTATTTTGGGCTATCGAGTCTACGGCAAGTCCGAGTTTTCCAACTATGATCTTCACCTCAGTATTACATGGCTCTTCACATGTGTATTTTATGATGGCAATAATTAACAGGCAGTTCAAATTGTCCTTATGATTACCTCATCGGATCTTGTGTGATTTCATGTGCAATGGATGGGAATTTGTCATTATTTCATTTCAAGGAGGCTCCAATATTTATGTTCAGTGCCAACCTTTTCTTGACATTACTTCCCAATCTTCTCTTCAAGCTCTGTTGTGTTTTTGATAATGGAGAGATTTCCGCTTAACAAACGTATATATCTCCCAATCTTGAACTAGGAATATCCTATGCATGGGCTTATTGATAATGAGTTGTTGGCTAGGATGTTCAAGTTTGAGAATGAGGGCATTCAGGATGCCCTTTTCGAAGTCTGTGATGGGGAGATGTTGATGGAGCCGAGAATGTTCTATCCTTCTCAGTTGACGTCACTGTTCCTCTCCAATGCCATGGACCTTACTCAGAACACAGACCTAGTCAGACAACTTGCAAATAACTTCATTCAAGATTTTATGTTTTATAATGATAGTTGGATGAAGCCTTGTCCAATTATGACATGCATTTGGGTAAGGCACTATTAGGACTTTTCCCCTTGCGAGAAATCAAGAGAAACCCTACTTTCCATTGTCTCTTCCATGGCTTCGTCCACGGTTTACAGAATGACTACATTGTTTCGATAGAGAATTCTTTGACTTCACATGCTAGTGAGATTGGTCTAGAGCTTGCAAATAAAATTCATAATGTTTTTTATTCCTGGTCTACACTTTTGCATGTCCAACCCCCTACGGCGGATGATGCACCTGATGGTGAACCAAAGATCAAGTTGCTCAAGATAATCCAAATGTGCAGGGTGATAACCCTCAGGGGTTTCTGAGAGCAGAATTAAACATTGGTGATAATTTGGAGCTGCTAGGATGAATATGAGTATATATGTTATGTTATAGCCTCTTTTTTTATTTGCTTCTTCTCCTATGTTCTATGAAACTAATGTATTTATGTGGAGAAGTTTTTGTAATGAAAAACATGTAATACTGCCTGGGTATCTTTTATATATTAATATAATACTATTTAGGTGCTTACCACCTTTTACCGAGCTATAAAAAAAACTTGTTGGTTGACCGTACAACCTCTTTAAAAAAAGTCCTCTTGTTGACATCGTATGACCATCTCTCTCCTACCATACGATCTTTATCCCTTGCTGCCGTCGTACAATTCTTCACTTCTTGTTTTTCCGTACAATCTTCTTGTTTGATTCTTACTACCATATGGTCTTGTCCTTGATCTATCGTACGGCATGATCTTTTTGCACATGTACAACCACCTATTATTTTTATAGTATGATTTTTCCCTACTGTAGTCACCATACGATTTCCTTTTTTGTCGTACTAATTACCTTTAATCCTATCATATGGCCTATGTATTTTGTCTTTGCTGCTGTATGACCCTTTTCATCTCCTAAAATCAAATTTGCTCCTCCTACTATTGCACATTCTATTAAGTTTTTGTCTATGTATCCTGTGGAAATATTCAGGGACTTTTCTATTAAATCAGACTATGATGTTAGTAAAAATAGGGAATTCTTCATACAGATTGGTTAACTAGATGAAAGTGCATTCCTAGAATATGGGGATACTGAACACTAATTGCATGATCAAAATGCTTCTGCAGTGCTTGTAGAATCCCTTGGGTGTACTACAGAGGATTTTCCTAATGGGGATAATTTTTAAGTGTTTATAGATCATCTAGGTTCAATGATGGATTGGGTGAAGCATTTTCAGACTCTAGTGTGCAATCAGATAGGATTCCTTATTTGTATGGTCTACAATCTTTTCCGTCTATTGGATGTGTTGGTTCTACTACTTCTCTGTGCGTACTTCCAGGTTTGCATACAATTTCATCTACAGCATCGTCATCAGTTTGGAATGCCTTATCTAATGTCACTTGATGCTTCCTTGTTTTCTGTCGTCTGGAAGACGACTTTTCTTTCGGGGGGGATGATGTAGTCAATGTACAATGTCAATTATTATATTTCAATAATATGGTTTATCCAACTATATATTAGTTGTTTGTTGGTTTTCAATAGTTATAAGAGTCAGTTGGTCGACGACTCTGTTCCTCATGACAACCATCAAGTTTGTAACATCAAGGAAAGGAAGTATGATCTAGTCTAATCGACTCTAATCCTTGGCCGATCATCTCTAGTCTACTTCTCTAATAACTTCATGTGCGAATAAAGATATACTTTTACTCCTTTGTTTGGTATGCATTGTTAATTTTGTTGATTATTTCAAGTGTTTATTTTATCAAATAGAAGGGTAAACACTAGACATCTCACATTTGTTTGTAGAATCTCCCTTTTCGGATCTTGATGACACTATTAAGGACATTGTTCTCCATTTTGACAACTCTCATGTAGCTTCATCATCATCTCTAGATGTAATGAGGGTCTATAAACCCTCTTGTTCGTTGTCCTTCACCTCTACATGCTTTCATGATTAAACATTTTGTAATTGTACTTGACTCTACTAATCAAATTCAATCACATTTCAACAAAGGCATGGGGAAATATGAACATTTTCTAGAGATCTTCATCTTGCCTCCCTTCATTCCACCTTTGGAGTGAGAAGTCACCAAATATACAACACTGAGGTTTTTTTTTCAGAAAGAGAGATGTATCATTCGATGCAGGGAGACCTACTTCATGACTCGTTATGAGACTATGTGCTTCAACATTTTTCATCTTCCGCAACATGGGGGACTAACTCTCTTCTTTGGGGAGTTCTCTCTCTCTTTCTTTTGGGGTTATTATTTTATACATAGGTACCTAACATGGCACTGCTTGTTGGGACCCATTCTTTTTCCTCCCAAAGTTGCACTTAAGGGGGAATGTTGGTGTAATATTTTATTGCATCTCTTTTATTAAATTTACTTAGATAAATATGTTTTATTCCTAAGTAGCTAATAAAGATGTGTCATTCCTTGATTGAAGGCAATTAGGGGCCACCTTGATGCAAGAGCATCCCAGGTTGAAAGGCAATCTTGCATCAACCAAAAATATTTTGATTTCTTTTTCTTTTCTTGCATTTCAGTTGCATTTCAATTAGTTGTAGTTTCAGCATTTTCCACCGCATTTTACCACATCATCATTTCACAGCTCGTGGAGCAGGACTTAGATTCTACACTGTCATCTACATCATATTCAGATTTCATGAGATTTGATTGTTTGCGAAGAGTTATCGCTATCAGAACATCAGTAGAATTCACAGAACAGAGCATTCAGCATTCAATGTGAGTATACAAGGTTTGCGGAGCACTCCTGTGACTTGCGGAGCCAAATGGAACATATCACAAGGCAGTAAAGGACCAGATAGACCTTCATTGAGAACCACAACACGTTTCATCCATTTGTGGAGCATTACCATGAGTTGTAGGCTGACCTACACGTTTCATCATGCATTGGATTTGTAACCCTCTTGATGCCGACACGGAGCATTCTTTGAGCTTGGGATTGATATATATTCACGATCTAGATGCATTAGGAAGTGAGTCATTGATAACCCAGTAATAGAATAGAATAGAAAGATAGTTCTTTTCCGAAGGCACTTCAATGCCATATCATTCATGTATGTTGTAATCCGGAATGCATGCTTATGAGCCAGATTGTAGCCCGCATGTTGCCGGCCTATAAGCATTGTAATTGTCTAAGTTATTGAGCATATAAATCTTCCATTGCATTCAATTCTTGTGTATTCTTGTGTTGTTTCTGTTGTATTTACTCTAGCTGCATGGTTGGACAGTCCATTCTCTGGACCCTCCATCCGTGACTACACCACACCTTTGCCTCATCAAATGCCATAACTACCTCTACTTGTTGACTTAGCTCCAGTCTTAATTGAAGTTAACTGAATTCCTCTTGGACACTTGTTATTTGTGACTCATCCATCCAAAAGACTGTATATTTTTGTTTGAATGTTAGAATACGAAGATAATGAAAATACCAATTTTTATTCAGTTGTGTTGTTAATTTTTGCTTCCATATAGAAAGCTTGGTAATAAATAGTTTGATTGAATGCAATTAGATGCCAACTCTACCTCATCAAGTGACATATCTACTTCTACTTGTTGAGTTAGCTCCTCTCGTCATTGAAGTTAACTCAACTCTCTTGGACACTTGTCATTGTTACTCATCCATCCAAGGGACCATAAATATGTATATTTTCTTTGAATATTATGATGAAAAGGTAATGAGAATACCAATTTCTATTCAGCTGTGTTAATTTTTGGTTCTGTATAGAAAGTTTGGTAGTATTTAGTTTGATTGACAAAGGTCTTGGGTAGAGGTTTTAGGATTAATTCTAAAATCCTACATTTTTGTAATTCACAACCATGCCTCAACAAAACCTATCTCCTTTCAATGACTCTTGATGAATTAAAGCAATAACCAATCTAGAAAAAATATAGAGGACTATACCTATTTTGGCATGAAAGAATGAAAGCTAAAGCAAGTACCCCTCCAAAATGTAGAGGACTTTGTACTTATCCTAAAGTTGAAGAATGGCATAACATGTTCGATCAGAAACAAGACAAGAACAGTTTCCTGTGTTAGGCCTCCCGATCGGTTTTCCCAACACATTTTGTCATTCCACTCTTGAGATACTTAAAAGAGTTCTCTTACCCAATCTTCCTAGAATGCTCCAGAGTCCAAGCTTCTGCATTGATCAATTTTTTGGCTATATTTCACCATCATTATATAGCTTTGAACGTGTTTATCAGCAATATCTACACAAAATTCAGAATTATCAAGAAATCTCGAGCATGTTAAAAAATCAATAGTTAAAAGTTTGTGATACAGTACCGTATGCACAGAAAGGCTTGGGACAAAGTGTAGGCATACACTATAAAAAAAAAATTAAAATTTAAAAAATTTATTATTATCTAGGAAATAGCTTGCATGTATACACATACTTACACCCTCAAAAAGTCAAGTTACAAAAGCCAATGACCATAAAATTCAACTCTCCCTTGCAGATGAAACAATTCGCAACCCTGGCAAATAATACCCCACAACAAAATGACAAAACTCGGAATGAATTAGAGGCCATTTGTGAAACAAAATTAATTTGTTTTTCAATAAATACGTCTTGTGTCTCATTGAATCAACAATTTACAACAGCTGAGCGGAAGGACAAGGAACACTCCTATAAAACCAACGAAAGAAAGCACCTGAGCTTATGCCCCAGTGGGCAAAGACTAAGATTCAAGATCCTACAGAAACACTTCCACTTGGATTTAACCAGAAGATCCAAATCTTGCTTAAAAAGCATCAGCCTAGTCATGCTGAGTGGTGAAGAATTCTTGCTTCAACAGAAAATTCAGGGATGCCAGCTGAATCATTTTCCAAACTCTATTGCAGCTATTCTTAACAATGCAAGAATATTTTGAATGTATTCTGACTACATTCTTTATAACTATCCCAATCAGTCAAGTATTTTTTACGCATTTCAATCTACTGTTCTCATTCTAAAGCTACTCTTGCAAAATGGCCTGTCCTTTGGCAAGTCAAAATGCATTGATAACCATTCACTCAGTTTTACTAAACTCCAAATGTAAAATCTTTAGTATGGGCCACTCCCAAACATCATAATACTCCATCTCAAAGTGTTTTAGCTCTCCTATAAAACCATGGATTCCTGATAGTGGCCATGCAATTCTAGCCATCACATCTTAAATAGGACACTTTAAGAGGTAGGCCATTGCCCTCAAGTAAATTCCACAACTAAACCAGCTCTTTATAGGCAAAGCATGCTTACGCAAACACCATTTCAGTGGTTAAAGAATAAATTGTTGGTTGCTTTTTTATTGCTCATGAGATGAGCCCTCCAAGCAGTATTGGAAGTTGATTTTCATCTATCTAGATCCCTTGTGAAATCTACATCATAGTAACCAGGTAAATACAATGAGTTGTCTTGATTCCCTTTGATGTGATATCAGTACTTCTTATACCTCTACACCTGAAAATCTGCTTGACCACTGCCCATTGTTTCAATTCTGAATTGTTGTAAAAGTTAACAAGCAATGCCTGCATCATAGGTTATTTAGGTCCTTGTAACAACTCTTGCATAAATCGGGACTCCAAAGCACCCTGGTATGGGACTTTCTTGTTTCTTCCTCTTCAGCTCCCATTTTGAGACATGTCCCTAGACAATTCTACCCCAGCTTCCACTGATGTGAGGGCATGCTCTAATCGACACATTTAAATTTCCTAAGTATTTTCTCACTATATCCACTATGATTCAAATGAATTACAAGTATTTTCCCATCTCTATGCACTTTAACCCCCAAACAATAATGATTTCCCCCCTGAGCTGTCATTTCAAATTCTAATGCTATCTTATTCTTAAAATCATTCAACACAGATGAATCCTTGCAAAAGATGATTGTGTTGTCTTTACATGGTGCCAGCAACAAAAATGACTCACCAACCCACTCACTGTACTTGCAGCTGAATATTGTCCATCTACTGGAAATAAGTCTGAGATGACTGCTTCAACCCATACAATGCTTGTTGCAAATTTAAATGTTGTACTCCTTGTCCCTTCAAAATATCCTCCGCATTGTTGCATGTATATTTCTTCTTCCAGGATGCCATTCAAGAAGGCAGTCTTCAAATCAAGCTTGTGAACATGAAATTCCAGATAAGCAAAATCTCTTATTGTATCATGCGCACTACTGGCAAAAATGTTTCCTCATAGTCTATTCCTCTGACCTGAGTATATCCCTTTGCCACGAGCAAGCCTTATATCAATCAACCAAGCCATTTAGTTTATACAAGAGCTAGAATTTCCAATTGACTTTCTTTCAAGAGGAAAATATAAAAGATTTCCAATTTTGACTTTTCATCTATGACTAGTTGTCATTCTTCTGCACCGTCTCCTTGAGAACATTTTTCACAAATCCAGGCTCCTCTGCAATCATTGCACAATAATCCTTCATCCTTTCCATTAGTCTTATTATTATTCTTTATCTTCTGAGCATATGTACCTTTGTCCACTTTAGCTTGTAGATACAATTCTTCTTCAATACTACCCTGCTCTAAACTAAGTAATGCATGCACCGTTTACCACCCCCATTCATTGTGTCCCAACAACAATGCTATCACTTTTCAAGTGGGTTCAATTTCTAGGCATTTAACCTGTTAATGCATCCCACTTGATTCTTCAACAAAATTGCATTATCAAAGACTAAATCCCTGCTCCTAATAATTTCTTGCTTTGCTAGATTATAGAAATGATAAATCACAGCATCCCCATCTTATCCAGTCATAAAGCATTCAACACTCAGCATCCAGCTTCTTCTGTTTCCCAAAAACCTTCAGATATAAAAACTTGGCCTCACGCCAAATCATACTTTACATGCCAACTTCAAATGCAGAATATACATAGCAGTTCCCATTACTTCTGCCCAAAATGAGTTAGCCAATCTTTAACTCTTTAGTACACACCCTACACTTTCAACCAACGTACTATTTTTTTACTTTTGGCCTCTCAGTGTGAGAGATTGTGAATTCCAACTAATTCCTTCCCGAGCCCAAAAAAGAATTGGATGCCTTCAACTATTCTCACACCTCAACTTCCTCCATTCTGACACCTCAACTTCCTCTACAGTTTTCCCAAATTGACTATCTACATAGGTTTTGAAGAATATAAATTTCTCCATTTTACATGACTTACTCTTCAGAAAGTAAACATATATCTTACTAGAAAAGTCAACCATGAATGTGAGAAATAGCTGCTCCTCTATGACGATGCCTACATTGGTCTAAAAATGTCTGGAAAAATTAGCTCCATTGACTCCTTTGCTCTTTGTGCATCTTTATTTTAGAATGTTTGTCTTGTTTTCCAAGATTACAACCTTCACATATACCAATTGATCAAGATCCTGGGAGTATTTGGGCGACAAGACATTGATAGGAAAGATTCCAATATATTATAGGCAGAAATGGTTTCAATTGTTACTTATGAATAATGTCATTTGAACTAATGATGAGAAAGGCAATTGGAAATGAATTCACATTCATAAGACAATGCCACATATCTATATGCACACAGGAATTAGAATATAATGACAAGATTGTATTATATGTCTAATTCTGTTCAAACTTGTGAGAACAGATAACGAACATGAATGATTCAGCCAAGAGGACTGCAGGCCAAAGCCCTTGGACCATTAAATTACCTTATAGAAGACATAGGCAAACCATTACAGAAACTAGGGCAATTCATATTGTGTCCTTCGGTCTTCAAAGCATTACTGTTGGGTCTTAAAATTGTGTAAGGTTGATGTGATGCTCCCAGAGTAGTATCATTGAGCATAAAGCTAGAGAACGCATTAACAATCGTAAGGCAATGCCATACATCTACATAAACATAGGAATTAGTCCTGTAAAGACAAAATTGTATCATATGACTAGTTATGTTCAGACTTGTGAGAATGAATGATAAATGTGAATGCTACTGCCAATAGGATTGGAGGCCCAAACCCCTTGGACCACAACAATAATATGTATACAAATTAAATTGAAGAAGAAAAAGAGGAACCATTGCAGAAAAAGAGGCAATTTGTATTCTGTCCTTTAGTCCTCTAAGCATTACCATTTGGTCTTTGATT
The DNA here is from genome assembly GCA_027924645.1 of Cunninghamia lanceolata. Classification (NCBI taxonomy): domain Eukaryota; kingdom Viridiplantae; phylum Streptophyta; class Pinopsida; order Cupressales; family Cupressaceae; genus Cunninghamia; species Cunninghamia lanceolata. Next base: position 15,049,710 of record BSBN01001271.1, read on the forward strand.
TATGTAAGGTTGATGCTCCCAGGGTATGCTACTAGTTTCATCCAGAATCAAGCTAGAATGTTTGCTATGACCAGTGTCAAAGTGTAGAGCATGCTGATGGCCAGGCAGGCACATGGAATCTCGATGCTTAACATAGACACTCATGCTGCTAAAATAAAGAACCAACCAATGCCAACCAGATCAATTGTTGATCCTAGTAATTGCATAACCAGGCCCTCCAACAGCTGCCCCTTCCTTTTCAGTCTCCATGAATGTAGCCCAGCATGCCCATGCATATTGTCTGCCACGTCAACTTCCACCTCTGATGGGTCTCCAAGACTTTCACATGAAAGTTTTTAAAATATCCATCCTTTTTCATTCTTGCAACAACATGATCATTCTTGTCCTTTAAAATGCAACCAAGTTGAAATAAGCAATCAACTGTGAATTAGAAATCTTAATTAAATGGAGAAAGTTTTTAGTCAAGGCATGAACATGAGAGACGTTATTAATTTCTTTGTAAGAACTAATTAACATCATTAGTTATCCTACCCCTTTACCAGCTAAGTTGTGTCCTTTGCCATCTCCAAAACCCACTTTCCTCCCCTTAGAATCAACTCTTATTGCACAATCTATGTTTCCTCAAATGCCATGTAGTTGATAGCTTCATCATTCAGGTACCAACACCTCAAAAAAATCAACCAAGGTTCTTGCTGAGAATTATCATGCCAAAGAACTAATATTTGCCTCATCAATCCTTTTCTCTTGCCAAAAATTCTGGGGCAGTTCTTTATATGTCATTTTTCATGGCAGTGTAAACATCTGAGCTTTTCTTTTTATTAACATTCACATTAGAGGATTTAAATTTTGGTTTAAATCTAATTAGATGAGCCTTTCTTTGGCCTTGCCTTTATTGCCCAATTAAAATAGCGTTGTCAAAGAAATTTCTAACATCATTCCAGTATCTTCCTTTCTAACATCTTCTTGCAGCAAGGTAGAATATGCCTTCTAATAAGTCTGGTTAATTTTCCCACCCAAAATCTGAACTATACCTTCATATGCCACCAATTAAACTCATCACTGCATCTTCATCAGAAATAGTGGCATCAGGTTATGCCAATTGATCCAACAAATATTTGAATTGATTAATATACTCACCCATACTACTTAGAGACTTCTATATATATAACTTCCTACTGAGATGAAGTGCTGCAATCAAATTGCTGCATATGTGAGTCAATCTTCCCAAGCTTCCTTTTGAGGTCAGATTGATTCACAATAGAAATGGTCTTCACTTAAATGATGAATAACGCAAGGCCGCACCTTACCATTCTTCCCTTCCTATTTCTTGATTTAATATGCATTGGGTTGACTTTCTCTTCTCCCTTCACGATGTCTAGCAAATCTCTTTCCAACATATCTCCATTCGAAGTTTCAAAAGGCTAAGGACCCACTGTGAAATTGCTTCATCAAATCTGAAGCACTGTTGCCATGTCCCCTCCAATCAATTAAATCAACTTTTTTTTTTATATTAAAAATAGTGTTTTGCAACACTAACAAATAAAATATAATATTATATTATTAATAATAAACAAATCATAAACTCAAACAGGTCGGTGCCATAAAGTAGATTCAAATTCAAACAAGGTCAGCGTCATTGGATCAATTCAAATCAGTATAAAAGGAGCACTCAAGGTTTCATTTGGATCATCTGAGTTTGTGGCATTGAGAATTACTGCTTGCAGTAGCAGAGTCATTGGGACGAAAACCCCTGTGAAAGTTTAATGGTAGGACGAAAACCCTATCATTTCGTGAGCAAATTCTATTCTTTCCAGGAGTTTGCAGGCGCTAACTTTGTCCATTTGGTTTCCAGATCTGGTGTCTCTGCTAGGCACAACTAAGGAAGATATTCTACCTATCGCTTCAGCACAGCATCATTTGTTTCCAAATCTGATTACTCCTCTCCTGGGCAAATTTACCTGGCAGAGCAACTCAGACGATCTGAGGTTGACGTCACTACAGGGTGCTGATTGCACCAGTTTGCATAAGGAATTGGATCGCTTGGGAGGGGACTCGAAGACTACTGATCTAGGGAGTGGCAAAGTAAGTCCTTCAAGTGGTGACGAGCTGTTTCGCTGAGGTCGCTAACAATTGGTGGGTCTAAACTCATCTGAATCCTGAAGACATTCACCAAACAGCATTTTACGTGTCCACCAGTCTCAGACATAACAATGAAGGCATAAACTCATACTGTGTGGCGAGACTAATCGATTAACATCGGCCCAGATTTGTGCACTGTGCTTTCCTATCATCGCTGGAGGTATTTACAAAATCCGGGCAGAATTCTGGACGGCGCGTGGTACCTGTGAGTCTATCTTTGCACAAATGTTTTGGCAAACTGGTTCAGTTTAGCCCAGTCTCCAGGTTGTGATTGTTCCTTCTGAAATACACACTGTGTATTGAGATTTACCTGCCATATATATATAGTCAGATCCAGATTTGGTTGATGAATTTTATTGAATTGAACTTGAATTGATTATCATTTGTGATCCCTGTATTGACTGTGAATTCCAAGATTATTGTGTTGAAAGAACTGATCGAAATCGCTTATATGTGATGATGAAGTAGTGTCAAGTTAGGGTGTTTTATACAGCAGTTTATAAACAGCGAAGAAACCTAACTGAGGAAGAATTATATAAGGGATTTTACAACTGTTTAATGCCATGTTCAATCCATCACTCAAAACAATATTTTGTTGTTGTAAAATTACACAGATTGTAATCAACTGGGAACTCCAAACTTGTCCATTTAACAAACCTAGATCTCTCATACTATGTTCAAAACTGAACAATTGAAAATTTCTGGAACAGGTCAGCATGAACAGAAATGCTTGCCAAAAGCATGACCACACCAAAAAAAAAAAAAAAAAACTTATAGCCACATATCCACAGATTTACATCCTAAACCCAATGGTCATAAAATTTGAACTGTCCCAAGCAGCCGAAACAGCTCATACACCTGGCAATTAGTGTCCCACCAGCAAAGAAATCAAATGTCACATGTAAATATTTTAACTGTATTCTCAGACATGTTTACAACATAGCAAAGAAAACTAGATTCCTTGATAAATATTGGACTGTTGTCTCTGTAAAACCATATTCATACATTTCTATAATGATAAAACTTATGATAGAGCTGAAATTTCAAAAAGAAGACGATATGCAAGTACACATCAACCAAGTTCTCACTTTGATTAAGACAACTCGATCAAGATATTCAGATACCAGGACTGCTAGCAGCTTTCATAATGGAAAGAGTTCTATGTTTTTCAACTCTTTATAATCCTGAGGCTGCCTTGCTTCTCACCATTCTCATCAATTTGTAAAATTTGTTGTCAGAGATCCTTTTCACTTCTTTTCTGATTCTTTAACTTGGTTGTCTGCTTGCATCCATGTCTGCAGAAAGCGCATCTGTTACTTTTTTGTTCCACCAAATACATCAATCCAATGGACAGCAGCCACGGCAGATACTGTTGTACTTGGGCTCAGTGCAGTACAATTAGCAATAATAGACTATATATGCACATACACAGATGCAGAAATAAATATTTACCATACTAGTCATTTTGTTAACAGTATGCATTTTACATACAGCAGGTTCTCAACTAGGTTGAGACAAAGCCGCACTACTGGATCATTCATCTGCCTTCTTGACCATGAAATGCAAGATTTGAGGGTATCAACTGATATAGGTTTACATAAAATGGTTCATAACAGTTGAAATACTGTTGGGACAACCATCTTCTTATTACATACTCATTAACTAAACATAGCTTATCCTACAATTGCTAATGGCGACATAGAAAGTTAGTCCTAAGTTCATAAAAGCAGTTAAAAAACCGCTCTCTAATAAAACAGCTTACCTAATTTCAATATCTTGTGGAGGGAGTGGGGCTAATGTTAGAATTTGTAGGTTTATTCACTGTATTTTGGAAAATCAACAAGATGGCTTTCACCTTGATCAACATGGCCTCCAGAAGAGTATTGAGTGGGCTCAAGGATCCTCTAGCTTTGGTTTTAGCCATTTTACCTAGCCTTTGGTATTTACTATTTACCCATCTAGCAACTTTGGCAATTTAACAATGATAATGTCACCCAAGAAAGGAAACCGTTAAAGTGTTGGAAGTAAGAAAATGCAACAAAGTAAGAAACAAAACTAAAACGAAACTAAACTAGAAATACCTGCATACATTATGTCTTTAAATATCAAAGGAAACATGTGGTGAGGTTGTACATTCAACCGTATCCATGCTTACAAATCTTGAGAATGTCGTCCAAGCATACCCCACATTCCAACCATAATCTCACGCACAAGTTACCAAGAGAAAAAAAAGAGATCTGAATGCAAGTACATCAAAGTGCAAATATAGTAAATCATGAAGAAAGCAGTTTCTTGGGTTTCAATAGGTCTATAAATCTTATTCGAATCCAGACTTATTCCAGAGTCAATGGAAGATGTAAGTTTAAGCTGACATCAAAGGAAGCATGTGGTGAGGTTGTACATTCAAGGGTAACCATACTTACAAATCTAAAGAATGTTGTCCAAACATACCCCACATTAAAAGCTAACCATAATCTCACTAACAATTTACCAAGAAAAAAATGAGGTCTGAATAGAAGTACATCAAAGTGCAAATATAGTTAAGCATGGAGAAAGCAGTTTTAGGGTTTCAATAGGTCTACGAATCTTATTTGAATCCAGACTTAATCCAGAGACAATGGAAGATGTAAGTTTAAGCTGATAATTGGCAGAAGGTATTTCTACAAACTGCCCCCGTGTTCATAGCCAATGCCCCCAAACTATACCACGCACCACATCTACTACTTTCAGACATAACATTATACAAAGCCAGCATAGGCAATTAAGCAAACAAAACCCAATGAAAAAGACATGCAAAAAGAGCATACCTCATGCTCGACAGTATCGGTTCTTGACTGCTTGTCGTGCCCAAAAAGCAACAGAAACAATATGACGAAAAGGCCTCCTAGAACAATCCAAAATCTCCCAGAAAATTGCTTCCGCACTGGGCGCCTAAATTCTGCAGCTCTCCTCCTCATTCTATGATTTCCAATCAGCTGTTTATCGGGCTTCGAATCTAACCACTTATGATTGCCTCGTGTCAATATACTTAAAAGGATCTTTAAAAGAAAAAGGAGAGCAACTATTTGTAGGTCTACATTCTCAAATGCCTCCAATAAAATGCTGTAGATGATAACATCATGGACCCCTAATATCAAAAAGCCTACTTATCATTGAAACACAAATCAAACTATCCTCTATAGATCCAAACACCGAGGGCCCTGTAAAAATCAAGACCTGGATTTAGCTATACATTGATACCCACAACCCCCATTGCCAAAATCTAGCATCCACCGATTATGTACCATATCCCATCAATTTCAATCTGAGAGATACAAAGCTCCAAACATGTTCACATCCACATGATCAATGACTTATTAGACTGCACTTTGTCATTGACTCGTTACTGCTCAGATTTTCACTGCTGCATACTTCTAAGTATGTTTTGAGTTGGGTATGGGCTTGTTTTATCCCAAACAGTCATTTGGGTTGTCTTTTCTTTGAATAGATTTATTTCCCATATGCAAGAATTCTAAAGGTATTCTGAGATTATTTGTGAATTTTACCCCCAACAATGTCATTTGGTTTGTCTTCTCTGAGTAGATTTCTTTCCCCAATGCAAAACTTTAAAGGGTCTATTGATGTCACTGTCGGAGTACAGGAGACGAATTTTTCAGTTACTTGAGTTAAATTACTATTGGTGAATTTTTTTTCGCAAGTCTGTGCTGAGATCGAGCTTGTAACTTTATTTAAAGCTTGTCTATTGGGGGCCACATTGGGATCCATCGCCTCCTCTCAGGGAAATGCTGGGGTATCTGATTAAAGTCATTAACCATAACAGAAGTATATCTTACCTCATAGTTCAGCAACTTAACTTTAACTAGTACTTTGCATGGTATGATGCGCAATGGGTGTGACAGGTAATTATTGTGGAGTAGAAAAGTGCATGTTCTTATTGTTTAATTGTACTTTTATGTTATTTTGGGGAATGTTTTGGATGTATGATTGTGGCATTTGATTTGATTTGATTATTTTGTTGAGCTTATTATTCAAATTTTGATCCATCATTCTATATGTTCTATTATTTTGTACATAATGCTTCTATTTCATTACTTAGCAAGGTGCATGTCATGGATGGGATTGTAAATGTGAAACTATCCCTTGGATAGAATTGCAAGCATGATACCATTCATCTTTTTTAAATTTCAAAATATTGCATCCCAAGGCCACCAATCTCAAGATTTAGTTGTTACCGATTAGTGTGGGCACCAAAATTTGAATTTCATGCATTTAAGGTTGTATTATAAAAACCATTTCTAGTTCATTTACACATTAGAGAGGATCATCATCAAGATATCATTGGATAACATTTGAAAGGCATACAACATTCTCTCTTCTTGCAAGTACATCAAGGGCATTAGTCATCCTTTGACATACATCAATGAAATATCAACTTCTCTTTATTGATTAAGATCATTGTCGAGTGTGCACTTCAACACTCCGGTATAAAGCATCAATTGGCTTACATCAACAAAATTGGTGATCAATCCAACAACAGTCACTGTCATTCATAGATTGACATTCATTGTCACTCCACTTATCACTTTACTCTTACTATTAACTTAGTTTTGGAGCTTGACAAAGGTATGGAAATTAGCATACTTCTGTTGCTGTGGGAGAATCCTTGTATTGAGGGGAGGTTCCTTAGATAAAATTTTTGGTAGTAGGTAAGATAAAACATTTGTTATGGTTCAAATGTGTGACTAGAAAGGGGGTTATTTAAAAGACACATGGGAAAGGGATACTTGCTAAAGTGGAGGGGTACTAAAATTTTGTACAATCATGCCATAAGGGACATGATAAGCTGGCAAGGAACCATGCCTACCATGGTAGCATAACAAGGATGGAACAGATATACAAAGGAAGGAAAATGAAGGAAAATATATACAGAACTTACAAGGAAGAGGGAAAAGAGAAAAATATTTACAAGTTGAAAGGAAAAAAAGAAACAAAAATATACATTTTGTAAAAGGATTTCCTTTTTATGTATTGAATTAAGGTACATATCATTTATCAGGATAGGAAAGGTGAATCTAGATACATCAAAGAGCTTGAATGTGTCATAATCATAAGAGGTGGAAATCTAGTAAGGACCACTCCACAATTGCTCAAAATTGAACGGAAATTGAGGTAGCTTGGTTTTCATCCCATTTCAAGACTAAGTCGCTAATTGTAAAGCTCTACAAAGTAGCATGTCAATCAAACCATCTTTTAACAATTTTTTTATGCTTCTCAAATTGATTAGTTGATGTATTTCTTGTCTCGTGTAACTAAAGTAGCTCCAAAAGCCTAACCTCCATAGGGGAAGCATCAAAGAGTTCCTAAGCTCTTAGTAACTCAAGAATAGGGAATAATTTGACCTCCATAGTGCCATAGACTAGCATGCAAGGTGAGGTGCCTATAACATGTTTCTTCATAATTGATCATCTCATAAGGCATGACAAAGTAGGGAACTCCAAAGGCATGGATTATCCTTAATAGTCGAACTATTTTTTTTGCTTCAAGTTTTATTAGTTGACTATGCCAATCCATTACCTTGGAGGTAATAATTGGATGATGTCTTGAGGAATATACCATACTTTGAAGCAAATTTAGTGACTTTCAATCCCATGAATGCTTTCAAATTATCTAAGATGATGGTAGAACAGGCATTGAAGTGAGTCAAAACTTTCCTAATGAAATCTATGACCTAGTCCTCCTTAGCATCTTTTAAGGAAATTACTTCAATCCACTTAGTGAAGTAATATGTAGAAGTTAGGATCCACTTGTGTCCATTGCTAGAGGGAGGATTTATCATGCTTATTAAATCAAGCTCCCATTATTGAAATGGGGTCCATTAGGATGGGCTTCAATAGGAAGGGAGCATTTCTCCTTCTCCCAAAAAATCACTTATAGGGTTCACAAGCTCAAATTAGCTTATATGCATCAAGAAACATGGTAGTCCAAAACTTTCCAACTCACATTATCTTTGTGGTAATGGTTTTAGGTGAATAATACACATTGGGAAGACCTTTGTAAAATTTGTGCACAAATATATTAGTTTAAACTTAGGTCTGATACATCTTAGTAAGACTCCATCGAGGGTCCTCTTGAACAAGAAACCTTTGATGAGTTGGGAGCTAACACAAAAGAGGCAAAAATTCCATCTCTATGTCCTATTATCAAGATTAGTTGGGACAAGTCTCATTTCAAGGTATTGCAAGATCCAAGAGATACAACATTTATCATGGGCATAGTAGAGGACTACTCATTTCCATGAAGCACAACCACTACATAGGTATCAACTTCAAACGAATATAACAAAACTAGATCCTTTGTGAGGTGTTTATTAGATCCCACAACCTCATACTAACTTGGTCAAGTGGATTTTAATGCCATACTCCATTATTTTTAGCTATCCAACCCACTCACTTTTCACTTATCTCCCCATGAAGCAAATCATCTTAAATGCTAGGGTGGATTGCAAATACTTGCACTTGGCTATGGAAGACAAGGTGTTAGAGGTATTTGAAAGACTTCATGAGGGCATACACCTACTTTTCAAGCAAAATGTACCTTCCCTCATAGTATTTGAAGTTAGTGTTCATAAATGTTATGGGATGCTTGTCTCTATTTGCATATGTTTGAGTCAAAACAAGTGCTATGTTGTGGTCTACACCCAAAGCATATAGAATAAAATCCTTTGAGAAATCAAGACTAATGAGGATTGGGGCTTCCACAAATTCCTTTTTGATGAGCTGAAGTGACTCCTTATCTTTTGGTGTCTATTTGAAGGCCGCATCTTTCTTCAATAGTAGTGTGAGGGGCCTTACAAGCCCAATAATGTCAGAAATAAAATTTCTAACAAAGTTAATCTTTTCAAGTAAAGATAGGAGGCTTTTCTTCATTTAAGGTGGAAAAAGGTTGTTGATTGCCTTTACATGGTTGGGGTCTATGTCTAGACCATCTTTGGATACCACATGCCCCACAAGCTTTCCTTTAGAAATAATGAATATGCATTTCCTTGGATTGAGGCAAATTCCAAACTCCTAACAACATTTCAACACTTCTCAAAGGTGGAAGAGGTGTTCTTTAGGTGTCTTAGAAAACACAACGATGTCATCCAAGTATGCAAGAATATACTATTGATGATTCCCTTGAATGTGACATCCATATCCCTTTGAAGGGTGGCATATGCATTTGTGAAGCCAAAATACATCCATTGGTAAGAGTATACACTTCACTTAGTGGTGAATGTTCTCTTGAATTAATCTTCATGCTTCACCTACACCTAGTTATAACCAGAGAAGCCATCTAGCAAGGAGTGCATTGTTTAGTGGCTACTTTTTGCAAAATCTAATCCATGGGTGATACCTGATAATAATCCTTTAGTGATGCTTAATTAAGGTCATGAAAATTTACATACAAGCAAATTTCACCACCTTTATTTTTGATAGGTACCAATTTAGAGACCCAGGTAGAGTGCTTGATTAGAAAGATATTCTTGCCCTCAACCATCTTGGTCAGTTCCTTGTGCATCATTGATTTATTGAGATGGTTCGCTGATGTTTGTTTTGTTAGACTAGATGCACATGAGGATCTATTTCAATGGTGTGTTGGATGATGTCTCTATTGTGCACCTTAAGATCCTAAGACCATGTCTATATGTCTTCAAGTTCTCTAGAGAGAGTAACAAAGGTATTCTCAAAGATAGGGGACAATTCTTTGCTCAACAAGATGTTATTTCCTTGAAAGGGCTCATAGTCCTAATATAGCTTAGGTTTGATGATCACCAACCTTTTCTCTTTTTTTCTTAGTTTTTCATTTAAGCTGAAGATGATTTCTAAGGTGATCAAACCTTTTAGGATTTTTTATAGGTTCGTTGCATGATTTGATCATCGTAAACTTTAGGCATCTTTTCACCTATGTCAATTGAGAATTCTATCTTGTTTTGAATGAAAAGTGTGATGTCTCTATCATTGTCAAAAATTTGCAAGTGAACATTGTTGTCAAGGATAGATGATCTAACAACCATCTTGACATAGGGTTTAAGACTAGAATCTATCCCCTAATGGAAAAAACTAGAGGTAGGATCAAAATTAGCTCCTTTAGTAGTCATTCAATTAGCCTCCACATTTCAAAGTTAAGGGATTATTTTTATATTCATTGCATCAATTTTTTTGAGTAGGTCCCATAGCCAATGTCTGTATGACCTCATTTTGAGGTGCTTGGTAACACATATATAACAAACTTGTCTTATGACAAGCTTGGTGTTACCAAAGATAGATAGTTATTTGATTTCTCTTTTGGAAGCTATTTGTAACCCTTGGACTAGTGCCTCATACTAAGCCACATTGTTAGTGCAACTAAATTACAATAAAAATTAAGAGTGATTGACTACTAGAGGAAAAGATGAGCACAATACCAATGCTTACTCTATCTTTTCTCCCTGCACCATCAAAATACATTTGTAATATGTTTGGTTGATTTTACTACTATTTGGAGGGATAATGAGGCACGATATCTTCTTCTTAGTTAGCACAATACTTGCCAAAACCCAAGTCATTAAATAGGCTAAAACTCTCATATTTTGGTTAAGAAGTCTATATTCATCCATATGATAAAACTCATCTTCATTTGGGATACTTATTTCAGCCACTTGATGGGTGTCTACTTCATTGGAACCACTTGCATATGCTTCTATAATCCTCTCTACACAAGCCAAGGTTTTGAGATCTACATGGATGTTCAGAGAAAAGGCTCTGCATGATGAGTAGAGATTGTCTCATTATCAATTTGAACCTTCACACCATAGTGAGTTTAGGTCATGATGTGGGACCAATTCAAACACATGTATACATCTATTCGCATGGTGAAATCCCTAGACAAGCAAATAATGAAGAATGGAGGTAGGTTGACTATGTACATACCTTGCATAATGACTACACTAGTACAATATTGTAGAGTTAGTGGGTAGTTCCTAATGACATTGAGAGGGAAATAGGAGTGTATTTATAGTTGGGTTATGCCCTTAACAACCGGTTCATAAGAGAGAACGAGAACATCAATAATACACTTGGGAATTTCAATGCTACTTGTTCTAGATTCAATCATACAATTATGAACCACCTTGTTCCTAATAATGATGGTAAGATAGAATGGCTTAGGTCTAGATCTTACCTCATGGTTTTTTGCAATAAAAATGACACAAGGATTCTCACTTTTGCTTCTAGGCTTTCTTTTTTCCATTACAAGGCTTCTCTCAAAAGATCAATCTATCTAGGTAGGGAAACATATTACCACATAGATAAGTTTATTAGAGCCTTCTTCATTAGTTTATCAATGCTAAAAGGCTTGGATTTGATATGTACAAAACCTATTTGAACCCCTAAACTCTCTTTAGTAGGGGATCAAAAATACAAGCAATTACCTTAAGAGGTGGCATAGACTTTGGCTATGGGATGATGGCAGGTGGATCAACTATTTAAATAAGAATTGACTAGGTTGTAACATTGAATATCACTTTGACAATAGGTGGTAGAGCTACTTTTTATTTCTATAGGATATTATGTCTCATTCTTATAAATTGAGACAAAGTGGGGACACCATTGAGGTATCCTACTTCATCAAGTGCTATTTTCTTAGCATGAGTGAAGTGGTCATGCAATGGATCATTCATTAATACACTTCTACATTCAAAGGGAGCTTTATCAACCATGAAGTTTATGAGATCACTATAAAAGGTACTCAGGAGATCATGTGGATATTGTTCCTTTGGGGTAGAGTTGGAGGTTTGCATAGTGAGAGCCCTCGAAGCTTGAGTTAGCTAGTTTTGGTATTCTGCATAGGTGATCGCATAGTATCTGACATTATAGTGAGTGCACCAATACAAAAGAACAAGGATTTCTTTTACTAATATGATTTGCAAGGGTATAGGGAAAATGGCCTTTTGATATCCATTAGTATTGGTGGAGGAGCATTTAGATAATGGTGAATAAGAGGTGGAGCAACTGGGGGATGTTGTCACTAAAATGACTAATAGTTTGGTCAATGCCCCACTTGGTTGCCTAACTAGTGTTCACTAGGTTATTGAACTTATTGTATCCCCAATATAGTCAACTTATTAGATATTCCTCGCATCTTTTTCATCAAGGTATTTTGGATTTATGCACTTTATACACCTAAGGAAGAGGATGCCTCATTTATGGGGGTAATGAGAGAATGGATTGTGTTAAGACATGGACATTGCACTTGGGTTGGAATGATAGAAGGCTAGGGTGGAAAAGGAGGGGAAGCATCAAGGAAGATAGTCATAGTTAGCCAAGGGAAATTGTACACATTAGGATCATTCTATTCTAATATTTTAGGGAAAGTTAAAAATCCAAATTGATTTTCGTCATGGCTAGAGCCCAAATCATTAGAGCGCAATCAAGGTTGATATCTCCAAGGTAGAATATGAAAATTGTGTGTAATGAAACAATCATATATTTTTGCAAATAATACTAGATCTAAAGTATACACAAAAATAAAACATGAAATGCATTGAAATAACCTCCATCCAATTTAGATGTTAAAGACTGTAACATAAAATGTTGATTTTACAATAAACAATGTTATAGATATACTCAATATTTGCACACATAAAATAAAACTTCACCCAAACATTGGAGCTCATTTATACTAATAGAATATACAACAAAATGCTATCATAAATTAGGAATAACAACAATACAAATGATATTTAGATCTACAAACAAAACTCTGTATGTTGGAGCTCCTTCCTTCACAAATCCTGCAAACAACTATTAAAAAATATACTAGAATCGAAACAATCTTTGAAGTGCATATTACAACCTCCATGTGAGATTTACGTCAAGAAACTAGAGGGTTTTCATCCTCTAATTTCAACATCCAAGGGGTTTCATCCTCGGATTGATGAATGAACACAAGTGCTCAAGCAATTTTAGCAGAGTTTTCGTATGATAAAAATGAGATGTTGAAATGAAGAAATTACTTGTATTTTATATATGCTAAAAGCCCAACTTGGGTGCCCAAATTCCAATGCCCCTCTTTTCCAACAAATAATAATTAATATTATTTTTAATATTCTCTCCTCTAAAGTTCCCACCAAAAGATAAGTCATAACTTCCATTTGATACCTAGCTAAAAATAGGCAAAATTCCTCAATAAAAGCTTGTCATAGAATATGCTAAAATTAGTGGGAGTTACACAAGGCCCATGAAGAATCCCACATCTCAGTGGAAGTTGAAGGTGACAGCCAGGTGAGGACATACTAGCTACAAAATCAAATAAGATGTACAAAATATGTATTTTAGGTACCCCAACTTGACAAGGTCCTAACTCCTAGCCCAGTGGAAAAAAATCAAACTTTTTTGGTGAGTTGGGAAAATCTCCAAAAATCTATACTAAAAAAAATAAAATTGTAGAGATTTTAAGAAAAATAGGACCCAAATACCTCTGAAGACCTTTGAAAATATAATTTAAAAATGTAGGAAATACCAAAAAATTAATTTTTTTTTATAAAAGGTGTAGAACACCTGTATACATTATATTAATAATAAGAGTACATACATGGAGTTTAAAATATACATATAGTAGTAACAATATATATATAAGAGACCAATATATCATAATCAGCCAAAAAGAGAGCCAAAAAATAAGATATAGAGCCTAAATACTACCAAAAGAGATCATATTTTCATTTTCTAGAGGCAAGGTTTGACCAAAAGAAGAAAGAGATTGAATAGGTACAACTTGAGAAGGAACAAATACAACTAACTTGTCAGTAGAATCAAATACAACATTTCTTGTATCACTGGAGGGGGGCATTTAGCTATCCTTAGAACAAATCTAATTTCTTTAAAAACCTCCCTAACCTAAGTGACCATGGCATGCTCTAGTTGGAATCTGTGTGCATTGGTGGCATTCTTGAACTCAAGATCACAATCATTTTGTAGACCATCCTTCATGGCATGAAAAACATAAGCTATCTTTGGTTTTCTTTTAGCTATTGAAGTGTGAAAATACCACCCACCAGAGTCGATCCTTTAAAGAGATCATAGTCTTTGACCACCATATAAAACTTCTCCTTAGTGAGTAAGTAGTCCTGTACATATTCAAAACCCAAAGAGATGAATCAAATTTAAATCTTACAACAGGTCCATATCATTAGATAGAAAAACTAAAACCATTTTAGAGTATTCAAAAATATGAGGAGACTCCATTAAAATATCTTGTCCAACAATAGAACAAATAACAAACTCCACTTTCACATAATCTATAGAGAAGACATGCCCTAGTTTCACTTAATCATAAGGACCAATCTCTCAAGGTTCCCATTTTTGTGATGGAATGTCAGTCCTCTTATTTTTCTGGAACCCTTTCATTTTGAAGATAAATTAATCTCTAAAAACATGAGAGGAAACAAAAATATGCTCATTTTAAACCCTTAAACCACCACTACAGTAATCATTGCATTTCCCAATAAGTGTTACAAGACTTAAATTACACTTGACTGAAGAGTAGATGAAGAGAAGAACAGGCAGGTGATAAAAAATGGGAGAAATGATAAAGTACCAATTACTTATCATCCACAGTTGTTGAATGCATTTACTAAAGTCCTTTCCCTAAGATCAAATAATCCTCAAAAAGATTGGATGAAAGAGTGGTGATGACATAAACTTTGTCCAAATTTGGAATGCCATCCTATTAATAACATAAGATCACTTACAATTTTACAATCACACAAAGGATGTTAGTGGAATAATTTATCCCATTCCTTTGGAGCTTATAGGGATTTTGAGATCTCTCAAGTCTTATACCACTAAATTCATCAAAGTCTTACTTACAAAAACTAACTGGGCATCACATTATTTAAATCCTCTTAATTATCAATAGATTGATTCTACCAAATAGTCTGTTATCTTATTTGCTTCTCTAAAGCAATGGGCACATTCATAATACTCAAAACTATCTAGCAACTGCCATATCAATTGTAGAATATAATACAACTTATGATTATATATGTGCCTTTATTTTATAGAATTAATAGTCAACATGCAATCACTTTCTATTAGGATTCTTTTAAAATTATCTTTTTTTGACATTTGAAGACCCAAGAGCAATGCTTGAGCTTCTGCTTCATTATTAGTACCCATTGGAAGTTTCTTCACAACAACCATTGAAATTTTCCCTTCACTATTTCTTATAACAATACCTACTCCTGAAGGTCCAAAGTTACCTCATGAAGCTTCATCAAAATTTAGCTTAAAATTAAAGGAGAAGTAGCAATCTATTTTGCCAATTTCCTCACAATTTTATTGATGTTTCCTCTCATTAAACCATTATGAGGAGGCAGTTTTAGAAAATGCCATTTCTTAAGAACCTCATTGTCATAACTAGTAAGTTTCTTCTTTTCTACAAAATTCTTAAAGATGCGAGACATAATTGTTTCAAATGTTGCTCTTTCTAGTTTCAATATTATTGTTTCTACCTTCGAAGGAGATTTTCTAAAAATTCTTTGATTGCATTCAAGCCACAAATTCCATATTAACAAAGAAGGGCTCACCTTTAAAATGCATGCAAAAGTAGACTCCTTACATATAATGCATGCCAACTCAAAAAGTGTTGAAAAAGTGAATTAGTAAAAACTCCTTCCTAGTTGAGTTCACTAGATGGCCATTTCTAGCAATCTGATTGAAATTGAAATTAAGTAATAAATGATCTGCATCTTCTAATTCTTCTCCACAAAGAACATATTTAAAGGTGGAAGATATTCCAAATTTTCCAATCTTTTATTAGTTAAGACCCTATTATGTAATGTTAACAAAGCAAAATTCCTAGCTTTAGGTAAACATGCAACACCCCAACATAAATTTACATGCTAATTTTATCAAGAAGAATGAGTGAGGGATATGTAACCTTGTTTGACTAAATTCTATCTATAATTCAAGGCCATCTAGCTTAACTCATCATTTTTGGGATAGAAGAAAATTTTCCTTTTGTGCAGAATTTTATCAAGAAAATATTTCTGGTTGATTGGAATTTGGCATTCGTTCAGGCTTTTCCATCTAGCCTTAGGTAGTAAATTTCCCCAAATAATTTCAAAATAATCTTTTATATTTTCCCCCCAAACTTTCTTTAAATATAGTTTTACTTCTAGGAGATCCAATCTATTTTCTAAATATTTATGTTCATTCTAGGAATCAAACCAAAAAAGAGCTTTCTCACCATTATGGATAATCCATGAAAGATGTGGAGTAATTACTTCTTTGTAGTTGGTAATGAAGTTGCACATTTTATAACCTATAGGTGGGTTGGCTATTGTAAAAAAATTCCTTCTCCTAAGTGTCAAGATATTTGGCCTGCATTATTCTACACCATTTTGAATCTAGTTTAGCATACATATACCAAGCAAGCTTTGCTCTCAATTCTAAATTCTAAGCTTCAATATTATGCACACTAGATCCTCTTGACATCTTAGACCTACACATTTTCTCCTAGGATAATAATGTTATTTTTTTTCTTTTCATTGCTTCCTTTCCACAAAAATCCCTTATTTTTCTATTTCACAAACAATAAATATTAAATTGAAATTCTTTCCCTATCACTTTTCCTAAGCCCACAGGAAATATAGAATGGGATTTTGGGTCCCCAAATTAAATTATTAGAAAGGGAACATTACAAGTACACCCTTCCCAAAATTGTTTTTCCTTAAGCAATGCAAAATTTGATGCTCCAAAATCTCTGGTCCTTCCCATGTAGCATCTTTTGCAAGTAGATTCTTCTAGTGAACTAGATACTTTGTAATGCTTGTGTTTCTCAATTTCTTCACCTTGGTATCAATAACACCACTAGGTACCAAAATGAGCTTCCCTTCATCATCCAAGGGTGGCACTCCAATGAAGGTGTAACATGTTATCCAAGTTCCCTTTTTAGGCAATACACATGGAAAATATTATGGATCTTGCTATTCTCTAGAAACACCATCTCATAAGCAACTTCACCAATTTTTCTCATGATCATGTGACGTCCATAGAAGTGAGGTTTGAGCTCTTCATCCCCAGATCCTTTGATGGAAGATTGCCTATATGTTTGCAATCTTAGAAAAACCATGTCTCCAACCTCAAATGATCTCTCTATATGTGGTTATAATCCAGATTGAACTTTTGTTGATTTTGGACTAACTAGAGGCATTCTTTGAGTGATCTTAATGTGTGTTAGCTATTCTTAACCAAGTCACTAGTTTTTGGTACTTTGTTAACTGTGAAAACTAAATTAAAAAAGGTTAATGCATCATAAACATATAATGCCATAAATGGAGACATACTAATGGACACATGGTAGGAACTCTTGTGGTAGTATTCTCCTAAATATAACCACTTAACCCAAGTTGATTGTTGATTTGACACATAGTTCCTCAAATACTTCTCAACCCACTTATTCACTATTTCTATTTGTCCATCTATTTTAGGATGATAACTTGTGCTAGGAGTAAATTTTGTATCAATCAAATGAAATAGCTCCTTCCAAAAAAACTGAGAAATCTACTATCTCTATCACTGGCAATATTTTTAGGCAATCCATGTAGCCTAAACGCTTATTTGAAAAATAAATTAGCCACTTGAGGAGCTTTGAATTTTGAAGAAATAGAAAAAAAGTGTGCATACTTAGTTAGCCTATCCACAACAACATAAATGTAATATTTACCATGTACCTTAGGGAGCCTTGTAATGAAGTCCATGGATATGCTTTCCCACTTTTGATTTGGAATATGCAATGGTTGTAGCAATCCTATGGGAAAGGTGTGCTCTGCTTTATTTTGTTGATAAGTTATACATTCTTTGATATTCTTAAGGAATTCTCCTTTTAGGCCCTTCTATGAGAATCTCTCCTTGATTTATTTGTATGTTTTGTAATATCCTGGATGCCCTACTAATGGTGTTTCATGGAAAGATCTCAAAATCTTCTCCTTCATCCTTGATTCTAGAATTAAGAAAATTTTGTTCTTGTATATGATAAAACCATCTATCACTATATACCTTTAATATTTCACTATCCCATTAATGAGATTAGTAGAAAATGTTTTTTTATAATCTTTTCCATGATAGTAGCCTTCTAATCAACAGAAATAATAGAAATGAAACATAGAGTAGGCATCTTGGAAAGTGTATCAACAACTACATTATTTTTTCCTTTCATGTACTCTATGTCAAAATCACAAGCTCGAAGCTTACTCGCCCATTTTTACTACCTATCATTCAAATCATGTTGGCCAAGGAAGAACTTTAAATTGTAAACTATTATGATTCATATTCACTATGAATATTCCATAAACCAAGTATTGTTTGAACTTGGCCAATGCATGCATAATGGTCAACATTTATTTATCATAGATGGATACTACTTTTTCTAATTTTTTCAGTTTCCTACTTTTAAATGTTATAGGATGCCCCTTTTGTACTATCACTACTCCAATTCCTTTGCTTGAAGCATCACACTCTACAAAAAATGGTTGTGAGAAATTAGGAATGACAAGTACTAGACATGAACTCATGACCTCTTTGAGTTTATAGAAAACCTCTTATGTTGCCTTAGTCCATGTAAAATCTAGTTGAGAAAAACCCTTAACAAACCTCTTGTAATAATTATAAAGACTAAAGAAGCCCTTAATTGTGTCAATATGGTAGGAGGTGGCTAATCCAAAATGGCTTGGATCTTTTGTTGATCCACTTAACACCTTGAGCACTAATGATATGGCCCAAATATAGAATCTCTATTGCACCAAATCCACATTTGGACTCTTCTATAAAAGAACCTATTGATCTAATATACTCAGAACTATATCTGGCCACTTCAAATGATCTTACCAAGTCTTGCTATAAATCAAAATATCATTAAAGAAAAGAAAAACAAAATTTCCCAATTGCTTAATAAATACCTAATGCATGCATGACTAGAAGGTGGTTGGTGCATTTTTCAAGCCGAAAGGCATGACCAAGAACTCAAAGTGTCCAAAGTGACACTTGAATGCTATTTTATGCACATCCTCATCCCTTACACTGATTTGATGGTAGCTTAATTTATGAAATCAATATTTGAAAAATACATAGCCCCATGCAACTCATCAGTTAGCTCATCAATCTTGGGAATAAGGTACCTATTTTTTATAGTATTCTTGTTCAAAACATTGTATTCAATACACATCCACATGGTGACATCTTGTTTCTTCACAAGAACCACAAATCAAGCAAATGGGCTAGAACTAGTCTTGATGTATCCCATCTCTAAGTTCTCCTTTATGGCCTTTTCTATCTCCTCCTTATACATTCTTGGGTGGGAGTAAGGAGTGATCATAATGGGCTTAGAGTTTGGTTCCAACTCTATGATATGCTAGAATCCTGTATCAGGTGGTAGTATTTGAGGCAAATCACTAAACACCACACTATGCTTATCCAAAATATTTTTACTATCATTATGGTAAGTGCATTTCATACCCATGAATAAATTTTTAGGCAACACCAAACAACTTCCTACCCATGCAACTTGTCCCTTATGAAAAGTCCTCTCCATTCTTTTAGCTGTGAGGACTCATGGTGCTCCATTTGAAATAACTCTAAGCACCACATCTTTCTCTTCAAATTTAAACTTAAGTTCCATGGAGCGATATTTCTATGAAAATTCATCAAGAGAATGCAACCAATGTACACCCAAAACCATGTTAGTCTCTCGTAAACCCACAACATAGCAATCATCACATACGTTATGATCTCCCATGGATATGTTGAGTTGTTGGATTATTTTGATGCAGGGAATGGTGAATCCATCAACAATAATGACATTAAAACCTTCAAAATCCTCAGCTTTCAATCCTCTCTTAACCACCAAACCTTCATCAATGAAATTGTGGGTAGCCCTTCTATCAATAAACATTGTGATCCATTATCTAGATAGCACTCCTTAGACTAAATGAATGATATATAGGTGCTCTAAAAAGAGTTACACGTATGCCTCTATTTGTGCCTTCATCCTCCATCCTTTTAGGTTCATGATCCTATATAACCATCTGTGGCTTGGGTTCTTCAGGATCTAACTCATCATCAAATATTACCTCAATTTAATGGACTTGGCCTTTACCAAGGCCTCTATAACTAGGTTCCCTTGGCTCTTTGCAAGAAAAATAAAGATTCTTCATTCTAAGTTCACTTTAATGGAGTCATATATCATCTCTATTATAGATGGTTGAGGTATGGTCTTCTATGAAAATTCATGTGATCCCCCTATTTGAATTTATTCTTTTTTATGATACAAAGGTAGGTGCCTTGGATTGATATGGAAATTTTCTTTTTACCACATATGGCTAAGTGTTAGAGCTCTTTTGATGGATTATTATAGAGTAGAGGGTGCAAGAGCCTTAACAATACCTTTGAGGGGTTTGAAAACAAACCCTCAACAAAGAGAAAAGTATTTCTCTTTTCTAGAAATATCGGATACCATTATTCAACATAGGATTTCATTAAGTTCCATTATCTAATTCCTACTATCTCTCTGAAATATTCATCTTCCTCTTTTTGTTCAAATCAGTCCAAAATCCTTTAATTGACTTCATCAAAAGTTTGCACAAGGCTATCTCCTTGTGTGATTAACCCATGGTGCCACTAATCATAATCAATGCCTTCTAAATGTACTGTGACAAATAGTATGAAATCTTCCTCCTCCATTGGGTTGAAAGTGAAATAAGTTTGCAATTTTTATAACCAGGCATGAGTAGAAATTTTATTTCTACCATCAAATGCAAGGGTATTTAGCTTACCAACCTTTTTGTTGTAGTACCTTCTTTTCATCATTTTTGTTGCCATGTGAGATTCTTTAGGAATTTTCTTTCCAAGGATGTCTAAATAAATCACAAATGAAACTGTATTTTTGAAATCTTTAGATTGACCTTAATATTCTTTAAAAAATATATAACATTGAGAAAACATAATACATATTATAATTTTCTAAAGCTAACACTAAGTTCTACATACTTACAAAATGGATTTTTAATTGAGTTCATTTGATCCTCTAAAAGGTGAAGTGATTTTTTTGGTCAACATTTTGATAGGTGCGAAGGAGACTCCATCAGGGGTTTGATTTAAGCCTAGGGGTTCTAACCGAGGAGTTTTGATTTAACCTCCATTCAATCAAATCCACTTAGATAGAATCCAGGCTATAGGATTAAATCATTAATTTTTCTAAAAAATACCTGATTTTAGGTAAAAATCAAGATGTCCCACAAGTGGGACACACTATTGTGGGATCACCCATTTTCCAAATGATCTTCAACAAATACCAAATTAGTGGTTGAGGAGAGGCATGCATGGATAATTAGGAAATTGGGCACAACCATTTGGAGCAATTATAGCCTTTGTCAAGTGTAAGTGCTAATTGTAACACTTAGGTGAAGAGAGCCCATGGAATCAAGGAAATAAAATATCTTAGCCATCCATGACAAATATTTGATGGTGGATATGATAAATGGGTTGTTAGAGTGGCGGAGGTATGTTTTGGACATATGATGGAGATAGATACCTTCCTTGAATTGATATTGTTGACTAGGAGGTTCAAATAAACTTGGAAGGACAAGAGGTATGCTGACATCACTAGAATGAGAGTAGCTTCTCATTTAAATATTTTTAGAGAAGGGCTCCAACTTCATTTTTCAATAGAGAAGCCTGAGAATATTCATATCCTTAAATTGCCTTCATCATTAATGGTTAGCATGATTGGAAGGGTGCTAGCATGATGAGAACTCCAAAAGTTCCCAAAAGGGAGAAATGATAAAATAGAGTGGAGCCCACTATGGTCAAGTAGCATATAAAAGAGGCAATGTGAAAAGAGCTATACTATTATATGGGGCCCACCATGACTATATTATTGTGAAGAAGACTATTCGGGTGGTTGGATGGATGATGGATACTCATGGTAACATTTGTTTGTTGAGTCACCAAAAGGATGAAAAAGGTTGCAAAACCAATTAGAAGGAGGCAAGGCCCATGCTAGTAAAGGACTCACAAACAAGAAAGCTTCAAACTTGTCAAACTTTGATGTTGAAGGCTTTAATGAAGAGTGGGCTAAGGACTTAGAAGAATTTAGAAAAAAATGGGGGCTACAAATCACAAGGCATTAGGAGCCAAAGAAAGGCTTTATATGTCTACACCATGACGCCCATCACTTAGACATGTATTGAGCCATGTGGATTGCTGGAATGATCTAAGACTTAAACAAGGGAACCTTCTAGATCACTATAAAAATTCAAGGCTCAAAGATTGCATCATCTAAGGGAAACTAGAGGAAATCAATCTATGGTTGCATGGATTTCTTGAAAGGAGTGTGTGTAAAAAACACATTACTCTATGTTTTATTTGTGGGGAAGTATGTGTGTTTATTTTATATTATAAAGGACTAAATATGAGTTGTCTTTAATGGAAAAATGGGTGCTTTATTATTTTATTTCCTAGGTGTGTGGTTATGGGGAGAGTAGTAGAGGTAGAAAAATGAGATAGTTCATAGTAACCTCTTCAAACCTTGTATGGCACATGGAATGTTTGGCCTTGTGTGTGATTGTTGTTTTTCTTGCTACATGATTCTTAGGTATTCCTCATAGCTAGGGGTTGGTAATGATTTATTCTTCCCATATAGTTGATAAGTTGTTTGGAAATGTGTTTGTTGGGAGCATGGATCTCATTCTACACCTTGGCATTAAAAAAATTTCATTGGATGAGAAAGAAGAACTAAATTTTTTTGTATATTTTGTGCATGGATAGTAAAATTGTAATGGTTATTTTTTTATTTAAGGTAAAGGTAGATTTTTGAAAGGGACCAAACCTTTATACATCTAAAAGATAGAGATTTAGCAATAAATACAACAAGATAACAATCTAGATATCAACTAGGCAAGGAATAAATAATGATGAAAGAAAACAAGGAAATTGCAACTATACTAGACCAAGAGCCCTTGAAATGAAACCTATTGGGAGGAAGGTAGGTTGTTGAGAGCCACAACTACCTCCCACTCTTCTTTGAGAAATTGAAGATAGTATACCACAAACTCCTCCATCTCATCAATCACAATGCTATTATTCTTCATTTGGTTTCAAGATCTCTTGCTAGGGACAACTCCCATTGTGCTCTCCTTTTCCATTCCCATCTAAAGCATGTGAATACTTAAAGCATAATTTTTTATGGAAGTCCTATTCATATTGATCACCTTCTTAATAGCACCCCTAATAGTTTATAGCTCAATTTTATGATATTTAATCCTATCTTCCTATCTATGCCCTTATTTTTAAATCTTGTACATATGGACCTCAAGATGTCCCATGATATTTATTAAAACAAGAACCCACAATAGGCTATAGAAGATCTCATTTAACTATTGGTGCAAGAAAGTAATCCTCATTTTAAGTCTACTATTTTCATTGAAAAACCATTTTAGAATATTATGGTGTACATCAAATTCATTCTCCACAGAGCCCTATCCATCCTCCAAATCACCTATAGGGTCCACTTTCTCCTTCGCACATTAGACACCTTCCTAAAATCATCTAAACAACCAAAACAATGCTAGATCTTTTCATTTTTCTTATTTTTATTGTTTAAATACTCTAAATCTCCTTCCCACAAATCACCTTGCCTTTTCCCTTATTCTCCCAATCCCTTTTCTCATCAACATGGTTCTAGTCCTCCTTAATCTTCTCTTCTTGGCCATAATTAAGGCCTCTTTAACAATATTCTCCTCATTTAAACCTTCATTAACACTATCAATATTTATTTGTCATCACTCATCCCTTAAGGTCCTATTAGGGTCTTGAGGAATGACTTGGGGACTTTAATAATAATAGACATGGGGCTACTTTCTACCTTACCATATACATCGATAGGGTCTCTAAATATTTTCCCACATCATCCTTGAACTTCCTCTCATCCTTACCTCTAGGAGCAGTCACTTCAACCACAAAATCTTCAGAGAGGGAGATAGTTTGCTAGCATAAGCTTGTTGAACCAATAGTAGAATTTGGGCATGGTGAATGGGGATTTCAACCCTACCCAATTGGACAACAAATTGTAATGTTTGTTGTAAATGGAGGAAATTTTGAATATAGAAACTAAAAATTTAACACTTATTGTTAAGAGGAATAAATGGAATTTTATTGTTATACCTTAATGTGGATGAATTGTGAGTATGTTGTGTAGTTTTACAAACTTGTTAAATTTGATTGTGTATAGTTATGAAAATG
This sequence comes from Cunninghamia lanceolata, assembly GCA_027924645.1. Taxonomy (NCBI): domain Eukaryota; kingdom Viridiplantae; phylum Streptophyta; class Pinopsida; order Cupressales; family Cupressaceae; genus Cunninghamia; species Cunninghamia lanceolata. Next base: position 15,074,165 of record BSBN01001271.1, read on the forward strand.
AGGTTGTGTAAGTTTAAAATAATATAGCTTGGATTCCTAAAATTTAATAAATACACACACATAAAAAAGTGAGTTATTTCATATGAAAAATTAGGTTTAATTTCATTAAAAAATGTCGAGTTTAATATTAAAATATAGTTTATTATATTTTTTTAAAAACCCTTAAGTATATATATATACCCCTTTATACTCAAATATTAAGTTTGTGTGTGTATATCTATTAATGTGTACATATTCTTTTGGAATTATATACAAATATACAAACATATAAAATAAAATAAAAATAGATAATAATGGTTGCTTGTGTATTAATCCTTACAACAGGGATGGGTAAAATTTTGAATAAAATAATATAATATATATTATTTAGGAGGCCAACAACCTTGTGGGGATTGACCCTCATAGAGAATGTGAGCTCACAAGGGTGTGACTACTATGGGTGCACGAAACCCACAAGGTGTGATCCCAAACCCTTGCTAACTTTCTTGGTCACTACCTCTTGGAAGTGCAGTCCTCATCCATATCCATACCTATTTCCTCCCCTTTGTTGGGCTCTATCATTCTTTAGCCTATGTTAGTTTGCAAGCAACATTTAATGGAAATTATTTTAATTTAGGGTTGGTTTTTTCTTTTACAAACTCTCTTTTTACTCATTTTATTTCTTTGACTTTTCTTTAAAACATAATTAATTTTGTTATATATTATATATTCTTTAAAAAAGTGAATATATATATATATATATATATATATATTGGTAAGTGAGGGAATTTTAGGCTGGCCCACTCTAGTGGAGGTCACAAGGGGGACCTCCTCCCCGTAGAACTGCCACCACCACTGCAGCGTGGATCGCCAGTGGTGCGGCCCTGCTAAGTCTACCATCATGCCACTTGTGGCACAGATCGCCACAGGTAGATTCGTCATTGTACACCATCACTACCATGACCTGTCAAGCTGCGAAGACCAGAGAACACCAGAATTTGAGCACACTCCACTTTTAGGACCTCGAAGTGCCATGTGTCACCTACATAGAGCCACAACCATTTAGAAGCCAAGATGTCTTTGGGGGCATTTGAACCTTGGTCTCCACAATAAGGACCAAGTGGTCTTAACCACTAGACCACACCCACTCGACAATAAAGTGAATATATTATTTATATATAATATAATTTAATAAATTATATTATATTATATCTAATATTTAATATAATAAATTTATATTTTTTTTATTGGACGTATTAATGGTATTCATAATATAATATATAGGATTACATTTTTCATATTGTCTAATAGATGATAGAGATATATTTCTAGTGAATGTAATATATAATTTATGTTAGGAATTTGCAAGTCAAAAAAACCAATTCCACATAACCAAATAGGAGAAAAAGATGCAACAAATAACCATAATGCAAAGATCAAATAATAAATTTATATATTTGATATAATAAATTTAATATAATAAATTTATATATTTTTATTGGACATATTAATGGTATTCATAATATAATATATAGGATTACATTTTTTATATTGTCTCATAGATGATAGAGATATATTTCTAGTGAATGTAATATATAATTTATGTTAGGAATTTGCAGGTCAAAAAAACCAATTCCACATAACCCAATAGGAGAAAAAGATGCAACAAATAACCATAATGCAAAGATCAAATAAACAATCAACAAGATAACACCATGTATACCCTGGGAAAACCCTCAAGAGGGAAAAACCTAGCCTCCAAAAGCATCCACAGTCATATGTATTATTTAGCAATAAGCTATTACAATACATGCCATGAGTCTCCATGAATACCTCTGAACCATCAAGCACCTCCAATGCATCTATTGGTTCCTCCAGTTGATTAAGTCCAAAACCCCCTAAAGACTAGCCACTTTCTTATGGTCAGGGATTTTGGGTCAGTGGCCAATGAACAGGATTATGACTCATAGGAGTTGAAAAATCCTCTGCACTTTTAGTTCTGAAGGACCAAGGTGGGTGTACCTATACAACATTCAAGGGATACATCTAGGATTTTGCTGAATGTTGTATTATAGCAAAAGGTTCTCAATAACAATATGCCCAAGCAATGAATGATTCCTTTAGGACTGGCTTAATCCCTTGGTTATACAGTTCAAAACCTGGCTGAGAACAAAGTATTCATTTGAAACTACTTTTGTAAAAAACAAAGGAATTAGAGACATTTTGATTAAGTTTCAGGAGGGATCAGAATCAACAAATTAACTTGATGAGAGACCAATGCTTTATTCCAAAGGGCAACAAAGTCAAATTATATGAAACCTATGTATCATTCAAGCAATGTCACTTCATAAATGAGGGACTGATAGCATTAACACCTTATATCAATGCCTCCTTGACATGGAAATATAGAAAAATCCTTCTAGACCATGAGACAGACAATAGTTAACTAAACACCTTCCAAGCATTTATATCTCCCCTTGAGAGAAAAGCAAGAAAAACATACACTATGCAATGAATTGCAAAGACGAACTTAAATATCCTTGATAATCAGAAATTATATTAACTCCATCAAATGTTACACAGAAAGAACTCTATAACTAATGTATTTTTATATTGATCTAAAATAACAACAATCTACAGATTTGATCACAAATTAAGAAACTATTCCATTCTATTTACAATGTATCAAAATACAGAGCATCCCTATTGTTCAAAACTTGAGACTCTGAAACCCCCCCTTTTCTTGGCCTTGAATTCCCATTTATAAGAACATGGGAGCAACAAGCTTCAGGCCACTAATAGGTGTCACATTTTCATTTGACAAACCTCCCCACTCCTCTAACAAAATGTACCAAAATGGTATCTTTGTAGCATAACAAGACAAATTGTATCCCATTCTCCATTTAGGTCCTTAGTAACTTAGCGGTTGCATCGAAAAACTAAATTATTTCCCAGAGAGAGAATGCTAACTACCTTATCACTTACCGGCCCCACTCCTGTTTGGGAAAGACAGACTGTTATAACAGGATGGTCAACCACTCTCGTGGCTGACCAATTGCACGCGGAGCTTAGCTACCCTTAACAAGAGCACTACTACAATGGACAAAATCCTCAACAACCTCCAAAAGGTAGCACCAACTATGCTTCACCATGCACCAGGCACAAGGAAGTTATCCCCCATCTTTCAATAGGAAATCCCCTCCTACACCAATCCTTAGGATGCATGTGGAAATCACACATAGAATCCCCTAGTGGTGACAAACCTTCATTCAAATCGGGCATAGTTACAGTCATAACCTGATTCCCTACTTTCACCAACTTCACTTGAGAGGGAAACACTCCTTCCATTGTTGCCTAAGCATTATTGGAGGACTCAATGCTGCTAGAGGAGGAGAGGAACAAGCGTTGCTTCTTTGCCTCTTCCCCCTGTCAAGCACATCTGCGTATCATTGATCCATTATAGCTGCCAGATAAGAAAGCAAACTCTCCATCCGAGCGAAGACAAGGGACAACATGGAAAGGAAAAGGTAATTATGCCTGCCAGCCAACCCCATGAATCTTCCCTGAACCATCCATGCCTCAGGAGGATGCATCAAGCTCTCTAACTTTGTAATCTCAGAGAACTAGCCAGGAGAAGAGGGATACACTCCTACAAGCATGAGGTGGTAGACACATTTTGGCAAGACAAGACAAGAGTCGCATAGATTTTTGAATAAGGTGATATGCTGTCCAAATGAAGGAGGCCCTCTATTTGTAGTAAAAGGCTAATATCTGTGCTTTTCATTTCTTGCTATATCAAGGCTATCTGAACTCTGTTAGCAGTACAACATTCTTGCCTTCCAATGGGAAATTTTGGGAATTCTACGATAGTCATCTAATATGGATATGGAGGCACTGACACACGCCTCCCTTCATCTTTCCTAGACCTGGTAAGCATGATCCTAGTCACAGTACCTACTTTTATCATCAAGGGAAGACTAGAGTTGGTTTTTCGGTCTCCACACATACTCACTACAAAGCCACTCGCACATTCCTCATTCAATTCTCATATTAAAAAGTGATCTTGACAAATCCTTATGAAAATTACTTGATGCCTGAGAAGAACGATCACCATTTACAATGGCGGCACAAAGCGTGCCAAGGCCCTACAATCAGTACCATGACACGCCTAGCCTATGGCTTCACATGCTTCAAACCAACAATCTGATCTCATTGTTTACTGTGCTCTTCCATCCTGTCAATCCATCAACCTTAGCCATTGGATTTGCCTTACAATCCAAATCAATGACCACTAGAGACAGTTGGCATGCCAACAGGAAGTGATCTATTAGCTTTCAAAACTTGACCATGGATCAACATTAGTCAGAGGCCTTTACAAAGATTTGAAAATCCTCCAGCTATCCTAAAAAACATCTTGATCACATATGCCACAACTGCATTTTAATTCCTCTCATAGAGTCGTTTAGGGTCCTGGCAAAAAATCTGCCCTTAGCGAAATGTATGTATCCGCTAAATGTTAGAGCCCACAACACACCCTTCGCTGGTTCACGAGAGCTTCAACATAGTCTCACTAAAGGTAAGCCTCTTAGCGGATAAGTGGCTTGGGTGCCATGTGGTCATTGCATCGGAACTCGTAGCATCATCAAAGCCTAAAATAGAGTCTGGTGAAGAAGATGCTTCTCGCGAAAAGATCTCTGCTAATGTGGCCATGTCAGAATTTAAAATCGACACATGCGAAAAGGCTCTTGTAAAAAAGGGGTCATGCTAGGTTGAATGGCTAAGGGGGACATAAGGTATATCCAGTTGCAAAAATTAAAACATCACCAAAAGTACGGGATATGGTGACCATTAAGATTGAGGGGCAGTAGGCAATCCTAGGCGTGAGGGCCGGTAAACCAATGGCAAAAGGAGACTCAAAAACAACTTGAGAAATCAAGAGCAGGCCATAATTGGTCAACAAAGAATTAGAATGATAAGTGACCTAGGCCAACATAGCAAGATACTAAGCTTAAGGATCCAATGGGGGTTTTAGCAAGCTTAGAGGAACATATCAAAGGCTAAAGCATGTATCAAAATGTAGGTCCAAAAAGTGGCTCATGCTTGGGGACACATGCCCCCCATAGGCATAGCGAGATTCCAGACCTCTCTGAGATGTAGACTAGGTGCCTTATTCATTGGGCAACTCTGTCACTACTTAGGTAATCATAGACCAAATTTTAATGGGAGGCCTAGGGCCCTAAAAATGAAGAACCACATCTTTCCTCTGTCAAATACCTTGCCCCCAGATGACCTCCCCAAACTACCTATACCACTGAAATCTGCCTGATTACACATATTGTCACTAACATTTCTCACAATTCCTCTGAACACACTACTGTTAGTTAATCCTCTGTTATTCTGCATTGTGTAACTAGGCACAGATTAAAATTTCTTAACCTCACACACCACATATTCACATTGAAAACAATACCCCTCGCTCTTCATCTCATTGTCATGCTCCATCAAAATATTTCCCTGTTGAACAAGAAACTAAAGATGTTCATATTTCTCAAAATAGCTGGCATCATGATACTCGACCTTTCTTGCAACACCTATATCAAATGAGAAAAATTCATAGGCAACACCCTCAAGGAGCTCGCTAATGCATTGCTTCTCTTGTTCAAGGCTACATTCTAGCTCTATGTCAGGTGCATCATCAGAATTCTCAATGAAGAGGGGATTATTTCTGCAATGATAAGGATCATCACTTTTATCATCTAATGAAAAAGGAGGCTGGTCAAATAAGGGGTTTTGCCTGATATTCATTTTTGCTGCAAATATTTTTGTCCCCTCCACATGGAGTTCTAAATCTCCCTCAACATCACTATACCCTAAAACACCATAGTCAATATCTTCTTCAAAGACATAATCACAATTAGCCCTGAAATCACAACGACCAATACTATCTTTCATTTCATCCTCTGATTTTCCCACACACATGTCTGAGATTCCTACCATATCAACAAAATATGGGAGTGCATATTTGGAAGGATCCTTAAATACCTCAATGCTACTTCCGGATGATGGTGATAGTCTATCACCCATACCTTCATCATAGGGCACAACCTGATCATTCATGACATCTACATTATGCATGCTAATGCCATGTTCATCCATGATAAGATTCTTCAATTCCATTTCATACAGGTTATTGTGGTCAACAACACAATAGTCAGAATATTTCACTTCATCCACATTTGTTGCATCATTGCTCAAATCATATCCAACCATAGGGCCAGTGCGACCAGTACTACAAAAGTTATCACTTTTTTCACTACAAGTTTCAGCATCTTCCTTAATGTCTATCCAATTAGGGATGTGAGCAAAACCATTTAACTTCAATTCCTGAGGCATGCCTGATTTGTGGAGCAAATCATTGTGCATAGGCTCTAGAGGCCTAAAACTGACAGGGATTTTTACATAAGTGCCCAGTATTATAGAGTGCAAAGAGCAGCCTGACTATCCCTCTTGTCTTCTTATGTCAGAGAGGTCATGGACAAATACCTTGGGATCACTAATATATGCAGCTTGCTGACCACTTGCTTGGGGCTCTATGTGATCAATCTTATGGGATGATGTGTAAGCGAGGACACCAGAGATGAAAGTGTCATACAATTCATTTTTGATTTCTGACTCACACCTTTTACCAACTTTGGGTGTCTTACTTGCAAACTAGCCTTTTGTGCATTCCATATCTCCAATTGTTTTCAATATCCATGGCAATTTCATAAGCCTGACGCAAAGTTGAAGGCTCCTTGCTTCTTAACCAGTAACTCATCCTTTTATCAAAATCCCCCAAGTAGACAACCAAGCTTGTTGCATCATTTAGCCTCATAACCTTAGGAATATCCCTTAATGTCTTTGCAAATCTTAAGTTGAAAGTTAGAACAAGCTCGTCCTCTCCTTTCTCGATGCACATGAACTTGCCAATCACAACACTTACATGAATCCTTTCACCAAATTGCTTCATAAAAACCATTTTGAAATCATCCCAAGAACATACATAACATGCTGGTAAATCAAAGAACCAGTCTCTTGCTTCATCCTTTAAAGACTGAACAAACAATTTCATGACAACATCTTCAAAATCCATCTCATAGTCTCCCATCACGTCAATAAATCATTGTAGATGCTTATTAGCTGATTTAGATTTATCACCACTAAACCTTGGCAGACACTCTCTAACCACATCAGGAATAGGATTTGGATAGTTTTGGATACCATTAAAATCCAATGCTCTGTATCTTTCAACAGAGAAGACCCTTCTCGGAGGGTATGACTGTTGTTGTGACGTATAATGCATTTTGACATTCACAAGTATAGAAAGATAGAAAGAATGACAACCCCCATTTTAAACAAGTCTTTCAACAGCAACCAACTCCCTTCACAACAACCCTGTCATAACTCTACCTTATTCAAGCATGGGAACAACATTCTACACAAAGTATTTTCACAAATAACTCTTGCACCTCTGATCTATTTTGCTTTGAATATGAAACAAGGATGAAGGGTCAAATACTTGGAAATTATTACAGACCTCATAATTTTGCTTTTGTAACTAGAAATTTTGCAGGTCTATGTCATACATTTCCATGGACATGGACAATTCTTCAACAACTGATCAGGTTCATTCATAGAGTCACCACCTCTTCAAAGAGGACAAAACCTTCAAGAAACTAAAATCTCATCAAAGGTTAAATACTTTTCTGAGTCCATTCCACTAGAAGAGTACCATTATTTTCACAAAATATTCAGACATGATGCAATAATTTCCTCAGGAATTGGGTTCTCCAGTCTTTCAAATTATTTGACTCTTTCCAAATACAATAGGGGAAAATATGACTCAAGATAAGACACAATTATTAGGTCATCCCCAATAGAGTCATCAAATTGTTGGTTCCTCCAACTGATTAGGTCCAAAACCCCCTAAAGACTAGCCACTTTCTTATGCTCAAGGATTTTGGGTCAGTGGCCAACGAACAGGGTTACAACTCCTAGAAGTTGAAAAATCCTCTGCATTTTTGGTTTTGCAGGACCAAGGCAGGTATACTTCTACAACATTCAAGGGATACATCTAGACTATTGTTGAATGATGTATCAAAACAGAAGGTTCTCAATAACAGTTTGTCAGGGAAATACACGACTCCATCTGGATTGGCATAATCCTTATGGGAATACGATGCAAACCCTAATTGAGAATAAAACTACTCAGTACTATTCTCAAAAATAGTAAATGGATTATAAAATAATTTTGATTTGTTCAAAGTGGGTCCATATTAGAATATCAGGTCAGTGAAAGAACAGTGCCTCATCCGTTGGGTAACAGAGTCAGGGCGATACACAACACACGTATCATTCAAACAACAACATTTCATCAAAACTGGACCAATTACATCAACACCTTGTGTTAATGTATCCTTCACATGATATTGTGAAACTCTCTTTTAAAACCATATGCAAACAAAGTTAACATAATGAATTTCAAGAAAATTAATTCTCTCCTTGAGAGAAAGCCATGAGAAACATTCACTATGCAATGAATTCCAAAGATGAACTAAAATATCCTTGATAATCAGAAATCATATTAACTCCATCAAATGTTACACAGAAATAACTCTATAACCAATGTATTTTTGTATTGATCTGAAATAACAACACTCTACAGATTTAAACACAGATTAAGAAACAATTCCATTCTATTTACAATGAATCAAAATACAGAGCATCCCTACTATTCATAACTTGAGACTCTGAACCCCCCCTTTTCCTAGCCCTGAATTCCCATTTATAAGAACATGAGAGAAACAAGCTTTAGGCCACTAACAGGTGTCACATTTTCATTTGACAAACCTCCCCACTCCTCTAACAGAATATGCCAAAATGGCATATTTGTAGCATAACAGGACAAATTATATCCCATTCTCCATTTAGGTCCTTAGTAACCTGGCGGTTGCATCGAGAAACTAAATTATTTCATAGAGAGAGAATGTTAACTGCCTTATCACTTATTATCCCCACTCCTATTTGGGGAAGATAGGTCATTATAATAGGATGGTCAACCACTCTCATGGCTAACCAATTGCACACTGAGCTCAGCTACCCTTAACAAGAGTACTACTGCAATGGACAAAATCCTCAACAACCTCCAAAAGGTAGCACCAACTATGCTTCACCATGCACCAGGCACAAGGAAGCTACCCCCCATATTTCAATAGGAAATCCCCTCCACCAATCCTCAGGCTGCATGTGGAAATCACACACAACATCCCCTGGTGGTGATGAACCTTCATCCAAACTGGGCACAGTTGCAGTCTTGACCTGCTTCCCTACTTCCGCTGACTTCACCCTAGAGGGCAAAACTCCTTCCATTGTTGCCTAAGCATTATTGGAGGACTCAATGTTGCTAGAGGAGGAGAGGAACAAGTGCTGCTTGTTTACCTCTTCCCCCTATCAAGCACATTTGTGTAGCATTGATCCACTATAGTTGCCAAACAAGAAAGCAAACTCTCCATGCGAGTGAAGACAAGGGACAACATAGAAAGGAAAAGGCAATTATGCCTTCTAGCCAACCCCACAAATCTTTCCTGAACCACCCATGCCTCAGGAGGATGCATCAAGCTCTCTAGCTTTGTAATCACAGGGAACTAGCCAGGAGAAGAGGGATACACTCCTACAAGAGTGAGGTGGTAGACACATTTTGGCAGGGTAAGACAAGAGTCGCATAGCTTTCTGAATAAGGTGATATGTCATCCAAATGAAGGAGGCCCTCTATCTGTAGTAAAAGGTCGATATCCGTGCTTTTCATTTCCTACTATATCGAGACTATCTGAACTCTATCAGCAGTATAGCATTCTTGCCTTCAATGGGAAATTTTGGGAATTTTATAATAGTCATCTGATATGGATATGAAGGTGCTAACACATGCCTCCTTCATCTTCCCTAGGCTTGGTAAGTACGAGCCTGGTCATAGTACCTACTTTTATCATCAAGGAAAGACCAAAGTTGGTTTTTCGGTCTCCACGCATACTCACTACCAAGCCACTTGCACATTCCTCATTCAATTCTCATATTGAAAAGTGATCTTGAAAAATCCTTATGAAAATGACTTGATGCCCGAGAAGAACGATCACCATGTCCAATGACGGCACAAAGGGTGCCAAGGCCCTACAATCACTACCGTGACATGCCTAGCCTATGGCTTCGCATACTTCAAACGAGCAATCTGATCTCATTGTTTACCACGCTCTTCCATCATGTCAATCCATTCAACCTCATCCATTAGATCTGCCTTACATACCATATCAATGACCACCAGAGACAGTTGGCATGCCAATAGGAAGTGATCTATTAGCTTTCAAATCTTGACCGTGGATCAACATTGGTCAAAGGCCTTCGTAGAGATTTGAAAATCCTCCAGCTGTCCTAAAAAACATCTTGATCACATATGCCACAATTGCATTTTATTTCCTCACATAGATTCATTTAGGGTCTTGGTGAAAAGTCTGCCCTTAGTGAAATGTATGTATCTGCTACACATCAGAGCCCACATCACACCCTGTGCTGCTTCGCGGGAGCTTTAGCATAGTCTCACTGAAGGTAAGCCTCTCGGTGGCCAAGTGGCCTGGGTGCCACGTGGTCATTGCATCAAAACTCGCGGCGTTGCTGAAGCCTAAAATAGAGTTCGACGAAGAAGACACTTCTCGCAAAAAGAAGATCTTCGCCAATGCGGCCATGTCAAAATTTGAAATTGGCACATGCGAAAAGGCTCTTGTAAAAAAGGGGTCATGCTAGGTCGAATGGCTAAGGGGGACATAAGGTATATCTGGTTGCAAAAAATAAAACATCACCAAAAGTACGGGATATGGTGACCATTAAGATTGAGGGGCAACAGGCAATCTTAGGCATGAGGGTCAGTAAACCAATGGTGAAAGGAGACTCAAAAACAACTTGAGAAACCAAGAGCGGGCCATAATCGATCAATGAAGAATTAGAATGACAAGCGAACCAGGCCAATGCAGCAAGATACTAAGCTTAAGGATCCAATGGGGGTTTTAGCAAGCTTAGAGGAGCATATCAAAGGCTGAAGCATGTATCAAAATGTAGGTCTAAACAAAATCCTCCATGTGTACAAGCATGAATCCACACATCACCTGCCATGCTTCACAATATGCACTTACAGAAGAGAGCTCAACACAATGACAACCTTTCACAAACCTCCAATCCACCTACAATGAAATAGCCAACCAACCCAAACCACTAACCATGTGCTTGCTTTTATAGACCAAGCTCACACAAATACAACTTGTGGTATTGGATAAAACCATGTGTTCCAAAACCATGGATACACAAAACCATTGACCCCCTTATTTAATGTTGGTACTACATTTTTTCCCAACAATTAAATAATACAAATAATATCCCAATGTTACATACAACTTTTACAAGTGGCCTCCAAATAAATATCTAATGTGGTTAAACACATCAATTAAGATGCACCACAAATAAATATTTATTTTACATGAATAAAATAATACAATATTATGCAAGGTGTACAACACCTATTTCCCAACATTCTCCCACTTGTTGTATATATTGCATAAGGGTCAATCCATTAAATACATCATCATAGGCAAACATGAAATCACATGAATCTCCAACATGCTCTCATGCTCCATCAAGATACTTGCAATAAAATCAAAGTGACCACCATCTCAAACAAGAACTCCTATCATCCTCCAACGTGCCACCTATGGAAAAAAAGGAACATGCCAAGGTGAAGATGCACCAATTCAAAGAACACAAGCATCAAATCCAAGTGATAACAAAAGGCTCCAAGTTGTTGTCAAAGGTAAAAAACCCACATGACTGGAAATAGTACCCACAACATATGCTAATACATCCAACCATCCATACCTCATAGGTATCAACAACATCAATAAACTCATGCCAACAACATATCCAACCCATATACTGCAATCATAAGCTCCATGTATAAAACCTATCAATGAAGAACACATACATCCAAGAACTCCCACTGCATGGGTAATATCAAATTTGAAAATAGATCCAAGACATATCAAGTCTATCAATCAATACTCAAATCAAGATGTGACTAATCAACAAGCCAATGTAGTATCAAGAACAATGACAATGATCCACACATGCATGATAAATTGATGCATACTCTCTCACAACATGTCACCATAACTCTCCCAAGTCCAATCATATCAACATGATCCTCCAGGAAGTAGCCATAAGACAAAGAGAGAAAACATGTAAATAATAATGTCCTTCTACAAACACCTCAAAGTGCTAAGTTGTGTCAGGTATGATCTCTTTTACAACCCCAAATGAAAAGCCTCAACAACACCCAACCATTCAATCTCATAAGATCAAATGTACATATGTAACTTGTAACCAACATGGATGTAAGCCTCTATAATCAAGGTAGATCAAACTCATAACCATTCCATAACCAGGAATAAGTCCAATCACATCTCCTAAACTCCTCATAATGAACATCATAAATCAAACCATACGAACAAGGAGATAACCATGCTAACATCCCTCAAATGAACCCTCCAGAACCAATAATCGTAGCTCAAGATCCATATCTATGAGAAGATAAAGCATAAAGCAAAATACATCTAAAAGAATGGGCAATACCTCATAGATGATAAATCGCTGAGTAGACCAAGAGTGGGGAATGAGAATGCTCCTCCAGGATACACCTAGCCACAATGACTCTCTCTAAGAATAATCTCCTCTAAGTCTATATCCAAGTGTAGGCTCCTCAGTCTATCTGCTGAAATCTCCGAGTAACCATCTCAACAAGTATCTATAATCTCAAGAAAACTCAAGACTCGCCTAAGTCTCCATGTATCCATGAGCACCTCCATGATCAATCCATGATTTAAACTCCAAATGCAACATCGCACTATCATGAAGCTCTCAAACAAATGACCAAGTACTCAATACCAAGAGAACCAACAAGATCACTGTCAATGCTCCTACTGCACATCTGCATAATCAAGAAGCCCATCATGACATCATGATCTAACCATCTCCCCCAAGGAGATCACATGCACTGATGCATATGTCCTATCTCAAGAGAACCTGTATCATATGCCAAAACTCTAAGCTATCATCAAGAGTAAACCATGACATAATATTAATGTCTCTAAATCAAGGATCAACATGTCAAACTAACAAATCATAAATTGACACCTCAACCAAAGACTCAATAAAGTCCTCCATGGTAAACCAAGATGTCAACATCTCCAATCATACGAGGATAACCATCTACTGACAATAGAAATCAAGATGTCAAAGCACTCTCACTGAAACATGAATCATAATCCAAGAGCCTCTCTAAGACACCCACAACCACTGCAGAAGATCATCCATCACAACTAATGAATCCATATCATTGCCTAAGCTCCCACTAAATTGTGATACCAAGCTATCCATGACAACAAAGAAACCATCTCCTAAATGAAGATTATCCATGGCCCTAAACAAATCAAGGAATCTCACTGTAACATCAATAGCTCCCAAAAGGTAGAGTAAACCATAATCTCCAACCAGGAGGATAAAGCCATCACTATCAAAAGCTCACATAAAACCATGTATCCAAGCTATCCATGACATCGTGACAAACATGCTACAAGTCCCAACAACTGACTATCCAGGCACTCTAATCATCTATCCTCTCATCCCAATGTAACATACCAATGTACAAATGACCACATACAAGGCCAACTAACAAAGTCTACATAAACACTGAATCAATCTCTTGGATATAGACAATCCACATCTGAGTCATCCCACTATAGCCAAATAGGTGATCAACCTACAAAATTACATAACTCATAGATCCAAAAAAGTGTAACATGAAAACTCATCATCACTCTAGTAATATGCAAACTAAGATATCAAAGAAGATAACCTGTAGACTCCAAGACTCAAACACCAAATCAATTCTAGATTTGATTTGCCAAACAAGTCCACGGCAAGTACCATAGTCAAGGAACTAATCAAGCATCTAGGAGATGAGAACAATCCCCTAAAACAATACCACAACACCACCTGTAATCATGAATCAATTATCATAGCCCATACATGTCAATCGCATACATGATCATGTCGTACCAATGCAAAAGTGTACATGCATATCCATAAAACTATAATCATCATTATCGCTATACCTGTACTCAACTCCCACCGAAATGAGACATCAAGTCTCACACGTGTATCAACCATGTCCTCAAACCAGAAGACAACCTATGTACCTATCTCCATCAAAGTCCAAACTCTAAAAACACCTGTAAACCTATAACTAGAAGCACCAAATTTGAAAACCTGTTATACCATGCTGATGGTCTCATAACAACATGCACTCCCACAATTTTGTGCCAAAAAAATCCATCCAAATGCACTCATAAATACACCCTGAATCTCAGGCTCCTACAAGTGATCAAACAAGTACCAATCTCTCTCTACACACCAAATTGAGAACTAAATGATCCAAACTATAGTATACTGCAATAGCTCTCCAACGCCTGTTTGAAATTGAAAATCTAATTTTGTATGCAAAAGTTTTGAGCATAAAACTATCTTAGAGCAATGCCTGGATTTAGGCACCAAATTATGACACAAACAACAAAATATGGTCATGAAACCTATACCACTGCGTAGTTCTCAGAGAGACCTTTCTGACACCTATAAGAAGTCAAAAAATAATACCGTGGGTGAAAGTTATGCCTCCTGGAAGAAAATGCTCTCTGAGGGCTAAAAGGGACCCCTGGTGGGACCCTCTGTACCTGCTGACGTCATCGCTAATGTGGCACTTACTGTGCACATGACTGGGCATAGATGGGGTCCACTGGTGCTGACATGGAGGGGTTGACTGTTGGCATCATCTTTGACGGTGGATTAAAAAATGTTTCAATTTGTTTTATCCACGGACCAAAAAATATTATTGGAGGCTTGATTTTTTATAAGGTCCGAATTTATTTATTTTTAATAAAGTTCCCGCTGTAAAAAAAAAATTACTAGATGCTTGCACTTAAAAATATTTTTTGCTGCCTAAAATTTTTAAAGGGCCTAAGGGCCCGCCGACGGCACCCCTGCCAGACTGGCGGCCAAGGGCCACGCCGATCGACAGAGGGCCCTTCCCGGCTCGACTGAGCTGCCGAGATCGTAGGCCTTAGGGCCTTCTAGCTCAACCAATGCCAACTGGAGCCAACAGGGAGCCAGCAGGGGCCAATCGACGATGACGCCAGTGGTACCGTGCTATGCAAGCCCGTACAGGGGTATGTGGACCCCTGTACAATTTTTTTTTTTTTTTTTTTAAATCTTCAATTTTGATTTTTTTCAATCACTTCTATAGTTTTTAATTTTAATAAAAATTTTCCTCCAAACTATAGAAGAAATTACAGTGCAGGAAAAAATAAATTTTTTATTTTGCAAAGCATACCTGCGGTCGTGCCAGTGAACCTGGGAGGGGGCATTTTTTTGCTTTTTTCTCCAGTGGCCAAACTATGGCAAATTATATGTTTTTCTTCGCTTCTTAGGCCTCCTGAATCCAACGGCGAGGTCCGTTTTGTCCCAGAAAGTCATTTGCAAAATTTTATCCCTCCACAAAACCCTCATGAAGTCGATCCAAGAAACCCTCTTTAGCCATGATTTTTCAACACCTAGATCTACAATTTTCTCCACAAATCTACAATTCCAAAAACCCCAAATCTGCAATACAACCTATACAAAACCTTTTAATGTCCTCAATCCTTCCATGCATTGCCATGGCTTCTATTTTGCACCCGATCTACACAAAAGGATTATCAACAAACTAGGGAACTCACAGCGCCCTCAACCATAAACATGGCTCTGATACCACAAGTTAGGAATTTGCAAGTCAAATAAAACTAATTCCACATAACCCAATAGGAGAAAAAGATGCAACAAATAACCATAATGCAAAGATCAAATGAACAACCAATAAGATAACACCATATATACCCTGGGAAAACCCTCGAGAGGGAAAAACCTAACCACCAAAATCATCCACACTCATATGTATTATTCAACAATAAGATATTACAATACATGCCACGAGTCTCCATGAATACCTCTGAACCATCAAGCACCTCCAATGTATTCTCCATGTGTACAAGCATGAATCCACACATCACCTGCCATGCTTCACAATATGCACTTATAGGAGAGAGATAAACACAATGACAACCTCTCACAAACCTCCAATCCACCTACAATGAAATAGCCAACCAACCCAAACCACTAACCATGTGCTTGCTTTTATAGACCAAGCTCACATAAATGCAACTTGTGGTATTGGATAAAACCATGTGTTCCAAAACCATGGATTCACAAAACCATTGACCCCCTTATTTAATGTTGGTACTACATTTTTTCCCAACAATTAAATAATACAAATAATATCCCAATGTTACATACAACTTTTACAAGTGGCCTCCAAATAAATATCTAATGTGGTTAAACACATCAATTAAGATGCACCACAAATAAATATTTAGTTTACATGAATAAAATAATACAATATTATGCAAGGTGTACAACACCTATTTCCCAACAATTTATTGTAAAGAGAAATACAATATTTTTTGATAGGCAAGTTGCTACCAAGGGGGCAACTCCCATATATATTTAAAGACAAAAATAAAAGGAAAGCTTCAGACTTGAGGAACTAGGGAGCTTAAGGCATGTGAAGTCTAAAGAAACCAGAAAAGAGAACATAGACTAGAACCTCTGCAAAAGATTCAAGATAAAAATATAAAGAGCAAAAACTGTAACACCATCAATGAATAGAAGGACCATCACCCATCACCATCCTCATTCAAGGGTTTTCCTATTTTTACTTTCACATGCTCCTTATGAAAAGAGCATCCATAGTCCACTACATGCCCTCATCCATGACCTCCTAAGCTTTTATTCTCAATTTTTCGCATCAGTTTTCCTACCTCTCCTCTTGCTAGATGGGCCAACAGGTTTATTTATCAAGCTGATAGTCTAAGAAATGGCCCTGAATTTGGTGGTGCCTAATTCATCTTCATCCATTAGGGCTTTAGAAGCATGTTAATCTAGGAATTCCTTTGAGAAGTTAACCTCTTCCTTGAAAATTTGATTAAAACCATCCACATGATTAATCAATGCTTCAACATTTGGGACCACAACTTTGAAGGGCATAGAAGAGGAGCCAATCCCAATGGTCACATTGTGATAAGTGGGAGGCATGGGTTGATACATGAATTTCCCATGGTTGCACCAAATAAAATCTTTGTCAAGGAAGCTAGCCTTCTGAACCCACTTCTTAAGATTAAAAGATTTGAGACTAGGGGCATCATTTGTGGAACAAGCTACGATTTATGACCAATCTGATTACATATAAAATAATATTTAGGGAAACCTTCAAAATATAAATATTGGATCCAAGTGCCTTGAGAATAAATAATTCTAATCATATGCACAACTAGCTTCAAAATATCAATCATTGCACACACTCTCACAAATCTTGAAGGATGTGCATGTTTTGTGTGTAATTTGACAAATTTACCCACATTGCTGATTAAATTTTGAATAAGACTAGGGTATCACATCACCAAAGGGATATGATACAAGTGAATCCAAAGTGGAAAGTTGGTAATTATCTCTTAGAAGGTTCCAAGAAAGGGGCCCAATGAGTCATAAATAGCCTTGATTTTCCATAAAACCATGGCCCATGTTCCAGAAAAAACCTGTAATCAATAATAGATCAAAAAGTGACTAGGAAAAAACCATGATCAAGAATTTCCATGGATGGGGTCTCCAAATTGCTCTAATATGCCTTCATCTTGGATAAAAAATCTGGCACTTAAGGTTGCTTCCCTAATAATCTAAGAAAAGTGATCTACAACCAATGCTATTAGACATGGCATTGACACATTCCTCTAGGAAGTGGAAATCAATTAGATCCACATCCAAAGAAACCTCCATATCCCCCAATGATATTGCAGTGGTTTTAACAGACATGGAGGAAGACGGTGGGGGACCTAAGGTACTCATACCAACCAAATCAACCAAGGACCTGTAAGCACTAAAAAGACACATGGGCCTACATGGTATTCTTATGATGAGCTGTAATCCTAAACACGTACATGTAAGCATGCATATATGACCTCTCAACAAGTGTTCTTCTTGGCAAGACATGGATTGAATTTCCCTTCTTCATCCTTTCTCTTCTAACCCTTAGCTAGCTCATGAAACCTTATTCCTTCTTCATTCCCCCTTTGTCACCATTTCATCTTCTTCACTGTTTGGCCTTATCAACATGGCCTACAAATGTCGTAACATGGGAAATTCATCTTCCCTAAGTTCATTTCATCTATTTCAAACCTCCAGAGGCCTCCATTTGATCTCCTAGACCTATCCTCATTTTTAGTTTTGCATAGATTTCCTCCTTTCTAGGTAACCTCTTTTTATTCTAGGGTCACCCCCTAGGGGATCCTACCAGTAAACTAGGGGATCTTTAATTTGTCCTTTTGACCAATTTCAAAATCCAGATGGCATCTTTGACCTTCCAAGACCATTCTCTAGCCTTTAGTTTTCACCCAAGAGTCCTTCTTTCTAGGGTCACCCTTGTTTTCCTAGGGTCTCCCCCTAAGTGACCCTACTGGTGAACTAGGTGACCCTGTCATGTTTTCATGCACAAGGTCCTCTTCGGTTCAGGCCCAAAATATTTCCATTTTTTCTCTAGTTTGCATGCAAATTTGACCCTAACTGAGCCTAGTCTATTCTAAGCCCATTCATCACTCCCAATCAACCATAATTATCTCAATTGATCTATTCCTAACTCTTCTCTCTCTCATACCAACTCCCATTCCTCCATGAGTGATAATCTTTCAAGCTTAGATCACTGTTCAATCAAACTAGTCTTCTGTCCAATCAATCTTCTTAACTCATCAATCAAATGAGTTAACTCTTCAATCGGTTTCCCCCTCTTGTGTGCCCTTACAAGTTATAAATACCCCTCACCTCTCCATTATTTTTCAAGTTGGAGAATGCTCTTCTCATATTCACAAGATTTTTCAAGCTTCTTGATAGGCCCTTAAGACTCTTTCTTCATTTCTTTCTTTAGTTTTTCAAAGCTTCAATGCTTTCATTTCATTAGTTTTCATTTTTGCAAAGCTTTAAAGATTTCCATTAGGAGGCAAATTCATTATTGCAGCTATTCATTAGCTTTGTTTTTGCTCTCCACTTAGCATTCTTATGCTCTTCGTAGGACATAGGTGCCTTTTGCTTTTAGTTTTATTGCCAAAGCTTTTCAAAAATCTTCATTTAGCATTGTTACGCTTGTTAATTTTCAAGCCCAAGTGCTTCAATCATAACTTTCATAGCTCACCCAATCATAGCTTTCATAGCTCAATTTGAATCAATAGCCATTCAATCCTTGACGCCAGGAAGAGTACCCCGCTACTATAGAGGAAAGGAAAGGTTGCTAAACAAAGGATTTCTAAGGAAACATTGTTGGACTGCACCAGACAACTGAGAGGGGGGGGTGAATCAGTTGTCCTAAAACTTTTAACCAATTATGATCATCAACTTATCAATTACTTATATTCATATATAACCATGAAAGCATAAATGAGAAGCTCAACACAAAAGCATAATCAACACAGGAAACACTAGATTTTTACTTGGAAAACCCTAAAAGGGAAAAACCACGGTTGGTGTTAGCCCATAGAAATATATAAGTTATATCAATACTAAAAAATAGAGGCTCACTGCAAGGAAAGGCTCACTGCCAAAAAAAAAGGAGGCTCATTGCCAAAAGATTAAACTGAGATAACAACATGTACTGCATGCCAGGGTTTAGTTCCATTGAAGCACAAACACCTTTTCTCTGCTCTATAAACTTAATTCACTTTATCTTCACATCTTTGCACTTGGATACATTTTCACAACTCAATTACAAGTATTTATACACTACATCAACCTTGGAATGATCATCAAGGTCGGCATTACAATCATCAACTGTTGGAACAATCTCCAAGGTCAGAAAACATATGTTACATCATAATAGGTCTAGACCTAAACAAATTTACAAAGAAAAGAAATGAATGCAGATCATGCTACGCCTTAGTAGGAACTCAAACACAATCTTCCATGCTACAACATGCTATCACAATCTTTCATGCATCTCGGTAGATGAATTCAACTAGGTTGGCCAAGACTGATGTTAAAACAAGTATTCTCAAGAACACGCTTCATGCACGATTTGAATTATGCCTTGCAGACCAATCCAAATGTAGAAGCATGATTAGGAGACATCCACAAGCACATTGTAATCACCAGGAACAACCGCACGATCTCGAATCACTCTATTAATAAGATTCTTCAAACCAGAGTACAGGAACAACACTGTCAGCCACTGTCATGAGTAAAAGATAGCTTATGGACCACCAAATCATGAACCATTACATTTGAAGGCACTTAACATCATCACTAACTTAATTCTAGAACTACATACTAAAATACTTCAATGCGGAGGAATGCAGAGCAAAATACTTTCTCTGTGTCACCACCAAACATACAAAAAAAGTTTTTTTCACTCTGGTGAACATAACTCACTCAATTATTCATATCGGAGGCTCAAAATCAGAATATAACATCTTCAGACAGACTTCTAAATAAATTCCAATCCACAGGAAAAGATATTTATTCTACAGGAAATGCAGAGCATTCTTCTTGACTGTTTTTCTACATGTAATGCATTGTTTCTACTGCAACACATTGTTTTCACCAAAGGGGCTAATTTTCTCAATATCCTCAATAGAGTAAGAGCACAGTTGACACTAATGACAACACAGATATGTTGACATCAATGACAACACCAATTAGGCACATACTTGCAACAATCTCCCCCTTTGTCGTTGATGGCAACATATGATGTGAAAAATTGAAAAAACCACCGAGACAAGAATTCTCCCCCTTTCTCTTTATACATCTGCATTATTTCTCCCCCTAAGTTTTTCACATGATTTCTCTCCCCCTTTGACATCAATGGAAAAGGGCACATACTTGCATACTGCTGCTCTGATCCACTAACTTTATCAGAAACATTTAGCTACTTCCCCTGAGAGGTAGCCTTCATAACATCAATCCAGATCAAAGAATGACACTTTGAGCTCCACTGGATTGATTCATTTCTATGCATCTTAGTTCAGGATAGGAGGGGTAATGACCCTTAACTTTTCTCTGAGATACTCAAAGGTATCTTTAGGCAGAGGCTTAATGAAAATGTCTGCAATCTGATCCTTTATGGACACATATTCCAACTTTACTTCATTATCTATTACTTTCTCTCTCAAAAAGTAATACCTTATTGATATGTGCTTTGTTCTTAAGTGCATCACTGGATTCTTTGAAATATTTATGGCACTTGTAATGTCAAAAAAGATTGCAATTGGATCTTCATACACAACTCTTATATTCTTCAAAGTCTTCTTCATCCATAATAATTGAGTGCAACAACATGTTGCTGTAATATACTCTACTTCTGCAGTTGACAAAGACATTGAATCTTGTTTCTTGCTTAGCCATGAGACCAATCTATTACCTAAGAAGAAGGCACCTCCACTTGTACTCTTTCTTTCATTAACATCTCCAACCCAATTTGCATCTGTATAAGCACTGAGAGTGAAATCATTGTCCTTTGGATACCATAAGCCATAATTCGGAGTACCTTTCAAATACCTCAGGATTCTCTTAACTGCCATCACATGTGATTCTCTTGGATCAACTTGAAACATTACAACAAGACAAACTGCATGCATAATATCAGGTCTGGTTTGAGTTAGATAAAGCAATCTTCCAATCATGGATCTATATTTTTTATGATCAGCCTTAGGTGATTCATCAGTTTTGCTCAACTTGCAACCAGTCACCATGGGAGTACATACCTATTTAGAGTCTTCCATCCCAAACTTCTTCAACAACTCTTTCACATACTTAGACTCAGATATGAAGATTCCTTTATTTGATTGATTAATTTGTAGACCTAAAAATAAATTCATTTCACCAAACATGGACATTTCAAATTCAGTTTTCATTTCACCGGCAAACCTTATGCACATACCCTCATTTCCTCCAAAGATAATGTCATCAACAAAGACCTCAACAATCAAGATTTGATCATCATTGATTTTAAAATATAGATTGCTATTTGTAGTACCTTTACTAAATCCCAATTGCAATAAATACCTATCTAACCTTGCATACCAAGCTCTAGGAGCTTGTTTGAGTCCATACAATGCTTTCTTCAACCTGCATACCATATCACCTTGATTTGACAATTGGAATCCCTCTAGTTGCTCAATGTACACTTCCTCTTCTAACTCACCATTCAGGAAGGAAGATTTCACATCCATCTGATATACCTTCAAATCTTTGTGATCTACAAATGCTAGAAACATCTTGATTTCTTCAATCCGATCTACTGGGGTAAAATTTTCTTCAAAATCTATCCCTTCAATTTGAGAATATCCTTTGCATACAAGTCTTACTTTATTCCTTACAAATTCCCCATTTTCATTCAGCTTGTTCCTAAAGATCCATTTAGTTCCAATAACATTTTTGTTAGCAGGTCTAGGAAATAATTCCCAAGTTTCATTCTTCTCTATCTACAATAGTTCTTCCTCCATTGCCTTTACCCAATTTTCATCATTGCATGCTTCATTCACAGTCTTTGGTTCAATCTTTGAAAGCAAACATTAATTGACTTGTTCCTTTGCAATTCTTCTCCTTGTTAGCACACCTTTATTTTTGTCACCTATAATCTGATCTTTAGAATGATTGATCTTTACATGCCTGAGAGTCTTGACAACACTTTCTAGAGACTCTTTTTCATTTTGACTATCTTCTTGTTCATCTTTTTCTTCATTCAATATAGTCATAGGTTCATCTGGTTCATAGTATTTCAGGTCTAATATATTTTCCTTGCCTTTATCTACCTTCACATTTGCACTTTCAACAATCTTTTTGAGCCTTTTGTTGTAGCATTGCTAGGCCTTACTCTTGGTAGAGTATCTAATAAAGATTCTTTCATCACACCTTGCATCAAACTTTCCTAGATCTTCATCTCTCTTGACATAGCATTTGCTTCCAAAGATTTTGAAATACTTTACTAAAGGAATTCTTTCATACCATAATTCATAAGGAGTTTGAGTACCATTATGTTTGACTTGAACTCTATTTTGGATGTAAACATTAGTATGAATAGCCTCTTTCCAAAAAACTTCCAACATATTTGCTTCCTTCATCATTGTCCTAGTAGCCTCTTGAATTGTCTTATTTTTCCTTTCCACGACTCCATTTTGCTGAGGAGTCCTAGGTGTAGACAACTGTCTTTTTATCCCATGCTCTTCATAGAAAATGTTGAATTCATTTGATGTGAATTCACCTCCTCTATCACACCTCAAGCATTTGATTTTTAATTCTATTTCATTCTCAACCATTGCCTTGAAAGATTTGAACTTCTCTAGGGCTTCCAATTTGTCTCTTAGAAAAGTAACCCAAGTCATTCTAGAATAATCACCAATAAGCAACATGAAGTACCTGTCACCTTGTAGACTTCTCACCCTTGTGGGACCACATAGATCTATATGCACTAGATCCAACAAATCGACAGAGAATTGCTCTTTTTCTTGAAGCTTGTTCTTGTTTGCTTTCTTAACTGACATTCCTTGCAGATTGTGTTGGATGGTTTCACAAGTTTTGGTAAATCTCTCACAATCTGACCTGAACTTATCTTTACCAGATTATCAAAGTTTATATGGCACATCCTTCTATGCCACAACCAAATTTCATCTGCCTGAGCCAATAAACAATAATCATTAGTTCCTCTCAATTGATAGATGTTACCTTTTGTCTTCTTACTGGTAGCAATCACAGTTTTGGAGCTTTCTATGATCTTGCACCCATTATCTTTGAATCTCATATCATATCCTTTGTCACACATCTGACCAACACTCAAAAGATTATGCTTCAAACCCTTCACATATAGAACATTGTTAGTATTATGCTTTCCATCAAATGAAATAGATCCTTTTCCACAAATCTTACTAGCTGCATTATCTCCAAACCTAACCAGTCCTCCATCATACTTTTCCAAACTTACAAACTTACTTTTGTTACCAGTCATGTGATGTGAGCATCCACTATCAATAATCCATTCATCCTTATCCTTCTCAACCTGAACAGCCAAAGCACTTTCTTCCACTAGTTTTTCTTCCTTTAAACAACTAGCAGAATTAGTAGACATATGATCTTCTTAATAGCAATAAACACGCATTCATTTGCACTGGTACTGGCATAATCAGATTCATCATCAGTCACTCCTTCATTATCAAAATCTCTAACATAGTAACACTTCTTTGGAACTCTAGGCCTGTTGTCATACTTTTTCTTATTTCTTTCAATTCTTTTAGGACATCTGGAAGCATAATGTCCTACTTTACTGCAAGAGAAACACTTGAAAGGTAATTTACCTTTGAACTTATTGGAACCTCTTTGCAGCCTGTCAACAGAGTTAGCTTCAATTTCATCAAAGTCATCATCCACTTTATATTTCTCAGCTCTAAAAATCTTTTCTAAAAAATTGGCTTTAAAAGTTGATTCCACTTTTCGTAGGGCATCACCAAATTCTCTCATCTCAAACGCTGTAAGATTTCCAAGTAATTGATCTCTGTCAATAGTTTTCATAGTCATGAATTCTTCAATAGAAGCTACCTTGTGACTATAGGACTTTGGTAGTAATACGAGAATTTTCATCACAACTTCCTTATCACTGAGAGTTCCTCCCATACCTTTTATTCCAGTGACAAGTTCATCAACTCTTTGCATAAAGGCTGTTATATTTTCATCTTCATTCATCTTCAAACCCTCATATTTCACTTTCAGGCTTTGTAGATTATCTTCTCTTACATAATCATCTCCTTCATACAGATTTTTTAGCTTCTCCCATACCTCATTTGCAGATTCAAGGTCCACAACTTTTGTCAACACTGAGTCACTTAAGGAACTTAACAGAGCATCCTTTGCTTTGAAATCCAATTCATATTCTTTGATATCATCCTCAGTTGTCAAGCCACCTTCAGGCATGACAAATTGTGACTGTGTAGCTAGCCATACTTTATAACCTAGATAGAGGAGATGGCTTTTCATTCACACCTTCCAAAGAGCATAATTTGTCCCATCAAAATGTGAAGCTTCCTTCTTATAAGACATCTTGGATCTTCCTCAAGCTAGTAGGCCTTCTTCAGAGGAACTTGGATTTGATACCAATTGTTGGACTACACTGGACAACTGAGAGGGGGGGTAAATTAGTTGTCCTAAAACTTTTAACCAATTATGATCATCAACTTATCAATTACTTATATTCAGATATAACCATGAAAGCATAAAATGAGAAGCTCAACACAAAAGACTAATCAACATAGGAGACACTAGATTTTTACATGGAAAACCCTAAAAGGGAAAAACCACGGTGGGTGTTAGATCACAGAAATATATAAGTTATATCAATACCAAAAAATAGAGGCTCACTGCCCAAATTGCTCACTACAAAGAAAGGCTCACTGCATATGGGTGGCTCACTACCAAAAGGAGGCTCATTGCCAAAAGGAGGCTCACTACCAAAAGGAGGCTCACTGCCAAAAGGAGGCTCACTACCAAAAGGAGGCTCACTTCCAAAAGGTTGAACTGAGATAACAACATCTACTCCATGCCAGGGTTTAGTTCCATTGAAGCACAAACACCTCTGCTTTGCTTTGCTACCTTCACTTTATCTTCGCATCTTCACACTTGGATACATTTTCATGACTCAATTACAAGTATTCATACAATACATCAACCTTGGAATGATCATCAAGGTCGGCATTACAATCATCAACTGTTGGAACAATCTCCAAGGTCGGCAAACATACGTTACATCATAATAGGTATGGACCTAAACATATTTACAAAGAAAAGAAATGAATGCAGATCATGTCATGCCTTAGTAGGGACTCAAACAAAATCTTCCATGCTACAACATGCTATCACAATCTTCGATGCATCTTTGCAGATGATGAATTCAACCAGGTCGGCCAAGACTGATGTTAACACAAGTATTCTCAAGAACATGCTTCATACAGGATCTAAATTACACCTTGCAAACCAATATGAATATAGGAGCATGATCAGGAAACATCCAAAAGGACATTGTAATCACCAAGAACAACCACACGATCTCTAATCACTCTATCAATAAGATTCTTCAAACTGGAGTATAGGAACAACACTGTCAGCCACTGTCATGAGTAAAAGATAGCTTGTGGACCACCAAATCATGAACCATTGCATTTGAAGGCACTTAACATCATCACTAACTTAATTCTAAAACCGCAGACCAAAATACTTCAATGTGGAGGAATGCAGAGCAAAACACTTTCTCCATGTCACCACCAAACATATAGAAAAAACTATTTTCACTTTGGTGAACATAACTCACTCAATTATTCATACCGAAAGATCAAACTTGGATTATAACATATTCAAATAGGCTTCTAATTAAATTCCAATCCGCATTCAAAGATATTTATTCTATAGGAAATGTAGAGTATTCTTCTTGACTGTTCTTCTGCATGTAATGCACTGTTTCTACTGCAACACATTATTTTCACCAGAGGGGCTAATTTTCTCAATATCCTCAACAAAGTAAGAGCATAGTTGACACTAATGACAACACAGATATGTTGACATTAATGACAACACTGATTAGGCACATACTTGCAACATACACCAAGCCCATGCACCAAAGAGGATACATGTTCTTTATGCTTTCAGTAGTTAATTAAATCATCTTTACTCTTGGGAATAGTAATCTTGTTGTTGCAATTTCCTTGATAGGTTTATTTCAAGTTGATTAGATTAACTTTGCTTTTAGTAGTTAAATTGCAATTCTAGATTAATTTCATTCCAAGTATTCTCATATTAAACCAAAAATCACTTTTGAAAATACCAAAAACATAGTATAGTGTGCATTAGGAAAAATCATAGTATATTGCATACATATTTCAATCTTTAGATTAGTTAGATCACTTTATATTTGAGAAAAGGAACCAAACATCATATTGCATTCATAAATTAGTTGCATACATTAAAAACACAAAAATATTAAAACATTAGAAACTTTAAAACCCTCGATTCGATCACGAGTAATATTCCTAAACACAAGGTCAAACCCTCAATACCACCACGAGGTACAATTCACAAGTCAAACTAGGTAAAATCTAGGTCAACTCTTAGTTAGATCACTTTACATTTATGAGGATACTCCAGGCACATGCACCAAAGAGGATACACATTCTTTATGCTTTCAATAGTTAATTAAATCATCTTTGCTCTTGGGAATAGTAATCTTGTTGTTGCAATTTCCTTGATAGGTTTATTTCAAGTTGATTAGATTAATTTTGCTTTTAGAAGTTAAATTGCAATTCTAGATTAATTTCATTCCAAGTATCCTCATATTAAACTAAAAATCACTTTCTAAAATACAAAAAACATAGTATAGTGTGCATTAGGAAAAATCATAGTAGATTGCATACATATTTCAATTTCTAGATTAATTAGATCACTTTACATTTGAGAAAAGGAACCAAAAATCATATTGCATTCATAAATTGGTTGCATACATCAAAAACACAAAAATATTAAAACATTAGAAAAATCAAAACCTTTGATTCGATCACGAGGAATATTCCAAAACATAAGGTCAAACCCTCAATACCACCACGAGGTACAATTCACAATTCACAATTCACAAGTCAAACTAGGCAAACCCTAGGTCAACCCTAGTTAACTAATTCTTCTTTAAAGAATTTTATGTGCCCAGGAGTTAGAGGCAAGTGGGTTAGGGCTATCCTTGAGGAGATAGACAAAATACATCCCAGACCATGATCGACACAACAAGCAATTCAAGAACAAGAACAAACCCTTAGGACCATCCAAATAATACAAGAACATGAAAACTATCTAGAACACTGAAGAAACATAAATGAATACAATTAACATCCATCTATGCATTGGAACATAAGGAATCCTAACAAGAGATCAATGGCTAGTGACCCTTTGGGTCATAGGGTTATCTCCACCATCACGGTTGTAGAACAACCAACAACAAACAATAGGCCTCATAACTAGCTGATCGGTCTCCATGATGTTCTAATCCCACTTGAACAAAACCACCCTCA
This sequence comes from Cunninghamia lanceolata, assembly GCA_027924645.1. Classification (NCBI taxonomy): domain Eukaryota; kingdom Viridiplantae; phylum Streptophyta; class Pinopsida; order Cupressales; family Cupressaceae; genus Cunninghamia; species Cunninghamia lanceolata. Next base: position 15,102,490 of record BSBN01001271.1, read on the forward strand.
GGTTACACCTCCACTCAACTGGCTTCTATCACGAGAGTGGGAGTGACTTGTAGGTCACCCATGGTAAGGAGAGGGTTCATGTGCTATGTTGAAGCTAACTCATCTGTGTTTGCATTTGAGTCATGTTTTGAGGAGTACATATTTTGGTGAACCCGATGTAAAGAAAAAACCTCTTGATTGAAGCTTTTGGCATTTTCATTGCTTTGATCCTATTTCATCATCAATTTTGCATATGATGCCAGACTCACCAACACATATTTTGGTGAACCCAATGTGAAGAGAAAGTCCTTTTGAGATGGTTTCTTTCACATTTTCACATATTTCTTCCATTCCACTTTCATGTTTCACTTCCATGATCATTTATTCATCCTGCGGTGTTTCCTGCACCCTCAGTCTAGGAAAAAGTCACATAAAGTTCAGGAGAATTACCCCTCGAATGAAACTAGCACACATTCATATCCAATAGCTTCAATCTCAAATCAATCAAACTCGAAAGACTCAAAGGGGATCCAAAATATCCCCACAATGTTGACCAAATTAAAACATGCCAAGTGAGTGTTCCAGTTGAGATCCATCAAAAAGACCAACCCATAACAAGCCATAGGAAAATGGCCACCCAAATGGACAATGAGGTGAGTTGACAAAAGAAGAGCTTACAAGCAGCTTAGGGGGCATAAAAATCCCTCCATGTAACACATGAAGATAAAAGACCCATGACATGTCAAGTGTCATACAAAAGAACTAGTGGGGTGAGTCAAACCCCAACACAAAGCAATCCATATCAAGGTTGTAAAACTCAAAGAATGGAGGAAGCCTCACTCACAGACCTTATAGAAACCTTGGTCCAATGAATCATGACCCTTGAAGCTAGAAATGTTGAACAAGTTGGCCAAAACAAAATTGAGGAAAAACCTAGGGCATAAGGAAATCCTTACATTGATAAGATTGAATCAAACCAAGGGGCAACACAAAATCCCCCTAATCTAAGCTTCTATGAAACATTCATGCCTCCCTTTCCCTCATCATCCAACGTGACAAGTATCAATCAAATAGGTGGGATTGCTATAGCACAAAATCAACCACAAACAATCCCACCCAATTTTCAAAACATAAACATGACACCATCTAGTTATCCAACTTTTTCGGGATATCAATAATCTAGCATACCCTTTCAACAAGCGCAACAAGCTCCACCAGAAGGGCTAATATTTGGAGGAACAATACCCTCTACACATAACCCCCTCTTAGGAACATTCCTCGAGTATTTAAAGGAGCCTCTTGACTGCAACATTCGTCAGGTCATACTACCACATCCTCTCCCTGAGTTTCCAAAATTTAAAGAAGAGGGTGATCCCAACTCTCATATCAAGGCTTACGTCATGATAGTGCGAGAACTCATTGCTTGGGATGGAGTGGTAGCAAAGATTTTTTCAAAGACTTTAGATGGTATTGCTTTAGATTGGTAATATCGACTTCCAAAAGCATCAATCCACTCTTTTAGGCAATTCATTGATCAATTTGTGGCTGCCTTCAACATAAGCAAACTGGTCAAGATAGGAATAAGAGAGTTTTTAATGATCAAGCAAGGAAATAATGAGTTAGTCACACATTTTGTCACACGATCGAGGAAAGCTCTCTATTCTTCAACTAGAACACCAAAAATGGATCATAAGGAACTTTGTGATCTCTTCTTACATGCTCTCAAAAATGACATATAAGAAGGAGTTAAAAAAATCCCTTATAAATCATACAAAAAAGCGCTTGAAAGTGCCCTTAGAATTGACTAAGCCGTTATTGATAGTGGAAGAAGAGAGTATGATGTCAATGGAAGGTTGAGAAACCACGATATAACTAACAAATCCTCAATGAACAATCAAAACATAGATGGATCAACAAACACTTCACCATCAGGAAACAATAATTATGAATACAATAGTCATACAAATTTGGGGAACAAAAGTGCCAACAACTATCCCCTGAGAATCAATAAGTAGTCATACAACAATCATCATAAGCCTCGAGATTACAATCATGATAAATAATGCCCATTTCAAAAGAGAAGGGGGCATGATATCAAGTCATGTCAAAAGTACCATCGCTTCATATCAAGCCTCCCAAAACATCAATGACAAGCATTCATGGATACATTCTTACTTGAGATGAAAGAAAAAGTTCTAAAAGCCATCAAAATGGCTTTGATCAAAACACATTAGGCCTTGTGGATTTAGATAATGATTGATAAATTTGTGTCACCCAAGGACTAGAACAACCATATGACACCTCTAAAAATTTAAATTTTTCTCACATGTTAGAACTTCTCAAGAGTTCTACACACAAGAATGCTCTCATAAATGCCTTAAATCTAGGCCATCTAGTTCAAAACAATCCAAGTGAAAAGTGTTCTTCTTCGACATTTGACCTTGAAAATTTACCCTCAGATGATGACATAGCTAAACAAGGTGATCTCCCTCTTTGCTTTAAAGGTCCAATTTCATGACTATTCCATTAAATGTGTAATGATCGATGATGGGTCTGCTGTCATGCTCGCATTTCCCATGTGGCCACGACACACAACACACGTGTCATGTCCACATTTGCCATGTGGTCATGACACGAACTGCGAAAAACTTTTCTACCTATCCCTAGGAACCCTCTCGCACGCGTCTGTGTGCTCGGTGGCAATACGCATAAGGCGTAAACATGTCAACATAACCGTGATGATGAAAGCTGTCTAGGGGGTATGTGACACGAAGTGTGTTGCTTTTAGGGTTAGACTGATTTAAATCTAAACCCCTAGTTTCCTAAGTGTGAAGATGATTCCGCTAGCATCGTAGCCTAACTCTAGTTTAGATCCATAATGGAAATGAAAATAATGATTAAGAAACAAAATGGCAAGATGGCACATGATTAAAGTGGAATGATGGAATGGAAATTAATAAAATAACATAAAATTAAAACCCTAGAAATCTAGGAAAAATTCGACAGCATAACGCGTTTTTAATAAACACAAAGTAAAATTTAAAATAAATCACTAAAGAGAAACCAAATAAAATCTAAGAATAAAATTTTAAAAATAAATCTTAACGATAATCTAATACAATTTAAAATATCGAAAAGAATAGATACCCTACCAAGGTCCAATAAGATGACCTTGCATAAAGGATAAAAAAAATTGAAGAGAATAATAAAATAATTAAGTTACGCCAAAATAACTCCCAAACAAAAAATTGAGTACATTATTAAATAAAATTGCGGCATTATATTTAATAATGTACTCGAAAATTTAATAGAGAAGGGGGTAGAGTTTAAATAACCCTTCCCGTAAATTCATAGAAGGAAAAATATAAACAGTGACAAAGAAAAAGATCACGCTAGGAGAAATAAAATAAATATCTCCATTAAAAAGAATTTAATACAAGGAAAAAAAATACTTTCCTCAATCTAAATAAGAAATAAATCCCTTAAATAAATTTATATTACCAGACGATAAACAAAATGCCAAAAAAAAAATCCATTTAAAATTAAACAAAATTAAATAAAAATCCAAAGGTTATTGAGCAAGGGCAAAAGGGCAAAAATAATAAATAAAATAAAATCACCTCCTCACAAATAAAGAGTTCTCTCAATTTTTTTAAAAAAATATAGTTTTCTAAATTGGAAAAGCCTTATTTGTGTTTTATTGTTTTCTATTTCCAAGATGCCCTAATTTCCAAACTAGAATTGTTCTCTATTTACAATGTTGACCTAATTTCTCCATTCTACTATTTTCCTCATTATGTCCTAATCTCTTATTCTCTTCTCTCTTTTTTTTTTTCTTGTTTTGTTTTCTACTTTGTTGCAGGGTAGGGTTTTGTACCATAAATGGAGACCATGATTCTTCCATAACCACTCACGGAGGTATGCACAAAAGATCAATACCAACTCTCTTTTTTGTCACGGATATCTTTATATATATATATAGATTTATTTATTTTATGTAGAATGCCTGAAAAGGGTTAAGAGTATTGCATAAATATAGCAGGGCAGTGAGCATGGTGAGGGGGAAATGGCGTTGAGGTACTGAGGGCAATGGTGGTTAAGATGAAACCGTGGGCGGAGTGCAGGGTTTGGGTGTGTGGAGGCTCAGACGAAGAGTGGCGAACGGCGGAGCTACCATGGCGAGTGGCGCTGGAGTTATGTGACGGCAGTGCGGAGGGTGCGTGGCATGGCTGAGTCTGAGTATTGGTGGGGAGGGAGGGCCAAACCCCCCCTCCCCACTCCCTAACAAAAGAAACACACTACGGTGTGGGCGGCGGTCCTCTTTGGCTACTGTCCACATAGTCATGTATTTTTTTTGGTTTTTTTTTTTTTAAAACAACTTTGAATCTATTTTGTCCTTAGTGTATTTTTATTTCGAATATAGCTGGTAGTGGATTTTAATGATTAATGTCTATTTTATTTTATATATATTTATCTGTATGTATGTATATATATATATTCAAATATATATATAGTCTTTCACTAAAACACAGTTAACTAGAACATCACAGTGTGGTTTGTTTTCAACCATTGTATGTTTACACATATATATAATATATACATTCATATATATATATATATACAAGTGTATATGTATATATATATATATATATATATTTTATAATAAATCCAACAAGAATGCAATATCTATATTTAATTTTCTATCTCAGCATAAACACAACATGTAGAAAAAAAAGACAACAAGCTTGACTTCCAAATAACATAATAACAAATATATTTATTTCTACACCCATTGCTCATATTTACCCAAAACAAAGTGAAGATAGAGGATTACAACTTCCAGCGTTACTCATTTTTTTTTTTATGAAAACTAATATTCCATCTCTGAATAATAAATAGATAACCAGTATTAACTTCTCTCCTTTTTTTTTGTGCACTAATAGAGATATATTTTGTTTTGAAATAATTCTATATGACAAAATGAGCATACTCATTTAACCTTGCTAACAACAACTAATAATATGCCTTCCAAAGTAATAAACAGATAATTAATCTCAATATTTCTCTTTCTTGTATGCAATAACTTCACTTAACAACATATATATATATATATATATATATATATATATATATATATATATATATATATATATATATATATATATATATATATATATATATATATATATTGAAAGAATGATGGCAGAAAAATAAAGTAACTCACGCTCTTCTCAACTCAAACCAACTTCACAAAGTAGGAAATAAACTGCATTTAAATAACATGAAGAGATTGTTTGCATTACAAAACTATTATCAGCCAACTCCCTGAGCACAAAACTTGACAATAATAAAATACATTAAGGCCATAATGGCCATGACTCAATAGCCAATACAATACTACTAAGCCACCCAAAAATGAGTCCCACAACAACTCCGTTTCTTCACTCAAAACCTGCAAATAAACACAACAAAACAAAAGGACAACCCAACCACTTTGAAATTCCTTCCTCCCTACCGTAGACCCGCAAGTGGGTCACCCCTGAGCTAGGGAGGTGGGGATTCACACGGGTGTAAACATTCCACAACAAGAATCAACAACAACAACACAAAAACAGCTCCAAGGTTTAACACATAACTCAACTCATGAAAATGAGTTTGATGAGGGTAGGGAATGGACCCCTCTACTTCAAAGGCCACCCAAATGATAAAATACCAAACTCATGGCCTCAAGCCAAAAATCTCCAAAACCACTACTCTCCACAAAATCACAAAATAATCTCCATGGCACTCTTGCCATTCAAATAATCTCCTCAACAAGTAAAAGCCCTCAAGGCATAAATAGCACAATGTGGGAGTGACCTCAAGGAGGTTTCTTTCCCCTACCCAAACAAGTTGAGCATTACCTCCAAATGGAGGTGCTCTTACCATACTCCCATCCCACACAAAAATAAAGAAATAACAACCAACAAAAAACACAAACACATCACAATAAAAATAAGCAAGGGAGAAGAAACATATTTTAAGAGGCTTACCTTCAAAGCCCTATAATGGAAGCACATTTGGTGAAGAGCTCCAAGCTTTCCCAAACCTTCCAATCTCCAAGAATCCCTCTAACTTTCCCAAAATCCTCCAAAATAGAAAGAAAACTCTAAAATGCAAGAACCCCACACTTCTCAACAAGAGGAGATAATATAGGCCATCAATTTGGCCTTGAGGAATGAGAAGGTGACACTTGTCACCTTCTACTTCCTCCTCCAATGCCACTTGCAAGGGAGAGGAAGTGTGAGGTCATCCTCCAATTCCATCTCAATCCTCACCTTATCCACTTGTGCTCTCACACGTGTGAGAGGACAAGTGGTGAGGTGGCATTCCCACTCAAACCTCTAAGAGGATAAGGGATGCCATATGGCATCCTCTTATTCTCTCAAAGAGTCATCTCCCTCCAAGATGCTCTCACACATGTGTGAGAGTCTTGGAGGAAGATCCCACACACTTGGGAGTCTTGGAGACCTCCCAAGTCCTCCTTGGGAAATGATTCCCAAACTTTGGGAAGGGAGATGAGTTTTTCCCAAAGCATGACTCATCTCCCACCTTCCCTAATTTTAAATTTCGTTACTTTGACTAAACCATAGTTTAGAGTGACCCAAATTGAGTTAATCCAAGGGTTACATAGTCCAAGTTAACCCTAGACCCATGGGTAACCACCTAGGGTAACTTTTGGGACACTAAGGTTCACCAAGGGGGTTATAAATCCACTTTAAATGGCCTCAAAAATAAAAAATAAACACCAAGTGGTGTAAGTCAAATAAAATTATACAAGACTTATTATTAATTAAATAAACAAAGGGGTACTGGGCCAAAGTGATAAAAATTAAATCAAGCACTTAAATCAACATTCAATTTCAAATGTGATCCTTATCCCTCTTGGGAATGGATCAGTTTCACATGGGATAACATTGGTGTGAATTCTACCTCCAATTTCCCGTGGCTTGGGAATATAAAACCTGCACATCTCTATCAAGTGTCAATCATATTATGATAATCATAGCTGAAGCAACTGGAATTAAATTCACGCCATAGAATACAACAATAATCATCAACATAATTCTGAATTAAACTACATTTTTCTATCACATGTCAAATAGTCATCATCACATAAATAACTAGAATCTCATCACAAGCATCATCAAATATATCTCGTATGTTGAATCACAAAATATCATAAAATATGATCAAATAGAATCACATATGTCTAATTAACGTCCTATCAAAATCAGGGGATATAATCAAGTCTGCATAATGAAACATAGCCTTTAAAAAGTCTGATAATGTCATCAACTGAAATGCATAACGATCAAAATAAGGAAGGTAAAATAATCCGCCTCACATCTGCAATCAACATAGTCTCTTTCTTGCTTCTTCAAAGAATGGGTTATGAAAAAACTCAAATCACACAAGAAACTTCTATCCTTAGAATTCATGATAACCTAAGCATTCAAAAATGGGTAGGGCAATCTTCAAAACAATTGTGTCCCTAAACCCTCCCAACTAAATTTTATGTCATTGATGAAGAAGCCACTTACAACATGATCAATTAGGAAGGCCTTGGATCCATAGGATGAAGGTTGTTCCCTCCATATTAATTCAAGAAATCAACTTCTCACACATGGGACAAATCCACATCATTAAAGGAGACCCAGGTCCTTTTAGTCTTTATAGCTCGTTGAACAAGTAAAAAAGAAGGGAGAAGCCATGGAAACCACTAGTGACCCAAAATTCAACACTTTTGAAAAATGAGAGACATCAAAACAAATTATAAACTAATCCAAGACCTCAAATGTATAGGAAAGGGGGCAACAAGATAATTCCCCTTTGATACCCACTCAACAAAGTCTTATGCTCCATTCAACTTAGCGGCTATTTCGATCGAGCCAGACATGAGAATCCATATAGTTGAGACTACCACTAAGCAAAAAGGAGAACCAAAACCCACACAAAAACTAGGAGAGTGAACGCCAACATTATTTGCCCCTCAAAAGTTTAAAACAAACATGGAAACTCAACAAGAACAAAAAAATATAAAGCTAGGGGGCAAATCATCAAACAATGAAACATGTGAGTACACAAAACTCCTCACTAAATACAAAGACATTTTTACACCAAGTCTTTGAGTGTCCTTGCAAAGACTTTCAAGCGAAGTTCAGACCAAAGTGGATAGGTCCATACGTAGTTAAGGAAGACGTCAGAAACGACGCTTACCTCTTGTGCATTATGGACTTGGAGAAGAGTTTAATATCTCAAAACTTTGTAAAATCCTAGAAAATAAACAAATCAAATAATTCAATGAAAAATCAAAATTTTACATCCTTCATTTTGTTCCATCATGCATTTTGTGAGTGTCATGCTCTTGTTTGATTTTTTCCCTAGTAAGGAGTCTAATGTTGCTTACGTATAGGTTGACCCTTTGAGCCTTTGAGATTACATAATAAATCATGTTTACTGCTTATCAATATTCCCCTATTCACATTTCCTAATGATTCCAATTGAAGACTAGCTCTTAGCTTCACACTGATCCCAGTCTTAACAATCCATGTTGTTAAGTCTAAACAAAGACACTTTTCAAACCTATAGTACTCAATAGAAGCTTACAATTGGACCTCCCCCATTCCTTCTTAGTATAAGGGAAGTTCATCTGGATAGTGAAAACCCTTGGTGGTGCTCAGCCCCTTATCTTTCCTGGCCAAAAACACTAGGGTTATCATAACTTTGCAGGAAGCAATCAAAAATATGAGTGAATAAAAAATGAGATAAAAAAGAGTGTGAGATGTTGGTAATTAAGGCGTCTCAACCTTTGTAAATTCCTAGCATTATTTATTTATTTTTATATTAATTTATTGCCTAATGTTGTAATTACTTGCACATTCAGTTTGGTCACTTAGTTGACGTGGCATGTCATCTTACTTGGAATGTGACTTGGATGGTCAAGTCAAAACTACATGGATTTGGGCATCCCATTTGAGGTGGCACTATTATGTGATGTGTTAGCATCTTTTGGTATGTGGAAGAGGATATTCCATATAACAGAATCTATGACGCATAAGAGCCAAGTTTGGAGATTCCTATGACAAGTGTCGATGAGGATCTTTGCATGAGGGAAAGGCATCTTTGGGCACCCAAGTTGGGCTATGACATGTTTTAAGAGGAATATGCTATATTAAGCATTGTGTGACGGATTGTCTTACAACATTAAAGGTTGTTATCTTGGGAAAATCTATGACAATTGTAAGATGCATAAGAGCATATGTCATAGTCTATTTTTTAGCCTGGAGCGCTCCATATTGGGAAAGTCAAATCTGCCATTTATGACAGATGTAAGGGATGTATTTGCAACAAGTACAAGTGTCCTTTGATGTGGGATAATGGCCATGTGGCCAAGGTGGATGCCTATCCCAAGATGCTTCCAATATTTGCCTTGTAATCTCTATATATCGCATAGTTTTGAGTTGTAGTTGCATAGTGTTTTTACAGGTATTGTTATGCTACTAGAATAACTCCGGATTCAACATTTGAAGACTCTTGGAAGAACTTGCATTGCAAGTGTATTGTAAACTGTAACTGTTTTAGATATTACATTGTGTAGGTTTAAGAGTGTGGGGTTTCTCACCTGAAAAGGTTTTCCCCAAGATACATCTTGTGTCTACTTCTCTCTATCTACATTCTTGTTTTGTGTTTGCTACTGTAATATCTTTGATATAAGTTTAATATTGCTGCAACTGTAAAGGTTAAAATGAATTTGCATACCTCTCCGCTCATTAGATTAGTTTAGGAAGCGATTTCTACACACCTAGCTTCCTTTCATGAGAAATCATAAGAAAGAATCATTAGAATAGATGAATACCAAAAAACATCAAAATTCTAAGCAAAAGCAAGAAATTCAAGTGAGGCATTACAAAAAAGAAAAAAATACAAAAAAAAAGAGATACAAAAAAGAGTGAAAAAGAGAAGTATGTTGATGTTTGTACTCTCGAGTGGAGATAAATCTAAGCTCGAAGCTACAAGGGTGACATCTATCAAAGAAAGTAAAAAGAAAGGTATAAAGCCACACACACACCAACTGAGCAACACTAGGAGTCTAGCTATCTTTAGCGACATCTTCTATTTTGGAGCTTTTCCTTTACCCTAGGTCTATCTTGTTGACCATCTTTGATCTAAGTCTAGAAGGTGCTAATAAAATTTGTTGCTTGTCTAAGTTGAAAGCTTAACAATATGTTTTATTTAGATAAGGATAAGTGTTTAGCCTTTAGTGAAGACCAAAATTCAGAAGCATTCCATCTCCTCCCCATTCCACTTGAGTTCCAAATACTATCTCAAAGGGTTAATAGGTCTCATATACCAAGATAATTTGCAATCCCCTAAGTCAAAAATCTTACTAAAGAGCTGTCACATTGTTTGTTCCATCATGCATTAATCCTATGAAAAATCAAAAAAATTAAAAGCAATAAGTTTATGTCATAGCTTATGATATTCTATAGGATTATGATGTGTTGCATTCCCTCATGTGCCCCTACATTTCATACATTGAATGCATTCATATATATTCTAAAAAAGACAAAAAATATTGCACAATCATTTTTGCACCTGTGTTGGAGTTTTAGAGATCAAACATACAAGGTTCTAAACTAACCACATGCACAAGAGGGAAAGTAAAGTACAAGATGTCAATTGAAGCTACATATAGACCTCAACCAATAAGGTCTCACAAAAATAAGTGCAAAATAATGTTTGAATGCAAGTCACTCCTCCAACCAAGTCAAAAGAGAAAAATCGCGCACTCAAGCATGCAAGTATCCCCATGCAAGGGGGAAAGGGTATAAATATCTTCAATAAACATAGGTCTTGAAAAGACCTCAAGGAATGCCAAGTTAGAACTTCACAAAATCTTTAGAAGAACCATAAAAACTAGAAAATCAAAAAAACCTACAAAATTGTAAAACATCAAAAATATCTAAAATTTGAATATGTTCTTTAAAATCTGTAATAAAAGAATAATGTTTTCTTCTCTTTAGCTTAGCATGTGTTTTGTTTCCATAGTGTTCTTGCACCCTCATTTTGCATGCTTTCAATCTTACATGTCCCCATGGTGAAGCAAAATTTTTTGGGTATACTTATGATGCAATCTACGATAAGGCTTATTTTGGGAATGGTACCTATCTTTCATGTAGACTACCGTCCTCGAGGGGGACAATATGTAAGCACTAAAAATATGCATGGGCCTACATGGTAATCCTATGATGCACTGTAATCCTAAAAACGTACATGTAAGCATGTATATATCACCTCTCAACAAGCGTTCTTCATGGCAACACATGGATTGGATTTCCCTTCTTCATCCTTTCTCTTCTAACCCCTAGTCAACCTATGAAATCATGTCCCTTATTCATTCCCCCTTTGTCGTCATTTCATCTTCAATTTTTGGCCTTGTCAACATAGCCTACAAATGTCATAACATGGTAAATTCATCTTCCCTAAGTCCATTTCATTTATTTCAAACCTCTAGAGGCCTCCATTTGACCTCCCAAACCTATCCTCATTTTTAGTTTTTGCCTATCTTTCCTCCTTTCTAGGTCACCCCTTTTTATTTGAGGGTTGCTCTTTGGGGGATCCTACTGGTGAACTAGGGGATCCTTCATAATTTGTTCTTTTGACCAATTTTAAAATCCAGATGGCATCTTTGACCCTCCAAGACCATGCTCCAACATTAAGTTTTCACACAAGACTCCTCCTTCCTAGGGTCACCCCTAGGTGACCCTACTATTGAACTGGGCGACCCTATCATGTTTTCATGTGCGAGTTCCTCTTCAGTTTGGGCACAAAATAGTTTCATTTTTGCTCTAGTTTGCATGCAAATTTGACCCTAACTGAACCTAGTCTATTCTAAGCCCATTCATCACTCCCAATCAACCATAATTAGATCAATTGATCTATTCTTAACTCTTCTCTCTCTCTCATGCCAACTCCCTTTCCTCCATGAGTGATAAGCTTTCAAGCTTAGATCACTATTCAATCAACCCAATCTTCTATCCAATCAATCTTGTTAGCTCATCAATCAAATGAGTTAACTCTTCAATCAATTTCTCCCTCTTGTGTGCCCTTCCAAGTTATAAATACCCCTCACCTCTCCATTATTTCTCAAGTTGGAGAATACTCTTCTCATCTTCACAATATTTTTCAAGCTTCTTCACATGCCTTTGAGCCTCTTTCTTCATTTATTTCTTTAGTTTTTCAAAGCTTCAAAGCTTTCATTTCATTAGTTTTCATTGTCACAAAGCTTCAAAGCTTTCCCTTAGGAGGCAAATTCATTATTGCAACCATTCATTAGCTTTGTTTTGCTCTCTACTTAACATTCTTATGCTCTTCACAGGATGTAGGTGCCTTTTTCTTTTAGTTGTATTGCCAAATCTTTTCAAAAATCTTCATTTAGTGTTGTTATGCTCACCAATTTTCAATCCCAAGAGCTTCAATCATAGCTTTCATAGCTCACCCAATCATAGATTTCATAGCTCACTTCAAATCAATAGCCATTATATCCCCGTCACCAAGAGGAGTATCCCGTTGTTGTAGAGGAAATAAAAGGTTTCTAAACAAAGTATTTCTGAGGACTCACTAGGCTCATGCACCAAAGAGGATATAGGTTCTTTATGCTTTCAATAGTTAATTAAATCATCTTTGCTCTTGGGAATAGTAATCTTATTGTTGCAATTTCCTTGATAGGTTTATTTCAAGTTGATTAGATTAACTTTGCTTTTAGTAGTTAAGTTGCAATTCTAGATTAATTCCAATCCAAGTATTCTTAGATTAAACCATGAATCACTTTCAAAAATTAAAAAATATAGTATAGTGTGCATTAGGAAAAATCATAGTAGATTGCATACATATTTCAATTTCTAGATTAATTAGATCACTTTACATTTGAGAAAAGTAACCAAAAATCATATTGCATTCATAAATTAGTTGCATACATGAAAAACACAAAAACACAAAAACATTAAAACATTAGAAAATTAAAAACCCTCGATTTGATCATGAGGAATATTCCAAAACACAAGGTCAAACCCTCGATACTACCACGAGGTACAATTCACAAGTCAAACTAGGCAAACCCTGGTCAACTCTTGGTCAACCCTAGTTAACTCATTCTTCTCTAAAGTATTTGATGTGCCTAGGAGTTAGAGGCGAGTGGGTTAGGGTTATCCTTGAGGAGATAGATGAAATACATCCTAGACCATGATTGACACAACAACCAATTCAAGAACAAGAACAAACCCGTAGGATCATCCAAACAATACAAGAAAACAAAAACTATCTAGAAGGCCTAAGAAACATCAACAAATACAATCGACATCCATATGGGCATTAGAACATAAGGAATCATAACAATAGATCAACAACTAGTGACCATTCGGGTCATAGGGTTATCTCCACCATCACGGTCGTAGAACAAATAACAACAAACAATAGGCCCCAGAATTGGCCGGTCCTGCTCTCCGCAATGTTCTGATCCCATGAGAACAAAGCCACCCTTGGGTTGCGCCTCCATTCGATTGGCTTTTGCCACAAGAGCTGGATTGACTTGGAGGTTGCCAACAACAAGGAGAGGGTTCGTGTGTCGTGTAGAAGCTAACATATTCATGTTTGCACCTGAGTCACATTTTGAGGAGTATAGGACTAGATCACCAACACAGGCGAGGCACTAGGGTAGGCTTTCAAGATTTGAGATCTACAAAAATTGTTGTAAAAATGCAAAGAGTTGGAGGCATTTTTGCAATCCTTATAAATGTTAGCCACTAAAGTAGGATGAGAAGCCATTACTATAGACATGGAAATGGACTGTAGGATTAGTGCCATTCCAGTTTGATCAAGTGTGAATGGTGTAATATTATAGAAAATATTAATGTAGATAATATCATGAATTATATGATTTTGAATGAGGTGATTTAATCATATTGGTTGTGAGATAAATTAATATCTATGATGATGCATTGTGATTTTAGTCTTCATGAATGGATTTTGTACACATGTTTGTGAATAGTGTAATTATTTTATGTTGCTTCAACTATATATATATTCCACAATGATATTTGATGTGTGTATTGACTGTGTAGGTCAGTACAAGTTGGCCAAGGGGAGTACTAGAGGATTATCAAGAAACCCATTTACCATCTTACTTCATATAGTGAAGTAATGGGATTGACTATGTTTTTCTTGGTGAAGCCAAAATATCTTGACTATGTTTGTCTAAGACCTAGTAATTCTAATTTATTTAAATATTTTATATTTACTGTATTTGCTAGTATAATAAATCTTATGATTTAAAATTTATTCCTAAATGTTAAAAATCAGATTTGGTATTTATGAGTATTTTGAGAGTTGATAAAAGTTTATTTTTGACTTAGTGTAGCATTTTTCATACTCCAACTCAAGTACATATGGTACTTGTTGGCACCTAGGTTTTTAGCCTCATATTTGCAAAATCTTGCCAAATTCATCAAATTTTTGTAAAAGGTCCCTATGCCTTTACCTTGATGCATGTTGCTAAATTCCTAATTTTGGCTAAGTCTAAAACCCTAAAAATTTGGCTGTTTGAAATCTGATGGATCCTCCAAATTCTATAATCTACAGTTTAACTCTTATGGATCTAAAACCCCTCTCAAACATCTTGATAGTATATTTTAAAATAACTTAAAGTATAAGAAAGGTAAATGAGAAAAGGTAAATACAAACTTATACTTAAATAGTATTATTATTATTATTTTGATATCTCAGAGGTGTCTTTGACTCAATGACTACAACCCGTTTCTGAGTCAGTCCGAGCGAGCTGAAACTAATCCTCTGGGCCGCACAATTTCTCGACAGCAGAGCCACACTGCGTGCGGTTGGGTTAGTTGGGGTTTGAACCTGCGTCGATCATCTGTATCTTTCAACAGCTTGATCAATTGGTCTACACCCCGGGGTCTTTACTTAAATGTTATTTTAAAATTTACTGTCCTGTCGGGATTTCTAGACCCGCAAGGACTTTTGGACTAGGTCCCTGTAGGATTTTGGGACCCACAGGGACTTTTGGACTAGGTCCTTGCGGGACTTCGGGACCTGCTGAGACTTTTGGACTTTTTCCAAAAGTTCCAAAAACCCTTCACGACCCTGCAACTTGCTAGAAAGTTCAAAATCTTTCTGGACCCCCTGATTTTTCAAGATGAATTTGGAGGTGCAAAAAATCAAATTTTCAAATAATTTTTTGAGGAAAGGGCTAAGTATTTTATGCAGTTTTGGGTCAAACTTTTATTTTTGACATTCACCACTTTTGGTTTCGGTGGGATTTCGGGACCCACCGAGGCTTTTGGACTTTTTCCAAAAGTCCTAAAGTTCCAAGTTCTCTCATCGACCCTATTGACACCTGTTTAGTTTTTTAGGGTTTTAATTTTATTCCTTTTAAAAATTTCCTAATTTTCCCTCAAAACCCTGAGGCTTGCGATCATCTAATTACTTTATTTTATAATCTATTGTTGACCATTAATCCTAGGTTCTTGGTAGTCTAAGTCACAACCTTAAGTCCTTCAAGTCATGAGTTGACTGGCCCCTCTTGCCTAGTTTTACCCTTTGTAGCCTGTGAAAATCTTAAGTTTTATATCCTAAGTCTTTTAAGGATCATAAAATGTCGTATGGTTGTATTTCTTAGCATTGCAGAGCTTTGAAGATGATGTCATGATCCTCCTGTGTGACTGTGAAGTAAGGACATCTGTCAAGGAAGTTGGGCTTATAACCCCTTAATCAATGATTCTAAATCGAGGAACCACAAGCTGCCAGGTGTCATGGCAAGAAATGATTAGTAGAGGGGCTGGAATCTAGTGATAGCGCAAGTGCGCAGGGGGATCCCATTAGAGGCAAAAGCCCACCACGACGTCATGAAATGGCGACACGTGGCTATATTTCAAGGAAGGAGATACAAGTGTGTGCATAGAGGCTTGCATGGAGGCTTAGTGCAAGTGTGCAAAGCCAAATAGAGGTGGCCCACCCTCTATCGCGTGGCTGCGATTTCAAAAGACATGGTGGTCCTCAGTGCCAATATGAGTTTTGACTATTAAGACCGCCTGATTGGCACATTTTCATTGGCCAGTGAACTTTTCAAATGGTGTCAATTGGATTTTTGAGGCCTTTTAAGTTGTCGATTCTATAACTAATTTCATCTACAGTCCTATTTCAAATGAAACAGTTTGGCATCTCGACGATGGGAAATGTGCAGGTTCAAACAGCAGAGGCATTCAAGGGTTGGATTTAAAAAAAATTCAAAGGTGATGAGGCACAAAATCAAGGGGGACGATGATTTAATGTACAAGGGATTTGCTGGGTAAATTTAAAAAGGATTTTTGTCTAAAGTGCTGTCATTGAAGAATTTAATCTTCTCAGTTGTCCCTTTCTGGATATTTGTTGTATCAGCTGCTCGCATTGAAGAGGGGCAAAATATCCCACATCTGCCCACATTTAGATATTTGTTGCATTTATTTCTGGCAGATGAACGTCCCTTTTGGCTGATGATATTTTATGATAGAGCCCAAGGAATTTATGGTAACAAGGATTAGGTCAAGTGGATTGAGTGGATATATATGCAGGAAGGTGAGATGTAAAAGGGGTTGGTCTTTTTGGTAATTTCAGGCAGTCAAGTGCAGAGCTCTCTAGGGTTTCAAAAAGTAGAAAGGTTCTAGTTTTCTAGTAGTAAAGACATAGGTTATGAAAGATTTTATATTGATTTCAGCTTTTAGTGCATGGACTTCTCCTTTTTCTTATGCAATCTTTCAAGGAAATCTTGAATTTCTCTTTAGGTTTTCCTCTTGCCACACTTAGTGGTATGATTGCAAGCATTGATCAGATGACTAGACAAATTCTTAAAATATTACATGCTATGTGATGATCTCTTCTATGGTTTTAGATTCAATTGATTATATATTGATAAAGGATTACTAAGCATATCCTCCATTGATTGTTGTTTCTTCTTGCATTTGAATATCCAGAAAGTGCATGTTTCATTTTTCTTGTTGTCTTCTTTCTTCTGTTGAGCTGTGGACTCCGTTACCCAACATATTAGGCACCAGTCTGAAGCTTTCCATGATCACCCACACTCTTAAAAGATTAAAACAAATTTATCATGTATGAAGAAAGTAATTAATTTGTATGTCTTGCAAAAAGCATACCCGCACCTTCCATTGTTAATGGGAGTGTCCTCTTCTCAGCTATATAGGGGTCATTAATGACAACTAGTTGTTTTAGGTCCAGTGACAGACTTTGGGGCCTAGAAGGCAATTTGGGTTTTGTTGTCCTGTTATTTTAGTTATTCATCTAGTTTGAACCAAATACCTATTTAGGTATCCCCCTAGGAATATCCCTCCCACGTCTAAGTTGAGCTCAAAGTGCAGAGGAGTTAACCCACTCCTATATGATATCCAAAATCACCTTGAACTTGTTGATAAACCTCTCCCACTCATCTAAAATGACCATCCCTAACCTAGAAGATTTGTGAATGTTTTAGGGTTTAGGGTTGTAGTTTTTTGGGAGTTAACACCAAATTGTCGCCGTTGTTGGGGACTTGATATTTGTTGTGTGAATTCAAATTTAAAAAACTTTACAAAGGTCACTAAAGAAGAAGTTCTTTCCATCAGGGAAGTGGCAATTCTGTTAGTAAGAAACCTAGAAAATTAGTTTTCAAGAGTATAGAAATGGATAGAGGAAGAAACTAGGGACAATGTGGACCTAGGGAATCCTCTAGTATTATGGGAAATAGGAGTAGATATAGGGAAAGAAGACCTAGTGTGGTACCCTCAAGAAATACCCAAGATAATGCATTTGTTGGCCTCATGAGTCAATAGCAGTATACTTTTGAGGACTCTACTGATAATATACTCAGAATGAGTAGGAGAATGAACATTGATGGATATGATGTCTAGAGAAATGAAAATATTGTCGGTAGAGGAAGTAGGGATAGATCTAGTGAGCCCTACTTGAGGATGTATGGGATGCCCCACAATAATGAAGAAGCATATCAAAATATCAGACATCCTACTTCTCCCACAAGGATAGTTGAAAGCCAACATGATACCGTCCCAAATGAGGGTGATCAACAATTGCAACTTGATGATGAGGAAAGAGAAAGGAGAATCTAGGATGAGCTGGATTTGCTTGATCATATCAGGAATAGGCAAAAATAGGTACAAGCTTTACTTCAATAACAACAAGCTCAACTTGCTCAACTGGACCAACAAAACTTGAATGCCTAATAACAGGTAAATAATTTGCAGAATAACTAGAATGATCAACAACAACAAAGACAATAGCATTAGCAATACAATCAACAGGGCTATAACTTTCAGGCCAATCCTAGACAACAACAACAAATGAGATAGCAGGGTGTAAATAATGCCCATGCTCAAGGTATGTAAAATCAGCCCCTACAGAATCAAATGAATCAGCAACATGGCAATATTCAAAATGCTAGACCTCCATTTAGAAGACAAGCACAAAGGTTTCTCCCACAGAGGCAACCTTTGGGAGCTAAAAGGTACAAACAACTTGACTTTATTGGCATACCTAATTTTCCTAATCCCATCCCAACTGAGATTAGAGGGAAAATTCCTAGGTTTCAAGGTAATAATGCAGTCACTAGTGAGGACACCTTTTATATCAGAAACATGGAAGGTGAATTGCTGGAACTGCCTGTTCATGGGCAACATTTGAAACATTACTTCTCATAGGTAATGATTTTCCTTAAAATTTTGTGATAAAAACCTTGTTATATCTGATATATTTTGACTCTGAGTAGTCCTGACCATTTCTGGTCTTGATGGTGTTTTGTTTTTATTCCTGTGTCGTTGTTTTGGTCTACTCGGAGATTCTAGAATCTTGATGTGCCATTACCTAGCACATGTCCCCAAACGTAGCTAGTGTTGACACCTGTTTAGTTTTTTAGGGTTTTGATTTTATTCCCTTTAAAATTTTCCTAATTTTCCCTCAAAACCCTAAGGTTTGCGGCCATCTAATTACATTATTTTATAATCTATTGTTGATCGTTAATCCTAGGTTCTCGGTCGTCTAAGTCACAACCTTAAGTCCTTCAAGTCATGAGTTGACTGGCCCCTCTCGCCTAGTTTTACCCTTTGTAGCCTGTGAAAATCTTAAGTTTTATATCCTAAGTCTTTTAAGGATCAAAAAATGTTGTATGGTTGTATTTCGCAGCATTGTAGAGCTCTGAAGAAGACATCATGATCCTCCTGCGTGGCCATGAAGTGAGGACATCTGTCAAGGAAGTTGGGCTTATAGCCCCTTAATCAAGGATTCTAAATCAAGGAACCACAAGCTTCCAGGTGTCATGGCAAGAAATGATCGGTAGATGGGCTGCAATCCAGAAATAGCGCAAGCGTGTAGGGGGATCCTGTAAGAGGCAGAAGCCCACCACGACGTCGCGAAATGACGACACGTGGCTATCTTTCAAGGAAGGAGATACAAAAGTGTGCATGGAGGCTTGCATGGAGGCTTAGCGCAAGCGCGTAAAGCCAAATAGAGGTGGCCCACCCTCTACCGCGCGACTACGATTTCAGGACACGTTGCGGTCCTTAGTGCCAATATGAGTTTTGACTGTTAAGACTTCCCGATTGGCACATTTTCATTGGCCAGTGAACTTTTCAAACAGTGTCGACTAGATTTTGGAGACCTTTTAAGCTGGTGATTCTACAACTAATTTCATCTAAGGACCTGTTTCAAATGAAACTCTTTGGCATCCTGACGATGGGAAATGTGCAGGTTCAATCAGCAGAGGCATTCAAGGGTTGGATTTTGAAATTTTCCAAAGGTGATGAGGCATAGAATCAAGGGGGATGACGATTTAATGTATAAGGGATTTGTTGGGTAAATTTAAAAAGGATTTTTGTCTAAAGTGCTGTCATTGAAGAATTTAATCTTCTCAGTTGTCCCCTTCCAGATATTTGTTGTATCAGCTGTTCACATTGAAGAGGGGCAAAATATCCCACATCTGCCCACATTTAGATATCTGTTGCATTTATTTTTGGTAGATGAACGGTCCCTTCTAGCCGATGATATTTTCTGAAAGAGCCCAAGGAATTTATGGTAATAGGGATTAGGCCAAGTGGACTGAGTGGGTATATATGCAGGAAGGTGAGATGTAAAAGGGGTTGGTCTTTTTGGTAATTTCAGGCAGTCAAGTGTAGAGCTCTCTAGGGTTTCAAAAAGTAGAAAGGTTCCAGTTTTCTAGCAGTAAAGACACAGGTTCTGAAAGATTTTATATTGATTTCAGCTATCAATGTATGGACTTCTCCTTTTTCTTTTGTAATCTTTCAAGGAAATCCTAAATTTCTCTTTAGTTTTTTCTCTTGCCACACTTAGTGGTATGATTGTAACCATTGATAAGATGAATGAACAGATTCTTAAAACATTACATGCTATGTGATGATCTCTTCTATGGTTTTAGATGACTGATTATATATTGATAAAGGATTACTAAGCATATCCTCCATTGATTGTTGTTTCTTCTTGCATTTGAATATCCAAAAAGTCATGTTTCATTTTTCTTGTTGTCTTCTTTCTTCTGTTGAACTGTGGACTCCGTTACCCAACATATTAGGCACCAGTCTAAAGTTTTCCATGATCATCCACACTCTTAAAAGATTAAAACAAATTTATCATGTGTGAAGAAATTAATTAAATTGTATCTCTTGCAAACAAGCATACCCGCACCTTCCATTGTTAATGTGAGTGTCCTCTTATCAGCTATATAGGGGTTATTAATGACAACCAGTTGTTTTAGGTCCATTGATAGACTCTGGGGCCTAGAAGGTAGTTTGGGTTTGGTTGTCTTGTTATTTTTAGTTGTTCGTCTGGTTTGAACCAAATACTTGTTTAGGTATCCCCCTAGGAATATCCCTCCTGAGTCTAAGTTGAGCTCAAAGTGCAGAGGAGTTAACCCACTCCTATATGTTACCCAAAATCACCTTGAACTTGTTGATAAACCTCTTCTACTCATCTAAAATGACTATCCCTAGCCTAGATGATTTGTGAATGTTTTACAGTTTAGGGTTGTAGTTTTTTTTGGGAGTTAACAGACCTAACACCTATCAAAGGCCCAAAAACACCCAGAAACACGAGAAAATATGTCACAAACTCTTCATATTGCCATTAATGCAAAGTGGGTGGTTAAATTTGATGTTTTTAATGTAGTTGGTGGAGTTGTCAGGGTTTTCCATCCCATTTTCCTATCTAACTTGAAGGGTTGGTTTTTTGGTGGTGGTTGAACGCTGTGGAGGTTAAGTAATATTTCTAGGGCTCCATATCATGCCATGCCCAGTTATAGAGAAGTAATGGAGTAGTGACACAGATGAACGATAGTGTGCTATAGGGGCTGTGCAGATAATGTCTCCATGTTTGTAACTTGTATGTATTTAGGGTTTTCTTCTTATCACATTTACAGATAAATTTGTATTGGACATTTGAAAATATGACAACATTTTAAATTTATTACAAGCTTTGTAATTGTCATTTGTTCTCTCCATTTGAATGCATGTAGTTCATTATGGATAACTAAGTATGTTTGAAGCACAAAACTTGCAATATGATACAACATATCCTTAGATCAATTTTATTTATTTCCTTTTCATTGTTTTTTGTTTTGTTACCTAAGACTCTGTAGCCCAATTAGATTTGCATTGGTCTTGGCTCCTCATACCAATCTCATATCATTTAAAACAAACATTTACCAGTGGTTTAGGGGAAGGACGATCGTTCCTATGCATGTATACTTGCATAGTTTGTTTCAGCTATATAGGGGTTTTGTGACAACTAGTTGTTCTAGGTTTAGTGACAATTTTGGGATCAAGATAATGAGTTGGGTTTGGTTGTTCATTGGTTTTTAGTTATCCATCTGGTTTGAACTCAATACTTATTAAGGTATACCCCTTGGAATATCCCTCTAGAGCGTAGCTGAGCTTGAAGTGTAGAGGAGCCTACCCACTCCTGTAAGTTGGCCAAAATCACCATTAACCTATTGACAAACCTCTTTCAATCACCTTGATGACACCCCTGGCCTAGGTGATTGTGAAATGTTTTAGGGTTTCGGGTTGTAGTAATTTTGGGAACCAACAGTACCTAGGGTACTTGAAAATGGGTATTGGAGTGTCTTTGGAGGCATTGGGTACCGTTTGGACTCTTAGGAAAGGTTGCATTTAATTTTTAAATGGAAAGGTTGAGCATGGATATTCAAGTCAGTTCTTCTCATTTTTCAAAGGGAAGGACTAGTGGAGTATACTCCACTTCACCATGCTTGGACATGGTGGGCCCATGTGGGTTCACATTGTAGGTATGGGTTGTATTAAATTTTTAAAAGAGGGTCTAGTTTTCTTGGGTGAATAGGGTTCCATGTGGCTCCATCCCATTGGATGGAGAGGAGGGACATGCCACTCCCTTTTAAACCCCTCCCTTACATTTGAAGAGGGTTAATCCTTCAATTTTTAAAATCCAATTGAAATTTTTGGAGAGTTTTGGAGATTTTTTAGAGAGTTCTTGAGAGGTTTTCGGAGTTCTTGGCTTGGATTGGATTATTATGCATGTTGGGAAGAAGCTTGGAGGGGGATTTTTTTTCATCCATCTTCAAGCTTATCTTGAGAGTAAGTCTTTCTTCTTTAGTTCAAGCCTATTTCTTTATATGTTTCACATGTTTAAATATGAGAAGATAACTATTCAACATGTTTCTTGAGATTTCAATGTGCAAATGTTTGTCATCTAAGAAAAGGAAGCTCAAAGTTAGGGTTTCTAAAAGTTTATAAAAACAAAGGGATAAAACTACCATGTGTGATGCTAGTAGGATAATTTTGGGTGAATCTCTTAAACCACGTAAAGTTATTTCCACAAAAAATGATTTCGGTTAGAACTTCATTCTAACCAAACTGATTTTGGTCAGAACTTTCAATGGAAAGCAGTGAAATCAATAAATCAAAAGGTAATATTACATAGTACTCTAGATAAGATCTATGGGCCCCTAGATAGATCCATGCTTGTAAAAATGACCTAGATCTATGAGATCAACTCTCATTAGAGTTGAAAGATTGCTTAAATTTTAAGGTAAAGTACAAGCAAAGAGGCTCACCTTTTAGTCTTGAAGCAAGTAGGTTTCAACATTACATCAAAGTTATTTTTTTCATCATTCATAGAACTAATTATCTTAACTCCCTCGAGTATTTAATTTCCTAAAATAGCATTAGTTATTCAATTGTCTAGTCTCGACTATCACTTTAATTAATCTAGGTTAATTGTGTTGATTTGTATGTATTTAACTAATTTTTCTAGATTATCTTAGGGAAAATTTATTTTTCTTTACAACTTTTTATTGATAAAAATAAGACTAGCTCAGTGTGTACAAGTAGTGTTTGATCTTCTTAATCATTACCATTTAAAAAAGCTTGCATCTAAAATAAATATTTGAATTTTAAAATTTGTAAAAATTTTATATTATAATTTTATAAAAAAATTAAACTTTTTAATATTTAAATTTTTTTTAGAGTTTGTTCTTGAACAAATCAACTATTATATTTAGTAAAATTGCCACTTTCATTATAACATCTCAGAGCCTAAATTTATAGTCTATCAGGCAAATTTTTGTGACAATTCAAAGTTATCCATCAAGTTTTAAGACATTTTTAGCATCTCTTCTAGTTTTGTCCCAGTACTCATGCAACCTGGACTTGGATCCATGATTTCTTCAGGCCATTTCGGCCTAAACCTTTCTCCTGGCATATGGTGTTATTAGGGGACTGGCCTCAAATCTCTTCCAAATTCACTCAAATTTGGCATGCTTTCAGGGTGTACAGTTGATTTAACTTTTTCACTTTATACTAAAGTTGTGATTTGTTCCAATGTTCTAATGCAGATTCAAGTGCAAACTAACAAAGTTGCACTCGAGGTTGCACATTTACAAGTGCTTTTGGACCATTGGGTAATGCTCTTTGCACAATTGCCAGAGTCCCTCCTACACCTGCGTCTAGTCAAGGTCGCTCTTTGCCTCATGGGCATCGTAGGGGACATAGTCACTCTGCTTGCAAAGATCAAGATGCTTATTCCCATGCCTCTCAACCTCCTATGCGTAGAGACCGTGCTTAGCAAGGGTGGCCTCAGCTTTCTTGCCACTAGTCTGCTTCTCCCCACGCCCTGAGGTGTGGGTTTGCAGGTTGGTTGGATTCTGACAAGTTCCCCCAACTGGTTCTTTCTATTTCTCTTGTTCGTGATAATCAAATTGAAGATGTTAATAACAATGAAGATGTTAATGAAGATGGATGGGAGCCTCCTATGGACACTCCAGACCTCGCTGATGTATGGGGCAAGTCAGATGACTGGGACCCTCCTCCTTCTAGTGGTGTAGCTATTATCGCTTAGTGGCTGTGTTGTTTTTTGTTTTCGGACTTCTACCCCATTTGGACTTTAGGGTGTGACTAATTCCACCCATTTTTTTTGTGAATGTGTAATATTATTTTTATATAAATGTTAATAATGTAGACACTTATTCATATTATAAAAAAGTTCAGCATAGATTAGATATATGTTTAATTGTAATTCTATTTATTTTGACACATATAATATAGTCTTTCCAAAATTTTAATTGTATTTTAAGACGATATCATACAACCATCAAATTTAACCCTTGTATTCCCTATTAACATATATATATATATTTTAAATATATTTAGTTTGAAAGAAACAATATATTTTATTTAAGAAAAGATTTTTTTAAGATTTTTAAAATATAAGAATGAAGAAAGAAAACCGACACACCATACTCATCTGTAAACCTAGACCACCAATAAATTTAGTAGTGCATTAAGTTGTAGCTGTTTAAGTAGAGTGGGATTCCTGGCCTATTATCTTCCGTGCCGTGGAAGATAATGCCTTGTCAATGTTTGATTCCTTATTGATGTTGTAGACTGATTTGTCCGCTTTAATGAGAGTCACATTGTCAACCAGAACGTGGGTTTTTAGAAAGCTTAAACAGTTGTTTGTTTGATTGTCACTACAATTGCATCAATTTCCACGGAAGTGCAACAATTTCTCACGGCATCTGCAACAATCGTACCAGAATTCGAAAAAGATTGAAATTAATTGAATAGTAGCCAATTGCAATACTCTTATTAGGTCAGATGATCAATGCAACAAAAGCGACCATACTCGCGGTTCATCTATAAATTTTGTGAACAGTTTCCTCAATTTCAAACATAGAGGAGTTAAGCATGGTTTCAATTTCAAATCTAAAGCAGGAGTTAGATCGATTAGTGGGCATGGAGAATCTATTCCTTGTGATTTCTTGCCTGCTAATTCTTACAAATCATCAGCGTCTATACTGTTCAGCAGCAATGCAGAATTTGGGTTAGCAAATTCTTTCAATCTTTTGTTTCACATCAATGTTTTTTATTTGATTTTGATTATAGAGGTTATGAATGAGGTGTAAAATTGGTATCTATTGTTTGACAATTAAAGTAAAGGATATTTAAGTAGAGGGTATTGCACCTCCCGGGAGGGCAGATTGAGTGTCCCTATATTGTGCTCTATTCTTAAATATCATCCACTTCAATATTTAAAGATCAATTCTGAGGAATAAAAATAGGACAAATATTTACAACTATTTGTTATGAATGAGATATAAAATTGCTATTGACTGTTTAACCATTGAAGTGAATGATATTTAAGTAGAGGGCATTGCACCTCCCAATTCAGGAGAGCAGATTGAGCGTCAGTATATTGTGCTCTATTCTTAAATATCATCCACTTCAATATTTAAAGGTCAATTCTGGCCAATAAAAATAGGACAAATATTTACAACTTTTTGTTATGAATGAGGTGTAAAATTGTTATTGACTGTTTAACCATTGAAGTGAATGATATTTAGGTAGAGGGCATTGCACCTCCCAATAAAGGTGGACCTCCCTATTCAGGAGGGCAGATTGAGGGTCCGTATATTGTGCTCTATTCTTAAATATCATCCACTTCAATATTTAAAGGTCAATTTTGGCCAATAAAAATAGGACAAATATTTACAACCTTTTGTTATGAATGAGGTGTAAAATTGCTATCAGACTGTTTGACCATTGAAGTGGATGATATTTAAGTAGAGGGCATTGCACCTCCCAATAAAGGTGGACCTCCCAATACAGGAGGGCAGGTTGAGTATGGGTATGAGGTGTAAAATTGCTATTGACTGTTTGACCATTGAAGTGGATGATATTTAAGTAGAGGGCATTGCACCTCCCAATAAAGGTGGACCTCCCAATACAAGAGGGCAGATTGAGCCTCTTCGGCTCTATTTTTATCCACTTCAATATTTAAAGATCAATTTTGGCGAATAAAAATTGGACAAATATTTACAACTTTTGTTATGAATGAAGTGTAAAATTGCTATTTACTGTTTGACCGTTGAAGTGGATGATATTTAAGTAGAGGGCATTGCACCTCCCAATAAAGGTCGACCTCCCAAATAAAGGAGGGCAGATTGAGCACAATGAAAAGTTCTTTAAGCCTTTATGTTCATTGTACCTGTTGTTTACATGAAATCCATGAAAAAAATTTAAAGTGCTGGTGCATTGTAGTTAATGCACTGATTGTTTATGGTGGGAATAGATCCCACACAATCGATGCACAACGTACCGGCTAATATAGATGGACCTCCTAATAAAAGAGGGTAGATTTATCACAATGAAAGGTTATTTACATGGAATCCGTAAAAAGAGCTTAAAATGCTGGTGCACTGTAGTTAATGTACAATTGTTTATGGTGGGAGTACAAGCACTTTACAGGAGGTGAAATTGAGGTCTCCTAATAAAAGATTGCAGGTTGTGCTTGTCATGCTGATTCTTTAAGCCCTTCTGACACTTTGTTCTTGATGTTTGCAGAATATCCATATTCATTTATGACAGCAGATGCTGAAAAGGCAGCTGCAAGAACATATGATTACATTGTGGTTGGAGGAGGCACAGCAGGGTGTCCTCTGGCAGCCACACTGTCACAGCACTATTCTGTTTTGGTATTGGAAAGGGGAGACTCTCCCTATGGAAATCCCGACGTTGAAGACATCAAAGGCTTTTTCAAGATTTTGGGGAACGCCAGTGGGTTCCCTTATGTCGCTGAGGGATTTGTCTCAGAAGATGGAGTGCAGTTGGCAAGAGCAAGAGTTCTGGGAGGCGGAACAGCCATCAACGCTGCCTTCTACAGTAGGGCAAGCCTTGAATACATTCGGAAGATGGGCTGGGATGAGAAGCTTGTAAATGAGTCGTATGAATGGGTGGAGAAGATGAATGCCTTCAAACCAAACAAGCTTTTTCGGTGGAATTCTGCTTTCAAGGACGCTCTTTTGGAAGCTGGAGTGCTTCCTTATAATGGGTATGCTTTGGATCATTTGGAGGGCACCAAGATTAGTGCTTCGAGTATTGACAACAATGGAAGGAGACACACAGCTGCAGATCTTCTCAAATATGCAAATCCAGATAACATTGTAGTTCTTCTCAATGCTACTGCTAGTAGAATACTCTTCAATTCCTCATCAGGTACGTTGACATTTACATTTTAATGTTCGTATCTTCAAAGAAAGCTTTAAATGGCCTGTATACTGTGCTTAATATACTGGCTATTTATTTGGAGTCTTTGGGTTTCAATTAGTAATTTATTTATTAACTACAACATACCAATTTTCAAATAAATTTTTTAATAAATGAAATTTATAAATTTTTTTTTTCTACAATTAACTTAATTTTAAATTTTAATATGGACTCTAATTACCTAACATTTTGTAGAGTACATATAATTAACTTTATATTAAATAACATAAATAACATTTCTTGATATTAGATAACATTTTTTTAAGGTGTTTTTTTACATTAACTTTCTCTTGGGGCAATTTAACTCTTTGGATTTTGTAAAGTACATATACATCTATCTAAAAGACGTCTAGATTGATCAATTGGAGGCGCCTATATTGAAATTGTTATTGAGACTGATAGACATCTTTTAGATAGATGAATTTAAGATATCTATGCTAGTTTAATAATTTTATTAATTTATTACAATATATAATTGATATTAGATAATATTTTTTAAAAGTATTTTTTTAACATTAAACTTTCTCTTGGGCAATTTAATTCTTTGGTTCTCTTATTTGTATGTTAAAATTCGGTCTTTTTGAAACTTTTACATGCTCTATCTTGAGTAATATAATATTTGGATTGCTTTCTAGTGAAATAGATATTATATTTTATTAGATTGATTGGTTTAGATAAGATGGTTTATACAATAATTTTCTTTGTTTATATGTGATATTTTAATTTATAATAGAATTCTTTATTTCTTATCTTTTAATATTGGTTATACAATTATGTCATGCAGGAAAGACAAAGGCTATTGGCATTGAGTTTATGAGCAATGTTGATGGTTTCTCTTATCAAGTATTAATAAATCAATTGTCTCATTGGAGTGAGGTAATTTTGTCAGCAGGAAGCATTGGTAGCCCCCAACTTCTCCTCTTAAGTGGAATTGGCCCATCACAACAACTTAGAGAATTGAATGTTACTGTAGTTTTAGATTTAAATTATGTAGGGAAAGGGATTCAAGATCCACCACGTGCAACATTTACTATTGAATCCCCTAAGCCACTTGAATTTGCTCAAATACAAGCAGTGGGTATAGTAGACAATTCACAAGTCTACATTGAGTCTGTTAGCTATTTCCAACAAGAAAATGCCACAAACTATCTGTATCTAGGAATTATTACTAGCAAGGTGGCTTTTCCCTTATCAAGGGGTGAGCTACGACTTAGAACTAAAAACCCTCAAGATAGTCCTTCTGTAAGATACAACTACTATTCTCATCCCTTTGATCTACAAGAATGTATGTTTAGTGTGAAGTTAATGTCAAATCTTAGCATGACAACTTCTATTCAACAATTTGCATTTAATGGCAGTGGAAACTCTAGTAGCCTTCAATTCATTGGGTCAGCTTTACCTCAAAACCAATCAGACAATAAAGCCTTGGCCAAGTTTTGTAGAGATACACTTGAAACAATTTGGCATTACCATGGAGGGTGTCAAATTGATTTTGTGATTGACAAAAAGCATCTTGTAAAAGGTATTGATAATCTGAGGGTCGTGGATGGTTCAATTTACAAGGATAGCCCTGGAACAAATCCACAAGCCACTACCATGATGCTTGGAAGGTATATATATTTTTTATAGGTTCTATTATTTTTAATCATTAATGTTATCATATTAATAATACATTTTTATGTATACAATATATGCAGGTACATAGGAGTTCATATTATTCAAGAGCGTGCGAACAATTGAAAATATTCAACCATTTCCAAATCTCAATAAAAATAAAGTGTTGCACACTTATATGTATTTCATAAATTAATTACCATTAAACTAAATAATGTCATTTGAAATTTTATATATATTCCAATTCTATCTTAGTGAATTCTCTTCCACATAATTAAATTTAATTAAAGGGAAAATATATGAACGTGGGTTTACCATTGAGTGAGGTGATTTGATTTTCTATAAGATGTGTCATATAATAAATATTCAATTGTTATTAAACCTAATTCATCATCCATACTAATTTGAATTAAAAAAAGAGTAAAAAATGATGAAATGCTCTAATTATAAGCTATATACTAAGATAATGCATTGAAAATAAACTTTCCTTAGCTTGTGACTTAAGCTAATCCAAAAAGATGCATATAAATAAGCACAAATTAGCATAGATACACAAATGATAATTGCACTTTAATAAATGAAATAATTGAATATGAGAAATATTCCACAATCATTTTAAGAGCATTTATATGATAGAAGAGTGTAGTCCTTGATTTTTTCTATTCCCAAGGAGTTGATCAAAGTGAAAATGCCTCACAAAATGATTGTACAACAATAGATGTACACTTAGCTTGATAATAAAAAATGGCTAGAGCTAAAACTAATATGGATTTCAATTTGATGTATCTTGGAATATGGAGTAATAGCTAACATATTGGTAACTCATTTAAGAATTATAGTATTCTATTATGACTATACAAGCTCGAGTCTGATTGTCAAGGATGAGTATGTGACCTCAATCTTGTCCTATTCTTGTGAACTTGACCTATGTAATTTGTAGATTATTTTTTCACTTCACCTAAGACATCTTGATCTCTTTTATGTTTCTTGTTATCTGTAAGGGTTGATAGTATTGATAAATACCTTTTCTAGGTTGTTGTACAATCATTTTGTGAGGCATTTTCACTTTGATCAACTCCTTGGGAATAGAAAAAATCAAGGACTACACTCTTCTATCATATAAATGCTCTTAGATTGATTGTGGAATGCTAGATTTTATTTATAGATCCAATGGACGTGTGTAGAAGTGATTGATTTCTCCTTATAATTTAATGGTTGCAGTGAATACATTGAATGCCTTTAAGTACAAGGAAATAGAAACATATCATGTAAACTTGTGTTTAGTTAGCCCTATGTGGAAAGGGTAACTTAGGTGGAAAGTCAATCAAATTTGAATTTAATAAATTAAATTAGGGTAGGATGAGTTCACAACTCTGAGGATGACCCCATGATTGCAAATTAGTCCTAAGATAGAAAGGGGCTAGATCATAGTTGATAGTGTGTATGTTGATTAAGAAGGTGAAACTACTACAATACAAAACTCTCCCAACAGTATGCAAATCTAAAATTTAATTGCTTAATAGTGGATTACACATTAAAGGTTATAAGTGGAAGTATAAATCAACAAATATAACAAAATTAGCAAACCATAAGCTTGCAACATATAACACAAAATTTATGTTTTCGAAAAAAACTCCACCAGAGAAAGAGGACAAGTATGTATTAATCTTCAGTAGACATGATACAATGTCAATACACTTCCATCAACACTAATAGGATTCTAGTAGTTCATGTGTACTTGTGAATATATGATGTGAAACAACTATCTCACACCTCTAATATATAGGCAAAGAGAGAGGGAAAACCATAAATGGTTTGACAAAAATAATGGATACCAAAACCATGGTATCTTGTAAATATCACACACCCACCTTGGAGAGCATCTTAAATAAGATTAGTAAACACAATCAATGACATCACATGGTCACAATCAATTTATCCTCAAATATCATATGTAACTACAAATGAATATTTGACTCATAATTCCTTGATGAATCACATCCTCACGTCTAGAAATCCATTATGGATAAAACAACTCATGTGGGTCCCATTCCTTATGACAAGATTCTCCACTCCTCAATCCTTGCACCTAGAATTGGGAAATAACATTTAGTGAGTCCAAATTCAAATGTAGCTGCCACTGTAGTGCTCCACCTCCCTCATTAATGCATATGACAACTAATATCAAGAATCCTAGGAGAATATTAAATAAAAATAATATTTCTAGTTACACCCTAGGCATCCAAGTATACCTTACAAGAGTGTTGGAGACATAAAATATACATAGTATTTGCAAGGTTAATGACACCTTAATCTTGACATTCTCCCACTTGACATTATACATTGAAAATACATCCATAGGAAACAAAAATAAATCAAGTATATGACCCAAGGCCCATGCCCTTCTTGCACCAAGAGAACTTGTAATGCCTCTGATATTTGTGCCTTGTCATTTGTTGACTCTTTGTTTTGGATCTACTACTATTATTTAGTGATGATGTGTTATTATGCCATTGAGATGTTTGTTGATAGGGTTTTATGTTGGCATCTGGGCATTTGCCTATGGATGTATATGTTGTGATTTTATATGATGGACCTTTTAGTGTGACCATTCCACTATTTTGATATGAGAATATATATATATTGTACAGATGTGTTTATTATATATGGATTATTATCAGTTATTGTATCTTTATGATTATGGTTGGTTATTCATGTTAGATATGATGCTTATTCAATTATATGATATGATGCCATGTTGGCTATTTATGCTTTGCTTCAACTATTGTATATGAGTAGGTATGCTTGATGTTTGACCTAAGTGTGTAGGTATATGGTTATTCCCCAATGTTATTAATAAATGAGACATTTGTATCAGGTTAAATTTGTGTGTTAACCTTTATCTCACTTGATTTGAGTATGAGATTGATCATGTGTATCCTTTTGTAAACCTAAATCTCTTGGTGGTGATTTCGGGATTCGTATGTTGTGAAAACCCATAAAGTGTGTGGAAGTCCTTTTCATGGGTTTAATTATATTTTAGTGTTTTACATTTAAAATTATCTTGAACCACGTGCTTACGAAGTGTGTAAAAAAGATATTTAATCATGCTTTCATAGAAAAAGCCTAGGACATTTTGTTACTCCTTGTGGAAAGAGAAAATATAATGAATATTATTGCATTAGGGAATTAAAATGCATTGCATGAAGAAAATAGAATTATTTTATAATTGAGTTTATTAATTTATATTGCCTTTGGAAAATATTAATTGTGGAGTTCTCAATTAAATGGCTTTAGTTTAAATAAAATGAATATTGTTATTTTATATAATTAGAAATTCAAAAAGGCATTTTAAAATATCTTGGTGAGTGTGAAAAGGAAAAAAAAGAGAGGAAAAGGTTTAGGCAATTATAGAAAAGAAAAAAGAAAGGGGTTTGGGGATTCATTCTTGTATTTTTAGAAATCTCTCTCTAACTCTTCTCTTGGAAATAAATTCTTGGTTTTACAAAGGAAGGATGGATTATGCTTGCTTGGTGATCGGAGTGCTTGGGATTTAAAGGAGAGTTGTGTCTATTTGGTTTGGTGTTCTTCATTGGAAAGTTATTCTTTCCCTCTGCATATTGATTTGAAAGTTTGAATTTTAAATGGAATTATCCATTACCATGCCCACTCTAGGTGGAGCATATGGTCTTCATGTTGTAGGTGTGAATTTGATTCAAGAATTGCATGTGTAGGATCCATGTTTTATTGTAGGGTTTCAATTTGGAAAAATTCCATTTTAGATCCATTACTATTGCAAAATTTTATTGGAATCCTATTCTCTCAACTTTTTAATGAATTATGGATGTTGGGTGGATTATGAATTAAAGGGTAGTTTTAGATCTTGAATTTCCTTTCAATTTCAAAATGTGAAAAAGTTGAAGGTTGCATATGACTCCATTAATGGAGGCATTGGTAAATTTCATGGTTTAGCAAGTTTGTGTGAAATGGTAAAATTGTAATTTAGGACTCCTATCATTGTATTATTTTGTGGAATGGTGGGTTTCTATTGTTGGATGATGTTTTGTATCCTTTTGCCACATGTTGGAAATTGCCACCTTGATTTTGTGCCACACCCAAGTTGGGCGTGATAAACCTTAGGATGGAGATATAGGGGTTTGGAAAGGAGTGGCTCTCTCTCATTTGTTGTGATATAAAGGGATCAATAGAACAAATAGGAGGAGAGATTTAAACAAAGTGATAACATCAATTTACATTTGGTATTTAATCAATAAATTAATCAAGACTTCCCAAGTACGATGAAAATGCTTGTGTAGATTCGATCATAGTGTGAAGGTCATGTCACAACTCTAGGAGTTGGTTGATGTCACACATTCTCCATAGACATTGTGGTATGCGTGATGATATGTTATAATTTCCCCATATCCATCGTGCTATGTGTGATGACACTCCTTGTTCATTTCCTAGTATGATCATCCTTATTATGGTTAGATTATTCTTTTGAAGATTCTTGTATGCATGATTGATTGGCGTGTGTGTTTCTATATTTCCTTGCTTTATGTGAGTGTGTTTGTACCCTTGAATTTATCTCAATGAGGTGGGCCTGAGGGAACCACATGGTTGGGTAGTGTTATGCCACCATTGGGGATTTAGAATTCTGTGGTATATTTGGATTATGTGCCAAGAGCTTAAATCCCATATTGATGACTTGGTGAGTATTTAGTGTTGTATTTTTATTAGTTTCATTTCAGTTTTATTTTACTAACTCTTGGGTTTGAAAGTGAGATTCACTTATCTCTCATTTCCTTGGGAACATGTACTTTTGGAGGTTTCTATGCAGCCATGTTGGAGCCAAAAACCCCATGAACGTACCCTTGAGACCATTTATAAACAACTAAAAAATTAAGTTACGCTTTGAAGAGTGGGGAAAAATAGACTTATTGTTCCCCTCCATTAACTCTTTTCTACGTTCTATTTTGTAAGTTAGAGTTACAATCCAAACTGTAGTGTAGACCGGGGTTATAAGTCTAAGTTGCTATTTGTAGTCAGAGTTTGAACCTCAAAGTGTAGTTAGACCAGAGATTAGAAACTTGATGCACATTGCATAGTGCAAGTTGCATCTGGCTTCTAAAGTCTGAGGTAGTTGGTAGCCCAAGATTTGGGTGTTGACTGCAATTTGTATAGTGTGGGTTTTCAATGTCTTCTGAAGTATAAATTGTCACAGTGTCTTGAGTTTGGTGCCTACTTGTACTTTGCAGGTGTGCAGATTGTCAGTGAGTTTTGAAGTCTGATGTGATGCTAGTTTGAAGTCTAGAACCTAATTTCACTTTGTAGATGTACAAACTACAAAAGGTTTCTAGGATAAGGTTTGAATGTCCTTTGAGTCTAGGAACATGAGTTTGTTTGCATGTTGCAACATAAAAACTAGAGAAAATTTTCAAAACCTGAAGTGGTTCGCTGGTCAAAGTTCAAGGTTGGCATGCCATTTACACATTGCATTTTGTGATAGAATCGAGGTCCATGATGCTGCAAATTGTGATTCAACCTCAAAGCACAAGTTTAATTGTGTGCATATTTATGAGTTGCAACCTGAGTCTAAAGTCTGGCATGCCTTCAAGTCCCTTATGGAACCTTCAACATTGGAAAATTTCACCCTTCTTATAATATTTGCATGAAATTTAGAGGATGGTTTAGTAGGGATGTTGGGACTTGGTGTTCCAGTGGTTTTGAACACTCTGTCCCTCCTCCATGCCTCATTTTCTATGCCAACCATGGTGTCTCATCCCAAGGTATAGTTAAGTATGTCACTAGTCTCACCTTACTTATTCATCAAGGTCTGTGTACCAAGTGATCCATCATGGGTTGCATAAGACACATTGGTCATGTTAGTATGTTATGTGGTTGCTTATTACTAGTTCTATTATGCAAAAACTTTGTTCGGTCATCTTTTATCTATTAATCTCTTGAGTGAAAGCTTGGGGCATTACATTTGGTATTAGACGCCATGTTACAACTTTGGGAGCTTTGGTTTATGTGATTACCTTGTGAAGGTATAAGTGTTTGTTTGGAGTGTTTTGGTTCCATGTTTTCTTGCTCCTTGCTTGCCTTATCATGGTACTATAGATTTGCATGTATGTGCTAAGTTTTTATTATGTATATTAGGAAGGATGCCTTCTAGGGCTTACTGCACTCAACAAAGAGGAAATGTTAACCTTGATCAAGAATCACCAAAAATTCAAAGTGATCATTCCCTGAGGTACAAAAAAGTGTAAGGACGCTAAGGTAGCAGAACAAATTCCTACACTAATCTTGAGAGAAGGATTATACAAATTTTTTCAAAACTTTACATATATCAATTATACAAAAATAAACATAAATAGTAGTCATACCAAAACACATTGATTTATGTAGGGAAAACCCTTTCAGAAGGAAAATCCCACTCCAAAAGTAGTCCACTATATTATTCATAAATCTTAACAAGAAAATAATATCCTTGCAGATCAAGCCTTCATAGGAGTATCACCAACTAGAGATCTAGAGACAACTTAACAATATCTATAAGAATCTCACACACAACCTTCATCTCAAGCATCTAATATATAGGAGATACATTACATGAAACCGTTAAATGGTAATTAGGAAACCATGATCCAAAACCACCCAAAAGTGGTGCCTAAATCCTTAGGGTTCCATTAGCTCCAATTAAAGATGCGTTATGATGTGTCATTACATTCATCATAACTTGTTCAACACACATAACTTCTCTTTACAACTCTTTTCCATGTCCAACGCATCTTTACATTTTCCAATGCAGGAGGCCCAACTTTTGGAGACCATAACTTTTGATTTGAAGGCTGATTGAGCCCATTTTTTAAATTATAGAGCTTGAAATGAACTATGCATCGAGCAACCTAGAACAATTATTTTGGCCAAAAACCAACTCTGCAGCCTATAAATTGAGTTTATTCATTTTTATAACCTAAAAATTTGCACTTTTGTAATCACAAGGTTGAGATACTTTTCCCAACATTCTCCCACTTGTCAAACACCTTGTAAGAGAAAAAAGGGAGTGTCAACACCATTATATAATTTCTAGGGGCGAAAGGTCCATAGACTTTGAACTCCATCTGAATTTCTCTATGGTTATGTGCTTAGTTAATGAATCTACAAGATTCATCAAAGTCTCTACTCTAACCAGCTTCACCCTGCCATCCTCAACCATAGCTCTCATAAGATGATACTATACATCAATATTCTTGGTCCTGACATGAAAAGTTGGGTTCTTAAGCATGAGTAGTTTTCATATACTCTATTTTATTCCAATGTCTAAACATAATCTCTTAAGCCAAATGGATTCTCTACAATCACGAGTAGCTGCCATATACTCATCTTCAGTAGTGGACAAAGCAACCACATCCAATTGTTTACTCATCCAACTAATTACACCATGAAATAAAGTAAACACATAAGCACTGGTGGATCTTCTGCTATCAACATCACTTACCCAGTCTGAATCCACATAACCATGAATACTAAGGGAATGCTCATCTCCTATCAAATTACCATGATAACACAAGGAATACTTTGAGGTACCCCACAAATATTTGAAGACTCTTTTAATTGCATCCCAATGAACTCTACCAGGATTAGACATATATTTAAAAAAAATTCCACTTCTTGGGCAATTTTTGGTCTAGTACAAACCATAACATACATCAAACTTTTGACTACATTTTGGTAAGACACTCTACTCATGTCTTCCATCTCCAATGGGGATATTGGAAATTGTGAAGTAGATAACTTCATTCCAATTGTAAAAGGAACACACAATCCAGTCTACAATCCTACATGTCAAATCTCTATAAAACTGAATTGACATGCTTACTCTATCCAAGCCATAGTTTTTTGTTCACTCTATCTCTTCTAATTTCCATAATATGAATGTGTTTAGCTACACCAAGATCTTTCATTTCAAATTTAGTTGCAAGTTGAGACTTTAGTTATGAAATAATTCCCTACCCTTTATTAATAAATAATATATCATCAACATATAATGCAATAAATAGGAGACAATCACCATCAAATTTATAATAAACACACTGATATAATTTAGAATGCTCAAATCCTAACTTAACACATATGTATCAAATTTCTAGTACTGCATCCTAAGAATCCATTTTAGGCCATACAAGGATTTCTTCAATTTACAAATTGAATTACTTTTACCTTTCACCACATAGTGCTCTAGCTGTATCATATAAACATATTCCTCCAAATCACAATGAAGGAATGCCATTTTCACATCCATTTTCTCAACCTCTAGATCATAAGCTACATCAATAGAAATCAAGAATCTAATGGATGTCATTTTTGCAACAAGAGAAAATATTTCACCGTAATCAACACTCTCACCCCAAGAGTAACCTTTCGCAACCAATCGTGATTTGTACTTCTTAATACCTCCATCTAAACCAAAAAACCAAAAAGGATATTTAAGAGTATCACAATGGCTACAAAAAGGGCATGCAGGTTTTGAAACATCCAAATGAATAAGGTGCTTGCTAATGGGAATATCTTGGCATAATGTACCTTGAGAAAAATGGGCAAGTTTTGGTTCCAAAATAGCCTTCCAAACTATTTGAAATATCCTACTCCAGAAATGAGTAGATGAGTGAAGCGACCACCTCTCATTTAATTTCTAAACTACAAGCAAGTGAGGAGAGGGCTAACTATACCCTTTTCTAGGAGTGCAATTATGAAAAGGAGTGTTAATAAACCACTTCCAATCTTTCCACCATGACCAATTTGAATGAATAGCAATTTTGAGCTCTATTAATAAGACATTGCCTCAATAATTTCCTAAAAGTATTCCCTATTTTGATTATTCAAATTATATTTGGCTTTAGATTCAAGCCAAGAAAGATAGGAAGAGTCCAAGGGGTTGAGCTTAATTGGTTAAAATGTCAAGTTTTCATTATGGAGACCCAAGTTCAAATCCCCATAGGGACATCTAATGTGGAATTCTAAGTAGTGACTCTTGGTCTTCCATAGTTGTCTTCTAATATGGATGTGGTTTCTAAATTAATTGGATTTCTAAGTAGTGACTATTGGTCTTCCATAGGTATTTCTAGTGTGTTTTCTCGTAAAGAGATTGTATTGGTCTCATGTTGATGCCCGTATGAGTAGAATATTTGTAAACAATATGCAATATAAAAAAGAGAGTGTTGATTAACAAAGAGTCAATCTCTGAAGCCATTTCCATTCCAAATAAGCGAAGGTTTAATGGCTTCCCAAGATTTCCAAAAGTATCATAAATAATTTTATGGGCACAAGAGTAACCATAAGGGTAATGAAACCTCATATTCTTCCCTGAGTTGTGTTGTCATAAGGAAAACTTTAGGAAACACAATTCTTCAAAAGAATTTTCAAAGCTTCATGCCATCAATGATCCTGATAACCCATTTAGCACAAAGAACAATGCCTTGATGATTCACATCAACCAAGCCCAAGACCCCCAAAATATTTGGGTAGGCAATAGAAATCCCAAGCCACATGATGAAATCTATTACCTTGTTCAAATTTGTCCTAGAGAAAGAATTGAATCAGATTCTCCAACTTACAATAACAATCCTCAAAAGGAACCCAACAAGAGTAGTAAACATGAGTTGCTAAGAGAATATTCAAGTATATTTGGAATTTTCTAGAAAGAGAGAATGGATTCATTATCTAGTAGGTGAGCTTATTCTCAACCTTCTTAATGATGTATCCATAAAGAGGACATAGAAGATTGAGAAGAAAAATAAACACCCAAATATCTAAATTTTCCCCATGATTGATCCACTTTCATGAGTAGACCTATTTAGCCAAGTTAGAAGAGGTGAAAAAGATAACCTATAACATTGGGTTTTTTACCAATAGATATTGACACCTAAAGTTAGCCAATAAGTGTGAAGAGACTTTAAGGATTGTTATTTTCTTCATCTCCACCATAGTGAGGAATGGGTCATCAACAACATGGTCATTGACAAGTTGTTGCAAGCTAAAACAAAGAAGGGAGATGCCCCAAACCAACATTTGAGAGATGGTATGGAAAGAAGATAGCCAAACTCTTTAGCAAATATATCATAAAGAGTTGGTGCTAAGGGACATCCTTGCCTTATGGACCTAAAAAATCCAAATCAACTTGTGTCACATCTCATTTTATGGACTATATTATTATTCTAGATTAGTGAACATTTACTATGATCATTTTTACTTTGAGTAAGTTCCAATTGTGTGAAGGTAAATATTGTGATGTATATTTGCGTAATTTGGAAAGTTGATTAATATTAAATGTTATCGACGTGAATGTAATGTTTTTCTTCAGCTATGTTTTGGGGAACTAACCTATTGACGTTGAGTTGAGTGCGAATGAATGCAGGTACTGGTTGAAGACAAGAATATGGTTGAAGTAGAGATGTTCTAGCCACTTGGCAAGAACTATTTGGGATGGTTAACCCTGATGCACTCACACACTCACGTAGTCTCATATTTCATTTTGAATGATCTTTTTATGCATTATTAATTAGTTGATAGATGTGATTAATGTATGATGAGTAGTTAAATATGTGTTTTCATTGCTTCAAAATGTTCTTTGAGTTATATAAGTTAGTCATGTAATTATAATTTCTTTCGACTTAGATTTAATGAAAATTATGTGAGTTGATTTCAATTGATTTATTTGTTAATCATTAAAAGTGTTTATTTAGAAATAAATAAATAAAAATATATAATTTACTCTTGCTTGAAAATAATATATTTGATAGGTTAAACTAAAAATATATTATATAGTTATTTAATTTAAAATTATATTATTGTCTTACTTTGGATTATTAAATAAATAATTTAAATGCTTTTCTATATATATAAATATAATATTATTATTTAAAAACAATAAAAATGAGGTGCTTTTATATATAAAGTATATATTTGAAGTGTTTTCTATATTTAAATAGCTTGGATTAATAAATATATTATTATTATTATTGCAAATACTACTTGTTGATTTAAGTGATTATGCTTTATTAAAAATAGATAAATTGTATTAATATTATTATTATATTTAGAATTAAATTAAAGAATTAAAAGAAATTACTGTCATGCAAATGACATAAATATAGAAATTAGATTATTATTATTCTATTCTTTAAAAAAATGAAAGTTTTGAAAATAAAAATCTCATGTAAAGCTAAGTAAACTAAAGTTTTGAAAGCAAAAAGAAACCTAATTTCAAAAATACTAATATTAGTAGAGATTTTTAATAAAAACCGAAAAGAGGAGATTTGGGAAAAAAAATCATTCTTCGTTGAGCAACAAAAAAAAGAAGAAAACAAAGCAAGACTTGGCAGAGAATAAGACCATGATATTGGCAGCAGAAGGAAAACTTTTTAGTGATTTTCTAGGCAGAGACAACAGTAGAGAATTTGACCTTTGGCAAGTGTTTTCTTCCAGGTATGTTGCTTAATATTCAAACTTTTTGCTAAGGCATGTATCCTTTGTCTTCATTGCCACTTCCTTTTCTTTTCTTATATTCCTTAGTCATTTCTCCTTTTTTTCCTTGTCTAGTCGGCGGTCTTCCTTGTTTTTAAACCATAGTCAGCGGGTTCAAAAGTTCAAAAATAGCCTGACTTCCTGACTTTCTTTAGAATCTAGCATCAAGTTTTTCTTATGCTAGTCTTAATCCTCTTTCCTATAGTCTAGTCAGAAGGTCAGAGATTTTCTGAACCTTCGAACTTCAAAGTCATCAATTCAAAAGTTCATTTCCTTCCCGATTTCCTGATTACAGTGGATCGCATCTCCCAAGGTACTTTCATCCAAGATGGCATACGGTGCAGGGAAATGACAGATGTCATGCCGCATTTAAGTTGGAGTACATGCAAACACCATGGCGCATTTTCCAAAGATAACTTATGGCATTTTGTGGGATTTTCAAAGATTGACATGCCGCTAGAAATTAATGCCATTTATGAATGTTTCATGAGATGTGACATTACAAATATAAACCAATTCACTATCTCATTTAAAGTGTTCATCTTTTCATCAAAGGAGAAGTGTTGCAGAGTGAAGGGAAATAAGTCCACTACGTGTAAAGAGTACGCAAGATTCAAGGTTCACAGGTTAGCACGTTCGACTATTATTTTTAATTTCTTTCTTTCTGATA
Organism: Cunninghamia lanceolata; assembly: GCA_027924645.1. Taxonomy (NCBI): domain Eukaryota; kingdom Viridiplantae; phylum Streptophyta; class Pinopsida; order Cupressales; family Cupressaceae; genus Cunninghamia; species Cunninghamia lanceolata. The sequence goes on from BSBN01001271.1 coordinate 15,143,965, forward strand.
TATAAAACACTACATTCTTTGGGAGGTAAAAATCACATAGCTTCATGAGTTTGTGTTGTGAAAACCCTATGAGTCATTTGCATTTCTCTGTTTCACCTACATTTCCCTCTGAGCTTCTTGTGAACTAGTTTCTAAAGGTAGTAAAGATGAAGTTTAAGTTTCAAGGAGTTCCCATAGGCCCTGTAGTAGAAAACATTTTGTCTGGGGTGAAAGACACAGAGCTAGGACACATTGATTTTGATGACTTTTAGCTAAGAATGTGACCTGAAGGAGAGACAACCCTAGCTACCAAAACTGTGAATAGCGGCTTCGATAGGGCTGGAGGTTTTCTATTTGCAGTGCGTTGTCCTGAGTTGGTGATTGCGTGTGTAAATAGTTACTTTCCAGAGTCGCAGGAAATAAGAACTTCTGATGGTTCTATGGTTGCAAAGATTGATTCTACGTCAATTGATCTTGCGTTGAATCTAGATGAGTATGAGGAGAATGCAGATGTTTTTGTGTCATTGGCTTGGACTTTTTATAATGAGAGAAGAGATTGGTGCTAAAATTGCATTGCGAGAGGCTGGTTGGAGATAGGGAGAAAGGGGAAGTCACGACTTCCCGCCAATCTCAAAAGAATCCATTTTAAGGAGGAAATTTCAGACATGATAACACTGTTGAACCATGTGGTGGGAAATTCTCAATCTGATACTTTCACTTTCTAGATGCGTCATTTCATTTTATTAATTTGTGGAGATCATCAAATTGATTGGGCCAAAATAATCAGAGACAATATGCATGAGCAATTGATAAATTTCTCAAGGAATAAAGAGTTTCACATGGGTTCATAGTTGATATATCTGTTGGCTCACAAAGAGGTTGCTTGGCCTAACTTAAGGTCCCAAGGGTTACCCACCATCGGCACATTTGTGTATGACACTTTCTTTCAACTTCGGAAAGAGGAAGCTACTAAAGATTTTCAAAGAATCAATGATTCTTTTACAATGTGGTTGACAAAAAGAATTGATGACACATTAGAATAGAGTTCTCAATGGGTGCAACTACACTTGTGATGAATTTTGGAAGTTTTTATGTGTAGTTTGATTGTTTTTCATATATAAGAATTGGGGGTTATGAAAATACCCTATTGAAATTGCCACGGTATCCGTCTAACTATCTCATTCTTTTGGAGGTATGTAGACAAATGGTTTCGGTGAATTTGAAATATCATGCTATGAAGAAAAAAGGGGTATTCCTTCCCCGTGACTCTGTCATTTTATTCTTGTAAAAGTAATGATGTTGCAATAAATTTAGATAAGGCTTTGTCTGAATATGGTCTTCACAGTTTATGGATCAGAGTGTCTTTTGATAGTAAAAATTTTGTAAAGGAAAATATGCATGGGGGTGGGTCTTATCAGCACAAGACTCAACTAGAAGATTATTGGGAGGATTGTTTGAATGAAATGGAAGTCTAGAGGAGAAGTTGGATGAGACTAATAATTGATTAAATTCATGCCTTTGATCTCCCCATACAAGTGCCTGATATTGTGGATGATGGTTTAGACATTTTGGATATCAGATTTCAAGAAGTTTCATTGCAACCTCTACCTCCTGTGAGATGGTTAGAGAAAGAAGTCACTGACATTAAACTTCATTCTTTTGGTGTCATAAGGAGAATAGAGAAATGAATGAAGAAAAAATTTAGAGAGCAAGCTATTTCAAATACAGCTAAAGAATCATTAGCTCAGAGCCAGGGTAAGTCCAAAGTTGTGCATTCTCAAGGGAAGACATCTAGTTTGGGTCCAGCTACACAAGGAGTTGGATCACAATTTAGCAGGGATGGCGAAGGACCCCCTGAGGAGAATAATAAGTTGAAATCTATGTGTGAGTTGGATGGTCAGCCAGTGAAAGATGATACCAAATTGGCTATTTCTCCACAGAGAGTAGATCATGTGCCACTAGTTAACGACCCTGTTAATGATAGTGATTCATTGATTTTTGCACAGTTGGGAGAAGATAATATTTTTCAGTCTTTGTTGAGCTCCCAAAATTCTCCTAGTTCAAATAATCCCCCTGCACTTGATTATTTATCAGTGCGGGTTGATGGTATTGCAAGTATGGTTAATGCCACTAGTGTTTCCACCTCTTCTCGTTCTTGGTTGAAGAAAGCGGTTGAAAAGAAAAAGAGATATACTCCAATGGTGGACACTGGTATTGACATAGTGGCTAAGTTGCTGCAAGAGACTCCAAAGCCCAAGCATTCCAGGAGAATGTTGAGAATGGTCATAGACCATACTACAGGCAATCAATTCCTTGAGATTGCAGACCTTGTGGGAAATAAGAATGAGGGTGAAGTGACTCAAGTAGAATTTAATGTGAGCAGGGTGGATATGGGACCTTCTACTGCTGAAGGGGATATTTATCATGTAGAGTATTCAGTCAGCAACTTATCGAAGAGGGTTAAGAAAGAATAGGAGGAGAATCACAAACTGCATGCTCAAGTGCTTTGTCTTCTTTTATTCAATCGGTTCTAAGCATTACAACATCCTCATCAGATGCCATACCAGATTTAAGTGTAAGTGTACCAAATCCCAGTCTTTTGCAACAAATAAAATAGTCTAGGGCTTTGAATGATGTTGTGAATCAATGGGGAGAAAATGTAGTCTTTGATGGCCTCCTATTTGTTGAAGAAGTTGTTAAGTTATTTGATTCTATCTCCAGTTAAAGAGAGGTCTTAATTATAGAGTTTCAAAAGGCTAGGAATGATCATAATAGCCTCTCTTTAGCCTCAATGGAAATTAAAGAAATGGCCAAAATGGATGTCAAGGTCCTAATAGATGAACATATTATAAATGCCCCAAATGAGTTTGATGCACCAGCTTGGACAGATGTCCTCGAATGGAGAATAATTGTGTTGACATCAGCTGAGGATGATATGAGGGATGTGATAGCAACTTACTATGTTGAAATGAGAAATATTAAGGTTAATTTTGTTGTCTTGGAAATTGAAGCGACTGGGGAAAATGAGGACAAATTATTAGATGTTAAAGAAATAAAGCAAAACTTTAGGAAGTTGTTGATATAGGAGATAATGGACTATAATGTCATAACTAGTGAATCACTTGAGAAGATGGAAAGGACTGCCACCTACATCAAAACTGTCAAGAATGGGCTGGATGAGATTCACCAAAAGATTGATGATACAGATAAGGTAGTTCGTAAGAAGAAGTGCAGGATTAGCATGACTGGCACTCCAAGTGGCATGTCCCTTTCCCCTTTTCTCACCAAGTATCGAGCGTACAAAGCTAGACGAAGGGTACAAGTAGCTCAAGTGGCACAAGAGGATGCGAGTATGGAAACCAAACATGTGGAAGATGAAGATGTGGCACAAAATGATGATGATGTTGGCAATGAGGATGTGGTAATCCTCAATTAATTCTCTTTTATGTTTTAGCAAAATATTTTACATGCTCTTAAACTATTGGCTCTGGAGGGCCCTTTAAATTTTTATTATTTAAACTCTCTTTTAAATTGACTATCACCAAGAAGCCGTTAGGGTTAAAGACAATTATCATATGACTTCCTATAAATTTGATGTGCAAGTCTATGTATGGATCTTTTGGTAAAATTTGTTTTGGTGATATAGAATTTTGATACTTCCTATTTTTCAATTACTTTTATGCATATAATGAGAATCAGTGTAGTGGAGATTTAAGTGATCATAGACTTTGTGTTATGGCTATTTGAATTTATGTTCTTCCTGTGTTGAATGTATTACTACTGGTGTTGGTAGCATTTGTGCATTGAAGTGGTTGGATATCTTTAGTATGGTTCACTATTGTGGATGGTTTATCTGTTGATATATTGTTTAGAGCGGTGATTATATGGTGTATGATATCATGTTTATTTGAGTTTCTGAATATTGTGGTGGTGGAAGTCTTTGTACTTTTGATTATTTGAAAAATAAATTTATGCCTTTATTGTTTTCTGGTTAAAATCTCTGCCTTTATTTATGCTTTCTGGTTAAAAGCAATCTGGGTTTTCATTCATAAGAATATCTATCGAAGGTAGCTGCCCCTTGTAAAATAAGCATAGAGCCTTTATAAAATACCAATATGATAGGCTCAACTGTTGATTACATTTGTCATCTATCTGAGCATGAGAATATAGAGTTAGGTGACAAATCTGTTAACCAACAGGGTATTTTCCTTGTGTTATTGCATTTAAATTGTAGTTGGAAATATTGTTAACAACTTAGGTTTTATTGGTCTATGATCTACCCCTTTTCCTGACCTGTGCTTGTTTAAAACTAATTTTTCATCCTTTTTCATGCCCTTTCCGCCATGGTTGATTGACATCGTCAGGTCTGGTAATGGATTATTTCCCACGGATTCTTTGGGGCAAAATGATTATTTCCTACTCTCCATTTTACTGTGTGCTCATAGTATGGTAAACCTTCCACGATTTCATGATTTTGTTTGATAAATGATGAGGCATCTCATGGGTCTGACCGCATGTCTGCATAAAATAATGTATTTTCCTATTTCAACCTTTATCTTAATATCCCATGTGAATTTGGGCTTAAATTTGCAAGCAGGCATATTTTAGCATATATATGCAAACCCATGTGTTTTTTCTTCATATATCTAAAACCCTTGCTTGGTTTATTTGGCATTTGTGTGATTAAGGAATTAATCTCATGAAACCCTTGCTCTCTTTTTCAGCATATATCTATAAACCCATATCTATACCATATGTCTACAGAAAATAATGTATTCATCCGCTTGGTCTTTTTCTTATTAACCGATGTGTATTTGTCTGCTGCATCTTTTTCTTAATAACTGATGTGTATTTGTTTACTGGGTCTGTTTTTTAATAACTGATGTGTATTTGTCTGCTTGGTCTTTTTCTTAATAACCGACGTGTATTCATATAATTGAATGCTTGGACCACTGACTATATGCATTCATATAATTATATGCTTGGACCATTGATTGTATGCATTCATATAATTGTATGTTTGGACCTACTGTATGTATGCGTTATAAATTTTTTTAAAACAAGTTAGATTATAAATCAGAGCAGAGATAGTTTTTTTTTAGTTTATTAATTATGCTTATTTAATGCTTAAACTACTCTTAAACTTTTATTAAAAACCATCTAAATTGTTAAATCATAAACTAATATTGGTTTGGAAAGAGTTAAAACAATAGATTTTTCAAAACCTTTTTGGACAACGAATTACCATTAAAGGTTATCGCCGGTTATAGATACCATATTTAAACTTGTATAAGTGAATGGACGAGTGATCTTCTTGTTACCTAAATTTCACTATAGCTCCTTCAGGTAGAGCTTTGATTCAAAGTTTAAAAGGTACATTTTATCTGATCCTTATTACATTGCATTCAAGTGCATAAATGAAATAATTCAAAAAGATTATGATTATCAAATTACTACATTTATCCAAGTGCATGTAACATAAGAAAGATTTATATAAATCCTTTCTAAAAAATAAATAACCTTTATTGAATGTAAAATGTACATTATCTCACACAAGCTGTGAGATTAACTTTCTTATTCAATGAAATTGAAGAAACAATTTATACATGAATAAGTAAAAGTAAAAGAATGTGCATTTAAGAGTAGAGGCCAGTCATTTCTTGAGAATGATTGGTTCTAGTTCTAAGTGTGTTGTCTTGTTGCCCCGAGTTGTCTTTGTCCTTCCTAGTTCCATGTCATCTCTAGTTCTTGCATCTGGCAAAAGAAAGATGTTAGAGAAATGCTCTAAGCAATGAATGGTCCCTAACCTAACATGAACAAGAACCTATGCATGTATAAAATGATCCTCAAATGCATTAAGCAAGAAATGGATACCTTGGATGTCCTGGAGAATAATCAAATCATCAAACACATCCAAGGTATGCATTTATTTTTTTAACAAGTTTGCTTCATGTGCATATATAGGTGAAATTGTGTTTCTGAGTGATTTATCAATTTATATTATGAGTGGGGAAAATGTGGTTCCCACAAGGGTTGAGCCTAGCTCATAGTCATTACAGAATATTTCATATGCAATATACAAATGCAAAACAGAGTGCCAGAGAGATGAGGAACAGTCATAAGAGAACTGTCTAGAACAGTCATGAAAGGCACTAGAGCATGAAAACAATCATCTAGAGTAGCTGATAAAAGGCATCAGGATTGTCAAAAAAATGCATAAAAATAGTCATATGAAATGATTGCAACAGTCACAAAGAAGGGAAGAGGCAAGGTTTTAAAAGTTTGTTAAAGAGTGAATATAGGCTTAGGGATTGTCAAAGGATGGAAGGGATACTACATGCAGAGCTCCAAAAGATTGTGAAAAGTTCAAAAGGGGTTCAATCCTCAACAAGTTACAGATTTTATGGATGGTACTTCTTTGTGTATATCTGGCTTGATGGCATGTTAGAGCATACCTCTATATTGAATGGGAAACTCCAAGGGTGTGAGCATTTAGGATAGCCCAATCAGCAGCTTGTGTCTACAATAAAAGACAATGAAGGGAGATGTCATGCAATAGTTGATAGAAGACTATTTTGTGGTCTGTGAAAGGTCTACATAGACAGTGGCATGGATGCACATAGTTATAGAACAGTCATAGCAAAGTACGGATGTGAAGGTAGAGTTCTCATGTTTGGGGAGGTTAAACATGCATACTAACATGTGATTTTAGTCCTAATAATCCAAAGGGAAAGATTTCAAGGACTGAAGAATGATCATACATTGAAAGTAAAAAAGATCTAGTTATTCAATCAAAGAAACAATGACAAAAGACCATGACATAAATGTTTAAAGGGATTGCATACACACATTAAATAATCTTTAGCAGGGAACCTAAATAGTAGAAAGTCTAGAGATGACTGTCCCAAATGACAACAGTTATCAGTCTAAAGAGGAATAGATTAAAGCATGGACAAACCTAAATGCAAGTTGAAAGGGTTTTTGAAGTGTTGAACAGGACTATAGCAAAAAATCTAGACTAACAGTCTTGACATATTATCAAAGAAGAAAAATCTATAAATAGTAGTCAATGGGATGACTGTTACCTCAAAAAGCCTAGATAGAACTGGACATTAGAAAGAGAGGACTTCAAACATTATCATAGAATAGAGGAAGTTATTGATAGTGAAATTAACAACTTAGAGAGTTATGAATTATGACAGTCTATTTAGGTGTGTTCACAGTCATGTTATCTTAAAGTTGTGGACAGTCTTATTTAAGAGTTGTTGATAGCCCTATAAGTTGTGAGTGATCATAATGATTATGTCAAGCAATCATATCCATATATAGAGACTCCTAACCTATACAAAGACTCTCAACCTAGATCTTGAGTGAAAAAAAAGGCAGTGTTCAAGAGGTGACTGTCCCAAAATGACAGTAAATAGTCATCAAGAGGAAAGTGCAGAAATATTGAGGGTTTGTTAAGGGTTTGTCTTATAGTAGTCTTGGGAGTCATAAGGAAGGGTCTCTTTGTTAGAAACATGTCAAATCCTAGGGTATTGGGTCTTGTTTTGAACCAAGATCCAACCATAGGTCTTGAACACACTTAATAGAGGTTAGAAGGTTACAGGGTCTATCTCACCATCTACATACTTAGTAAACATTGTAAACATTGTCAAAAGTTATAGTCTATTTGCAAACACTAACCATACACCTCTGTCATGAAGGAGGACAGTAGTAGAAACAAATCCTTGATCTCTGCATTAGAAGGGTATTATAGTGCCGATATACTGTGATGATAGTCATGAAAGGAGCATGAAAACATGGAGTTGATACTAGTATCATACCCGACAATGTTAAAGCCATCCAAGACAACATGCAAATCAAAGTTTTAAGTTTGAGAGACCTATATAAGAGCATACAGAGTAAAGAGTTTCCAAGTATGCTAAGTCTGAGAGCAAGTGCTTTGGTATTCTTAGAAGATCACACTAGAGGTGAGCAGTTTGCCAAAATTGGGAAGATCCACAATGTCAAAATCGAAGGAAATGTATGGCAGTGATGGAAAATCTTCACATGCTGCTACAGGATGAGTAGAGACACAGTGAATGTCTTGTTTTTCACTATCTTTTATCATGAAAATACATATATTTGTTGTAGTTTGAGAAGAAGAGTCCATTGACAGAACTTACTTGAGCTCAAACGAAGCTTCCTGTAGCAGTCTATGGAGATTTCCCATTCAAAATTTCCATGAAGTAATAGCAAAACCCTCTGTTGGCGGTGTTCGCTAGCAACAAAAGTCAAAAGGTGCAAATGTAATGTGAAATGAATATTTTGCCCTAACATTTGTGTTAGGGTTTTTACTCTAAAGGAGGCTGATATGTTAAGGTGATTTCTCACCTTTATTTTAATATTTGCAAACCAAACTAATGTATTCTCGTGGGATAATGACCTTGTAGGCGCCTTGAATATTTTCACTAAGTCTTTTTAGACTTTATGTTTTTACATTTATTTCCCCATGGATAGAATTAGGACTTTAGTTCATTTTGTATTTGTTCCAACATTGTAAAGCATTTGGTTAATGATATTGTTATAAATCATTAAATCAAAGTGCTATTTTAAATGCAAAATTGAGAACATGCAATGATAAGATTGAGTCAAAGGTAGATAGTTAGGCTTTTATGGACTTGCAAGCATATAGGAGGAGGTTGAATAAGTTGGCAAACATGTGCCAAAGATATAGGGAGTTGTTTTTGACTCATTTTATTGACTTTGGAGTGCAAATAGGAGCTTTTGGTGGATAGTTTTATGTGTCATCATGTTAGACCAAGTCATGTTTGACTTTTTCTCTCATTATGAGCTCTTTTGGAGGAGATTTATGTGCTATATTTTAGGCTTTTTGAGGGCATCCAACCCAAAATAGTTAGAGAACCTATTTTGATGTAACTACCTTGGAGATGGATATAGTCACATTGTTGACTAAGTTGTAACTAGTTCTTAGATGCAAATTTCAGAGACTTGTGATTTTGATCCTTACTCAGTTTTTTGCCAGTTTGTAATTCATTTGTCTTAGACATGTATACCAGTGGTGACCTTGGACATCAATGATTATGAGTATTTTACCTTCCCACTTTATGCTTTATTGTGTGTATCTTTTGATTGATCGTGTCAATTGTGAAGTTCTATCTATTTCCTTGTAATTCTCTCTCAAGCCAAGCACCTTTTTTGCAGAAAAGTATGTTTTGCAGGTTATAATCTGTGTTAAAGATGCAAATATTTTTAGTTGTGAAACTTCTTTCCTTCTAAAGGTTTAAGCATTTTAAACCTCTTTATAAATTACTTATGCAAGGTCATATGAAATTTAGTTGTGTATTACAAATTCAGTCATTGTTGAACTTGTGTATGCAAGCTGTGTTTATAGGTTCTAGTTAGTTTTGGTGCATCACCTTAGTAGTAAATTTAATTTTTATGCAATTTCTTCGTCACCCTTTTCCTTGTCAAAGCTGTAGTTTAGGTGATAACCATAGGAAGTCGGCCTTCTCCAGAGGTTGACCTCTACTTTTAAAGAGATCCACAGCTTTAGAGGTCTTCCCATGTTTTAATAGATTGTTAAACCTTATGTTTAACGGGGTGCAATTCTCATTGATAACAATTTTTGGCACTCCCAGTGGGACTGATTGGACTATCATAGTCTACAAGTCCTCTATTCATTGTTGACAGTTGGTGTGTATGTCAACAACATCAGCCTTTGGAGGCAATATTCACACACCTGGCAACTCTACAAGTGAAGAATCAGCTGGTTTTAGCAATCCAGGTACAAGCAACTAATGAGGTTGGTGCTACTTGTTAGTTTTCTACCATTTGAAAGTATTTTCTCAGCACCTGGTGACTCAATTTGGTCTTATAACTCATTTCTTAGTGTTTCAAGATCCTGTTGCCTATATACATTCCAAATCAATTATCTAGTCTTGCCTATGTTTCATGTTTTACTCTTGCAATGTCTAGTTATCAGCACTGTGATGGTTTTTTACCTCCATTCCATGAAAATCATGCATATATGCCCTCTTACCAGTCATATCACATAGAACAGCTTGCTGGTTTTATTCCAAATGACCCTATAACAACAGATTACTAGTAATCCTATCATGTTTTCCACCCTCCCATCCCCATTTAATCTCAATATCAACTGATATATGATCAAGTTCAACCCCAAGAAGAGGTTTTTGATGCCAGACAACATGATTATTCACACAGTCGGCCTCAAGAGCACCCTTACCAGAATGTATTGGATCTGATCCAAAAGTTTGATTATTTTTTGTGGGATTTGAGCTAAACGCTTGAACAGATGAAGATCAGTGATATTAGTAAGGATTTCTCACACATGTATTAGATGTTGGTTGAAATTGAGAAGCAAAAAGAGATTATCTTGCAGCAACAATAGTTGGCTGAGTAATCCATTGTTTATGATCAAGAGTGGGTGACAAAAATAATACAGTTTGAAAGAAATCTTGAAGGAGAGATGGCTGCTAAGAAGGAGCAAATGAAGCTTTTATCTGCTCAGGTGAAGAGTATTCAAGCTTACTCAAATTATCAATGCGAAAAAGGGTGTGAAACCCAGGCAGCCCTTTCTATTCCTAGTTTCAGCTCAACTCTTCCTGCAAAGTTGAATCATCCTGTGAACGAAGAAGGTGTGAGTTTTCTACTTCAACAACAGTTTCAGAACAACAAGAGGACATCAAACAATCTGAGGGGTTGTTGATTGACAATAATCAGTGTGAAAATGGAGCCTTAGACCATGAAGAAGAGCATAAATCTTAACCTGACACCATTTTTCAAGTTAGGAGCTTTGATATATTCAAACAGGTTATGCATGAGAAAGCTAATGTTGAGCTTTTTGGAGAGATGTGCACAGGTATAATTGATTAGTTTTGTTCAATGTTGGTTGACAAGGAATGAGAACTTTTAGGAGAAGTTGACAATCATGATGAACTTGAACAACAAGTTCACAAGCTTGAACAAATCCTGAAGCAATAGGAGTAATATGGTCCTAATAGAGAGGAGTTCATTCTCCCAAGTCAAGAAACTTCTCATGAATTTGATTTGCAAGATCTTAGCTGGTGGGAGGAGCTTCCTTTTTGTTGTGCTAAAGAACTTGAAGCTAATATATCAATTAAAAGTTTACATCAAGGTGAGGCTACTTCAATGTTTGAGTTTTTGCCTTCCTTAATTGAAGAAGAAAGTCTTGATTTGAAGGATACTTCCTTGAGTGATAATGAGGATTTTGAGCTTGAACCAATTGTCCCTAAGATCCTTCCAAGAGATGATAGCTTTGATGAGCTGTTAGACACCCTAGTTGAAGAGGATTCTCCATTGACCATTAAGTAGGAATCAACATGCCAACTTATTATGCAAGGTGAAGGTAATGTTGTTTTTTCTAAGCATCCAAATTATTATAGTCCAAATTTAGTCACGAAGTAGGACAACCATGAGCATCAGGTAGAATTTGAAGCAGCCAACAATGAGAGTTCAAGTTTTGTCCATTCTAGGGGTTGTCCAATCAAATATTTAGCTAGTATGGAGGCCACTGAAGTACCAGAGGTCATGCTTGCACCCAAGTATGAGGATAGAATTGGAGAGGAAACTTATTGTGGAGTTGCAGCTGAAAAAGTTCAAATTTAACTCACTTGCCCAGTCCAGGACAGCAATAGGCATGATAAAAATAAAGGTGTAAGTGAGTTTATTTTCACCTTTCATGAAACATTGAAATAGTCTAGTGAATATTTGCATGTGTTTCATGTTCTTTCAGCAATATGTAATCATGTAATGCATTAGCTGTTAATTAGAAAGGGGTGTTATTTTGCAAAGCTAGTTGATGGTTTTGTTTGACCAGCTTCTTTGCTGGTTAGGATAGGTTAGAATATGTTTCCAGATACAGTTTTAATTCCCTAAGTGCTGTCCACCATAGTTAGATAGGTTGATTTCTGCCTTTTGCTTTTTAGTTAGGTTTCCAAGTGCCTTTCACTGCTATTCTGCTAAGTTACAAAAGTCAAAACTATTTGTCTAAAGTGTTTTTGAAGTCTCTAAGTGACCCTATGCCCAATAGATAAGCTTCAGGCAACTGGTCTGATGTTTAGCAGGCAAACATATAGTAGATGTTGCCAGAAATGTTACCTAAATTTCACTACAGCTCATTCAGGTAGAGCTTTGATTCAAAGTTTAAAAGGTACATTTTATCTGATCCTTATTACATTGCATCCAAGTGCATAAATGAAATAATTAAAAAAGCTTATGATTATCAAATTACTACATTTATCCAAGTGCATGTAACATAAGAAAGATTTATACAAATCCTTTTTGAAAAATAAATAACGTTTATCGAATGTAAAATGTAGATTATCTCACACAAGCCGTGAGATTAACTTTCTTATTCAATGAAATTGAAGAAACAATTTATACATTAATAAGTAAAAGTAAAAGAATGTGCATGTAAGAGTAGAGGCCAGTTATTGCCTGAGAATGACTAGTTTTGGTTCTAAGTGTGTTGTCCTATTGCCTCGAGTTGTCTTTGTCCTTCCTAGTTCCATGTCATTTCTAGTTCCTGCATCTGACAAAAGAATGATGTTAGAGTGATGCTCTAAGCAATGAATGGTCCTTAACCTGACATGAACAAGAACCTATGCATGTATAAAATGATCCTCAAATGCATTAAGCAAGAAATGGATACCTTGGATGTCCTAGAGAATAATCAAATCATCAAACACATCTAAGGTATGCATTTATTTTTTTAACAATTTACTTCATGTACAAATATAGGTGAAATTGTGTTTCTGAGTGATTCATCAGTTTATATTATGAGTGGGGAAAATGTGGCTCCCACGTGGGTTGAGCCCAGCTCATAGTCATTACAGAACATTTCATATGCAATATATAAATGCAAGACAGAGTACCAGAGAGATGAGGAATAATCATAAGAGAATTGTCTAGAACAGTCATGAAAGGCACTAGAGCATGAAAATAGTCATAGAGCAGCTAATAAAAGGCAGCAGGACTCACAAAAATGCATAAAAATAGTCATATGAAATGATTGCAGCAGTCACAAAGAAGGGAAGAGGCAGGGTTTTAAAAGTCTATCAAATAGTGAATATAGTCTCAGGGATTGTCAAAGGATGGAAGGGATACTACATGCAGAGCTCCAAAAGATTGTGAAAAGTTCAAAAGGGGTTCAATCCTCAACATGTTACCAATGTATTTTATGGATGGTACTTGTTTGTGTATATTTGGTGTGATGGCACATTAGACCATACCTATATATTGAATGGGGAACTCCAAGGGTGTGAGAATTTAGGACAACTGGATCAGCAGCTTGTGTCTGCAATAAAAGATAGTGAAGGGAGATGTCATGCAACAATTGACAGAAGAATATTTTGTGGTCTGTGAAAGGTCTTCATAGATAGTAGCATGGATGCACATAGTTATAGAACAGTCATAGCAAAGTACAAATGTGAAGGTAGAGTTCTCATGTTTGGGGAGGGTAAACATGCATACTAACATGTTCTTTTAGTCCTAATAATCCAAAGGGAAAGCTTTCAAGGGCTGAACAATGATCATATATTGAAAGCAAAGAAGATATAGTTCTGCTATCAATGAAACAATGACAAAATACTGCGACATAAATGTTTAAAGGGACTACATACACACATTAAATAGTCTTTAGCAGAGAACCTAAATAGTAGAAAGTCTAGAGATGACTATCCCAAATGATAGTAGTTATCAATCTAAAGAGGAATAGATTAAAGCATGGACAAACCTAAATGTAAGTTGAAAGGGTTTTTGAAGTGTTGAAGAGGATAGTAGCAAAAAATCTAGACTAACAGTCTTGATAGATTATCAAAGAAAAATCTATAAACACATGTCAATGGGATGACTGTTACCTCAAAAAGCCTAGATAGAGATAGATAGTAGAAAGAGAGGACTTTAGACATTATCATAGGATAGAGGAAGTTGTTGACAGTGAACTTAAAGACTCAGAGAGTTATGAATTATGACAGTCTATTTAGGTGTGTTCACAGTCATGTTATCTTAAAGTTGTGGACAATCTTATTTAAGAGTTGTTGATAGACCTATAAGTTGTGAGTGATCATAATGACTGTGTCAAGTAGTCATATCCATATATAGAGACTCCTAACCTATACAAAGACTCCCAACCTAGATCTTGAGTGAAAAAAAAAGGCAGTGTTCAAGAGGCGACTACCCCAAAATGACAGTAAATAGTCATCAAGAGGAAAGTGCAGCAATATTAAGGGTTTGTCAATGGGTTTGTCTTATAGTAGTCTTAGGAGTTATAAGGAAGAGTCTCTTTGTTAGAAACATGTCAAATCCAAGGGTATTTGGTCTTTCTTTGAACTAAGATCCAACCATAGGTCTTGAACACACTTAACAGAGGTTAAAAGGTTACAGGGTCTGTCTCACCATCTACATAGTAAATATTGTAAACATTGTCAAGATTTATAGTCTATTTGCAAACAGTGACCATACACCTCTTTCATGAAGGAGGACAGTAGTAGAAACAAATACTTGATCTCTACATTAGAAGGGTAAAATAGTGCTGATATACTATGATGACAGTCATGAAAGGAGCATGAAAACATGGAATTGATACTAGTATCATACCCAACAATGTTAAAGTCATCTAAGACAACATGTAGATCAAAGTTTTAAGATTCAGAGACCTATATAAGAGCATACAGAGTAAAGAGTTTGCAAGTCTGCTAAGTTTGAGAGCAAGTGCTTTGGTATTCTTAGAACATCACACTAGAGGTGAGTAGTTTGTCAAAACTGGGAAGACCCACAATATCAAAATCGAAGGAAATGTATGGCAATGATGGAAAATATTCACATGCTGCTACAGGATGAGAAGAGACACAGTGAATGTCTTGTTTTTCACTATCTTTTATCATGAAAATACATATATTTTCTGTAGTTTGAGAAGAAGAGTCCATTGATAGAACTTACTTGAGCTTAAACGAAGATTCCTCTAGCAGTCTATGGAGATTTCCCATTCAATACTTCCATGAAGCAACAACAAAACCCTATATTGGCGGCATTCGCTAGCAACAAAAGTGAAAAGTTGCAAATGCAATGTGAAATGAATATTTTTCCCTAACTTTTGTGTTAGGGTTTTTACCCTAAAGGAGGCCGATATCTTAAGGTGATTTCTCAACTTTGTTTTAATATTTGCAAACCAAACTAATGTATTCTCGTGGGATAATGACCTTGTAGGCCCCTTGAATATTTTCACTAAGTCTTTTTAGACTTTATGTTTTTGCATTTATTTCCCCATGGATAGAATTTGGACCTTTGTTCATTTTGTATTTGTTCCAACATTGTAAAGCATTTGGTTAATGATATTGTTATAAATCATTAAATTAAAGTGCTATTTTAAATGCAAAATTGAGAACATGCATTGATAAGATTGAGTCAAAGGTAGATAGTTAGGCTTTTATGGACTTGCAAGCATATAGGAGGAGGTTGAATAATTTGGAAAACATGTGCCAAAGATATAGGGATTTCTTTTTGACTCATTTTATTGACTTTGGAGGGTAAATAGGAGCTTTTGGTGGACAATTTTATGTTTCATTATGTTAGACCAAGTCATGTTTGACTTTTTCTCTCATTATGAGCTCTTTTGGAGGAGATTTAAGTGCTATATTTTAGGCTTTTTGAGGGCATCCGACCCAAAACAGTTAGAGAACCTATTTTGATGCAACTACCTTGGAGATGGATATAGTCACATTGTTGACTCAGTTGTAACTAGTTCTTAGATGCAGATTTCAGAGACTTGTGATTTTGATCCTTGCTCAGTTTTTTGCCAGTTTGTAATTCATTTCTCTTGGACATGTAGACTAGTGGTGACCTTGGACATCAATTATTATGAGTATTTTACCTTCCCACTTTATGCTTTATTGTGTTTATATTTTGATTGATTGAGTCACTTGTGAAGTTCTGTCTATTTCCTTGTAATTCTGTCTCAAGCCAGGCACCTTTTTTGCAGAAAAGTATGTTTTGCAGGTTATAATCTGTGTTAAAGATGCAAATATTTTTAGTTGTGAAACTTCTTTCCTTCTAAAGGTTTAAGCATTTTAAACCTCTTTATAAATTACTTATGTAAAGACATATGAATGTTAGTTGTGTAAGACAAATTTAGTCATTGTTGAAACTGTGTATGTAAGCTGTGTTTACAGGTTCTAGTTAGTTTTGGTGCACCACCTTAGTAGTAAATTTCATTTTTATGCAATTTCCTCATCACCCTTTTCCTTTTCAAAGTTGTAGTTTAGGTGATAACCATAGGAAGATGGCCTTCTCCAGAGGTTGACCTCTACTTTTAAAGTGACCCACAGCTTTAGAGGTCTCCCATGTTTTAATAGATTGTTAAACCTTACGTTTAAGAGTGTGCAAATCTCATTGATAACAATTTTGGGCACACCCGGTGGGACCGATTGGACTATCATAGTCCACAAGTCCTCTATTCATTGTTGATAGTTGGTGTGTATGTCAACAACATTAGCCTTTGGAGGTAATATTCACACACCTGGTGACTCTACAAGTGAAGAATCAGCTAGTTTTAGCAGTCCAGGTACACACAACTAATGAGATTGGTGCTACTTGTTAGTGTTCTACCATTTGAAAGTATTTTCTCGGCACCTGGTGACTCTATTTAGTGTTATAACTCATTTCTTAGTGTTTCAAGATTCTATTGCCTCTATACATTCCAAATCAATTATGTAGACTTGCCTATGCTTCATGTTTTACTCTTGTAATGTCTAGTTATCGGCACTATGATGGTTTTTCACCTCCATTCCATGAAAATCATGCATATATGCCCTCTTACCAATCATATCACATAGAACAACTTGTTGGTTTTATTCTAAATGACCATGTAACAACATATTACCAGCTGTCCTATCATGTTTTCCACCCTCCCATCCCTACTCAATCTCAATATCAACTGATATATGATCAAGTTCAACCCCAAGAAGAGGTTTTTGATGCCAGACATCATGATTATTCACACTATCGGCCTCAAGAGCACCCTTACTAGAATGTATTGGATCTGATCCAAAAGTTTGACTATTTTTGTGGGATTTGAGCCAAATGCTTGAACATATGAAGATCAGTGATATTACTAAGGAGTTCTCACACATGTATTGTATGTTGGTTGAAATTGAGAAGCAAAAAGAGATTATCTTGCAGCGGCAAGAGTTGGCTGAGCAATCCATGTTTTATGATCAAGAGTGGGTGACAAAAAAGGGTGTGAAACCCAGATAGCCCTTTCTATTCCTAGTTTCAGCTTAACTCTTCCTGCAAGTTGAATCATCCTGTAAATGAAGAAGGTTTGAGTTTTTCTACTTCAATAGTAGTTTCAGAACAACAAGAGGACAACAAACAACCTGAGGAGTTGCTGATTGACAATAATCAGTATGAAAATGGAGCCTTAAACCATGAAGAAGAGCATAAATATGAACCTGACACCATTTTCCAAGTTAGGAGCTTTGATATATTCGAATAGGTTATGCATGAGAAAGCTAATGTTGAGCTTTTTGGAGAGATGTGCGTAGGTATAATTGATTAGTTTTGTTCAATGTTGGTTGACAAGTAATCAAACCTTTTAGGAGAAGTTGATGATCATGATGAACTTGAACAGAAAGTTCACAAGCTTGAACAAGTCCTGAAGCAACAGGAGGAATATGGTCCTAATAGAGAGGAGTTCATTCTCCCAAGTCAAGAAACTTCTCATGAATCTAATTTGCAAGATCTTAGCTAGTGGCAGGAGCTTCCTTTTTGTTGTGCTAAAGAACTTGAAGCTGATATATCAATTAAAAGTTTGCATCAAGGTGAGGCTACTTCAATGTTTGAGATTTTGCCTTCCTTCATTGAAGAAGAAAGTCCTAATTTGAAGGGTACTTCCTTGAGTGATAATGAGGATTTTGAGCTTGAACCAGTTGTCCCTAAGAGACTTCCAAGAACTGATAGCTTTGATGAGTTGTTAGATGCCCTAGTGGAAGAGGATTGTCCATTGACCATTGAGGAGGAATCAACATGGCAACTTATTATGCAAGGTGAAGGTAATGCTATTTTTTCTAAGCATCCAGATTATTATAGTCCAAATTAAGTCACGAAGCAGGACAACCATGAGTAGGAGGAAGAATGTGAAGCAACCAACAATGACAGTTCAAGTTTTATCCATTCTAGGGGCTGTCCAATTAGATGTTTAGCTAGTATGGAGGCTACTAAAGTACCAGAGGTCATGCTTGCACCCAAGTATGAGGATGTAATTGGAGAAGAAACTAATTATGGAGTTGCATCTAAAAAAGTTCTAATTCAACTCACTTGCCCAGTCTAGGACAATAATAGGCATGATCAAAATCAAGGTGTAAGTGGGTTTATTTACAGCTTTCATGAAACATTGCAACAGTCTAGTGAATATTTGCATGTGTTTCATGTTCTTTCAACAATATGTAATCATGTAATGCATCAGCTGTTAATTAGAAAGGGGTGTTATTTTGCAAATCTAGTCGATGGTTTTGTTTGACCAGCTTCTTTGTTGGTTAGGATAGGTTAGAATAGGTTTCCAGATATAGTTTTAATTCCCTAAGTGCTGTCCACCATAGTTAGATAGGTTGATTTCTACCTTTTGCTTTTTAGTGAGGTTTCCAAGTGTCTTTCACTGCTGTTCTGCTGAGTAACAAAAGGCAAAATTGTTTGTCTAAAGTGTTTTTGAAGTCTCTAAGTGAACCTATGCCCAATGGATAAGATTCAGGCAACTAGTCTGATGTTTAGGAGGCAAACATATAGTAGATGTCACCAGAAATGACCTAAATTTCACTATAGCTCATTCAGGTAGAGCTTTGTTTCAAAGTTTAAAAGGTACATTTTATCTGATCCTTATTACATTGCATTCAAGTGCATAAATGAAATAATTCAAAAAGATTATGATTATCAAATTACTGCATTTATCCAAGTGCATGTAACATAAGAAAGATTTATACAAATCCTTTTTGAAAAATAAATAACCTTAATTGAATGCAAAATGTACATTATCTCACACAAGCCGTGAGGTTAACTTTCTTATTCAATGAAATTGAAGAAACAATTTATACATGAATAAGTAAAAGTAAAAGAATGTGCATGTAAGAGTAGAGGCCAGTCATTGCCTGAGAATGACTGGTTCTGGTTCTAAGTGTGTTGTCATGTTGCCCCGAGTTGTCTTTGTCCTTCCTAGTTCCATGTCATCTCTAGTTCCTGCATCTAGCAAAATAATGATGTTAGAGCGATGCTCTAAACAATGAATGGTCCCTAACCTGACATGAAAAAGAACCTATGCATGTATAAAATGATCTTCAATTGCATTAAGCAAGATACCTTGGATGTCCTGGAGAATAATCAAATCATCAAACACATCCAAGGTATGCATTTATTTTTTTTAACAAGTTTGCTTCATGTGCAGATACAGGTGAAATTGTGTTTGAGTGATTCATCAGTTTATATTATGAGTCAAGAAAATGTGGCTCCCACAAGGGGTGAGCCTAGCTCATAGTCATTACAGAACATTTCATATGCAATATACAAATGCAAGACAGAGTGCCAAAGAGATGAGGAACAGTCATAAGAGAACTGTCTAGAATAGTCATGAAAGGCACTAGAGCATGAAAAACGTTATAGAGCAGCTGATAAAAGGTAGTAGGACTGTCACAAAAATGCATAAAAATAGTCATATGAAATTATTGTAGTAGTCACAAAGAAGGGAAGAGGTAGGGTTTTAAAAGTCTATCAAAGAGTGAATACAGTCTCAGGGATTGTCAAAGGATGGAAGGGATACTACATGCAGAGCTCCAAAAGATTGTGAAAAGTTCAAAAGGGGTTCAATCCTCAACATGTTACAGATGTATTTTATGGATGGTACTTGTTTATGTATATCTGGCTTGATGGCACATTAGAGCATACCTCTATATTGAATGGGGAACTCCAAGGGTGTGAGCATTTAGGACAGTCGGATTAGCAGCTTGTGTCTGCAATAAAATACAGTGAAGGGAGATGTCATGCAATAGTTTAGAAAAGACTATTTTATGGTCTATGAAAGGTCTTCATAGACACTGGCATGGATGCACATAGATATAGAATAGTAGCAAAGTACAGATGTGAAGGTAGAGTTCTCATATTTGGGGAGGTTAAACATGCATACTAACATGTACTTTTAGTCCTAATAATCCAAAGGGAAATCTTTCAAGGGCTAAAGAATGATCATACATTGAAAGCAAAGAAGATCTAGTTTTGCTATCAAAGAAACAATGACAAAAGATCGTGACATAAATGTTTAAAGGGACTACATACACACATTAAATAGTCTTTAGCAGGGAACCCAAATAGTAGAAAGTCTAGAGACGACTGTCCCAAATGACAGCAATTATTAGTCTAAAGAGGAATAGATTAAAGCATGGACAAACCTAAATACAAGTTGAAAGGGTTTTTGAAGTGTTGAAGAGGACTGTATCAAAAAATCTAGACTAACAGTCTTGATAGATTATCACATAAGAAAAATCTATAAACAATAGTCAATGGGATGACTGTTACCTCAAAAAGCCTAGATAGAGCTGGACAGTAGAAAGAGAGGACTTCAAACATTATCATAGGATAGAGGAAGTTGTTGACAGTGAACTTAAAGAGTCAGAGACTTATGAATTATGACAGTCTATTTAGGTGTGTTCACAATCATGTTATCTTAAAGTTGTGGACAATCTTATTTAAGACTTGTTGATAGCCCTATAAGTTGTGAGTGATCATAATGACTATGTCAAGTAGTCATATCCATATATAGAGACTCCTAACCTATACAAAGACTCCCAACCTAGATCTTGAGTGAAGAAAAAAAATAAGGTAGTGTTCAAGCGGTGATTATCCCAAAATGATAGTAAATAGTCATCAAGAGAAAAGTGCAGCAATATTGAGGGTTTGTCAAGGCATTTGTCTTATAGTATTCTTGGGAGTCATAAGGAAGGGTCTCTTTGTTAGAAACATGTCAAATCCTAGGGTATTGGGTTTTGTTTTGAACCAAGATCCAACCATAGGTCTTGAACACACTTAATAGAGGTTAGAAGGTTACAAGGTTTGTCTCACCATCTACATAGTAAACATTGTAAACATTGTCAAAAGTTATAGTCTATTTGCAAACAGTGACCATACACCTCTGTCATGAAGGAGGATAGTAGTAGAAACAAATCCTTGATCTCTGGATTAGAAGGGTATAATAGTGCTGATATACTGTGATGATAGTCATGAAAGGAGCATGAAAATATGGAGTTGATACTAGTATCATACCCGACAATGTTAAATCCATCTAAGACAACATGCAAATCAAAGTTTTAAGATTTAGTGACCTATATAAGAGCATATAGAGTAAAGAGTTTCCAAGTATGCTAAGTCTAAGAGCAAGTGCTTTGGTATTCTCAGAAGATCACACTAGAGGTGAGCAACTTGTCAAAACTGGGAAGGCCCACAATGTCAAAATCGAAGGAAATGTATGACAACAATGGAAAATCTTCACATGCTGCTACAGGGTGAGCAGAGATAGTGAATGTCTTATTTTTCACTATCTTTTATCATGAAAATACATATATTTGCTGTAGTTTGAGAAGAAGAGTCCATTGACAAAACTTACCTAAGCTCAAACAAATCTTCCTATAGTAGTCTATGGAGATTTCCCATTCAAAACTTCCATGAAGTAGCAACAAAAGCCTTTGTTGGCAGAGTTTGCTAGCAGCAAAAGTGAAAAGTTACAAATGCAATGTGAAATAAATATTTTGCCCTAACTTTTGTGTTAGGGTTTTTACCATAAAGGAGGCTGATATCTGAAGGTGATTTCTCACCTTTGTTTTAATATTTGCAAACCAAACTAATGTATTCTCATGGGATAATGACCTTGTAGGCCCCTTGAATATTTTCACTAAGTCTTTTTAGACTTTATGTTTTTGCATTTATTTCCCCATGGATAGAATTAGGACTTTTGTTCATTTTGTATTTGTTCCAACACTGTAAAGCATTTGGTTAATGATATTGTTACAAATCATTAAATCAAAGTGTTATTTTAAATGCAAAATTGAGAACATGCATTGATAAGATTGAGTCAAAGGGAGATAGTTAGGCTTTTATGGACTTGCAAGCATATAGGAGGAGGTTGAATAAGTTGGCAAACATGTGCCAAAGATATAGGGAGTTGTTTTTGACTCATTTTATTGACTTTGGAGGGCAAATAGGAGCTTTTGGTGGACAATTTTATGTGTCATCATGTTAGACCAAGTCATGTTTGACTTTTTCTCTCATTATGAGCTCTTTTTGAGGAGATTTATGTGCTATATTTTAGGCTTTTTGAGGGCAACCAACCCAAAATAGTTAGAGAACCTATTTTGATGCAACTACCTTGGAGATGGATATAGTCACATTGTTGACTCAATTGTAACTAGTTCTTAGATGCAGATTTCAGAGACTTGTGATTTTGATCCTTGCTTAGTTTTTTGCCAGTTTGTAATTCATTTCTCTTGGACATGTATACCAGTGGTGACCTTGGACATCAATGATTATGAATATTTTACCTTCCCACTTTATGTTTTATTGTGGGTATCTTTTGATTGATCGAGGCACTTGTGAAGTTCTGTCTATTTCCTTGTAATTCTGTCACAAGCCAAGCACCTTTTTTGCAGAAAAGTATGTTTTGCAGGTTATAATCTATGTTAAAGATGCAAATATTTTTAGTTGTGAAACTTCTTTCCTTCTAAAGGTTTAAGCATTTTAAACCTCTTTATAAATTACTTATGCAAGGACATATGAAAGTTAGTTGTGTAAGACAAATTCAGTCATTGTTGAAATTGTGTATGCAAGCTGTGTTTATAGGTTCTAGTTAGTTTTGGTGCATCACCTTAGTAGTAAATTTCATTTTTATGCAATTTCTTCATCACCCTTTTCCTTGTCAAAGCAGTAGTTTAGTTGATAACCATAGGAAGCCGGCCTTCCCCGTAGGTTGACCTCTGCTTTTAAAGTGACCCACAACTTTAGAGGTCTTCCCATGTTTCAATAGATTGTTAAACCTTACGTTTAATAGGGTGCAAATCTCATTGATAACAGTTCTACTTCTTATTGAAAGTGAGTCTTCATGATTGTTGCTATACAGATAGGTGAAATGGGCTGATATCTTCATTTTAATTTATTTTATCATTTTACTTATTTATTGAGGAAAGAGTAATAATATTTGAAATAAGTATGCATGGATACTCATTGTTGAAGTGGAGTTGGCATACGTCATTATTGATTTTATTTCTTGAATCATGAAACAGTATTTGATATGAAGTAAAATCATTAGTTTTCTACAATCTATAAAAACCATGGAAATACGAATTGAGAATATAATCAAATTTCAAAATCTATATTGCTTTTAAATGATTTATGATCTGTTCTTTACTACTTGATCGAAAAGTGTGTTTTCTTGGTTTTGGAAAGGGATTAGAGGTGGTTATAGGTGATTTTGATTTATTTATTGGGGAAAGAAAGTATATTTTTATCTGGGAATGTGTTTGGGTTACTTTTGGGCTAGGATGTCAAATGTGGATTATCAGAGATGGCTTTTCCTCTTTTCGGGAATTGCCTGGTTACCGTGTTTTAAAGGTTTAGATCTAAACAAGATGTCATTGAAAAAGATGAATACTATGTCTATATATATATATGCCGCATCCTATTGTGAGACAATCTGCATTTCAGTATTTAGAATTGCACATTAGACATCAGGTTGCATCGGGTGTACCCTCTTGCCAGTTGTTTCCAGGTAGCTAGATATTTTGTAAAAGGCTGAGTTTCCTTCATTTCATGAAGGGATCCAAGGAAGCATAATTCATCATGGTTCGGTGGAAAAGCTCCTGAGCCATGTTCCCGTCTCTCAGCTCGTAGGATAACCATTTGGGTTTGTGGCGACTGGTGAGTGTTTTGATTTATTTATACTTGTTTTACATGATTATTGAAACTTGTAATTGGATGTATTATGGCATGGAAGCCAATGGAATTTGTATATTATTTTATAGTGCTATCACCTGGATTGAGCATGAGATTTTTGTAAGATTTAATGACTTTTATTGATTCATACTTATGAGTTTTATCTTTTACTTGTGAAGTTGTAATTAAGTGGATTAATTACTTCATTTTACTTTTGTTTCTTGTGATGTTGTAATTAAATGGATTATTTACTTCATTTTACTTTTGTGATGGATTGAGTACTTTACAACTTGATTGAGTGCCATCAATTGTTAAGTGGGCAGAAGCATCTACAAATAATATTTAAACAAACTAGGGAAGATTAGCCCAGATCCAAGAGTTGAAAGCATAGAAAGGATGAATGGCCATTCAATCCTATCATAAAATGTTTTGAAGTCAATTTTGAGAAAAATGGCTTGTTGGTTTGACTTTCATGCCCATTCCATACCTTCCCTAGATATAATAATATTATCTAAGATAAATCTACTCTTGATGAATCTAGATTGCTTGAGATAAATGATAAACAAAAGAAATTGATAGATATGTATTACAAGAGCTTTAGCATAAATCTTATAAGAGACATTGAGAAAGGTGAGGGTCTCCATTTGTAAATTAAATCTAGATCACCAACCTTAGATGTAAATTTAACATTTCCCTTACTAATTATTTTACATAAGGATTGGGAATGAAAAGCCTCGAAATAGAGCTGGAACAAATATTGGCCACCAATGTCCCAAAGCATCTTACAAAATTTACAGAGTAAGCCATCACAACCTAGAGCTTTGTCACTGGCCATGCTTAAGATAACTTCATGGAGGTATTCCAAGGACGAGAGCTTATCACAAGCAACTCACTAAGTGTCAAACAAATGGCATGCCATTACGTCAAGGCATTATTGCAAAGCTTGCACTTGTGTCTAAGAAGGTTCTTGAGCTTGGAAGACTTTCTTATAATACTAAACAAAAGCATGCACAACATCTAGTAATTCAAATAAATGTTTGTTGGCTTATTGAAATTTGTTGATGTTATCTTGCATGTACATAATAATAATAGTTTTTAAAGGGTAAATGTTGGTTTTTGAAAGGGCCCAAACCCTTCTACAAATTCATGACCAAATATAGCATTGAAGCCCATTAAAGCAACCATGCAACAACTAGGACTTGTAGCAGTAAGGTTGCAAACCAACAGTTGTAATTATAACAATAATAGCCTATAAACAACTCATATAATGGAACTAAAACAAATAATATAGGACAAACCAACCAAAATAAGGATAGTCAGGTAACTTAAAGATGAAGGGCTCTAGAGATTCTTGAAAACTTGTAATAATTCTACCTAGTAAATTGCTAAAGAAAATTTCCTTTCTAATCATTCTCTCTTTTTGCAGCCAAATGTGAATCAAACAATTTCATAGGGCTTCTAGAAAACCTTAAACCACAAAGACCATCTAATGTTTCATTCTCCATTTTTCTTTTTTCCTTGATTAATAATGGTGAGTAGATAAAAGGCATAACCACCTATGAAGGGCAAGAATTAGGACACTCATGTACATTTCACACTTCCCTCACCACACCACCCCCTTTGTATTGTTCTCAACTTAAACAACCAAGTTTTCTTTGGAGAAAAACCACCCACCAAAGGACAATCTTCAATGCCTTTGTTTTTCAAGGAAGATAGCACTGATGGTGGTATAGCTTTGATAGCACTATTGGGGAGGAGAGTGGGGTAGAGAGTCACACAATAAAATAATAATTGAAATTTCTATTTATATTTATAATCAGATTTTTACATTAAAAAAATATTTACAATCAAAACCGTACATAGAGTTGCTTCTCTATATTCCTTTTCTACAATGATTTCAGACCTTTTCGGAAGCTTTTAGAGCTGATTGGACACTGTTGTTTTTGTCCCTCTTCTTTTTGTAGTTTTTGTGTGCTTCCATAGTTGTTGTGTGCTTCCGTATTTGTTGTGTGCTTTTGTAGCTGTTGTTATTCCATAGTTGGCTACCATGTGATTTTGTAGTTTTTGTTGTTTGCTTTTGTAGCTATTGCTATTAAATAATTAGGTACGACATGTGATCCATAGTTGTGTGTTTTTGTAGCTGCTTTCATTCTATAGTTGGTTGTTGTGTGACTCCATAGTTGCTACTATGTGATCTTTCTGTAGCTATCTACAATATTCTTCTCTTCGTAGTCATTCTCTCTATGCATTCTCTATTGTTGTTACCGCAACATATCATTTTTTACACACGCACACTTCCAATAGTTCTATCTTTTCCTTTTTGTCTTTTATGACCTTTTAACTTTCCCTCTCATACTCAAAATTCAAATCTAACTACCAAGATAAATGCACTTTGATTAGCTAGCTAGAATTAATTATTTTAGTCAGAGTGACATAATAAATGGATGCCAAAATATTTCTAATGGGTGGGAATTAATTATTTGACTTTAGATTAGATTTCCAACACTCCCTTAATCTAGAGTTTTCTATCAAGCTTATTATATCTCTGAAGCTATTTCTATAGTTACTTGGAGATTTTCATAGTTTTTCTTCTAGAGCTGGTCTCTAGAGCTATCTTTTTGAAGCTATAGTTTTGAAGTTTGTTTCCAGAGCTATCCATGATGCCCAAGTTTTATCTTAGGCATTCAAAGCACTCTTTTCATAGTGCCTTAGTGTAGATATCATCGAGTTGTTACTTAGATCTATAAAACTATAGTTCAATCTCTCCATGCTCTACTAGCTTCCTTATCTAATGTTAATAGATCTCAATGTGTTTGCTTTGTCCATGGAAAAATAGGTTCTTTGTCAAGGCTATTGAGGATACATTGTCACAATGTATGGTTGTACCAGCTTCTTATTCCTCATTCAAGTCTGCTAGGATTTTCCTAAGCAAAATAGCCTAACATGCAATTGCATTTGTTGCTTGATATATTTAGCTTCTACTGTGGAGAGAGAAATTATGAGCTACTTCTTGGATGTCCATGAAATAACCCTTGAACCCATGTGGAACACATATCCTGATGTGCTCTTTCTATCATCTACACTACCTTCCTAATCACTGTTAGTATAACCAATCAACTCAAACTTACTAGATATAGTGTACAAAATGCCTAGCTCTTGGTTCCATTGACATATCATAGGATTCTCTTTCTTTCCTACCAATGTGTGTCTTTAAGTGTCTCCATGAACCTCTAGAAATCAAACTTACTACATACATTATATCAGGCATAGTAGCTATCAAATACATTAGGCTTCCAACCATGTTTTTGTATAGGGTTGGATTTACTTCATTGTTGTTGTCTTCCTTGCTCAATTTCAAACTTGTAGCTGTTAGTGTTGGTGTAGGATTATTATTCAACATTCTAAATCTCTTAAAGATCAGGAGTTTCTTTGATGTAGAGTGTGGACTCATTGCCACTTTTGTTAAAGCCATTGCTCAATAGATATGAATCAATTTTGTTGTACCATGCTCGAGGTACCTGCTTAAGCCTATAGAGAGATTTCTTTAGCATATATTATACTTTTTTTTCTTTCCTTAGGACTTCATAGCCAGGTGGTTGTTCAATGTATACTTCACCTTTGAGCTCTCCATTCAAGAATGCTGACTTTACGTCCATTTGGTATACTTTCCACTTGTGCTAGGCTACTATTGCTAAGACTACCTGCACTATTTCCAGCCTTGCAACTAGTGCATATGTCTCATCATAATCTCTTCGAGGATGATTTTTATATTCCTTAACAACTAGCTTTTTTTTATGCCTTTCCATTTTTCCATCAACAATACTCTTGGTCTTATAGAACCATTTAACTTTGATCACTTGTTTACCTTTGGGTAAATCAATTAGCTCCCATGTTTCATTTTTTATTGCATCCAACTCCTCATCCATGGCCTTACACAATTTTTCTTCTTTCACGGCCTCTTCAAATTATGTTGGATCACCACGAGAAAATAAAGAAAAGTTCAAACTTCCATCAAAATCATCATACCTTGTATTTTCATAAATCTCCCTCATGCTTATTGTCTTTCTTGGCACTAGAGAAGCAAGTGTCACATTTGAACTATTTCTGGAGTGCTCCGAAGATGATTTCGAAGCTGATTCTATGATTGTATTCTAGAGATGGAAATAAGTGTTGATTCTTCTTGATTGTTGGGAATTCCTTCTTCATTTCTATCTTCTTCATCATCTATGGACACCATTACTGAGATGCCCAAAGAGGTGTAAAATGTTCCATCCCATGATTCATTCTCAATGAATTCAACATCAATACAATCACAACCTTCTTGGTAATAGGATTATACAATCTGTAAGCCTTGGATTCTTTGTTGTAGCCTACAAAGATGTACTTTTCTCCTTTGTCATCAAAATTTTGCGTCTTCTCCTTTGGCACAAATGTGTATACCACACACCCAAAGATTCTTATGTGCTCCACACTATATTTTCTATTTTCCCATGCTTCTTGTGGAATCCTATCATGCATAACCTTTGTGGGACTTTTATTTAGCAGGTATACTGTTGTTGCTACAACCTCACCCCAAAATTCTTTTGACAGTCCCTTAGCCTTTAGCATACTTGCAGCCATCTGTTGGATGGTTGTGTTTTTCCTCTCAACAAC
Source organism: Cunninghamia lanceolata (assembly GCA_027924645.1). Classification (NCBI taxonomy): domain Eukaryota; kingdom Viridiplantae; phylum Streptophyta; class Pinopsida; order Cupressales; family Cupressaceae; genus Cunninghamia; species Cunninghamia lanceolata. The sequence goes on from BSBN01001271.1 coordinate 15,172,603, forward strand.
TCTATTTTTCTATAGTGTATCTAGTTGTAAATTATTTTTCAATGCCTTCATTCTTGCAAAATTTAGAAATTATTTGGAGACATCCTCTCCCCCTCTATCTGGTTTGAGGACCTTGACGAACCGAACACTTTGTTTCTCAACCAAGGTCTCGAACAACTTAAATTTCTCAAAAGCTTCAAATTTATTTTTCAAGAAATAAACCCAAGTCTTCCTACTGTAGTCATCTATGAAGGTCATGAAGTATACATTCTGGGATATGGTGGGAGTTTTTATGGGGTCACATAAATCTAAGTGCACCAACTCTAATGGTGCTTTTGCCTTCCTAGAGCACCATGACTAAAGGGTTGCCTATGCTATTTTCCTAAGATGCAAGCCTCACATTTTCTATTGGGCTCTACAATTGTAGGTATCCCCCTAACCATATATTTCTTTGATAAAAGATTCAAACTAGAATAACTTAAATGCCCATGCCTTAAATGCCAAAGTTTGGATGGGTCTTTGATGACTATCTTGAAGGCAAAATGTTGTCTTATTTTTGTAGTCATCATGTGCTTTGAAGGTGTAGTTGCAAATTGAGATGATAAATCAATTTGTATTCTAAGGGGAAACATTTTGTTTCTTGTCATTTGGAAATTATTGCTATAGTCTTATTCTTGTTAGCATCCTTGTCAAAGATTATACACTCTCCATTTTCTATCAAGACTCTATATCCCTTTTGGACTAGTTGTCTAATGCTCAAAGGATTATGTTTTATGCCTAGGGCATAATAGATATTCGGGATTGCTCTTTTATCACCATGCTTTATTTGAATGATGATTGTGCCTCTTCCCATGACTGGAACTTTTTCATTATTCCCCATATTAATATCAGACTTGATGTTTTTATCAATGGAGGCTAATAAATTTACATTACCACTCATGTGGTTGCTACAATCACTGTCCAAATACCAAACCTTGGTGTTTCTTTGCTCAACAATGTTGCACACAATGAACATGTTTGAGGGGTGTTTATTTTCAACCATGCTTTTATTTTCTACATTTGCATTTTGTTTCCTATGGTCACACTACCTCTTTTTACATTCACTTGCAAAATGACCATATTTATGACAATAATAGCACTACACATTACTTTTATCATACCTTTGATTTGAGTTGCTACCCTTTTTCTTGTCTTAGGAGTTTGGTTGTGAGTTTCTTTCTTTCTCTTGATTGTTTGAGCTTGCTCTTCTAGAGTGGCCTTTTCCTTTTCTTCTTTGGCTTCTATGTTTGTTATTTGTTCCTCTCCCCTTGCCTCTTACACTGCTTTGAGCTTTGAAGCCTTGCTCTAGGAAAGGAGTGAGTCTATTCAATCATTGCTCATGGGTTTGTAGTGAACCCATCGACTCATCCACTATCATCTTTGAAAGGTCTTTGGCCTCTTCAATTGCAACAACAATAATATCAAATCTTAAGGGCAGACTCCTAAGGATTTTCTCAATAATCCTTTGCCCTTCTATAGGTTAACCATTAATCCTTAACTAGTTTATCAAGCCAAAAACTTTTGTATGAAAGTCTGGAATGGACTCTCCATCTTTTATCTATAGAGTTTCAAAATCTCTTTGAAGCAGTTAAATTTTTAGTAACCTCACCTTATCAGTCCTTTTGTATAAGGAGTTTTGAAGAATATCCCAAGCCTCCTTTGAGTAGTTAGTTGTTGCTATTCAAGGGAATATGGCTTCTACCATAGTTATCTCAATCAAACTTAGTGCTTTTGCATCTTTCCTTCTAGTTTCCTTTAGTGGTTCTTCTGAACATTTGTTAATGCTACATAGGCTATTTGGTTAGTTATATTTGTGAATCCATTAACCATAAGCTCCCACGAATTATTTTCTACCATTATTGTTTTCATCTTCTATGCCCAGACATCATAGTTTTGTCCATCAAATGTAGGTGGTTATTGCCGACTCTTACTATCACCTCCAACCATTTTATAAATTAAGAGAAGAGGCTCTTAATACCTAAAAAAATCTAGGGCTTTGATACTAATTTGATGGTGGTATAGCTTTGATACCACTATTTGGGAGGAGAGTGGGGGAGAGAGTCACACGATAAAATAACAACAAAAAATTCTATTTATATATTTTTTTGTAACAGAAAAAGGTGATAGAGCACCCATAGTATTAATAAAAGAGTTTTTACAAAGAGTAAAAGATGCCATATCCAAGTGTCCATAAAAAAATATAGACAAAAAGGCCCTTGACAGACTAGATAAGCATTATGACCAACCAGCCAAGGAGGCAACCAAACCGCTAATGGAGAAAACCAAATAAAATAAAACAAGATAAAACACTCCACACCCACGTACCAACCATCAAACGACAAACAACACCACCAAAGATTTGAGTTGGCAACAACTAGTACGGCAACCACCACCAAAAACCACTACATCTGGGAAGACGACCACGATCAAGCTGTGGGGTTGGCAGCTAGGATAGCCTGTACTTCAGTCTCTACAATTTTTTTGGCTTCACTTCCCTCCTCGAGATCAAACAAGGCATCCCTGGGAATATGCGACACAGGGTTAGGAGCATGAAGTCTAAGGAATCTAATGCCCGTGAAAACATCCTTAATGTGCTGAGCTTTCTTCTTGGAGAAGAGGAAGCTATAAGCATTCAACTCATTATCAATTTCATAGTTGCTCAACGATTTGAGACTTGATTGCAGGGCCCTGTAGATTGCCTATTGAGGGAGAGAGATGCACAATGTGTGGAGTTTGAACAACCCACCAATTAGAGCATCCCCCTGGTCCATGTTATAACCCTTCACTATTGTCGCCCATCTCTCCACCATATAGATATTATTATAGAAGAGACCAGAGGCTAGGGCATGGACGTATTCCCCATCTTGAACCAAGTCCATGATAGTAGAAAGAAGCTGAGAGACAATATCAGAGTAGTTGAGGATACGACCCGTGTATCCTTTTATCCATGCATGCCCTACTATACATCTCACCGAGAACTACATTAATGTACAGTCCCAATCTAACAACATCATTAAATCAGAAGACTTGACCTTTCCTCTAATCTTAGGCTCCCAGTCTAAGGAGGGGAAGAAAAGCCTTTGATTTAGCATTGTATCTGCCATTAAAGCTTGTAGCAAGGGAGATGTTAAGAGAAAAACAAAGGTTAGCAAGCCAAAAACACGGCTTAAGTTTTAAGTAGAAACTGTCTTAAGACAAGACGTCATCCGTGTGACTGGAGAGGAGGGAGCCGTCCTTTGTCGATCCCAAAGCAATCCAGGGATGCATTCTCTGTATTGATTACATTAAGAGAACCTGAAACTCAAAGAGAATGTCCTTCACACGCATAAATCCATAAGCCACTGGGTACGACTGGAGCAACATGTCAGAAGAAGAAGCCTCTAAAAAATAGTAAAGAAGCCTGCCATCCTTTCAAACGGTCCCACCTTAAATAACCTCATAAATGCAAATCGTGTTGAGGAGGTGAAAATATGTCTAGATGAGGCCGCTTGATTACCAATGACAATCCACCTGTTATCGAAGTGACATAACCAAGCAAAAAAGACTTACTAGCTAATAGAGGCAATGGATCAAGTTTGTTCCCCTCGTGCCAGCCGGGTATGTCATTAAGATTTACCCACCAAAGTACGAAAAGGAAATGCAAGAACATTGGCAAAGGAAAGAGTAGCCAATGAAAAAGATCCACCTGACAAGAGAGATATTACTTGGAAAAAGATTTGGCTAGGTCATCATTTAGAAGCTTGATTAAGATGCTTGGCTGACTCAGATGGCCAAATAGGAAAGTTTCTACTTCCGTGTCTTGGTCAATAGCTAGGTTGGCAAGATCATTCGCCACCTTATTACCTTCTCTAAAAGTATGAGATATCATGAAGTTATCAAACTCATTTAGAAGGGAAACAACCTGTTGGAGAATGTAATTAATTTTCTAGTTATCAGATCCCTTAGATTTTAAAGCATTCACAATGATCAATGAATTGCCTTCTATCAATATGTTTTTGATGCCCATGTTGACTGCTAATTGAAGACCTTGCACTAAGGCCCAAGCTTTAGCTTCATTATTCGAGCCCGTGGGGATCTTAGTTGCTTTGGCCACTATCAAAGATCCATCCTCCCTCCTAATCACACAACGGTCCCTCATAACCCATGATTCCCTCTACACGCTCCATTAAAGTTAAGCTTAGAGAAAGGGGTTGTAGGAGGTATCCATCTCACATGATCTCTCTTAGAAACTGGATCACGAACCAGAGCTTCCCCACCTACACTAGATTTGTTGAGATACTGCTAGTTTTTAATCAATTTTGCATCCCATTTAGACCAGTTGGATTACCTGGAGCCTGCACTTCTAATGCTAGCCACAACAAGTTCTGAGATGGCCTCCTCTAGCTTAGAACAAACAATCTTTAAAGAAGCAACTTCCTTTTTGAATATTCAACAATTCCTCTCCCTCCACAGATGCCAAACAATCATAGAGGGGCCCAATTCCCAAATATAAGCAAAAAATGAATCAAAATATAGGAGAGGCCAATTTTTGAACATGAGAACTAGGGTCTTGACAAAGGAGAGAGCCATTTCAATTTCCTCATGAACAATAACCAACATTCTCTACTAAACGAACAGTGTAGCAAAAGGTGATCCACCAATTCCTCTTCCCTACCACAGAGGATGCATACAAAGTTGGAGCCAATGCCTAGTCTTTTAATTCTATCTTCGGTTAAAACTTTGTTATGAAGTGCTAGCCAAGAGAAGGCTCCTGTCTTAGGCAATATGGATTTATTCCAACACAGCTTCAATGGCCAATTCCAATTCACCTTTTCCATGGCAGACCTATAACCATCTTTAATAGAATAGGAGTCCGTCTTTGCCCCTGTCCAGACCAATTCATCCTCCTTATTGGAGAAAATAACCACTCTTTTCCCCAAAAGTTTTCTCAGAAGTACTTTTTGCTCATTTGGAAAATTACAATTCTGAGTGCTTTTCCAAACAATAGAAACAATATCGTGAACCCTCAAAAAACACCAATACTCTTTCACCTTATGACCCCAGTTCGATTGCAAGAATAATTTATCTTTTGTGAGATCTTCCCTTCCTGAGAGCTTAGGCTCCCCACACTAGGAGTCGTTCCAGAAGTCTACTTTCTCCCCATTATGGATAATCCATGACAATTTTGGAAGAAGGATGTCTCTACTTTTTGTAATAAAATTTCAAATTGTTGACCCTGAGGCGGGTTTTTGATTGTAAAGATTCTTTCACTTTCCAGTGGGTCCAAATATTTAACTTTCATTATTTGGGCCCATTTTGAATTTGGCTTCTTATACAGACCCCATGCCAATTTAGCTCCTAAAGATTGATTATGAGCATTTAATTCTAGGATTCCCGCCCCTCCTACATCCTTCAGTTTACAAATTTTATCCCAAGCCAAGAGATGTACTTTTTTCTCCTGAAAGGTGCCTTGCCACATAAACTGTTTCCAAATCCGCTCAATCTTTATGTTGACCCCTTTTGGAATTTGGAAGATTGACATCATGTAGATTGGAATTGCGGCTAACACAACTTTGACCATTATAATTCTGCCTACCAGAGAAAGCCGATGACCCTTCCAAGTGGCCATCTTGGAGTGCATATTGTGAATGACATTATTCCAAAGATTATTCTTATGTCTTCCACTAAACAGAGGTAGACCAAGATACCTGCCTGGGAGGGATTCTAATTTGAAATTAAAAGCTTTGCTTGTCTCTTCTTGGGTAACCTGAGGAACATTGAAGAAGTAGACCACTGACTTGTTACAATTGACGAGTTGGCTAGATAAAAAAAAATAATTATCCACTGTTTTCACGATGGTTTTGGCTTCTCTCACTGAAGCTTGGCCGAACAAAATGGTATCATCTGCAAAAAAGGTGTGTGTGAAAGAATCTTGTATGCCTTTAATTCTAATGCCTTGCCATTTAGATATCCGTTTAGCTTCCTTGACAACCCATGTGAGGGCTTCAGTCATGAGGATGAAAAGTTAGGGGGAGATGGGATCCCCTTGCCTCAAACCTCTTGAAGGTTCAAAGGTCTCCGATTCCCTTCCATTAACCAAGACTGAGATCTTGAAACCTGTAATACATGAGGAAATCCATTTGCAGATATCCTTTGAAAAACCCAACTTTTTTAGCATGTCTAAAAGGAAATTCCACTCCACCCTATCATAAGCTTTTGACATGTCTAATTTAATAAGTATAGTTGCCTCTTTATCTTTGTTAATAAAATGTAAAATTTCATGAGCTAAAATGGCACCCTCTGGAGTTTGTTTACCTGGAACAAAGCCACCTTGTTCCTCTAAGATTAGTTCAGGTAGAAAACTAGCTAGATGCATTGCCACTGCTTTGGAAATAATCTTATATATGAAATTGCATAGAGAGATTGGCCTAAACTCTTCAAAGCTTTGGGGGGAAGCTGTTTTTGGGAGAAGCATGAGACAAGTGGTTTTCATTTCTTTAAGCACATTCCTAGGCTTCCTAGATTCCTCCACAACCAAAAAGATGTCCCTACTTACCGTATCCCAGCACTTTTGGAAGAAAAGACCAGTCCATCCATTAGGGCCCGACGCTTTCTCACCTGGGATTGAAAAACTAGCCGCCTTAACTTCCTTCATAGAGAAATCTTTCATCATGTCTAAGTTGTGTCGCTCAGAAACCATCTTTGCAATGAAGTCAATGGAGGCCACTTCGGCCCTCCTAGGGATTGTCCTTTTGGTGAGGAGACCTCTATAGAAGTTTCTTGCTTCTCTTTTAATCTCTTCTAGGTCCGTGAGAGATGTCCCATCCTTTGACTGAATTGATTTAATGGAGTTTGAAGCCTTACCGATCTTAGCAGAAAGATGAAAGTAGGAAGTGTTCTTGTTGCCTTCTTTGAGCCATATTTCCCTTGATCTTTGCCTCCAAAAGATTTCTTCTCTCTTAAGAACCTCCTCCAACTCGAGTTTAAGACTTTTTTCTAGTTGATACGAATTTGCATCCATTCCTTCTCTAATGATCTTCTCTTCAAGAGATCTCAAGTCTTGTTGGAGTCTATGTTTCTCTGTAAAAATATTTCTAAACTGGGCTCTATTCCATTCCATAACTTACTGTCTCAGAAATTTGAGCTTGTGTACTAGCTGAAACATGCAAGAACCCTTTACAAAGGGGGCTTGCTTCCACCACCCCTTGACCTTTTGGATGAAGGAGGGATCCCTGGACCACATAGTCTAGAATTTGAACTTTTTCCTTCCCAACAAGGAGTCCATCCTAATTCTTAGTTTAACAGGAAAATGATCCGATCCTAGCGGTAGGATCTCAGCCTCATAATTGGTGTTGAGGTGAAAACACTTCGGAGAGAAGAAATTTGTCTAGCCTTTCTGCTATTTTACAAAAATATTTTCTTCTATTCGTCCATGTGAATTTTCCATTATTTGGAATGTAGTCTAGCAGATTGTTTTGGTTTATAAACTCTTTGAAGTCCTACTGGGATCTCACCTTTTTTTCTAAATCATCCAGAATTGCATTAAAATCTCCTCCAAGAAGGATTCTTTTCCTTTTAAGAGCACTTAGCGATGAGGAGAGGTTGCCCCAGACTTGCCTCTTCTGAGCCAAGTCGGTAGGGGCGTAGACATTAAAAACCTAGAGGTCTAAGCTTGAAATCAATCCTGGAAATCTGCCAATTAAGAAGTGTTTATTTCTCTCAAACACTTCCAAGGTTGGGATATGAGATCTCCAACTGATCGCTAGCCCGCCTGAGGCACCACATGCTACCATTGTGACAAAATGCCATCCCAACCAGCTCTTGAAAACTTGTTCATTCATTTCTGAAGAGAGCTTAGTCTCTTGAAAAAAGATGATATCACATTTCTCCTCATCAAATTGAAGCTTGATGAGGCGTCTCTTGTTAGGGGCGTTTAGACCCCTAACGTTCCATGTGAGGACTCTCATGGCATTCAAGGAGAGCTTTCCACTCTCCTCTTGATTGGACTACGAGCAGACATTAGAAGGGGATTATCCTCTTGTCCTTTGGACTTTCTTGATTTTCTTTGTCTCGCACTTTTTCTGATAGAGCTAGGTATATTATTTTTCTGGGGCTCCCAATTTCTATCTGGTATATACCTAAGGGTATCTTCTCCGACTTATCGTCATCCTCCAAGATCACCTCTTCAGCTATTTCCTCAATCATATTATTTGCCACCTTCAAAACAACTTGTTGAAGCAATTCCTTAAGAGTCTCATTGTCTTGAATTAGATCATTTGAGAAATTGGGGGAACTGAGCTCTCGTTGGGATCCTTATCAGGGATCTCTATCTCCTCCGTTTGAATAACCTTAGATGTATTATCCTTTTGAGCCAACAGGTGCTCTTCCCAGTTTAACCAATCTTCCGGTTCTCTTTGAGTCCCTAGTCTCTAGGGTTCAAGTTTCTCTATGGCACCCTCCTGAATCTTCGACATTCCCTCCATTTTCCCAAGTTGAGGAGAGACCTGCTGGGCCTGGCTAACCAGATCTCCAACCACCCCATCACCTTTAGGCTCAAGTTGGACAAAGTCAACAGCTTTAGCAATCTCCTCCCGACCCTTATTAATTTCTAGAGGAGACGAGAGCACCACTTGCAGATCTACGGGAACATCATCTTTTTTACATCGATCCTTTTCATTGGCCTCTTGCTCTATCAAAGCTCTTCCTCTATAATATGGTTGGGATTTCTTGGTAGACGGTCAAAAACGGGGTCTTGGGCTGGAGACTCCAACTCTACATGGGGGGAGTTGGCTAACAGTCTGTCCTCCTCCTCTTTCTGGAGCAGAAAGTCATTTAGTCTTGCAAGATTTTCTGGTTGTAACCCATCTTCTAGCAGAATTTCTTGAAGCCAGACTCCTTGAGTGGTCCTCAACTTTACTCTTTTAGGGAAGAGCTCTTTTGCCTCTGAAAAAATGCGAATCCTAACAGTTGTGGACATGAGATTAGCCAGTGGAATGTCTACTTCCTGACAGACTCCCAAAGAATTACCTATGCAGCTCAGAGTCTCCATGTCTATATATCAAGCGGTAGATAGGGAAGTTGAATTCAAAAGGGAACCATGGAGATTTGTTCTCTTCCAACATGGAAGTTTGGTTTCCATTCTTGGCAAAAGACAGCTGTTTGTCCAAATTTCCATAATTAAGGACTTTATCCCTTTCTTCTTTTGCCAAGAAGGAGAAGCAAAAGAAGCCATTGCCTAGCTCACACGAATCCTCAACCTCTGGCCAGGTCCTTAGGTACCATTCTTTTAGATCATCTACAGAAAAATGAGGGGATAAGACCTTACCTATGAGAGCTGTCTCGCGGAAGGTTGATGCCTTTTCGAGTACTCTATGTTCAGCCTGTCCGAGGTGAACTTCCTGGTATTCCTTTCGTCTGGTAACTTCTTTGATAGGGGTCTTTGGGGTCCAAACTTTTTTCTGCTTAGGTTCTCGTCCCACATTTGTATTTATCTGGGGGTGGCCGGATCGTTTTCCTTTCCCCAGTCCTCGATCTTCTGAAGGGCTTTTTATTGATCAATGATCTCATCCTATGGTATTTTGTATCCCATCGATGAGAACTTGGCTGAGGCCCCTTCTGGAATTCAAGAAAAGCTTCTTGCTGTGATTTCAAAGGCTTCTTGTAGACTAAAAAATCTTTCCTTGTTGAAGCCTTCTCCAGCCGTTTCGGGAATGTAACTTCCTTGCTTGGGTTAAGACCAGGATTTTGTATATTTTCCACAAATCTGACCCTTCTTCTCTGTCTGGGTTGATCAAGATTTCCAAACTCCTGAGGACCAGGCAGTTTCCATGTTGGTCTACCATTAAACCTATTCGCCAAAAGAGCCGTTCTGTAAGCCATTCGCACTATTCTTTCTTTTGAAAAAAAATTCTTCCACGGCCTTAGTGTCTTTGCATATTGATCTGAATTATTTTCTTGGTGGGACAAGAAGCAGTCATGTGGGGGTTATAGTGATTTCCTCCTACATGTTCTTATTGTTCATCCTACAGCTCACAACCAGCTTCTCACACCAAATTTTTTTCTATCTTCCTTCCTGTTGTCTTCTTTCCAACTCTATTCCCTTCTTCGGACTACTATGTAGCCTCCTTTCTTTTGTTTCTTTTCTCTTTCTCCTTGTTGTTGCACACACATATTCACAAAAACTACTGACAAATCCTACCCAAATCTTTAATTTGGGCTCAAGATAATCGTTAAAATGGTGGGATGTGGCTTGTGTTCTGTTACCTCCCCTCTCTATTATCATGCCATCCACCATCAAAGTCTCCATGTTTCAAGTCTTTTAGATCTTCTCCTTCGAACTAGCTAGTATGCCGACCAAAAACCTTCAATTTATATTTATATTTATAACCGGATTTTTACATTAAAAAATTGTTTACAATCAAAACTGTAGATCTACTACTTTGTATTCCTTTTTACAATGATTTCACACCTTTTCAGAAGCTTCTGGAGTTGACTAGACACTGCTATCGCTATCCCTCTTCTTTATGTAGTTCTTGTATGCTTCCGTAGTTGTTAGTTGTGTGCTTCTGTAGCTGTTGTTATTCCATAGTTGGCTACTGTGCGATTGCATAGTTGTTGTGTGCTTCTTTAGTTGTTGTTGTGTGCTTCCTTAGCTACTTCTATTCCGTAGTTGGCTGCTCCATGATCCTATAGTTGCTACTGTGTGATCTATCTGTAACTATCTATAATATTCTTCTCTCCATAGTCATTCTCTCTATGCCTTCTCTACTACTGCAACAATATCTTTGTTTTTACACGCACACTTTCAATAGTTCTATATTTTTCCTTTTGTCCTTTAGATATGTCGTATGACCATATCTCCTTTCAAGTTCTGTCTCCTGACACCTCCAATGGTTACATTGCATAAGTTTTATTATATTTCAACATCCCTTGTTCAATTGGCATTTGTTCACACAATTGAAGTTTATAGCAATTTTATAAGAAACATCGAATGTCGATTTTGCATGCAAACTCTGCATCTTTTGTGATCGAGAAAATGGATACTTGTTTCAAGCAGGAAATTAATGTTAAGATCAAGTGTAATTTTGAAGGATTCAAAAGTGAATTTTGGATTGTTAAGCTAGAGCATTGGAGTACATGCTCCAAGTTTTGCATTTTTTCTGTAGAAGAGTTCCGTGTAATTCTCTGTTAATGATTATATGTATTGTTTTAATTGAAAGCCAAACTTTAGTTTAACACTCAAAACTAAATTCATGTCATTACCAAAGAGGGGTAAAAATTTATTAGAACAAGAAGAAAACCAAAGTAAGCAAATTACAAAGCCCTATTCATGTCATTTATTTCTCTTTGAAAAACCAATTCTTTTCTCCTTTCATTGCTAGAATTTGAATAACAACCGGAATATTTATGAGACAATAAGATGCTTAAAAGAGAGCTACTTCTAATTGTTAAAGACTCCACAGTCTCTGCGGATTTCTCCTTGATTTCCAGTTTTAACCCCCACATTGCCCAACCTTATCATGGACAGCCCAAAGAAGTTAAAAAACTTATCCTGGGACATGGCAAATAGATTAACATAAGCTCTAGTGCGAGGATCCCCATAAAGAATTTGATCTGTAGCCAGAAGGGCAAATCCTCTCTTAATATTCTTATAATAAGCATTGTCAAAAGCAGTGGGAGTGGAGACATCATTGAAGGCTACAACATCTGGATCAAGACCGTCCCTTGGGCAAGCAGCTCGGAGCCTGCTTGCATAGCTTGGATTCATGGTGGGATCAACCTGGTATGTTTTGTTGTAGTTATAAACTCGATACATGAACTCATTGCAGTGTGCAAATCCAATGGTGTGACCCCCTAATAAAAAACAGGGCTTAATTAGACCAGCAACAACACTTTACAATGTAATAGTTACCAGCAAAAACACCTAATTGTAACTACCATGCTATCAACAGGACCTTACATTCAATGGTTATTGATTAGGGAGATGGAACTCAAAGACCTTATTTAAAGAGCCTACAATTTATAATGCAATGGTTATTGCTAAGAGATAGACCTTAAAAGGCTTATTTAAACAATCTACATGTGTTGTAGAAACCTACACTTCACAATGCAATGATTATTGGTAACAAAGATGAGCCTTAAAGCCTCAAAAGGCGCTTCTTCAAACAAACTACATTTATTACAAGTGCAATGTTTCTTGACCTTGGGAGAGAGGCTTTTAAGGCTTTACTTAAAGGGCCTATTTAAATGAATAATGGTTCATTTGATTGTTTTCTTGGGATTGATTAACCAAAAGGATCCATATTATACATTTTTAGTTTTTTCAATTTGAGGAGAAAGGAAATGCAGTTTTTTTAATTGGCTTTACCAGAGAGAATCACCATGTCAGCTTGGGTTAAACCTTTGGAGTGAAACAATGAAATGAGCTGATCGACTGTCATGTTCACTGTTGGCAAGTTTCCTGCCACCCTTGATGCCTTTGAGATGAGACCATCTCTGCGCCCCTTGAGAACTTCCCATGATGGCCCTCCAACCTGATTGTAGAAAATAAGATATTAATAGATGTTGGCTAGTTTATAACTTGTGTTCATGTTGCAGATGGTGATAACTTGAAAGAACTGCCCTTAATGCATTCTATGTATAGACTCACTCATTATCAGACTCCATCTCAAAAATTGTACAAAATATGCAAATGAGTACATAACTGCCTTTAATGATTCTATAAATAGGTTCAAACACTATGAAATTGCACATCACCAATCGTACAAATTATGCAAATATGTCCAATAAATCTCTACTATTGATTAGTTGCAGCTTGATGGCAAATTATACTACTGCATATAACCATCATGAAACCAAAAAATTCCTCCAACACAGCTTGTTTGTGTAAGGTTGAAAAATAAAAACTAAATAACCATCAACAGTTCAATAGTTTAAGAATATGCACCTACAAATTAAAATCACTTAAAAAATCCCTGGTATGGCAAATAATAGGTTGCAGTAAGACCAACTATTAGCCCGGCCATGTTGTTTCTACTGTTCAAAAGAAATATATCAGTAAGAGCTGAAATTTACTGCCAAATAGAAAGAACCTTTTTAACCATGTTCAAGATTAAGGAAGGCTCAGTGAACAAGTTGGCTAGGTATAGATCAGATTACATCTCTCAAGCACCCTATTGGGCTTGTAAAAACAGCAGATAGACGAACTGTTGCACTTCGAAGGATTTGTTTAAAAGCTATCCAAATTATTATATGTTTCTATGGACTGTTTTTGGTCTGATTATTCAAGATTTGGAACACTAGAAAATGAAGAAATTGAGTCTTTTTTGGCCCTCTTGTTTGTAAGTGGAATTAAAGCTTGAACCAATCAATTAACTTTCAGTTTATGTTAAGCCTTTGTAGCTCCTAATTATTTCATAGTTTTTGTAATCTGATTTGCCATATTAATAATAAATAAATAAATTCCCAAAGACCATTGTGAAAAATGAAAAAACATTTACATGGTGTATTGCATAGAAAAACATTTCTATTAAGGATATCAATGTTACAAGCACCCTGTCAGATCTTAGGGTTAGATAATGCATAAAATGTAAGATAAAGATTCAAGAGATCACCATAGACACGAGATCTCTGGTTGCCATGGCCATAACATCAGCACAAGACACAACATTAGGACACTGTGACTCCAATGCTCTTTTCACTCTGAAGAATACATCGAACCCATCTCCAGGTAACGACTTGTTGATGTCTGCATCTTTCTCTGCTACATTCTCCTCACTAGAAGCAATAAGAACCGATGCATCACACCCCTGTAGACCATAAAATTCAATCCAAAATTGTTAAAAAATTAAAAGATGAAAGATTAAAAAGAAAGGCATATTAAGAAGGAAGAGCTTAAACAGTATTGCACATTCTGTTTGTCAAGACAATCAGCTATTTATTTAGATTGATAAGCTCTTAAATTTTCTCCTACCAGTTTACAGATTTTATGCATTATATTTATATGGTAAGGATGACAATTTTTTAATTTTTCTTTTCTAAATATAGATAATTTATTTACATATAATTTTTATAATATCTCATCTAAAATTCCTCCCTTATAAGACCACTTACTTGAAAAAAGATCACAATTTTTCTCAACAGTATCTTCTGTTAAATTTTTATTAACTCCTCTCCATGGAACTACTCAATGCTGGTATATCCTTTGCTGTATATGGATTTGTGTTAGTATACTTGTAAGTTTTATTTGCTTTAATACTGTTCTGTGATCTATTATTTATTTTTCTCATCTTAATAATACATCAAAGAATGTAATCCAAAATGTTATAAAAAAAAGTTACAGTTATTCTCAAAAATATACTAACTCGTTTACATAAAACTCTGGGAACATCATGGTGTATCTCATCCATATACCTTTATAAAACATTCATACCTCTACAAAACAATCATGGAAGAAAAGGCGAAGAGCCCCTGGAGCTGAAGTAGGATTCTCTTTCAGTTTCTGTGCTACCACATTTCTCACAATTCTTTCAACATTAGGACATGAATCTCTATAAAAATCCTTTCTCAGCTGCTGTGCTTGGATAACTACTCCATGACTACAAAGCAATCCCAAGACCATGACACATACAATCCTGCGAACTAAAACTAAAACCCACCCCATTGTTGAAGATCCTCTTCATCCAAAAGTTGGGTTCAGGCAGCCTTTGTTAAAAAGGTTCTTCCTGAAAATCAACTAAGCATCCATCATCATCAAAGTAAGCAAATCTGTCTGTAAAGACGAAGGATGGAAATTTATGAGCAAATAGACAAAGTGTTGCAGTAGATTTGTTGTTGTTGATAAAGCTGCAAGATCAAAATGCGAACATTGTCCTCGACTGGAGTGCTGTGTCCTTTGGCGTTTGTCTCTGTATTCCAAAAAGAATAATTCAGTCCTAACCATCCAAGCAACTTGGATCATGCCAATCTCTACCAGCTCAAAAACAGAGACTGAGAATGGGATAAAGGAATTTGTGCAGTCGAGGACATGATTACTCACGGGTATGGGAAAGGACTTTCTCGTTGCCTTTCAAGCTTCAGGTTTTACAATCATGGCTTCCCCATTCATCACGGGAGACCAAGATCAAACAACTTGGATACTCTTCCATGCTCTCTGAACTCCAGTCCTTTAAAAAAAAAAAAAACATTGTTTGCTTCTTATGAATTGTCTCTATGTGACTGTTTTTTATGGAAAGTTTCCCCACATATTCACAAGCATGGATAAGTAAAAAATTCAATGCATTTGAGTGCTAGCCTGGGCTTAGGCTATGGTTTCAAGGAGGGGGCTTCCTATTCACATGCATGGATAAGTAAAAAATTCAATGCATTTGAGTGCTATGGATAATTTTTAGGAGTATCTCACAGGCAGAGTCCCATGGATTTATAGCAATGATCAAGCTTAAAATTGTAAGTTTAGAAATTTAGGAAGCTGTGATCCTATGATTTTTTTTTAAGTTAATACTGAAAAAATTAGCTGAATTATTATTTTTAACAATAGTTAATGCTAAAAATTGTAGATGCATGACATGTGGCCAAAAAATCTCCTAAACTGGTGGAGGAAATTTTCAGCTCCACCTAAAGGGCACCCCTTAGAAATTGAGAATTAAAAAATACGGGCTCCTATTTTCAAGGACAAGATTCCAATTTATCCTGTAGGAGGTATTGTTTCATCTCATGAGACCTCCCATTCCATAAAAATAGACCCTGAAGCCCCCTCCATGGGACTGCTTCTTCCAATGTGGGGATTTCTTTTGTCATATGTAGAGTTCAAATAATTGCCATGAAAGGCTATGAATCTTACTTAGAAGTAGCGAATAAGGTTATTTGGTGAATGATTGCCATGAAAGCTAAGAGATTCATGGGGATTGAGGTAGAGGATGAGTTTAAATAGCGAAACTTTGTGGTTGTTTAGGTGGATCTGCCTTCCCACTTAAAACTTGTGGCATATGAAAGTTGAGACTTATGGGAATGAAATATAAAGAAGATAGAATGATCTTAAATAGCTGAACTTTGTGTTTGTTTAGGATGTACTAGTTGTATATTCATGCATAAACAATTGGTGTATTGACTATAAAGTATTTAACTATTTACTATTAAACATTGAGGTGGGATATCTCCCCACCTAAAGCACAATGTGTCAGCGATTTATTTTCAATCAAAAAAGACTTCTTTCAATCAAGAAGAGATTAGCCTAAAAAAGGCAATAGAATAGTATCGAAGAAGGAAAATTACTTAGAAATGGCATTAAAAGGGGGTTGCATTAAGTATGCTTTTCATTCAAGAATGGTATTGGCATGGGTGATTTTCCAAAGATATGTTAGTTAAAAAAGTTTTCACTAAACATACAAATTGTAGAGGAGAAAAGTGCAAACCTTTCACTTATACCCTTTTGTTTTACACTCAATTTTAGTCTTGTTATAAATACATTGCCCTTATGCTTAATTGTCTCATTTTATGTGCAAGTTGATCCTAATCCTAAACCTAGACTATATTGTGCTCAATACATTACTATAGAACATGACTAGTCCATCTTTCTATTTTTTTTGTCGCCTTGGACTAAACTACAGATGTAGATTTATCCCCTAGACATGACTACCATGTGGTCTAGTCTTCCTAATTCAAAATCAAACTATTAGTCATCAATTTCCACACCAAATACTTTGAATTGAGCATTAAGGATTGTATATGTAAGGACAAGCCCTAGGTCATTAGTTCATCATCACTTTGGATCATCATATTTATTGGATCAAAGCATTATAATCTCACTTACATTACATCGATGAGTGCATAAGTAGATACTACACAATCGACTTGTCATTTAGGCATCTTATGTTTCTTCTTCCAGTGTGTATTTGAACTTGTTTATCTATAATGGAGACTAACTAGTTATCAAGTAAGTTTCCACATTTTTCCTCTACACACTAATAGTCTCCCCAAGTTGCTTCTCAACACCACCCATCTCTAAATGCACAGATACAAGTACCAAAAAGTAGGAGAGTAGAGGACAAAATTGCACTAGGAGGAAAAAACCATGAGTGCAACCTAGTCTAAGAGATGGGCAAACATTCTAAACAAGCTATGAGAATGTATGTAATGTTGTTTCAATAACAAAAATTAAAATTTGATCATTAGTCAAAGTTTGTATGTTAGAAAATCAACCATCAACTACCAAAGAGTGACAAACAAAGCTAAGCACATCCTAACCCCCCTTTTTAATAGCATTTAAATTTATTAGTCTTACCTCCTAATTTATGTGATTGTTAATTGTAGACACCTAAAAATGGTCACAACCATCTTCCGTTATCAACAACACAATAAATCAGTTCAAACCAAATAAATTCCACTATTCCATCCAACACATATGTTAATTAAATAATGCATAATTACTTACTTAATATTTTCTCATCTCTTACTATCACAAAAATTCATTTTCTCCTACTATAGTCCAAAAAAACAAAAATTCATTTAAAAGACTTTAGTTCATATTCACCTCCAAAAAATTAAACAAATATACCTATTTATTTAATTACCTATTTGTCCATTTTTTGTTACTTTTGTAATCAACCATTAATTTCTCCTAAGTGTGTGCACAAGGTTAATTAAATTAATCCTAGGTTACCCCATTTCTCCATAATTCTAGATGAAAACTTGTCATCTCATGACATGACAAGTGGTGCCTTGGAAGTATGGGCAAATCTTTCTTTTGTCATACTTGTCCTTCCTTCCACTATTCCTCTAATTTTAAAATCCATATGACACTATTGCATGTAATTTAAAATTACACTTGTCCTCACTTCCAAATTTTAAACTCTTCACAAAATCCAAACCATACATTTTCATAAATGAGTCCTTACATGTCATACACCTACCCAATCCTAGCCATCCATCCATTCAACCATTCAATCTCATCCCTTGATCTCCTCTTGAATCTTGGAGCATCTTCCTCATGCAATCCCTTTGTGCCATTTGCCCAATTCTCCTTGCTTGAGGATCCTCAAGCAATGTGAGCCCTTGATCTTCACAATTGATCCTAGCCCTCCATCCTAACCTCCAAAAATCTATAAATTGAGCCTTTCCTCTCTATTTCCAACAAGCAATTTGAATGTAATGAAATTCTTCCTCATTGAGCACTTAACATTTAGCAATTATCATATAGTTCATCATATCATTGGGCAAATCAAGAGTGTTGCATAGTGATAGGGTGCAAATTAGTTGATTTATGCATCTCTCTTTAGCCTAGTCTTGAGGTGACTTGGATTGATGAACTAGGATGAATTAGGCTTAGCTATCCATCCTTCTTGGGTTCATGTCTTTGGTGTTCACATTTTTGGCATGCCCAGTGGGAATCCCACCTCCTAATCTTATGTTTTCTATGAAATTGTGTTGAAATCTATTCTGCAGGTTGCAACAACGCTTACACTTTAGCTATTAGCACCTACATGTCACATCTCAGCACCTGTGTCCCTTTGTTCATCACCCAGGTTCTGCTATCCACTTATCATATGTCCATTCCTAGTTTTCATGGAGTAGCACCTACATTTCACAAAGTAGCGCCTACACCGTATACATTAGTGCCCAAACTTAGAGAAGTGTCACTTGTTGATTGCATAAGAATTTAACACCTAATTAATATGCATTTGTATTGGCGACCATTTTATGCTGCTTAAAATTTTGTTTGCAGGTTTTTAGCATTTTTCTTTGCAAGTCCAAGTTAATTTGCAAGCCTCCACTCTACTCATGACGCTTTAGTACCTAGACAATAGACTTCAATGTCTAGCCAACAGGAAGCAGTGCTCACCCTTCACAGTGTAGCACCTAGTTCTGAATCTATTTGAACTTTAGTTTACAAATTATTTTCACATTAGAAGTTCAAATTAATTTATTTTGTGTATCTGACTAGTCTAACAAGTTGTTTTATAGATTTGTAGTGTTCTTTTTTGCAGGCTTTATCAAGATTGCAAGCCATCACCATCATTAGGACAGATCAGGGCCTGGACAGAACAAAACATCGCCTACTGGGTCAGGTATAAATCTCTATATTTTATCACCTACACTATCTATTTTAGAGCATAAATATCTATTTTAGCACCTACCTTATTGGCTTTAGCACTTGCATTTTCCTGTTTAGTGCCTACACTGTCTATTTCAGTGCTTACTTTTGTCAATGCTGAAACAAACTGTTCCAGCGCCTGTTCCTATTTTGGTTTGATGTTCTAACTTTTTATCATCTATTTAGGGAAAAATTAGATTTGTTAATGTTCTAATGTTTAGATGTTTAAATCCTCCTTTCCACCTTACATTCAAGGATCTAGGGTCGAGTGACGAGCACTATCATACCCTAGGTCACTTGCAGATGTAGGGAAACTTGGATTAGGGAATTTAATTATTAATTTTCCTTCTCTTATGCCCAATTAACCATTAAAACCCTAATAATGCAAATACGACAACAAATTGATGAATGACAGAAAAAGCTCTTACAGACAGGAGTAAAATACCAAATTACAGAATACCTATTTTCGGGGTTCCGAGGCAGAACGGTCAGGGACACTGGAGTGAGCGCCCAAGTCCAAGGTACTGGTTTCTTCACGGAATCCAGACCTCCTTCCAATATTGATTAGCCATGCAACTTTTGTTTCCTAAAACTTAGATGCAGAGGACACTAGAGCGAGCACCCAAGTCCTGGAAGTGCTCCTTTGTCCTTTTTTTTAAATCCTGAATCCTTGATGCCTGCCAATCCTACCTGCAACTCCACTTTTCCCAAATGCGACACCTATAACCTGCAATCACAAGACTTGGTTTGGGGGTTGTGGTGTTTAGAGGCTTGCCTTAGTCAAGCCCCGGAGGACATTTAAGTCTCCAAACACTGTTGTCAGATAAAGAGTGTGTGCCCTTGTGAGGTAGAAGCAAAAAATAAAGGAATCAATGATGAAAACACAATATTATGTCACCTTGTAGTGAAGTTCTCATTGGAGGAAGATGCTCTTCATGGCATGAAGAAATTGATGCTCAAATCTGTAAATATCAACACACAAAACACACAAGTCTGCTCTTGTAACACAATAGAAGCCTTGAATCAGCTTGAGAACACTAGAACCTCACAATTGCCATCTAGTTTAAATCTAGTTTACAAATGAATGCCTAAGCATGCTTATATATGCAACTACAAGCACTCCCGCCAAGATTTTAAAAAGCAAAACCTATCGTGTCGGCAAAAGGACCTAATGATGGTCATAAACTGACAACCAGAAATTCGGACTGTCCCAAAATAGGGGCAGGACTAGGGCATGGGCGCCCAAGTCCTCCCCCCTATTTTGGGCAAGGTACAACTCAAGGGGTCCACCTAGGTCCAATTTGCCATGGAACCTAGGTCTTATTCCATTGGGATGCCAAAATATGAACTAAGATGTCCTAAATGCATACTAAAGACCCAAGAGCTAAACCTTATGAGGGAAAAGCCCCCAAGGGGACATTTTCTGACATTACATTTAGCCCCCACTTTAATGTATGTATAAACGTGAAGCTAATACATGCACTAAAGTAAGTTCACAAACACAATAAAAACATCAAGCACGAAGAAGACACGTTAATCACATAGGAGAAAGTAATAGACACACAAAACACGGAGAAAATAGTTACAGTCATGTAGAACACAGAGAAGACAGTCAATGCATAGAAGACACATTAATGCATGGAAGACATAAACAATATCTTTTCTTTTCTTTTTCTCATATATATGAAATGTAGATGCAAGTACTGGAAAGTAAGCAAACCTCCCATACTACAAGATGCACTCATCGAGCAAGTCTTTAGACTATATATATGAGGCAACACACATGCAAGACATGCAAAACCTCCCAAAATGCAGGATGCACTCATCGAGCAAGTCTTTAGACTACATATGAGGCAACAAACATGCCAAACAAAACAAGCACACCAAAACACATACACTTGAAGACACAGAGAAAACACGGTAGACAAGCGATGAAGTGTACCAATTTCTAAGTTCAACACCATCTTAGGTACATTACAGGAACACACCGACGATTGGGCTTCACCACAACAATCGTCGAAAACATGCTTAAGGGTTGAGTTAGTCATAGAACCACTCCCCACCTCCATAGAGGACTTTTGAAAATGACAAGATGATGCAATCTACTTTGAGAAATACACCATCCCCGCCTCTGCAGAGGGCTTAGGATAAAAAGGATATACACGATATCCTGCCTCTGTAGAGGGCTTACATGATTGATTGTAAACAAACTTAGGATGCAGGATGCACTCATCAAGCAAGTCTTTAGACTGCACCTGAGGACAAACACATAGCTAACATCTACAATAGACAACTTACCTTGTATATGCCCCCACCTTAAGGTGGTTGATATCAATTATTGATATCAAGCATGTTAAGGTAGGAAGAAAACACACAAGGGGACACCGACTTTCGCAAAGCCCATGCCCCCCGGAGGTGACATGTACTTTACAATCACCAAATGTTCCCACAAACACATGCCTACAAGAAACATGTTAGTGTCTACGAAATCATGATAAACAACAACATCAATGCATATGATTAACCACACAAAGACCCAAGGTTATATAACAAATTTAGAGTTTGAGGATAACCGTGGGGCTATATCACGAAGCTCTCCGAATCAAGTACCACCAAGGCTAGATTCAAATACAAACAAAGGTGCATAGAGCAATAGTATTGTTAAGGTTTGTAAATGAGATAGAGACATCATTATAGTCACTACGCAATAAGCACGAGTGCTTCCACTAGGCAAGCGTCGGATAAAATATACAACCCCATCATCATATTAGGAACTAAGTCCATTTTTTGATTGCTCTCGAAAGGGACACTAGGTCCGCATCAGTAAAAATGTTTGTTTTCATCCACCCACTAGGTTGAAACACTAGAGGAAGGGAAACAATAAATAAGAGAGGAGAAACAAGTGTCTTAGGGACAGTCATGTAGGAGGGTACCGCCAGGTCACCAACCACGATGCTATGTCCATAAGACACAACACTCAACAATGAAATCAGAGAGAGAAATATAGAAGAATGATGATACAAATAGAAGAAAGTCACAACAGAGACAGTCTCCTAGTATCCCAAACCTTATGGGAGAATCTGAGGTAATTCCAGGAGGCCTAAACAACATATAACACGTCACGGGGGAAGCACATTACGATAGAGATAAAGTGTTAGAGATACTTACCTGTAGGGCCCCTTCCAGGCTAGACGTTGTCTACAAGCAAATCATCATCGTCATCTTCCCACTCCCTAATGTTGGAGGATAGTGGGACATACGGTACCATAGCCAAATTCATATCTTTCTCATCATGTTGTTTGTCGTTAGGATCATTATTGTTTAGTTGAATGTTGGGATCAATGTTTTCTTGTTGAGAGGCAAGGTTTATAGAATATTCTTTTCTTTTTCTTTTTTCTCTTGCTTTTCTATTTCTCTTTCTTCAACCACTTATCTCTTGTAAGACAGGGCCTTGCTCTTTCATAGTTTTTTGCAAATGAGAAGATGAAGCACCGGGATCAAACCTCATTTGTTGCGGTGAAACATTTTGTTGTTGACAATGACCTCCTGATCCTTGTAAGGATTTTGGGGGATGAACCTCAACATAGGGACTTTGTCCTTTTGGTCTAAAGTTCTCTTCACATGTGGGTTGTTTATCTTTTGTCATTTCATGTATAGAAGAGCTAGGTGTTGGATGTAATAGTTTTGCTTTGTAGTTTCTATAGCTCAAAAATGTAAAGTTTTTTCGTAGGTCTAATTTGTCATTATTTTTGTTACAAAAGTAATCCAATGTGAAGTGTTGTTGTGTAGTTGAAGGTTAGTATGTATTTCGATGAATGACATGCACTTGTCCATTCAAAGGAAATTTAACACATTTATAAATAGTTGAAGGGACCGCTTTCATAACCTTTAACCAAGGAATTCCAAGTTTTATGTCAAAGGTGTCAGAATCGAGGGTAATATCAAACCATTGTTCAACATGTTTCTCAAATACAGTTACTAATAATGATATCTTACCCAATGGTTTCTTTAAGGTCTCGTTTGTGTCTTACTCATTAAGTTCGAAGGGTTATAAGGACCTTGTATTAATTGATTCGAAAAGAAGAATTTTTTAGTGGCAACATTAATCATGCAATTAGGATCAATAAGAGTTCCATCCACGTTGTTTCCCATTATTTTCACGGTGATGTAAAGAGGTCCTTCAGAATCATTGATTGTTCTATCATGAGGTGTGAAAACAATTTCAGTTTTAGGAGCCTTTCTTTTCATGTAAGGTGTAGGAGGGAACCTATTGTTGCTGTTGTGATTAGAGGACATGTTTATATGCTCAGATCAATGCCAAATCAGATTTTGAAATCTTTTCAAAATTCGTGCAAAAGACAAGAGTAAATATAGCCCAGAATGCTTGATTTTTTGATACTTTTTCAATGCAAATGAATGAACCAAAGGGTGTTGTAAAGATTTAAGTCAAGGGAAGAAAATTATATGTCTGATATAAGTCCAAAATAGCAAAATTATCCTTCTCAACACACTCTTAATGCAATTTTAAGTTAATGCCAAGTCAAAATATAGTGAAAATATGTCAAAATAGACACTTTTTTTCACCAAAATTCAATGCAAAAGAGCATAACAAAGAGAGTTGTGAGGAAAATGATGATGGAAAGAAAATAATATCAGTAAAAACATCCACTTTGTGCCAAAATACCCAACACAACATGCTTTTAGTGCCACTTAAGGTAAAACCCTAGTGAAAATATAGCAAAAATATGTAATTTTTCACGTTTTTCAATTCCAAGACCTAGCAAAGGTGGTGTTGTAATGAATTTCAGGAAGTAAAAAAAATAGTATCAATAATATCAGTCACCTCGATCCATAAAATTGATCACAACATGCTTGGAGTGCAAACTAGGTCAAATCGTAGGGCAAAAATAGCCAAAATGTGTAGTTTTTCACCGAATTTTCACTACAAGAGCCCGTTAAAAGGGTGTTGTGAAGATTTTTATGAGGGGAAGAAAATTATTACTCTAATAACAGAAAAATAATGCCAAAATACCTTTCACAACACACCTATGGTGCAAGTTTGGAGAGTTGATAAGGCCAAATTTAGTGAAAATCGTTGTTTTTAAAGCCCTAGGTTTGAGATCTTGGGATAAAATGCTATGTGAATGTTTTGAAGTCTTATTTATGATGAAATTGGCTTACTCTCAGAACTAAGAATGATTTTCAATCTTGAACATGCAAAATGCCCATTCAAATTTAATGAAAATGCATAAAAATTGCTAGTTTTTGTTGAAATTTTGTATGCAAAAATGCAAATATTTTAAATCTAAATGTAAATTTACACTAAAATGCAAGACTAAAGACAATATTAATTTTAATGACCCTCGAAAATTAGTCTAAGAATCTAAGAAAAAGATTTTTCCTACTAACCCTAGATTTTGGAATTACTAGGTTATATAAAATTGTCAAAATTTCCGCAAAACCCTAGCAATTAAATGATGAAAATGTAATGCAAATTTCTGAATTTTTAGATTTTTCTATAGTTTATATCAGATCTGATGCAAAATTCATGAATTAGGAAAATTTAGAAAGAATTGATGCAATTTAGTAAGCCAAACAATGCAATTTTTTTTGTATTTTTCAATTTTTTTTTTAAATTTTTTTTTTCTCAATGTAATAAAATGAATAACTATATGAATGAATGAAATCAATCCAAATCTAAAGACAAACAGTCAGCAAGTTGCAATTTAAGTACAAAAACACGGGTTCACCAAAATATTTAGGGGAAAATTGGATTTGTTAATGTTCTAATGTTTAGATGTTTAAATCCTCCTTTCCACCTTACATTCAATGATCTAGGGTCAAGTGACGAGCACTATCATACCCTAGGTTACTTACAGATGTAGGAAAACTTGGATTAGGGAATTTAATTATTAATTTTCCTTCTGTTATGCCCAATTAACCATTAAAACCTTAATAATGCAAATACGACAACAAATTAACAAATGACAAAAAAAGCTCTTGCAGACAAGAGTAAAATATCAAATTATAGAATGCCTATTTTTGGGGTTCCGAGGTGGAACAATTGGGGACATTGGAGTGGGTGCCCTAGTCCAAGGTACTGGTTTCTTTGTGGAATCTAGACCTCCTTCCAACACTGATCAGTCCTGTAACTTCTATTTCCTGAAACTCAGATGCGGACGATACTAGAACGATCGCCCAAGTCCTAGAAGTGCTCCTTTGTCTTTCTTTTCTTCAGATCTCAAATCCTTGATGCCTGCCAATCCTTCCTGCAACTCCACTTTTCCCAAATGTGACACTTGTAACCTACAATCACAAGACTTGGTTTGGGAGTTGTGGTGTTTAGAGGCTTGCCTCAGTCAAGCCCCAGAGGACATTTAAGTCTCCAAACACCATTGTTAGATAAAGAGTACGTGCCCTTGTGAGGCAGAGGCAAAAACCAAAGGAATCAGTGATGAAAATACAATATTATATCACCTTGTAGTGAAGCTCTCATGGGAGGAAGATGCTCTTCATGCCATGAGGAAATTGATGCTCAAATATGTAAATATCAACACACAAAACACACAAGTCTGCTCTTGCAACACAATAGAAGCCTTGAATTAGCTTGAGAACACTTGAACCTCACAATTACCATCTAGTTTAAATCTAAATTACAAATGAATGCCTAAGCATGCTTATATATGCAACTACAAGCACTCCCTCCAAGATTTTAAAAATTAAAACTTACCTTGTCGGCAAAAGGACCTAATAATGGTCATAAACTGACACCCAGAAATTAAGGCTGTCCCAAAATAAGGCAGGACTATGGCGTGGGTGCACAAGTCCTCCCCTTATTTTGGGTAGGGTACAACTCAATGGGTCCACCTAGGTCCAATTTGCCATGGAACTTAGGTCTCATTCCATTGGGATGCCAAAATATGAACTAAGATGTCCTAAATGCATACTAAAGACCCGAGAGCTAAACCTTATGAGGGAAAAGCCCCTAAGGGGACATTTTCTGATGTTACATCATCTTGTTGGGCTAATCCTTGTTTTTGTAGCACATTTCACTTGTCCAAGGCTATTTGATCAAACTACTAACAATTTTTTTTGTAGCCTCGCATGTCAAAGACTCATTTTATACTACTATTAGGCACTAACTTAAATTAGTGGTTTAATTAACTTGTTTGCCGTGTTTGTAGAGTTATAGGAAGGTGTATGCTCCCCCCTCACACTTTTGGGTGGTCTTGGGGATCAAAAACATTCCTTGTGCTCTTTTTTATCATTTTTTTAATCCTAGGGTGTTGTTCACGTATGCTCTCCCCTCGCGCTTCATGTGATCTTGGGGATCAAAAGTGATTAACATTCCTTCCTTTTAGGGGGCCTATCTTGGATTTCATCACTAGGGGGATGACCTCAACCACGTGTTCTGGTGTGATATATAAGTGTTATGAGAATCGAAAGACTCACTTTAAAGGAAGGACCCTAAATTTGGTGTAAGTAAAAACCCCAATACCCTTGGTCTGCTGAGACTTCATTTGGTTGGCACTCTTGATTAGATTCTTGGGACACCCTCATTCATAGATTCTTCCCCCGTACCTAACATATATTGGGACATCCCTAGCAACTTGTATATACTAGATAAGACCTTCTGCTGTCATACCTTATGGTGTACCGTTGTAGTAGGAGGGGATGAAGCTCACATGTACTGCTATACTTGAGATAGGGTCTACTTTGGGCAAGATTAAAGTCTTGAAGGTAAGGGGTATATGGTGGTACATGACCATATATTCCCTATCTATCAAAGCTATAGAACTATGGTATTAATGGGGGTGGGAATCACTTCTCTATTTTGAGTTGAGATTGACCCACGGTCATTTCGTGAGATCCACAATGTATGTCACTTGGGCCACTTGAATAGTTTAGGATCATGATCAAGTTATTGGTGTGTCTTTTTGTGCAAAACTTGTGAAAGCAATATCAATGTTATTCCCAAAAGTTGTCAAATCAACCATTGTGAATGTTTGTTCGAATGTCTCTTTCCAAATCAACCCAACAAACAACTTGAATATCAAAACATGATCAATGAGTGCCTATACCTGTCTCTTAGCATCTAAAACTTGGATATCAGCCCCTTTACCGCCTACATTAGCACCTAGATTAAACACTGATTCATACTATCCCTTAGCTCCTATATGACATCTTTTAGCATTCAAATCCATCTATTAGCGCTTATATGCCTAGACTTGGCATCGAGACCCTCTATCTTAGTACCTATCTGTCACTTGTCAGTGCTAAGACCCTCTGTCTCAATGCCTATTTGTCAGCTATCAGTGTCAAGATCCTTTGTCTTAGCACCTATCCATCACTTATTAGCACCGAGACCCTCTATCTCAACACCCATCCATCACCTGTCAACACTGATGCCCTCTGTCTCAGTGCCCATTTATCGCCTATCAGTGTCGAGACCTTCTATCTTAGCACTTGTCTAATAAGTTACAAAAATTTGAGTACATTCACTCTTGTACACATTGATTCAAGCCCACCACTTCATCCAATCACTCTGCGTATCCTCACAACCACAAAATCATCCATATTTTTGACAATTGCATTCTACATTGTCCATTTTGAATCTTAGCTTGTGACTCAGCACCTATTTCCCTCTTTATCATCAAAACATCTCAAAACTATCCATCCAAGGTAGTCTTCCTACCCCCAATCCAACTAAAACAAACAAATAACCCCTATCCAACCAAATCCAACAAAATCAAAACACCTTATCCAAAAATCAAACCAATCCAATTCCCTCACACCTAAAGGTTAAAATATAGATCTTTTCATCCTCTTCTAGTTTGTATTACATTTAAGAATTTGTTTGCATTAAGTTTAGTGCAAATTAGATATCAACCCACTTGGATAATCTATCTTAGGCACATAGACTACTCCTAAGTTGGTGGACTTCAAG
The DNA here is from genome assembly GCA_027924645.1 of Cunninghamia lanceolata. Taxonomy (NCBI): domain Eukaryota; kingdom Viridiplantae; phylum Streptophyta; class Pinopsida; order Cupressales; family Cupressaceae; genus Cunninghamia; species Cunninghamia lanceolata. The sequence goes on from BSBN01001271.1 coordinate 15,200,634, forward strand.
AATCACGTTTTACTTGGTGCATCTTGTCTATCCCAAGTAAGACAATCTCGTTATCCTTTTTTCTTAGGCTCTTTGTCCACCTTAAGTAAGTTAGGATAAAATCCCATCAAAGCTCATCAAAGGATCTAGATTTGAATTTAGTTTCCTCTCAATGAAACTATCATCCCCCAACTATCATCAATCCTACAAAAATATACTCATACCTTCAAACCTCAACCAAGCATCCATTACTTGTTCACCATTTTATACCTCCTATCACATGATCACAAGCTAGAATAAATATGGACTCTCACTATCAACCCCTCTCTCCACATGGCTCCACCACAAGCAATATGGAGGGATACATCAATCAAACCAAAGTGGGTGAAATGTCCATACCACAACACATATATTCTCCCACCTTTGTCGATTTCCTTAATGAAAGAGAATTGCATTACAAATTTGATGGAAATTGTGAAGTGATCCCATGGATTATCATAGACAAGATTGTTGGGATTAGGGACACGTCCCAATGGTTGATCGTGAATAGGTCATGGTGGTTTATCATGCATGCTTGTATTGAGTTTGTCTTGATCAAATGAGTGAGGGGGACGTGCTCCATGTTCAATGAGTAGTTTGAGGAATTCATGCATGCTTGTATTGAGTTTGTCTTGAACAATTCCTTGACAATCATAAGGATGAATTCCTCAAACTACTCATTGAACATGGAGCACGTCCCCCTCACTCATTTGATCAAGACAAACTCAATACAAGCATGCATGATAAACCACCATGACCTATTCACGATCAACCATCGGGACGTGTCCCTAATCCCAACAATCTTGTCTATGATAATCCATGGGATCACTTCACAATTTCCAACATCATTCACACCATTGATCAACATTTATTGGGTAACATCACCTCACAACCGCAAGTGTTGGACCCCCCTTATGGTCTACCATTCCATATGTTACCATCCAAATTTTCAATTTCCAACATGCCTACTAATTCAAGTGTCCTTGCCACACCACCCACGTCCAACATTCCCCAAAACACGTCTAATACCATTACCATTCCACAAAGACTTCCTCCATTAGTCATCCCACAAAGGATGACTATAACCCAAACAACATTACCTCTACATACCTTCACAAACACCTCTTCAATCACAACACCCGTTCACATCTCAACCACCACATCAATCTCAAAATGCTTTAACATGTTATGCACATCCCACACAAACATATTATTCCACCACTCATCAAAAATCCCTCATGTTGCTTCCATGCAATATCAAAACATCACCCAACAACAACAGCCACCCTTCCAATCACATCACACATATCTGTCCTCCACTCACACCCAACCACAAGATCAAACATATGGACCCCCTATCCATTCACAAGCCATAGGTCCATCATCACATAACCCCCAACTATACACCATCCCTCAATAACAATAATCATTTCAACAACAATCACAACCTCCCCTTGCTAATCCTTTTGATCAAGATGTTGGAAATATGCAGCCATATGACTAATTAATCATAACCTAATAAGAAATTTAATGTGCAACATAACTATAAATCCACATGTAAAAGAATTAGACAATCATACAATCAATGGTGATACAAGATATACCCTGGGAAAACCCTCATAGAGAGAAAAACCTAGCCTCCAAAAGCATGCATCTCTCATGTATTATTTAGCAATAAACATCAAATATATATGCAGAGATCACCTCTAAAATCATCAAGCTCTCTCTACCTGCAGTCCATGTGATCAAGCATGTAACCATACATCCCATGCCATGCTTCAAACTCTCACACAACCAACCTGCAAGAGAAGCTACAAACCTAGCTAAAAGCAATAAGCCCTCACCTCATACTCTTAATACAACAACTACCTGTGTGTTTGCTTTTATAGATATAAGCTCACACAAATACAATATGTGGTAATGTAATACCATTTTCCCCAAAACCATGTGTCTACAAAACCATTGACCCCACATTTGATTATTGGTACTAAGTTTTCCCAATTAATCAAATAATTACAAATAAAGTAATTAACCCAATGTTATAGACATCGATTACAAGTGGTGCCCAAATAAATATCCAATGTGACTAAAGACATCACATGATGCACTACAATTAAATATTTATTTTACATAATAAAATAATACCAATGTTATGCAAGGTGTACAACACACCTACTCCAACACAAGAATGGCAATAAATGAAAAATGCCCTCAAGAACATTCAACTAGGGACCAAAAGAAACACTATAAGTTTGAAGACGTATGTCCCTATCCCTTTGATTGAAATTGTTAAGAGGTAAAAAGAGGAGAATATGGAATGTATGGATTCACTAGATCAAACCCTCTTTTCATTCTATCTAGTCTCTTGAAAGTAGAGGTGTCGAAGGACAAATTCGACAACTACCCAAGTCCAAATGTTGGAATCTACTAAAGGTTAAAACTGATGAAATGATGCCCATAACTCAGATCTAGAAGCTTGAGTTCCTATAGACTAGGGTGGCAACCACCCAAGTCTGTTTGTGAGGGTTTTCCAGAACTATTTTCAGATTCCAAAACTCTGTTTCCTGTAGGTTCACTTTTTCTGAAACCTATACCTATAACTTGCACACAAGATGACAAGAGAGGGGTTTGGGGGTTGTGGTGTTTAGGATATTTCCTTAAAGTCAAGCCCCAGGTTAGCATTCAAGATTTCCCAAAACTGTTGTTAATGAGAGAGTGTGCTCTTGCAGATCAACAGAGGCTAAAGATAATCCAAATGATGAAATGATTCAAATAGAAATGATGTCACCTTGGAGGTGAATTGCTTGGGAGAATGAAATCTCTTCAACTCACAAGGAGATGGATGATGAAGCCAAGTTTGCAAAAACACACAAATACAAACACAAGTTTGCAACAACAACACACTGAATGACTTGAATGCTCTTTGCTCCAATATCATAAGTTCACATGAATATTTGTCTAGGTGTAAAATTAAGTCATAAACTCACTTATATATTCTTTTTTTCTAACATTTATGAATTTAAATCATAAAAGCTAACAAGAATAAACATTTTGGAAGGGCCCAAGCCAGCATACCAAAAGTTATCCCCGACCAATTAGGAGAGACTTGGGCAGTTGGCACCCAAGTCCAGGGGCCTAAGTTGGGTTAGGGATAAGTTAGGGAGGTTCCAAGGGTCCAAAATGTCATGGTTGTCAAGAAATTTCCTTCGGGATGATTAATTATAATGTATAATGAAGAAAATAAGACCTAGGAGCTAAACTAGGAGGTAAAAAGGCATGTGGTCTCTTTTTACTTCATAACATTTAGCCCCACTTTAATGTATGTATGACCTTATGATCCATACATGCATTAAAGTACGGCCAAATAACATCACACACATCAAGCACACCCTAATTTTGAAGACTACTGCTAGCCCCCAAGCTTAGGAAAACATAAGAAACACTTAGCAATCACATAAGACACAATGAATACAGTAAGGAAGCATGCAATACATAGAGAATATGGTGAAAGCATGCAATACACAGAGAAGACATGAATACAATCACACAATACACAAAGAAGACATGATTGAGCAATTACATATCCACATATATTGCTAACTAAAGTAAACAAAACACACAATGTGGGGATGGACTCATCGCCACACAACTTTAGACCATGCAAAAACATGTAAAACACATATAGCATGGGGAGGGAATCATCACCACACAAATTTAAACCATGCCACGAGCATGCAAGACATGCATAGAAAACACATAAAACACATGGAATACACAAGTGCCACATAGTATGCCATATACACACTATACGTCTTACACATGACAAACATGAGTGATAGGGAGGAGCTCATCACTACTCCACTATCTAAAACATGCCAAACACACCAGACGATTGAGCTATGCTACCACAACCACCAAAGACACGCTTAAGGGTGAATGACTCAAAATCAAACCCCACCTTGCTATAAGGACTTTGTATAAAAGAATGTGCACTAGCTCAAGAGATACACCATCCCGCCTTGCGATGAGGGCTTTGTATAAAAGGATACACACTAGCTCAAGAGATACGTCATCCTGCCTCGCAATGAGGGCTTTTTGCTTTAAAAGGATGTGCACAAGTGGCTCAATAGATACACCATGTCGCCTTGTGATGAGGGATTACAAACATGCTTTATTAGTGTCAACATAATCAAGCAGATACCATTTTATGTGCCCCCACCTTAAGGTGGTTGATGCCGCTTACCATTATGAAGGACATTAAGGTAGAGTAAAAACATGTAAGGGAATAAGAGCTTTCACAAATCCCATGCTCCCACAGGTGACATGTGCCATGATCTCTGAATGTTCCCACAAACACATTGATACATGATCAATAATAGACAAGATTTGGTTAGAAAATCTTTCTCTAATATAATAACCAAATCAATTATAGAAGCTATGCATGAAATCATTTATCAAGTCATTGTTACCTAAATTTCTCTATAGCTCATTCAGGTAGAGCTTTGATTCGAAGTCTAAAAGGTACATTTTATCTGATCCTTATTACATTACATTCAAGTGCATAAATGAAATAATTTAAAAGATTATGATTATCAAATTACTGCATTTATCCAAGTGCATGTAACATAAGAAGGATTTATACAAATCCTTTCTGAAAAACAAATAATCTTTATTGAATGTAAAATGTACATTATCTCACACAAGACGTTAGATTAACTTTCTTATTCAATGAAATTCAAGAAATAATTTATACATGAATAACTAAAAGTAAAAGCATGTGCATGTAAGGGTAGAGGCCATTCATTGCTTGAGAATGACTGGTTCTGGTTTAGGTGTGTTGTCTTGTTGCCCCGAGTTGTCTTTGTTCTTCCTAGTCCATGTCATCTCTATTTCCTGCATCTGGCAAAAGAATGATGTTAGAGTAATACTCTAAGCAATGAATGGTCCCTAACCTGACATGAAAAAGTACCTATGCATGCATAAACTACTCCTCAAATGCATTAAACAAGAAATCTATACTTTGGATGTCCTAGAAAATGAACAAGTCATCAAACACATCCAAAGTATGCATTTATTTTCTAACAAGTTTGCTTCATATGAAGATATAGGTGAAATTGTGTTTCTGAGTGTTTCATTAGACTATATTATGAGTGGGCAAAATGTGGCTCCGATAAGGGTTGAGCCCAGCTCATAAGTATTATAGAAGCATTTCATATGTATTTATTACAGATTCAAGGAGCACCAAATGAGAAAAATAGTCATAAATAAGATGATAGTTAAAATCAGATCAACAATAATGTACAGTGTCATATTCATCAATGAATACAAACAAGGCATAGACAGTCAAATATATCACCATTTATTCATCTTAGGAACAGTCAAAAGCAGTGACCTTACAAAGGATATGGACATAAAGATTGTTTTTGCAAAGTCAAACTACAAGATTGTGTCAAGTTTTCCATGCAATAGTGAGGGTTTTCTGTGTTTTAAGGTTGGTTTAAAGGACACAGTGTTGTGTCAAGTCAAGGCAATCAAGAGGTTTTTAGGGGCTGATAGTAGTGTTTTGCAAAGAGATAAAAGACTGTCTCAGTCTAGCCCAAATAATGAGTAGACCTGTACCATGATTTTGAGCTCCACATGACATAGATATTGCTTAAGATGTTAAGTGAAGGGCCTTTTATGCTTTTGCATGCCTGAAGAGTGCTATATTTGAATCACTAAAAACACAGTTCTATGATTGAGCCAAGTCAAGCAATTGTTGGAAATGTTAAAGAGACATCAGAGATACAAAGGGTTGATAGGAAGATAGTGCTATGGAGATCCCTAACAAACTCTATCCTCATCTTAAGCTGTGGAACTCATAAAGATTGTCAACTCACAGTATTTAAGTTTGACAATATAGGAGCATCATGGTAGGTGAATTAAGATATATGCCACTACTATCTAGGGATAGTCATAAAACATGTAAAGTTTGCAAATTGATTGTAAAGTGATGACCTTGCATGGAAAAGAGAATAAGACCTCAACAGAGAAATGGCTCGAATGATGCTATAATGCAGACTAAGGTAGGAACGACAATTTATGACAAAGGATAATGTCTAGTAATCTTGCATAGATGTGTCCACAATGAGAGGTCTCTGAGAAGGACAATGATTAATATTATTAAAATCTTTGGCATGCAAAGAGCTTGTCGTTTAAAAGGGAACAAAACTGCCATTGAGATCTCTTACACCTATCCAAGAAGATAATGCCCATGAGAAGGGAGAGATCAAAATTTTCTACAAGCTAGCAAGATGAATTTACTAACAAGATAACATGATGGGCAGAGATGAAGTGTATAGAAGGAAGATCTATTACAAAGAATATACAAGGTGTTCAATAAATATCCAATTGTTTTGGCATCAAAAGAATCATCAAGGAATTTGCCAAAGCAATAACTATTTCAAAGTTTTCTATAGACACCAAGATGGGACTACAACAGCTACCAAATGGTGAAAGTTTGTTTCCAATCCTTTAGCCAAAGAAATTAGGGTGTACATGCTAAATAGTATAGAGATAATCTTATTCATATCTATGACTCATTCATGTCTAAGCAGATGAAATGACAAAGGAACCAATATCACATACTGATATGAGAAACCATAGCAGGAAGGTGCCAAAGATGACAGAGAGATAGTATAGTGCAAGACATTCTTATGCATGTATCACTGTCTTTTCTACATGATAGTCTTTTCTATCAAATGAATAGGTCATATTCAATTGAAGATAGTAAGTTTGTAATAGAAGACTATCATAGCCAGGATAGTGAAGCAACAGTCACATCAGGATTGTCATACTTTCATAATGTGGTCTTGAAATTAATATATTTACCTTTGTAAAATGAATAAAAACATGGAGTCATGATATGGAACCAAAGACACAGGTCAAAGAGAATTGCAATAGTGAGAAAGTCCTGTTAGGGAGAGATCACAAGATCAAGATAGTCATCTAGTTTGGAAATGATTATTCACTATCAATGAGTAAATAGATCAGGGTTTGTTATGAAGGACCTTATCATTTAAACTTACACCAGCAAATTAGTGAAAATATTTTGACAGTCATAAGGAGCATTGTCAAGTGATATCCATAATAGTAGTCAAAGGGCAGTATATACACAAATACAGTCAAATCCTTCAAAAGATACAGGGATCCACTTAAGAGATTAGGTGTTTTGAGCCTCACAAATAGGGTGTTAGCTATTTAGAGCAAGAATGAGGTCTAGAACAATCATGAATAGTGAGCAGTTATACAAGAGCTGTCAAATCCAAGAAATAAGCTTATGAGGTTTTGAGGTCCAAGACAAGAAATATGTATGAAGAATATAAAGAAGGGAGTAGCCTCTTGATAGTTATAGAATCATTAGATAGCAGTCACAGTCATGTTATAAGTCAAATAGGTGCAACAAATGTAGGGCATCAAGAATAGAGCATGATACAAACAATCCTAACATCACTCAAAATGCCCAGAAGAGCTATTTTCCATAGATATAATCAGTAAAAGAAGTAGAAAATGCAATATACTATGTAGGGTTTCAGTTACAAACCCTAGTGACAGAATCTTGCTTCTCAGTCTTTCAAGACAATAGAGCTCTTTTTTATCAAGGAAAGAATCACAGTAAGAGTTATCATTGCATAAGCTGTTTATAACAGAATGAGGGTTTTGTTTGTTCATCAAACCCTAGCTTCATTTTTCATAGTGACAGAAGACAAGAAAGTCATTGTATTCTTTCACTTTCAGAGGTGAATAGAAGGGTTTCTGAGTTATTTTCAAAAAGATTCTAACTGCTATTTTCTTCCATGTTTGAGAGGGTATCCAAAAACCCTAATAGAAATGATCTTTCATGAATAAATACAGAGTTATCTATCAGATACATTGAGTAAAAAACTTCAAAAAATCATGAAATTACATTTTTCATTCCAGAAAGATGAAATATTTAGGCTTACCTTCATCATTGGAGCAAAAAACATCAAACCACAGTGAAAATGCTTTCAAAGAAATGGCAGAGATAGCTACAAAAATGTCCTAGTGAAACCCTCATGGTGGCAGAGCAGAATGACAAGAAATGCAAAGTGTAAAAATGAGCTTCAAAAAGTGCTTTTGTGTCTTAGGGTTTCAAAACCCTAAAGACCCGATTGACTTTCTTTGTCAACTGTTATTTTTTTTATATATCATTTAGAAAATTGTCCATGGTCCAAAACATTAAGGATGTAATTCCTAGGAGTGTGCCATGAGGTGGCCTAGTTAAACATAATTAAGAATTTGTTAAGTCTTTATTCCCTCTTAAAAAGGTAAGCATTTCGATGTAAAATCTTCTTTATTTGGATTTATTTTTCTTTGCATACTAAGTGAGATGTAAAATAATAATCTTTAAGTGATGATCATATAAATCATTTAAGATTTATTGTTTCCTTTTAATGCAAAGGAGGATAAAGGAGAGTGAGTGATGAATCTTTATTGTCTTGAGGGAATATAGTTAGAATGTGAAGGATGTGGCAGACATATGCCTGGAGTCTAGCTTCTTGTTTTTCTTTGGTGGAGGGAAGGATTGACTAAGTCTGATGACAATTAGTAGTTGAGTTGGTTTTGGAGGGTATCTAGGAGTGGTTTTATTACTCTTAGTCCTTTTTGGACTTGTTTTCATGACTCTTCATGTTTGACTAAGTTCTGATGGACTTTTTCTTGCATTATGGACATTTTTGGAGAGGATATAGGCCCTAGATTTTAATCTTTTTGGGGGCACCTGATCCCAATCAGTTTGAGATTCCTTATATTGTGGAACCACTTGGAGACTTGTGATTTTGATCCTTGCTCAGATTTTGTGAGTTTGTATCTCATTTGCTTTTGGATATGTTTACCAGTAATTACCTTGGAAATCAATAAAAGATAAGTTATTTACCTTCTCAATTTTCTGTTTCATTGTGTGCACTCGAATTGATTGATGCAATTACTTGTGAAATTATCTTTTACCTTGTAGTTCTATCTCAGTTTCAATATCTTTTACAGAAAAATATTGAATTTACAGGTCATAGGTTGTGTTAAAAATGCAAACATCTCAGTTGTGAAGATACATTTTCCTACTAGGAGTAAAGCATATAACCTTCTTATGAATTATTTATGTAAAAGCATGTCATTTTGGGTTGTGTATGTCAAATTACTTTGTTGAAACCAAGTGTATACAAGTTGTGCTTACAGGTCCTAGTTAGTTTTCGTGCATCGCCTTAGTCATAGATTTCATATTTCTGCAATATTTTCTTACCCTTTTCCCCATTAGAGCAATAGTTTTTAGGTGATAATCATATGAAGCCAACCTTCTCCAGAGGTTGACCTCTATTTTTTAAAGATACCCACAACTTTAGAGATCTTCCCATGTTTCAGTAGATTGTTAAACTTTGCATTTAACAGGGTGCAAATTTCACTAATAACAGTCATATTAAGGACCAAGGCTATACTCACGGGTTCGGAACCGAGTATAGCCATTTGGCTATATGGCAAATATCTTAGAATCGAGTGAAGAGACAAGGTGAGATACAAAATAATCTAGAGTATGTTGAAGCAGATTGAGAGTATTGTAAGTTTTTTGTTACAAAAGATTTCACAACACAAATCACAACACAGAGTAATTCTACTAGTCAAGAATTGGATATATATGTACCAAACCCATCTTCATATATGGACTGGGCCCATTTTTCATTTCTTGCTGAAGGGACACACGACCTCCTTATCAGTATTTGTTTATTTTTGTCATTTGCCGACTAGGTAGAGTCACTGAAGAATGTAAATAATAAAAATGAGAGAGGAGACAAAGTGCCGTAGGAACACCATGTAGGAGGATTCCCCCAAAACACCCTCTGCAATGCTATGCCCCCAAGGCACAACACACAAAAATAAAATAAAAGAGAGGAAATGTAGAATAATGATGAAACAAATAGAAGAATGGTCACAATAGAGGTGGTCTCCTTGTATCCTTGACCTTACAAGAGTATCAAGGGTCATCCAAGGAGACCTAAACAACATATAACACAACATGGGGGAACACAACACAATGCTAACAACATACATATTTAAGAGGAGGCCACCCTTGAGAGCAACTAGAATAGGTGCTACAATGAGTGTGGCTTAAGGAGGGAGAAATACTTACTTGGTTCAATGGGATATTTCCTAGCGGACAATCCATGTCAATCACCTCAAGAGGTATTGTATTTGCTGATATTGTATTAACATTAAGAGTAGGATGATGGTAGGCTTTGGTGGGCTTTAAAGAATGGTATCCAATACCGGCCATGTAGTTAATTCCAGTAACTTGTAAAGGTACTCTAATTCCTTGTTGTTTTACACCACAACCATTACCTACATAATCACAATTTTTTATAAAGGATTTAAAATCCATGACCATAGAGAGAGTCCATCTCTTTAAAAGATGGCAGAGCCTAATATGTGTCATATTTGGTAGTGTAAGTAAGAGTGTTGTCTTTATTATTGACTAAAGAAACTTTAGGTTCTTTAGGTGTTTCCACAGATTGTTTAGATGATATCGACACAACTTTTGATGTTTCAACATTATCAATTTTATATTCCCCTATAAAGGTAGGAGTAAAATCTAATGAATCCCAATCACCAACAAGTGCATTCGATGGTAAATCTTGCATAACATTATCTGTGGCAAGAGGTATTAATATATCCACTTTTAAGTTATTTAGAGTCATATGATTGATGATTTGTTTTTGTGTTTCAATTTGTAAACAACTGTTTGGTTTTGGATCATCTTCGATGGTGTGGAGATTACCTTCATAAACAAACTTCACTAATTGGTGGAGGGTAGATGGAATTTCTCCCATGGAATGAATCCATGGTCTACCAAGAATGATGTTATATGAGAGTGCACTAGGCATGACATGGAAAAGGGTAGCTAATGTCACAGGTCTAACCTTTATGAGTAAAGTTATGGTACCCATGGATTATCTACCCATGTTATCAAAGCCACGAATGCTAAGTTTATTTGGTTTGATTAAAGATTTGTCAACCTTAATTTTATGTAGCAAGTCAATGCCACAAACATTAAGAGTCGACCCATTGTAAATCATAACTCATTTTACCAACTTTTTTTTTATTGTTATAAAGATTATAAGAGGATCATGTTGATTTTGAATTTCCATTGATGGTAACTCATTTTGTTGAAATAAAATGTCTATTTTTTGTCACGTGCATACATTCTAATAGAGCTGCTACATCATTAGACTTAATAGTGGGTGGTACAATCACCTTTTGTAAATCTTCCTGGAGAATTCTGTGGTATGTAGGTGATGTTTGTATGAGTTCACGAATAGAGATCTTAGCTAGAGTAGCAAAAAGCTGCTCAACAAGATCATAATCTTGACCACCTTTATGAGTAAGATGGGGTGGTTAGCAAAGCATAGGTTGAGAAGTTGGTAAAGCAATCAGATTGTTTGACTATTGTTTACTTCACTTATTATTTCACGTATTATATGTTTGAGAAACCACATTGTGATATGGTTTTTGCAACACATTTTGAGACATTTGATTTCCTTGAGTAATTTGTTTTGCAAGATTGAGAATGTAACCTGGGGTCTAGGTGGTGTTGGACCACCTTGAACCATAATCACCAGTTGTAAGAGAGGAGGCACATTGGGTTCCCCATGCACAATGAGTTTAGGAACATTATCACACTTATCCATTTTCCATTTAGTAGGTTGAATAAATCTATTAGTGATTATTGAATCAACATTGGTTTTACTTTGTTTAAGCTCAACATCCATCCCTAAAGGATTTAATGTGAGAGACCTTTCTTCATCCACTAGTGCTTCATCTTTTGAAATGAGAGCATTGGAATGAAGAGAAGGAAGGGTGATATTAAGGAATGTATCAATGACTTCATCCTCTTGCACCAAAATGTCCTCACAAGTGGGAACAACTTTGGGATATATATCCAAATCATAAGGTGAAATAGGCAAAAGCTAGGTTACCATTATGACTTGTAGTAGGAGAATTATTACCATCATCTTTCACATGACAATTCATGGAGTTGAAATTAGTAAAGTACTTTAATCTCGAAGGATATTTATTTGTAAGAGTTATGAAGTTATTAAAATTAGATACATAATCAAGGATTTCAAATGAAGAGTATTTAAAGATATCCTTATCATACATGAGTTGTATATGAGTCAAAACATAAGGATGCATATTAACGAATTTGTAAAAAGTTCAAAAATCTTTGATATATGAATGCAAGGATACCAAAGAGGAGAAATTAGAAGATTCCATAACTAAATTCCTAAGAACAACAATGTCTAATAAGATCTATTCATTTATCAAAATAACCAATATGAGTGGTTTTTGTACAACACAACACTAGTTTGTGGAAACTGGGTTTTTGAAGCTTTTGTAAAGATAAAAATACACCAGTGTCACTAAAAACTAAGTGAATTTAAAGTTAAAAGTGCTGCACAAAAGGTGGTAATGGTAATTTGTTTATTTATTGCAAAATATGTGAAAAAGATGCTTATTCTCTTATGTTGAAATACACATTGTGTAATTGCAAAAGTATGATAATAATGCATTTTTCCCCAAAATTATGCAAAATTTTTAAATGAATATAAAAAGAAATCAATGGAATATCTAATTTTAAATGTTTATGATAGTAGTAAACATTTTGACTACAAACCCTAGCTTTGCAAATGACTAGGTTATAGGAAAAATGCAATTTTTCAACAAAACCCTAGCAAATGAGATCTTCAAATGTGAGGTACAACACCATGAAATGATTGTCTGATGTAATATGAATCAGATTTGATATAAAAATTAGAGACTTAAATCTTTCTAGGAGGGTTTATAACATATGCAATGAAAGAATGCAAAACTATGCCTTTTTGTAACCCCAAAATGCTTGATTTTTTTCACTTTTTTCAATGCAAATATGTAAAAGATGTCTTGGAACAGCGAGGATGATAAGGTACAGAAGCCTAAAAACATTTAACCAATACAATAATGAAATAATATTTACTACAACATGCCAATCTTGAAACCCTAGGTGGGAGATTAGCTAGATTTACTAAAAGTGCAAGGATTTTTGAAAACCTAACAATGAAATTAAGCTATGAAACTATGAAAAATGATGAATGAATGGAATAAAATAAAATCAAAAGTGTAAAATAGATCAGATCTGAATTAAAATATGTTTATGACAGCAGTAAAATCTAAAATGAGATTTTGACTACAAACCCTAGCTTTTGGAATTACTAGGTTATATGAAAAATGCTACTTTTTAAGCAAAACCCTCACAAATGATATATGTGAATACAAGGTATGAGATCATGAAATGATTAAATGCTGTAATTTATCTCAGATATGAAGTAAAAATCATAAAATTAAATGTTTCCAATGATATGCAAGGAAAATAATGCAAAATTATGCTTTTATGCAAGCCTAGAATGCTTATTTTTTTCAATTTTTTCAAATGTATGCAAGATTTTTCAATGTAGGATGGAAAATATGATATGAATTAATGAAAGATCTTATTAAAAAACTCAACAAGATGCTAGTTCATTACAAACATGAGTTCACCAAAATGTTAAGAGGTAAAAAGAGGAGATGGAATGTATGGATTCACTAGATCAAGCCCTCCTTTCACTCTAACATTCAAGGACAAAGACCGAGTCAAGCCACTACAAGATGGAAGAGGGATCAACTACTAATCTTTGTGCTCTTGTTTTTTAAGGAAACATAAGATTCAAGCAATCTTTTTATCAAACTATAGGCCAAGTATGAAGGAAACCCTAGTTATAATATAATCAACTTGAAATAGATGAACGACAATAAAAATTAGAAACCAAAAGTACAAAGAGGATTAGTAAGATGTTGGAACATGTCTCTTGAAAGAAGAGGTGTTGGAGGAAAAATTTAGGAACCACCCAAGTCCAGATGTTAGAATCTACTAGAGGTTTAAACTGATGAAATACTACAGATGATGCCCATAACTCAGATCTAGAAGCTTGAGGTCCTATAGACTAGGGAGGAAACCACCCAAGTCTATTCGGAAGGGTTTTTTGGAACTATTTTCAGATCCCAAAACTTTGTTTCCTGCATTGCTTCCTTGTAGTTGTACTTTTCCTAAAACCTGTACTTATAACCTACACACAAGACGACAAGAGAGGGATTTGAGGGTTGTGGTGTTTAGGAGTTTTCCTTAGTCAATCCATGGGTTAGCATTCAAACTTTCCCAACACCGTTCTTAATGAGAGAGCGTGCTCTTGCAGAGAAGAGGTTGAAGATAATCCAAATGATGAAATGATTCAAATATAAATGATGTCACCTTGAATGTGAATCCCTTGGGAGAATGAAAACTCTTCAACTCACAAGGAGATGGATGATGAAGCCAAGTCTGCAACAAACACACAAATACAAACACAAGTTTGCAACAACAACACAATGAATTCCTTGAATGCTCTTTGCTCCAATATCATAAGTTCACAATATTCATCTAGGTGTAAAATGAAGTCATAAACTCACTTATATATGATTTCTCTCTAACATTTATGAATTTAAATCACAAAATCTGACAAGGAGAAACATTTTGGAAGGACCCAAGCTGACATACCAAAAGTTGGCCCTGACCAATTAGGAGAGACTTGGGTGGTTGGCACCCAAGTCTAGGGGCCTAAATTAGGTTAGGAATAAGTTAAGGGAGGCCTCCAGGGTCCAAAATGTGATGGTTTTTAGGAAATTTCCTTTGGGATGATTAATTATAATGTATAATGAAGCAAATAGGACCTAGGAGCTAAACTAGGAGGTAAAAAGGTATGTGGTCACTTTTTACTCCATAACATAAACATGAATACCATACCTTTTCCTCAGCATTTTGAAGTCCCTAAGTTTGATAAATACAAAGGAAAAGGAGACCCTTGTGACCATATCAAGGAATTCGTCATGGCATGCCAAGAAGTATCCTATGACAACCAATTCCTCCTTTGTCTTCTCCCACAAAAACTAGGAGGACAAGCTCTAGAATGATGTATGCACTTACCTTATGGCACTATCTCCACCTTTGCCAATTTTGTAGAAAAATTGGTTACACATTTCTCATATAACATAGAACATGAGATCACCATGCTTGATCTTTGCAATACCAAACAATGAAATTGCAAAATTTTTGCCGCATACTTACAATGATGGAGATCACTTGCTAGTAGGATACCTTGGACCATGCATGAAAAACAAATTTTCCACATTTTTATCCAAAATTTGAATCAAGAAATGGCCTTCCACTTGAAAGTGTATTGTGCCTCAACATCTTAGTACCATCAGGACAACCAAAATGAAATCCTCCCAACAATCCAAAAAACAAATACACTTCTTTAGGTGAACCACTTGAATTTGTGTTTCGAAAGTTGGTACAAGCCAACATGGTTGAATTTTCTACAACTAAACCTTTTGATTAAAACCAACCTAAGCCTACGTGGTATAAAGATAATAAGTATTGTGATTATCATTGTATCAAAGGACACTCCATTGGAAAGTGTATGAAGTTAAAGAATTACATCCAAGACCTTGTTGATCGAGGCAATATCGAAGTGGAAGGAACCAACAATACCTCACCAAATGATGGCTTAGGAGTTTACCAAGACCCCCTTCCCAACTACACTAATGCTTTGTTGCAAGTATGTACAGTTAGTGTTGTTATTGATGTCAACAAGCTTGTGTTGTCATTGGTGTCAACTATATGAGCAAGAGAGTTTTGAAAGAGTGTGAGCAGTTGGTATTGAGGTGATGTTGTCTCTGATGATGAGGAAGTGCTAAGATGTTGATGATATGTTTCTGATGCTTGGTTTCCAAGTACTTTTGAGAAAGTTTGAATAAAAGAGGAAACAATGTGTTGTAAAGGTGTTCTAGCATATAGAGTGGTGTTCTGGTTTTGCTTCGCATTTCTTCTATGTTGAAGATCTTCTCACGCAATTTAGATATGTTAATTAGAGGTGTTCAGAGGTATTGCATTTAGAATTTGGTGTGCTAGATCATTATCCAAAGGAAGGTGTTTTCACCAATGTATGAACTGTGTATTGCAAAGGTGTCTGGGAGACATGTTTTTTCTCTTCATTTCTCTGCAGAGTGGTTTCAAGTCTTACAGTTATGGAAGTGTGGTTATAAGATTCATATATACCTTTAGTTAAAGTTTTTCAAGGTTTGGTGAGCTCTGCAAGTTGATTTCTTGAGTTGCAGTGTATCGTAGAGATGTTTGAGTTTAATGGGATTGTACTTTCTGCAGGTGAAAGCTATTGCGAAGGAATTTGTTAGATTTCAAGTTATTTGTGGGATATTCTAGATTGCATTCAAGCATGGTGTGTGGTCCATGAGTCATCTTTGGTTTTGAGGAAGTGTGTACTTAAATGTTTATGGTGTTAACACAGGTTTGAGCGACCTTGGGTGTTTACACTAATTGTGGATTTTCCTCGATGATTGTGAAAGCATGGCATGACATGTATGAGTGGATTTAGGTCCACGATAAGGTGTGTTGTGGTCCATCTTCATTCCTTTCCACTGTGGGAATGTTTTGGTGCTGACCTAATTTGAATTTACATGGTTAAGGTGCATTGCCGACCTTGGAGAATGTTTTCAACGTTGAATATAATATAAATAAGTGTTAAGTTGCTAAGGGATATGAAGGAGATGTGTGTGATGAGTGAGATGTGAATTACAGAGTTGTAAAGTATGAATTTTTGAAGTGCAGTGCAAGCTTTCATGTGTTAGATTATTGGATGCAGTGAGCAGAAGGTGTCTACAATTCATCAGTCAGATTGCAAAGGTGTTGGTGATGCTGTGGTGGACTTCTCTATTGCATTGAGATAGTTTTCTCATTGTAACATTCTTCTCTATCTTCTTTTCTATTCTTGCAGTGAGCCTTTCTTTCTTTTGGGCAGTGAGCCCTCTGGTAGTGAGCCCTATTGTATTTGGTGTTGATATTACTTTATATTGTGAGGTAATCCTCACTGTGGCTTTTCTCTTATTGGGTTTTCCACATAAATCTAGTGTTCTCTTATGTATGACATTGATTTGGTTCAGTTTCTATTATTTGCTTTCATGATTAATCATTTTAATAGTTTAAGGGTTAATTGAATTAATGTGGATCTGAATATGCTTGAGGGTTTTGGAATTATAAGTTACTATAGACACCTAAAAATGTCTTAACCATCTAACCAACCTCTGACATCACCCACATCATTAACTTCTTCTTTAATTAATTAATTATTTCATCTATTTACCCTTTTCTTTATCATTTAATCCTAAAATTGAATTAATTTAATTTAATTCAATAGTTACACTTACTAACATTAGCCCAATTAATTAAATAAATATGCAAATATTTATTTAGTTAATTTCCCCATCTCATTAAAGACAATTAATTAGGTAAATTATGTTTATCTAGTTAATTTAGCCTACTAATTAGCCTACCCCTAACCTAGTTGATTAAATACCCATTTTTTATTAGCTACCCTAGACTATATGACACCTAGACCTAATATTAATTAAATGAACCCTTATTTAATTAATCTTAACCCCTAATTAAACCATCTACTAATTTTCTCCAGCCATATTAATTAAACTAATCCTCTTGATTAGTTTGGTCAAACCCCACTTAAACACTCATCCCTACATCTCCCAAATAAAAAATTATCCTTTATTCCACATAAGGTAATTTTTTATTCACATTTGTCCTAAATTTCATTAATGAGCTCTTACAACACCTCATTTGTCCTAGTCTTCATTTAATGGAGCTCTTCCCCATGTGAATTAAAAATTTACTTATAATCCCCCTCATCTAACTTCATTAATGCAAACCCCTTCCCAATATGAATTAAAAATTCACTTTTATTCTCATCCATCCAATCTTTGTGATCAAATCCAAGCTCTCCATCTTGCATTCATCCTCATCCATTGATCTCTACTTTTAATATTAGCCATTGGATCAAATCTCCCTCTAAAATACCTATAATACAACCTCTTCTAAGCCATTTCATCATCTAATCTTTGAGTATTGTTATTATGCCAAAATCTCTTTCATCTCTCTCATCTTTTAGCTAGGTTATGAGTGATTTACATTGCATTTGAGAGCATTTCACATACACACACATAGCCATGGGTGAAGCTAGAGAGTAAGGGTGCACTCTCTCTACCTTATTAAGGAGGAGGATTACTTTAAGGTATAAACTTGTGTTATTTATGCATTTTGTTTATGTTTTCTACCTTGCTAGTTTTCCTTGACCTCATTTGGCATGCCCGGTGGGACGCCCATGGTCCCAAGATAACTAAATTTGTTTGAGTTTTGTGAAAAAGATGTGTTTTGTAGGGTTTAGCACTAAAAGCCCTCTATTTGGCGCCATCGGGTTGCGCAGTGGCACCATCTTCTTGATTTATGGCACCATTCCCTACTATTTTGGCACTATTTTCTATGACATTTGACTAATCCTTTTGGCTTAGTGGTTTGTCTTGAGGGTTTTTATAAGATTTTGGCATGATTTTAGGTTTCTTTCTTCTCTATTTTTATTAGACTAACACAACAACAAAGAGGCATAATGGCAAAATTTTTCTAGGGGAGCATATAATGGTTTTTTCGTTTAACTCTAGTATATTTGAGTTTGCATTGGACTTGTTGCTCAACTATAACCTAGTTTTTGGAGTGTTGCTTGATAGGGAGAAGAATCCTAACTTGTTTTAAGTTAGTATTTTTATGACTAATGAGCTTTTTGAGTAGGTTTTAGACAAACTATCATGTTTTGGTGCTATCCATACATAGTTTGGTGCTATCGAGCCCATAACATGTAAATGCAGGTATAAACACTCTTTTGACGCCATTTCTCAACATTTTGATGCTATTTTGGTAGATTTTAGCGCACCCTGTAGGATTGGTGCCATTTTGCTTATCTGTGGCACCATCTTAAAATCTGCTCCTTTTTATCAGTTTGAACATTATCTATTAGTTTTGTGACACCATTGTCTCAAATTTTACTACAATTTCTCTAATTTCTAGTGCCATTACTATGTATTTTGGTGCTATTTTCAAGACTAACTTTGGGGTCTGTGCAGGCAGCTAGTAGGGTTTTGTAGGGAAAAAGAATGTTTGTCAAAGAATAAAATCTAAACTACTAACATTTCCTTGCAGGGTTTTTGTTATCTTAGAAACATTTACTTTGGTGCACTAAAATGAACTTGGGTGTTTAGCATAGAAAACATGTCGATTTGGTGTACCTAAAATAAACCTTGTTTGCTCAAACTTAGGAACACTTCATTTTGGTGCATAAAAAGAACTTAGATTTGTTTGGTGTGTTTGGTGCACTTGCACATATTTGTCAAGTAGATCCCCAGGAATAGAATAAAAGTATCATCTCCCTTCTCCTTCATAAGGATCTTAGGTGAAGAGAAATTTTTCTATTCTCTTTTTTTCATTTTTAGAGAAGGGCCTACCTTGGTGGGAAAAGAGGTACTCACCCCAAGGGACAATCCTTTGCGGTACTTTCATTTGGTCCACTATATAAAAAGGATAAGGTGAAAGCCAAGTCTAACCCGTATTAGCACTTACCGTACATTGCTAGTTTGAACAAAGGCATACCTTGTGTATATGAGACTCGTAGTATGATTGGTTAAAGCTTAAGTGGCTTTCTAGATGCTCGTAATGTGCTGGTCCCCTAAATTTCTCCCACTAAACACCTTTAGATTAGAAGCCCACCCCTTTTTGACCTTGTGGTGATTTGTTCAAGGAAAGAGGACACATAATACTCTCTAGATTCTCACCATAAGGCTCCCTTGAGATGAGATAGAAATCCTTGGCTTAGCATAAGCTACTAGTAGCTTTCCAAGGAGAGGGTGATTGGATCATCCTTCCATTCTAGGAGGCCCCTACCTATCCTCTCTTGCAAAGATGAAAGTGTACACACCCACTCTAGGTGTCCCTATACTTGAGTCGAAGGAGATTCCAAGTTGTGAGCTTGACAAGTCACCATTCACCTTTGACCTTAGGTAGATTAAGCATTATCTTCAAGTGTTTTTTTATTGTGCTTATACCCATGGAAATTTGTCCTTGAGCAGATTTTGAACATACTCATAACGCTTGTACTTCCCGTCAAACCTTTGGCCATTGTAGTCTCTTGCTTGGAGTGTTTCTATTGCTTGCCAAAAAACTATCATTGAAATTATCCAAACCCACCTAGATCATTGAACCATTGGACATTTGAGCCTTCCAAATCAATCATTTGCCCTTCAAAATCCAAAAGTTTGAGACCAAAATCCAAAAATTTGTCAAATACCTAAGTAAAATCCAAGACACTACCTCACTTTGGCGCTAAAACTCCTCTGTTTGGCGCCTAAAAATTCCCTTGTGGCACCATTTCCTTTGGTGCTATATTTTACTATTTTAATGCCATCTATCCAATCCCTAGTGCCATTACCTTCTATTTTGATGCCTTATCCCTAGAATTTGGTGCCATCTGGAAATCAAACTTCACATGTGTCTGGAAACTTGTTTTGGAAACTTTGAGTCTTGCCCAGTCATAATCTGTGTCCTCCTTGTCAAAATTTATCAAAACCCTAATTCACCTTTGACCATCATCCACAACTATTTTGCCCAAATTCATTCACTTTTGACCTTAGAGAAAAATCATTTTGACTATTGGACCCCTCATCTCATATCATTGATCAATCATTAAGCCTAACCATAATACATCTTTTCTATCTCTACCTAACCCTACATCTTTATTTTTCATCTTTGGACCTTAATCTATCCATTCCAAAATCCATTTTAATCTGATATTCATCCTATCTTATCCAAATTTTATTCATCCAATCCAAAATCCAAAAATCATCCAAAAATCCAAGCATTAATTAACATCCAAACTTATATCCCAAATCAATTTTGTGCAAGAGTTAAATCTAGATCTCACCATCCCATCCCATTTTGCTTGTTGGTCATTAGTCTACCTTCAAGTAAAATAATCCTTTTCTTTTTGCCTAAGATCATAAGTCTACCTTGTGTAAAGAGAGATACTTTTCATAATCCAAAGATTTAGATTTACTTAAACTCACCTTTGATTTGAGCATCCTATCCAAACATCATCAAAATCTTTAATCATCCAAAATATCCAAATCACTTAAGGTTTTCCTTGGTTTATTGTTATCCAAATCATCTTAAAGCTACCTTAATCACATCATCATCCCTTTCACATTCATACTAAAAATATTCATCCCCAAAACCATCTTGTTCCATCGATTCCCCTATCCCCTTTGGTCCAAAGTTCCTGAAAATCGATTTATCTATCTTTGAGGTCTTAACCTCTAAGGTTTTCCATCCCTATTCACATCCTTATCATTAAACATCCTTAGGTTTTCAACTTTTGAGATTTATTCTCTAGAGATAACAACCTATCACTATCCTTAGATTTAGAATTTTGAGATTTTATTTCTCTTAAGGCTAAATCTTAAGGTTCTCTTCACCAAAATTCTCATCACCACCTATCCTTGGGTCCAATACTTTTAAAACCCGTTCTCTAAGGTCTCAATCCTCATCCACCCAACCATATCTACATTCAAATCCATTGTATGCCCCTGACAAGATCTCAAGCCAAGAAAAACAAAGATATGGAGTCCTTTAGAATTAACTTTGGCATGGGGATGCCTCCAACTGACCAAAATAATGTTCTAATAATTCAACAACAATCAACATTTGATTCCAATTCTATGGTAAATCCTTTTCCTGCCCAACCACAAGCACCACCATCCAATCCCAATCAAGTGGACCAAGATGTTCTAGACTTCACACAAGATGTCGATTCCATGGATATACTCAATAGAGTCCTAAAATCTGATCCCAATAGATATCTTGATTTCCTCCTTCAAAATGGTGCAACCATACCTAATATCACCACATCGTCACAACCATCCACATCCCATACTATTCCCAACACATCCCAAGCCTCTAATGTCATCACATCCACAATTCCTATAAATACATCGACAATACCAAATGTCTCGACCATATCAACATCTACCATCACCACATCTACACCACAAATCACCCTTAATATCCCCAACAACACCACACATGCAAGCACTTCCACAAGTGCTCCTCAACTCGATGCTAACACCATATCTTTCATAAACTACTTGTTCTCACAACCACCCCATAACACATCCCACATTCCTAACACTAACCCATGCAATAACCCCTCAATGAATTTCACGTACATACAAAATCCAATTTCCCAAGCACCCATCACATCTTCTGTCCAAACCATACAACAAAACCCCAATCAAAACCAACAAATCCCACCACATGTTCTACAACAACTTATCACATATCAACAACATCTCTCTCTTCAAAATCAAATCACCCAAAACCAAATCTCCCAACATCAAAACCCACCTCAAAATCAAATTCTACCTTTACTCCAACAACTAATCCAAAATCAACAAAACTACATTCCACAACCACCACTACAAGACTTATCTAGCATTGTGCAAACATTGATCCAAAAGGTTGACAACATACAACATAGAAACAAGAGAAAGCAATATTCTTTCAAGGATATTTTCCCATATCTATTTGATAGAACATTACACATGCCTCCCTTTCCCAAAAATTTTGAAACACCTAAATTTGATAAATACAAAGGAAAGGGAGACCCTAGGGAACACCTTAGGGAATTCTACATAGCTTTCTTATAAGTCTCATATGATGATACCTATTTGATGAGACAATTTCCTAGAAGCCTCAGTGGTCAAGCCACCGAAGGGTTTGCTTATCTTCCTCCCAACATTAAGATATTCCATGAGCTTATGGAGAAGTCTATGAACCATTTCTCCTACAACTTTGAGCATGAAATATCAATGACCAACCTATGCAACATGAAACAAAAAAGTGGAGAATCCTTCACCACCTTTTTACAAAGATGGAGAGGCTTAGCAAGCAAACTCCCTTGGCCTATTCCTAAGAAACAACTTGTCACTATGTTTGTGGCCAACCTTAACCAAGAAATGGGGTTCCATTTACAAATATAATGCGCATCAACCTTTGAGGAGGTTATTGACAAATGAACCACCATTGAAAGAGTCCTTATCGCTAAAGGCTCCATAAAGCTTTAAAATAATGACAATAAAACCAACAACAACAATAACAACAAGGTCAACAACAACATGAACAACAATGCACCATCAAATGATAAACCCCACTTTCGGGGAAAGAATAAGAATACCCTTAATGACAACGTCATCGATGTGAAAGCCATTCAAAATGTACAAAATCTAATCCCACCAAGCACATACACAACTAATAATGTGAATGTTCCCAAAGGACCGCCGAGACAAAACAATAACCCTAAGAGAAAATTCACACCCTTAGGAGAGACCATTGAAAATGTTTTGAACAACCTTGGTTTGATGAGAATGCCTATTGTGAATACCATCACCTAAAAGGACACAAGACATCTAACTACATGAGGTTAAAGCATTACATACAAGACCTTATTGATAGGGTGACATAACCATTGACGAACCACTGAAACAATCATCAAATGCTAACTTAGGAACATATAAGGATCCTCTTCCTGATCATAATAAAGGAAAATCATTTTCTTCTAATCAAGTATACAATATCGTACCACCTCCCTCTTCTTAGATTCCATCATGGGATGAATAGAAGATTCTTCCAACCACATCAACACTATCACTATTAGAGCCAAGACCCCAAGTTTCACCATTACTACTCATCGTGGCCATGTTTCTATCCATGGGGCTCCCATCAACGATCAACCCTCCACATCCACACCTACCAATCCACCATCCACTCACAAGTACAATCTCTTGGACCACCTTGGAAAAAACCCCGCATAAATCTCCATTCTTGAGTTTCTCTGCACATCTCTCCTCAATAATGATGTCCTCAATAGGGCCTTAATGGAAACACAAGTCCCTACCAATTTGAATATTGACCAATTCCAAGCCATGGTAGGCCATATTGCTTCGCCTCATTGCCTAATATTTTCTGAAAAGGATCTACCCACATCTAATTTTGCCCACAATGAAGCCTTGCACATTGAGGTCCTGATCCACAAACACACTATTAAACGAGTCTTAATAGATGGTGGCTCCAGCCTAAATATTTGCACTCTAAAATTGTTAAAAAATTTGGGGTACTTCAATGTGGTTGTGGATGCTAGTGAATGTATAGACATCAAAGGATATGATGACACCAA
Organism: Cunninghamia lanceolata; assembly: GCA_027924645.1. Classification (NCBI taxonomy): domain Eukaryota; kingdom Viridiplantae; phylum Streptophyta; class Pinopsida; order Cupressales; family Cupressaceae; genus Cunninghamia; species Cunninghamia lanceolata. Next base: position 15,224,939 of record BSBN01001271.1, read on the forward strand.
GAGATTGTCTAAAGTAACTATCAAACTTCCTATTCAAGTAGGACAAAAGATCTTGGAGACCAAATGTCAGGTGCTTGATCTTGACCTCCCTTATAATATTCTTCTCTACCGACCATGGATTCATGCCATGCAAGATGTCACTTCCACCATCCATCAATGCTTGAAGTTCCCCCATAATGGCATGAAAGTTACCATCTATGCCGATCCCCGTCCTTTCCAATATTGTAGTTTCTTTGAAGGACATGACTGCACTTTCTACCCTTACAACAATGCTACCAAAAAATCCACCTTACAAGCCAATCCTACATCATCTGCCTCATATATTGATCCCTCCAACATCGTGACTACATCACAAACATCCCCTCCACCTGAGGTCAAGATCAAGTTAAGTGATATGGGATGTGGAGAGTATGAACTACACAGCACATTTTGTGTAGGACTATTACCATCTCCTAAGACATTTGGTGCTTCTAGGGAAGTGGAAGTCTCTATGGTGATTATCAAATGTAAGACATCACCCACCTTTGAGAAGAAGCACATCCTTTAGCAAGATGTTCTTGAAGATATATCTTCATGGTTATACAAAGAACAAGAAGCAAATCAAGAAGCTCCTACTCTCCTAACTGAGATCTATGGGAAGGGTCTCAAAGTTGTCAAGTATATGGGCTACAAAGGACAAGGCAGCATAGGCCTTCATGAACAAGGAATTGTAGAGCCCATCCAATCAATAAGAAATTTGCATCTTCATGGGTTAGGGTATGGGAAATAAAAGTCTACCCCCGCTAATGATGAGTGTATCTTAAGTGAGGTTGCCAAGGCCTTTCCTATAGTCGACAACATTAACGAAGAAGACCATCAAGACTCTTTTAGTGACTTCACCGAATTCTTCGAATCATCCATATGTACCATCTACACCTTAACCACTATGCCATCCACTTCCAATGACCTACCTCTTGTTTACCCCCAACTCATAGATTGGGACCAACAAGGACCTCCTATCCTTAATGTTGCACAAAACAATGAAGCAATAGCCAAAATGATGGGGGTCAGAGATCACTTTCCCCTTGGAGATCATAGGGCCAATTATATCATGGAACTAAACACATAAACATACTTCAAGGAGACAACCCAAACTCTTAGTCACAAAATTATGAGTATAAAAATATCATCCCCTAGTGAAAACCACTTTGTGACACTTTCAGGTGAAGAAAAAATAAAAATAGAGGACGTATCACCTTGTGAAAACCTCCATGAGGCCCTAGGAGATGAGAGGATGGAACTCCTCGAAGTATTTGAGTTGTATCAAGAGAGATCACCAATCCTAGTTGAAGCATCTCATGAGATGAATCTTGGAACATAAGAGACACCAAAAATCACCTTCCAAGAAGAGTCCCTTATGATAAAAGAATAGGAGAATTTCTTAGCCTTTTTCAAATAGAGAAGTCATAACTTTGCATGGACATATACCAACATGCTGGGATTAGATCCTGCTCTAGTTGTTCATCACCTTGCAGTATACCTTGATGTGAAGTTGGTAAAGTAGAAGTTAAGAAAAATGAATCCCCGAGTGGCACTCCTTGTTAAGACAGAACTCAAGAAACTCCTAGATGTGCGGTTCATCCGCCCTATAGACTATGCTGAATGGGTATCCAATATTGTACCAGTAGCCAAAGAAACTAGGGGCATACGTTGTTGTATAGATTACATAGATCTCAATAAGGCTTGCCCTAAGGATGACTTCCCGCTACCTAACATCGACATCATAGTAGATCTCACTACCGGTCATGAGATGTTATCCTTGATGGATGATTTTTTAGGATACAATCAAATCATGATAGCCAAAGAGGATCAACATAAGACATCCTTTATATGTCCATGGGGGACATACTGCTGGGTTGTGATGCCTTTTGGGCTAAAAATGTAGGAGCTACCTATTAGAGAGCAATGGCAGTCATCTTCCATGATCTCTTCCACAACATAATGGAAGACTATGTTGATTTATTGGGAAAATCAAAAACTAGAGAAGAGCACTTAAATGTGTTGGCTAAATTTTTTTAAAGGCTAGAGCAGTACAACATGTGGTTGAATCCAAATAAATGTGTGTTCGGGGTCACTTCCGGAAAGCTCCTAGGATACATTGTGTCAAGAAGAGGGATTAAAGTTGATCCTGCCAAGGTCAAAGCTATAGTAGAGATGCCTCCACCCAAGACACTCAAGCAACTTCAAAGCCTATAGGGAAAACTACAATCCATCCACCACTTTATAGCACAACTTGCTGACAAGTGCCAACCATTTCAATATCTTCTTTGAAAGAATACAACTTTTGTATGGGATAATGAGTTCCAAAATGCCTTTGAACAGTTGAAAGAATACCTTGCTAACCCACCTATCCTTATTCCACCAAATCAAGGGGAACTCCTCCTTTTGTACATTTCAACAACATAAATAGTGATAGGAGCCTTGTTGGCACAACATGATGAGAAGGGAAAAGAAAGAGCTATATATTATATCAGTTGCATCTTGGTGACCTATGAGCTGACTACACTCCAATTGAAAGCGCATGTCTCGTCATTGTCTTCACTTCATAGAAATTAAGACACTACATGCTCAATTATAAGACTAAGTTGATTGCCAAGATTGATCCACTAAAATATCTACTAACTAGAGAAGCTCTTACAAGAAAAATGGCTAAGTGGGTTATGATCCTGAGTGACTTTGACATTGAATACATAGAAAGGAAAGCCATCAAAGGACAAGTAATCATTGATCAATTAGCTGATGCACCAATCCCAACAGAATAATCACTGCTTGCATAATTTCTAGATGAGTCCATACTATCAATAGTACCAACAACAGAAACATGAAAAATGTATTTTGATGGGTCCTACATGCATCGTGGCTTGGGGGCAGGCATCTTGTTTGTTACCCCTCAAGGAGATACCATCCCAAAATCCTATAAAATCACATTTCCATGCATGACTAATGTACCACAGTATGAGGCTCTTATCATAGGACTCTGCATGGCAATACAATGGAAAATTGAGAAGCTAATAGTTTATGGAGACTCCTAGTTAGTCATTCAACAAGTGAACAATGAGTACAAGACAAAGGATGACAAACTCCTGGCCTACAAAAGAATGGTCAATGACTTCAAAGATTATTTCCATGATATTCATTTTGAGCAAATTCCAAGATTGAACAACAAAGTAGTGGATGTTATAGCTACAATAGGATGCTTGGTCAATATGAAAAAGGATAGTAAGAAATGTGAGTTCTTAATCAAAGAGCTCCCTATACTAGCTTATGATGTTCCACAATCAAAGCTAGTGTGTGACATTGCTAGTCCCTTATCCACTATTATCAAGAGACTTACATGTATCTTCACTACAACATCATTCCACTAAACCTATCATCTGCATAGTGCATTTAAGCTTCATCCATTGAGCCTCCTACTTTACCCTCATAGGAGACACCCTCTATCGAAGAAGTCTTGATGGCACTCTTTTATGATGTATAGACTCTAGGGAAGTAGAAGTGACCTTGCAGGAGGTGCACGAAGGCATTTGTGGGGCACACTCTAGAGTGGACCTACCTTAGGAAAGAACATTTTGAGGATAGGGTACTATTAGCCGACCATGGAAAGGGATGCTTATAGATTTGTGAAGAAATGTTTACCATGCCAGCAACATGGAGATCTCATCCACACACCTTCATAGGAGCTACAACGGATAATAACCCCTTGGCCTTTTTCACAGTGGGGACTCAACCTCGTAGGTAAGATTCACCCACCATCATCTAATGGCCACAAGTTCATCTTCACCGCTACTGGGTACTTCATTAAGTGGGTCGAAGCCATTCCACTCACTTTCACCACAGGCATACAAATTGCTAAATTCATCCTCTATTACATAATATGCCATTATGGTGTTCCCCATTCTATCATCATGGATAACGGGAGACTATTCAAGAACTAGGAAGTTCATACCCAATGTGAGAAGTTCCATATCCAACATCACTTTTCCACACCCTATTACCCCCAAGGTAACAGTCAAGCTAAGGTTTCTAACAAAACCATCTTATGCATTTTGAAGAAGACGGTTAATGAAGCTAGCCGTGACTGGTACCTCCAACTCAACCCTGCCCTATGGGCCTACTACATGAGCATCCGCACACCTACATGAGTCGCACCATATTCCCTAGTATTTGGTTCTGAAGCTATTTTACCTATTGAGGTCGAGCTCCTGTCACTCATGATTTCATTACATAATATAATCATTGAGGAAGAGTATCGAGTTGCATGAGTGAATGAGCTAGAATTATTGGATGAGAAATACTTGGATGCTCTCAATCACCTTCAAGCTTACCAAAATCACCTACATAGGATCTATAATAAGAAGATCAAGAACCACAAGTTTGAGATAGGTGGCCTTGTCCTTATGGGGAATCAGAAAAACCTACATGAGTGCACCAAAAAAGGAAAGTTTGAGCCTAATTGGTTGGGACCATATGTCATCATAGCCAGCTATGGGTCAGGGGCATATCAGCTTGTAACACTTGAGAGGAAGTCTCTAGATGAATCCATGAACATCCTACATCTAAAAAGGTTCTACACATGACACATTGAGTATCCCAAAGCAAAAAGTACAAAAAAATTAAAAAATAATAATAATAAAAAAATCAAGAAAAAATTGAGTGTAATAAAGCCATCCAATGGTGAAAATCACTTCGCTGACATCTTGGATAAGTACCATGGTGAAAACCTATCTTAGGCGCCATGTGTAGTGGCCAGTTCAACCATCTAATAAGTGCTTTTTCCATCATGACATTCCATATCGCGCACATCCCATGGCTTGGAATTTTGAAACATCAAATCGTATCGCCCACTCTAGATTATCCCACCCAAGGCCAATCTATGGAATGAGGATCCTTGTATGCTTCTCTTGTACAGCTCAAAAATCCAAAAAACCCAAAAACTTTAGAAAATCCAAAAAATTGCTTGAGGCTTTTGTGATTTTTTGGATTCTAGATTTTCTAATGTTTTTTGGGTTTTTTGGATTTTCTAATGTTTTTGGGATTTTTGAATTTTAGAAAATCCTTGTTTATTAATTTGAACATATAAATAAACATTGGAAAATCCAAAAGCAATAGAAAATCTAAAATCCAAAAAATCACAAAATTTACGAAAATACAAAAATAATCCCACATCATCATCCTATGCATCGTCATCTCTGACAATCATCACATCCATCCCAAACCATTCCCACATCATCAAGTCAAACTAAAACTACATATTCATCTCACCTGCATCTTAAAAATACCTTGATCCCGTGGACACAGGTTATGTAGGCAACCTGGAATACAAAGGAAGTATCCAATACTCAGGTATATATTTAGAAAATCCTTGTTTATTAATTTGAACATATATTTTTCCATTTACATCCATTTTTATGTATAATATATGTTTATTAATTTGAGCATATATTTCACATTCATTCCATCTACATTCATATTATATGTTTATTTATTTGAGCATATAATCCACATCATAATCCATTTAAACCATATAGATCCATTACATTTTTAAAACCATGCATAATATATGTTTATTTCCCATTTATATCATTACATATCATAAATGTATCCATAATTAAATCCATCTAGGTAATTCATAAATGCATCCATAACATATCATAAACCATCATAAACATCCATCATAATGCATACAACATAATACCACAAACCATCCATAACATACATAAACCATCCATAACATACATAAACCATCCATAACATCATAAACCATCATAAATAAAGAACATCACTACCAAAAATATACATTGCTCAATATCATGATACAAAAATGCCACAAAGGGCCAAAACACATCAATACATATCAAAACATCAACCCTAGGCTAATGAACCCCTAGCTGAGTCGGTAGGAGATCCTGGGTGGGGCTGCTCCTGCTGCTAGTTTTGTGGTGGTGGTTGCTGTGGTGGCTATTGTAATGGCTGCTGAGGAGGTGTCAGGGGCTACTATACTGATTGGATAGACCTCTTGGATCTGTCTGACCCAGACATTCTGGACCCACTCCTCTCACTATAACTTGGTATCCACTGATCCGCAACACAATAAGCACCATAATAATACTAAAATCATAAACGTGCCTCTAAAAGATGGCCCTGTATCTGCTAGATCTGAGCCTAAGAATGCAAATATATCTGACCTATGCTGGAGCCTGATACCAAACCCTGTAGCTGAGTCACCTCTACATATAAGGCCCCCACCTGAGCATCTGCTGCATGATGCATGGCTCTCTCTGCATCTCTCTCTAGGGTAACACTAGATACCCAAGCATGTAGTTGCGTCACCTAGTCCAGTGCCTGTGCTAGCTATGTCTATAGTGCACTGATCTAGACATCTACACCATTGCCCCCATCCAGCAAGGAAGATGCCCCTCGTAGCTACACAGGCTCCTGACTCTGTCTCTGCACAATATCCTCCAAGATAGCCACCTGTGCTTGCAAGGTATCCACATCCTCCTCGCCATTGGTAGGAGTGTGCCAACACCTATTATGCCCACTTAGAACAGGCCCTAATCCTGCCCCTGAACTCCCTTCCTTTATAGCCCCAACCCCTGCGAATGTCATCTCAACCTCTAGAACATGACATTGTTGCATCTATGGCCTCACCTGCTGTTGTGGTGTCTACTGTAGGGGTGCTTGTCTCTGCCCCTGTTGTTGTAGAGGTACCTATGGTGGTGGCATCTAACTCCTTTTCCCTCCCTATGCTTGTTGCACAAGTGCCTACTGCGACCTCTGTTGTGCAGCCTACCCAGGTACCCTCACCTCCGTCCTCTTCCAGCTAGATACTACTCTGCTACTGCCGTATCCATCATCCTGATGGTGTCATCCTCATCTACCTCCACCTCCTCTAGCATGACTGTCTCCTCCACCTCATCCTCACTTGCCTCAATGGTCATGTCAGGCTCTACAGCTAGATCAATCAAGCGGATTGGTCTCCATATCACCCACAACTGATAATAAGTAGGTGCAGTCTCTACATCTACCACCGTGCTTGCCCAATCCCACTGTTGGGGCTGTAATCTTGCAAAGTCATCTATCGCCATCTGGGGCACTATGGCTAGTGGCCATTTATGATCTTGAGGTGTCCCAACAAAGATCGTCGTCTCTTGTGGAAGGTCGTGGCATAATCAAAATTATCTTTGTACTCGGGAGGGGAGATACATATCTATCGTATGGTCCCCTCAGCCCATCAAATAGTGTGCCTGAAAGGCATAAGGTAGGTGAATGTGCTCGTTAGACCATGCCTCTACTCCAATATATGGCCACCATGTAATAGGAACCAAGTCATCCCAAATCTATGAACAATATCACAATTACCCAACATAGGAGTACTGGAGGGGTTGCCTGTATAGGAAAACATATGCCTTTAATTGTATCTGAATATAAGCCCCATGTGGCCTCGTAATCCCAATGTGCTCAAAAGCCCACACATGTAGCAATGTGACCCCAGATGGAAAAGCTGAATCATACTGATATACCATGATGTGAATCTCATGGTATAGTTGTCCTAGCATGCATGGTTCCCATGCATACACCATCTCATCTAGCACCATCTGATCTATCACCTCTCCCTAGTCTAAAGGGAAGCCCTGTGCATGAAGATCTGACATCACTAGACCCCCAATGATTACACAAAGAACGAAGGTGAACTCATCTGCTCCCATTGCCAAGGTCGTGTACACTCAAAATCATAACTCTGGTTGCGTGGGGCTGTCAGGTTGGATTTTGGTACGCACATGGACCCTTTCCCTCCTTACCATGGGCCAATCTGCCACATCACTCTCGCTCAGATGGAAGTAGCCAGTCGAGAGGAGGCAAGAGACGGTGGGGGTCTAGCTCGTTGGAGAGCTAGACTTCATAGAGAGGGGTCGACAAGTACTACAACCTTTGTTATTGTGTGCTTAGTTGAATGTTTTGCTTGATTGTGGTTGTAGTTGAGATAACCTTATGACCCGAAGGGTCACTAGTTTCTCTTCTTTTGTTTGGGTTTCTTAGATTCTACCTCTATGTGGGTAAGCAGTTCTGTTCATTTATGTATTCTTGTCTTTGTATGTGTTTAACGAGTTCTTGTTGTATTTGGTGTTGTCTGGTTTCTTCTAACAAGAGGACAAATGGGTCTCCTTGTGGTAGAACAAATGTTTCTTGTTGAGGTCCTGGATTGATCTCTTTGATCTTGTCACAGATAGCCCTCACCCACTCTCTTCTCACTCCTAAGCACATTCATGAATCAGGATAGAGGTAGATGCATGATTACTAACCTTAACTAGATCTAGGGTTTTGACCTAGGGTTTGACTTTGTTTTGACTTGTTTTTACCTCGTGATGGAATCGAGGGTTTGAATGATTCATTTTCATTGTGGTTACCTCGTGATGGTATCAAGGGTTTGCAATATTGTCTATTCTAGGGTTTCTATATGCATGCAAGCTAAATGATATGCAAAACATTTTTTTGTGCTTTCTTAGCATTTTGGAAATGAAAAGTGCTTTTAATCTATGAAAATGAAATATGTATGCAATCTAATGTGATTTTTCTAATGAAAAGTTAATCTATGTGTTTTTTGTGTTTTCAATGATTTAGAAGTAATCTAATCTAACGAAAAGGAAAATGTTTTTTCTAGTAATCTAGATCTAGAAACATGAAAGCAACTAATCTAACATGCAAGATCTAATTATCAAGGAAAAAATAATGTTTTACTGTTCCCAAGAGCAAATTTGGTTTTCTAATTACTATTAACTGAACAAAACAATGAAGGAACCTGAGATAAATGAAGATTTGTGTGATTCCACTACCCTCAAAAATCCTTGATAACGGAAACCTTGAGTCCTTTTGTGGCAGCGGGTGATCCTCTTGATGACAAAATGACACAAAGAAGCAAAAAGAAGCTTTGATGAAGCTTTTATGAGCTCAATGAGAGGTTTGGTTGAGTACAGTGGCATAGAATGAAGTAGCATAATGTTGCTTGATTAAACAAATAAAGAAAAAGGCACCTTCATCATGTAAGAGCATTTGAATGCTAAGTTGGAGAGAAAAACTGGCAAGAGCTGTGTGCACAATGAATTTGCCTCCCTTTGTGCTTGAGGGAGGGGTACATTTATAGGTTTAAGGAATGGAATTGATTGAGAAGTTAACTCATTTGATTGATGAGTTAACAAGGATTGATTGGGGAGTTTATTGGATTAATTACCCAGTGAACTCAATTGATTAGAGAGTAATGAAGAAAAGATAGCTTATCATTGAAGAGGAAATGGAGGTGAGGGAATGCATAAGATTGCTTGAAGGGTTAATTTGAGATCAAATAGAGATAATTATGTAGGTGTGGGTGTAAGAAATAGTTAACTCTATATTAGACATCGAAAACCATGCAAACTAGAAGAAAAATGGGCAAAAACTAAGCAAAAATGAGTGAGAAACTCAAGTTTTTCTGCGGTTGTAAAAATAGTAGGGTCACCCCTGGGCAACCATGGGTCACCCAGGGGGTGACCTTAGGTTGCCTAGGCGAGATCCAGGCTAGACTAGGTTAGATGTAGAAAATTAGGTTGGGAGATGCAAGAAGAGCAGAAACAAAGGGGTTTTGCCTCCAGAAACAGGTCAGTCATGTGCAAGAATCCAAATCTCCACTTGCATCAGCAAGATCTCCCAGGGGAGATCTAGAAATAATAGGTGGAGATTTGGATTGGTTAGGGAAAACTGAAAATTGAAAGTAGGAGATGGATAGGGGGACCTCTAGAAGGCTTCTAGAGGTGTACAAGATGAAAAACATAGTGGAGAGGTGAAAAATCACCTACAAGACACTCACAAGGCTTTGGAGCAAGGTCGAAAGCTCAGAAAATGTGAGTCAACAAGTGTCAAAAAGCATCACGGGGAGAGAGAGAAGTCAACAAGGAGAAACAACACAAGCCAAGAAAGATGACACGTCATCAAGAGGTTCACTGCTTAAAGGACATTATTTCATGCTTACATGTACGTGACAAGGATTTAAATCATCATAGGGGTCCTCATGGAGGTTATGCATGATTTTTGTGCTTACATATTTGCCCCCTTGGGGATAGTAGTCTACATTAAAGGTAGGTACCATTCCCAAACTAGGCTTATCTGTTGTTGATTTTCCTACAATTTGTACCTACAATAACTAGTATTAGTTCGGCATTTAAATATATCAAAATAAATAATGAAAATTGAAATGATGAACTTACCATGGATCATTCGAGTTCGACTAGTTGTTTGCGTTTGTCGGTTTGAACCTATAGGGATGAAATCATGCAAAATGATGCATGAAAGAGATGCATAAAAGTAAAGAACTAATCTAAAAATGCATAAATGAAACTAAGCTAAGGGCAAACAAAGTAAGTCAAATTGTGAGATCAGAGAGAAATGGTGATGGAATCATTCGTGTGAGAAGTCATTAGAAAGGTATCATCGAGGAGATTGCAAAGATGGTTGCCTCCTCTTTAGCCACGTAGAATCAGGTATGCAATCAATGAAAAACTCTTCTCTAAACCCTAGTTTGAATTTCGTGAAAAATCTCTTGAAATTGTCTATTTTTGGTGATTTTCTCTATTGCATTGTATTTGTCTTGTCGTTTAGAGCAAGATTGGTTTTTCATTTTCTAAAATTGGTTGAAAATTGATGATTTTAGAGAAATTTTTGGTTGAGGGATCCTCCTCTAGGGTCACCCCTTTTGTTAGGCAGGGTCGCCCAAGGGAGATCCAGAAAAACACTTGGGTCAACTAGGGCGACCTTGTTGGGATGATTTTGACCAAACTTTTATGTTGTTTAACACTTGTTTCACTTTGATCTGACATGTCTTGGCTACTGTATTCACCTATTTGTTGCAATTTTGAAGGTTTATACACTCTTTTTGTGTTAGTTTTTCTGTAGTTATATGATTTTTAGGGATTTTTACAAGTTTACGAGATCTAATCTAAAGTTCTCTTCTGATTTTGTAGGACATGCATATCCGATGGAATGCCTATCAAGAGCAGGGATGGCTCTCAAGGATGTTCACTTCGTTGAGTACTGAGGATCATGCTATTCTGAAGAGGGCAGGTTTAGCTAGAGTTAGCCATGTACCTATGATTCATCATGTATCTTGTATATGCTGTGACATTCTAACTTACTGAGATGCAAATAGAAACACATTTATTTTCTCGCAGATCTTTGGAGAGTGGACCATCACTCTTTATGATGTGTATCACATACTTGGGGTTCCTGTGAGAGGATAGCCTTTGGTTCTTCCAATTAGTGAGTCCTTCGAGGACAAGGCTTCTTGGGCTGCGATCGTGGGGGTTAATCACCCTGGGGATTAGACTGGAGTCCAGCTCACATCTATGCTACGCCTCCACATCCCACTCTTGAGGAGGTTCCTGATTGGTTTGATTGCATCAAGGTTGTCAAGAGACAAGGCCTTAGCTCGTCAGAGATGGTGTTGGGCACCTATCATTCATGATATCAAGGAGGGCATAGTTTACGCTTGGGGACTAAACATCTTGGTTATGATTTACAAAGACTTCTATTGTATTTTGCGGTGAGGAGCTCTAGCTTTTAGCCACTCTTCTTTGATCATAGCGTGGATATTTGAGCACATTAGTCCCTATCAGAAGCTCATTCCACTTCCAAGAAGACACTTGCTGAGCATAGTGAGGTGGATGCATGTTGGTCACTTTGATGCTTCTTTACCCACTGTTGCTACTCTTATAGATGAGGACATGATCTTTGATCCTTATCATGACATGGAGTGATCTTGGGCCCGAGATGGTGAGATCAGAGAGTATTGTCATGAGGTATCCGAGATTACAGACCGTAATGGTCTAGTCGAGGCCCATCAGGTTGATCGTGTCTTACAACAATTTGGTGAGGATGTCTCTAAGGACTTGGTCCCAGTATCCACATGCTATAGGACAGGTCAAGAGATGGGTGAGATTAGACAGAGGATAATGGTTTGGACTCCTTTGATTCCTAGAGTCTTCATTACTAGATCTTCAAGATGAGGACAGAGAGGAGGGAGAGGGACTCCTTCCTAATCTCTCATTGTGACTGTGGACTCAGAATCTACTGACGAGGACTATGTTCTAGATGATGATGATTCGTCAGACAAAGTCCTTCCTGAGGATGAGGATTTTGATGATATTGATGATTCAGATGATGATCCTAATATCCCTAAGGGTCCTCCTATTGTTCCTTGACCCCCTCATTCAGATGAGGTGATGCAACAATTTGACCTTGATTGGCAGCTTGGTGATCCATGTAAGTTTAATCTATTTTCTTTTCTATTTTCATGGGGAACTAACTAGTTTTTCTCTTGATTTGATCTCTTAGGTAACGTCAGAGAGTGGAGGGACTTTGTTCATGAGATTAATGTTGGATTAGCTTCTCCCTTCACTAGGATGACTCATGATCACCTTTTAGATGATATTAGTGTGCCCCCTGCTGTGGAGTGACACGCTAACATTTTTGCTCCTATCTATCATGGATGCTAGATGAATACAGAGTTGAAGACCTAGGTTGACATCCTTAAGGGTGAGAATTAGGTACTCTGAGAGATGGCTTGCCTTAATGTTGGATGTCGTGATACTAGCATGGTGGTACCTTCACAGTCACATGCTCATAGCATAGCACCTCACTCTTATAGGTCTCATGGAGCGACGAGTGGTATTTGCAGATGGAGGAGCTGAAGTCCTGAGGGTTCCATTGGAGGGAACCGCCCTTGACTTCCTTTTTTGAAATCGTTCCCCCTTGCATGGGGAGCCTCTACTTCTCTTGAGAGCTTTTTGTCCTAGCTCTTTGATACCCTTGGTATATGTAAACTTCAAAAGTATCTATGAAAGTTTATCCTTTTATGGTTTTCTCCCATCGAATTTGTACTCATCTCTTGTGCATGTTTGGAGGCCTGGGAACTTTTTGATTACATTTGACCTTTTCAACTCTTTTAATGATGCAAGTATGATAATGATGACATATTTTTTGTAATTTTTTGTGACATATATATGAGATGCAGTTCACGATATGATAATGCAGGAAAACAAGAAATGTTGAAATGAGACATTTACTTCTATTGAATGCCATGAGGTATGACATTGGACTTTATTACTTTGAGACTCTTTTTCTAATTTTGGCATGAATGCAATGTGGGACAGACAATGTGATTGTTCTTAAATATGATTTTTGATTTAGGGGATTGTGTGTTGTTTTGATATAAGAGACCTATTCAAGGCTATGAGATAGGCTTTAAAACTCAAGTGGGGAGTGGGAATGAAAATGGAGCATTTTTGATTTTAGGTTTTGCTAAAGGCTAAATGTTGATCCTTATCTAGATGAGACAAGTTGACAAGCTTTCAACTTAGATAAGTAGCAAATTTTATAGGTGTTCACTAGACCTAGATCATAGATGGAAAGAAAGGTAGACCTAGGGTAAAGGATAAAATGGAAAGAATAAGGGTCCCTTGGTAGAAGATGATCCTAGAGACTACTAGATGCTTTGGTTTTTCTTAGCTAGTGCGCATGTGTGGTTTGTACCTTTCTTTCTCTGTTAGAATGTCACCCTTGAGGCTTCGATCTTAGACTAATCTCCACCCAAGAGTACAGACATTCAACAATCTTCTCTCTTTCTCTCTTTTTTTTTATCTCTTCTTTTTTTTTGTATTTTCCTCACTTGATTTTTCTCATTTTTTTTTAGATATTTTTGACTTTTCAAGAAATGAACGATTTTTGGAACCTTTGATATGCAATTCTTTGATCTCTCAATTCTCACTTTTTGATACTCTTATTTTGAGATCACTCATTTTTTATTCACTCAGATTTTAGATTGCTTCCTTTAGAGTTTTGATCTTCCTAACATTTTTGGCCAAGAAAGATAAGGCGCTGAGCACCACCAAAATTTTTTGTAATCTGTTTAGACTTCTCTAATACTATGGAAGAATTGGGAAGTCTACCTACAAGATTCCTTTGAACACTGTAGGTTTGAATACTAAATTTGTTTAGACCTAACATTTTGACTCGTAAGACTGGGATTAGTGTAAAGGTAAGAGCTAGGCTTTGATTAGATCACTGGGAATGAAGGGGGATAATGGTGATTGTGAAAAGTGGGGAATCTCTAGGTCTTGAAAGGATGATATATATCTAGACAACATTAGACTCCTTACTAAAAAGAAAATAGTACAAGAGCAAGTCACTGACTGTAATGCGAGATGAACAGAATGATACTGAAATGTAAGAAACAAATTATTTTTGGCATTTTGATGTTTTTATACTTTTTTTGTATTTTTATGTTTTTTAAGTTTTTTTTGGTGTTTTAGACATATTATTTCTTGAGGTAAAAGGCATTGACTATTTCACTAAATTCCTCTCCCTCCATTGTGCACAAGAGATAGGCACCATTTTTGACATCTTCTTTGACCATGTAAGGATCTTTCCAGTCTTCCGAAAAAGCTCTTTTTCATCTTCTTTTCTTGTTTTTCGTGCTACCTCTTCTTAGAACAAGTTCTATTATGTAAGGCTTGTCATTTGACTCTACTAGCACCAACTCGGTGGTCTCTCTAGGCATTGTGAGATGAAGTAAGTCTCGAAAGGTATGTTGATGAGAGGGAGTCCAATATAGGACTCCGTCACAATTCAATAGTTCCACTAATAGGTCAAATTGTTCTTGCATGTAGACTTTCACATCTAGTCTCTCTTGGATTCTTTGCAAGAATTAGAACAATTCAAGAGGAGTTTGTGGCTCCCTTTTCTCATCAGGAGGGACAAAGCTTATGCTTGTCTTCCCATTTGGTTTTGGTCTCAAGTCCATGGCATATCCAATATAACTTTTTGGGAGCTAAAAAATGACAGGGTCATTAGCACCAACTGTCACTCTCATCTTCCACTCTCTGTGAAAGATGCCTTCACTTTCTTCGTCTTCGTCAAGAAGTCTCTCAACCATTTCTATTTGTACTTGGGGTGCTTCCCATTCACATAGTTCATTTGATTGAACCAAGGTAGAGGTGGTTGGTTTTTATTGCGGTTTGGATACCATAAACATCCTAGGTATCATTCCTATAAAATTGGTTGATTCATCATCCATAGAGTGTGCCTCTTCCATGGGTATCACTAGTTGATGTGAATCTTCTATTGGTGTGAGAGGCTTATATGATTCTGTTTCTTCTGGTGTCTCAGGGACACGTTATTTGCTTAGTACTGGTGACAATGGCGTGTAACTTTCTATCATGTCTTCCTTAGTGTCTGAGAAAGCATGTGGGTCTACATCTCTCAGATCTAACGTAGTGGTTTAAAAGACTGGTCCTTCAGTTCTATGAGGCTTCTCCCCTATGCAAGGGAAGAGTTTGTAGGCTTCTTGGAAGTCGATCATGAGTACCTCTAGAGGGAATTGGAGTGGTCCATCCCATGCAATTAATTCCATGATCTCAATCATCTTTTCTTTAGGGACTATTTCCTTTTGTTTTGGTAATGGCTCATTCTCTAAGGTTTTGATCTCTACAACATTTATGGTCTTTTCTGGGACCTCTATTCATTCAATGCATATGGACTGAGGTGTAGGATTAGGGATGGTTAACTTATTGGTAGGGAGTTCATAGTCTATGGGGATACCTATACTCTTGTTTAGCATGCTTGATTTTAACATGATGAAAGGTTCTAGATCTCCCTTTGCAACATATACTTTCCCTAAGTGTAAAAAATGAGCTTCTTGAAACAATGTGGATGGCATATCCTTCATTCTGTGTATCCATGACCTTCCAAGAATAAATTTATATCTCGTATCCTTATCTATAACATAAAAAGTGGTTGGAATGGTTTTGGGTCCCAAAGTTACCAGAAGAGTAATTTTACCTATGGTGGCCACTTTTAGATTATCATATCCGCTTAGAGTATCTCGTGAGGTGGTGATATTTGTGTATCCATAGCCCATCCTCTCTAATAGGGAGAAAGGAACCATATTCACTATGGCCCCATCGTCAATTAATGTTCATTTGATGCACGTATCATAGATCCACACTTGAAGATATAGCGTAGGGTCTCCTTTTTTTGTTAACTCTGCCTCAGAAGGCATCTATTGTAAGTTGAAGAGAAACCTTGGATCTTTGAGTTCTGAGTTTGGTGGATTGAGATCGTAGTCCACATGATTGATTTTCTCACTAGGTGGTGGTGTAATTTGGTCGAGGTATTTCAAACCTATTGCCTTTAGCAATGCTGAGTGATGTGAAAGGGAGTTCTTGAGTAAGTCAATGAATGAAATATGAGCATATGTTTTCTTTAAGTATTCTATGAGCTCATAAGGTTTGATTGGAGGTGGTATCAGTTCTATGACTGAGATGACACCTTCATATGCTAGTATTTGCTCATTTTTATCCTCATGGCCCTCCTCCTCTTCTTCTTCTTCTTCATTTTGCATAATCTCGACTAATCCCATCATCCTAGCTTCTCCTTTTTGTCCCAATTGCGGTGGGATTTTGGGGTTACTACTCTGAGTCATCTTATTTTGGTTCGTTGTTTCTGTGTCTTTGTGTGCGTGGAATAGGTCCTGATAAATTCTCATGTTTTTATTTTGTGGTGCTATTGGAGTTTGATTTTGTCTTGTATCTTTGTTATCCTACATGACCTCCTGTGGGTTTAAGAACATTTCTATGAACAAACGTTGTTGGTCTTTCGGTAGCCTTGCTATGAATCTATTATATTCTCTACAAGATTCTATGTTGTGCCCCCTTGTTCTATGAAAAGAACAAAATTGATTGAACTCATATTGGGGTCTTTCGTACCTTCCATCATTTTTGTTCCCATTTCTGTTGTGGTTCCAACTTTGGTAATTGTCTTGAGGGTAGTACCTATTGTTTCTAGATCAATCTATGGCATTTACGTTAGGAGGATAATAATTTCTCCCATTGTAATCATCTTTTATCTTCTTGATTGGGGGTTGATCTGTCACCCCATCTGTGGTTGCACTCCTATTATTTTTAAGGATTTTAATGACAGAGGTATTGTTTCCCATGTCTTCCTTTATTAGCTTTCCATTTGAACTGTAGACTTTTCTACCACTGTCGATGGCAGCTTGGTCAATCCTCAAAGCACTTTCTAGTGCCTGTTCGTAGGATTTATATGGTAATTTTTGAACATCTTCTCTCATGTCCTTGTTAATGGAATGCAAAAAGAGATCACACAGTTCTTGGTGGTCCATTTTTGGAGCACTAATCAAAGAATAGAGAAATTGCCTCCATCTAGTGACAAAGTGGTCTATAGATTCGTTTGGCTCTTGTTTCATTATGAGGAACTCTCTGATCCTTATTTTAACGAGTTTTTTCATGTCGAATGCCATAAGAAACTCTCTGATTAACTATCTGAATGAATGGATTGAAGCTTCTGGGAGATGATAATACTAATCCAAAGTGATTCCTTCAAGCATTTTTGGAAAGATATTTTCTACAACCCCATCCCAAGGTAGGAGTTCTTTGATGGCCATGGTGTAGGCTTTAATGTGTGAATTCAATCTCCTTCTCCTTTGAACTTGGGGAGATTTGGCAATGGCAGAGGTAGTTGCACACTTCTTATGTTTTGGTCCAAAGGTTCCTTCAAATACTCAAGACATGTCCCTAGAAAGGCACTTTGAGATTACATGGTTGATAGTGTTGTAAATATGTGCCTAATCGATGTTGCCATTGATGTCAACATATCCTTGTTGCCATTGGTGTCAACTATATCCTATTTTGTTTCCTGTTTAGAAGACTGGAATGTTGAGGATATTGAGAAAATTAATGAAAATCAATCTATGTGGACCATATGGTTGTGTAGAGGATTGTCTGAAGTATCTCTAGTTAAGATTTGAGAGGTCCACATGAATATTTGAAGAAGCAATAGCCATCTGAGTAGAACCAAGTTTTTCTATGTTTAGAAGAGACAGAGTGACATTAAATTGGTTTAGATTGCTCCACATTAAAATATTATGATCTACGGATCTATAGGCATGTTTGGGAAGCTAGTGTGTATCATCAACTCAAGTGGTTCATGGTTTGGTGGTCTACAAGCAATCTTTCTAGTGTGACAATCATGGAAGACAGTGTTCTTGAGGTTCTAGATGAAGATACAAGAGATTCTAATGATTTGGAGGAGTGTAGATGTTTTTGTTGAATTAAATGTGCTTGTGGAGGTCTCTAGATCATGTGACTACTATGGTGGAGGTCTGCATTGAAGATGGAGCTCATTAGTGAAGATTTCTTTCTTGGAATTGATGTTCTTCCCAGTCTTGGCTGACTAGATGATTCAAGCGTGTTGCGGATGATCAAAGAGCAATTCTTTGGAGCATGACATGTTGTTGGAAGAAGATTCAAGTCTCATCTATGTTTGACTAATAGTATAGTGATCCGCGTTAAGTCAAGCCTACCTTAATGTTTATTCCAAGGTTGATGAAGCGTATAAATAATTGTTGATGAGTTGTGGAAAGTTATCCTTGTGCAAAAATGATAAAATTCTAAGAAAGGATCAGAGGCAGAGCAAAGAAGAGGAGAAGCAGAAGAATAAGAGCAACAAAGGATGAAGAGATAGTGAAGAAGTGTTTGGAGCAAAGTAGAAGTTTTGTGAGCTTTCAATGAGATTGAACTAGGCATGATTAAGATGCTATTTCTTAGTTAAATCTTTTTGTATTAAATATAAATTCCTATAGGCAGTGAGCCTCTTTGAGCAGTGAGCTCTGGGCAGTGTGCCCAAAGGCAAGTACATTCCCATTTATTTCAAGTACTTTTAACAGAGTATGAATCTTGTGGGTTAACCCCCACCATGGTTTTCCCTTAACCGAGTTTCCATGTTAAAAATCTTGGTGTCAAGTGTGTTTATTTGTTTCTACTCATGTGTTGTTGATTCATGCTTTAATGTTTACATCATTAATCTATTAAGAAGAATTAATTTCTGCAAGTATTAAATTTTTTGGGACAACTAATTCACCTCCCCCCTCTTAGTTGTCTTTCCTAATTCTAACAATTGGTATCAGAGCCAGGTTCCTCTAAAAGAAGCTTGACCGCTTGAGGAGATCCAAGATATCGACTTACAAGAAGGAAAGTTTAAGATTTGATGGAACAAATTACTCCCTTTGGAAGGTATGCATGCAGTGTCATTTGGAATGTATGGGTGATGCCTTTTGGTTGATAACTAAGAATGAGTATAAGATTCCAAAAAATGGCCCTACAACTCTAGATAAACTCAAGGAAGATGAATGCAATATTCGACCTAAAGAAGCATTATTGAGTGCCTTGACTGATACAGAATTGGAAAATGTCCTGGAATTAAAAACTGCCCATGAAATCTAGAAAACATTGGAAAATCTGTATGAAGGTGACAAATATGTCAAATGTGCCAAGATACAAAGCCTGAAGGGTAAATACGAAAGGTTGATGATGAGTGGAGATGAAAACATTACTTCCTACATGTAGAAAGTGAATGAACTTGTGACCGGTATCAGGAATGCTGGTAGAGTATTGGAAGAATTAGAGATTATTGCCAAAGTGCTCAGATCCTTACCTCTGGCATATAAGCATAAAGTTACTGCCTTTAAAGAGATCAGGATTGTGACAACTGTTACAAGGAATCAGTTGGTTGGTAAGCTTTCATCTTTTGAAATGAGTGAGTTTGGTGATTCTCTTCCTAAGTCTGAATCTGCATTTAAAGCCAATATTCATGGAAAGCAAAGATATGATCTGGTTGAAAGCTCTTCAAGAAGATCAAACAGATTTGACAAGACAAGGAAGGATCTTGAAGATGATGAAACTAAGTTTGATGAAATTGAAGCCCTTTATCCCAAAAGATTACCAAGAGGATCCAGTAAGTATGAAGGAAAGTTGCCATTCAAATGTTTTTCTTGTAATAAGATTGGTCATTTTGCCTCAAGGTGTCTAGAAAGAGGTTCAAAGACAAACCCTAATAGACCTAGAGTTCAAAAGAAATGCTACTATGTCCAAGAAGCCAGTGAAGGAGTCACAGATGATGAATCTGATCATGGATATTCCATAGAAAGTGATTGGGTGTTCATTGCTATCAAAGAAGAAGATCTGGCACCTACTGAATCTACTAGCTGTGTAAATGTGGAAAGTGCCTTGGCTGCTAAGGTTATAGAAAAAGATGAATGGGTAATTGACAGTGGGTGTTCTTATCATATGACTGGTGATAAAAGTAAGTTTGTAAGCTTTGAAAAATATGAAGGTGGAATTGTGAAATTTGGAGACAACTTAGCTAGTAGAATCTATGGTAGAGGATCCATCTCTTTTGATGGTAAGAATAACACTAATGATGTTCTGTATGTGGAAGGGTTGAAGCATAATCTTGTCAGTGTTGGATAGTTGGTTGACAAGGGTTATGATCTCTGATTCAAGGATGGAAAATGTGGAATCTTGGAAAGCTCCAAAACTAAAATTGCATCTGGTACTCAGACTAGAGGTAACATCTTTCATTTAAGTAGTTCTGGTAAAAGTTGCTTGTTTGCTCAGGTTGATCAGAGTTGGTCTTGGCATAGGAGCATGTGTCATGTGAATTTTGATAACATTGTCAAGATAAGTTCCACTCAGGCTGTAAGAGATCTCCCAAGACTTGTGAAACCTACTAATAGCATGTGTAGAGAATGTCAATTAGGTAAACAAAATAGAACTTCATTCAAGAGTAAAGAACAGTTTTCAAGTGGATTGTTGGAACTTGTGCATACTGATCTTTGTGGTCTTGCTAGAATTAGGAGTGTGCAAGGAGATATATATTGTATGTTGCTGATTGATGATTACTCCTAGATTATGTGGGTAACCTTCCTAAAAGAAAAATTAGAAGATCTTGATAAATTCAAAGTATTCAAAGTTATGGGGGAGAATGAGATTGGTGTGAAGATAAAGTGTCTGAGATCCGACAGAGGTGGAAATTTTACCTCCAGTGAGTTTGACTCATTCTGTGAAAAACAAGGAATAAAAAGACAGTTATCTACTCCTAAGACTCCTCAGCGTAATGGAGTTGTGGAAAGAAAGAACTAGACCATTCAAGAAGCTTCTAGGACCATGATGATGGAAGCAAATGTTCCACAAATCTATTGGAGAGAAGCTGTGAGTACTGCTATCTACACTCTTAATCGGGTGCAGATCAAAGGCAATTTTGGTAAGATACCTTATGAACTATGGTTTGGTCATCCTTCTACTGTGAGATATTTCAGAGTTTTTGGTAGTAAATGCTATATCAAAAGAGATGAGGATCTAGGCAAGTTTGATACAAGAAGTGATGAAGGAATATTTTTGGGTTACTCTACTCAAAGCAAGGCATACCGGTGCTTTAACAAGAGATTGAAAAAAGATTGTTGAAAGTGCTAATATTAGAGTTGATGAGAGCAAAAAAGGACATTCCAAGTCTTGCGGATGTGACTCAGATGATCAAGATGAAAGTCAAAGTCAAGGAAGGCAAGTTAAAACCCAGACTCAGATCTAGATTGATCCAGAAAATCTAGTGACTCAAGAGGATAGTGCAGAAGTTGAGGAAAAAGCTCAAGAAATAGAAGTTCAAGCAAATCCCAAAACTCTCAAGTATGTAAAGATAAATCATCTTGAAGATCAGATCATAGGAGATAGAAATAAATGTGTTCAAACTAGGCGAAGAATTGCTAAAGATCAAGAAGAGATTTGTTTGATTTCAAAGATTGGCCAAAATCAGTAAGTGAAGCCTGCAATGATGAAAATTGGGTAAAAGAAATGGAAGAAGAATTAATGCAAATTGAAAAGAATCACATTTGGGATCTTGTTTCTAGACCCGAGGATAAAAATGTGATTGGAACTAAATGGGTCTTCCGAAATAAATTGAATGAAGATGGTGAAGTTGTAAGAAACAAAGCAAGGTTGGTATGCAAAGGATATTCTCAAGTGGAAGGAATTGATTTGAGGAAACCTTTGCTCCGGTGGCAAGAATAGAAGCAGTCAGATTATTTCTTGTATTTGCTACTTTTAAAGATTTCAAGGTTTATCAGATGGATGTCAAGTCAACATTCCTGAATGGAGAATTGGATGAAGAAGTCTACATTGAGCAACCAGAAGGATTTCAGTTGTCGGATCGAGGAGATATGGTTTGTAGATTAAGAAAAGTATTATATGGACTCAAACAAGCCCCAAGAGCCTGGTATGAAAGACTAGATAAGTATATACTAAAATTGGTTTTTAGCAAAGGTACAACAAACAGTAATCTTTATATCAAAATTGAACATGAACACATCTTGATTGTTGAAGTATTTATTGATGATATCATTTTTGGTGGAAATGAGAGTATGTGCAAGACATTTGCTGACTAGATGCAAAGTGAATTTGAAATGTCAATGTTTGGAGAAATGAATTTCTTCTTAGGTCTGCAAATCACTCAGTCAAATAAAGGTATCTTCATATCTCAATCTAAGTATGTGAGAGAATTGTTCAAAAAATTTGGACTAGAAGATTCAAAGCCAGTGGGTACACCAATGGTAATCGGATGCAAGTTGAGTAAAGATGATGACTCCCCTAAGGTAAATCAGAAAAGGTATAGATCAATGATTGGAGGACTACTCTATCCGACTCAGACCAGACCAAATATCATGAGTGCAGTTGGACTTGTTGCTAGATTTCAAGCTGATCCTAGAGAATCCCATGTTGTAGCAGTCAAGAGAATTTTTAGATATCTCAAAGGGACACTTGATTATGGCTTATGGTATCCAAAGGATAATAAATTTACTCTTCATGCATACATAGATGCTGATTGGGCAGGAGATGTGGATGACAGGGAAAGTACTAGTGGTGGTACATTCTTCTTGGGAAGGAGATTGGTCTCTTGGATGAGCAAAAAGAAAGAGGCAATATCTATGTCTACTGTAGAGGCAGAGTATATAGCAGCAACAAGCAATTGTACTCAAGTCTTGTGGATGAAGCAAATGTTGAAGGATATCAGAATTGTGTTTGAAGAACCTGTTACAATTTTTTGTGATAATTCAAGTATAATAAACATCTAAAAGAATCTGGTGTTGCATTCAAAGACTAAGCACATATCCATCAATTTTCATTTCTTGAGAGAGAAAGTAAGTGAAAATGAAGTCAAAATGGAGTTTGTTTCTTCAAAGAATTAGATAATGGATATATTCACCAAGCCTCTGCCTAAGGATACTTTTGAGTATCTCAGAGGGAAGCTAGGGGTTATTACCCCTCCTTTTTAGAACTAAGATGCACTAGTGTGCATCAGTCTAGTGGAACTCACAATCATATCTTATGATTTGGATTGATGTTAAGGAGATACTACTTAGGGAGAGTAGTCAGTATGCAAATTTTGGAGATCAGTTTGAAACAAAAAGGGGGAGAAAAGATTGAAAATATGTGCCCTTTTCCATTGATGTAAAAGGGGGAGAGAAGTCATGTGAAAAACTAGTTGCTGATGAAAGGAGCAGTGAAGGAAGTAGTTGCAGAAGTGATAAGAGAAAAGGGGAGAAGTTCTTGTCTTGATAGTTGAATCACTTTTTCAGATCATATGTTGCCATCAATGACAAAGGGGGAGATTGTTGCAAATATGTGCCTAATTGATGTTGTCATTGATGCCAACATATCCTTGTTGCCATTGGTGTCAACTGTATCCTATTTTGTTTCCTATTTAGAAGACTAGAATGTTAAAGATATTGAGAAAATTAATGAAAATCAATATATGCGGACCATATGGCTGTGTAGAGGATTGTCTAAAGTAGCTCTAGTTAAGATTTGAGAGGTCTGCATGAAGATTTGAAGAAGCTATAGCCATCTAAGTAGAACTGGGTTTTTCTTTGTTCAGAAGAGACAGAGTGACTATAAATTGGTCTAGATTGCTCCTCATTAAAATATTATGATCTGCAGATCTATAGGCGTGTTTGAGAAGTTAGTGTGTATCATCAACTAAAGTGGTTCATGGTTGGGAGGTCTGCAAGCAATTTTTCTAGTGTGACAGTCATGGAAGACAATGTTCTTAAGGTTCTGGATGAAGATGCAAGTGATTCTGATGATTTGGAGGAGTGCAGATGTTTTTGTTGAATTAAATGTGCTTGTGGAGGTCTCTGGCTTGTGTGACTACTATGTTGGAGGTCCGCATTGAAGATGGAGCTCGTTGGTGAAGATTTCTTTCTTGGCATTGTTGTTCTTCCTAGTCTTGGCCGACCGGATGATTCAAGCATGTTGCGGATTATCAAAGAGCAATTCTCTGGAGTGTGACGTGTTATTGCAAGAAGATTCAAGTCTCTGCTATGTTTGGCCAATAGTATATTGATCTGCATTAAGTCAATATGACCTTTATGTTCATTCCAAGGTTGATGAAGCGTATAAATAATTGTTGATGAGTTGTGGAAAGTTATCCTTGTGTGAAAATGACAAAATTCTAGGAAAGGATCAGAGGTAGAGCAGAGAAGAAGAGAAGCAGAAGAACAAGAGTAGTAAATGATGAAGAGATAGTGAAGAAGTGTTTGGAGCAGAGTAGAAGTTTTGTGAGCTTTCAATGAGACTGAACTAGGCATGATGAAGATGCTATTTCTCAATTAAATTTTTCTATATTAAATAGAAATTCCTGTAGGTAGTGAGCCTCTTTAAATAGTGAGCTCTGGGCAGTGTGCCCAAAGGCAAGTGCCTTCCCATTTCTTTCAAGTACTTTTAACAGGGTATGAATCTTATGTGTTAACCCTCACTGAGGTTTTCCCTTAACTGGGTTTCCACATTAAAAATCTTAGTGTTAAGTGTGTTTATTTATTTCTGCTCGTGTGTTGTTGATTCATGCTTTAATGTTTACATCATTAATCTGTTAAGAAGAATTAATTGCTGCAAGTATTAAAGTTTTTGGGACAACTGATTCACCCCCCCTCTCAGTTGTCTGGCCTAATTCCAATAGATAGTAATAACCCTATAGGTGGGTTTTGATACCCATTGTTGGATTCATTTGATTGTTCTGAACAGGAGGATTCCCATTCAGACATGTGTCATTGCTAGTGTTCTGTGAATAGTAATTAAGATAGGGGGATTTTGTGATGCCCCCTGTAATGTTAGAAAATGTCCCCTTGGGTGCTTTTCCCTTAAAAGGTTTAGCTCCCAGGTCTCTTAGCTACATTTAGTACATCATACATCATAATTCAACATCCCAATGGAATGAACCCTTGGTCTTATGACAAATGGGACCTAGGGGGACCCTTGAGCTTAACCTTGCTCAAAATAGGGAGGGAGGGCTTGGACGCCCGTGCCCTAGTCCTACCCTATTTTGGGTTAGGCCCAAATTTGAAGTGTCGATTTATGACCGTTATTTGGTCCCTAGGCTGACACGGTAAGTTTGAATTTATGAAATCTTGGCGGGAATGTTTGTAGTTACATATAAAAGCATGTTTAGGCATTCATTTTTAAACTAGATGATTACTAGCAAGCTATTGTGTTCTAAAGGTGATTCAAGGCTTTCATTGTGTTGCAAGAGTAGATTTGTGTTGTATATGTGTTTGTGTTTGTGTTTGCAGATTTGAGCATCCGTCTCCTCATGGAATGAATAGATTCTTCCTCCCATGAGATCTTCACTACAAGGTGACATCTATTGTGATTATTGAGCATTTATCATTTGGCTTTTGCCTCTGCCTCCCTAGGCATGCACTCTCTATCTGACAATAGTGTTCAGAAGACTTGAATGTCTCTCCGGGGCTTGACTGAGGCCAGCCTCTAAACACCACAACCCCCTCCCAAAGTTTTCATGATTGTAGGTTATAGGTTGGAGTTGTAGACAAAGTGAGGTTATAGGAGGGTACAATAGAGTGTCAAGATTGCAGATTAGTGAAGCAAATAGCTACCTGGACTTGGGTGACCGCTCATTAGTCATCAAAGTTCTGCAACAGGAAAATCTCTAGTACAACAGATACATGTTGCAAACCTTGTTTCTAAATCTTGATTGAAAGTAGGGCCTTGGACTTGGGTGCCCACTCTTTAGTTGCCGATGTTTCCACATTCAGACCTTAAAAATAGGTGCAATATTATTTGAAATTATACATCTGTCTGTAGTAGCATTTTATGTTATTCATCTGTTTACTATTGTATTTGCATAATTAGGGTTTTAAGGTGTAATTGAGCATAAGAGAAGGAAATTATCAATCTAATCATAAAAATTCAAGTTTCCCTACATCTCAATAGTGACCTAGGGTATGATAGTACATTGCAACTTGACCCTAGGTCCTTGAATGTAAGGGTGAAAGGAGGATATACACCAAAACTAGTCAAACATCAACTATCCAAAAATCACCCTTTACATTTTGGTGAACCCATGTTATTGGACTTGTTTGCACCTTTCTGATTGTTTTGCTTCATATTTACATTAATTTCATTCATTCATAGTATCATTCATCTTATTGCATTGGAAAACTTACAAAAAAATTAAAAATTGGAAAAATTGAAAAAAATTGCATGGTAGGGTTTTGCATGTTGCACATGAATTAATTTGAATTTCATGAAATTTCTAATTTTTGCATTAGATCTGATTTAAATTATAGAAAATTACAAAAAATCAATAATTTGCATTGCATTTTTATGATAAAATTGCTAGGGTTTTGTTGAAAATTGTAAATTTTGCATATAACTTAGTAATTCCAAAATCTAGGGTTTGTACGTAAAATCTTGTTTCAGATTTTTCCACTAATTTTAGATACTCATTCAAATTTTTATTTTTCTATAGTCTTGCATTTCAGAACAAATTTTCATTTAGATTTTAAAAATTTGCATTTTTGCATAGAAAAACTCAACAAAAACTAGCATTTCATTAATTTTTCACTAGATTTGCATTAGTATTTTTGCATGTTAGAGCTTGAAAATCATTTTCAGATCTAAGGGCATTTTATTTTCATCATATTTCAGCTTGAAAAACATTCATATAACATTTTGCGTCAAGATCTCAAACCTAGGGCTTCAAAAACATTGATTTTCACTAGATTTGGCCTTATCGACTCTCTAAATTTGCACCATAGGCATGTTGTGAAAAATATTTTTGCACTAATTGGTTGTTATCAGGGTAATAATTTTTTTTCCCTCCTAAAAATCTTCAAAACACCTTTTTAACGGGCTCTTGTATTGAAAATTTGGTGAAAAACCACACATTTTTACTATTTTTGCCCTAGGTTTTGGCCTAGTTTGCACTCCAAGTGTGTTGTAACAAATTTTATAGATTAATGTGAATTATATCATCAGTATTATTTTCTACACCTCCTAAAATTATTTACAACACCCCTTTTGCTAGGTCTTGTAATTGAAAAGCCGCGAAGAATTGCCTATTTTGCAACATTTTCACTAGGGTTTGACCTTGGGAGACACTAAAAGCATGTTGTGATGGATATTTTGGCATTAAGAGGCTGTTATTACTGATATAATTTTTTGTCCATCACCATTTTCATCACAACACCCTTTGTCATGCTCTTTTGCATTGAGATTTAGCGAAAAATCGCATATTTTAGCATATTTTCACTATATTTTGACTTGTCGTCATCCTAGATTTGCATGAGTCTAATAAATCACTGCCATAAGAGAAACATTCATTTAAGAAGAAGCATTAACACATGGGATATAGTTCTCTTGAAGAAGTTGGAACATTAAACATCTTCTTTACAAAAGGAGAGACGCAAATGTTACAAGACACTACACCTATCACAAGTACAATGGAAGAGCAAACTTTTCACGATGTTGATGATACTATTGAGATGACAGGATATGTATCTGATGAGAAAATAAATAAACTTGACAACGACTTAGCTGAATTCCAAGACTATGTGCAAACTGAGAGGATAGTTGAAGAAGTTGTACCTGTGATTCACTATGTAATAGAATTGATAAAGGAAGGACAAGAGGGTGTTAATGCAATCCATGGTTCAACACATATTGTACAAACCAATATAATGCCAGTGACTGAATGTGTAAAAGTGATAAATAACACTTTGTCACCATCTCATACACAAGTATCAGCACCTATACCGACTACGGGAATATCCACTTTTACATCCACAATCTTAACAATTGATGTGAATGCTTGTAGTAATGCTACCACTAGTATTGGAGTATATAATGACACTAATTACAAAGCTATGGGATTTGATTATCAGAATTTGGTTTCTAAGGGGACCTCTTCTATGCATAATTGTTCTCAACTACCTATCTATTCCATTCATTTCCAGCCACCTATTACCTACTCGCAACCATCTTCCACCTACCATTATGTCTAACCACTGTTGACATATTCTCAGCCTCCACCTATTGTATCTCAAGCTCATTCACCTCCTCACTTTGGTTCCAACTCTTTGCAGCAAACCGTATCTCCCAATGATGCCATCCTAATCCAACTTTTGCAGGGCATGACCACTTTACAACAAAAGGTAACAATTTTGACAAATTCTTCACAGCCCAATATACCAACATATCATGCCCATAATCCCCTTTCCTATACAATCTTGAGAAATCCTATGCCCAAAAGGTTTGAGACTCCTCACTTTGAAAAAAATGGTGGAAAAGGTGATCCTAATACTCATGTGGTAGCATTCACAGCTATGTGTAGTGATTTCTATTTTGAAGAGGATTTGTTAGCAAAACTTTTCCCGTGATCTCTCAAAGATACTGCCTTGGAATGGTTTTGCTCTTTACCTCTGAATTCAATACACTCCTTTTTTCAGTTGATCAACCAATTTCTAGAACATTTTCAAGCAAATATCAGACCCCAAGTCTCCTTAATTGACTTGGTTCATTGCAAACAAGGTCTGAAAGAGTAGTTAATTGAGTTTATTAGTCAGTATCAATCTTTGTATACACAAATTCAATATCAGATGTGTTAGGAAAAGTCTCTCAACCTTGTAACTTCGAAAGATTACTATTCTTCCCAGTTTTGGTCTTTTTGAATACCCTTTATCTTGGAAAATGGTCTGGAACCTTCAAAGTTTCCAAAAGTTTCCAAATGAGCTTAAAATAGCAAGACTTACTATTTTTAGTAAGTCCTTCAATTGACCTCGAGTTGACCTAAAATTTTCCCAAAAGGTGTAGAATAGCTAAGTAAACATCTCGAGTGAGTTTCCACTCAAGATCATATTTGGATTGTGAGATATTAAAGTTTCTATTTTTATGAAACTATCAGAAAAGTTTCAAACTCAATTTTGGGTATCAAAACTTCTCTAAACATATTGAAAATTGTTGTAACCAGTGAAGCTAGTTACAGGGTGATAGAGCACTTCACGAGCTTTCCGACACATAAAATGGTTTGTCAATCAGACACCTGGATCAAAAGTTATGGCCCCCAGCTATTAGATTTTTGGTTTTGGGAAATGTAAAAATGTGTTGGACACATAAAAGAGATGTAAAGGGGAGAGTTACATGTGTTGGTGTGTGGTTTGGCACATCACAAGGTATTGATTGGAGATAATTTGGGCACCACTTTTGGGTGGTTTTAACTCATGGTTTTGTAATTACCGTTGGCGATGTATTGTATTGTATCTCCTATATATCAAGAACATGAGATGGAGGTTGGATGTAAGAATATTACAGATGTCAAGTTACCTCTTGGATCTCTAGTTGGATATACTCCTGTAAAAGCTTGCTCTACAAGTATATTGTAATCTTCATGATTTCTGAATAATATATTGGGTGGCTTTGGAGTGTGGGGTTTTTTACCTGAAAGGGTTTTCCCCATGTATATCTTGTGTTATGAGTTTTGTGTTTGCATTTGGAAGTTGTTATTATCTTTCTGTTAATGTGCATCTTAATCTGTAACTATAAAAGTAAACAAATTGCATAAGTCTTTCCTCATTAGATCAGTGTAGGAAGCGTTTTCTGCATACCTTGCTTCCTTTCAATTGGTAATAGAGCTTGATCACCTTTGGTTCTATTTGTTGGGTAGAGGGGTTTTTGAGCTGATCTTCATTTGAGTGGGAGCTTGTGCAGAGGATTCTGAAATCTTTGTTACAGGTAAGAGATGGAAAACACATCTGGGAGGTTTGAGATAGAGAAGTTTAACAAAAGTAATTTCAAGTTGTGGAAACTCAAAATGGAGGACATGTTTGTAGACCAAGATTTATGGGAAGCTGTATCTGGTACAAAACTAGCGGTAATGTCTCAAGAAGTCTGGGATCTCAAAGATCAAAAAGCTAAAGGTTTGATAAGACTCTGTTTGGCTGATTTAGTGCTCCTGAATATCCATGAAGAGAAGACTACAAAGGATCTTTGGAAGAAGCTTGGAGATGTTTATCAAGCTAAATCCTTGGTGAACAAGTTATTCCTATGAAAGAAATTATATTCTCTAAGGATGGAAGATGAAGGATCTGTCGTTGATCACCTAAACACATTCAATATGCTTATTGCCTAGTTGACTTCTATTGGTGTGAAGATGGAGGAGGAGGATTGATGTATGACATTACTATGTTCCTTACTAGATTCATGGGACCACCTTGTTATGGCCATTAGGAGTACCACCACCACCTTCAAGATGGATGAAATGGTTTCTTCGCTATTGTCTGAAGAGATGCAGAGAAAGTCTTCTAAATCGGCTAAGGAGGCTCTTGCAGTTTGTGGTAGATCTAAAGAGAAGGGAAAGAAAAAGGATAAGAAGAAGGAAGAAAAAGGAAGATCCAAATCCTGTGGGAGATCTAAGTCTCTCAAATAGTCTAAGGCCCTTTGTTGGAATTGTGGCAAACCTGGTCAGTTCTGTAAGGAGTACAAGGAGGAGAAAAAGAAAAAGAAGAATCATGATTCAGATTCTGACAAGTCCTCTCAAGATGAAGGAGAATCATTTGTCGCTGCCTTGGCAACACATGCATCTGAGGATGTGTGTCTTATTGATTCTAGTGCATCTTTTCACGTGACCTTGCATCAGGGATGGTTTTTGAAGTATGAATAATATGATGGTGGAAAGGTGTACTTGGGTGATGATTCTCACCTAGATATTATTGGCCATGGAAGAACCTTGGTTTGATTCCCTAATGGATGAGTAAAGGGAATCAATGGTGTTCTACATATCCCTAGTTTGACACGGAACCTTCTTTCTGTAAGTAAATTGAATGATGTGGGTGTGCAGGTTGTTTTCTCAAATGGAGGATACAAGATGACTAGAGGATATATGGTGTTGGCTAAGGGTGTTCAGATTGGCACTCTATTTCAGCTTGATGCATGCGCATTTCAGTGCAATAGTGCCTATGTTTTGAAGAATAGAGCTTCAGAGTCTTCATCCTCACCATTGGAACTAGCAGCAAAAAAGACTGTTGCATCTACTTCCGATGGTCATGCTTTTTGGGTACCTAAGGGTGCTCATTCTATGGACATGAAACTTCTAGTTGAGAAGACAATGTTATGGCACCAAAGGCTTGGTCACCTTGGTGAAAAGGGTTTGAGGACCCTGAAGAATAAAAATCTTGCTGAGGGTATGAATGATTGTAACCTTGAGTTCAATTTTTGTGAACATTGCATTTATGGAAAACAAAACCATGTTCATTTTTAATCCAGTTCTCACAAATCTTCTGAGGTGTTGGACTTGATTCATTATGATGTGTTTGGTCCTGTTAATGTTCCTTCAATTTCAAAATCTATTTACTTTGTTTCATTCATTGATGATTACAGTAGAAGGACATGGGTGTATTTCCTTAGTAGATCTGAAGTCTTTAATAGATTCAAAGAGTTCAAAGCTCTTGTAGAGAATCAAAAGCATAGAAAGATTAAGTGTTTGAGGACTGACAATGGTGGTGAGTTCTGTTTAGCAGATTTCAATAAGTTTTGTAAAGAACAAGGGATTGAGAGGCATAAGATAACTCTGTATTCCCCTAAATAGAATGGAGTTGTAGAGAGGATGAATAGAATGTTGATGGAGAGGGCAAGGAGTATGCTAAGTGGAGTTGGTCTTGAATAAAAGTTCTAGGTTGAAGCTATTGCTACCGCTTGTTATTTGGTTAACAAGTCTCCTACATCAACGCTCGTTAATAGGACACCTATGGAGGTATGGTTTGGTAAAAAGCCTTCATTAAGACACATATGAGTATTTGGTTGTGAGGCATATGCACATGTGCCTAAGGAGAAGAGGTCTAAGTTAGAGAACAAGGCTGTAAAGTGTATCTTCATTAGTTATGGTATCAGTGTGAAAGGGTATAAGCTTTGGGATCCAATAGATGAGAGAGTTCTATATAGCAAAAGTGTGATCTTTAGAGATCTCAATCCTTCTTTTGTTGTCTTGCAGCTAAAGAAAGAAGAGAAGAAAGATGATGTGGTCCAACTTCCTTCCACCCCTGAGAAAGTTGAACCAAAAACATCTATTGGACTTGATAATGAGGAGAGCTCTAGTAGCTCTGAAAGTTTAGAAGAAGATGAAGAACCTCAACACCAACCTTTGAGGAGGTCCACGTGGATAAGGCAACAACCTGATAGGTTTGGTTATTCATTGCATGATTCCAGTTGTATTTTTTCTTTGATTTCTAACACTGACGACCCTAGAACTGTGAAAGAAGCTATGGGTATGAAAGATGTAGGTTCCTGGAAGGAGGCCATGGATGAAGAGATGACTTCTTTAGAAAAGAATAATACTTGGGACTTGGTACCTTTGCCTAAAGGACGAAAACCTGTTGGATGCAAATGGGTGTTCAAAATGAAATTCAGTGTAGATGGCAGTGTTGAGAAATATAAGGCTAGATTGGTTACGAAGGGGTATTCTCAGGTGGAGGGAATTAACTACGGTAAGATTTTCTCTCCTATTGCAAAGCTGACATCTATTCGGTTTATGTTATCTCTTGCAACAACATATGATCTAGAAGTGGAATAGATGGATGTGAAGACAACAGTCCTTCATGGTGACTTGCAGGAGGAAATCAATATGTCACAGCTAGAGCACTACGTGGTGAAAGGTAAAGAAAATCTAGTTTGCAAGTTGAAGAAGTCTTTGTATGGTTTGAAACAGTCCCTAGGATGCAGTACTAGAAGTTTGATGCTTTTGTGTTGAGTATTGGATTTTAGAGATTGAAATCAGATCATTGTGTTTACTACAAGTTTGACAATGACCACATTCTCATTATTGCATTATATGTCAATGATATGTTACTCATTGGGAATGGTAAAAGTTTGATTTCTAATTTGAAGTCTTAGTTGTCAACACAATTTGAGATGAGAAATCTAGGGGCAGCTCAATACATTCTAGGAATGGAAATTAGAAGAGACAGAGAAAACATAAAACTTTGGTTAGGCCAAAGTAAGTATGTTAACACTGTGTTGGAGAGATTCAACATGATGGATTGCAGACCTTTGACTATTCCTGTTACAATGGGGATAAAGTTATCTATTGAAGATTGTCCAAAGTCTCCTTTTGAGATAGAGGATATGAGCACAAGACTAGACATTGCCCAAGTAATGGGAATCCTTAGTCAATTTATGGCTAATCCTGGATGGGTAAATTGGGATGCAGTGAAGAGAGTGTTTAGATATTTGTGGGGTACTTCTAATTATTCCTTATGTTATCATGGTTATCCTATAGGACCTTGGCATTCACTTTGTATTCGTGGATTTGTGGATTCAGATTGGGCAGGTGACATTGACAAAAGGAGATCCACTAGTACTTATGTGTTCACTATGTTTGGTGGTTCTATTAGTTGGATGATTAAGTGGCAACCTGTGGTTGCTTTGTCCACAACTGAAGCTGAGTACATGGCAGCAACTCATGCTTGTAAAGAAGCCATTTGGTTTAAGAGATTGTGTTCTGATGTTGGGTTTGATGCAGGGAAGATTACTATTTGTTGTGACAGTTAGAGTGTCATATGTTTGGCAAAGATTCCTACTTTCCATGCAAGGACTAAGCATATTGATGTCTAGTACCATTTTGTTCATGACATGGTAGAGGATGGGAAGGTAAACTTGGAAAAGGTTGAAACTTTGATGAATGTTGCAGATTCCTTGACAAAACCTGTGAGCACAAAGAAGTTTAGATGGTGTTTAGAGTCTATGGGCCTCATACAAGGTGTTCGACAAATGGGAGAATGTTAGGAAAAATGTCTCAACCTTGCAACTTTGAAAGATTACTATTCTTCCTAGTTTTGGTCTTTTTGAATACCCTTTATCTTGGAAAAATGGTTTGGTACCTTCAAAGTTTCCAAAAGTTTCCAAATGAGCTTAAAATAATGAGACTTACTATTTTTAGTAAGTACTTCAATTGACCTCAGGTTGACTTGAAATTTTCCTAAAAGGTGTGGAACAGCTAAGTAAACATCTTGAGTGAGCTTTGACTCAAGATCATATCTGGATTGTGAGATATTAAAGTTTCTATTTTTATGAAACTGCCGAAAAATTTCCAAACTCAATTCTTGGGTATAAAAACTTCTCTAAACATCCTAAAAATTATCATAATTGGTGAATCTGATTACAAGTTGATAGAGAACTTCATAAGCTTTTTGACGTATAAAATAGTTTGTCAATCAGACACTCAGATCAAAAGTTATGGCCTTCAAAAGTTGGACCTTCGATTTTGGGAAATGTAAAAAATGTGTTGGACACATAAAAGAGTTGTAAAGGGGAGAGTTACATGTGTTGGTGTGTGGTTTGGCACA
Source organism: Cunninghamia lanceolata (assembly GCA_027924645.1). Classification (NCBI taxonomy): domain Eukaryota; kingdom Viridiplantae; phylum Streptophyta; class Pinopsida; order Cupressales; family Cupressaceae; genus Cunninghamia; species Cunninghamia lanceolata. Next base: position 15,259,539 of record BSBN01001271.1, read on the forward strand.
TCACAAGGCATCTTTGATTGGAGATAATTTGGGCACCACTTTTGGGTCGTTTTATCTCATGGTTTTGTAATTACCATTGGTGGTGTATTGTATTGTATCTCCTATATATCAAGAACTTGAGATGGAGGTTGGATGTAAGAATCTTATAGATGTTGAGTTACCTCTTGGATCTCTTGTTGGATATACTCCTATAAAATCTTTCTTTGCAAGTATATTGTAATCTTCGTGATTTCTAAATAATATATTGGGTGGCTTTGGAGTGTAGGGTTTTTTACCTAAAAGGGTTTTCCCTATGTATATCTTGTGTTGTGTGTTTTGTGTTTACATTTGGAAGTTGTTATTATCTTTCTGTTAATGTACATCTTAATCTGTAACTGTAAAAGTAAAAAAATTGCATAAGTCTTTCCTCATTAGATCAGTGTAGGAAGCATTTTCCGCATTCCTTGCTTCCTTTCAAGATGAAAGATGAGGATGTTTAGAAGGTGTTGATAACAAATTTACAACCTAATATCTGTGATAAGATCCTCTTGATGAAGTATAACTCCTTTCAACATTTATACCCTGCACTTTGTGATTACCAATTTTCGTCTAGCCAGTATGAAAACCAAAACTCATCGGCTCAAGTTAGTCAATCCATGGGTGGATCGTCACAAAACAACTTTAAGAGGAATAACAATAATAGTAGTTTCATCAAGATTAATGGAGCGAATACAAACAACTTTTCTAATGTGTTTGCTATCACAAATCTGAAGAAGACATCATATCAACCACAAAAATTTACTTTGATATCTGAGTCTTATCATTCTATCACGAATCAAGCTGTGAGTAATAACATCCTGAAGCTTCCCCCGGTTAAGCCTGTCGATCCTAGTAGAGCACAATGACCTTACTTTGATGCTAATGCCTTTTGTCATTTTCATCAAACACAAGGACATGATACTAAATTATGTATGTATCTTAAACATGAGATACAAGACATTATTTATTTGAATATCATCTAGGTATTAGGTGTGAATGATAACAGAAATAAATTGGTCGCTCTGCTGAATCAAAATTTAAAAATCTTTACTAATCCATTCCCTAAACATACTGATACCAATATGATGGAACAAGGTTTAGTGGAAATAGATGACGATGATTATTTAGACTATGGTAATATCGTGGGTATGATTGAAATGGATAAGAAGCAAGTGGATAATCCACCTCATCCATGAAGAGAAGGAATTTATGTTGAGGTTCCTCCTCCGTTATCCTTATATGGATCGGGATATAACCAAAATGCACTAGAAAAACAAGTAGAATAACTAATACAGATAAGTGAGAAGGTACAAGATAATTCCTGTTACTGTGTTAGAAAGATTCAATAATGAAAACTTGCTAAAAATTGTAAAAGAATAAGATGACTATCAGCAGTTGGAAATAACAGTGGTTCTCCTCCTCATACGCAACAAAAAGTTTCACTTCAACATGGAATCACAAAACAAGAATCATATGATAATAAACAAAGACTTTCATAAGAATCAGTCAAACTTTGTAGTCAACATGATCAAGTACCTCTCCAAGAGGTTTGCGAGTTCCAAAATCTGATACGAAGATCCTACCAGGTAAGTATCTCTAACCCTTTATCTCTCTCATGATGTGCTTCCCCTATGATGTGATTGTGCTATTTAGGCCTCCTAGGATGACCCTTGATTCTCTTGTAAGTTCTGGGATACTAGGAGACTGCCTCTGCTGTGACCTTCTTTTTGTATCATCATTCTTCTATATTGCCTCTCTCTGATTTCATTGTTGTGTGTTGTGTCTTGCAGACATAGCGTCGTAGTTGGTGACACTAGGGGTACCCTCCTACATGATTGTCCCTAAGACACTTGTTTCTCCTCTCTTATTTATTGTTTCCCTTCCTCTAGTGTTTCTATCTAGTGGGTGGATGACGAAAAACATTTATACTGATGCGGACCTAGTGTCCCTTTCGAGAGCAATCAAAAAATGGACTTAGTTCCTAATATGACAATGAGGTTGTATATCTTATCCGATGCTTGGCTAGTGGAAGCATTCATGCTTTTTGTGTATTGATTTTGATGGTGTTCTATCTCATTTACAAATCATAACAATACTGTTGCTCTAGGCACTATCTATCTTGAATCTTGCATACCTCAGACTTCATATGCATTGATGTTGTTGTTTTTATGTAGACACTAACATGTTTCTTGCAGGGATGTGTTTGTGGGAACATTTGGCAATCGTAAAGTACATGTCACCTCCGGTAGGCATGGGCTTTGTGAAATTCTATGTTCCCTTGTGTGTTTTCTTCCTACCTTAACGTGCTTGATATTGATGTATGATATCAACCACCTTAAGGTGGGGGCATATATAAGGTAAGATGCCTATTGTAGATGTTAGCAATATGTTTGTCCTCCAGTGTAATTTAAAGACCTATACGATGAGTGTATCCTGCATCCTGAGTTTGTTTACAATCAATCAATCATGTAAGCCCTCTATGGAGGTGAGATATCATGCACATATCCTTTTTCTTAAGCCCTCTGTGGAGGTGAGGATGGTGTACTTCTCATGCAAAGATTGTATCATCCTATCATTTTCAAAAGTCCTCTGTGGAGGACGGGAGTGGTTTTGTGACTAACTCAATGCTTAAGCGTGTCTTTGGTGATTGTTGTGGTGAAGCCCAATCATTGGTGTGTGCCTGTAATGTGCCTGAGATGGTGTTGAACCTAGAAATAGGGACACTTCATCGCTTGTCTACCATGTTTTCTCAGTGTCTTCAAAGTGTGTGTTGGCATGCTTGCTTTGTGTGGCATGTTTGTTACCCCATATATAGTTTAAAGACCTGTGCGATGGGTACATCATGCATTTTGGGAGGTTTTGCATGTCTTGCGTGTGTGTTGCCCCATATATAGTTTAAAGACCTATGTGAATGAGTGCATCCTATATTATGGGAGGTTTGTTTACTCTCCTGTACTTGCATCTGCTTTTCATATATATGAGAAAAAGAAAAGAAAAGAGATCATTCCTGTCTTCTATGCATTAATGTGTCTTCTATGCTTTCAATGTATTCTCCCTATTTTGTGTGATTGTAACTCTCTTCTCTATGTTTTGCACGCCTGTCATTGTCTTCAATGTGCTTGGCGTGTCTTCTCCATGCTTGGCATGTTTGCCGTGTTTGTTGACCATACTTTAATGCATGTATTGGCCTTGCATTTATACATATGTTAAAGTGGAGGCTAAATGTAATGTCAGAAAATGTCCCCTTGGGGGTTTTCCCTCAAAAGGTTTAGTTCCTAGGTCTCTTAGCTACATTTAGTACATCTTACATCATAATTCAAAATCTTGATGGAATGAACTCTGGGTCTTATGAAAAATGGGACCTAGGGGGACCCCTTGAGCTTAACCCTACCTAAAATAGGGGGAGGACTTGGGCACTCGCGCCCTAGTCCTGCCCTATTTTAGGTCAGGCCCAAATTTGAAGTGTCATTTTATGACCATTATTTGGTCCCTAGGCTGACACGGTAAGTTTGAATTTATGAAATATTGGTGGGAATGTTTGTAGTTGCATATAAAAGTATGTTTAGGGATTTATTTGTAAACTAGATGATTACTAGCAAGCTATTGTGTTCTAAAGGTGATTCAAGGCTTTCATTGTGTTGCAAGAGTAGATTTGTGTTGTATATGTGTTTTTTTGTGTTTTTAGATTTTAGGATCCATCTCCTCATGGAATGAAGAGATTCTTCCTCCCATGAGATCTTCACTACAAGGTGACATCTATTGTGATTATTGAGCATTTATCATTTGGTCTTTGCCTCTGCCTCCCTAGGAATGCACTCTCTATCTGACAACAATGTTTGGAAGACTTGAATGTCTCTCCGGGGCTTGACTGAGGCAAGCCTCTAAACACCACAACCCCCTCCCAAAGTTTTCACGATTGCAGGTTACAGGTTGGAGTTGTACACAAAGTGAAGTTACAGGAGGGTACAATAGAGTGTTAGGATTGCAGATTAGTGAAAGAAACAACTACTTGGACTTGGGCACCTGCTCATTAGTCGTCAAAGTTCCACGATGGGAAAATCTCTGGTATAGTAGATATAGGTTGCAAACCTTGTTTCAAGATCTCGATAAAAAGTAGGGCCTTGGACTTGGGCACTCGCTCTTTAGTGCCCGAAAATAGGTGCACAATTATTTGATATTTTACATCTGTCTATAATAGCATTTTCCATTATTCATCTATTTACTATTGTATTTACATAATTAGGGTTTTAAGGTGTAATTGAGCATAAGAGAAGGAAATTGTCAATCTAACCATAAAAATCCAAGTTTCCCTACATCTCAATAGTGACCTAGGGTTTTACTATTGTACTATCAAAAAATCACCCTTTACACCCCCTAGTCTTGTTCATGGGACTTTTGCTTTCTTTCAGGAGTAGCTTTCTCTGCTTCCAAAATTCTAATTCTCTATACTAGAGTTACAATTAGATCTACAGGAGTAGCAACTCTAGGTGTTTCTTCATTTCTAGGATGTTCTTGTCGAGAATTTTCATGGTGATATGCTTCTTCACATGCAGTGTTTTCCCTTTGTTCTTTTCACAAGGCAATCCTTAATGTCTCTTTAGCATCTTTGGCTTCCTACAAATGTTTTTCTAACTGTATGACTTCCTCATCAAGATGAGTACTCGATGTACTTGTTGAAGGTTTTTCTAGTCAGTGTATCTCTAACCTTATCCTTCTTGCTTTATGTGGCGCATTTGGTATGGCCGGGCTATTTTCCTAAGCTAGGTTGTTAAAAGATAGAGAACACCTAGATTCTCTTTGCTCTTGTTCATAATTAGAGTCTTCGTACTCATAATAGTTGGTGATTGGTGCATTAGGATGTGGCGGCACATACCTGTCAAATGAGGGAGTTTCTAGTTCTCTTGAGGGAATGTTCCCTTGGTTTAAGTCAGGTTTTGTCATATTCAGGCATGCCATAGACACCACAGAATAAATGGAATGGATGATGGCATAAGAAACATAAGATGAAGCAGCTATGAAGAGGAGTGAAAGAATGTTTTGAATTTTTTGTTTAAATGTTTTAAAATGTTTAAATTGGGAACACAAACTACAAAACCAAAAGATTCTATAATTCATGTTAGGTTCACTAAAATATGTATGCTCAAAATCGTGACTCTGGTTGCCTGGGGCTGTCGGGTCAGATTTTGGCATGCACATAGACCCTTTCCCTCCTTTCCATGGGGTGATCTATCACGTCACTCTCGCTCACATGGAAGTAGCCAGTCTAGAGGAGGCAAGACATGGCAGGGGTATGGCTTGTTGGAGAGCCAGACTTCGCAGAGAGGGGTTGGCAAGTACTACGACCTTTGTTGTTGTGTGCTTAGTTGAATGTTTCACTCGATTGTGGTTGTAGTTGAGATAACCCTATGACCCAAAGGGTCATTAGTTTCTCTTCCTCTATTTGGGTTTCTTAGATTCCACCTCTGTGTGGGTAAGCGGTTCTGTTTGTTTATGTATTATTGTCTTTGTATGTGTTGAATGAGTTCTTGTTGTATCTAGTGTTGTCTAGTTTCTTCTAACAACAAGAGGACAAATGGGTCTCCTTGTGGTAGAACAAATGTTTCTTGTTGAGGTCCTAGATTGATCTCTACGATCTCGTCACAGATAGCCCTCACCCACTCTCCTCTCACTCCTAAGCACATTCGTGAATCAGGAGAAAGGTAGACGCGTGATTACTAACCTTAACTAGATCTAGGGTTTTGACTTAGGGTTTGACTTTGTTTTGACTTGTTTTTACCTCGTGATGGTATCGAGGGTTTGCAATATTATCTATTCTAGGGTTTCTATATGCATGTAAGCTAAATGATATGCAAAAAAATTTTTTGTGCTTTTTTAATATTTTAGAAATGAAAAGTGCTTTTAATCTATGAAAAGGAAATATGTATGCAATCTAATATGATTTTTTTGATGCAAAGTTAATCTATGTTTTTTTTGTATTTTTAATGATTTAGAAGTAATCTAATCTAAAGAAAAGGAAAATGCTTTTTCTAATAATTTAGATCTAGAAACATGAAAGCAACTAATCTAACATGCAAGATCTAATTATCAAGGAAAACACAATGTTTTACTATTCCCAAGAGCAAATTTGGTTTTCTAATTACTATTAATTGAACAAAACAATGAAGGAACCTACGAGAAATAAAGATTTGTGTGACTCCACTACCCTCAGAAATTCTTGATAACAGCAACCTCGAGTCCTTTTGTGGCAGCGGGTGATCCTATTGATGATAAAATGTTACAAAGAAGCAAAAAGAAGCTTTGATGAAGCTTATATGATCTCAATGAGAGCTTTGGTTGAGCACGATGTCATAGAATGAAGTAGTGTAATGTTGCTTGATTGAACAAATAAAGCAAAAGGCACCTTCGTCCTATAAGAGCATTTGAATGCTAAGTTGGAGAGCAAAAACTAGCAAGAGTTATGTGCATAATGAATTTTCCTCCCTTTGTGCTTGAGGGAGGGGTGTATTCATAGGTTTGAGAAATGAGATTGATTGAGAAGTTAACTCATTTGATTAATGAGTTAACAAGGATTGATTAGGGAGTTTACTGGATTAATTACACAGTGAACTCAATTGATTAGAGAGTGATGAAGCAAAGATAGCTTATCACTAAAGAGGAAATGGAGGTGAGGAGATTGCTTGAAGAGTTAATTTGAGATCAAATAGAGATAATTATGCATGTGTGGGTGCATGAAATAGTTAACTCTATATTAGACATCAAAAATCACGCAAACTAGGAGAAAATAGGTGAAAATGAAGCAAAAATGAGTGACAAACTTGAGTTTTTCCATGGCTTTAAAAATGGCAGGGTTGCCCCTTTTGCTAGTAGGGTCGCCCTTGGGTGACCATGGGTTGGACTGGTTTAGATGTAGAAAATTAGGTTGGGAGATGCAAGAAGAGAAGAAACAGAGGGGTTCTGCCTCTAGAACTAGGTCAGTCATGTGCAAGAATCCAAATCTCCACTTGCATCAGCAAGATCTCCCAAGGGAGATCTAGAAATAATAGGGGGAGATTTGGGTTGGTTAGGTAAAACTAAAAACTTAAAGCGGGAGATGGATAGGGGGACCTCTAGAAGGCTTCTAGAGGTGTACAAGATGAAAAACATAGGGGAGAGGTGAAAACTCACCTACAAGATACTCACAAGGCTTAGGAGCAAGTTGAAATCTCAGAAAATGTGAGTCGACAAGTGTCACAACAGGTGTCAAAAAATGTCGCAAACAGGGAGAGAGAGAAGTCAACAAGGAGGAAACAACACAAGACAAGAAAGAGGACACATCATCAAGAGGTTCCCTGCTTAAAGGACATTATTTCATGCTTACATGTATGTGACAAGGATTTGAATCATCATAGTGGTCCGCATGGAGGTCGTGCGTGATTTTTGTGCTTACAGGTCTGACCATAACTCATCTATCGATGATCCCATGTCAACACTCGGTGGCCTCAGGCAAAAGCTCTATCCAATGTTGTTCATCCTCTGCCAGTATCATAAGTCACCCGTGCTTCAACAATGGGCAATCTCAGAATGCAATACACATCCTCCAAGGTGATCGTAATCTATTGGTAGGAGGAAGGAGCATGTCTCACTCCACCATCACTCCACTAGGGCCGTCATCATGACCCTATGTGCTCAAATAACAAGCATCTTAGCCACCATTTGCAAACCCAATCTCCCTAACCTAGCTAGTGTAGCTGGCTCAAAACCATCTACCAGCTGCATAACTACAGGAACATGCCACTCTCATGAACCCAAATCCCCCCATCAACCTACGTCCGCAAAATGTAAGTTAAAAAATTTGGCATTTTTTCAAATGAGTGATATAGCACCAATTTTTCCCCCTTTGGCACCAATTCTTATTGACATGGTGCCAATCCTTGGGATAGCACCAATCCTACTAGGTATGGCACTATTTCAGAGGATGGCGCTAGTCTTTACCTATATGGTGCCATTAGAGAGAATAGCACCAATTCTTCTGCTTATGGCGCTAGTCTGATGCTTCACCCTCCAGACCCATTTCAAACTACCAAACCCTAGGCCCCATTCCAATGGATGGTGCCATAAAACCTGGGTATGTGCCATTCTGAAGGATGGTGCCACTGTGCCCTTGTTTGGCGCTAGAACCCAAATGCCAGTTGCATGGAACCAAAATTACCCTTGATAGCACCATCTCGACAAAAAACCCTTAGCATGAATAGAGCCAAACCCCATGATGGCACCAAAAATTTAGGTTTTGGCACCAAATCCACCCAAATTCCCCCTTGGTCGATGGTGTCATTCTAGAGGATGGCACCATTTCGGCCCATGATGGTGCCAAATAGGTCTTCGATGGTGCTAGAACCCTAGCCTACCCACTTCCCAATGTCATAAATACCTAAAATTAAAAAAATCACAAAGTTAAGGTCAGTTCACATACCCAGGGTCTAGCCAGCGGAGATCTCATGTATGATTGCACATGCTCTAATAAATTCTCATAGAGAGGGAAAGGTGGGTTCACCATCTTGTCTCCTCTTCTCCTCTCATCCAATTGGCTCAATGAGTGCAAATGTGGCACTTTGGGTCCAATCTTTTTCTATTTATAGAAAGCCATGTCATCCTCCAACACACTTTTTCCTCCCCAGGGTGCAAATCTTAACCTTTTTTGCCTGTTTTTCCATCCTTTATCTATTTTTCACCTTCATTTTCTCCTTTTGAGAGCTCACCCAAAAAAAAATTATTTTTCATCTGACCTCTCGAGGAGGCATCCCTCATCCATTCCATTCCTTCCCAACAGTTGGGTCAATTTGTTTGGCTTGACGCCATATCCTTGCTAGGTCACGATGCCACATCAAAGAAGGGAAAATGTAGACACCTAAAAATGTCTTAACCATCTAATGAACCTCTGACATCACTCACATCAGTAACTTCTTCTCTAGTTAATTAATTATTTCATCCATTCACCCTTTTCTTCATTATTTAATCCCTAATATTGAATTAATTTAATTTAATTCAATAGTTACACTTACTAACATTAGCCCAATTAATCAAATAAATATGCAAATATTTATTTATTTAATTTCTCTATCTCATTAAACCCAATTAATTAGGTAAATTATGTCTATCTAGTTAATTCACCTACTAATTAGCCTACCCCTAACCTAGTTGATTAAATACCCATATTTTTATTAGCTACCCTAGCCTATATGGCCCCTAGACCTAATATTAATTAAATGAACCCTTATTTAATTAATCTTAACCCCTAATTAATCCATCTACTAATTTTCTCCAGCCATATTAATTAAACTAATCCTCTTGATTATTTTGGTCAAACCCCACTTAACACTCATCCCCACATCTCCCAAATAAAAATTATCCTTTATTCCACATAACGTAGCTTTTTATTCACATTTGTCCTAAATTTCATTAATGAGCTCTTACAATACCTAATTTGTCCTAATCTTCATTTAATGGAGCTCTTCCCCATGTGAATTAAAATATAACTTCTAATCCCCCTCATCTAACTTCATTAATTTGAAAACCCTTTCCCAATGTGAATTAAAAATTCACTTTTATTCTCATCCATCTAATCTTTGTGATCAAATTCAATCCCTCCATATTGCATTCATCCTCATCCATTGATCTCTACTTTTAATCTTAGCCATTGGATCACATCTCCCTCCAAAATGCCTATAATACAACCTTTTCTAAGCCATTTCATCATTCAATTTTTGAGTATTGTTATTATGCTAAAATCTCTCTCATCTCTCTCATCTTTTAGCTAGGTTATGAGTGATTTGCATTACATTTGAGAGCATTTCACATACACACACATAGCCATGGGTGAAGCTAGAGAGGAAGGGTGCACTCTCTCTACCTTATCAAGGAGGAGGATCTCTTTTAAGGTATAAACTTGTGTTATTTATGCATTTGGTTTATGTTTTCTACCTTTGTAGTTTTCCTTGACCTTAATTACAACTGATTCACCCCCCTCTCCATTGTCTTGTGCATTCAACATGCTTATGCATCCAATCCATCATCCTCCAAAACCAATCCCAATAATCAAGCTAATAACATCAACTACAATTACGTTCCACCTCCCTATGACAACATAGTAGGTCGAATTAATTTTGAATCCAGTCCCATCACCACCATCAAAATAAAAGGCAATGCCACGAATGTGTTGTTACTATGTAGCATGGTGAAGTAACCATCAAAGGACCCTCTTCATCCTCCACCTTAACACCATTTGAAAATAACCTCTTTGACCATCTTGGGAAGATACCTATGCAAATCGCTATCTTAGAACTTCTCAAGGCATCCCCCATCCACCACGACATCCTTGACAAACCTCTCCAAGAATCCCATGTCCCCACTAACATTCCACCTACATAATTCCAAAACTTGGTAGCTCAACTATCTTCCCCTCACCATCTTACTTTTAACCTTTGACATGCCACATCATGGTGCAGGAGCACCTACCTGACAGCTGGCCTTCATGAGGCAGTTAGTTGTTTTAGGTCTTGTTTGTGTTTCCAAGAAGGTCTGTTAAGACCAATGCATGTAATAAGGTCATGCTGATCATGATAAGATCATGCTGACCAGGATTTTACTATTTTTAGTTAAGTTTGTTAAGAACAGCTGTCATGATGTATGTTCGGTTGGATCTCCCAGCCGCCTGGAGAGTTCCCAGCCGCTTGGAGTCGGGTCAGTAGTACTCGTAGGAAAATCTATTTAAGCTTGAGGATCGGTTGATATTGCATAGATAGACAGACAGATATCATCGATCGAGCTAGGTTGCACAGAGTGAGACAGAGAGAGAGAGACTGATCATTGTAATTGCATCTTTTGAAATCAATAAAGAGATCCTGTTTGAGTTCATCCTCTGTTTACTTCCATTATCTAATCGATTTGCTGGTTTGGGTGGTTTCATGGATTTACTGATCCATTCCATCGGTTGATCCGTCTGATCGGTGGAATGGTTATGTACAGTAGGGTAGGTGTTAGTTTGTTTGTTTGTATGCAGGTGTGCAGGATCGCGGCTGAAAGGTGTTGAAGACCCTAGCATGGGCATGTGCTAGGTCGAGCTGAGAGAGTTTGGTAGATCACCCTGGAAGTGGATCGAGTCATCCCAGGAGGATCGGCGGATCAGCGCAATGAAAATCCGCTAAGGCTGAAAGTTCGTCAAGATGACATCAGCAGGATAATTTGGTAAATATCCTGCAGAAGCTTCGGGCATCATCATCTGGATAAGAGGAGATGAGCATGATGTTGTCGATTGCATGAAGTGCAAGTGCGTCGAGGTGATCATCATCTGGAGTTGCCGGAGAGGAGTGTATCGGCATCAGGTAGAAGATCGGGTCATGAAACTGTTGAAGTTTGCATGTTGCGAGTGCATCAGGATGTTTTAAGTCAGACATATACTCAGCGTATATATCGCCATCAGGATCATCTCTCGGGAGTGCCCATCATCCGCGTATCGCTAGCAAATGCGGGAGTGAAAGTTCATTTTTTGACTAAGTGTTGAAGAGGTCATCAGGATATTGGGTGACGTCATCATCATCAGGATATGACATCATCATCATCAGGATATGACGTCATCATCATCAGGATATTGAGATATCCCCCTACGCAAGTTTATCCTGCTGTCGTTAAGTGCTTAGGTATCGGCAGAAGGTTGTGTTAACATCATCAGGAGGTTTCGAGAGAACCGGATAAAATCATATCATGATGCTGTTGCTTGTATCGTCGGCTATCGGGGCATCGAAGGGGAGGTGCTGAAGGTGATCATCATCAGGATATTTGGAGCAACCGGATATTTGATATCCTGCTGACGAAGAGAGTGTTGAATATCATGATGATGCCGATGGAGCTTGGCGCCCGATGAACAGTGCAACAGGAGGATGTTTGCGTTAGTTGAACATCATGACGATGATAGGCAGAAAACGGAGGAAGTGAACAGTAGTCGGCAGGAGGATAATTGTGCTCGTCCGAAATATGATGATGAAGCGGACAGTGTAAAGTGAAATATGATGATGATGGTGATAATGATGATGATGAGGATGGGCTGCAGACATCCATGCTGTATTGTAAGGTTATAGTGTGGATGCCTCTGCATCATAGTGGTATCAGAGCTCAGCAAAAGGTCTGGGCTGTTGTGTGTTGATTCTGTCACTGAAAGGGCAGAGGTAGAGTTGAATTGTGTGTTGTGTGTTGATTAAGAGGTTGACAAAATGCCTCCGAAAGGTAGTGGTACTGCAAGGGAATTGCAGGAAATGAAGGAGAAACATGCTAGAGAGATGAGGAAGATGAAGGAGCTTGCTGAAGCACTTCAAGCCAGGCTTACAGCCCTGGAAAAGAACAAAAAGAGGGAAGTGGCAGACAGTGAGTCTGAAGAAGATGAAGATACTGTAGAAGAGTATGAAGAGGTAGCTGAAGATCTAGATGCTGAGGACCAGAAATTTGTAAAACTGTTAAAGGCAGTGCAGAATGATAAACCTAAGGTAAAGGTTGATGTTTCCAAGTATACTGGAAGTTTGAATGAAGATGAGTTGTTGGATTGGATTGCTGCACTTGATAATCACTTTGAATGTGAAGATGTTGCTGAGGATCAGAAGGTAAAGATTGCAAAGACCAAGTTAGGAGGTCATGCTTTGGTTTGGTGGGATTATGTACAATCTGAGAGAAGGAAACAAGGGAAGTCAAAGATCACTTCATGGGATAAGATGGTAGCAAGGATCAAAGGGAAATTCTTGCCAAGGGATTATGAAATCCAGATGTTTAAGAAGCTGCAATTTTTAAAACAGAAGGAAAGGGATGTGAAGGCCTATACAGAGGAGTTTTATAAGTTGAGTATGAGATCTGGTCATCATGAGAATGAGGTAGAAAAGGTGGCTAGGTACTTGGCTGGTTTGAGGTTTAACATACAGGATGAGTTAGTGTTAGTTAACCCTAAGAATGTGGAGGATTGTTATCAAATGGCAATCAGGATTGAAGAAAAGATGAATAGAGGACATGATAAGTCCATGAGAGGAAGAGGAAACTATAGGGGAAGAGGATCAGCCCCTACACAAAAGCAAACCAATGAGGGTCAAGAAGACACTGGTAAAGGACAGGGACAGTCTGATTTCAGGGGTGGATGGAAAGGTAATAGAGGAAGATTTGGAGGTGGTAGAGGTTCTACTACATTTTCAGGAAAATGTTACACCTGTGGTGAGTTTGGTCATCCATCTTTCAAATGTCCAGAAAACAAAGGTTCATCATCCTGAAATGATAGAACTAGTGACAAGAGAGTACAACTTGTGCAAGAAGAGAAAGTAGAAGAAAGTGTGCAGAGTTCAAATCCTTATAAAGACAGAGAGCCTGATAATTATGGATATCCAGAGAGTGGAGAATCATTGATGTTAAGGAGAATTAGTTTGCAGGCATCAAAGGATCTGATGCAAAGGAGAGCTCTTTTCAAGACCATCTGCAAGAGCAAAGGTAAAAAATGTAAGGTTGTCATTGATACTGGTTCAACAGACAACATGGTATCTCAGGAGATGGTGGATAAACTGAATTTGGAAAGGATTCCACATCCACACCCTTACAAGGCATCTTGGGTGAGTGATAGTCAATCACTTTTTGTCTCTGAACAGGCATATGTGGATTTTCAGATTGGAGCATATCAAGATAGAATTTTGTGTGACATTTTGCCCATGGAATGTTGTCACCTACTGTTGGGTAGACCATGGCAATTTGATAGAAGGGTACTGTATGATGGGTATGCTAATACCTACACCATCAAGAAGGATGGGAAGATTATTAAGTTGATGCCATTGCAGGCAAATGCTGCAGTACAGAAGGCAGCCCAAATCATTTTAATGGGAAAGAAGGAGTTTGTGCAGATGCCTAGAGGAGCAGGCATAAAGGTAGTTAAGGACACTGCAGGGACAGAAGTTGTTCACGACAACAAGGTGAAGAAAGTTTCAGTTGTGACTGACAGAGGTCAGCAGCAGGTGTAGAAACAGGGGTGCAAACAGCAACCAGTTGCGAGGAATGACAAGGATGTTGTCATCGTTGGGACTATTGCTTGTCCTATAAAGGTTGAAAGGCAGATAGGATTGAACATTGTAGAAGTTCAAGAGGCAGTTCAGACAGAGGTTCTGGTCAGACAACCTGGCAAACACAGGGTATGTGAGAAACAGGCCTACATCAACAGGCATGAGGATTTACTTGTCAGAAAGTAAGTTACAGTTCAAAAGACTTGGAGTAGCCAAGAGCCAGCATAGGACAAAGCTGGAACAGTTCAGCATATTGCAAAGGCAAGGTGTAAAGGTGGAGGACTTCCACATACTAAACTCATGGGACATGAGTTCTTTTCTGTTGGGGAGTATGGTGCATGAGCACCTACCTGACAGCTGGCCTTCATGAGGCAGTTAGTTGTTTTAGGTCTTGTTTGTGTTTCCAAGAAGGTCTGTTAAGACCAATGCATGTAATAAGGTCATGCTGATCATGATAAGATCATGCTGACCAGGCTTTTACTATTTTTAGTTAAGTTTGTTAAGAACAGCTGTCATGATGTATGTTCGGTTGGATCTCCCAGCCGCCTGGAGAGTTCCCAGCCGCTTGGAGTCGGGTCAGTAGTACTCGTAGGAAAATCTATTTAAGCTTGAGGATCGGTTGATATTGCATAGATAGATAGACAGATATCATCGATCGAGCTAGGTTGCACAGAGTGAGACAGAGAGAGAGAGAGACTGATCATTGTAATTGCATCTTTTGAAATCAATAAAGAGATCCTGTTTGAGTTCATCCTCTGTTTACTTCCATTATCTAATCGATTTGCTGGTTTGGGTGGTTTCATGGATTTACTGATCCATTCCACCGGTTGATCCGTCTGATCGGTGGAATGGTTATGTACAGTAGGGTAGGTGTTAGTTTGTTTGTTTGTATGCAGGTGTGCAGGATCGCGGCTGAAAGGTGTTGAAGACCCTAGCATGGGCATGTGCTAGGTCGAGCTGAGAGAGTTTGGTAGATCACCCTGGAAGTGGATCGAGTCATCCCAGGAGGATCGGCGGATCAGCGTAGTGAAAATCCGCTAAGGCTGAAAGTTCGTCAAGATGACATCATCAGGATAATTTGGTAAATATCCTGCAGAAGCTTCGGGCATCATCATCCGGATAAGAGGAGATGAGCATGATGTTGTCGATTGCATGAAGTGCAAGTGCGTCGGGGTGATCATCATCTGGAGTTGCCGGAGAGGAGTGTATCGGCATCAGGTAGAAGATCGGGTCATGAAACTGTTGAAGTTTGCATGTTGCGAGTGCATCAGGATGTTTTAAGTCGGACATATACTCAACGTATATATCACCGTCAGGATCATCTCTCGGGAGTGCCCATCATCCGTGTATCGCTAGCAGATGCGGGAGTGAAAGTTCATTTTTTGACTAAGTGTTGAAGAGGTCATCAGGATATTGGGTGACGTCATCGTCATCAGGATATGACGTCATCGTCATCAGGATATTGAGATATCCCCCTACGCAAGTTTATCCTGCTGTCGTTAAGTGCTTAGGTATCAGCAAAAGGTTGTGTTAACATCATCAGGAGGTTTCGAGAGAACCAGATAAAATCATATCATGATGCTGTTGCTTGTATCGTCGGCTATCGGGGCATCAAAGGGGAGGTGCTGAAGGTGATCGTCATCAGGATATTTGGAGCAACCGGATATTTGATATCCTGCTGACGAAGAGAGTGTTGAATATCATGATGATGCTGATGGAGCTTGGCGCCTGATGAACAGTGCAATAGGAGGATGTTTGCGTTAGTTGAACATCATGACGATGATAGGCAGAAAACAGAGGAAGTGAACAGTAGTCGGCAGGAGGATAATTGTGCTCGTCCGAAATATGATGATGAAGCGGACAGTGTAAAGCGAAATATGATGATGATGGTGATAATGATGATGATGAGGATGGGCTGCAGACATCCATGCTGTATTGTAAGGTTATAGTTTGGATGCCTCTGCATCAGAACTTCTCAAGGCATCCCCCATCCACCACGACATCCTTGACAAACCTCTCCAAGAATCCCATGTCCCCACTAACATTCCACCTACATAATTCCAAAACTTGGTAGCTCAACTATCTTCCCCTCACCATCTTACTTTTAACCTTTGACATGCCACCCATTGAACCTGTACATAAAAAGCCCTCCATATAGAGGTTCAAATTGCCAATCACAAAGTCAAAAGAGTCCTCCTGGATAATGGATCTAGTTTGAACATATGTACATTAAAATTCATAAAAATCTTGGGGTATTCGACAATTGACCTAGAACCCTTGGGCATAATCAAAGCATATGACAACATAGAATGAATTTCAGAAGGCACCATATGTCTTCCTATCAAAGATGGTTTTCTAACACTACCCAC
This sequence comes from Cunninghamia lanceolata, assembly GCA_027924645.1. Classification (NCBI taxonomy): domain Eukaryota; kingdom Viridiplantae; phylum Streptophyta; class Pinopsida; order Cupressales; family Cupressaceae; genus Cunninghamia; species Cunninghamia lanceolata. The sequence continues at coordinate 15,275,977 of BSBN01001271.1, forward strand.
CCTATGTCATGTGGTTGAAATCGACCTACCATACAATCTACTCCTTGGCCAACCATGGTTCTATGCCATGCAATCCATCCGTTCCACTTACCACCAGTGTCTAAAATTTCCCTATAATGGAGTCTAAGTCACTATCCTCATTGATCAATAACCCTTTGAATATTATAGAGCTTTGGAAGTTGTCTATTATAGGCAATTCCATTGTCCAAGCACTTATGGGGAAACATTAAAGATACTCCATCTACTTCATCCCTTGTGTCTAATCCTTCACATGCATCCACTTCTTCATCCACCCTGTTCCCTCAAGTATCCCAAGTCAAGATCGTAGACAAAGGGTGTGGTGAGTATGAGCTTCACAATGCCTTTCATGTGGGACAATTGCCTTTGTCCCCTCGCTCCCATGATTGTCAACTATAAAAAAGAAGTTAAGAACAAAAACAAAGGATAAAGGACAAGATTTCCTTTGTTCCATCATAAGTCTCTCTTGAGAAGAAGAGATTGAAGAATCGTTAAATGATTAGTTATATCATGATGAGACCATTCCCACAAAATCATATCTTGAATATTTAAAGGAAAAGTATCTTATGCCCTATCATATATTCACTAAAATGCCCTACCATGGAAAAGGACTTGGCATTGATGAGCATGGCATCACTGAGCTGATTTTAGTTGATCCTGCATCTCCCAAACAATATGCCAATTACTTTGGCCTAGGATATGCTCCAACCACTATGGAAATCAAAAGTCCTACTAAAACTTTGGTACAAATGATCGAATCTTATTCCAATGTTAAAAATGTTGCACTAAATGTCAACATAGATTCATGTGAAGATCTTGACCTCTAATGCATCTTCCCTGACAACACCATTTTCCTCATTGACTTCCCCCTCATTCATCCCAACCTCATTGCTTAGGATTATGATGCACCACCACCTCTCGATACATTCCAAAATGATGAAGCTTTCTCTACATTCTTGGAACTCCACGATACCTCACAATATGACATATGCTTGAATGTTGATGGCTACTTTGGGGAAGGGGAGATCCTTAGTCCAAATAAAAAAATCAAAAAATAGAACAACATCCCCTAGTGAAAACCTCTATGAGGCACTATCGGAAAAAAAAGAGAAAAATAAGGACGTATCTCCTGGTGAAAACCTCCCTAAGGTGTAAGGAGATGAGAAACTCCATCTTCCCCCATACCCTCCTATTAGAAGGAACATTCCACCATCTTGATTGAAGGCACACAGGAAATAAAACTTGGAAATAAGAACAACCCAAGATCACCCACATTGTAGAAAGCCTCGTTATTGTAAAGAAAGCTAAGTGTGGAAACGCCTTCCAAACGCCAATTTCCAAGAGAGAGATACAGAAAGTTCATAAAATTTGCACAATTACAGTTCCACTTAAGAAACACATGAAAAATAACAGAACAAAGAATTAAAACATTACACAGAATTAAACACTAGGTTTACATGGGAAAACCCTTATGAGAGAAAAAACCCACACACCAAGAAAAATCACTTTGTATTATAGTAAATGACAACTACACTCAAAGTTATAGAATTGTGCTTTCAGGTGTTAATCCACACAACATTAATTTCGGTAGCATGACATTTCTCTGATCATTACACAGAATTGAACACTAGATTTACGTGGGAAAACCCTTACAAGAGAAAAAACCCACACACCAAGCAAAATCACTTTGTATTACAGTAAATGACAATTACATACAAAGTTATAGAATTGTGCTTTCAGGTGTTAATCCACACAACATTAATTTTGGCAGCATAACATTTCTCTAATTAGCCTCACACTGCTTAACAACCAAAAAACTAGTTTGATGATCTTCACTATGTTACAATGTAAATGGTTATCATTCGGTTACCCAAGAACCAATCATTTTACATTCCAAGTAACACCAGGAATTAGTCGATTCAGTTTCTATCGATAAATGATCACATTTCAGTTTAACTATCAAAGACACGTTATTTTTAGTCTTTATCACACTATTGTAGGCTACACAATCTTGCCTTCATGGGATGGTGGGACACACCACAACACTGCAGGCATGATAACTATCCATCACGGGGTGGTGGTAACACCACACTACTGCAAGCCCCTCCATTTACTATCCACCGCTACACTGCCACATCTAAACTAGTTTGTCGCGGTATGGTAGTGTCTACTGTTCTACCACATGCTAACAAGTAGACCATTGTGAGGTAGCGGTTGAACTGCACCACCGCACACCATCTCATGGGCTGTCACAGGGTAGTGGCAAGATCCACACACTCGCAAGGCTCTCCACTGGCTATTATGGGGTTGCGGGCTCTTGCACTACCACAGTCAACACTTTGCAGACTACCGCCAAATTGTAGACACTACTAGTAGACCAACACGAGATGACAGGATATACATTGCACTACCATAGATCACTCTCCAAATAGTTGTGGCATAGTGGTAAACACTGCACTACTGCATGCTCATATGAAGATTGATGTGGAACTGCGGTAATACTACCGGCCCACACCTCTATCAAATGAACTTGACGGTATTACAGTAAAGGAATGAATCCAATAGTTCAAAAAGTCTAAGCTTGCTGGGAGTTGAATTGGGGTTTCATCAATGCATTTGAGGTACATATTATCAACATTCTCCCACTTGACAAAGAACTCATTGAACCCCTTCCAATGCTTGAAGTCACTATAAATCATAGGCCCTAAGGCCCATTGAATTGGCATACCATCTGAACTTATCTATGCTCACTGGTTTTTTCAATGCATCAACAACATTTTCTAGAGTACCACCTTTTCCAAATTAACCTTTCCATTCTCCACCATATCACGAACAAAATGATACTGCATGTCAATATGTTTCATCTTGGCATGGAAAGTTGGATTTTTTACCAAACAAATGGCACTTTGACTATCACATCAAATAGTAATCTGCCTAAATTGAACCCAATATCAGAACACAACCTTCTAAGCCAAATGGCTTCCTTACAGGCATGATTTACTACTATGTACTCTACCTCAGTAGTGGACAAAGTGACTACAACCTGCCACTTGCTCATCTAGCTAACTGCACCATCAAACAACGTGAATATATATCCACTAGTGGATCTTCTATTATCAATGTCCCCTGCCCAATTAGAATCCACAAATCCATGAATACTTATAGATCTCTGTGAACCAATAGAGTTACCATGATAACACAATGCATACTCTAAGGTGCATTTCAAATATCTAAAGACCCTTTTCATAGCACAAAATGTAGCCTTCCTAGATTAGCCATAAATCGACTAACCACTCCCACTGCTTGGACAATGTTTGGCCTGGTACAAATCATTGCATACATCAAATTGCCAATTGCACTTGCATAAGGCACCCTGGTCATGTCCTCCATCTTAGTAGGAGATTTTGGACAGTCTTCAATAGATAGCTTCGTTCCATGCAACACTGGAACAACTAGCTACTTGCAATCTATCATATTAAATCTCTCTAGGACAAAATTTATATACTTGCTTTGGCTGATCCAAAGTTTTCTATTTACCCTATCCCTTCTGATTTCCATCCCCAGAATATACATAGTTGCACCTAAATCTTTCATTTCAAACTATGCTGACAATTGAGATTTTAATTCTAAAATCATACCCTTACAATTCGCAATGAACAATATATCATCCACATATAGGGCAATAATAAGTAAACGACCATTTTTAGATTTAAAGTAAGCACAATGATTAGTCTTTGATCTCACAAACCCCAAAGACAACACATAGGTATTAAAATTTTGGTACCACGTTCTAGGTGACTATTTCAAACCATACAAAGATTTCTTTAATTTGCAAACTAGGTTTTCCTTATCTTTTTCAATGAAGTGCTCTGGCTAGGACATGTAAATCTCTTCCTCCAAATCACCATGAAGAAATGTTGTCGTCACATCCATCTTCTTGATTTCTAAGTCATATGCCACTGCAAGTGACAAAAGAAATCTGATAGATGTTAGCTTAGCTACAGGAGAAAATATTTCTCCATAATCAATTCCCTCCACTTGGGAATATCCTTTTGCAACCAACCTTGTTTTATGCTTCTCAACACTACCATCAAGATCAATATTTTTCATAAACACCCATTTACATCCAATAGGCTTTCAACTTTTAGGCAAAGGTATTGGATCCCATGTTTCATTTTTCTTTAATGACACCATTTCTTCTTTCATGGCTTCCAACCAAGAGTCTGCATCAGACATACCCATAGCCTCTCTAACAGTCCCAGGCTCATTAGTATTAGCAATCAAAGCATAGGTACAATTGGAATCCAACATAGAATAATGAAACCTTTGAGGTTGCCACTTCTCTTGTGTAGACCTCCTCATTAGCTGAGGCTAAGGTTCTTCATTCTATTCAAAATTTTTAGAATTGCTTGAGCTCTCCTCAGTATCAGGTACACTAGGAATTCATAGTTCTTCCTTCTCTGGAGTAAGAGGGATTTCAACTACATCCTTCTTCTCTGCTTCTTTTACCTCTATCTAAAGATCAATAGTAGAAGGTTTCAACTCACAGAAGATCACACTTCTGCTATACAACAACTTCTCTGTAACTGGGTTCCAAAGCATGTACCCTTTCACACCAATTCCATAACTGATGAAGATACATTTTACAGCCTTGTTTTCCAATTTAGATCTTTTTTCACTAGGCACATATGCATACACCTCATAGCCAAAGACTATAATGTGTCTCAAAGAGGGCTTCTTACTAGACCACACTTCCATAGGTGTCTTGTCCATGAGCACCGAAGAGGGAGATCTGTTGATCAAGTAACATGTTGTAGCTACAGCCTTAGTCTATAACTTCTGTTCCAGACCAACACTACTCATCATACTTCTTGCCCTTTCCATCAACTTTCTATTCATCCTTTCTGCAACTCCATTTTTTTGTGGAGTGTAAGGAGTCATTCTATGTCTTTTAATTCTATGATCCTTGCAAAACTTATCAAATTCTACAAAACAAAAATCATCAGCATTATCTGTCCTCAAACACTTAATTTTTCTACCAAGGTTTTAAATTCATTAAACCAAGTGAAAACTTTAGTTTTACTTTTGAGAAAATAAAGAAATGTCCTCGAATAATCATCTATGAACGAAACAAAATAAACAGATTTTGATAACAAAGGAACATTAACTGGACCAAATACATCAGAGTGAACATAATCCAAAATTCCAGAAGATTTATGAGGACTAGAATAAAATGAAACGTGATGTTGCTTTCCATAAATGCAATGTTCGAAAAAATAAAACTCAAGGTTACAATCATCAAATCCCTTCAACCAAATTTTTATTTTTCAAGGATTTTAAGCCTTTTTCACTAATACGTTCGATCCTATGAAGCCACAACATTGTTTTCTCTACTGGGAACTTCATCTCCAAAGAATTAGCACCCATAGGAACAACATCCTCCTTCCCTACATGATTAGATTTACTTGACTTTGCAGAAGCAATATTACATTGAATTGTTTGTGCATCCAGCTTATACAGAGTACCACTTTGTGCACCCTTTGCCAGCACCATAGAGCCTCTAGTCATTCTACAAATTCCATTCAAGAAAGAGACTTGCACATCAACACCATTCAACTTACTTACATAAAGTAGATTTCAATCCAAACCTGGCATATGCATTGCACCATTGATTCCCTTCACTCTTCCATCAAGAATCTGAATTCTAACTCTTCCTTAGCCAACAATTTCTAGGTGAGAATCATCACCCATATACACCCTTCCACCAACATACTTTTTGTGCTTTGAGAATGAATCCCTATGAGAAGTCATGTGAAAGGACACACTTGAGTCAATCAGTCAAACATCATCTGATGCCTGAGTCACGAAGGCTGCAATGAAACCATCCTCATCTCATTTCACTTTGGTATCTTTACATGCATATATCAAAAACTTTGTGAATTTTTACAAATTTCTTAATATGAATCCTCATGTTCTCACTTATATACAAGCTATGTATCACAAGGATATTTTAAAATGCTCTTCATTTGAAATCCTTAACTATGTATCTGATTTTGACAACTTCATATCTCTCATAAATACATACCCTTCGGTAATAGAAGATCTAGAAAAACACATTGACAATGATGAGTGTGAATGTTCTCTTAGTACTTTGGAATTAATAGCTAAAACATATGATGATGATGATGATGATTCCATAAGTTATCTTACTTCTCCTATAGTTGAATGTCCAAAAACCTTAGATGAGAAGACCATGGATATTTCTATTAATGTTACAACACCTAACCTTCCTAACAACACCATACCTTCCTTTCATTCCAATGCTCTCCCTAGCCAAGATGTAGCATTAGTGGATGAGAAAAGGTCTCTCACATTAAATCTTTTAGGGACAGATGTTGCGTGTAATCGAAAAGAAAACAATGTTAATTTAGTATTCACTAATAGACTTTGTAGAAATGTTCCTAAGATGAATTGTGCGAGGGGCACCTAGTGCACCCTCTTGCTCAAAACCAATGAATATGATTCAAGGAAATAAAAAACCACCTAGATCCCCCAACTACATCTTAAACTATGCAAGATAAATTAGTCAAAGAAATCAAGGTGTTTAAAATGTTGAGCGCAATATCCCATGATTGCTCGTGTTCCCTTGTGTGTTTTCTTCCTATGTTAACGTGCTTGATATCGGTACACGATATCAACCACCTTAAGGTGGGGGCATAAATAATATAAGTTGTCTGATGATTTTGGTACTAAGGAAGCATGTTTGTAAGCCCTTTACAGAGGCGGGATGTTGTATCTCCAAGCGAGTGCACATCTTTATTTTTATATTGCAATCATTAAGCCCTCTGCAGATGCAGGATATCATGCATATCCTTTTTATTTTAAGCCCTCTATGGAGGTGGGGATGGTGTATTTCTTGAGGAGAGTACACATCCTATCATTTCTAAAAGTCCTTTGACAAGATGAGGTTGGTGTATCCTCCCTTAAGAGTGTCTTCAACGATTGTTGTGGCGAAGCCCAATCACTAGTGTGTGCCTGTAATGAGACTAAGATGGTAGTGAACCTATCAGTAGGTTTCTTCCATTGCTTTCTTGCCATGTTTTCTCCATGTCTTCCATGTGTGTGTGTATGACATGTTTGTTCCCAAGCATTGTCTAAAGACTGGTGGTGATGAGTCCCTCCTATGCTTTGAGATTTGTATGGCGTGTTTGTTCTCAAGTATAGTCTAAAGACTCGTGGTGATGAGTCCCTCCTACACTTTGAGATTTCTATTGCATGTCTGTTGCCCCATATGTAGTCTAAAGATGTGTGGTGATGAGTCCCTCCTACATTTTGGGTTGTGTGTTTACTTTCCTTGTACTTGCATTTGCATTCATATATGAGAAAATGAAAAAGAAATAATCACTACATTCACTATATTCATTATGTTTTACATGTCTTCAATATTGTCTTCTCCATGTTTTGCATGATTGTATCTATCTTCTCCATGTTTTGCATGCTTGTTACTATCTTCAATGTGTTTAGCATATCTTCACCATGCCTGACATGTTTGCTGTGTTTTGTTGATTGTACTTTAATGCATGTAATGGCCTTGCGTTCGTGCATATGCTAAAGTGGGGGCTAAATGTTATGTCAGAAAATGTCCCCTTGGAGGCTTTTCCCTCTTAATATTTAGCTCCCAAGTCCTTAGAATGCATTTAGATAATATTACACGTAAATTTTGAATCTTAATGAGAAAACCTAGAAGTCTTGTGGAAAAATAGAACCTAGGGCGTGCTATAATGTTAAGCCCTGCCTAAAATAGGGGGGAGGACTTGGGCTCTTATGCCCTAGTCCTACCCTTGATGAGTGCTTGGTAGCACCCATGATAATACACCTTTTTACCTCTTTTTTTCTTCCTTCTTATTTCATTGTCCTGATGATTGCACCAAAGTAGATTGACAAGATTTGTTCTAATTATGTTAATGAGAGATGAATTACCTAAATCATGATTTTTAATTGAAGGAATAATATGCATTAAATTAATGGAAATATGCAGAAATTCTCTCTTTTTGAATCTATAGGTGCAGGTGTTCAGGCAAAGACAATTTTGAGCATCTTTGGAGGTAGTCCTAATAATCTCCGAAGCTGACATAAGGATACCACACCAATCTCCAATGTTTTCCAATATGATTGGAGATATTTTGAGATAAGGGGGGGCTCATCTCTGGAGCTGGACTGAAGTCATAAGCATATCTTTGGAGCTGAATAGGAAATCATGAGTATATCTCTAGAGCTATAGATAGAAGCACACACCTCCAGAGCCTCCTTAATACAATGCAGATTTCTAGCACCGCTACTAGTCAACACTTCTAGTGGTAACTGGGGTGCTCTAGATATTACTTAATCAACACCTGAGTAATCGAATGAACACCCTAGTTAACTGCTAGAAGTTTTATTTCTCTTTTTGTTTTTGCATGAGTTCTTGACAAACTAATTAAGTACCTATATTTTAGGGCCTCACTATCTAGTTGTATTTGAAACTAAGACTTAGGTTTAGTGAGACTACTATTCCACTAAAATCTATTTTAATTGCATGATTTTTACTCTGTAGTTAAACAATTAGTAGAATAAGAGATTGATGCTATCTCATAGATAGACTGATAGTTAGGGTAAGTGGTATCTCATCGCTGGATTAGATATAAATTTATAAAGTAGTAGTAAAAGAACATAGCAGATGATTTATTATTATTGTAATCTCATTTTGATATAGATAATTTTTTTAATACAAAAGGATATTGATGGAATTGGACTAAAAGAGAATTGTGGTATTATATTCTTGTGCTGATTCATTGCCTTAGTCTTCAGTCCTAAGGGTGAGGAGAAGGGCCCACTCCCACCACCAAGGCAGAAGGCTAGTATTATTGTTTGTTATTCTGTTTCAGATTCTATTTAGAAAGATAGTTACTGTTTTCTCATAGATAAATGTATGTTTCAATTGTATGGATTAGTATAGATCTACATTAGCAATTCATTGTTTCATCTTTGTTTCCAGCATTCCTAGAATGTATTTCCATGGCAGATAGATTAGTAGCATTAGTTTCTTCAATCAATAGAGATCAGTAGAGTTAGTTAAATAGACTGGCAACTATAGGATTCCTAATTGCAGATAGCCAAGGACATAGCCCTAGATTTGACACATGAAAATATGATTAAATGTTGAGGACCAACAACCCTTGTCAACCCTATTTTAGGTCAGGTCCTAATTTGAAGTTTTGATTATATGACCACTATTAGGTCCTATGCCAACGCCAGAAGTTTAAATTATGAAATTCTTGGTAGGAATGTGTGTAGTTGCATATATAAACATGTTTAGGTTTTCATTTGTAAATTAGAGAAGATGATTATGATTGTGAACTTGTGGCAAACTTTCAAAATATTCATTATTGCAGAGTAGAGCATTGTTATTGTGTTTATGATTGCAAATTTAGCTTCATCTTCTTATGTGCATGAAGGATCTTCATCTATGTGAGAGCTACACCTTTGAGGTGACATTTATTTATGTTTAGACCACTTATTATTTGGATTTCACCTCTATCCTGGATGGATACACACTCTTATGTAACAATAGTGTTCAGAAGACTTGAATGTCTCTTTGGGGCTTGACCAAGGCAAGCCTCTAAATACCACAACACCCAACCCCTCTCCTTGTGATTGTAGATTATAGGTTTCACATCTAGATGAAGTGATTTGTAGAGGAAGGTTACAGATGACAAGGATTTAGGATCCGAAAGAAGGAAGTGAAATAGAGCATTTTTGAGACATGGGTGCCTAGGGCAATGTCCTCCAGAGTTTCAAGGATAGGAATGAGTGTTATAGGGACATTCAACATCTAAAGGAGCTTCTACATCTTAAGAATTAGCCTACCTTGAACTAGGGTGCCTAGGTCAGCGTCCACATTTTGGGTGATGAAAATAGATAGAATAGTGATTATTAGTGCCAGAAGGAGTTCTGCATTCCACAAAGAAAATAGTGCATTTGACTTGGGCATCTGGGGAATTGTCCTCGAATATTCTGAATTCTAAACTTCAAAAAATGGCTAGTTATTAATCTATGTCCTCTTCCTTAATTTGTAAGCATTTGTCTAAATTTACTAGTTTATTCATTATTTTGCATAGTTAGGGTTTCTTACATATTTGAGGATTACATTAAAGCATTAATTAGTAATTTCTGAGTTTCTGTATCATTCCAAGTGACAACCCAACCTGTTAGGTGAATGCCCTCACTTAGTAGAGATTCAACTCAGTTGATATGTCCTTGAATGTTTGCTGTGAAAGGAGGATCTAAACCCATCAACACTAAAACATCAAACCAAACCCCATTTCTCCTTTTTCATATCAAACACTTGCTTAAAGGTGACCTATTTCAAGTTTGTGAAGCATGTCGATGTTACTCCTTGAAGAATGATATTGTGAAGGATGTTTAGGACTAGGTTAAGCATGTGTTGGGATCTACAAGGCATGTGTCTCTTTCTGGAGTGATGTGTATTTAATGTTAGGGCTTACTCTCTACATGTTTCATGTTGTGTGATCTCTAGATGACTTGTAAATTGTAATACTATTATTGTATTAGCCAACTTTTAATGTAATCAATGTAATATCATGTATAAATTGTAAACCTAGTTGATCTAGCTAGAGTATGATTGTGAATATGAGCATGTGAAGAGCATAATATGAATAATACATGTATTATGATGTGCAACTAAAGGATAAACAACAGAAGCAATAAGGGTTGTCCTGATTCATCTTGAAAACATTTTTGTGATAGGAGGGAAGTGAAGAGTGTGCCTAATTGGTTCAAACATTAAAAGAAGAGTTAAGAAGCAGAAATGTAATCATCAAAGGAGTGAGCTTCATTGTTAGTTTTAGATAGTAGAAGGATTGTCAAACTGTAATCATTTCAAAGTTTGTTCTTAGTTCAAGGAGTAGTTGCTTCCTTGAGTTGTAGCCCTACAACAAAGACAACAAGGAGTTGTAGCTTCCTTCAAAGTGACCCTTAAACCTTTCTTCAGGGAGTAGTAGCTTCCTTGGGTTGCATCCCTAAAATAAATTTAGTAGGGAGTAGTAACTTCCTTGGGTTATAGCCCTAAAACAAACTAATCTTTTATTGCAATGAGCTTCATATTTTGTGTGTTAATTCTCACTATGGTTTTTCCCTTGTTAGGGTTTTCCACGCATATCTATTGTCATTTGTTGCTATGCATTGTGTTAATCTTTCATGTTTATGTTAATGCTATAATATTTAAGTTTTAATCTTCTCCAGAGGATTTAAAGTTTGTTTGGATACAGATTCACCCCCCTCTTATTAATATGTGTTTGTTTGTTTGTTTGATAATACAGGTGCTATCAATATTTCCAAGAATATAGTGATGCATTCTAGAACCAAGCATATATCAATTAGATATCACTTTTTGAGAGAAAAGGTTGCAGAGAAAGAAGTGAAGCTAGAGTATGTTCCAATAAAGGATCAGATTGTAGATATTCTCACAAAGGCTCTTTCAAAGGATACATTTGAGTATCTTTGTGGTTAGGGTAAAATTGGATTTGTTGATCTTTTGTGGCTTAGATGTTAAAATCCTCCTTTCACCCTAACATTGAAGGATCTAGGGTCAAGTGGTGAGCACTATCATACCGTAGGTCACTTGCAAATGAGGAGAAGCTTGGATTAGGGAATTAATTATCAATTTTTCCTTCTACTATGCTCAATTAACCATTAAAACCCTAATTATGCAAATATGACAACAAATTGACAAATAATGGAAAAAGCTCTTGCAGACGGGAGTAAAATACCAAATTATAGAATACCTATTTTCAAGGTTCTGAAGCGGAATAGTCGAGGACACTTTTGTGGGTGCCCTAGTCCAAGGTACCTACTTTTTCAGGGAATCTGGACCTCCTTTCGGCACTAATCAGCCCTATAACTTTTGTTTCCCGAGATCTATCTGTGGAGGACACTTTTGCTGGTGCCCTAGTCTTGGAAGTACTCTTTTGTCTGTCTTTTCTTTAGATCCTGAATCCCTGATGTCTTTCTAGCCCTCCTGCAACTCCACTTTTCCTGGATGCGACACTTGTAACTTACAATAACAAGACTTGGTTTGGGGATTGTGGTGTTTATAGGTTTGCCTCAGTCAAACCCCGAAGGACACTTAAGTCTCCAAACACCATTGTTAGATGAAGAGGACATGCCCTTGTGAGGCAGAGGCAAAAAACTAAAGGAATCAATGATAAAAACACAATGATATGTCACCTTGTAGTGAAGCTTTCATGGAGGAAGATACTCTTCATGCCATGAAGGAATTGATGCTCAAATCTATAAATATCAATGCACAAAACACACTAGTTTTCTCTTGCAACACAATAGAAAGCCTTGAATCACCTTGAGAACACAATAGCTTGCTAATTGGAATCTAGTTTACAAATGAATGCCTAAGCTTTCTTATATATGCACCTACAAGCATTCCCACCAAGATATTAAAAATTAAACTTTACCATGTTGGCAAAATAACCTCCTAATGGTCATAAACTGACACCCAGAAATTGGGGCTGCCCTAAAATAGGGCAAGACTAGGGCACAGGCGCTCAAGTCCTCCCCCCTTATTTTAGGTAGGGTACAACTCAAGGGGTCCACCTAGGTCCTATTTGTAACGGGACTTAGCCCTCATTCCATCGGGATGATAAAATATGAACTAAAATGTCCTAAATGCACTCTAAAGACCCGAGAGCTAAACCTTATGAGGGAAAAGCCCCCAAGGGGACATTTTACAACATTAAATTTAGCCCCCACTTTAATGTATGTATGAACACAAGGCCCAAACATGCATTAAACTAAGGTCACAAACATAGAAAACACCCCAAGCACGGAGAAGACACACCGACCGCATAAAAGACAATAACAGGCACGTAAAACATGGAGAAGACAGTAACAGTCATGTAGAACACAAAGCAGACAGTCAATGCATAGAAGACACATTAATGTATGGAAGACATAAATGATATATTTTCTTTTCTTTTTATCATATATATGAAATACAAATGCAAGTACTAGAAAGTAAACAAACCTCCCATAATACATGATGCACTCATCACACAGGTCTTTGTATATGGGGCAACACACATGCAAGACACAATGAAACCTCCCAAAATGCACAAAGCATTACTCAAGGCACTAGTCACTACATATGGGGAAACAAACACACCATACAAAACAAGCACGCCAAAACACACACACTTGATGACATAGAGAAAAAATGGTAGACAAGCGATGGTGTGTTCCCCATTTCTAGGCTCATCACCATCTCAAGAACATTACAAGCACACATCAATGATTGGGCTTCACCACAACAATCATCAAAGACATGCTTAAGGGTTGAGTTAGTCACAGAACTACTCCCCACCTCTGCAAAGGACTTTTGAAAATGACAGGATGATGCAATCTGCTATGAGAAATACACCATCCCCACCTCCAAAGAGGGCTTAAGAAAAAGGATATGCTTGATATCCCACCTCTGTAGAGGGCTTACATGATTGATTGATTGATTACAAACAAGTTCAGGATGCATGATGCACTACTTTGGCGCAGGTCACTGCATCTGAGGTCAAACACATTTCTAACATTTATAACAGACAACTTACCTAATATGCCCCCACCTTAAGGTGGTTGATATTAGTTATCGATATCAAGCACGTTAAGGTAGGAAGAAAACACACAAGGGAACACCAAATTTTTCAAAGCCCATGCCCCCCGAAGGTGACATGTACTTTACAATCACCAAATGTTCCCACAAACACATCCCTGCAAGAAACATGTTAGTGTCTACAACATCATGATAAAAAACAACATCAATGCATATGATTAACCACAAAAAGAGCCAAGGTTATACAATGAATTTAGAGTTTGAGGATAACCAGGGGCTATATAACAAAGCTCTCTGAATCGAGTACCACTAAGGCTAGATTCAAAGGCAAACAAAGGTACACAGAGCAACAATAATGTTAAGGTTTGTAAATGAGACATAAAAATCATAAAATTCACTGTGCGGAAAACAAGAGTGCTTCCACTAGCCAAGTGTCAGATAAGATATACAACCCCATCGTCATATTAGGAACTATAGTTTGTTTTTTGATTGCTCTTGAAAGGGACACTAGGTCCGCATCAGTATAAATGTTTGTTGTCATCTGCCCACTAGGTAGAAACACTAGAGGAAGGGAAACAATAAATAAGAGAGGAGAAACAAGTGTCTTAGGGACAGTCACATAGGAGGGTGCCCCCAAGTCACCAACCATGACACTATGTCCGTAAGACACAACACACAACAATGAAATCAGAGAGAGTAATTAGAAGAATGATGATACAAATAGAAGAAACAGAGGTGGTCTCCTGGTATGCTGAACCTTACAGGAGAATATGAGGTTATCCCAATAGGCCTAAACAACACATAACACATCACGGGGGAAGTACATCATGAGAGAGATAAAATTTAGAGATACTTACCTATAGGGTCTTTGTGCTAGAAGTCATCAACAATTAAATCATTCTTTTTCCATTTGCAAACATAAGGTATTAGTGCCAAGTCTTTGTAATTATTCTTTTGTTCATTTTTAAATGATTCTTGGTTTGACTCAATGTTAGGTGGAATGTTTTCTTGTTGAAGTTCATTAGTACATATATTTTCTATCCTCTTAGGTGGTGGGAGAAGAAAATTATTTTAAGTGATCTCAACATCCATCCTTGAGAGATTCATGTGAGAGACTTCTCCTCATCTACTAAGACTACATCCTTAGTGATGTCCAAATGACTTGAATATTCAAACAAAGGAGGGAAATAAAAGGTCTTCTCTTCCTTAATGAAATCCAAGGTGTGTGGTCACTCAACTAAAGGAATAAGATTGGTAGGATGAGCCATAGAGGTTTCATGCATAGAGTTTTTATTGTTGTTAGATGAAAGCTCATTGTCGACCAATGGAATGTTCTTTGTTGAAGGGAGTTCTTCATTCACTAATGCTTCCTCTTGTCCAAGGAGAACATTGGAATGACAAATTGGTGATGGTTCTTCATTGGCTAATGTTTCATCTTGGCCAAAGTGAGCATTAGAATGAAGACTTGATGATGTGATGTTAATAGATGTGTTAATGAAATCATCCTCTTGCATTAAAGTGTCCTCATGATGGGTAATAACCTTTGGAGAGGGATCATAAGGTAAACTAGAGTTATCATCCCATGTTTTATCAATAGGTGCCGTAGTAGAATTTCCCATAAAATCATCCAAGGCTTCATCTAACATTTTAAGATCATCACTAGTATATGTATTATTGATCATGAATTTAGTGAGTTCATCCAATATCAAAGGGTATATTCCCATGAGAGTTGTGAAGCTATCAAAGTCACCTATATGGAAAAGAATTTCATATGTGGAGCACATAGAGAGATCAACATGATGAATGTATGCTATTTGTTCTAGAACTTGAGGATATTTATCAGTGAATTTAGAGAAATGATCCATGTCTATGATGTATGCAAAGAATTCTTCCAAAGAAGTAGCCATAGAGGTTTCATGCATAGAGTTTTTATTGTTGTTAGATGAAAGCTCATTGTCGACCAATGGAATGTTCTTTGTTGAAGGGAGTTCTTCATTCACTAATGCTTCCTCTTGTCCAAGGAGAACATTGGAATGACAAATTGGTGATGGTTCTTCATTGGCTAATGTTTCATCTTGGCCAAAGTGAGCATTAGAATGAAGACTTGATGATGTGATGTTAATAGATGTGTTAATGAAATCATCCTCTTGCATTAAAGTGTCCTCATGATGGGTAATAACCTTTGGAGAGGGATCATAAGGTAAACTAGAGTTATCATCCCATGTTTTATCAATAGGTGCCGTAGTAGAATTTCCCATAAAATCATCCAAGGCTTCATCTAACATTTTAAGATCATCACTAGTATATGTATTATTGATCATGAATTTAGTGAGTTCATCCAATATCAAAGGGTATATTCCCATGAGAGTTGTGAAGCTATCAAAGTCACCTATATGGAAAAGAATTTCATATGTGGAGCACATAGAGAGATCAACATGATGAATGTATGCTATTTGTTCTAGAACTTGAGGATATTTATCAGTGAATTTAGAGAAATGATCCATGTCTATGATGTATGCAAAGAATTCTTCCAAAGAAGTAGCCATGATATACGTCTCTGAATGAATGTAAAATTAGATTTTGAAAGCTTTTCAAAATTGGTGCAAAAGACAAGAGCAAAAATAACCTAGAATGCTTTATTTCTTGATACTTTTTCAAAGCCAATGAATGAAACTAAGTATGTTGTAAGGATTCTAATCGAGGACAGTAAGTTATTATTGGAAAGAATACAGATAACTAAGAGGGGGGGTGAATCAGTTATCTTATAACTTTTCTTATTTTTACTTTCTTTTCTTATCTTATCATTTAGTGCTATATCAAAACAATACTATCATAAGAATTGAAAAGGAATTAACAAATAACACAAGGATTTTTACGTGGAAACCCTGCTAAGGGAAAAACCACAGGGTGACTAACCCAAGATTGTATTCTCTATTAAAAGAATAAAGAGTACAAATTTGGCACTTGCCAATTAGGGCTCACTTCCAGAGCACACTACTCACAAGAGGCCCACTGCCTACAAGAGACTCACTGTCTACAAATGCTTACAAATGACACCAAGGTGTTTAAACTGAAGAACAACATCTATATATGCAAGAAGTTAGTTCCAGTTAGGCACAGAATACTAATCTGGCACATTTCATTCTTCCTCTGCTTAATATCACTCTTCAGTCATATTCCAGGTTTAGATATTTGTTTTCACACTTCTTCCAATATTTTCTTCAACATCTCCATGCCCAATCAAAATTCACAAGCTTGAGACCATCGAGTATATATATCTGTATTAAGGATTTCAACTAACTTCATAGTCAGCAATAAGAACACTTGAGATATTTGCAAGTTTCTGTTCTGTCAGCTAAATCCTTGCTTGGTTGATGATGTGCATCAAAACTTGGACATAGAATTCATTAATCATGTTAGCCAATAATGTATAATACCACAAGTTGCTTGATCAATACCTTTTATACATCCGGATTGAAGTCTAGTACTCTGTTAGTTAGTTCTTCCTCTGTGTGCTCTGTCTGACTAGAACCCAACACTCAGAAGCTCATATCTTTTTCATGCTTTATCACCGGAGGCCAAATCTCTAGAATACAATAGTCATGATACCCTTCTTTATTTTTCCAAGTCTGCAACTTACTGAGTTACACCATCTAAGAGATCTAGACCTGATTGCCGGACCATGTTGCATACTCTGTTCTTATCCACCGGACCAAAACAATTTCCATCCTGACTTCTGGTATAGGCATATTATGTACTGTGGATGTGTAGAATAGACTTTGTTTCCATCAATGACAACACTTATGAAGCCAGTAATCTCCCCCTTTGGCATTGATGGCAACACTTAGTGAAAAATGTCTAAGTGTCGCAGTGACTCCCCCTTTGCTTGTGCTCTATTTCTTTGCATTGTTTTACCAGAGCTCCCCGTTTGCTGGATTCCTCATTTTTCACTACTCTTCACTCCCCCTTTGACATCAATGGCAAAGGGTGGAATCCACATACCAAAACTATGCAAAAATTATCATATACATGGCCACATATGTATAAACAAATCATACGTTATACTTACATATACTTAAATATATCTGCAAAGGTTGTCTTCAACTGTACAATTTCTATGGCCCAACTCCTCTTCATTCTATCCAAAATGGAGATGTGTCCACTTAATAAAAATGCATATGCTTCTGCACTCTTCAAATCTGTTGGATTACTAGTCCGGGTTGTACTTTGAGCATCTGTTAAAGCATCATGCAATACTTCTAACTTAGGGAGGATTATTCCCCTAAGTTCACCCATTCTATCCATCAGATTCCTCTTCTCCTTAACCAGTTTCTTTATCTCATTTATGATAAAAAATGCCTGACATTCTTGGTTTACCAGAGAGATGGTAAGAGGATCAAAATTCTGGGATAGGTTTAACAACTTTTCTTCTTGTTCTTTCAGCTTCTTTTCAATGTCCACTGAAACTTTAGGCCAAGATAAACAAAATTTATACATATCTCCTCCATCCTTAAGGGCATTTTCAATGCTCTTTATTCCAATGTCTAAGGTTCTTCTGTCATTGTTAATTAGTCCTTGTACCTCACTAAAACTTTTTTCAGAGAACTCTTTTCAGACCTTAGTTTCTACCAATTTTTTAAGAGATTCAAAGTGAGAATTGATAGAATTAACCAAGTTTTTCAAGTTACCTAATGGAGAGGCAGATGCATCCTTTTGATAAGTAGGGTTGATCTTCTTTAGTACACCAGTTGTAATATTCAATAGTTCACTATCCTCCATGTGTGATTTTAGAAGTTTCTCCTTTGCATTGGCCTGAACAAAAGATGCTAATTTCATTATTTGAACTAGAGAGAGAGAGTCAAAATTTAATGGCCCTTGAATCAACTTAGGTTCATCCAGCTCCATCATTTGTTTGTCGAGGAAATTATGTACTATCTTTGCAGTGTCTCTTGCTGGTGATTTAGACTTCTTTCCTTTAAAGATATTAGGACTGATTGGTTTGGGTAAGTCATCACCAACCTTATCTTCTTCTTCTTCTTTTGCCTTACCCTCTTTCTCTTGATTCTCCTTCTCTTCTCTTCTTCCTTCCCCTTCTTCTTTAGTGCCCAGAAGATTTTTCTTGACAACTGTCGGATCTGGAGGAGTAACATTACTAGAGTTTACTATTTTGTGAACTTCCTCTTCCAGAACAGAGGAGTCTAAGTTTTTAGATTTTTCTTCATTTATTTTCTTTAATCCTTCGACATCCTTATTAGAGAATTCTTCATTGATTACTTTTAATCCTTCAACATCCATGGTAGAAGGCTCTTCATTTATTTCCTCTACAATAGCAAGACTAAATCTCTTCAAGGCTTTCCAGAGAATTTCTTTTGTTTCATAAGCTATTTGATCAGTTTCTCCAATCATGAGTTTATTCATTTAGGACTTGCTCTAGAAATCATCTTTACAATCCTTGAACACCATGTCCATTTGTTTTGGAGTGATAGAGGGACATAACTGTATCACTATCTGCTCTCGGATCTCTAAGTCTTTTGCCTTTGCATTCTCTTTTCTTTGCTCCAATACTTCTTCTAGGCTCTTTGGAATTAAAGAAATTATTTCAATGAATGCTTTGTTATAGATATTCAAATACTGGACAGTTGCCTCCTCTAGTATTCTCTTGTCTACATCATTGTATTCATCATAAAATTCTATTATTGGCTGCAGGTTTCCATCCATAGTGACTACCTTAATGATGTCTTCAATTGAGAGAGTGCGTTTCTCAACAAAATCCTCTATCTTCTCTTCCTCATTTCTACTATTAGAGGACTTCCTGGACGTTCTTTTCTTCTTCAATTTCATGATTTCCTCATCCAAGTCTATTTCTTCATCATCCTTTTGGCTTGTATATGTCCTTTTAGCTTTGGTATTCATTGTCTTTTCTCCTTTCCTGGATGACTTGACTTCCGGTTTCATAGTCTTTGAGCTT
The DNA here is from genome assembly GCA_027924645.1 of Cunninghamia lanceolata. Taxonomy (NCBI): domain Eukaryota; kingdom Viridiplantae; phylum Streptophyta; class Pinopsida; order Cupressales; family Cupressaceae; genus Cunninghamia; species Cunninghamia lanceolata. Next base: position 15,295,635 of record BSBN01001271.1, read on the forward strand.
TTAGAAGTGACAGGAATAGAACTCTTGGAAGATCTAGTCCGGGATGAGGCTTGCACCGGAATGCTTTCTTTCTTTGCTTCTTGTCTTTCTTTTTCTACCTTCTCCATTTTCTCTCTATTGGCATCTACTACCTCCTTTGATATGCCAACTCTTTTGGCAAGTTCTTTAACTTCCTTTCTTACTTTTCTCTTTATCTCAGGCTGCCTTAATTCAACATGTATTTTTATACTTAGCTCTTCAAAAGTGCCAAACCTTTCTGCTTCAATGTCCTTAGGTTGGCTCAGCAGGTGTTGAATATGTACCTCTAAAATATTTTCATCAAACTCATATCCCATAGGCATTATCCACATAGTTCTTGGCTCAACTGCCTCCATTAGGCATTGGTCAGTGTCAACCATGAAGCAGACTATGTCTTTGTCTTTCTCAACTATTGATTGTGGTATTCTCTCTCTGACATGCATCATGCTTTGGAAATTCTTGAAGTAACCCCAGAGGGCTAAGTTTTGGACTTGAGCATCACCAAGTACATACATGTAATCTCTGATTTGAATTATAATGGGTTTATCATTTTGCCAGACCCAACCCTTTAATCCTGGAAACTCATTCATATAGTAGAAAAATAGACACAATAGAAGACTGCCATATTTGAAAGAGTTTTTCTTATCTTTCTTGATCTTCTATAAGTTTTCTATCATTTGACTCAATAGAAGCTCACACAGATCATAATTTGCATCTTCCTTCAACATTTGATATGCAACATAGATTTCCATACTGGACACAGAATTTCCTTGCTCGAGTGGTAGATTTTGTAGCCAATTATCATGGAAGAAAACTTGACACTTGCATCTATGATGTCATCTATAGTCATTTCTCTTTTGTCAAATTTTGATTTGGTGGCTTTAGTTACCATTTGGTTCTTCACAGATTTGAGTGCGGGTAATGCACTGGTTGAATGCAGTCTGGTCACAGCCTTGATGGCATCTTTGGTTATCTTGAATGGCCTCATTAGCCACATAAAATTATCATGCATCCTACTTAGAACATACCGGACCCAATCATCTTCTGCAAAAGATGGAAAATGTATACAATGTTTAAAGTGTTTGTCCCTTAGGGTCTTGAATTTAGGTCTGAGTTCAAAATTCTCATTCATTAACTATTTTTGATAGATGTCAAACAATTTTGAGTCTCCAAAATCTTTGATGTTTGCATGGATATAAACCCTAATATCTTCTACATGCAAGATACCATGCAGAACACTGGAAAAGGCTCCCAAGGGATCAACTTCTAGTGGCTTGTAAGGGTGTTTCTTGAATTTTGGCCTCAGCCTTTCAAAGATATTGACAACCATTGGATTAGCCATTCTAGCAAAGAAAATTAAAGAGAATTTGTCAAAGGGAAATACCTTTTCACCCCTTAGGGTTTGAAGCAGATGTCGGAGCTATTTTCTATTTGAATTCAATCTTTAGCTTGAACTTGAGTAATGGTGCAGGAGCACCTTTAGAAACTGATGCTTCATGGACTAATTTTAGAAGTTTGATTAAATTTTAATGGTTCAACATTGTAATAAGGTTATTTTGGGTCATTGTTATGTGTCTAGGAGACTAGGAGTCTCAAATATGCAAAATATTGCAAACCATGTAAAGGTTGCCAAAATAAAATTGGAAAAAATAGTCAAGTTACTAAAAAGACATTTTTGGCAGTTGAAAGGTCATTAGAATTTGTAGAGACAAGTTGGAATGCCTTTATTAAGGCCTTGTAACCATTCTATATGTGTGGGTGATTGAGGATTTGAACAAGGAATGAGAAGAGATATTGTTTTCTATATTTCTCTTTAGAAATTTACTGTCTTCTTGCATGGTACGGCCCAGTATGGGTAGGAGGGCATTTAGTTTTGATTTCAAATGAAATTTCTCTCAATCACCTTCCACTTGTATTTTATTTCATGCATTTTGGTTTTGATTTGTGGTAGATATTGGGAATTTGGTAAAAACTATCCAAACCCTCTGTTAGGGTAAACAGTGGCAATGAAATCTTGTGTTTCTTCCTTTTTATCCTTTGCATGTTGCTATTCCTTGGTGAAAAATGAATATGGTAGTATTTTCTTTTGTATTCTAGAGGTCTCTAACCAAATAACTAAGGTTGGTGTGAGAAAATCAAGTTTTATGACTGTTTTTCTATGTCACAGTCCAGAAAAGCAGAGTTTTAAGAGCAGTCTTGAGATATAGGTGTAGGGTTGTTAAAAATATTGATGGGAATGGACTTTTGATGATTTAATGAGCATGTGCAGACATTGTATGAAGTGTTCCATGCACATGCAAGGTGTGGGGAGTCGTGGAGTGTCCTCTTTCAATAAGCCTTGTTTGTATGCAAGGCCTAATAGCCCTAATCTGCTTGCTAACAGTCCATTTTTGGACAGTACTTTCCAAAGCAACATACACTGAATTTAAGATATGTTTTAAACCACCTTAATGGGTATTCAAAACACCCATCACAGTCTTGAGAAGACTCTTATGGTAAAAGTTATGAGTGACTGTCCTTCAAAACAGGGCTCCAAGGTGCTTTGACAGTCATTGAAGAGATGATTGCATGCATGTTGGGATAGTCCTTGGAAATAGTTTATTGAGGTTGAGTAGGAGTTCTTGAGGAGATTGAAGGATGTTAGAGACCTCTCTTAGGTCAAAGAAGTTGAAACTCAGTTTGGGATCACTGGTTTTGGGAAGTTCTCTTGTGAAGCTTGTGGATCCTTATGGATTGAAAACCTTTGTTATTGAATATACTACTAAGAAGTTGAGTTAGATCTTTTCCTCTGCATCAGATTGGTATCGAAGCTAGAAAAAGCTCTAGGAGGAGATGTTATGTATTTGATTTCTAAGATGAATAACTGAAGGAAAGATTGTGTTGGTGACCATTATCTTGCTTGCTAAGTTGTTTGGTTGTAGGTGCTTATCCATCTAGCTGCAGAAGGATGTTTTCTGAGATTGTGTGTGGGCAGACAAGACGAGGTTTGTCATGACCATTCTCTAATGGAGATTAGGCTAGATAAGGGTGCAGAGAGAAACCACTAAGGAGAGAGTGGTAGGTGCATCACCAGGATCTGCTATTGGGTGAGATGAATGGTTTGGTGAGTTGGTTTGTTATGAAGCAGTGAGAGAGATGGATACCTAAAAAAGCAATTGAGGTTGCAGCTTGAAGAGTACTCCACTGATGGGAGTAGAAGGAGCTTGAAGAAGCTCTAAAGTTGATAGTTTGATTTGTTGGTTGGTTGGTCACCTTTCTATGGATGAGAAGATTTGAAGCCTGAAGCTAAGAAGATTGAAGAGATGCAGAAAAAGACTTTTGTTGCAGATACATTTCCAAGGGACTTGGAAATCTTTGTTGGTTGGTTGTATGGTGCAGGAGCACCTTCATAAATTGATGCTTCATGGACTAATTTTAGGAGTTTGATTAAATTTTAATGGTTCAACATTGTAATAAGGTTATTTTGAGTCATTGTTATGTGTCTAGGAGACTATGAGTCTCAAATATGCAAAATATTGCAAACCATGTAAAGGTTGCCAATATAAAATTGGAAAAAACAGTCAAGTTACTAAAAAGATAGTTTTGGCAGTTAAAAGGTCATTAGAATTTGTAGAGACAAGTTGGAATGCCTTTTTGAAGGCCTTGTAACCATTCTATACGTGTGGGTGATTGAGGATTTGAACAAGGAATGAGAAGAGACACTATTTTCTGTATTTCTCTTTAGAAATTTACTATCTTCTTGCATGGTACGGCCCAGTATGGGTAGGAGGGCATTTAGTTTTGATTTCAAATGAAATTTCTCTCAATCACCTTCCACTTGTATTTTATTTCATGCATTTTGGTTTTGATTTGTGGTAGATATTGGGAATTTGGTAAAAATTGTCCAAACCCTCTGTTAGGGTAAACAGTGGCAATGAAATCTTGTGTTTCTTCCTTTTTATCCTTTGCATGTTGCTATTCCTTGGTGGAAAATGACTGTGGTAGTATTTTCTTTCGTATTCTAGAGGTCTCTGACCAAATAACTAAGGTTGGTGTGAGAAAATCAAGTTTTATGATTGTTTTTCTGTGTCACAGTCCAGAAAAGCAGAGTTTTAAGAGCAGTCTTGAGATATAGGTGTAGGGTTGTTAAAAATATTGATGGGAATGGACTTTTGATGATTTAATGAGCATGTGCAGACCTTGTGTGAAGTGTTCAATGCACATGCAAGGTGTGGGGAGTCGTGGAGTGTCCTCTTTCAATAAGCCCTGTATGTATGCAAGGCCTAATAGCCCTAATATGCTGGCTAACAGTCCATTTTTGGACAGTTCTTTCCAAAGCAACATACATTGAATTTAAGATATGTTTTAAACCACCTTAATGGGTATTCAAAACACCCATCACAGTCTTGAGAAGAGTCTTATGGTAAAAGTTATGAGTGATTGTCCTTCAAAACAGGGCTACAAGGTGCTTTGACAGTCATTGAAGAGATGATTGCATGCATGTTGGGATAGTCCTTGGAAATAGTTTATTGAGGTTGAGTAGGAGTTCTTGAGGAGATTGAAGGATGTTAGAGACCTCTCTTGGGTCAGAGAAGTTGAAACTCAGTTTGGGATCACTGGTTTTGGGAAGTTCTCTTGTGAAGCTTGTGGATCCTTATGGATTGAAAACCTTTGTTATTGAATATACTACTAAGAAGTTGAGTTAGATCTTTTCCTCTGCATCAAGTAACCTGTAGGATCTCTACTTAGAGCTCTTCTTTCTTCTTCATGAGTGCAAGTGTGTAAATAATGAGTGAAAAAACCCTTTTATCCTTGTACAAAACCTAATTACCTTTTGTAATAAATGCACAAACTTTTAAGTCATCCAATCACCCTACTTCTTAAGTGAGCTTTTCATGAATCATCTTATAGATCTTCAAACTTGTACCTGTGTGTTGATAACACCTAGGTGCCTTAAAAGACCTTCCTCTAGATCCACAGATCAGAGTATTACATTTTTAGATCATTCTAGATCAATTTGTATTGCCCTGTTAATACTGTATGGTTGCCATAACCAAATCTACTCAAGTGGTCATAAACCTTGTGAAACTTGATGTAGACCTCTCATATTCTAACTGAAGGTTCTTTTGGGGATTTTATAGGAACCCTTTAATCTGCAACATTAGATATTCACTCAATGTACCGAATTTAGGCACTTACTAGCTGGCTGGGGGAAAAATATTTTCTCTATAGCTCCTCCTGAGCCAGAGCTCACTTTTTAGTTTCTGGAAGGATTATCAACACCAGATTCTAGTGCAGATCCATCTCCAATATTCATTGTACTCTTCTTCACCCAAATCTTACTCATTTCCTTTTGAACTTCATCCACATTTACTTTACCTTTGCCTTTATCTTATTTTTGATCATGTTTTACCGGACCCCTTTCATCATGATTTATGCTTTTGTAGAATCTGGCTATATGACCAAATTTATTGCAATTGTAACACACAACATTTATTTGCTTATTTGGTTGATATCTTTTTGATCTACACTGATTAGCCATGTGCCCCATTCTATTCCATGTAAAGCATCTACCATTGAAAGAATTGTTCATTTGCATATTTCTACATTCATGAGATTTGTGACGATACCTTTTACAACTAAAGCATTGACTGAAGAAGGATGAATTGTTTTGATTCATTCTATTCCTACACTGAGTTGCTTTATGACCAAATTTGTTGCAATTGAAGTAATTCCCATTGAAAGATGGATATCTTTGGGCATTTGGTTGCCTTACCGGAGGTCTTCTAGTCCTATTCCTTTGACTTCCCAATCCAAAGTTCCTTTGACCAGATCTAGAGCTTTCACCTTTCTCATACCCCAAGCCATGCTTATCATTAACCCTCTTTTAACTTGCAAGAAGAACTTCAAGTTGGGCTGAGCTTATCTTGAATTTTTCTTTGTATTCATTTGTAGATTGAAGATCTTGTTTAAGAGTGTGTATTTGGTTCTCAAGTTGTTCTTCATTGTCTCTGGCTTCTTCAAGATTAGATTCAAGATGCTTGATTATTCTGTCTATTTTGTGGTAGTCCTCTATTTTCTCCTTAAGGGATTGTTTTAGGTTATCTTCAGTCTTTCTCTTCTCTTCAATTTCTTGGGTGAATTTCATAACCCTTGATTCCATTTCATGTCTTATCATAATCACTTCTTTTGACAACTTCTCACATAGCTTAGTTTTCTCATTCAGATCCTCATCAGTATTATTGGCTTCATTTTGATTTGCTAATTTCTGGAGTAGTTCCTTTCTCTTTTTCACAGAAATACTGACTTTTTCTTTTAGCTCATTGATGAAATCATTAGTTTCCTTAAGTTTTTCTCTCAAATTATTTACCTCAGATTGGGATTGTTCAAGATCATCTAGGGCAGATTGAAGTTGTTCTTTCATACCATATACATCCATTGAGATTCCTAGATCTTCCTCAAGCTATTAGGATTGTTCAGAGGAACTAATCTCTGATACCAATTGTTGGAAACAATGCAGATAACTGAGAGGGGGGGTGAATCAATTATCTTATAACTTTTCTTATCTTATCATTTAGTGCTATATCAAAACAATGTAATCATAAGAATTGAAAAGGAATTAACACATAACATAAGGATTTTTACATGGAAACCCTGCTAAGGGAAAAACCACAGGGTGACTAACCCAAGATTGTATTCTCTATTAAAAGAATAAAGAGTACAAATTTGGCACTTGCCAATTAGGGCTCACTGCCCGAGTACACTACTCACAAGAGGCCCACTACCTACAAGAGACTCACTGTCTACAAATGCTTACAAATGATACCAAGGTGTTTGAACTAAAGAACAACATCTATATATGCAAGAAGTCAGTTCTAGTTAGGCACAGTATACTAATCTGGCACATTTCATTCTTCCTCTGCTCAATATCACTCTTCAGTCATATTCTGGGTTTAGATATTTGTTTTTGCACTTCTTCCAATATTTTCTTCAACATCTCCATGCCTAATTAAAATTCACAAGCTTGAGACCATCAAGTATATATATCCATATTAAGGATTTCAACTAACTTCATAGTTGGCAATAAGAACACTTGAGATATTTGCAAGTTTCCATTCTATCGGCTGAATCCTTGCTTGGTTGATGATGCACATCAAAACTTGGAAATATAATTCATTAATCATGTTGGTCAATAATGTATAATGCCACAAGTTGCTTGATCAACACCTTTTATACATATGGATTGAAGTTTGGTACTCTGTTAGTTAGTTCTTCCTCTGTCTGTTCTGTCTAATTAGAACCCAACACTCAAAAGCTCATATCTTTTTCATGCTTTATCACCATAGGCCAAATCTCTAGAATACAATAGTCATGATACCCTTCTTGATTTGTCCAAGTCTGAAACTTACTAAGTTACACTATCTAGGAGATCTGAACCTGATTGCCAGATCATTTTGCATACTCTATTCTTGTCCACCAGACCAAAACAATTTCCATCCTGACTTCCGGTATATGCATATTATGTACAGTAGATGTGTAGAATAGACTTTGTTGCCATCAATGCCAATACTTATGAAGCCACACAATGTCTCTTTCCAATAGTTATATGTCTGATATCAGTCCAAAACAACAATATAGTCACTCTCAACACACTCTTGATGCAAATCCAAGATAATGCCAAGTCAAAATATAGTGAAATTATGTTAAAATAGGCACTTTTTCACCAAAATTCAATGCAGAATAACAAAACAAGGGGTGTTGTGAGGAAAATGATGATGGAAAAAAAATAATATCAGCAATAACAGCCACATGATGAAAAAATTCTCAACACAACATGATTGTGGCGCCACTTAAGGCAAAACCCTAGTGAAAATATAGCAAGATATGCGATTTTTCATGGTTTTTCAACTCCAAGACCTAGAAAAAGGGGTGTTGTAAGGAATTTTTAGAGGAAAATAAAAGAATATAAATAATATCAGTCACCTCAATCCATAAAACTGATCACAACATGCTTGGAGTGCAAGCTAGGTTAAATCCTAGGGCAAAAATAGCTAAAATGTGTAGTTTTTTGTTGAATTTTCACTACAAGAGCCCATAAAAAGGGTGTTGTGAAGATTTTTATGAGGGGAAGAAAATTAATACCCTGATAACAGAAAGTTAATGCAAAAATATCTTTCACAACACACCTATAGTGTAAATTTAGAGAGTCGATAAGGCCGATTTTACTGAAAATTGTCGTTTTTGAAGCCCTAGGTTTGAAGTTTTGGAACAAAAGCTATGTGAAATGATTTAATGTCTGATTTATGATGGAAATCAAATAATATCATATCTAAAAATGATTTCAACATTAATCATGCAAAATTCCCATGCAAATTTAATTAAAATGCACCAAAATTGCTAGTTTTTTGTTGAAATTTTCAATGCAAAAATGCAAATAATTCAAATTTAAATGCAAATTCACACTAAAATGCAAGACTATAGACAAATGTAAATTTTAATGAGCCTCTAAAATTAGTAGAAAAATCTGATAAAATATTTTGCCTACAAACCCTAGATTTTGGAATTACTAGGTTATTTAAAAATTGTCAAAATTTCCACAAAACCCTAGCAATTAAATGATGAAAATGCAAAGCAAGATTTTGAATTTTTGTATTTTTCTATAGTTTATATCAGATCTGATGTAAAAATCATGAATTAGGAAAAATTAGAAAGAATTGACACAATTTAGTAAGCCCAACAATGCAATTTTTTTGTATTTTTCCAATTTTTTAATTTTTTTGAAATTTTCTCAATGCAATAAATTAAATGCCTCTATGAATGAATGAAATAACACAAAATATTCAGAAAAACACTCAGTAAGTTGCAATTTAAGTTCAAAGACATAGGTTCACCAAAATGTTTAGGGTAAAATTAGATTTGTTGATCTTTTGTGGCTTAGATGTTAAAATCCTCCTTTCACCCTAACATTGAAGGATCTAGGGTCGAATGGAGAGCACTATCATACCCTAGGTAATTTGCAAATGAGGGGAAGCTTGGATTAGGGAATTAATTATCAATTTTTCCTTCTACTATGCTTAATTAACCATTAAAACCCTAATTATGTAAATACGATAGCAAATTGACGAATAACAGAAAAAGCTCTTGCAGACGGGAGTAAAATACTAAATTACAGAATACTTGTTTTTGGGGTTCCAAAGCAGAATAGTCGAGGACACTTTTGCGGGAGCCCTAGTCCAAGGTACCTACTTTTTTAAGGAATCTGGACCTCCTTCCGGCACTGATCAGCCCTGTAACTTCTGTTTCCCAATATCTGTCTACAGAGGACACTTTTGTAGGTGCCCTAGTCTTGGAAGTGCTCTTTTGTCCATCTTTTCTTCAGATCTTGAATCCTTGATGTCTTTCTAGCCCTCCTGCAACTCCACTTTTCCTAGATGTGACACCTGTAACCTGCAATCACAAGACTTGGTTTGGGGGTTGTGGTGTTTATAGGTTTGCCTCAGTCAAACCCCAGAGGACACTTAATTTTCCAAACACCATTGTCAGATGAAGAGGGCATGCCCTTGTGAGGCAGATGCCAAAAACCAAAGGAATCAATGATAAAAACACAATGATATGTCACCTTGTAGTGAATCTTTCATGGAGGAAGATACTCTTCATGCCATGAAAGAATTGATGCTCAAATATGCAAATATCAATGCACAAAACACACAAGTCTGCTCTTGCAACACAATAGAAAGCCTTGAATCACCTTGAGAACACAATAGTTTGCTAATTGGAATCTAGTTTACAAATGAATGCCTAAGCTTTCTTATATATGCACCTACAAGCATTCCCACCAAGATATTAAAAATTAAACTTTACCATGTTGGCAAAATAACCTCCTAATGGTCATAAACTGACACCTAGAAATTAGGGCTGCCTTAAAATAGGGTAGGACTAGGGCGTGGGCACCCAAGTCCTCCCCCCTTATTTTAGGCAAGGTACAACTCAAGGGGTCCACCTAGGTCCTATTTGTAATGGGACTTAGGCCTCATTCCATCAGGATGCTAAAATATGAACTAAAATGTCCTAAATGCACTCTAGAGACCCGGGAGCTAAACCTTATGAGGAAAAAGCCCCTAAGGGGAGATTTTCTGATGTTACACTCTAGTAGAATTTAGGGGTTATTGCCCCTCCTTTCTAGATACATAGTTGGTGCATTTGTCCAAGGGGAGTAATTCATGCTATACCTTTTTCTTAGACTAATGGTGGCTACTCTCAAGGGAGCAAGAGTGGTTGTTATTGATAGGGGGAGCCTTGAGTTATTTCAAGAAGTGTATGTAAAAAGAGGAGAAGACTATAAAGGAGAAAATGTGTACCTTAGGGGGGTAGTTTATATTCTAAGGAGGTGAAGTAGTTACCCTTTGTTCGTGATGTCAAAGGGGAGAGAGAGAAATGTGCACCTAAGGGGGAGAATGAACATGTGTTGTAATAAGTAGGTGTTTGTTTCCATCAATGACAAAGGGGGAGATTGTTGGCAATGTGTGTTGTCATTGATGTCAACACTTAGAGTGATGTCAACACTTAGTTTGTGGTATTTTGATGTGGTTGATGTGAATGCCTATGTTGATGGTATGTTGTAGTGATAATTGCTATTTGTATGAAGTTCATGATTGGATGTCAAGCCTTGCATGTGGTAACAATAATGTTCCTGATGTCCTGTGATGTTGCTAGTGGGATAACATGATTGCTATTGTTCATGGTTGGATGTCATATCTTATTCATTGTCAATAGAGATGTCATCATGATGAGGCATTAAGATGGGAATAAGAATCACTACGAAGAGAATTAAAAGTGTTGTTGATTGTTGTAGTCATAACTCTATTGGACTTGGTTGCAGGTTAGTTGGAAGTGTTTGTATCCTACCCTTTAGTTGCCAGAGTCTCTAATAAATGCTATATATTTCTCTACTGATGATGTTGTACTCCTGTAGTTTGGAAGATAGCTTCATGTGTTATCAAGGCATGTTTGATCCAAGTTTCATGTTTTTGGATTTCCAGAAAGCCATTTTGCAAATGAATAGTTTAAAGGTAGTGTTGTTTGTGTGAATATTCTTTCAATGGTACAAATTTTGCCTATGCATTCATCTACATTTGAAGATATGGTCATGTGGTTTAGAATTTAAGATAAGTATGTTGTAAATGTGCTAAATCTAAAGTTTCAAGTCATTAAAGCTTCTGCAGTGAAAGTTATGAGTGACAAAGTTCCAGTATGTGTTATGGCAGTGTAATGTGATGATGAAGGCTGATTGGAATGCTCCTCATTCCTCTGGAAGTGAAGGTTTGTCCTTACAATTTTGAGGATATGTTTAGAGATGCTCAATTCATGCTACTTTGTAGTATCAAGTGATTTGGAGGTCTATAATTTCAATCTTCAAATGATAGAAGTAATATAGATGGTTCCAAATGCCTAATTGTTCTTAGGACATATGCTAGAGTACTTGCACTAGTTGGAGATAGCACATATCATTTATATGAAATCATGTGGACATTCTACATGTCTCTATGTTTCTCAAGGTTTGCTACACATATAAATCTTTCATGTTTCTAGTATCACACAAAGTTTTCAATTTAGTATGGGAAGAGTTATTGTTGTTGAGGCTGACTAAGGCATGTTGGTGATGTGCTCTAGAAATTTATTATTGTGTGGAGTTCAAGGAGTGTTTGAAGATGGTGTATATGTCATTTTGACTCATCTAGGAGAAGTGCAAGAAATGTTCAATCTTTCATGAGTACTACCAAGTTGAACTGGTCGTTGCGCTACAAGATCATGTGTTCTTGCTTAAGGGCAACCTTTTCAAATTTATGAAGCATGCAGATGTTACTCCTTGAATAATTATGCTATGAAGGATGTTTAGGACTAGGTTAATCATGTGTTGGGATCCCCAAGATGTGTGTCTCTTTCTGGAGTTGTGTGTAGTTCATGTTAGGGATTTCCCTCTACATGTTTCATGTTGTGTGATCTTTGGCCGACTTGTAAATTCTAATATTCTTATTGTATTGGCCAACTTGTAATGTAATCAATGTAATATCATGTATAAATTTTAAACCTAGTTGATCTTGGTGGAGTATGATTGTGAATATGAGTATGTGAAGAGTGAAATGTGAATATGACCTACATTATGATGTGTGACTGAAGGAGAAATAGCAGAAGCAATAAGGGTTGTCCTGACTCATCTTGACATTTTTTGATAGGAGGGAAGTGAAGAGTGTGCCTAATTGATTTGATCATCAAAAGAAGAGTGAAGAGGTAGAAGTGCAATCATCAAAGGATTGAGCTTGATTGTCATTTTTAGATAGTAGAAGGATTGTCATGTTGTAATCATTTCCATGTTTGTTCTTAGTTTAGGAAGTAGTTACTTCCTCCAATTGTAGCCCTAAAACAATGTTAGCAGGGAGTTGTAGCTTCCTTGGGAGTAGCCCTAAAACCTTTCTTTAGGGAGTATTATCTTCCTTGGGTTGTAGCCCTAGAACAAAGTCAATAGGGAGTAGTAGCTTCATTGGGTTGTAGCCCTAAAACAAAGTTGTATTTTTTATTACAGTGAGCTTCATATTGTGAGTTAATCCTCACCATGGTTTTTCTCCTATTAGTGTTTTCCATATATATCTGGTGTTATATGTTTCTACACATTGTGTTGATATTTTATGTTTATGTTAATGTTTTAATGTTTAAGTTTTAATCTACTTTAGAGGATTTGAAGTTTGTTTGGATATTTATTCCCACCTCTCAATATCCTGGTGTGTTCAACAATTGGTATTAGAGCTAAGTTACTTAGAAGAAGCTTATCCACTTGAGGAAGGTCCAAGATGGATAATAATGGATCTCACAAGGCACCTATGTTTGATGGAAAAAATTACACCTTTTGGAAGCTAAGGATGGAAAACTATCTTTCCTCTCTAGGGTTTGGTGTTTGGAAAGATGTCAAGAATGGTTACACTACTCCTACTTCTGATCCTATAGATGTTGATGAGATTAAGTTGTATGATAAGAATGCCAAGGTGAAGTGTGCTATTATGAGTGGGCTAGTTGATTCTGAACCTCTAAAGGTAATGAGTTACAAATCTGCTAAGGATGTTTGGGTAAAACTTAGTAGCATTTATGAATGAGATAGTAAAGTGAAGCAAGCCAAGATGCAAATTTTCAAGAGCAAATTTGAGATTCTAAGGATGATAGAAGATGAAGATATTTCTAGTTATATGCTCTAAGTAGATGAAATAGTTAATGGCATCAGACGACTTGGTGGATAAGTGAAAGAAGATGAGATTGTGAAGAATATTCTGAGATCTCTCCCTAAATATTATAGTCATAAGGTATCTATTATTGAGGAATCCAAGGACTCAGATGGCTATACAATAGATCAATTGGTTTGTGCTCTCATTGTTTTTGAAATGAGAGAATTTGATAAAGGTGCTTCAAAGAAGGAAGAAACATTCAAAGCAAGTAAGAAGATAGAAGATGAAGCAGCTAATCAAGATGATGACCTTCATCAGGTATATGCAAACTTTGTAAGAAGATTGAAGAAGGGCACGTGCAAATACAAATTTAAGTTACCTTTTAAATGTTTCAATTATGGAAAAATTGGTCATTTTTCTTCTAAATGTCCTTTTAAAGATTCAAAGCACAACAAAAAAAGAGAGAAGTTCAAAAGAAGTATGTATTCCATGGAGAGCAGTTGTTCTTTAGAAAATAGGAATTGTGATGATTCAAATGATGAAACACTTTTCATGGCCTTGAATGTTGGTGACAAAAAGGGTGATATTGGAAAATGTGAAAAGTCTAAAACTCTACAGGTTCCAAGATAATGAAAAATCAATGGTTGTATGGACTTCCTTTCAAGTAAAAGAAGAAGAAACTGTTTGGGTAATTGACAATGTTTGTTCTAACCACATGACTAGTGACAAGGAGAAGTTTATCAACCTCAAGAAATGGAATGGTGGTGCTGTTAAGTTTGGTTGTGATGAGTCAGAATAAATATTTGGAAAGGGTGCTATAACTATTGATGGAAAGGATAGGACTAAGGATGTACTTTATATCAAAGGGTTAAAGCACACTCTTCTCAGTGTCAGACATATGTACAGTAAAGGATACAATCTTACATTTCATGCCAAAGGTTGTGAAATCAAAAAGTAGGCTTCAGAAAACTAGCTGCAGAAGGTATCAAGACATATGGAGATATCTATCATCTAAAGGAGGTAAATGGAAGAACTTGTTTATTGGGTCAATCAAGTGAGTGTTAGCTATGGTACAAAAGAATGGGACACATCAACTTTGATAATATGGTGAAGATCAACACTATCCATGTGGTGAGAGACATGTCTAAGATAACAGAGTCTATTGTTATTAGAAAAATGGGAACAATAGCATAAACAACTAATTATCCAATAACCCAATGAAATTGAAACAAATAAGATCAAATACAAAGAGCACAATATCTTGCAAACCTTTCTATTCCATGACTTCCATTGGTCACCTATCTCGAATTGATCTCATGTATGAATAGAGCCCTCAGAAGGTACACTTCCTTGCTTTTTTCTAAGATGACAATGGAGAATGGCAGTTGATAGGTTTTGTAATGAAGAGGATCTTCACAATACAATGATAATGGTGATAATGGTGTGACAATTGATCTCAAGCTATGGAGTGATTTGTGCCAAAGGCGTGCTATGATTTCTGCAGAGTAAGTTTATAAAAAGCTTGGATCCTTCAAATGGAGGAATAAGGGTTGTATTTATAGATTTGTGAGAAAGAGGATCAATGGTGTAGAATGAATAAGAAGATCAACGGTAGAGGAAATTTGAGAGGATGTGCGTGAATAGGGAGAGGACAAGTGTCCTTCTCTATTTTGAGATATGGGAGTTAACATAATAGATTGAGGAGTTAACTGAGATGACTAACTAGTTAACATAATAGACTAATCAGTTAAGTGAATTGGTTGATGAGTTAACTAATTTGACTGGAGGATAAATAGGACATGTGGGTGAGGGAATATTGGCTAATTAAATATTTAAGATATTTAATTACAGGTGCACATGGATTAATTGAATTATTTTTGGTATTAATTCAATTTTGGAAGAAATAGATAATTTAAATAAATATTTGGATTTATTTAAATATAGGGAATGATTTGATACTTATGGATTTGAAGACTTCAGAATTTAGAAGAATTAATTAAATAATTTGGTATTATTTAATTTAGAATGATTTTAGAAGAATTTGGATGATTTAATTAAATAAATGATTTTATTTAATTTTTTGGAGAAATATAAATCAAATAAATAAATTGATTTATTTATTTATTTATAGAGGAATTTAAAATGAAATAAATATTTAAAATATTTATTTAGCTAGAGTCACGTCACTTTTAGGTGTATACATTTTGCCCCTCTTTGATGCAATGTGTTTTATCATGTTGTTTCAAAGAATAAAGAGTTTTTGTGATTTGATACATGCCCCAGTTTGCCCCTGGTATAGGTTATTGATGATAGGATGCCCCCTCAGGAGATTGGATAGGAAGAAAATTATGAGGGCATGAGACGGACAATCTCACGATGAAGAAGGTGAAAGAATGTCTGAAACGGTGGAGAAAATAGGTTACGGCTTGGAAAAAATGGAGGAGAAAGGGCACGAAGAGCAGGCAAGGTCACCACATAGCTCGTTAGGGTTGCATGTCTATATATAGAAGCTGGGTCTACAATCCTAGTCATTTGCACACTTGTCTCGTTGTGAGAGCTATTAGGAGCTTTGCCAAGTGTAGGAGCCAGAGCAGTCAATGGAGAGATGGATATTTTGGTTGAGGAGCATCATTTCGAGCGGGTTCGACGATTTGGGCGGGCACCAGATGCAAGACCCCTGGTACCAAGGCTTAAATTTGACAGTCAACCTTGACTGTCAAGCAATTTTTTGATGACAGTTATCTATTTAATAGTGCTTGTAAAACACTATGACATATATTAGTATAATGTAAATTATATAAAAACCAAATATATATATCATCATAATCCTATATAAATTTTGACAATTTGTCCAAAATCTCTCCTTTCATATGGTACATTCTTTTCAAAATTTCAGTTGTATTTTACAGCTAAAATGTCTAAATACAGCTATACAACTGTCAAATTTAAACCCTGCCTGGTATGTATGTCAAAATTTTAAGCTAGGTGCATTTATTAGTGCAATAAATGTGCATCAAAGATATTGAAGCATATGTGTAGCTTTGGGTTTAGGTGCATCTATGTCCCGAAACCGCACATTTGTAGTGTTTCAGAGCACTTAGGTCTTTTTGGGTGCTTTTGTAAGTTCTGCGCATTTACCATAGGTTTCTGTGCATGTGTTGCGATACTGCACATTTAGGTCTTTTTGCTACGCATTTGTAAGTTTTGTGCATTTAACATACATTACGGCTCATGCATGGTGAAGCTGTGCTTTTGCTCTGATACTATGCAAATGCTACCTTGAATGGTGCATTTGCTTAGGATACTTAGTTACTTAGTGAAATTGATGCAATTGGCTTCTTTGTCGATGCGACAATTGATAAGCAATCCCTGAGATTGTTAGAATCTAGACAAGAGATGATATGCTTGGTTTGATCAATTTGATATGTTAAGTAAGTGATTATGATAGGTTTGATAGTTGAGCAGGTTTACATTGATACAATTATGGTTGACGCCTTGGTTTGTTGTTGGCAGGAGGATATTTCTGATTGCATCATGTCCCGGGAGCAGTTCCTAGTTACTATGTGGCGATGACACATGCTCACAGAGGCGGATCGTCTAATGGTTGGATTGATTGGTTTGTACTATGTTTATTTCATGCCTGAGGTTCATGCGAACCTCAATCTACTGACTACTCTGGTAGAGCACTTTCATAGTGAGGACGAGACATTCCACCTCCCTACCAGCAAGATCACCATGACCCTAGAGGATGTTTACAGGATCTTGAGACTTCCGATAGTTGGGGAGCTGGTAGAGTATGACTCACAGCGTGACACCAGGCTAGCTGAGTGCAGGAGGATATTTGATGATCCTGACATAGAGGGATTAGTGATTAGCTGGCAGGATATGTATGACTACTATGATTACTTCCTCGGGATTGTAGCTGGCTTGGTCAGAGGTGTTGTATGCCTCGATTAGATATCACTTGGATTTGTAGTTGGCTAGGGTTGGACCCTAGAGAGGATGCTGATTGAGGGCACCCATTTTGCTTGGGGTGTCTGTGTACTAGCCCACCTCTACCATGATATGCATCAGGTTGTGTACCATGGAGCATTGAGTCTTTCTGTAGGTGTTTCTTTGCTATAGTTTTGGGCTTGGGAGCACATTGCAGTGACACGACCTATTATCACATTTCATTGACAGAGGGATGAGCCATACTCCTATGGATATGCTGGTGTACTTACTCAGCACATGCTATGTAAGTTGGAGTACTGGTGCCATCAGTTGGATAATGTGGATGCAGTTGTGTGGTGACCATACTTAGGCTGTGAGATGTGGGATGATGAGGGTGATGAGATGTCGTATGTGTTTCAGACATGGTGGCTGATTGGCTAGACCCATCATATTCTAGAGAGGTAGATAGGGAGCCATGTTTGTAGGTAGTTTGGGCAGATATAGGGTATGCCATAGGGGCAAGCACTATTTGCAAGGACATGGGCAGAGCGGCGATGATGGGGTCATGTGGCTTCTTACGAGGAGGCTCACGTGGACTTCCTACAGATTCCTTATCAGGCATGGCCAATGAGGTGGGAGGTGTTGATACAGGAATGATGCATGATTTTGAGGATTGGTTTGTTGCACACCCATTCCCTAGGTACTCAGGTCTGGGAGAGTTAGCTTCTCATCTAGAGGAGGTTGAGTTGGAGGAGGAGGATGATGGAGGTAGATGGAGGAGGTAGAGGAGGAGATGGTGGAGGAGGAGATGGAGGAGGAGGAGATAGAGGTGGTGATGGCTAGCTAAGATAGTGGTAGAGAGTGGGGCAAGCCCCACCCCAGCAAATGGCAATACAGGTAGTACCGGTAGTTATTCTGTAGGTACTGCAGACACCTGATTAGCTTGACCCACATCAGCAGGTGCAGGGGGATGTATTAGCTTTGTTACGGGGCCAACTGAGATAGTTGAGAGCATAGCTGAGAGCCACCGAGGCTCAGATAAAGGAAGATGCAGGGATTATTGTTGGCATCACTACAGAACGGGATGCCACAGTGGCTAGGGTATAGGCTTTGACAGGGGAGAGAGACACAGCCATAGCCGCCCTAGGCACTGACGCAGCTATAGTACTTCTTGTTACATAGTTGTCACAAGCTCAGACCCAGGTTACACAGGTACTGGGAAAGTTGGCGACAGGTCAAGCACATTCATAGTATTATAGAGGGCTATATCACGGGGCGGTGCCAGTGGATAAGAGGGTACCGAGTTATAGGAGCCAGTTAGTGGCAGTGTCCTCATGGAGGGCAAGCAGTTCATGGTTGATGGACTTAGGCATGGGCCCACAGTAGTCTGGGATAGGTTGAGGTGGAGGAGGGGGATAGGACAGTGCCAGGAGTAGCATCCCGCAGTAGTAGGGTTAGCTACAATTATGCACAAATTTTTTCTTTGTACATACATTTTTTGATGGCTCATGGATAGCCAGATTATGTATATATCACTCTTATTATGTACAACTACTAAGACATGTATCATTATTATTTTGACGTGAATACACCTCTTTGTAATTCAACTCATGGATGACGGATTGATTTTGTACATTTTGGACACTTTTATGTTTTATGATTATATATGATAATGCAGTTATGATGGCCTACATGCATTTTGTTATGTGATGATCATGGATGCACTCTATTTTTTGATGTTTGTATGCAATGCAAATGTTTATGATATCTAATATACAACACCTTCTAGGCAAATAAAATGGCATGAGATGATTATTGATAGCTATGTTTTGATAGTTTTTTGATGAGATACTATGTTATGCTGATACAAATGTATATGGATGATTGAATGCACCTATATGTATGCAAATGATTTAATCAATTTAATGACTATCTCACCTAATATGAAATGCAAAATGATGATATGTTTTTGTTACATCTATACATGTATGCAAATGATTTAATCAATTTAATGACTATCTCACCTAATATGAAATGCAAAATGATAATATGTTTTTGTTATGTCCAAGTGTACTCAATCAATGTAGAAGAGGCTTGATGAAAGATACAATGATAGATAGAAATGTGATTGATAGAAGAAATGTGAATGAAGGAATGACAAGCTTCTATTTGTAAACATTGGCACTTTGAACAAAATCATTATTTTATGGATGGTATATGAAATGTAATTGGATGTGTATGGATGTGGATATTTGTCACCTTGATATTGTAAGTAGTTTGAAGTGCCTGATTCATCATTGGGCAATTTGTTTTTGTTATTTTTGTGTTTTTAACATGTAAGAAAATACAATCATCTAGGTATAATTAAACCAAGATGACCTGAGTATTGCTTACATGGATTTTAATTTAGCAAGTTAATACAAGCATCTAAGTATAATTGAACCAAGATGACTTGAGTATTTCTTGTGTATCAACAGACAAGGATTACACTTGTTTCATGTTTAGATTTCTGATGTCCTCCATGGTCATTATGTTGATCATGTCTTTAGACAAGGCTTCACATTACTAAAGATAAACCCACAAGCAACAAACAAATAAAATAATCATTCCCCCATCATAGCATCTCTAGTTTTTAGGCAACCTTGAGTGGCATAGGAAACATGATAACAAAAGTTAAAATTTAAGGCACAACCAATCAAAACAAAACTTTCTTGAATTAGATGTCTCTTCTTGCCATAATTTAGATAAAATCATTTGGAGTGTTTAGGCCCTTGTTTGTTTTGCTTTAGATAGGTTGATGTCTTGCGTCAAAATTTATGTTTGGAAGCGGGCTTTGTTGTGTGTGTGTCTAGTGAAAGGTATAATAATCCTTATTGGCACCCTCTTAGAACATGTGGCATTGCATAATCCAACTCCATGACCAGGTCGAGGACATGCCCCCAGTCAGGTAAAGGGTCAACTTATTATGGAAGAGTGGAAAATAGACATGAAGAAATGGGCCCTAAGGGACTGACCTAGTGTCTTGGGGGCCCATTGATGATGACCTTGCCTACGTGATGGCGCGAAGACAACGTAGTTCAGGGTGTGGAATCTTATGGACCTAAGACCTAGGTGATGGGAAATGGTGGAAAAGGATGGGTGAGAAGGTATGGAACAAATGGGAAGCCTCGGGGGCCCATCAATGATGGCCTTGCCTACGTGACGATGCAGAGGCAATGTAGTTCAGGATGATAAGATATTAACAATGGACACTACGACAGGATGACACTATGGATAGGGTATTGGATAAATCTTAGGTAATAAGGTGACAATGGTGATAGAGTATCAAGCCATGAGAGGTTATCGTTAGGTGGTTTTGTGAAATGGATATGATCAGATGATGGATGATAGTAGGAAGAATGGATGCAAGGCGATGGTTTCTCAAAGATGGAGGAAGTAGTTTGCATCACAAAGAGCCAATGTTTGTTAGGTTTTCACTACTTTGCTTTTATTGCAACATCTTTTTTTTGCCCCCCTTACATTGGGGTTCTCTAGGTATAGAACTAGCGAAGATGCATACTATTGATTGGGTCATCGAACAGCTCACCTTTTGATATAGCTAGCTAGTACACTCTTGATCCATAGGCAACAATGATTACATAAGGACCAAGCCAGTTGGGTTCAAAATTTCCTTTCTTCTCTCGATCCTTCTGATTGCGGGGATTTTCTTTGAGCACTAGATCACCAACATTAAAGACCCTTGGACAAACTCTGTGATTATAGATTCTTGACATTCTTTGTTGGTAGGCTTTGAGATAGTTGAAAGCATTCTATCATTTCTCCTCCAATAGTTCTAACTCTTGCAGTCTCGAAACTCTGTAGTCCTCATTAGTTAGAAGACCTTTTAATGACACCCTCAAAGATGGCAACTCAACCTCAATAGGCAAAATGGCTTTTGAACCATAGACAAGGGCATGTGGTGTGATACTTATGGGAGTGTGTATGCTGGTTTGATAGGCCCATAGAGCAGGATTTAGTTGCATGTGCTAATCACGGCTGGTGTCGTTTATAGTTTTCTTGAGGATTTCCAAGATGGTTTTGTTGGATGCCTCTGCTTGACCATTGCCTTGTGGGTAGTATGAGGTGGAGAACTAGTGTTGGATTTGGAATTTGTCATAGAGCTCTTGGACATCCTAGTTTTTGAAGGGTCTTCCATTATTTGTGACTATGGATGAGGGAATTCTGTATCGACAAATAAGTTAATTAAGGATGAAGGAGGCAATTTGTTTACCTATGACATTGGTGAGTGGGATGGCTTCAATCCACTTGGTAAAATGCTTAGTGGTGGTGATAATGAACTTATGGCCATTGGATGATGGAGGGTGGATTTTGCCCACAAGGTTGAGTCCCCACTGACAAAAGGCCAAGGTGTCATTAAAGGCTGCAGTTCCTGAGCTGGTACATGGATGAGGTTACCATGGATCTTACACTACTTGTATTTCTTGACAAAATGATATGAGTTTGTCTCCATGTTCAGCCAATAGTATCCCAAAGGCATGAGTTTCTTAGCTAAGGTAGGAACACTAGAGTGTTTTATGTAGATTCCTTCATGTACTTCTCATAAGGTGGTTTGAGATTTGTCACATTCAAGACATCTGAGTAGAGTACCATCCAAACCTCGGTGGTAGAGGGTGTCAGCAATAATGGTATAACAAGATGTTTGGCGAATAAAGGTTTAGCATTGGTTGTTGGATAAGTTAGTTGGTAAGGTGTTATCCTTGAGGTAAGTGTAAATTTTACCATACAAGGGTGAATCAATCCTACTAGGAGGCAAATGGATTGTGTTTCAGGGATATCATAAGCTAGTTGTACAACTGACTCCACCAAGAACTCAAAATATGACTCATTCTTTGGTATATCAAGAAGTGAGGTGATGGTTCCCATGGCATATGCTACTTTGTTCTCTATGCGAGGAATCTGCTTAAAGGAGATTATCACAAAGTATTCTTTAAAGTCATCTACCATACGCTTGTATGGTATTAGCTTGTCATCTTTCATTTGATAGTCATCATTTACTTGATTAATGATGAGTTGCAAATCTCCATAGACATGTAGCTCTTTCACTTTCCAGTCTACCGCCATCTTAAGACCAATGACTAAGGCCTCATACTCTGCTATGTTGTTTGTGCAAGGAAAATGTAGACGATAGGACTTAGGTATTATGTTTCCTTGAGGAGTGACTAATAAGATTCCTACCCTCTATCCATGGTTTGTATAAGACCCATCAAAGTAGAGCTTCCATGAATGTGTTGTGATATTGAAAATTGATTTATCGGGAAACTTGAATGTCATTGGAGTAGTATCTTGCCATGGTGCCTCCATCAACTAATCTGCGATGATCTGACCCTTGATAGCTTTCCTTTCCACATATTCTATGTTATACTCACTTAGTAGCATTACCCATTTAGCTAGGCAGCTTGTTAGAGTTGCTTTGCTTAACAAGTATTTTAATGGATCGATCTTTGCAATTAGCTTGATGGAATGTGCAAGCATGTAATGGCATAGTTTTTGGGAAGCAAAAACCACAACAAGACAAGATCTTTCAATTTGAGAATATTGTAATTCATACCCCACCAATGTGTGACTGATGTAGTAGATTGCCTGTTCCTTTCCTTTATAGTCTTGTTGTGCTAAAAGGGCTCCAAGAGCTATTAGTGTTGTAGATATGTAAAGATATAGTGGCTTGCCTTGGATAGGTGGTATCAAGATTGGTGGATTCATTAGATACTCCTTCAATTTGTGAAATCCATCTTCATACTTCTCATCCCATCTAAATGGGATTTCTTATGCAAGAGATGAGTCAAAGGTTGACATTTGTCTGCCAGTTGTGAGATAAATTAACGGATTACCTGTAATTTTCCTTGTAAAGATCGTAGTTGGGTGATGTTTCTTAGTGGTGGCATCTCCATGATAGCTTTTACCTTCGTAGGATCTACCTCAATCCCATTGGCTGATACTATGAGACTTAAGAGTTTGCCAGAGGTGACTCTAAACATGCACGTTTTGAGATTCAATCAGACCTTGAAGTGTTCTAGCCACTGAAAGATTTTCTCTAGGACATCTAAGTGAGATTCCCTTGAAAGTGACTTGGCAAGGATGTCATCCACATAGTCTTCCATGGTGATGTGCATCATGTCATGGAAGATAGTAGTCATTGCCCATTGGTATGTTGCTCCTGTGTTCTTCAACCCAAATGGTATGACGTTCTAGCAAAAGGTACCCCATGGACATGTGAATTTCATCTTATGTTGATCCTCTAGCATTATTCTAATTTGGTTGTATCTAGAGAAACCATCCATAAGAGAGAGCATAGTGTGTCCAACTGTCAAGTCTACGATGATGTCAATGTTGGGCAATGGGTAATCATCTTTGCGACATGCCTTGTTGAGATCTCTGAAGTCATTACACAATCTGACTCTTCCATCAAGTTTTGAGATTGGTACAATGTTTGATATGCAGTCTAGATAATTGATTGCTCTGATGAACCCTGAATCTAGTAGCTTCTTTAGTTGCTCCTTGACTAGCAATGCGATATGGGGATGTATTTTCCTGAGTTTTTGTTTAACAGGTTTAACTCCAGGATCTAGTGGTAGATGATGCAAGATCAAGTTTGGATCTAACCTAGGCATATCTACATAGGACCAAGCAAAGTTGACCTGTTTCTTTTTGAAGAAGGGTACAATTTCATCTTTTCCGCTGGAGATAGAGACTTGGCAAAGTGTATGATCTTTGGGTTACCTTCTGTGCCGATGTTAATAGGTTTTGTAGGTTCTACCATAATTTGTGACTTCTCCTAATACATGTTGTTAGGGAGAGTGTCAAGCCTTCCCTCGTCTAGCACCTCAGAGAGGTTTTCACCATTAGATGTGTCATCTATTTTTACTTTTTTGGGATCTGACACTACAGCAGAGCAATTTTCACCATCAGATCCATGTTTGATTTTTATATTTTTTTGACTAGAAGGATTGGCACCCTCTCCAAAATAAGCTACAGTATTGAGTTCTATGGTGAAGCCAACTTTATGATCACCCACGGGTAGGTGGTCTCTTAGTTCCATGTAATCAATGTAGGGATCGCCATTCTGGAACATGTCTAGTTGGGGGGTTCCTTGTAGATCCCAATCGATAAGCTCAGGATGTACCAGGGGGAGGGGATCGATAGGTTAATCTAATTCTGTGGTTGTGATGGTAAGGATGGATACATGATCAAGATTGGGAGTGATAGGAATAAGATCTGTGATTGTACTTTCCTCAAGATTATCTATCTCATGAGAACTCTGACTTTCCTCTTAAGTTGTTCTCTCCAGAATGGGCGAATCACACTCTACCGGTCTAGGCCTTAGAGTTTGTGCCTCACGGTAGGGGCTATAGGTGTGAATGGTATCGATTCCTTTGTCCTCAAAGGAATGTTATAAAAGGTCATCCCATTCATACTCATTAGAATCTGTATCACTATCTTCTTGGAGGTTATGGATCTGTTCCACAAAATAAGTAGTAGCCTTAGCTATTCCTTCTCCATTGTCTTTGTATCCTAGCCCTCTTGTGTCTCAGACTGATGAGGATGAAGAGGGTTGAATGGGTTTAGTTATTCCTTCTTTTCTCAGGCCAATGGGACCCTCTCCTTCATAGCCCATTTTGGGTAAGATAGATTGACCACACCCATAGATTTATGTTGGGAGATTTAGTTGTTTGTCTTGCAGTGTGTCATATTCATCTATGTAGAGCCATTACATAACATCTCTTTCTTCTCTCTCATCTGATAGGGTGCCCCATTTTACAAAGGGAGCTTTGGGAGTTTTAGGAAGAGTAGATGGTTTTGGGGAGGGTGTAGGTCACCCAAAGGACTTAAGAGATAAAGGCATTTTGGCTAAACAAAAGGTATGCTCAATGGAGTACTCTCTGACCCCTATTTCTTTAATCTTGATCTTATACTCTTTTGCCTTTGATGTGAAAGCTTGGGAGCTAGGATCATGTTGGGAGGTGGAAGATGTGGAAGCTCTATTGTTAGGGATGATGAAATTTGGCTTTGATTGGATAGTGTTACAGTGTTGAAAAGGATCAGGGTCACCTCGAATGGTGATCTCTTGACCATTGTAAGGGAACTTGATACATTGATGATATGTGGAAGGCACAACTTTCATGGCTTGTATCTAAGGTCTACCTAGGAGAATGTTATATGTGAGCTCCCTGTCAAGGACTTGGCAAACAACTTCTTTCTCCACTGGTCCAATTCTTAATGGTAACACCACAGTTCCTTTGGTTGTTCGTTCTTCTTCATCATAGGCTTTTATTATGATCTTCTTTCTTGGATCTACTACAGTTTCTGAGAACCCAAATGTAAGGACTAATTTTAGCATGCAAATGTTCAAACCTGCTCCTCCATCAATGAGAACCCTTTTGATGCAATGTTTATTAATGAAGACCTCAAAATGTAATGATGCATTATGGAGTTGAGATACAGATAGATCATCCTGTTCATTGAATGATAGAATGTTACGTGAGGTAAGATGACCTACCATGGCTTGAAATTTCTCTTGGGCCAAGTTGGTGGGCACAGTGGTTTCCACTAGGGCTTTATCAAGAATCTCTTTGTGGGATGGCGATAGATGCAACAACTATAATATGGATATATGTGCTGAAGTCTTTTGTAGTTGGTCAATGACATTGTACTTGTGGTGGGTAGATGGTGAGGATGGTGACTTGGTAGGGAGTGTGTGCAAGGTGACTTTTCCACTACGAGTGGTAACATTACAATCAAATTTGGTGTTGGAATTTGATTGTTTATTAAACGTGAGCACATTGATTTGCAAGATATGCTCTGATATGTAATTAACAGTGTACTTGAAAGGCACGTTCATGTAGTTAGCCTCATTGATCCTGTTATTGTGATTTTGCTAGTTGTTATTGTTGTTGTTATGAGTGTTATGTCTATCATGGTTAAGGAGCAGATCCTTGAATGCCACATGTGATTCGTTAGAGGGATGATCTTTTGTGCCCACACGATTTTGATCTAGTAAGTCTTGTATGATGTTTTTCAAGTGGATACAGTCACCAGTTTTATGGCCTTTGTCTCTATGGTACTCACAAAAATTAGTATCCTTCCACCAGGAAGGTTTGACTTGAGGTTCATAGTCTCTTGTGGTGGGAAGGGTGACCTCATTGTTTGCCACTAATTTTCTCAAAGCGGACTCATATGACTCCCTTGGTGGTGTAAACTTTTGTCTAGGAGGAAAATTGTATGGTTATCTCAGTTCATTTGACAAAGGTTTGCTTGGTGTTGCGTTGTTTGATGCTCCTTTGAGATTTAAAATTGGTTGCTTAGGAGCTGCTACTTTAGCATCAACCACTCCATTGACGATGTTCTTGTTTTTGGTCCAGAATTTTGACTTATCCATGGTATAGTTTGAATTAGGAGTGTCTTTGAATAATTTTATTTATCCTTTCACGATCATAGTTTTTTTGATGAATAACCCCATCTCATTGACTTTTGTGAATGAGGTAGGGCATTGGATTTGAATTTGATAGCTTAGATCAGGATTGAGATTATGGACAAACATTTCTGTCATTTGTTTCTTAGGGGCATGATACGAGCACTTGGTTGCAAGTTGCCTCCACCTTTGTAAGAAAGCAGTGAAGGATTCACCACTCTTTTGTTTTCTGTTGCAAAGGTCAAGTATGGATACCTCATGTTGGATATCATATGAGAAATGCATGACAAATTTATTCACTAACTCATCAAAGGTACGGATACCCAGGGGGAGTTGAGAGAACCAATTCATGGCTTGCCCTCCTAGAGATCTAGGGAAGAGTCTCATGAGAAAAGTTTCATTGTGAGTAACCTCTAGACATGCAGCGCTGAATTCTCTGATATGGTCTCTAGGGTCACCCTTTCCTCTATACTTGTCAAATTTTGGAACTTCAAATCTAATGGGAAAGGGGATCATGTTCAAGCTCCTATCGAAGGGATACGACGAGATATTGTCCAACGAATAGTGTTTAGTGGATGTCCCTATTTGGAGGTCCACTAATTGTTGTTGTAGGGTTTGAAATTATTTTGTCAACATGTATAAAGGTGTGGTTGAGTTTGTGGTTTTCTTGCCTTTGTCTGTGCCAAGGGTTCTTTCTTCATGTGTGATGTCTTAATGAGTTCTTTGCTCTTTGGTTTCTTTCAATGCTGTGACATCAAAGTCAGCGGGGAGCTTAACTCCTTGGGTTGCTAGGTGGAGAAAGAACTTTTTAGGGCCTTGGTGGAGTACTTTGTATATCATTCATTGAAATTTTCTATCTTGGAGAGCTTCTTGTAAGTCCTTGTGAGATATCTCCTCATCACTATTATGAGTGCAGGGGACAATTTTGTCAGACATTTCAGCCATTTCAATTTGTTAAATTCCTTCTATGATCTAGTTACTACCATGCAATGTGATTTGGAATGGAGTAGGGTGAAATTGGATGCTTTGGTACAATGTGTTTGGAGGTTGTAGGGAAGGGGATACTGGTGGTGATAAGATTTGAACAAGGGTTTTCTTTGATCAATAGTGTCAAACAAGTTGGTCGATACAAAATAGTAGCCAAAAGTAAGGATGATTGAAATTTGATTACTTGGTAGAGACTAGTTTTTGCACCAAAACAAACTATTGAAGTTCTGAGATTGAAGGATGATAGATCCTGTTAGTGGAGACGTACTAGTGATGCTTGAATCTGGTACAATCTAAAAATTGCCTTGTAGTAATCTGGTTTTGATAGTTTGATTTGTTCTTGGGAAGTTTTGTGAAATTTTGACGAGGTGATTGATGGAAAAGAGGGTACGCTACAAAAATGAATGGGAGAAGTGATTGCACAGTTAATTTGACCTTAGAAACTGAAACAAGACTGGAATAGGTGCTCAAAAAGCTAGGTGTTTTTCTGACAAGCTATAAGGAAGTACTCATTGTGATATATGTGTAGGAATAGATGCGTAGGAATAGAGTGTATATGTACAACAATAGGAAAAAAAGCATAGATCTGGTGGAAAAGTGGATGCGCTAGAATAGAGCATAAATGTGTAGCTTCAGGAAGTGTATGTGTAGGTATGGTGAAAAAGTAGATGCATAGTAGAACTATGTAAAAGCACAACAAAAAATAGACATGGAACAGGGTGAAGCAAATGCGCAACAGAATGAAGTAGATGTGTAGATCTGTGCTGTTTTGTTTGATTTTGACTAATTTTGACTTGGTAAAGGCACGTTTTTGAATGTTTTTGGGTTCTTTGTTTGAATGTTGCTCCTTTTGATTTGTTTCTTCAATTATGGCAAGAAAGACACATCACACACAAAGAATATTTTCATGATTGTTTGATTTTTTTTTATTACAATGCAAGCACAATCCTAAGGTTGGCAAGGATAGTATTCGATGAGTTCCAACTTAGTTTTTACATGAGGCACTTGCATAAAGGCAGATAGATAATAACTTGGTAGTACCAAATCCCCTCCATGGCACTCACTTCTCACGCATACCAAATTATAGTTCCTCTAAAGAGTTGAACTTTTCTATCTCTACACTAAATAAGTGTATGACATTGGACGGCTTTGGAGAATATTTTCCTCCTATGTCACCAAACAGGGGATTTTGGCCTACTAGAACAAAAGGATTTTAGTTAAGGCATTCGTTCAGGTGATTACACATGCAGCCATTCACTTTGATAAGAAGGCTTCCTAGCTTGCAAAGTTTACGCTTCATAGGGTTTTGGGGGAAACATTGGTCGGTGTAATACAACAGCACCTATCGCTTGCAACTTTCATCACAAACACAATTTATTTATAGTGACTTGGAGGTAATTGGCTTTAGCTGTTATCACTTAAGGTCGTCCCACTTGGAAGGAAGGAATTCCAAGGGTAGGCCTCTCTAAAGGTAACACATGCGAAATGATGATTTTGGCATTTTGGTCATCCAGTTAAGGGGAGAGCATAGTCCTATCATCATTCCAAAATCACAGAAAACATTGGTTCTTTCCTCTTAGTTAAAAAGAGAAAAAATAAATGAGTTACTCTATCAGGCACACAAGATTTGTTAACTTTGAAAAAGCTTTTGAGAGCAATTGTTCAATT
Organism: Cunninghamia lanceolata; assembly: GCA_027924645.1. Taxonomy (NCBI): domain Eukaryota; kingdom Viridiplantae; phylum Streptophyta; class Pinopsida; order Cupressales; family Cupressaceae; genus Cunninghamia; species Cunninghamia lanceolata. Next base: position 15,324,897 of record BSBN01001271.1, read on the forward strand.
TTAATCCTCCTAGTTGGGACAATGTTCAAGTTGTGATGCAACAAGTACAAATTACTTCTCTCCTATTTAGATCTAAGTGAAAATTGCATGAACAAGCTCAATTACTTCTTTTTTTATTTAGATCTAGATGAGAGTCAACCATGCAACTATATGCCTAACTAGGTCTTAACCTGCAAGGTGGATCTGAGAATATTCTTGCAAATGATGTTAGGACTGGAAATTTCTTGAGAAATAGCTCAAAAACCCTAGCAGAATAAATGCACAAATATAGTGAATGAGTGCGCAGAAACAGATGCATAGTAACAAATAATGTATATGCCATAACAACGAGTGGATGCACAGAATTTGACAGATGTGCAGTAACAGAGAATGTATGTGCGTAATAGTGGGTGGATGCGCAGATTTGACAGATGCATAGTAACAGTGAGTAGATGTATAGATTTTGACATATGTGCAGTAATAGTGAGTAGATGCATAGCAGAATGTGACGAATGTGCAGAAACGTCCTGTGTATGGATTCTAACACACAAAAACTCAATTTTGAAGTTAAATTGGGGCAAGGGCCCCACGGTGGGCACTAGAAATGTTATAAAAAAAATGGGAACAATAGCATAAACAACTAATTATCTAATAACCCAAAGAGATTGAAATAAATAAGATCAAACACAAAGAGCACAATACCTTGCAAACCTTTCTATTCTGTGACTTCCATTGGTCGCCTATCTCAAATTGATCTTGTGTATGAATAGAGCCCTCAGAAGGTACACTTCCTTTCTTTTTTCTAAGATGACAATGGAGAATGGCTGTTGATAGGTTTTGCAATGAAGAGGATCTTCACAACACAATGATAATGGTGTGACAATTGATCTCAAGCTATGGAGTGATTTGTGTCAAAGGCGCAATGTGATTTCTGCAGAGTAGGTTTATAAAAAGCTTGGATCCTTCAAATGGAGGAATAGGGGTTGTATTTATAGATTTGTGAGAAAGAAGATCAATGGTGTAGAATGAATAAGAAGATCAATGGTAGAGGAAATCTGAGAGGATGTACATGAATAGGGAGAGGACAAGTGTCCTACTCTATTTTGAGATATATGGGAGTTAACATAATAGATTGAGGAGTTAACTAAGATGACTGACTAGTTAACAGAATGGACTAATCAGTTAAGTGAATTGATTGACGAGTTAACTAATTTGATTGATGAGTTAACTAATTTAACTGGAGGATAAATAGGACATGTGGGTGAGGGGATATTAGCTAATTAAATATTTAAGATATTTAATTATAGGTGCACATGGACTAATTGGATTATTTTTGGTATTAATTCAATTTTGGAGGAAATAGATAATTTAAATAAATATTTGGATTTATTTAAATATAGGGAATGATTTGATACTTATGGATTTGAAGACTTTGGAATTTAGAAGAATTAATTATATAATTTGGTATTATTTAATTTAGAATGATTTTAGAAGAATTTGGATGATTTAATTAAATAAATGATTTTATTTAATTTTTTGGAGAAATATGAATCAAATAAATAAATTGATTTATTTATTTATTGATAGAGGAATTTAAAATGAAATAAATATTTAAAATATCTATTTAGCTAGAGTCGTGTCAGTTTTAGGTGTATACACCTATAAACACTTTATGCAAGGAATGTCAAATGGGAAAGAAGAAAAAGACAAATTTCAAGGGAAAGGAGTATTCTTCCACAATTCCATTGGAGATGATTCACACTGACCTATATGGTCCAAAATGAATAAAGAGTTAACAAGGTGAAAGGTATTTCATATTACTTATTGATGATTACTCTAGAATGACTTGGGTTACTTTTCTAAGAGAAAAATTAGAAGCTCTTGATAAGTTTAAAATTTTCAAAGCAATAGTTGAGAATGAAAAGGATTCTAAGGTCAAATGTGTAAGGTTTGATAGAGGAGGTGAGTTCACTTCAAATGAATTTGAATTTTTTTTGAAGATCATGGTATTAGGAGACATCTGTTTGCTCCTAGAAGCCCTCAACAGAATGGTGTAGTGGAAAGGAAGAATAGGGCTCTGGAAGAGATGGCTAGGGTAATGTTGAAAGATGTAGATATACCTGATATGTACTGGAAGGAAGTAATTCACACTATTATCTATCTAATTAATAGAGTACAACTAAGGGTTAATAACACTAAGAATCCTTATGAGCTATGGTATGGAAGACCTCTCATTGTAAGATACTTCAAGATCTTTGGCAAAAAATGTTACATCAAGAGAGATGAAGAAGACCTTGGAAAGTTTGATTCAAGGAGTGATGAAGGGATCTTTCTTGGTTACTCAACTAGAAGGAAAGCCTATAGATGATACAACAATGTTGGGAATTAAGGTGTCTCAACCTTGGTAATTCCTTACACCATTAATGTTTGCATTTATTATTTAATTACCGATGTTGTAAATATTTGTAAATTCCATATTGTCATATTGTGGGATGTGGTACGGTGATGTGTCAATCCTACATGGAATATGACAACTTGTAATTTTGTCCTCACATGAGGAGATAGGTGTCCCACTTTGTGGTAGGAACATTTTGCCATGTGTCAAAATCTTCCATGTTGTGTAAGGGAATATTGACTGAAACGGTTATGACAGATTCCTATGACATAATCTATGACATGCAAGAGTCAGAAATAGAAGTTTGTAAGATAGGTGAGGACATGTGTCATGAAGCATCTTTGAAAGAGGCATATTTGGGCACCCCAAGGTGGACTATGACATGTTGTAAGAGAATATGCTATTTCTAGCATGTGTATGACAGATTCTCTTACAGCTATAAGTTGTAACTACTATGACAGATTCTATGATGGTCGTCAGTGTTGTAAGAGCATCTTTCATAGCCCATTTTGGAAATAGGTGACCTCTTTGGGATGGGAGCTATGGACAAGTGTTAGGAACATTCTACAATGCTGACCAAGTGTCCCTAGGCATGCGTTTTGGTCCATGAGGCCAAGTTGGATGCCCATCCCAATATAGGACCTATTTTGCCTTGTATTTTCTATATAAACAGGTGCTTGGAGATGGAGTTTGTATTACAGGTTTATAGGTACTGTTATGCTATCGAATTGACTTTAGATATGAGTGTCGAAGACCATTGAAGCTTGCATTGCAAATGTATTGTAAACATTCTTTCATATTTGTTAATACATTGTGAAGGTTTTTGAGTGTGGGGTGTTTTACCCAATAAGGGTTTTCCCCACTGTATATCTTTGTCTCTCTTCTTCTATCTTCTTTCTGGTTCATGTGTATTGATACAATATCTCATTTAAATGTTCTATGTTTCTATAGTTGTAAGGAATAATTTGAATTTGCATAGCCCTCTCCTCATTAGATTAGTGTATGAAGCGATTTCTGCACACCTAGCTTCCTTTCAGTTGGTATCAGAGCTTGATCACCTTTGGTCCTAGTTGTTGGGTAGGGGTTTTTTGAGCTGATCTTAAGTTGAGTGGGAGTCTTTATAGAGTATTCTAATTTCTATTATAGCAATAAGATGGTAAGCACATTTGGAAGAATGGAAGTGGAAAAGTTTAATGGCACTAATTTCAAGCTGTGGAAGCTTAAGATGGAAGACATGCTTGTTGACTGAGACCTTTGGTAAACTGTTACCGAAACTAAACTAGCTGCAATGCAATAAGCTGATTGGGATCTCAAGGATGGGAAGGCTAAGAGTCTCATAAGACTTAGTCTTGTTGATTCTATGTTGTTAAATGTCCATGAGGAGAAGACTGCAACCTTGCTTTGGAAGAAGTTGGGAGATGTGTATCAAGCCAAATCCCTAGTTAATAAACTTTTTCTAAGAAAAAAGCTATATTCTCTTCGAATGAAGGATAGAGGATCCATTGCCAAACTTATGAATGCATTTAACATGTTGGTTGCACAGTTGACATATATTGGTGTAAAGATGGAGGAGGAGGATCGGTGTATGACCTTGCTTTGTTCTTTGTCGGACTCGTGGGATCACCTTGTCATGGCTATTGGAAGAACCACATCCACATTCAAGATGGAAGATGTGGTATTTGCATTGTTATCTGAAGAGATGTAGAGGAAGTCTTCTAATGCAACCAAAGAGGCTCTTGCAGTTCATGGAAGACCCAAGGAGAAAGGGAAAAAGGATGTGAAAGCTGAGAAGGGTAGATCCAAATCCCATGGGAGATCTAAATCTCCTGGAAAGTCCAAGGCTATCTGTTGGAACTATGGTAAATTTGGGCTTTTCCAAAAGGAATGCAAAGAGGAGAAGAAGAAGAAGAAAGCTCCTAATTTAGATTCTGACAAATCACAAGATGATGGTGATGCTTTCAACGTAGCCCTAACAACCCATGCATCTAATGATGTGTGGCTGATTGACTTTGGTGCATCATTCCACATGACCTTGCATCAAGATTGGTTCACTAAGTATGAGGAGTTTGATGGTGGAAAGGTGTACTTGGGTGACGACTATCATCTGAAGATTGTTGGTCATGGAAGAGTCTCTATCTGATTTCTTGATGATTGAGTGAAGGGAATATCTGGGGTTATGCATATCTTAGGCTTAGCATGAAACTTTCTTTCTATAAGTAGTTTGAATGATGCGGGTGTGCAGGTTATCTTTTTGAAAGAAGGAAGCAAGATGACTAGAGGAGATATGGTGCTTGCTAAGGGTACTAGGAGAGGTACTCTATTTCAGCTGGAGGCATACATTTCACAATGCAATAGTTCTTCTGATTCAAAGAAGAGGGCAACAATCACTTCATCCCCACCATCTAAACGAGAAGTTAAGAGATCTGTTGTTTCTAGTTTTGATGTTTGTAATCATACCTTGGAAGTTAAACTTCCTACTAAAAAGACAATGTTATGGCAGAAGAGATCTGGCCACATTGGTGAGAAGGGTCTGCATACCTTGAAAAATAAAAACATTGTTGAGGGGTTAGATGATTGTAATCTTGAGTTTGACTTTTGCGAACATTGCATTTATGGGAAATAAAACTGTGTTCAGTTTTATTCGAATTCTCACAAGTCTTCTAGTATGTTGGACCTTGTTCATTCTGATGTATTTGGTCCTGTTAATGTTCCTTCATTATCAAAATCTGTACATTTTGTATCTTTTATAGATGACTATAGTAGAAGGACATGGATTTATTTTCTCAGAAGCAAATCTGAAGTCTATAGTAAGTTTAAGGAGTTTAAGGTTTGCTGAAAATCAGACTGGTAAGATGATTAAGTGTTTGAGAATTGACAACGGTGGTGAATTTTGTTCTACAAAATTTGCTAAATATTACAAGGAACTTGGGATTGAAAGACATAAGACAACTCCATACACTCTGCAGCAAAATGGAGTTGCAGAAAGGATGAACATGACACTGATGGAGAAGGCTAGGAGTATGCTTAGTGGAGCTGGCCTAGAACAAAAGTTTTGGGTTGAAGCTATTGCTACTACATGCTATTTTGTTAATAGATCTCCTACATTAGTTCTTGTTGGAAAGACACCCATGGAGGTGTGGTCTGGTAGAAAGTCTTCAATAAGGCATCTTCATGTTTTTGGTTGTGAGGCATATGCACATGTGCCTAGGGAGAAGCAGTCAAAGCTAGAGAATAAGGCTATTAAGTGTATCTTCATTGGCTATGGTGTTGGTGTGAAAGGATACACACTTTGGGACCCTGTGGCTGAAAAAGTGTTGTATAACAGAAGTGTCATCTTTAGAGAGCTTACACCTTCTTCCATTGTTTTACAACCAGAAGAAAAAGAAAAGAAAGAGGATGTTGTTCAGTTTCCTCTTACCCCTGAGAAGACTGAATAGAAAGACAATGTTGGACCTGATGATGAGGAGAGCTCTAGCAACTCTAAAATCTCAGATGAAGAAGCTAAACCTCAACCTCAGCTCTTGAGGAGGTCTACACGGATAAGAAAGAAACTTGAAAGGTTTGGTTTTACATTGCTTGATTCTAGTTGTGCTTTTTTCTTTTCTTACTAACAGTGATGAACCTAGAACTGTATTAGAGGCTATGGACATGAAAGATGTAGGTTCTTGGAAGGAGGCCATGGAGGATGAAATGGCTTCTTTGGAAAACAATCAAACTTGGGACTTGGTGCCTTTGCCTCTTGAGCGGAAACCCGTTGGATGCAAATGGGTGTTCAAGAAGAAATTTGGTGCAGATGGCATTGTTGAGAAGTTTAAGGCCAGATTGGTTGCGAAGGGGTATTCACAAGTGGAGGGTATAGATTATGGTGAGATCTTCTCTCCCATTGCAAATCTGACATCCATTCGATTCCTGTTGTCTATCATAGCAGCTTATGACTTGGAGGTAGAACAGATGGATATGAAGACAACTTTCCTTCATGGTGATTTGGAGGAAGAAATCTACATGTCACAGCTAGAGCATTACATGGTGAAAGGTAAAGAAAATTTGGTTTACAAACTTAAGAAGTCTTTGTATGGTTTGAAGAAATCCCCTAGGAGATGGTACTTGAAGTTTGCTGCATTTGTGTTGTCAATTAGATTTGTGAGATTGAAATCAGATCATTGTGTGTATTATAAGTTTGATGGTGATCGTATTCTCATTGTTGTACGGTATGTTGATTATATGTTGCTCATTGGGAAGGGTAAGAATATGATTTCTAACTTTAAATCTCAGTTGTCAGCACAGTTTGAAATGAAAGATTTAGGGACAACTAGGTACATTCTAGGAATGGAAATCAGAAGAGACAAAACCAACAGAAAACTTTGGCTAAGCCAGAGTAAGTATGTGAAGACCATGTTGGACAAGTTCAACATGGTAGATTGTAGACCATTGTGTGTTCCCATTTCTTTGGGGACAAAGTTGTCTATTGAGGATTGTCCAAAATCTCCTAATGATGTGGAGGACATGAGCAGAGTACCTTATGATAGTGTTGTTGGCAGTTTAATGTATGCTATGGTCTGTACAAGACCAAATATTGCCCAAGTAGTGGGAGTCCTTAGTCGATTTATGGCTAATCCTGGATGAGTTCATTGGGTTGCAGTTAAGTGAGTGTTTAGATATTTGAGGGGTACTTCCGAGTATTCCATTTGCTATCATAATAATGTTTTAGGACCTCCACATTCTGTTGATATTCATGGATTTGTGGATTTAGATTGGGTAGGTGACATTGACAACAAGAGATCCACCAGTGCTTATGTGTTTACACTGTTTGCTGGTGCTATCAGTTGGATGAGTAAGCGACAAATTGTTGTTTCTTTATCCATGAGAGAAGCAAAGTATATGGCAGCAACTCATGCTTGTAAGGAAGCCATTTGGCTTAAGAGATTGTGTTCTGATATTGGTGTTGATGTAGGTCAGATCACGATCAGTTCTGCCAGTTAGAGTGCAATTTGCCTTGCGAAGAATCTAACTTTCCATGCTAGAACAAAGCACATTGATGTTCAGTTTCACTTCGTGCGAGACATGGTTGAGGATGGAAAGGTAAATTTAGAGAAGGTAGATACTTTGAAGAATATTGTAGATGCATTGATGAAGCCAGTGGGTACAGAGAAGTTCATATGGTATTCAAAGTCTATAGGCCTCTCAGCCTATAGCAGTTAAATCTTATTTTTCTATTGGCTCTTACAAGGTGTTTGACAAGTGGGAGAATGTTGGGAATTAATGTGTCTCAACCTTGGTAATTCCTTACACCATTAATGTTTGTATTTATTATTTAATTTCCTATGTTGTAAATATTTGTAAATTCCATATTGTCATATTGTGGGATGTGGCACGGTGATGTGTCAATCCTACATGGAATATGACAACTTGTAATTTTGTCCTCACATGAGGAGATAGGCATCCCACTTTGTGATAGGAGCATTTTTCCATGTGTCGACATCTTCCATGTTGTGTAAGGGAATATTGACCAAAACGGTTATGATGGATTCCTATGACAGAATCTATGACATGTACGAGTCAGAAATAGAAGTTTGTAAGACAGGTGAGGACATGTGTCATGAAGCATCTTTGAAAAATGCATATTTGGGTGCCCCAAGGTGGACTATGAAATTTGTAAGAGAATATGCTATTTATAGCATGTGTATGACAGATTCTCATACAATTGTAAGTTGTAACTGCTATGACAGATTCTATGACAGTTGTAAGTGTCGTAAGAGCATCTATCATAGCCTATTTTTGAAATAGGTGACCTCTTTGGGATGGGAGCTATGGACAAGTGTCAGGCACATTCTACAATGTTGGCCAAATGTCCCTAGGTGTGGGTTTTGGGCCATGAGGCCAAGTTGGATGCCCATCCCAAGATAGGACCTATTTTGCCCTGTATTTTCTATATAAACAGGTACTTGGAGATGAAGTTTGTATTATAGGTTTATAGCTACTGTTATGCTATCAAATTGACTCCAGATACGAGTGTCAAAGACCATTGAATCTTGCATTGCAAGTGTACTGTAAACATTCTTTCAGATTTGTTAATACATTGTGCAGGTTTCTAAGTGCGGGGTTTTCACCTGATAAGGGTTTTCCCCACCTTATATCTTTGTCTCTCTTCTTCTGTCTTCTTTTTGGTTCATGTGTATTAATACAATATCTCATTTAGATGTTCTATATTTCTGTAGTTGTAAGGAATAATTTGAATTTGCATAGCCCTCTCCTCATTAGATTAGTGTATGAAGCAATTTTCGCACACCTAGCTTCCTTTCAAACAAGAGATTGGGAAAGATGACTGATAGTACAAATGTCAAGGTAGAATGAAGACTTGTATCAGATCTCATAAGAATTAGATGAAGAAGAAGAAGAGGAGAAAGAAGAGAATGAATAAGATATAAAGAAGATTCCTAAGACTTTAGCAAAGTATGTTCAAAAGAACCATTTAGCAAATCAGATCATTTGAGATAAGAATGAAGGTGTGTAGACCATAAGAAGGTTTACAAAAGTAAATGAGCAAGTGAAATTGTGTCTACTATCAAAGGTAGAGCCCAAAACCTTTGCTAATGCTAGAAATGATAATGGATGGATGAAGGAAATGGAAGAAGAATTGAATCACATTGAAAAGAATTAGACTTGGGAACTGGTTCCTAGACCAGCCAATACGAATGTCATAGGAACAAAGTAGTTGTTCTAGAACAAATTGAATAAAGATGGTGAAGTTGTGAGGAACAAAGAAAGATTGGTGTGTAAAGGTTATTCACAAGTTGAAGGTATTGATTTTTAGGAGACTTTTGCTCTAGTATCTAGGATGAAGGAAATTAGGATGTTTCTTTCCATTATTGCTAACAAGAACTTCAATGTTTATCAAATGGATGTCAAGTCAATATTCTTAAATGGTCATCTAGAGGAAGAGGTCTACATTGAACATTCAAATGGTTTTTAGTTGTCAGAAGATCAAGACATGGTATGCAGACTCAAGAAATCCTTGTATGGACTCAAGCAAGTTCCTAAAGATTGGTATGCTAGGTTGGATAAGCACTTACTTTAGGAAGGATTCAAGACATGTACCACATACATTAATCTTTATATTAAGGAAGAGGGAGACATGATCTTGATAGTTGCAGTATATGTTGATGACATCATCTTTGGTGGAGATGATGATATGCGTAAGAGGTTTGCATAAGAGATGCAGAAAGAGTTTGATATGTAGATATGATTGGTGAGATGTCTTTCTTCCTTAGGCTTCAAATTGCTTAGCTAGATGATGGCATTTTTATTTCTCAGGCTAAGTATGTCAAAGAGATGTTGAAGAAGTTTGGTATGGAGGATTCGAAACCAGTAAGTTCCTATGGTTATTGGTTGTCACTTGAGAAAGGTTGATGAGTCTCTATAGATTGATTAGACTCTTTATAGGTCTATGATTGGAGGACTATTGTACTCAACTTCTTTTAGATCTAATATCATGCATGCAATATGTTTGGTTGCAAGATTTCAAGCTAACCTTAAGCAAACTCATGAGAATATAGTAAAATGAATATTTAGATATTTGAAAGGGACTCTAGATTATCATCTATGGTATAAAAAGAATGATAATTTCTCTTTGAGTGCCTATACTAATTCTTATTGGGCAGGATGCGTAGATGACTAGAGGAGCACAAGTGGTGGAGCATTCTTCTTAGGAAGTAGATTGGTTTCATGGCAGAGCATGAAACAATATTCAATATCTTTATCAAATGTAGAGGCAGAGTATATTGCAACAACATCTTGCTACACACAAGTATTATGGATGAAGAAAACATTGAAGAATATCGAGGTACAGTATGATGAATCTATCCCTATTTTGTGTGATAATACAAGTGCTATCAATATTTTCAAGAATCCAGTGATGTATTCTGGAAACAAGCATATTTGTTGAGATCTAGATCATTCTAATATAGCCTCGCCACACATTCCATTTTCAATTGATCAGTTATAGTCCAGATGTGGGCCAAGGTGTCCCAAATTGGACAAGGCTGAATCACTTCCTCACCTTCATTCATGAATGTGGCAAACCACCTCTATATAACCTATGCTTGAAGCTTTGTAGCATCCAATCCACTTTTTTCATCTTGGCTTAACAATGTTAATGCAGCAGGTGCCTCTTTTATTTGAGTCCCCAGGGTGATCAATCCCTTAATGAATGGTTGGATTTGGGCATTGTGCACTTTTAGATCCTTATTTTTCAATTTATTCTTTTGAATACGGGAAGCCACTACTTCGATACTGCCCTTCATCTCTTCTATTTCTTGTTCCATAGTGGCATGCCCTAAAACAATAGAGGTCATCTGATTTTCACTGGCTATTATTTGTCCTTTAGCCTTATCTATAGTAGGTATAGCCAAATGTGTTATCCTATGCCAAGTTATAGCATCACATTTTATTGCTGATGTTGGCCTTGCTTTGCACTTAGGTTTCACATCTTCAATTGAAAATAATGACTTGAAATGAAGATGTGAAACCTAAGTTTGGTAATCCCATGTTGGTCCTTCTTGACATGACTACTCAATGTGAGAATCCTTAAAAGCTATGTCATCACCTTTATCTTGTACCTATTCTTCTTGTTTAAGTACCTCCTCCTAGGGAATTTCTTGGTGATGCTCTTCTATGTGAGAAACTTCTAGGGATTCCTACTATTGAACCTCCTCTTGTTGAGGTATTTCCTCTTCTTGTTTCTCTTGTTGGAGATTATCTTCTTAGGGAACTTGCTGATGGATTTCAGGACCTTTACTTGCTTCAACCATATCCTCATCCCCTTTATCCTCTAGAGCATGTTGCGCTAATAATTTAGTTTGTTCCTATTTATCTCCCCACACTTCATCAGCATACTCATCCATTTTCTTGTTCCCTCCATCTGTAGGGATGCCTTTAGTAGTCTCCTCCATGTCAGTATCCTGAGTTGTTTCCTCTTGCTCTTTTCTATCCTAGGCTATTTCCTCAACTTCTGTAATTGCTCCTGCTGGATAAGACAAGTTGATGGCTTCAAGACTTGTTATTTTATCAACTAAAACATCCAATTTCTCATGTTGCACAGGTTCTTTAGTTGATCCCATCCCCTTTGTATCAAATATATGTTGTATCTTAGGATCCTTTATTGGTTTAGTGTTTTCTATCTCCTCAACATCTTGCTCTTATCATCCTTCTTCCTTAGCCTCTTGGAGAAATTGTTGATATGCATGCATGGAGGGTGTGGAGGGTGAGCCAACTGGACTTTTAGTTACATCCCTTGTAACCTCATCATTTGATAAATCAATGATATAACTTAAGGGTAAAGGTTTCCCTCCAACCCTAGCTTGTTCTTCATTCAGGTGGTCTCTTCTACTAATTCATTTTTCACTTATATCATCTGAGGCACAATGACATTACATTGCAGTTTCTTCACCACCGCCATTCTAGAATAAGGCAAATTCTTGACTTGCTCTACCAAGTGTGTTTGAATCATGGTGGGTGGGGCATGTACTGATGATGACATCATCTAAGATTGGTCTTGAGCAAACATTTTCTCTATTATGGTAGGTCCCTCTTGATCTTACGTCTAGACATCTTCCCATCTAGATGTTGATTTTTGAGGAGTATAGGTCCAACCCTCTTTTGTTTGGGGATATTTATCCCTCCTAGTACATCCACTACCCTTCTTTCTTCTATGGCCATCGTAGTGATGGGAATTGTTGGCATAGGCTACTCTTAGGGAGATGATGGCATGATGACCACAGTTATTCCCTCTAATGTGAATTCATCTCCTAGGGTAGAGGTTCCCAGTTTAAAGAGTTTGACCTCCATGACTCTTTTCTTATGGATGAGAAATTTGTCATATCCTAGGTCTTCTCTTTCTTTTCTCTTCCCCTTCTTGTCATAAGTGAGGGAAACCCCTTTAGCCTTTAACTCTGTCATCTTCTTCTCTACCCATTTCTTGGTAGAGGTGAGGACCCTTGTTGTAATTACCTCTATAGATGTTTCATCTAGTTGGGTCCAATTCAGGGGGGATAGAGGCTCTTTGTATATTTGCTTCTCCTCATACTCTTGGTCTAGTACCTTTCCATCATTTGATTTTACTTGAGGAGGGACCTCAAGGCAACCCAACATCCTGTTTTGATTTAAAGCTAGGCGTTGGTAGCTCCTCTTCCTCACATCCTCCTCATCAAATCAGAGTCGACCCAATAGTCTTCTAGATAGGTGACATATTGGACCTTTTTTCTTACGTAGGTCTCCATCCTTTGATATGGATCATAGTACCTGGTTAGTGGGAACAATTGTAAATGTAACATATGCAGCTTGGCTTCAGATTTCTTGGCATTGACTATTGCACCACATACATACCAATTAATCTCCATCAAAAACCTGATGTTTCCCCCTTATTCTTCTTCATATATGCCTCATAAGAGGTAGTGATTTGTTTTGTTATCTTCAGCAACATTACCCTATCTATGGGATATCATAGAAACATGAATAGACTTCCCTTAAAGCATTCCATCCTAATATATGTCTATGTTGGGAATTGGATAAATGACCCCCATGCAGATGAATGAGCTCCTGGGATTCTTTTGATATCCTCTTTTCTTGGTCATCCTCCATCAACATAACTAGGTGAATGATGAAAAAATCATTAACAACCTTGTAATGCTTGATGGAAATTTTCCTCTCTAGTTGTGGGTAGTGTTCCCACACAATTTGATTAGTGGGCTGAGCCCCTAGCCTCCCAAAAGTGTTGAGTCCATTCAGTCGTGCTTTGAAAGCACATGCATATACTATGTAGGATGTCATATAGAACATCATATTCTTGTTTCACCATGCCACCATAGCCTCATGCAGAGAGTCACTAATAAGATTGGCCCAGTTGGCTATGATATTTATGTTTTTGACCAACTAAATCAACCAAAACATCAAGGGCTCAAATGTTCCCGCATCTATCTTACCTACCATTCTACTTAGCAAGGAAATCATGTATTGCACCTCTAGATTAAATTTAGACTTGTAGAGGTGTTGTGGCATCTTATCCATAGCCTTGGCCTTGTTGGCAAGGTCCCTCCACGATGTGAAGATTATCTTCCTAGAGTTGTTGATGCCATTGATGCATTCTTTGTTGAATGTTAGGAACACTAAGGGGGGGGACTCAGTGTTCTAAAAATATTTTGATGCACTTTAACTTTCAACCATTTTCTAAAATTAAACTAAGGCACAACATGCATATGAACAACAACCATAAAAACATGACACATGGACACCAAGATTTTTACATGGAAAACCCAAAGTGGGAAAAATGACGGAGAGGATTAGCTCCCAAATATATATTACAATCTTTACAAATAATGATGTTTAGGCTTGGTCACCTCACGGGCCTAGAACATGCAGGCTCACTACCATGAAGTACAACTAGGTCTAGTAGGCTCACTGCTTCAACCCTAAACCTAGCAAGATTACAATAAGGGCTATTAAACCCTGAGGGCTACTAAACCCTAATGGAGGCTCACTGCCAAGCTCACTGCCATGATGAAGAAGGCTAACTTCCAAGCTCACTGCCATGATGAAGAAGGCTCACTGCCAAGTACAAAGAAAATTGCACATGAAAATTGAATACTGCATAAGAATCTGTCACTATGCCAGGGTGCAGTCATTTAGCAACTAAATTCTGAATCCTAGGTCTTCATTATTAGTAATCTATGTCACTGTTCTACTATTCACATATTCGCATCCATCCACACACATCCACACTACATCTCAACTAAAATTCATCGCTCATATATTTGCATCATGATTTGATCCATAATCAGGTCGACATCCAAGAAGTGAAATGTGTACATACAAAGGTGTATCTTGTCAGCTTAATCCAATGCACTATATGTTATACGAACCCAAATCTTTATCCAAACATGTTAAAATAGGTCAAATCTAATCATTCAATCCTTAAATAGATCCTTCACACACTATCTCTTCTCCATACAATGATTTATCATATTAGTCGGCCTGTTCCTTAAGAGCATGCTTAACAATTTTACTGTAGATCACAAAATAGTTCCAAAATCATATCAAGGACTCTTTACACATTCCCAATCTTACCCTCATAACTGCAAGGCATGATATCATCTTGTGGAGAAATATGAACCATTACAACTCAGACTCTATCTCTATCAAACTCTGTCAAACACTGTACTGATACTCAACATCTTGTAACTATCTTTCTGGTGGACTTCAGATCTCATGACTCTATAATTAGACACTTCATACAAGTGTTTAAAACACATTAAAACCATATAACAAAATACTCACTTGCAAAGGAATGCAGACCATTACAATGTGCCCTGTTCATTGTCTCTGCTATACCTTTGTTCACCTAGACTTAGTTATTAGGACTTAATCTTTGGACCATGACACCACCAAATAAGTACTAACTGTTAGATTTAGGGCAAACAACTAAGAGCGGGAGGGTGAATCAGTTGTACAAAACTTTCTTCCAATTAAACACTTAAATCCACTTTGTAATTCAACAGAATAGTGATAAATCAATCATGGAAACATAATGCATTAAATCAAGAGAAAAAACATATTAATACATAGAACACCAAGATTTTGACATGGAAAACCCGGTTAAGGGAAAAACCACAGGGTGATTAACCCAAGATTGTATTCTCTATTAGAAGAATAGAAAGAATGAAATGGCACATGCCAATTAGGGCTCACTGCCTAAGCACACTACTCACAAGAGGCTCACTACCTATAAGAGACACACTATCTACAAAATAATAAGTATCACATACATGAACTGGAGAATAGCATCTTCACCATGCTTGAATTAGTTCCATTTAAGCCCAATACTTCTACTCTGCCTTTCACTCTCCTCCTCACTACCACACTCTCATCTCCACAAGATTAAGATGAAATGACTTTACAATCCCTTATTTATAAAAGAAATTAATTTAGGAATAATCATCTAAGTCGGCAAACATCTACAAGAACATCTGCAGGATGTGTATCTCATCCGATCGGCTAGTCTTAGGAAGAATACCATCATCAGGAAGTGATTTTTCAATTGTGAGCTCAAACTCTAATGCAGGCCACTAACATGAACTAGACACAATCCAAAGACCTCCACAAGCTTGCCTAAATCACCAAGAACATCCACACTACATCTTCTTACTGAAATCCTTCTCTCCTTCATCCGGAACCTCAAGAACATAGTCTATCATCACTGTCACAAAAAAATAGATGCTTGCAGACATCCAAACCATGAACCAATCAAGTTGACACTACACAAGGACTTCCTAAACACTCCACCAAATCCGCAGAATAGGATAATGCATTTTCGGATCTCACCAGACCTATCTATATCACTCTGTCATCTTTGAACACCTGCCAGAACTGGTTTTACTTGAGCAGCCACAACTTCTTTAGATCTTCATGCGGACCTATGAAATCTTTACTAGATCACCTTAAGACACATATCTACAAACCCTTTGAACTGCATGCTCTAATCCTCATCTTATCTTGGACTTTTACCTTATTGTCTTCACTGTTCCTGATATGACCAATTTTCTCAATATCCTCAGCAAATAGTTCATCTAATCCTTATCATTAATGCAACAGGAGTATGTTGACATCAATGAAACACTGGCTAGGCCCATACTTGCAACAATCTCCCCCTTTGTCATTGATGGCAACATATGATGTGAAAAACTATTTTAACCATCAAGATAAGAACTTCTCCTCATTGTCATAACTCCCCCTATTAGCAACAACCATTCACATGTCTTCTCACCCTTTACTGCTCCCCCTTTGATCAACAACTACTTGTTTTTCACATGTCTTCTCTCCTCCTCTGAAATCAATGGCAAAAGTCACATACTTGCAACTCCAACACTTTAGAATCCTACCAACTACTCCCCCTGAGTAGCAGCTCTCCATCATCAATCTAGATCACAAGATATGAATGTGATATCCACTAGACTGATGCACATCACTGCACCTTAATTCATCACTGGAGTGGTAATAACCCCTAATTTCTCCCTGAGATACCTTAGGTATATCTACAATCTAATCCTTGGAAGGCACAAACTCCAATCTGACTTCATTCTTGTTCACTTGCTCTCTCAAAAAGTGAAACTTGATGGATATATGTTTAGTCTTTGAATACAACACTGGATTCTTAGATATATTTATTGCACTTGAATTATCACAGAAGATTGTGATAGGCTCCTCATACTCCACTCTTATGTCTCTTAGCATTTGCTTCATCCACAAAACTTTAGTGCAACTACATGTTGCTGCAATATACTCTACTTCTGCAGTGGATAGAGATATTGCCTCTTATTTCTTGCTTAGCCAAGAAACCAATCTCTTCCCCAAAAAGAATGCTCCACCACTGGTACTCTTCTAGTCATCCACATCTCCTACCCAATCTGCATCTGTATATGCATGAAGAGAGAAATCGTGATCTCTGGGATACCACAATCCATACTCAACAATCCCTTTTAGATATCTAAAAATCCTCTTGATTTCCATGACACGAGATTCTCTAGGATCAGCTTGAAATCTAGCAACAAGACCAACAACATTCATAATGTCAGGTCTAGTTTGAGTGAGATACAACAATCCTCCAATCATTGACCTATACTTTTTTTGATCAGCCTTAGGAGAGTCATCATCTTTGCTCAATTTACATCTGGTTGCCATGGGAGTATTCATTGGTTTTGAGTCTTCCATCCCAAATTTCTTCAACAATTCTTTCACATATATGGTCTGAGAAATGAAGATTCCTTTCTTTGTTTGAGTGATTTGAAGACCCAAGAAGAAATTTATTTCCCCAAGCATGGACATCTCAAATTCACTTTTCATTTGATTTGCAAAAGTTTTACACATACTATCTCTTCCTCCAAAAATGATATCATCAACAAACACTTCAACAATCAAGGTGTTTTCATGATCAATTTTGAAATACAAATTACTGTCAGTAGTACTTTTGTTGAAACCAATCTTCAAAAGATGCTTATCCAATCTTTCATACCAGGCTCTTGGGACTTGCTTGAGTCCATATAGTGCTTTCTTCAACTTGCAGACCATATCACCATGATCAGACAATTGAAATCCATCCGGTTGCAAAATGTATACTTCTTCTTCCAACTCACCATTCAGGAAGGCAAACTTGAGATCCATTTGATATACTTTGAAATCTTTGAAGGCAACAAATGCAAGAAATAATCTGACCGCTTCAATTCTTGCTACCGAATAAAAAGTTTCTTCAAAATTAACTCCTTCTATTTGAGAGTAACCTTTGCAGACCAATCTAGCTTTATTTCTGATTACTTCACCAACTTCATTCAGTTTGTTCTAGAAGACCCATTTGGTTCCAATCACATTCCTATTTCTAGGTCTGGGAACAAGATCCCAAGTGTGATTTTTATCAATTTGCATCAGCTCTTCCTCTATTGCTTTAGTCAAGTTTTCATCATTGCAAGCTTCATTCATTGTCTTAGGTTTAATCTTTGAAATCAGACAATACTCTTCTAAGTCTTGAGCAATCCTTCTTCTTGTTTGAACACCTTTTCTTTTATCACCTATGATCTGATCTTCAAAGTGGTTTAGTCTTACATACCTGGGAACTTTGGGAGTTTCTTGTACTTCTAATTCTTGATTAGGCTCATTCAAACTTATCTCTTCTTCCTGATTTACCAGATCAGTCTGGATCTGAATCTTAGAAGGGGCTTGGACTCCTTGGATCAAAACATTATTCTGATCATCTTCATCATATTCATAAAACCTTGAGGGTTTTTCAATTCCTTCATCAACCTTCACATTAGTACTTTCTATAATCTTCCTCAATCTTTTGTTATAAGACCGGTATGCTTTACTTTGAGTAGAGTAACACAAGAATATTCCTTCATCACTTCTAGCATCAAACTTGCCTAGATCTTCATCTATTTTAATGTAACATTTGCTACCAAAAACTCTAAAATACCTCACAGTAGGAGTGATGCCAAACCAAAGTTCATAAGGAGTCTTACCGGTATTGTTTTTGACTTGTACTCGATTGAGAGTATAGACTACAGTGCTGACAGCTTCTCTCCAATAGATCTGAGGAACATTTTCTTCCATCATCATGGTCCTAAATGCTTCCTAGATGGTCCAATTCTTTCTCTCTACTACTCCATTCTGCTGTGGAGTCCTAGGAGTAGACAACTGTCTCTTTATTCCATGTTTCTCACAAAATTCTATGAACTCACTGGATGTGAATTCTCCACCTCTATCAGACCTTAGACATTTTAATTTTAATCCGGTTTCAGTCTCTACCATAGCCTTGAATATTTTGAATTTCTCAAGAGCCTCTAATTTCTCCTTCAGAAAAGTTACCCACATCATTCGAGAATAGTCATCAATTAGTAACATGAAGTATCTATCACCTCGCAGACTCCTGATTCTTGCCGGACCACAAAGATAAGTATGAACTAAGTCCAATAATCCGGTAGAAGATTGTTCCTTGCTTTGAAATGAGACTCTGCTTTATTTTCCCAACTAACATTCTTTGTACAAACTATTTGTAGGTTTTACCAATTTTGGAAGATCTCTTACAGTCTGATTATTGCTTATCTTGATGATATTATCAAAATTCACATGACACATTCTCCTATGCCACAACCAACTTTGATCAACTTGAACAAATAAGTAACTTTTACCAGTACCAACCAAGTGGAAGATATTACCTTTAGTTTGAGTACCGGATGCAATCTCTGTTCCAAAACTTTCAAAGATCTTGCATTTTCCATTCTTGAATTAGAGATCATAGCCTTTGTCCACCAACTATCCAACACTGAGAAGATTGTGCTTCAATCCTTCAACATACAGTACATTACTAGTTTTATTCCTTCCATCAAAAGAAATAGTTCCTCTACCTCTAATTCTACCAGTAGAATTATCACCAAATTTTACCACTCCTCCTTCATACCTTTCCAAATCTATGAACTTATTTTTGTCACCTGTCATATGGTGAGAGCATCCACTGTCAATGACCCAATCATCCTTTTCTTCAACTTGGACAACCAGAGCTCTTTCTACAACTTTATGATTGACAGATTCAAAGGGCATTGGTTCTTCTTCCTTGATGGCAATAAACACCCAATCACTTCCAGATTTGTTTCCTGTCTCTGATTCATCATTTGTTACTCCTTCATTATTATCTTCTTCATGAACATAGTAACAATTCTTTTGGAACCTTGATCTAGTAGGATTTGTACTTGAAAATATTTTTGGACATCTTGAGGCAAAATGACCAGTCTTATTGTAGTTAAAACACTTAAAAGGCAATTTTCCTTCATACTTATCGGATCCTCTTGGCAGTCTTTTTGCAATAAGGGCTTCAAGTTGAGCAGTTTCTGCTTCTTCTTCTTGCAAGTCTTTTCTTGCTTTTTCATACCATGATAGTATCCTTGAAGAGTTCTCTCCTGGATCAAACCTTTATTTACCTTTTACAGAGGCACTGGCTTTGAATGCAGATTTAGTCTTGGGGGCCCGAGTATCTCCAAACTCGGTCAATTCAAATGTAGCCAATTTACCAACCAATTGATCTCTTGTGACAGTTGTATGGGCTCTGAATTCTTCAATGGCAGCAACCGTGATTTTATAAGAAGTCAGAAGGGATCTGAGAACTTTGCCAACAATCTCATCTTCATCCAAGACTCCACCAGCACATCTAATGCCACAAACAAGCTCATTTACTCCTGGCATAAAAGTACTGATATTTTCATCTTCTCTCATCTTCAGATTTTCAAATTTCCCTTTCAGATTTTGTAGCCTTGCAAATTTAACATACTTGTCTCCTTCATGTAGAAGTTCCAGTTTTTCCCAAATCTCAAAAGTAGTTGGTAGGTCAACAACATTTGAAAGATTTGAATCAGATAATGCACTTAGAAGAGCTTCTATGGTCCGCAGATTATTTTCAGCATCTCTATTTTCATTCAGGGATTTTGGGCCACCTTGTGGAGGAGTATACTTCGTTGAAGCCATGGTCTAGTACTGCATTCCCATACATTGCAAGTGACATTTCATGCGACTTTTCTAGAGATTAAAATTGGTTCCTTCAAACTTAGGACTATCCTTCTTGTAGGATGACACCCTGGATCTCCTCAAGCAGTTAATCTCTTTTAGAGGAACTTAGCTTTGATACCAATTGTTAGATTTAGGGCAAACAACTAAGAGGGTGGGTGAATCAGTTGTACAAAACTTTCTTCCAATTAAACACTTAAATCCACTTTGTAATTCAGTAGCATAATGATAAATCAATCATGGAAACATAATGCATTAAATCAAGAGCAGAAACACATTAATACACAAGACACCAAGATTTTGACATGGAAAACCCGATCAAGGGAAAAACCATGAGGTGATTAACCCAAGATTATATTCTCTATTAGAAGAATAGAAAGAACAAAATGGCACATGCCAATTAGGGCTCACTGCCTGAGCACACTGCTCACAAGAGGTGCACTACCTACAAGAGACACACTGTCTACAAAATAATAAATATCACATACCTGAACTGGAGAATAGCATCTTCACCATGCTTAAATCAGTTCCATTTAAGCCCAACACTTTTGCTTTGCCTTTCTCTCTCCTCCTCGCTACCACACTCTCATCTCCACAAGATTAAGATGAAATGAATTTACAATCCCTTATTTATACAAGACATCAACTTAGGAATAATCACCTAATTCAACAAACATCTACAAGAACATCCGCAGGATGTGTATCTCATTTGGTCGGCCAGTCTTAGGAAGAACACCATCATTAGGAAGTGATTCTTCAATTACAAGCTCAAACTCCAATGCATACCACCAACATGAACTAGACATGATCCAAAGACCTCCACAAGCTTGCCTAAATCACCAAGAACATCCACACTACATCTTCTTACTGAAATCCTTCTCTCCTTCATCTGGAATCTCAAGAACACAGTCTGTCATCACTATCACAAAAAAATAGATGTTTGTGGACCTCTAGACCATAAACCAATCAAGTTGACACTTCACAAGGACTTCCTAAACACTCCACCAAATCTGCAGAACAGGATAATGCATTTCTAGATCTCACCGGACCTGTCTGTATCACTTTGTCATCTCTGAACACCTGCCAGAACCGGTTTTACTTGAGCGGCCACAACTTCTTCAGATCTTCATGCGGACCTATGAAATTGTTACTGGATCACCTTAAGACACATATCCACAAACCCTTTGAACCACATCCTTTGATCCTCAACTTATCTTGGACTTTTACCTTACTGTCTTCACTGTTCCTGATATGACCAATTTTCTCAATATCCTTAGCAAATAGTTCATCCAATCCTTATCATTAATGCAACAGGAGTATGTTGACATCAATGACAACATTGGCTCAGCCCATACTTGCAACACTAACATCATACCCAAACCACATTACCAGTTCATCATCTACAGAGGCATACTAACCCACTTACTGTCCTCTACTCTGTAGATACCCATACTTAGCAGTTTTTTGTCAACCGGACCTGAAATCCAATATGTCCTTTCAAAGAAATGTCTTCTTTTCATGCTAATGAAACTTCTGAGCCTTGTTACCATCAATGACAACATATAGATCTATACCTGAGTAGTGTCTCTTGCCAACAATCTCCCCCTTTGGAATTGATGGCAACACTTAGTGAAAAATGCTTGACTACTTTCTCTTACTATATATACTTTATTCTTCTACTCCCCTTGAGATGTTTATCTATTTTTCATTTATCTTCTTCTCCCCCTTTGACATCAATAGAAAAGGGTGTGATCTGAATCCAAAACTTGTCAAAAATGTTCAAAACTGTTATATTCTGCCACATATATATAGATACACATTTTTATCTTAATTTGTCATTGAAGGTAGAATATCATTATAGATGGTCTTTATCAAGGCTATCTCTCCAGTCCATCTATTTCTTGCACTTTCTAGGGTATGGATGTGGCCATTCATTAGAAAAACTAGCTTCTCTACCCTCTGCACATCTGATGGTGTATCAACTAGTGCGAGTGATTTCATGGCTTCATCTGCCAGATTGGTCATGGAGTCAATTTTTGGACTTATCAGTCCCCTTCGATGGCACAACGTCTCTAATTTCTCCCCTTTTCTTCATCAGAGTGCTTAAATCACTATGAATGTTTGCAACTTGAGATTCTTTGGTATTTATTGACTCAACTACCACATTTTTTGTCTCAGAGATATTAAGTAGTTTGAGTTCCAAATCTTTGGTTTTATCTTCTAATTCCTTTGTAGCTTTTGGCCAAGATAAGAAAATTTTATTAACTTTATAGGCTTCTTCAATGGCACTTTGTATGCCTTTTATCACATATTCTAATGTAGTTTTATCTTTTGCTAACATAGTCTTTAACTCAATCAATCTCTTTTCATGTAACTCTTTTCTAACTTTTGCTTATGTAGATTTTTCAAAAGATACAAAATGAGAACTTATAGATTTGATTGGGCTTTTGAGCTAATCCATTGGGGAAAGAGATGTGTCATTTTGATATGAAGGCATTATCTTTTCTAGAATGTTGAATGCTTCACCAATGAGTTCATTGTCATGTATGTGTGACCTTAGTATCTCTTCATGTGCCTTTGCTTGAACAATTGACACTAGATTAAATTTTTGCATAGGAGGCATTGAGGCCAAATTTATTGGTCCTTGCAAAAGCTTAGACTCATCCAAATCTTGTTCTCTCTCCAAAGGTTCCTCGGTAGAATCAATTGGGACAACAACAATGTCTCTTGTCACTTTTTCAAACACTTCTTGATTTGGTTCTGGAGGTTCCATGTCCATATTCTCTTGTTGACCAATATTTTGCTTAGGCGTATTTCTTTTCTCAGTTTGATCAAGTTCTTGATTATCAACTTTGATCTATTCATCAATTTTCTCCTTATTTTCTAGATCATAAGTCTGTTGTCCTAGAAGAAGACTTGTTTCAGTTTTATCCTTTTTGGTTGTGTCTTGATCATTAGCAGCAGGGGTTTGATCAGATTCTTCCTTTTGATCTTCTATTACTATCGTTTACCAGAGGATTTGTATCAATTTGCTCCAAGCTTTGATCCATGCCGACTTCCGAAATAGATGTGTCATTTCCAACATTTGTTTCTTCATTGTCATAGATGGTAGGAATATTATTTTTCTTCAATGCAACCAAAGTGATCTCCTCTATTTCTTTAACCACTTTATCAATTTCTCCCAACATCAATGACTTCATTCTTCTCTTGGTCCTAAAAGCATCTTTGATGTATTTTGAGATTTTGGCCTTCTCCTCAAGAGTGATTCCTAGATATAATCATATCAATGAGTGTTCTCTCAGCTCAACATCTTTTGCCATAGCTATTTCTTTTCTTGTACTCACTATGTTTCCCAAGTTGTGTGGTAGATGAGTAATAATTTAAATTAGAGCCTTATTGTAGATGTTTAGATATTATACAATAGTAGTCTCAATGATCCTCTTATCTGGATCAGTGTATTCATCATACAAATGAGCAATGGGTTTCAGACTGCCATCCAGTGTTATGGATTTGAGAACATCTTCAAGGCTTATAGTTACTTCCTCTATTTGAGGCTCATCTTGCTTTAACCTTTTCCCAGATCTACTCTTACTGGAGGGTTTCTTTTTGCTAGTTCCTTAGGCTTTTGTGGCTTCAGTCTTCATCTTCTTTACTTCATCATATGATTATGTTGCTTCTTCATCAACAACTATGCTTACATGCATTCTCTTGGCCTTAGTCTTTTTTATTTCAGAATTGGTGGCAGGGGTTTCCACATTTGTAGATGGTGTGGAATTGGAGGGAGTGGATGTGGCTTCTATAGAGGTGGAGGCTCTGGTTTTTCTTTTTGACTTCTCTAGCCTTTCTGGCTCACCTTTGGGTTCTTTCAGAGCTCCAGACAATTCACCTTTTCTCTTTTCTTCTGCTTCCTTAAAAGCTTGTATGTTTTACCTTGCCTTTGCCACTTCTTCTTTTGTGAATCCATGTTTTATTGCAATTTCTGTTGCCACTTTCCTCATTTTCCTAGAGATTTCAGATTTTCTTACCTCAACATGAATTTTAGTATGCAATTCCTCATAAGTCCCAAATCTTTCTTCCTTGGGATCTCTGGGTTTACTTAGCATATATTCAGCATAGTTTTCTAGTACAACTCCATCTACCTCATATCCCATAGGCATAACCCAAACCGTTCTAGGTTCAACAGCCTCCATCAAACACTAATCTTTTGTCATAATGAAGCATATTATATCCTTGTATTTTTCAAGAACTATTTTGGGGATTCTTTCTCTAGCTTGCATTGATCTTTGGAAGTTCTTGAAATAACCCTATAGGGTTGTATTTTGTGCATCAATGGTGCCTATGCTACTCAACAAATTTCTAATTTGGACTGCAACAGGTTTATCATTGGTCCAGAATAGGTTCTTCATACCAGGCAACTCTTGCATAAAAGATGAAAATAAACACATGATCAGTGTCTAAATTTAAAGGGGTATTTACCTTCTTTTGTCTTCTTCAAGTTATCCCTTACTTGCTATTGGAGCAATTCATGGATGTCATAATCAACATTTTCCTTAATCATTTGATAGGCTGTGTAAATGGTCGTGCCTAAAACAAAGTTTTCCCAGTTGGTGAAATAAACTTTGTATCCCAACACCATTGAGGCAAATCTCATAGCATGATCCTCAATATCATTTATTGTCAAGGTTCTCTTATCAAATTTTGCTCTGGTAGCTGCAATTACTGTATCATTCTTCATGGCTTTCGATAGTGGTATTGATCTGGTAGAGCATAATCTAGTGACTGCCCTAATAGCATCTTTTGTAATCTTGAAAGGTCTCTCAAGCCATATAAATTCATGATGAACCCTGCTTAACACATACCAGACCCATTCATCCTCCATAAATATTGGGAAATCCAAGTACTGAATAAATTTCTTTTCTTCCAATGCTTGATATTCATTCTTCAGATCAAGATTCTCATTACTCAAGTGTTTTATGTAGAGATTAGTAAGCCTGCTATAACCAAATTGCTCTAGGGCAACATGAATATATGCCCTAACATCCTTTGCATGCATGACTCTATGAGGAACATTTGAGAATGCACCCAATTGATCAACTTCAGTTGATTTGAATGGGTGTTTCTTGAATTTTGTTTGAGCTCGCTTAGTAATATCAACAACTTGTGGCGATGCCATTTCATAATTTTAATAGATTCACAAGTAGGTTTTGAATGAAAGTACCTTGTTCCACCGAATTAGGGTTTCCTTTCTCTGAATTTCTCCAAGTGCTTCATATCTTGGTTGTTGTTACTCAAATTCTACTCCAATCTCTCTAAATACTTGATAGCTTTGAGTGCAAAGTGATTTTGAGATCAAACGAGATCCCTTTTATCCTTCGCAAGACTTAACCTAAGTCATCATAAATGCTTATTCCTAAAAAGCTGTTAAAACCCTTTACTATAGAATACAGTCGATTAGGATTGCTCTGCAATATGCTACATTGACCCGTTTTATTTTGGTTTTTCTTTTGAGAGATGTGTTGCATCAGATTTCATCATACACCTTTGTGCTAGATTCTAGGACCCACTTTCTGGCTAGGGGATTTGGATTTTCAACACTGCTCCCCCTGAGCCAAAGCTCTCAATTTACTTCCCAGAGAAGTGTCTACACCAGATGCTAGTGTAGATCCATCCTTAACCTCATTTACATCTTTTTTAATCTAGATTGTACTCATCTCATTCTTGGTTCTCATTGGATCAACCTTTTCTTTTCCCTTATCATTCCTTTGCTCTGTTTTTCTTTCTTTAATATAGTAATTTCTCTTCATATTCTTGCTTCTGCAGTATCTTATATCATGTCCAAATTTGTTGCAATTGAAATATACAATGTTTCCTTATCCTTGATTGCTTCCTCTTAATGAATTCATCCTTGATCTACATTGATTAGCCATGTGTCCAAATCTATTACATGTGAAACACTTGCCATTGAAGAATTAACCATTCCTAGAATAGCTTGGCATATTTCTTGACATACTCCTGCACTCATTTTCTTTATGACCAATATTATTGCAATTGAAACATTTACCAGAGAAGGATGGAACATTTTGATTCATTCTACTTCTACACTGAGTATCCCTATGATCATACTTATTACATTTAAAACAGTGACCATTGAAGGATGGATACCTCTGAGCATTTGGCTGTCTGACCGGAGGTCTTTTAGGTCTTCTTCTTTGATTTATGAACTGGTATCCTCTATTTTTCCTTGACTCAGTGTTTATTTGACCAGATTTTGAACTTTCTCCTTTCTCAAATCCCAAACCTTACTTGTCATCAGCACTCTTCTAGCTAGCAATCATTTCATCAAGCTTTGTAGTACTTATCTTGAATTTTTCTTCAAAGCTTTTGGCCTTTTCTAGGTCTATTTTTTGACTTACAATTTGTTTTTCAAGTTTGGCACAATCTTCTTATCTTCTCTTCATAATTAAATTCAGATCATCTTTTGCTTTTGTTCTTTCTATAACTTCTTCTTCCAAATCATTTAGGGCTTCATTTGTTGATATCAATTGGTCATTAACTTCTTTATATTTGTCTTTGAATTTCTTGACTTGCTCTTTTAGCTTTGAGATGCATTCGTTAGCTTGTTGCAAGTTTTCTTTCAAATCCCTGACTTTTGCTTCAGATTTTTCAAGATCCATAAGAGTTTCTTCTAGTTCCTTGTCGCTTTCATAATTTCCAAATCTTCTTGCTGCCATGATTACAGTATCCCAGATCTTCCTTAAGCTGTTAGACTTTTTCCATGGAACTTGGCTCTGATGCCAATTGTTAAATGTCAGGAACACTAAGAGGGGGGTGAATCAGTGTTCTAAAAATCTTTTGATGCACTTTAACTTTCAACCATTTTCCAAAATTAATTAAACAAAGGCACAACATGCATATGAACAATAACCATAAAAACATGACACATGGACACCAAGATTTTTACGTGGAAAACCTAAAGTGGGAAAAATCATAGAGAGGATTAGCTCTCAAATATATATGGTAATCTTTACAAATAATGATGTTCAGGATTGGTCACTCCACGGGCCTAGAACATGTTGGCTCACTGCCATGAAGTACAACAAGGTCTAGCAGGCTCATTGCCTCAACCCTAATCCTAGTAAGATTACAATAAGAGTTGTTAAACCCTGAGGGCTATTAAACCCTAATGGAGGCTCATTTCTAGGCTCACTACCTTGATGAAGAAGGCTCACTTCCAATTACAAATCAAATTGCACATGAAAATTGAATACTACATAGGCATCTGTCACTATGCCAGGATGCAGTCATTTAGAAACTAAATTCTAAATCCTAGGTCTTCATTATCACTAATCTGTGTCACTGCTCTGCTATTTGCATATTCACATCCATCCACACACATCGACACTATATCTTAACTAAAATTCATCGCTCTTATATATCCACATCATGATTTGATCCATAATCAAGTTGGCATCCCAGAAGTGAAATATGTACATAGAAAGGTGTGGCTTGTCAGCAAAATCCAATGTACTATATGTTATGTGGACCCAGATATTTGCCCAAACATGTTCAAATAAGTAAGCTCTAATCATTCAATCACTTAAATTGATCCTTTACACACCATCTCTTCTTTGCACAATGATTTATCATATTAGTCAGCCTATTCCTTAAGAGCATGCTTAACAGGTTCAATTGTAGACTTACAATTTTACTACAAATCACAAAACACTTCCAAAATCATATCAATGACTCTTTACACATTCCCAATCTTACCCTCAGAACTGCACGGCATGATATAATCTTGCAGAGAAATGTGGACCATTACAACTTAGACTCTGTCTGTGTCAAACACTATACTGATACTCAGCAACTTGTAACTATCTTTCCGGTGGACTTTAGATCTCACAACTCTGGAATTAGATACTTCATACAAGTGTTTACAACACCTTAAAACTACATTAAAAAATATTCACCTACGGAGGAATGCGGACCATTACAATGTGCCCTATTCACTGTCTTTGCTATACCTTTGTTCACCTAGACTTAGTTATTTCTTCCAAATGACTTCCGGAGGAAGTTAGGACTTAATCTATGGACCATGACACCACCAAACAATTACTAACATCATACTTGAACCGCATTACCAGATCATCATCTACGGAGGCATACTAACCCACTTACTGTCCTCTACTTAGTATATACCCATACTTAGACATTTTTTGTCAACTAGACTTGAAATCCAATATGTCCTTCCAGAGAAATGTCTTCTTTTCATGCTGATGAAACTTATAAGCCTTGTTGCCATAAATGACAACATATAGATCTATACCTGAGTAGTGTCTCTTGCCAACATTCTTCCTTAAATGCAACTAGATCAATTTCATACATGTTTCAGACTATGGGCAACTTAAATGCCTCTATAATCCCTCTCATAGAGAGGTCTACATATACCTACCCTTAGCTCTCTAGTCACATGTCCTCTTCATTATACTTGTTAGAACATTCCATGACTAGCTCTAGGGCATCTACTGCATATGGGAACCCTGCGACATTGAACATCCATGTTGATACCACATTCTGTAGTATGGGATGACCATCTCCTGACATGATTCATGCCTTGAAGACATCTGGATCCATGTCCCCATAGTGTGTATTGCAGGCACAACCAAATTTGGTAGACACATCACTAGAGATGGGGAATAAATCCCACTTGAGCTCTTGATCCCAATGATCTATTCACTTTTGAGCGAGTTGTACCCTGTGGAACATAGATATCCATAGTAAGTTCAAGGGTTTAGAAATTAAATGGGCAAATCAACTTAAATTTAACTATGTAATTTGAAATTGTTTACAATTCATATGTGAATACAACTTTACCCAAGGAATTACCTCCAAGATGAGATTTTACCTCTAGAAAATGTAAAAACAAACATACTATAATGGTAAAAATGGAGGATAGGGTTTGGTGTATGCATACCTAACACAGTTAAGTTATCAACCTTAAAGTAGATATGTATGCAGATATGGACACCATTTGACTGTGCACACTGCTTCCATTCTCTATAATGCCATTTTCCAATCGCTATGAAATTGCCTTAATCACCTACAATTCACCTTTTATCTCTTTTACCTCTCTATAATTTTAGTTCAAATGCTTTGGTAATTAACAATAAGGGATGAATTTAGCTTTTACCCTTAGAAAATTTCATTGATTGGGGCATATTAATTGTGCCTTCTATGGTTAGGTGAGTTCCTACCATCTAGATGTGAGAGAACTCAACAGTTGTCAATAGGTATGTGTTTGAATTTAAAATGCCAATAGTGCTTAGGCATATCATTTAATGCAGGATAGGATATGGATATGGATACTTGAAATTTGAATATCTAGTTCAAATTATCTATGCCAAAATGTCTATTTAACTTTGATTGGGATATGGATGAATATCTAGTTTGGGACTTTGTCCAGGTGACGTTAGAAAAGTCTTAGTCAAACCTTTGTTGACTAGAAAGGTGAGAGATGGGATCTTATTTACTTCTAAAAGATCAAGATATATGAAATATCCATTACAGAATGTCCTCTATGAAAGATCCCATTGAAAAGTCAATGGTTGGGCACATGGAGCGATATGCTCAATTGATATATGGATATGGATGTTTATGTGGATATGGATATTTGGCAAGTGTTTAAATATCCATTAGAAATATCCATTTGAAAAGTCAATAGCTTGAGTATTTGGGATATAACTATTTAGTGATTTATATCCATTTCAAAATGTCCAGTGTAAAATATACATACATTAGAAGTTTATCGACGGGGTAAAGTTGACAGATGTCACAGGAGTGGATATGGATATTTGACAATTGATTATATATCCAGTGCAAATGTCCTATCCAGTTGACATTTTCTTAATTTGCCATGATGAATTTGACAGTTTGGAGAGGGTAGGGATATGGATATTTTGCAAAGAGACTATATCCACCTAGTTGGGGTAACCAATGTTTTAAAACAATTTAATGATTTTTTCAGGTCTAGACATACTTTTTGCCCATTTGAGAGTTAATATAAAGGATTGGACTTCCAAGAGAACTAGACTGGATATTAAGAATGGATAGGATATTACAGTCATTATATCCATATCCCTTTGACTATGATATCCAGTTGACCAGAACTTTTAACAGGTATATCTTACTCATTTTGATGAATTTCCACATGTTAAAAAGGCAAATCTTTGCAATACTCTAAAGCTACTTCTATGCACTTTGGATTTCTTTGTACTCACCTTGTAGCTAAACTTGGTTCTAAGATACCTATAGTATAACCTCACGACTATACTCAATTCTGAACCCACAAGTGTAGCCTTGGTGTAGTAAGTGATATAATTTTTATATAACCTTCATGAATTGATTTGCTTGTTACCTTAGAGTAGATTTTCTAACCAAATCTTATATAATTTTCATCATTTTAGCAAATGACATTGATGTGCTTGTGGGAACATTTAGGGATCACAAGTTCATGTCACTTTGGGGCATGGGCTTTGTGAGAGCTCTTGTTCTGTTGTGTTTTTTTCACTTTACCTTAAATGCGCTTGATATCAGCAAGTGGGATCAACCACTTTAAGGTGGGACCATATATAATGGTAAATGCTTGGATATTTTAGATATTGATAAAGTGTGTTTACATATGCTTGATTTTCACTCTAAGGCACCTCCATGATGTTGGTGGGGTTGTGTACATTTTTTGTTTTACATACTCCTTTTCACTATAAGGCATCTCCGTAACATAGGTGGGGTTGTATACTGTGAGCACATGCTTCCTTTTCACCGTAAGGTATCTGTAGATGTGGATGGGGTTCCATTTTAAAATCCCTTCTGTCAAAGGCAGGATTATGTCTTCCCTTGAGTGGTTATACATCCTTTTACAAAGTCCTCTGTGTGAGGCAGGGTAGGATCTTGAGTTATTCACCCTTAAGCATGTCTTTGGCAGTTGTGGTAGCGTAGCTCAATTGTCAAGTGTGTTTGGCATGTCATAGATAGTGGGGCGTAGTGATGAACTCCTCACTATCACCTATGTTTGTTGTGTATAAGATGTATAGTGTGTCTATGACATACTCTACGATGCTCATGTATTTCATGTGTTTTCCATGTATTTTTCATGTCTTCCTTGCATGTTTTGTGTGGTCTAAATGTGCATAGCAATGAGCTCCCTCCACACTATGTGTTTTGTGTGTTTTTTTGGTATAAAGGCATGTAGAAATGAGCTCCCCTCATGCTATGTGTTTTATGTGCTTGGTTGTGTGTGTGTGTGTGTGTGTGTATTTTTGTTAATAATGTCTTCTCTTTATGTATTCCTTGTGTATTGCGTAACTGTATTCATGTCTTTTCCATGTACTGCATGCTTAATGTATTCTTTATGTCTTATGTGACTATCATGTTTTCTTATGTTTGTCTATGTCTGGGGGCTAGAAATAGTCTTCTAAAATTAGGGTGTGTGATCGCTCTTGTGTTTAATGTGTCTGATGCACTTTGGTCATACTTTAATGCATGTACTGATTGTAAGATCATACACACATTTAAGTGGGGGCTAAATGTTAAGGAGTAAAAAGTGGGCACATTCCTTTTTACCTCCTAGTTTAGCTCCTAGGTCACCGTGTTAACAATATACATGGCAAATATTGATGTTGATGTAAAATCCCTCGAAACCAATGCAAAGTGGGAACAAGGTGATCATAATTTTTCTTACCCTAGACCAAAAAAATGCCTCGGGACTTGGGCACCTACACCCAAGTCCTCCCTGATTGGTCGGGGCTAATTTTAATGAATGTCAGCATAGGACCTTTAAAAAGGTTTCCAATTGTTAGCTCTTTTGATTTAATTTACAAATGTTAGTAGGAAAACATATATAAGTGAGTTTTTGAATTCATTTTGAGAAATATTGATGATAGTGAACTTATGATCTTGGAGAAAAGAGCATTCAAAGCATTCATTGTGTTTCTAGATAATATTTGTGTTTGTATTATGTGTGTTGTTGCAAATTTAGAATCATCATCAATCTCCCTATAAATTGAAGGATCTTCATTCCCCTAAAGGCTTCACCTCTGAGGTGATATCATTGTTGTTTGAATCATTTCATCATTGGTTTTTCTTTAGCCTATGCCCTAGAAGGGTATGCATTCTCTCTAACAATAGTGTTGGGAAGCTTTAATGCTATCCTAGGATTTGACTGAGGCAAATCCCTAAACACCACAACCCCCAAACCCCTTTTACTCTTGTACGTAGATTATAGGTGTAGAATCTGAAGTGAGGGTACATGAAGGTTGTGTAAGGGAAAGGGTTTCATAATCCAAAATCATTTTATGAATATTTCTCTATGAAAGACTTGGGTGCCCGTCATGTAGTCCTCCTGCTCAAATAGGCATTGACTCTCTAGCTTCTAGGGCATATGTTTTGATACCTCTCTAATTATCTTGGTGTATCCAGATTATGGGTTTATGTCATCTTCTATATGTTACAAGTTAACTATCTTATAATTAAGGTTTTAGGCATACTTGACCTAGGGTTTGATAAAAAGGCTTGGTTAAATCTAATCTTTCCATAGCATTCTTGAGTATAAAATTAGTAGTTGAGTCCTTCTTCATTTAGTAGTGACTTGGCTTGGTTTTGTCCTTGAATGTTATTGTCGAAGAGTGTTTGATCTAGTGTACATGCTAGCTTGCATCATTCACCTTTTTCACATATAAAAAATATCAAGCCCATGGGCTTGCATGTCAAAACTCTGTCTATCTCAACCACTAGGTAGAACTATCTCTCTAGGACATCCCTGACTAAGATGACCCTACTGCTCATGGTGGCGGTGGCCCCATAGGTTGCTACACTATCGCTTGTACTGTAACATGTGGTTGTTGCTATGAAGGCTATGGCATTGACTTCATTGAATGTCTTGTCCTCTGTGACATAGTAACCCCTAATTGGATCCTATAGCTCTCTCGTTGTCTAGCTAACACTAGATGCTCATAGAGAGTTGTATAGTGTTGTACCTCTCAGGTGACATCATCCCCTCATACTTGTATCCCTCTCAATGCATCAACCATACCTAGCCCCAACTCGTATCATGCCTCATCGTGCTCATCCTGGTATCTCACCAACTACCCCTAAAACTACACTACCTATGCTAGTAGTTAGGAATCCCCTAAGCCTATGCTAGTTATGCCTATAACTATGTTATCTACCCCTGCAACTGTGTAACCTATGCCTATAACTACATCTACACCTGTAATCTAAAAACCTCCTCACTATCATCTCCTACCTTGACCTTGACCATATCTACATTTACCTCCTCATCCCTCTCCTCCTTGTCCATGTCCTCCCTGGCCTCCTCTTCACTCCCATCACTTGCTTGATCGATTACATGTCTTGTTGGCACCATGAACTGAATTGGTCGCTCATACGCCCACCATGCATCATATAGCAGTGTAATAACTTCATCTACAACACCCTATTGTTTATCTGAGGCCTTTAGCTGTATCTCATCAAACTCCACAATCATCAATCAAGGATTGATCGGCACACTCCACCATGGTGCCTCTGACTATACTCATGAGAATATAACCTCCTCCTGTAGGACATTGTACACTATGCCAAACTAACACAAAACTTGATCAGGCATGTACTTGTTAATGATCTAATCTATCTATCCCATCAAATATTAGGGTTGTCATATGTATTGCAGCTTGTATGCATCATCTAACCACCTCTCACATGATAACCATGTCTCCATATCACCATCTTTATATCATCTATCACCCTCTTCTAGTACCTCAGATCTCCTAATTTGTGGTGTCATAGCACCCCTATATAGTCAAACACATAAGGTTGCCTCCACTCTCACATCTTGAACATAATAGGACGTGTGATGGCAATGTGCTCCCATGCCCAAGTATGTATGAGTATCATGTAGCATCCCAAATTAGCTCCATGTTGATACACCATTGTATATATGTCATTGTTATATATGAAAAGTGGGAAGATAGTGGATGATGTTTAAGCATATCAAATCAAAACCTCCTTTCACAAAAATATTCAAGGACAAAAACTGAGCTAATTCACTACAGATGAATGAGGACTCAACTACAAGTTTATGTACTTAGGAATGATATGGAAAGATAGCTTAGATTGAGAGATTTGTCAAACCCTAGGTTGAATAAGCCTCAAACCCTAATTATAATGTAATCAGGTATAGACAGACAAAATGCTATAGGAAACTATACAAAAAGATACTCAGGGATGAATAGAAACATAACAAAATTTAAGCTTTTGGAAATAAAAACTTTTTGGATTATGAGGTGGGGGCCCAAG
Source organism: Cunninghamia lanceolata (assembly GCA_027924645.1). NCBI lineage: Eukaryota > Viridiplantae > Streptophyta > Pinopsida > Cupressales > Cupressaceae > Cunninghamia > Cunninghamia lanceolata. The sequence continues at coordinate 15,359,710 of BSBN01001271.1, forward strand.
TCCAATAGGGCAATTTTTCTATAGATCTGGAATAGAGAGATGTGTCAAACTATATCTAGCTCTTGAGTTTGGGGTCAAGCCTATTGGGAGGACTACGGGGTGAGCACCCTAGTCCAGGTGCGAGAAATCTCAACAAGATTCCTTCTGATCCTAAATCCTAATCCTTTATGTTGCTTCTCTGTACCTATAATTTTCTAGCTCCCGCATTTGTAACCTACAAACACAAGGAAAATGGGTTGGGGTTTGTGGTGTTTAAGAGCTTTCCTCGGTCAAGCCTTGGAAGGACATTCAAGTCTTCCAGTACCATTGCTAGATAGAGTGTGTACCCAAGGAGGGCAGAGGCCAAATCCAATGATGAAATAGAATGATTGAAAAACAAATAGGTGTCACCTTAGAGGTGAAGCCCTCATGGAGATGAAGATCCTTCAAATCATGATAAGATGTTTTGATGAAGCCAAATCTATAACAAACAAACACAATAACAACATAATTCTACTCTAAAAATGTTGAAGGCCTTGAAATCTCTTCACTCAATATCACTAGTTTGTATTATCCATCTAGGTGTAAAATAAAGTCATAAAATCACTTATATATTATTTCCCGCTAACATTCATAAATTAAATCAAGAGAGCTGACAAGGGGAAAGCTTTTGAGAGGGCCTAAGCCGACATAATTCAAATTTCATCTCAAAAAATTTAGCTGGACTTAGGCACAGGCACCCAAGTCCCAAGGCCTATTTTGGTCATGTTTAAGGATTTAGATAGGCCCCTAAGTCCCATTTGTTAGGGGTTTTAGGGGAAATTGCTCTAGGATAAGTATTTAACTTGTAAAGTGTAAACACGGGGACCTACAAGCTAAATTAGGAGGTAAAGAGGCATAGGGAAACTTTTTACTCCATAACATTTATCCCCCACTTTAATATATGTATGATCTTACAATTTCATACATGCATTAATGTACGGTTGTAACATATCAAACACATCAAACATGCCAAACACATAGAGCTAAGGCATACCTAGAGGTTGGAGGACTATTTCTAGCCCCCAATGTTAGGTAAGCACTAGAAAACACACAAAGGACACACAAGACACAATAAAGATAGTAAGAATCACATAAGACACATAGAAGACATGAGAGCAACCATGACATGCAAGAAGCCATATCAAATTAGGAGACTTCTTGGGCACCTAAAGGATGTTTGACCTAGTTTTGGTCATGATTTTTCATCCTATTTTCACTCTTATTGTCTCCCCATTCTGGGATGAGTATAGGAAAGGCTCAGGTAGTCTTTTAGAGTTAGTTATTTCATGTTTTGAAGCTAGAGAAGCTCAAGAACAACATATTGTAACTCATTTTTATAAATATTTCAATACTAAAAATACTTTTTGTACTACAAATTTCTAAGCAATACAAGATGGTTCAGACTGGTTATTGATGTAAGAACAACTTTTTATCAATAAAGTGATCATTTTTAGCTTCATTTGTGTTGTTATCTTGTGTGTTAATCAAATGATTCATCTATTTTTTGTGTTTTCAATTTCAACAAACCTCAAAATATGCTTCAAAACAAACACCTTTAGGAAGAAAACTGTATCTTTGTGTAGTTTGTAAACTATGAAATGTATGTGTTGAACTCTTTATCTTTGAAAACTTTATTTTCCTTCTAAACAGTGAAATACAAACATCTTCTTTACAAAATATTGATGCATAGGGTGTAAAAATATAAGTTGTTCAAGAAAAGAGTCATTTTATTTGAAAATTGTGTCTAAACAACAAATATAGGTCATTTTCAATTTGGTGCATCGCCTTTCCAAGTATTTGTTTCCATTTTCAAGTAATTTCTTATCCCTTTTCCTATTACAGTTCAGTAGACAACACTAGTTTAGGTGGAAAAATCCACGGGAACCAACCCTCTCTGGAGGTTCTTTTCCATCATAGGTGACCCAAAAACTTGGAAAACTTGCCATGTTTCACTAGTAAGTTGAGTTGCACAACTTGGCAATTGTGCATTATTTAGTGATAACACATTGCTTTGAAGATTTTTCTCAATTTGTGCCAGGTGTTTTTGTCATGTAAAGGCAAATAAATTTCATGATCTGTAGTTCTCTTTACCCATGCCCGATGTTCTTGAAATATACAATAAAAATGTCTCAAACGAGATTGTGGAGTCTTAATCAACAATATCTAAGTCATTCAATCCATTGAAGCCTATTGCCTTCCTAGTCACTATATAGTTATAGTCCCTTGATACCCACAATACACATTTTGATTTAGCAATATAGTAACAACATGTGTTTGGTTTGTTTCAATGAATTGAGAGAATGTGATTACCATGATATTTGAATGGGCCCTCGATAATGATATTTCTTTCTAGAAGTGCAAGGAGCTTGCTGTGAGTTGCAGTAATCTCCACCTCCATTCTCTTTGATGAAGTAGAACCCCCAAGCATATGGACCATGTCGCATTATGGCCTAACCACCTATTAATGCAACATCAACCTAACCTTAACAAACTACAAATAATCAATAACTGTTATGAATAAATAAAATAGAAGACAATTGTGAAATGCCAAACTCAATTGTCTGACAAAACTACTCATAATAACAAGAAGAACAAAACCCCATGGAATTTCCAAACCCTCCAAAATTAGGGCTCTTCAAATTTGCCCTCCATGCCTTAAACCCTATATTACAGTGGCTTTCCCCTTGGGTAAGTGCAAGAAGATGGGGGGCCAAAAAGGGGTCTTAAGTGGCCACTTTTTTTCTGAAATCAGGAAATGCTGGCCTTGGATGAGAAATTGAGCATAGTTACACTCAAAATTTAGAGATGCAACCAAAACAATGTTCATAGTGCTCCGAGTCTACTTTCTAAACTACTAATTTTTTTTGAAAATGGTATAGATTAAGGGGTTCAAAAGAGGGAGCCACATAAATTGAGTTGTTTCTGTCAAAAAAACATAACATAGCATGTTTTGTGGCTCCCTCAAAAGGTTAACTTTTTTTTGGTGTTTTTAAAATCACTTTAGTGAGAAATTAGCTAACAACATGTAGTTTATGCCCAATTTTTCTGATATTTTTTTATGAATATTTGATATTTTACTAATTTTCAAAGTGGACACATCCTAAAAAATAGAATTCTGGCCATGCTACCCCTATAAATTTTGAAAACTAATTAAAAATCATTTTTTTTTAATATTTGTAGAATGGAGTCTAGTTTCTAAATATGTATTTTTTTTGAAATTTCAATGAATGGTTAATTTACAATGAAAAAAAGACCAAACAGTGGTTTTTTCCCAAAACCAGACACACAAACAAAAGAAATTAAAGATGAAAGGCTTAACATTGTCAAAATGTGAAAAAATTACATCGTTAAATAGATAAGAGAAAGCCTAACATTACCTAGGTGTTTGATTTGTTTGAACTTGAAACACATACAAATTTGAGGGTTACCACAAACAAAATTATGTGAAATCTTGTAGAATTTGCAAAAACACGTCTGTGGATGTTGAAAAGGCAATCCAAGCCTTTGGGTTAGAAATCCAAATCAAATCCCAAGCCTAAGGCTTGGGATTCCAAAAGCACAATATAACACGAGCATGTTAAAATGCGCTCATGCTATGTTGTGCTTTTTTTCTTGTTTCGCATGTTTGTCAGTGTTTTCCTAGTTCGACATAACACAAGCGTGTTATAACGTGCTCATGTTATGTCTTCCTTTGAATGAATTATGTTCAAGTTTCATAAGTATGTTTCATGGATGTTTATATCTATGCTTGTACGTATATATGCATGCTTGTATGTATGTACATGTATGCATGCTTGTATGTATACATGTTTGTATGTATGTATGTATGTTTGTATGTATGTATGTATGTATGTAATTGTTTTGGGTTTAGTGTATATAAGGACCTAAGCCTGTATAGTTTTGAGCATTGAGGGTTGAGGGATTAGGGCTTAAGTAATAGGTAGAGGCTAGAGGGTAGAGATTAGAAGGTTGAGGGTTACAATTGAGGGTTAATATTCAAGTTGTTGAGTGTATAAGATCAAGTGTGTAAGGTGTGGGGATTAGGGTTTAGGATATTGGGTTTAGGGTTTACAATATGGATTGAGGGTATATAAGGCATAGTGTGACTTGGGTTGAGAGCATGTATGGTTTAGGTTTAATTTAAGTACAGGGTTGAGGCACAATATTCGATGTTTAGGATATAAGGGTGAGGTTATATGGTCTAGGGATGAGGGTTTGATGGTGTAGGCTTCAGGGTTTATGGTATAGGGTTGATGATTGAGGGATTAGGGCTTAAGTATACTATTGAGGGTATAGGGTTGAGGGTTTAGGGATAGGTTTTAGGGTTTTATGTTTAAAGGTTAAGGATTGAGGGATAAGGTTTAAGGTTTAGGGGTATGGGATTAGGGTTTAAGGTATAGTGTCTTACATTGAGGGTTTAGGAATAGGGATAGCATTTAGGATTTAGGGATGAGGGATTAGGGTTAAGGGTTGAGGGATTAGGGTTTAGAGTTGACAGATTAGTATTTAAGTAATAGTGTTGAGGGTTGAGGGTTTAGGGATAGGGTTTAGGGTTGAGGGATTAGGGTTTAGGGTTTAGGGATTAGGGTTTAGGGTTTAGGGTTGACATATTAGGGTTTAATGTTGAGAGTTCAGAGTTGAGGGTTGAGGGTTGAAGGTTTAGGGATAGGGTTGATGGTTAAGGGATTAGGGTTAAAGTAGAGTATTGAGGGTAGAGGGATTAGGGATAGGGTTTATAGTTGAAGGTTTAGTGATTGAGAGTAGAGGCTTTAGGGTTGAGGGTTAAGAGATTGGGGTTTAATATATAGTGTTGAGCATCAAGGGTTTAGGGTTTAAGTTTTAAGGGTTAAGGGTTAAGGGATAGGGTTTAGGGATAAGGGATTAGGGTTTAAGGTATAGTGTTGAGGGTTGAGGTTTTAGGAATAGGGATAGCATTTAGGGTTTACGGATATGGGATTAGGGTTGAGGGTTGAGGCATTAGGGTTTAAGGTATAGTGTCAAGGGTTGAGGGATTAGGTTTTACGGTTGATGGATTAGGATTTAAGGTATAGTGTTGAGGGTTGAGGGTTTAGGGATAGGGTTGATGGTCAAGGGGTTAGGGTTAGAGTGTCGAGGGTAGAGGGATTAGGGATAGGGTTGATGGTCAAGGGGTTAGGGTTAGAGTGTAGAGGGGATAGGGTTTAGGGTTGAAGGTTTAAGGATTGAGGGTTGAGGCTTTAGGGATGAGGGTTTAAGGCTTAAGATATAGTGTTGAGTGTTGAGGGTGTAGGGATAGGGTTTAAGTTTTAAGGGTTAAGGGTTGAGGGATAGGGATTAGGGTTTAAGGTATAGTGTTGAGGGTTGAGGGTTTAGGGATAGGGTTTAGGTTTGAGGGATTAGGTTTTAGGGTTGATAGATTAGGGTTTAATGTTGAGAGTTGAGGGTTGAGGGTTTAGGGATAGGGTTTATGGTCAAGGGGTTAGGGTTAGAGTGTCGAGGGTAGATGGATTAGGGATAGGGCTTAGGGTTGAAGGTTTGAGGATTGAGGGTTGAGGCTTTAGGGATGAGGGTTTTAGGCTTAAGATATAGTGTTGAGTGTTGAGGGTGTAGGGATAGGGTTTAAGTTTTAAGGGTTAAGAGTTGAGGGATAGGGATTAGGGTTTAAGGTATAGTGTTAATGGTTGAGGGTTTAGGGATAGGGTTTAGGTTCGAGGCTTTAGGGATGAGGGTTAAGGGATTAGGGTTTAAGATATAGTGTCGAGTGTCGAGGATCTAGGGATAGGTTTTAGGGTTCAAGTTTTTAGGGTTAAGGGTTGAGGGATAGTATCGAGCCCATTGAGGATTTAGGAATAGGGATAGTGTTTAGGGATAAGTGATTAGGGTTGAGGGTTGAGGGATTAGGGTTAAGGGTTGAGGGATTAGGGTTTAGGGATAGGGTTTATGGTTTAGGGTTGAGGGATTAGGGTTTAAGATATAGTGTTGATAGTTTAGGGATAGGGTTTAGGGTTGAGGGATTAGAGTTAAGGGTTGAGGAATTAGGGTTTGACGTTGAGGGTTGAGGTTTTAGGGTTGAGGGATTAGGGTTGAGGTTTGAGGGATTAGGGTTAAGGGATAGGGTTTAGGGTTGAGGGTTGAGGGATTAGGGTTTAAGGTATAGTATCAAGCCCGTTGAGGGTTTAGGAGTAGGGATAGTGTTTAGGGTTTAGGGATGAGGGATTAGTGTTGAGAGTCAAGGGATTAGAGTTAAGGGTTGAGGGATTAGGGTTTGACATTGAGGGTTGAGTGATTAGGGATAGGGTTGAGGGTCGAGGGATTAGGGTTAAAGTAGAGTGTCGAGGGTATAAGGATTAGGGATAGGGTTGGAGGGTTTAGGGATAAGGGATTAGGGTTTAAGGTATAATATCAAGCCTGTTGAGGATTTAGGAATAGGGATAGCATTTATGGTTTAAGGATGAGGGATTAGGGTTGAGGGTTGAGGGATTAGGGTTTAGGGATAAGGTTTAGAGTTTAGGGTTGAGGGATTAGGGTTTAAGGTATAATATCAAGCCTATTGAGGATTTAGGAATAGGGATAGCATTTATGGTTTAGGGATGAGGGATTAGGGTTGAGGGTTGAGGGATTAGGGTTTAGGGATAAGGTTTAGAGTTTAGGGTTGAGGGATTAGGGTTTAAGGTATAATATCAAGCCTGTTGAGGATTTAGGAATAGGGATAGCATTTATGGTTTAGGGATGAGGGATTAGGGTTGAGGGTTGAGGGATTAGGGTTTAGGGATAAGGTTTAGAGTTTAGGGTTGAGGGATTAGGGTTTAAGGTATACTATTGAGGGTTTACAGATAGGATTTAGGGTCGAGGGATTAGAGTTAAGGGTTGAGGGATTAGGGTTTGATGTTGAGGGTTGAGGGTCGATCCCGTTGAGGGTTTAGGAATAGGGATAGTGTTTAGGGTTTAGGGATGAGGGATTAGGGTTGAGGGTTGAGGGATTAGGGTTTAGAGTTGAGGGTTGAGGGATTAGGGTTTAAGGTATAGTATTGAGCCTGTTGAGGGTTTAGGAATAGGGATATCATTTAGGGTTTAGAGCTAAGGGATTAGGATTGAGGGTTGAGGGATTAGGGTTTAGGATTAAGTGAGACCTAGATGGCTAAGCATGGATGGAGAGATAGACAGGGAGTGACTGAGAGACAGAGAGAGGGGAGAGGTAGAGAGGTGAGAGATAGAACATGAGCTAATGGAACTAGAGGTGGGATATTGTAAAGGTGCTATCGAAGGTGAGATAGGCACAAATATTTATGGATCAATCTATAGCAGGACAAAATGTGAGCACATTTTGTCCTTCTTTAGAAATGGTAAAAAATCTTGGACACCCATGATCCAGGCCCACATGCTCTGTTTTCATTCTAATTATGCGCATGTTTCAAAAAAAAAAGTGCTTTCATGCTGTTGGGAAGTTCACATGCACATTTTACACATTCTACCACCTTTGCATGATCTTTCCACCACCTTTTCTGCTTTGCCAACTTGAGAAGGAGGAAATAACATAGTTTTCACATCAAATTTGATATATATATATATATATTCAAGTTTCAATTTTTGTAGTGTTGCAATGTTAATTGTGATTTAATTTTAGGAATTTAACATTATAGATTGGTTAATAGTATTATTGTTACTAATTATATTTGAGTGTTATTCAATTTAACATTGAAAAGGAAGCAAGTGGTGAAAAACTCAAATTGTTGAGGAGTTTGATGCAAGAAGAAAAAAACACTACATAATTGGGTACTCTCTCCATTCCAATCTCCGTTGTTTAGGTATGTCAAGTCTTTTCATGCATCTTCTTTACATTTTCCTTAATTCTATTCTAATTACTTTATCATGCTTTATCATACATGTTTATATCACTTGTATCTAGTATGCATAATAAAAGACTATGTATACATATCTTGTGTTTATATGATATACTATGTTTTAAATTAGTTCATGGTATGCATACTAAAAGATATCTCAAAGGTCAACATTAATTAAAATAGACACATTCCCAATCAAGAAAGCAGCCTACAATCTCACATGATGCCATGTATATTTTCTACACTTGGGCTCTTTAATAATTATGTGTAATAAATAGACCTTAACATACCATTACAATCCCACTATTATCTTGTCATATTAACAAGTTAAAATACAAATGAATAGGTTCCAAGATCATACAAGTATGCACATGACATGATGATTTGTATGCACATATCTTGGGCTAAGACATTCCTTATTCACCTATTCATGATGATTTGTATGCACATGGCACAACAATATTTCAAAATTTCCTCATTGTCCTTTGTTAGCACATGATGGTGGTTACATTGATCGACTATATACCATTCAATACCCTAAATTACAAAGATTAGTGTAATGATTTTTATGAAAATCCTACGTATGTGATGCAGAGGTAGGGTTCAACTCAATCCAAAGGGCTCATACCAATAGTTTCTTCAAATTTCATAAGCTTTCCTCTCAAGTAATATCCCTATACAAAGGCACAAAGAGGGTCTTCAATACTTCAAAACCTAACAAGGCTACTAGAGGTCTTCAATCATTAGAAGGAGGTAGTGTAAAGTTGCAAAGGGGTGTAACTTTCATCCTACTCCTGATGCGACCAAATTGACTATTACAACACGTCTGGATGGGTACATTTATGCTAGGTATGGTCCTATTTTTCACCCAAACATGCCAAAACAATCTAAGCTACATTGTATCGATGATATCCCTGAAGAGTCCAAAGTGTAAAAAGGTAGCAACCTTTGACGAGATGTTACTCAAAAACCATGTCACTTAGAAACATTCCATCTGAGGCAATGCAATCATGTAGAGTCCCTCTACAATAACCTCTCCCAATTTTTTATTTCTCTAAGGAATTTACTCGTGGTGAAAGGTTTTCTGCTACCCCAAAAATCATTAGAAGGAGGTAGTGTAAAGTTGCAAAGGGGTGTAACTTTCGTCTTGCTTCTGATGCGACCAAACTGACTATTCCAACAAGTCTAGATGGGTACATTTACACTAGGCATGGTCCTATTTTATACCCAAACATGCCGAAACAATTCGAGCTACATTGTACTGGTGATATCCCTGAAGAGTCTAAAGTGCAAAAAGGTAGCAATCTTTGACAAGATCTTACTCAAAAACCATGTGACTTAGAAACATTTCGTCTAAGGAAATGCAATCACATAGAGTCCCTCTATAATAACCTCTCTCATTTTTTTATATCTTTGAGGCGTTTGCTCATGGTGAAAGGTTTTATGCTGCTCCAAAAATTATCAGAAGGAGGCAGTGTAAAGTTGCAAAGGGGTGTAACTTTCATCTTGCTCCTGATGCGACCAAATTGACAGTTCCAATGTGTCAGAATGGGTACGTTTAGGCTAGGAATGGTCCTGTTTTGCACCCAAACATGCCAAAAAAATCTGAGCTACATTGTATCGGCGATATCCCTAAAGAGTCCAAAGTGCAAAAAGGTAGCAATCTTTGACGAGCTATTACTTGGAAACCATGTCACTTAGGTACATTCTGTCTAAGGCAACGTGATCACGTAGGGTCCCTCTACAATAAACTCTCAATTTTTTATATCTCTGAGGTATTTTCTTGTGGTGAAAGGTTTTCTGTTGCCCCAAAAATTGTCAGAAGGAGGCAGTGTAAAGTTGCAAAGGGGTGTAACTTTTGTTCTTTTCCTTGTGTGGCCAAACTGATAATTCCAATGCTTTTGGATGGATATGTTTAGGCTAGGCATGGTGCTTTTTTGTACCCAAACATGCTGAACCAATCTAAGCTACATTGTACCAGCGATATCCCTGAAGAGTCCAAAGTGCAAAAATGTAGCAATCTTTGACAAGCTGTTACTCAGAAACTATGTCACTTAGATACATCTCGTCTAAGGTAGCATGATCATGTAGGGTCCATCTACAATAACCTCTCTCATTTTTTTATATCTCTAAGGAATTTGCCCGTGGTGAAAGGTTTTCTGTTTCCCCAAAAATCGTCAAAAGGAGGCAGTGTAAAGTTGCAAAGGGGTGTAACTTTTGTTCTTCTCCTTGTGCTACCAAACTAACAATTCCAATGCATCTGGATGGGTACGTTTAGGCTAGGTATGGTCCTATTTCACACCCAAACATGCAGAAATAGTCTGAGCTACATTGTACCGGTGATATCCCTGAAGAGTCCAAAGTGTAAAAAAGAAGCAATCTTTGATGAGATCTTAGAAACATTCCGTCTAAGGAAATGCAATCATGTAGAGTCCCTCTACAATAACCTCTCTTAGTTTTTTATTTCTCTGAGGCATTTACTCGTGGTGAAAGGTTTTCTACTGCCCCAAAAATTGTCAGAAGGAGGTAGTGTAAAGTTACAAAGGGGTGTAACTTTTGTCCTGCTCTTGATGCAACTAAACTAACTATTCCAACGCATCTGGATGGGTACATGTACGCTAGGTATGGTCCTATTTTTCACTCAAACATGTCAAAATAGTCTGAGCTACATTGTACTGACGATATCCCTGAAGAGTCCAAAGTGCAAAAAGGTAGCTATATTTGATGAGATGTTACTCGAAAACTGTGTCACTTAGAATCATTCTATCTAAGGCAACACGATCATGTAGAGTTACTCTACAATAACCTCTTAGTTTTTTTTATCGTTGATGTGTTTTCCCATGGTGAAAGGTTTTTTGCTGCCCCAAAAATCATCAGAAAGAGGCAGTGTAAAGTTGCAAAGGGGTGTAACTTTCATCCTTCTCTTGATGTGACCAAACTGATAGTTCCAACACATCAGGATGGGTACGTTTAGGCTAGGCATGGTCCTATTTTGCACCCAAACATGCCGAAACAATTTGAGCTACATTGTACTGGTGATATCCCTAAAGAATACAAAGTGCAAAAAGGCAGCAATCTTTGACGAATTGTTACTCAGAAACCGTGTCACTTAGATACATTTTGTTTGAGGCAATGTGATCATGTAGGGTCCCTCTATAATAACTTTTCTTAGTTTTTATATCTCTGAGGCGTTTTCCCGTGGTGAAATGTTTTCTGTTGCCCTAAAAATTGTCAAATGAAGGCAGTGCAAAGTTGCAAAGGGGTGTAACTTTTATTTTTCTCCTCATGTGGCCAAACTAATAGTTCCAATGCATCTAGATTGGTACGTTTAGGCTAGGCATGGTCTTTTTTTGCATGCAAACATGCTGAAATAGTTTGAGCTATATTGTACCAGCGATATCCCTGAAGTGTCCAAAGTACAAAAAGGCAGCAATCTTTGATGAGCTGTTATTCAGAAACTGTGTCACTTAGATAAATTTTGTCTGAGGAAAAGTGATCACGTAGGGTCCTCTACAATAACCTCTCTTAGTTTTTTATATCTCTAAGGTGTTTGCCCGTGGTGAAAGGTTTTTTGCTACCCCAAAAATTGTTAGGAGGCAGTGTAAAGTTACAAAGGGGTGTAACTTTTGTTCTTCTCCTCGTGTGGCCAAACTGATAGTTCCAACACGTCTAGATGGGTATGTTTAAGCTAGGCATGGTTTTTTTTGCACCCAAACATGCCAAAATAGTTTGAGCTACATTGTACCAGTGATATCCTTGAAGAATCCAAAGTGCAAGAAGGTAGCAATCTTTGACAAGTTGTTACTAGGAAACTGTGTCACTTAGATACATTTCGTATGAGGCAACACGATCATGTAGAGTCCCTCTACAATAACCTCTCTCAATTTTTTATATCTCTGATGCATTTGCCCATGGTGAAAGTTTTTCTTCTGTCCCAAAAATCATCAAAAGGAGGCAGTGTAAAGTTGCAAAGGGGTGTAACTTTTGTTCTTCTCCTCATGCGGCCAAACTAACAATTCCAACACGTCTAGATAGGTACGTTTAAGATAGGCATGGTCCTATTTCACACCCAAACATGTTGAAACAGTCTGAGCTACAAACACTAACTAGTCTTCAATCTTCAAACATTACAAATACCATGATATCATGAATAAAGTTGTCTTTTAGCCTTTTATAAAGGCATGCCCATCAAATTCAACCACATAGAGATTATTGTTTGTATTCCAAATTCCTTTTAAATACTAACCTTCCAATCCTTTTTTCCATCCTCATATCAATTAAATATGACCTTTGATTATGATATGGCGCTCAAGCTTATGAGAGTTTCCCAGAGACGCTGGTTGAGTTAGGTTGAAGGGCCAGTGAACTAATGACTTAAAGACCCTTTAGCAGGTTGATTTAAGTGATAGTAACTTGTGATTATAAGTCAATATTAAATTAAAACAAAAGTGCACTTTACACATGACAGGAAATTGAGGATTTTAAAGTCTTAAGAAAAGTAGATTCTTTTTAGGGTTTAATGCCCAATATGCAAACCCTAACTATCAATAAGAAAGACTTAAACATTCTAACTTTCATAAAGAGATATTTAGGACATTTCAAAGACCTCAAGGACATCAAAAGAAAGACATTAGAGTATGACACTTATCATAGGCTTAGGGTTCTAAGACATGAACAACTTGACATTCAAATCAAATTCATGACTCCCCTTGATAAATATAACTCTCCTTGATGATGACATTGAATTATGATTATGAAAACTTGTGTCTTCTATAACTTCTTATTTCATGAACAAAACCACATCCACCATGAATATGAACCTTGCATCATATCAACCTTCCAAGATAGACCTTATCATGAAAACCATATTCACAACAAAACCTTGCATGAACAAAACCACATCCACCATGAACATGAACCTTGCATCATATGAACCATGTCTGTCTTGTGTAGCATCAACATGAATTGAGAGACCTTATTATGAAAACCATATTCACAATATCATGCACCTCATGACCATCACCTACCTTGAATCACTATATTACCTTATCAACATCATGGCATCAACCTTGACATCAATGACAAACAACCTTGACCCTTTAACTTCAATGACAACCTTGAACCTTGATTGTTGATGACTTATGGAAGCCTATAGCCCTAATGTTATGTTGCATACTAAAATTAGGTAAGACTCAATGTACTCTCATAACCTTACCTTATATGCAAGAGGAATTACATTTAATAACAACAATTGTCATCAGGTGCTCATAAGCATATGATTTTGACTATCTTATTCAAAACAACAAACATATTCTTTGTATCTCAATATGGTATAATAACAAGAAATTAAGAAATATTTTCAATTGAGCAACTCATAAAGAATATGAATATTTTCTATTCAACATAATGATTCATTTTTATTTTAAATACAACTTTTATCTTTTAGTTCCAGAATGAGGTTTAGGTGATACTTGAATAACAATAGCTGGCTTATTGGATCAACAAACATCTAATGTAATACAATTGGACTTTAAATATTTGAAGTAACCATCTACAAATATCTATTGAAACGTGGATTTATAATGCAAGTATGGACGCCATCAATAAAAAAGATTTGTATTAACCAAATATCCATATAGACATACATCAATATCCATCGATATAAGTATAACATATATACAAAATAGCCATATAGGCTTACAAGAATGCCATATAGGCATACAATGTCAACTATATGCAATACAAAATATATGTCAAAAAATGCCATATAGGCATACAACAAAGGAACACAATAAAAAGTCATTCCCCTCTAGCTGGTGAAGAGAATAGATCACAGGCTGCCTTTGATCTTCTAGGGGATGGAGATGCATATGTGGGTGGTCTACTATGAACCCAAGGGCTACTCTTCCTATTTAGTTGTTCGTGCATCTGTAGCTGTTACAATAAAAAGTATAGACATTAATATATAGAAATTACATGTTATAAAAAATGAAATATTTAACAAAATAATCACTTACCACTACCATATAATCTGTCTCCCCATTTGCCTTAGTAGCAAGATTAGGCTGTGGTGATGTCATTCCTATAGAAACCATCTAGATAGAAATTAAACTTCAAATCAATAATCTTTTAATTTTTCAAAAATAAACAACTATAACAATGAATGTAAATTGAAATTTACTAATTTGCCTCATACCCCCATTAATGGCATGGAGCTGTGAATCGCAGAGGACATACCATCCTCCATTGCCCTATGAACATTGGGAGGTGTCTTCGCAACCTGCATCATCTGGGAATAAAACAACATTATTCAATTACAAAAACTATAATAGTGATACAAATCATGGTTCCTAACATACACACACATTCACCTAAACATGGAAGTACACACAATAAAGCACACAAGTCACATACAAAAATTAGTAAGTATAATTCATTCATTAAAGTATTTATTTTATTACCTCTGTGAAGCTTTGAAGTCCACCACTGCTGGCAGGTGTTGCCATGAAATCTACAATATTAATCTGTTCAACATCCAAAATCAAATATTAGAATACCATTCATATAACGATGCTATTCACATGTAATATTTATAATTGTTTACTAGTTACATACCCCAACAATAGATGATGTAGTGTAATATGTAGGTGGAGAACCACTAAAAACTGCATCAACACTATGACCTTGAAATTTCATTAAAATCATCAAACTAAATTAGTTAATATTGCATTTCAAAAATAAAATTTAATAAATTAAATTCAATAAACTTGCCAAGATTTCCCTGAGTATCAAGCCCAAAAGTCTCACTCAGGAGGGCATCTGTCATCACCATCTACTCAACTACAGATCTAGCCTATGCACCTACGTCATGACTATCTGTGGGGTCATAACCACATGCTGAACTGCAAATCTGACAAGTATGGGATGGAACCGTACTCGAACTCTCCCCTGGGCCATGCTGTGCTGTAGGATTAGCATGTTGTATGATGCTCTAGGTCAAGGCACTAATGGACTGAAGTGCCTCAACCTCAACACTCTCCTTCACAATGGAAGGGATAGAAACGTGCTCATGGGCCAGTCTGGCGAGTGCTCGTCTTGCTAGCCGTTGTGAGTCAACATGTGCCCCTGGTCTATCTTGTACTGACCCCTTACCTCTACCTTAGAACTCTCGCATATCAAAATAATTTGGCACTTTATTTTTGACAAACTCGTAGTAGAGTTTCCTCAAAAAATATTGCAAGACCTCATTATTGTTGCATGGAGGATGGTCAAAAACCATCCACCACCTCTAGACAAAATTGTCCCTTATCACTTGGTTGTTACACCAATGGATAGGGAACCTCTTGCATGTAAGGGGTAGAGATTCATTTGTTCGTGGGTTTGTGAAAATAGAACATAAGTCAAGTTTTGTAATTTTTTCCTTTTTCACTTGTTCATATGATAACTTGTCAGCATGATACTCTCTAAATTCTTTCATCTTTTCTATCCAACTAGTGATTTGCTTGCTTATTGAATCTACATTTGATAACATAGATTCAAGGGATTGAACAAGCGTGGATCTATGCAAGGTTGAAGTTGTAGGTTCTTTTAACCTTGCAATTATGTCCTCAATCTGTTTCTTATTATTTTCAATTTGCCCCATTAGATTTTCTTGTGTTCCAGGGGCATATTCAAGAATAAATAGAGGTGTTTGTTGGTGCAGAAGCACCTACCTGACAGCTGGTCTTGATAAGGCAGTTAGTAGTTTTAGGTCTTGTTTGTGTTTCCAAGAAGGTCTGTTAAGACCAAATGCATGTAATAAGGTCACGCTGATCATGATAAGATCATGCTGACCAGGCTTTTACTATTTTTAGGAAGTTTGTTGGAACAGCTGTCATGATGTATGATCGGTTGGATCTCCCAGCTGCCTGGAGAGTTCCCAGTCGCTTGGAGTCGGGTCAGTAGTACTCGTAGGATAATCTATTTAAGCATGAGATCGGTTGATATTGCATATACAGATAGATATCATTGATCAAGCTAGGTTGCAGAGAGTGAGACTGAGAGAGAGATTGATCATTGTATTGCATCTTTTGAAATCAAATAAAGTGATCCTGTTTGTGTTCTTTCTCTGGTTGGATTCCACTGTTGAATAGATTTGCTGGTTTGAGAGGTTTCATGGATTTACTGATCCATTCCACCGGTTGATCCATCTGATCGGTAGAATGGCGATGTATAGTAGGTTAGGTTATAGTTTGTTTGTTTGCATGCAGGTGTGCAGGATCGCCGTCGAAAGATGTTGAAGACCCTAGCATGGGTATGTGCTAGGTCGAGCTGATAAGATAGAGTGTGGGAGATCACCCTGAGACTGGATCGGGTCATCCCTGGAGGATCGACGAAGTGAAATTTCGCCAAGTGAAGAAGTTCGTCAAAACGGCATCATCAGGATATCTTGGTGAATATCCTGCAGTCAGTTCGGACATCGTCATCCGGATAAGTGGAGGAGAGCATGATGCTTTCGAGTGCATGAAGTGCAAGTGCATCGGGGTGATCATCAGTAGGAGGGCCGAGGAGGAGCGTATCGGCATCAGGATCATCTATCGGGAGTGCCAATCATCCGCATATCGCGAGTAGATACGAGAGTGAAAGTTTGTTTTTTTTGACTAAGTGTTGAAGAGGTCATCAGGATATTGGGTGACGTCATCGTCATCAGGATATGACGTCATCGTCATCAGGATATTGAGATATCCCCCTATGTGAGTTTAACCTGCTGTCGTTGAGTGCTTTGGTATCGGCAGAAGGCTGTATGAACATCATCAGGAGGTTTCGAGAGAACTGGATAAAGCATATCATGATGCTGTTGTTTGTGTCGTCAGCTAGCGGAGCATCGAAGGGAAGGTGCTGAAGGTGATCGTCATCAGGATCTTTGGGACAACCGGATATTGGATATCCTGCTGACGAAGAGAGTGTTGCATATCATGATGATGCCGATGGAGCTCGGCGCCCGATGAACAGTGCAACTAGAGGATGTTTGCGTTAGTTGAACATCATGATGATGATGTTAGGAGGAAAACGGAGGAGGTGAACAGTAGTCGGCAGGAGGATAAGTGTGATCATCCGAAATATGATGATGCTGTTGGTGGTTTTAGGAAACATGATGATGATGCTGACAGTGTAAAGCGGAATATGATGATGATGGCGAAGATGATGATGATGAGGTTGGGCTGCAGACATTCATGCTATATGCGAAGGTTATAGTGTGGATTCCTCTGCATCATAGTGGTATCAGAGCTCAGCAAAACATCTGGGCTGTTGTGTGTTGATTCTGTCACCGAAAGGGCAGAGGTAGAGATAGAGTTGAATTGTGTGTTGTGTGTTGATTAAGAGGTTGACAAAATGCCTCCGAAAGGTAGTGGTACTGCAAGGGAATTGCAGGAGATGAAGGAGAAACATGCTAGAGAGATGAGGAAGATGAAGGAGCTTGCTGAAGCACTTCAAGCCAGGCTGACAGCCCTGGAAAAGAACAAAAAGAGGGAAATGGAAGACAGTGAGTCTGAAGAAGATGAAAATACTGTTGAAGAGTATGAAGAGGTAGCTGAAGATCTGGATGCTGAAGACCAGAGATTGGCAAAACTGTTAAAGGCAGTACAGAGTGAAAAACCTAAGGTAAAGGTTGATGTTTCCAAGTATACTGGAAGCTTGAATGAAAATGAGTTGTTAGATTGGATTGCTGCACTGGATAATCACTTTGAATGTGAAGATGTTACTGAGGATCAGAAGGTAAAGATTGCAAAGACCAAGTTAGGAGGTCATGCTTTGGTATGGTGGGATTATGTACAATCTGAGAGAAGGAAACAAGGGAAGTCAAAGATCACTTCTTGGGATAAGATGGTAGCAAGGATAAAAGGTAAATTCTTGCCAAGGGATTATGAAATCCAGATGTTTAAGAAGCTGCAATTTTTAAAGCAGAAAGACAGGGATGTGAAAGCATATACTGAGGAATTTTATCTGTTAAGTATGAGATCTGGTCATCATGAGAATGAGGTAGAAAAGGTGGCTAGGTACTTGGCTGGTTTGAGATTTAACATGCAGGATGAGTTAGTGTTAGCTAACCCTAAGAATGTGGAGGATTGTTATCAAATGGCAATCAGGATTGAAGAAAAGATGAATAGAGGACATGAGAAGTCCATGAGAGGAAGAGGAAACCATAGGGGAAGAGGAACAGCTCCTGCACAAAAGCAAACCAATGAGGGTCAAGAAGACACTGGTAAAGGACAGGGACAGTCTGATTTCAGAGGTGGATGGAAAGGTAATAGAGGAAGATTTGGAGGTGGTAGAGGTTCTACTACATTTTCAGGAAAATGTTACACCTGTGGAGAGTTTGGTCATCCATCTTTCAAATGTCCAGAAAACAAAGGTTCATCATCCAGAAATGATAGAACTAATGACAAGAGAGTACAACTTGTGCAAGAAGAGAAAGTAGAAGAAAGTGCACAGAGTTCAAACAGAGATCCTGATAATTATGGATATCCAGAGAGTGGAGAATCATTGATGTTAAGGAGAATTAGTTTGCAGGCATCAAAGGATATGATGCAAAGAAGAGCTCTTTTCAAGACCACATGTAAGAGCAAAGGTAAGGTATGTAAGGTTGTCATTGATACTGGTTCAACAGACAACATGGTATCTCAGGAAATGGTGGATAAACTGAAGTTGGAAAGGATTCCACACCCACACCCTTACAAGACATCTTGGGTGAGTGATAGTCAATCACTTTTTGTCTCTGAACAGGCATATGTGGATTTCTAGATTGGAGCATATCAGGATAGAATTTTGTGTGACATATTGCCTATGGAATGTTGTCACCTACTGTTGGGTAGACCATGGCAATTTGACAGAAGGGTACTGTATGATGGGTATGCTAATACCTACACCATCAAGAAGGATGGGAAGATTATTAAGTTGATGCCATTGCAGGCAAAAGCTGCAGTACAGAAGGCAGCCCAAATCATTTTAATGGGAAAGAAGGAGTATGTGCAGATGCCTAGAGGAGCAGGCATACAGGCAGTTCAGGACACTGCAGGGAAAGGAGTTGTTACAGACAACAAGTTGAAGACAGTTTCAGTTGTGACTGACAGAGGTCAGCAGCAGGTTCAGAAACAGGGGTGCAAACAGCAACCAGTTCAGAAGAATGACAAGGATGTTGTCATAGTTGGGACCATTGCTTGTCCTATAAAGATTGACAGGAAGACAGAGTTGAACATTGTAGAAGTTCAAGAGGCAGTTCAGACAGAGGTTCTGGTCAGGCAACCTGACAAACACAAGGTATATGAGAGAAAAGCCTACATTGACAGGCATGCAGATTTACTTGCCAGAAAGCAAGTCCCAGTTCAGAAGTCTTGGAGCAGCCAAGAGACAGCAGCAGACAAAGCTGGAGCAGGTCAGACTATTGACAAGGCAAAGTGTAAAGGTGGAGGACTTCCACATACTAAACTCATGGGACATGAGTTCTTTTCTTTTGGGGAGTATGGTGCAGAAGCACCTACCTGACAGCTGGTCTTGATAAGGCAGTTAGTAGTTTTAGGTCTTGTTTGTGTTTCCAAGAAGGTCTGTTAAGACCAAATGCATGTAATAAGGTCACGCTGATCATGATAAGATCATGCTGACCAGGCTTTTACTATTTTTAGGAAGTTTGTTGGAACAGCTGTCATGATGTATGATCAGTTGGATCTCCCAGCCGCCTGGAGAGTTCCCAGCCGCTTGGAGTCGGGTCAGTAGTACTCGTAGGATAATCTATTTAAGCATGAGATCGGTTGATATTGCATATACAGATAGATATCATCGATCAAGCTAGGTTGCAGAGAGTGAGACTGAGAGAGAGATTGATCATTGTATTGCATCTTTTGAAATCAAATAAAGTGATCCTGTTTGTGTTCTTTCTCTGGTTGGATTCCACTATTGAATAGATTTGCTGGTTTGAGAGGTTTCATGGATTTACTGATCCATTCCACCGGTTGATCCGTCTGATCGGTGGAATGGCGATGTATAGTAGGTTAGGTTGTAGTTTGTTTGTTTGCATGCAGGTGTGCAGGATCGCCGTCGAAAGATGTTGAAGACCCTAGCATGGGTATGTGCTAGGTCGAGCTGATAAGATAGAGTGTGGGAGATCACCCTGAGACTGGATCGGATCGTCCTTGGAGGATCGGCGAAGTGAAATTTCGCCAAGTGAAGAAGTTCGTCAAAACGGCATCATCAGGATATCTTGGTGAATATCCTGCAGTCAGTTCGGACATCGTCATCCGGATAAGTGGAGGAGAGCATGATGCTTTCGAGTGCATGAAGTGCAAGTGCGTCGGGGTGATCATCAGTAGGAGGGCCGAGGAGGAGCGTATCGGCATCAGGATCATCTATCGGGAGTGCCAATCATCCGCATATCGCGAGTAGATACGAGAGTGAAAGTTTGTTTTTTTTGACTAAGTGTTGAAGAGGTCATCAGGATATTGGGTGACGTCATCGTCATCAGGATATGACGTCATCGTCATCAGGATATTGAGATATCCCCCTATGCGAGTTTAACCTGCTGTCGTTGAGTGCTTTGGTATCGGCAGAAGGCTGTATGAACATCATCAGGAGGTTTCGAGAGAACCGGATAAAGCATATCATGATGCTGTTGTTTGTGTCGTCGGCTAGCGGAGCATCGAAGGGAAGGTGCTGAAGGTGATCGTCATCAGGATCTTTGGGACAACCGGATATTGGATATCCTGCTGACGAAGAGAGTGTTGCATATCATGATGATGCCGATGGAGCTCGGTGCCCGATGAACAGTGCAACCGGAGGATGTTTGCGTTAGTTGAACATCATGATGATGATGTTAGGAGGAAAACGGAGGAGGTGAACAGTAGTCGGCAGGAGGATAAGTGTGATCATCCGAAATATGATGATGCTGTTGGTGGTTTTAGGAAACATGATGATGATGCTGATAGTGTAAAGCGGAATATGATGATGATGGCGAAGATGATGATGATGAGGTTGGGCTGCAGACATTCATGCTATATGCGAAGGTTATAGTGTGGATTCCTCTGCATCATTTGTGGTTAGGGTTCTTCTTCAGTATGTATTTGTTGTTCATTTGTTGGAGGATTTTGTGGATTTTCAGGAGGAGGTGGAGGTGCATTATCAACTCCTATAAATTTAAGAAATTTACATCAAAAACTATTTTAACCTACCTATTTAGCAACAAATTCACACAAGAAAGCAAATAAAATTTACTTCTTCAATTTCCCCAATGTCGTGGCAGAATTTTGATGATGAATCAATGAGAAATAGATGACGATTGGACCTCAAATAACGCGAGCGCACTCGTTTCTTTCTTTAAGCCGCGGGTTTCTTGCAATTTGCTATGAAATAATGAAATAGAATGCTACTTTTTTATATGTATAGCAACACATAACGCGAGCGTGTTATGGCTTGGTGTAGGCTCGACAACACCAAGCCATAACACGAGCATGTTATAACGCGCTCGTGTTATTACTAATTTTTTTTAAAAAAGTTGGCCACTTTTTGGCCCCCCAATTTTTTGCACCCCCTTGTTTAAATATAATTCAATGTTGGTGCACCTGTAGATCATAGGTTCTAGTCTTCAAACTCAAAAAACCCTCTCCAAAGCATTTTCAGGGCCTTCCAACTAGATTTGGTGCCCTAGCTTGTAAAACCTAGAGCAATTATATGTGTTTGAGAAGAACTTGTACTGCATAGCTAGAGATTTGTTGCTAAGATTGTAAATGTATATTTGAGCGGGGATTTCTGCTTGAGTTTACACACATTTTATGGGAAAGAATGAGTTCTACCATGTAAGTTGGCTTTAATTTTAGTGTTTTTTAAGCTTCGAGACTTTCAAACACAATTGTTATTATGTAGAAAAGAAAGTCATAAAATCGTTAGTCGAGCATATGTTTTATTTCTTCATTTAGAATAATTCAAGAACTTGATGACCTTCGATGAAATTGTATAAATATACAATATATTTACTTGGTAGTTATTTGTAATTGCCCCACACAAAAACCTAGAGGCAAAGAGTTTGTAGAAAGAAAAGACAATACAACACTATTCTATGAGGATACTTAGAAAAGTAGGACATAACATTTAATAGAATAAAATTACATTTTGATTACACTAGACAAAGATTTATTAAAGGGTCATATATTATTTACAAGTGATGGATAGATTACCTATTATTGTACAGTTATGTGTTTTTCCCTTATATGGTAGCATGCTTTCATCTCTATCCTTGCCTCCTATATGGTAGTAGTCTTCACTACTTTACCCTGCCACGTCCTATTAAAGAACAATAAGAGCTATATAAGAAACAAATCAAAAGCCTTAATGCTATTGAATAATGATTTTCCATCATGGAATAGGCTCTTAAAGGTTTTGAACTTGTAGCCTCTTCTAGGAACTTTCTTTTGGCTCCCTCTTACTATTTTTTCTGTTTATGTCACATTGAAGAATAACAAGAGCTATATAGGAAAGAAACCCAAAGCCCTAGTGAAATTGAATAGTGAAGGTTATGTAGGTGATGCAGGGACATTTAGAGGTCATAACTTTTGACTTGGATGTGGGTTTTCTATGAAATTTTATAGGTGGATGCATTATGAGGTGGCATGTGGTTTCCTAACTGATCCTAGTGGTTGGACCTCGTCTTGGCACTTTTTTGGGGCTTGAAATTTCATCTTGGCCCTCAAAATGGCAATTTAGTATTTTTTTCCTAGTTTTTTAAAAGTTGTTTTTTTTAATAACTCAAAACTCATTTTTCAAATTTAGGATGTTAGTTGGCCTTTCGTCCTACCTTAGCTTTAGGAAGTTTTTGGGAAAAAATTGGATTTTCAAGATATGAATGTAAAATTACCTAAAATGGCAAAATCTGACAATTGTCGAAATCTACCAAAAAAGGTAATTTTTTTTATTTTTTTGTTTTCTTGGATATAAGAGAGTTTTCTCTCATTGTAGCAGCAGAATTGATGAATAGAAGTTTTTTTTCATTTTCCCAAATCTTTGGCTCTCGTACATAATTAATGGCATAATTTTATTGAGTGTATGTTGTTGGCTACATCATCTGGTATTAGAGCAGGAAGATGGCTGGGAGAGGAAGAGGAAGAGACAGTCTTGTCCAGATGCATAGAGAAATGTAAAATCTGCAAAGGCAAATAGCAGAACTTACAACATGGATGGAAAGCCAAAGACTGGGTAGAGGAGGAGATGAATCAAATGAAGAGATAGGTCAAGGAGGTGCAAATCAAGATACAAAACATGAAGAAGAAGAATCAGAAGGCATGAGTTTTGAAGAGAGGATGCTCAGGGCCTTAGAAGGGAAAAATGAAGGGGTCAAGGTAGATGTTTTAGATTATGCAGGTAGTCTTAAACTAGATGAGTTGATAGACTGGTTGAATGACATGAGAAATTTTTTTGAATAGAAATCCATGATAGAGGAAAAGAAGGTGAAATTTACATGTACCAAATTAAAGGTCATGCAATGATTTGGTGGGATCATCTTAAAAAAGGAATGAACAATGAAAGGCAAGGATAAGATCAAGACATGGAATAAAATGGAGAAGAAGTTGAGAGAAAAAATTTTACCCATAGATTATCCGTAAACCCTTTTTCATAGGTTTCAAAATTTAAAGCAGAACCTCTCTTCTATACAAGATTATACAAATGAGTTTTATATGTTGTCTATACATATAGAGCATCAAGAAACTAATGAATAGATGGCTTCTAGATATGTGAATGGCCTAAAATTCTCTATTCAAGATGAATTGAGCATGCATTGACTAAACAGTATGGAAGAGGCTTACCAATTGGCTCTAAAGGTTGAAGACAAATAAAATAGATAGTACCATCAGAGGAATAGAGGAGGACGAAGGGGTACATCAACCTCATTTCAAGGAGGTTCAAATTATGACAGGGGAGAATCCTCCCATGGATTGGAAAAACAAGTAGACACTTGACAAGATCCTCCAAATCAAGAATAAGGAAGGGGATTTCAAAGAGGTAGAGGTTATGGTAGCAGTAGAGGATGGGAAAACTAGAGAAGGCCTTTCACTTGTTTCAGATGTGGAGAAGAAGGTCATAGGGCATTTGAATGCTCAAATTATAACATGCAAGAAATAAATCAAGGAGGACAACCTAGGGTGAACCTGATTCAAATGCAATATGAAGTGTAAGGAATGGAACTAGAGGTTCCACTAGATGTGGGAGAAAGTCTCATGATGAGAAGAGCAATGGTGATTCCAGAGAAGGAGAAAACACAAGCCAAAGGATTTGATGGTTCATGGCTTCAAACCAATATCTTCAAAACCAGATGCACTTCAGGTGGCAAGGTATGTCAAGTTATTGTTGATGGAAGTAGTTGTGAAAATATGGTTTCTAAAGAAATGGTAGAAAAATTGAATTTACACTGAGAAAAACATCCTCATCTGTACCGCATTGCATGGTTTAAAAAGGGAAATGAAGTCACTATTGATAAAAGATGTCTAATTAAGTTTAGCATAGGGAAGATCTATCAGGGTGAGATATGGTGTGATGTTGTCCCAATGGATGCCTATCATGTGTTATTGGGAAGGCCATGGCAGTATGATAGAAAAGTTATCCATGATGGAGAGAAAAACACATACACCTTTTGGAAAGATGGCTCTAAGGTGATTTTATTTCCTCTCAAGGATGAAGGAAAAGGTGAGACCATGTTGTCTGAAAGAGATCTTGTTAAAGAAATGAAGGTGACAAGGTGTTGCTATGCATTAGTAGTGAAAAAAGGTGAAGAGGAAGACATTTTAGTTCCCCCAGAAGTAGCAGAGCTATTGAAAGAATTTGTTGATGTTTTGCCTGATGAATTGCCTGATGGTCTACCACCAAAGAGAGATATTTAGCATCATATTGATTTGATTCTAGGAGCAACTCTACCCAACCAAGCAACTTATAGGATGAATCCAACACAACATGCAGAGTTGAATAAGCAAGTAACATAACTCATAAGTAAAGGTGTGGTGAGAGAGAGAATAAGCCCATGTGCTGCACCTGCATTGTTGACCCCAAAAAAAGATGGAACATGGAGGATGTGCATTGATAGAAGAGTAATTAATAAGATTACCATCAAGTATTGGTTTCCTATACCTCATATGGACGATATGATGGATGTCCTTGCAGGGGCAAAATATTTCAGCAAGATCAACCTACAAAGTGGCTACCACCAAATCTAGATCTGAGAAGGGGATGAGTGGAAGACAACCTTTAAGACTGGAGATGGGTTATATGAGTGGATGGTTATGCCATTCAGGTTATCAAATGCACCTAGCACATTTATGAGATTGATGAACACTATACTACAACCTTACATTGGTAAGTTTGTGGTAGTTTATTTTGATGATATTTTGGTATTTAGTAATAGCAAAGAAGAGCACCTACAACACTTGAGGATCATCTTTGGTGTGTTAAGGAAGGAGAAGCTCTATGCCAATTTGAAGAAGTGTAGGTTCATGCAGGATAGTTTGGTTTTTTTAGGCTTTGTCATTTCTAAAGATGGTGTTAGAATGGATCCTGAAAAGGTCAGGGCAATTCTAGAATGGCCTAGTCTAAGCAGCATCATAGAGGTAAAAAGTTTTCATGGCTTGGCCACTTTCTATCGAAAGTTCATTCAAAATTTTAGTAGTATTGTAGCTCCTATAATAGATTGCACCAAAGGAAGGGAGTTTGTATGGACCAAGGATGTTGAGGAGAGCTTTAAGTACTTGAAGCAAAAGGTAACAGAAGCAACTATACTTGCATTGCCAAATTTTGATAAGGTATTTGAAGTAGAATGTGATGCCTCCCATGTGGTAATAGGTGATGCACTTAGCCAAGTTGGAAAACCTATTACTTTCTTTAGTGAAAAGATGAATGAAGTGAGAAAGAATTATTCTACTTATGATTTGGAATTTTATGCAATTGTTCAAGCATTGAGGCATTGGAGACATTATCTAGTTCCCCAGGAGTTTGTATTGTTTACAGATCATATTGCACTGAGATACTTGAACACACAGAAAAAGTTGAATAATAGGCATGCCAAGTGGGTCTCTTTCTTGTAGGGTTACAATTTTGTGTTGAAGCATAGGTCTGGAAAATAAAATTAGGTTATAGATGTGTTAAGTAGGTGTGTTGCACTTTTGATCACAATGGAAACTAAGGTGATTGGTTTTGATGCCATCAAAAATTTGTATGAGTCTGATGATGATTTTTGGGAGATTGTGGAATAATTGAAAGCACTAGTATCTGGTAACTTGAATCACTTTAGGGGTGAATATCTTATGCAAGATGGGTATCTATTTAAAGGAAAACAACTATGCATACCAGCTGGCTCTATGAGGGAAAATATTATCAGAGAATTTCATAGTAGTGGGTTGGTTGGACATTTTGGAAAGGACAAGACAATAGCCTTGATAGAAGATAAATATTACTAGCCAAAGATGAAAAGGGATATAACTAAGTATGTAACAAGGTGTAGAATCTACCAAGTGGCTAAGGGACATTCACAGAATATAGGGTTGCATATGCCATTACCAGTACCAACTGCACCATGGACATATTTGAGCATGGACTTTGTGTTGGGACTTCCACATACTCAATGAGATAATGACTCCATTTTTGTAGTTGTTGATAGGTTCTCCAAGATGGTTCATTTTATTGCCTATAAGAAAACTAATGATGCAACGAGGGTAGCAGAGTTATTTTTTCAGAAGTTGTTCAACTACATGGTGTTCCAAAGACTATTACCTCTAACAGGGGTACCAAATTCCTCAGTCATTTCTGGAGGACTTTATGGAAGAAGATGGGGACTAAGTTACACTTTAGTAGTGCTTATCATCCTCAAACGGATGGGCAAACATGGATAGTCAATCGAAGTTTGGGAAATTTGTTGAGGTGTATTGTTAGAGAAAAGCCAAAATAATGGGACGTGGCATTGCCCCAGGTTGAATTTGCCTATAATAGTTCTATTAATAGATTAACAGGAAAGTCTCCTTTCCAGATTGTGTATGGTAGGAATCCTCAGGGTGTTCTAGATTTGGTACAGCTACCAATGAAAGATAGGGTTAGTGATGATGGGGAAACATTTGCATAACACCTTTAATAGTTATAGAAAGATGTGAGACATAAGTTGTAGGACAGCAATGAGAGGTACAAGAATACAGTGGATACTAGTAGGCGACATCAAACATTCAATGAAGGTGACTTAGTGATAGTATATTTGAGAAAAGAGTGGTTTCCTACTGGAACATACGACAAGTTGAAGTACAAGAAAATTGGTCCATGCAAAATTACAAAGAAGATCAGTGATAATGCATATGAGGTCAGTTTACCAGATGATCTCGATATTTCTCTTGTGTTTACTATTTTTGATTTATATGCATTCCATGGTGAGGATGATGCTAAAGATAGTCAACCAGAAGTGGCATGGCACTACCACATTCCCCATAAGAAGAAGGAAAAGACTGCACAGGTTCTTGATAAGAAAACTATCTACACTCGGCAAGGGCATTACAACAAGTATTTAGTACAATGGGAAGGCTTGCCACCAACAGATAGCATGTTGATTATAGAGTGGGAAGTGTATAGGTTAGATCCAGTCAAATGGCAGCAGTTCGAAGACAATCACTTGTAGGAGCTGGGTTCTTTTCAACCAAAGGAGAATGATGCAAGGACTTCCGGAGGTCATAACTTTTGACTCGGATGTGGGTTTTCTATGAAATTTTACAGGTGGATACGATATGAGGTGGCATGTGGTTTCCCAACCGACCCTAGTCAGTTGGACCTTGTCTTGGCACTTTTTTGGGGCTTGAAACTTTCATCTTGGCCCTCAAAATGGGAATTTAGTGTTTTTTCCTAGTTTTTTAAAAGTTGCTTTTTTTAATAACTTGAAACTCATGTTTTGAATTTAGGATGTTAGTTGTCTTTTCATCCTACCTTATCTTTAGGAAGTTTTTGGGAAAAAATTGGATTCTCAAGATATGAATGTAAAATTACCTAAAATGACAAAATTTGACAATTGTCAAAATCTGCCAAAAAGGTAATTTTTTGATTTTTTTGTTTTCTTGGATATAAGAGAGTTTTCTCTCATTGTAGTAGTAGAGTTGATGAATAGAAGTTTTTTTTAGTTTCCCAAATCTTTGGCTCTCGCACATGATTAATGTCATAATTTTATTGAGTGTATGTTGTTGACTACATTAGTAGGGAATCAGTCTCCTAATGGTTTTAAACTTTGAGCCTCTTCTAGGAGCTTCCTTTTGTCTCCCTCTTGCTATTTTTCTGGGTATGACATGTTGAAGAATAGAAAGAGTTATAGAGGAAAGAAAAAAATTCCCAACAAAACTAAATAATGAATTTTTTTGTAGGGCATCAGTCTCCTAATGGTTTTGAACTTCTAGCCTCTTCTAGGAGCTTCCTTTTGGCTCCCTCTTTCTATTTTTTAGATATGTCACATTGAAACTAATTACTGATGATTTCATGTAATGTTTCCAAATCCATTGAAGGTATTGGTTGCTGCAATGAAGGCAACATAAGTGTAGAAGTTGTTTCCCGGGGAACTTCCATTGTTTATGTGCTTTAACATTTGATTAAACACATTTTCAATAATAATGGAGACCATTCCTATCCCTATGGGGGTGGGTCTGCCTCCTCCACCACATTGGCTCTAGAAACTAGGCACACGACAATGGTCAACAGTGTTACCACAACATTCCCAATGGTTGCAACAGAGCCCGCCTGGGCACATGACTTTGCCTTTTTGTTGTCCATAATTCTTAGCAAATGCAGGCATGCCCACTACAATCAAAACTATTATTGAACAAACTAACATCCTAACCTACAATAGGCAATGGCATTAGTATTATGAGCTTCAACCACCCAACATTAGCTTCCCCCATCCAAAACAATTAATAGAGACATTGTTAATCCCATTTTACGTTGTACATGTAACGTGAAACAAGCAAAGGGAAACTTTCTTGTTGAGGAACCCATTATATTGGTTGTGAACTGTATCTAAACCCTGGACAATGCTAGTGGAAGCCTAAAGGATGCAACAAATATACCCATGAGTCACCCTATTTAACACCACGTTCCCTACCTCCACCACCACATACTGACACCTAGAACTACTTTTATTTGTTGATTAAACATAACATAGCTGCATGGTGGTTTTCCTTGCTCCTATGCTTTTCCCAACAAATACTTCATGATTGGTGTTTAAGAAGTTCAAGAAGGGTTGGTGGCAAAATATAGATACCATAATATGCAGGCAAAATTAATGTTTAAAAGAATTAGTGAATGTTCTAAAGATTAGGGGTAATATATATTTTAATATATCTATAATCTATATTAATTATGTTTTTTAAAAAATATTTTAAATAGGAACAATAAATATTGTGTAATTAATAAATAATAGATATTAATATAATTGAAATTAATTAAAATTTTAAAAACATATATTTTCTTCATAAATGAAATAGCACAAAATTAATGAGTATTTTTAATATTAATTATACTATTAATTTTTTTGTGATTTTCGATAGATTTTATTTGGTTGGTTTTATGTTTTAGTAGTCATTTTTAATGTTAGAGAAACAAGTCATAAAGTGCATTGATGGCTTAGTTGTAGAACACCCATTAGTAAATTATATTTGATAATTGGGTGCCCTTTGTTGATAGCCTAATCTTTATTT
Source organism: Cunninghamia lanceolata (assembly GCA_027924645.1). Taxonomy (NCBI): domain Eukaryota; kingdom Viridiplantae; phylum Streptophyta; class Pinopsida; order Cupressales; family Cupressaceae; genus Cunninghamia; species Cunninghamia lanceolata. Next base: position 15,389,267 of record BSBN01001271.1, read on the forward strand.
TCATCTCAGGTTTACATGAAAATAGAGACATAGAGATTACACGGGTAATTTAAATTGAAGATTGGAGCATACTGATTTGAGCTTCTTCTATTCCTATTTATAGGTAAATATATGGATTGATTTATATTTCTCATTATCCACATTTCATAGCAATTAGTTAAACATTATTTATGAGCATAGACATTTAGTAGCAATGAGTGACGATAAATGACAATAAGTGGAAATAGAGACACAAAGAGATTACATGGCTAATTTAAATTAAAGATTGGGGCATACTGATTTGAGCTTCTTCTAATCCTATGTATAATTAAATATATGGATTGATTTAAATAGTTTCACCTTTTCCACTGTGATAAATGAAAGTAAGTGACTGTGTATCATCTTGGTTTGTGCCAACCAACTACAAATTAATCTATTCTAACATTACCCCATAAATTATTTTACCAGTCACTTCTAAATATCTCCCTATAATCTAGAAAAGATGAATCTTTACACAAAGCCTTGTTAGGTACCTATTTATAATCACTTATTCACTATTACAATGTAGACATTCAAAAAAACCCCTCAAATGACAACCGTTAGACATTCATGTGACTTCTCTCAATCCTAAAAGATAGGTCTAAGATAAACAAACTTAATATCATATAAAGCCTTGGTGAAAAGATCAACTATCTACTCCTTTATCCTACAATTTTCAAGATGGATCACCTATTGTTGGATGAGATCTTTGATGTGATGTTGATATACATCTATATTCCTTGTTCTAGCTTAAAGCACTAGATTTTTGAACAAAAAATAGAACTTTAATTGTCACGGCAGAGTAAAGAAAGTCATTTTTTATGTTGTTTAAGTAATGAAAGAATAGCCTATAAACAAGTTATTTCTTTAGCTGTCTCATTTATTGTTGCATATTCTGCCTCTATAGTAGATTTCTTCTTACTATAGCATGAAATTGGGCCAAAACAAAGAGAGAAAACATAACCTATGGTAGATTTTCTATCATCTGCACAACCTACCTATTGACGCGTTATTTAGTCACAACAACAAGAAATAAAGATTTACACTCAAACCTTTACTTATCTTGAAAGATATGATGAATTCCAAGAGAATTCATAATCCCAAGTCTTTGTTGGTTAGGTCTTGACTGTCTGATTTTACTCAGAGTTTTATGTGCAATGTTGTTTTATAATTTGGGGCCTTACGTATGATTATTCAATGTTATGTAATATGTCTTTTGTTATCCAGTCATCTGTACCTACTCTACATGTATTCTTCATAATTCTGTTAGATCTTACACTAATAAGCCAAGATTTAAGCAAATATATGTCAATTTGATCCTAATTATTAGTGATTCACTTGACTTTGTCCCTTATTTAGGCTAAATATGAAGATATCCTTAGATTTGATTAGTTATTCTGAAACTATCTCCAATTTGTATTGATATTTGCTTATGCACCTTAAATTTACTCAAAGATTGTTCCAATAAGCATGTATTTCACTGTAATTTACCATTATTTGTACGAATACTCAATATGATGTGCAATTTACTAAAATATGCTCTGAATATACAATTATTTATACTAATCCAGCATATTCTCTTCACATCTTCTTGTTATTTATCATTATTTGTAGTTATATGTGATGATTATGAAATGAAAGGTTGAAAGGTAGGGTTTAGAGAACGTAAATCCTAAAACTTCTAAACTTTAATCAATGGTGCACATATATATCTTGATACTTTCATGAAAATGAGAGAAACCAAACCACATTTTGTTAGGAATATCCACAACTAGGCATGGTTAGTGAAAATCTTCATAGGAAAAAGATGATGACAATATGCAATTAAAGTGAATGCAGTTTAGTTTGAATGCAACAATCCACCATTACACATTAGAAGTCAATCAAAGACTACACAAGATTTATGATCAAGAAGTAATCTATTGCTCCATTTTCATTCAATATGTTTTAGAATATGTACATCTACATGTGATCCTAAGAAAGAATCTTTGGAAGCCATAAAAGTTGCAAAATATACAAACTTAGTGCTCACAGGTTCAACATTTCAATCTCCTTTTACAAATGAGGGTCAATACCCTTTTATAGACAAAATTTAGTTACAATGATCTAGTGGTTAGGATCCACCCAAAATAATCAACTGTTTAGGTTACTTTGACCAAGTCAACCATCTAAAAAGAGTGGCACGTGCTACTAGTTGGCAACTATCAATAAGAAACAACTTGCAAAGAATATCCCTCAGCATATCCACAATAGCATCTACTTGCATACCCTATTCAGATATATCATATCCCTCTATAATGACCACCCTTATGTCTAACTTCTTATAGAAGTCATATGCCTGTATTGTAGTTTCTTTCTGGGACTTGTCATCTACATGGGCCTTTACTCTTGCATATTCTAATGCCATTAACTACTCATCAAGGGATTTTACTTTGACTACCCTATTATCCACCTTCTTGTCATATGCTTTTATCTTGACATTCAATTTTACCATCTCATCCATGGTAGAATATGTAAAATGTAACACAAGATCTTCTGATACCAAACTAAATCTATCTTTGAACATCCGTACAGATTCATGTTCGTCAGGTGCTCCTAATTTTGTCATTGAGTCACCGAGAAACTCCTCCAAAATTTTCATCTCATTGCTAATAGGTCATGGACCTTTATACTCATATCCCCTACCTTAGATATACATGTCTTCAAAACATTTGTACCTCAACTTGTAGCTCCTAAATTCATGTACCTACCTTAGGCAAGGTATGGATGGTCACAATTTTATTCTTTAAGAGATCTTGATGTTTCATCTTCTTCATCTCCCTTAGCCTATCCAAGGCATAGTCACTTTGGCTAAGCCTTTGTCCAGATGTTCTTTTCAGGGACTCAGCTCCCTCCTTGAAGGTAACCAAAGTGCTCAAGCTAGACAAGGATGTCCTTATTATCTTTTCCCCTGTACTCATGAATTCCATGAACCATTTGTTCATGACTTGGGCTTGATATTTTTGGGCATCTAGACCTATTATTTCTTCTTCACTGACCAAAGCCAAGGCAATAGGCCTCTCTGTTGTCTGCATTGCAGACATTAACCCTATAGGCTTAACTAGCCCTTTGACGAATGTTTGAATATGAGCATTTTGCTCCTTCAACTCTTTATTTTTGGCCTTTAGCCTCTTCATCCTGGCTGCTATAGCTTCAATGCTCTCCCTAAGCTCCTCACTATCTTGATCAGCCGTCGAATGCCCTAAGTCAATAGTTTTGACCTAGAGTTCCTTTGCACTTATTTCTCCTCTTTTCTTATCCACCAGAGGAACAACCAATTGTGTTATCCTTTTCCCTGTTGTAACATCTCTTTTTATTGTGGATATAGCCCTAGCCTACTCCTTGAGTTTGGTCTTGACACTATCTAATGTGAATAGTGAATTAAAGTAAAAAAGAGTTGGGTCAGTTATAGATGCTAGCCATGACAACACATTTGATCCTAACCTTGTTTGGTCTAGCTACTCAATTTAAGCATCATGTGTCTCTATTTCTTTATCCTGATCATGCCTTGGTGGGATTACCTCTGGATACTCTTGTTGTTGAGACATATCTTGATCACCACCTTTATCCCCATGGATCTATTCATGTACAAGTGGCTATTGGTCTATACATGATGTATCATCCTATTTGGCCTGACATACTTCACCCTTAGGGTCAACCTTAGCTTGTTCTTTTGGCTGACCCAGATCTTGAACATCCTGATGGGGGTCCTCCAGGTCCTTCCTTTGACTTACCTTCCCATCAGTCTCTTTATCTCCTTGAGTTTATTGTCTAGATATGGACTTATGTTGTTCATGCTCTTCCTCATTTATTTGACCATCTTGTTGTGTACCCTTGGTCTGGATGTCTACATCCATATGGATATCTTCCACATGTATTGGACTTTCCATAACAATTTCTTCTTCTTCATCCCCATCCCTCGACTGATGTGATAGATCTATTACCTTTGGACTGGTGATGGTGTCAATTAGGACATCCAAATGCCTTGTCAGTACTTCTACTTCAGGAGACTTAATATTTTCAACTTCCTTATCACCATGTTGTTCCCAAGTAGTATCTTCAGTTGTAGGATTAATATACCTCAACAAGCTCTCAATAGGGTGGGTAGTCACATCCCTGGTTATCTCATCATTAGTCAAATCAATTGTTTGACTCAGAGGTAAAGGTAGATTAGCTTCCTTTTCCAATGCTTCTATCCTTGCCTACTTAGCTAATTCACCTTTTTACCTTGATGATCTCTACTACTGGCACATTGTGTTGTAATTCTTTGGCTATATATAGAGTAGGATCTGGATGCTCTCTAGTCAAAATGCCAGTTGATTTGGAGGTGGACCCTCTCATTATTGGGCATTGATATCTTTTCTTCTTAGGGATACTTACTCCCTTTAACACATCATCATGCTCCTTATTCACCTCTACCTCTGTAGGCTCTTCCTCTCTATTTCTACAACTTTGGATAAGGATATGGCAATGGCTTCTTGAGGTACATCCCTAGGGGTGAAGGCATGGTGGCAATAGAAACACCTACTGTAGTAAATTCTTCTATGGCTCCTAATGATCTAGTCTCCATCACCTTCCTTTTCAAGATAAGGAAATCATCAAAACCTAGCTCATCCTTGTCCTTCCTTTTTCTCTTCTTTTCAAAGGTGATGGCAATTCCCTTAGTCTTTAACTCATTAATCTTTTGATTTATCCAATTCTTGGTTATCCCTATCACCTTGGTAGTGACAACATCAATGGATGTTTCATCCCCTTAGTCCAGTCTAGGGGGATTGTGGCTCATTATATATCTTCCTATCTTCATATTCAAGATCTATAATATCCTCATCATCTACTTTGATCTGAGGTGGCACCTCAGAATATCTAATAGTTATCATTTGGTTTAGGGTGAATCTTTGATACCCCTCTTCCTTCATATTCATCATCACAGTCTGACCAGTAGTCCTCTAGGTGGGTGACATACTGATATTTCTTATTGATAAATCTTTCCAACCTGTGATAAGGATCATAATCTCTCACCAAGGGGAATAATTGTAAGTGTAACATTTATAGATTTACCTCTACCAGTTTTACATTATCTATATATCCACACACAAACCCATTTATGTCTAGAGGGAATTTCATGTTTCCTCTACCCTCTAAATCCTTTTGTATGATTCAAATGCCAGAATGATGTGCCTAACTACTTCCATCAAGACCACCTTATCCGAAGGATACCTAGTAAGCATGAATGGGTTCCCAATGAAACCTTCCATCCAGTTGTATGATATACAAGGGGAATTGGAAGAACCAAGCCCCATGAGGATGTATCCTTTCTTGAGCTACTAATGACAATCGTTTGGTTCTATATCCTTCCATGAGTTGGACTAGATGCATCAAGAAACAATCATTCACTACTTTAAAATGTTGAATGGACTACCTTCTCTCTAATTGAGGATAGTGCTCCCATGAAGTTTTCTTATGAGGTAGTTGACATAACCTACCTACATTTTTCAATCCGTCAAAGGTTGACTTACATGCACATGCATAGACTAAATATGAGTTCATGTAGAAAACCCTACCCTTCTTCTTCCTCCATCAAACTAGTTGCTCATACATGGCAACATTAATGATCTTGGCCCATTGCACATCTTTCTTCTTATCAATTACCATGTGTATCAACCCATACATCCATAACTCAAAGTTTCTTGAGTTCTCCTTCCCGCTCATCCAGCTTAGTAACACTATCATTTATTGAATTTCAAGAGAAAAGTTGTATTTATATAGATACTGGGGCATTTTAGCTACAACAGTGGATTTATTCCCTAGATCTCTCCATTCAAAGAAGATGACTTTCCTACAATTTGTCAAATTTCCATCATAATCTATAGCAAGTGCCTTCAGATCTGGCACATACATGCCCTTGGGTGTGGGAAAATTAAAGGCCTCTCTAATTACATCCACTAACAAGTCTAAATACATTCTTCCTTGGTGTTTGATCCTTCGAGTGACCACATTATAGTGCTTTGTGCTCTCAATCACCAATTATAATGCCTTAGCAATGTATGGGAATCCTGTCGTGTAATACATTCCTATGGCTACTATATTCTTCACGATGGGATGGTTTTCTCTATTTTGAATTTTCATTCTAAAAGAACCTAGATCTGTATAGCCACAATGTGTATCCTTTGTAAAGACAAACCTACTGCATATACTCCTAGTTCTAGGAAACATATCATCTTTGAAGTTCACATCATGTTTATCAATACAGAGCTGCATCTTGACCTACGAATTTAAAATGTCTATGGCTTAAACTAGGGATTAGGTCATGTTAGGGTTAATACTTTCCAAATTCTATGAGTGAATAAATAGGGCATTCCCCAGGGTAATATGTTGGTAAAACAAATTGATTCTATTTTATCTAATCTAAACATTTTAACCTTTTTCCTAGGTTAAAATATGTAATATCATTATGAAAATGACAAAGAGAGGTTTTTTTTATATACATACGTGTATGTGAAGACCTTAACTTGGATATACTAAAGTATACAAGAAATACAGTTATCAAATCACCCTCCATGTAATTATGTTCCTCGTCGCAACTCCACTATAGCTACTCAATCTTTTGAGCTCTCTACACAGATTTTAGCTTTCGTATGAAACAATGTGCAAAATATGAGAGTAATTACCCTTTTAAACTTAGTAAATTTTTTGAATTAGGGCTTATTAATTGCTTCAGAGAGTATATGTGGATTCCTCAAATGTAACCACAGGAGATCACTACATGTGTTTATCAACACACTTTTAAAATTTAAAAGCCAACAACTTTCTTAAGCAACATTAAATGCAAAGAAAGGTGCATCTGGATATGGAAATAGATCTCTAACCATTATGCCCATATGGATATATCTATGTGGATATGTCCATCTGACGTTAATGAGAGGGTTAGGTCAAACATCATTGATTGAAAGAATTCCATTGAGTTCCAATTTTGCTTAAAATATGTTAAGATACATGAAATATCCATATGGACATGTGACATGTAATTACTAGTCAAGGTAGGGATATGGATATATGAGAAAGCATGGATATTAGGTAAATGTGAAATATTCATGAGATGAATATCCATATGATGTTATTAGGTTTAGAACTTTGTATCGGGACAAGATGATGTGACGTCAAAAAGACATGGATATTTGGGATACTTTATGGATCTTTCAAAAAGATATATCCATGTGGATCAATATCCATGTGACATCATTAGATGTTTTAGTTAGTGTATAAGCAAGGATTGAATGATGCCATTAGGATTTGGATACTTGGGAAGCATAAAGATATGGACATAAGGCAAGCGCAAATCATCCATGCAGACGATGTTAGCAAGTTCAAAATATTACTTTGGGGTGAAACTGGATGACATTATCCAGATATGAATATTTCGGTATGGATATTAATAAGTAAAATATCCATGTCAAAATGCCCAGTATCAAATGTCCATATTCACAGGTGTCTATATTAGGTAAAGTTTGACGAGCCATCACCCAGACGTATATATCTATATGGATACAGATATTTGGAATGGATGAAATGTCCATATCAATATATCCATGCAGATGACTGGCATCTACTTAGCCAATGGAAATTTGACAGGCCCTTGAAAGAGAAAATAACCATTACTTGCACATTTCGAGAACTTTTACTCTCATTCATCGTTCTCCACATTGAGTGACAGGACATGACATCATCGAGACCTGGATGTTATGATAGTGATTAGGATATTACATTAGTAATGGCCATATCCATGTTGACCAAAACTTTGACCACCCATGACTTTATTATTTCTTCAAATTTCAACATGATTCAAAAGGAAAAGTTGCTATAAATTCAACTCTCCATCCAATGGGGAACTTTTCTAGGAAACTTACTAAACTTGACCCTCGACTTGGATTAGGATACTACTTTTACCATATTGCCCAAAAGTATGAAAACACACGAAGTAGAAGAAAAAAGTTGGGTCCCTATTTTGCTGAGGCAAAATGGGGTGTGTTGTGAAACATCACAACCCTATCCAATCTAAATTAGAGTATATTGCAAGTGTTACATCTCCAAGAGAAAAATAATAAACTCCCAATAGTGAAAGTCCCTTTTACATATCTCAATATTCTATTTATTTCCATCCAATGTGGAACCTTATAGAACTCAAAAACCTTGAAACTGTGCCTACTACAAAAGACATAATTGGTTGATTGTGAGTCAATTGCATAAGGCTAGAAACAAGTTACAGGTCTATAAGGTAAGAAAAACAACTTCACCTTTGATATCCTTAGTCAACTTCAACCCTAGAGTGATTGGAGTTGAAGCACTCTTACACAAAGCACAATAATAACTATGCCACTTTCATCAAATTCCTTCATATACAAGTTGGGTGTGAGGACTATTATGGAAGCCTTGAGTCTTAAAATACTCATCAATCTTAGCATACCAAGCCTTTGAAGCTTGCTTCTGAAAGCCATAGAAAGACTTCCTTAACTTACAAAATAAGTGTTCCAGCCTTGAACCTTGAAATCCTTACGGATGGGTCATTAAGATCTCTTCATCAATTTCTCCATTCAAAAAGGCATTCTTAACATCCATTTGGTGAAGAGACCACTTGAAATGGGCTATCAATACTATAGTATTCGTAATAATATCAATCTTTTCTACTGGACCAAAAGTTTTTGTGTAGTCAATTCCTTTTGTGAGTACCCTTTGGCCACTTATATTGCCTTATATTTTTCAATAATTCCATTAGACTTGAACTTGTTTTTATACACCCACTTATTTTTTACCACATTCTAGCCCTTGGGTAAGTCCACCAATTCCCAACTTATATTCTTAATCAAAGAGACATATTCATTTTGATAGCTTGTTCCCATTCATATTTTCCCTTATCCTCATCATAAGTTTGACGATCATTAGTCTTCATTATTGTGGTCATCAAGCGATAATTAATTTGTTGAGTTCTTTGATAAATGTCTTGAGGACTCTTGGTCTTCTGAGGAGGGCTAAATTCTTTGATTGTATTGGAAGTTGACTTTGAACTTTTGTTGGAAAGTAAATTACATAAATTCTAAAACTACTAAACTATAATCATGAAGTATTTCATTTTTACATAGAGCCATGAATTAATATGTTGATGTTAAATTACAAGTGCTCCTTTGTTTTGAAATGACTATCTTACCTTACTAGTGGGAAACGAACACTCTTGATCTTTTTTATCGTAGTTTAAGGAATGCTTAGTAAAAAGAAATTATATTGTAGTTTAACTTATATAGCTCTAAATAAGCTATATTTCATTCTATGATTCCACATTTTGGACCTCTTACCTACTTGCCTTTCATGATTATTAAGCATTTAAGCTTTGTAAATGTTTCTTTTCACTAATGAATATCAGTAACATATGCAGTCCACAAACTAGGTTTTGAGCTCTCGTATAAGTACAATCAATTTTTTTAGAAATTTACTAATAATATAATTTACTAGGTTGACTGATACTTTATTTCAATAACATAGATCCATGAATGAATTAGGACTTCATGAAATTGAAGTCAAACCCAACTATGTTTGTTCATCTCAATATGTAATGTAAAAAGAAATTTACTAATATAAGTGAAAGAAGACAACCTTTAATGTGATGGAATTTCAATAAGAATTGATAAAACAATTTAGTAGATTAAATAACTTATAAATTAATAAATAATAAAAAAACATCTAACACATTCTACAATTTCTTCAGAAAGTTATCAGTGTGCCCATTAAACCTATCAGTCCAATTGCTAGTATACAATCTATATAGGGAAAAATGAAAGGGGGTGTCTGTATTTCAGAATATAGATCAGGGACTTCAAACCATCTAAAAATGTATTTTCAGCCAAAAAGGTTACTTGAACCATGGTCAATTAGAGAAGAGAAGTTGGGTATTGGTAAGGAGACAAGATGACATTTCAAATCAAAGTATGCAAGCAAATGAATAAGTTTAAAAGCCATATTATATTTAATTATAGACACATGAGATGTGGGTACTGCAAGGTAAACATGGTTCTAATTCCCTGTACTGAGATTCCTGATCACTGTGGGACTTACTTCTTTTGCCTCGTTTCATGCTTGATCTAGCACTGTCTAGCAACTGCTTGTCTCGGATTCCTTGTCAAACGTTTTGACAAATTTCTGATCTGTGATTTGTGTAAGGTTGCCATCACTTTTATACTGGCATCTACTAGATTCAACATCAGCAAGATTATTGAGAAAATCTATGCTACTAGATTCAACATCAGGAAGATTATTGAGAAAATTTATGCAGGATGCATCTAGGGAATCTCTGGAATGGGTTGGCTCCATGTCTTTAGCATAGGCTAGGTTGTTCAGCCCTGCATAATTGCAAGCCATCTTCTCGTTGTAATCAAGTTGTTCCTTAGAGTCTGCAGTGGATTCCAAAGGTCCCTCTACACAACAACAAAGTGGCAATTGAGAATTTCCCTCCTGTATAGAACTGACGAGTGAATTGGAAGAGCTATTTGAAAGAGCATTGCTTGCCCTCTCAAATGTTGGGGAGTCTTCACCTGAAAATCATAGTTCATTTTGAGCATTCAAGAATCAGATAAATCATTCAAAAATACATAAATGTAAGTACTAAATGTTAAGCTTACTTTCAAGAAAGATAAATATTTAGACTTTCTCAAGGTCCGTCACAAAATAGATAGAAGATGAAAGTATTAGGTTTATGTCACTAGAGTAAATAGCTTGTAAATTAAAGATTCGTTGCTTCCACAGTTTATTGTCTTTACCACAACTGTTATCTATGTGGAATTATGAAGAGCCCAAGCAATTAACGAGAAAGTTATGACACTATCTAGCTAAAAAAAGAAAAATTTAAACGCAAGATGAGCATTATGGCCAATGCCTGAAGTGACCCCAAATGAATGTTCAGCGAGACATCGAACCCGATCCTTCCATTGTTGAAGCTCTTTTTCTTTAGCACACAACTTCGCCTCCATTGACTTCAATTGCATGTCGAGCTCTGAAATTTTTTCTTCTTGCTGTTTTTCCAAAAGATCACGTAGACGCCTATCTAACTCATACGGTGAAACAGCATAGTTATCCACATCAGAAATCTTTAACTGCGCCATTGGGGTCTTGTTTTCAGAACTATCATAGTGACAAAGCCAATCTTCTACCATAGCATTTGAGGAGGACTGCAAAATATTAGACGAAGAGACAAAATTTAGTATATGTTTAGAACCAGTATATATGATGTATGCCTACAAGATTCTTCTTTTTTAATTAAAACAAAACGTATATCAGGTATATGATTGCATCAGATACGAAAATATAATGCAAACGAGCATCCAACAAAACAAGACTGAACGTATATCTGCATGTAAGGGTGAGTTTAAAAGACAAGACTGAACTTCTTCTTTCTTATTGGGAAAACATTGCCTTGTTTCTCTCTTCTTCTGCTTCATACATCCTGCAAAATATCCTATGCCTGCACCTATAGCAGAAAGTAAGAAGAGCTTCCACATTTTGAATTTTGGCTTCTACAGAACAAAAACCTCAGCTTAAACTTCAAATGTCTGTGGTCTAAAGCTCTGGGTATCTCATTAGCCGAGAGGCATACTACAGTTGCAGGGTGGAGGAGAGACAATGCTTAAATAGAAGGGTATTTACCGTTGAGCAACGGTCAGGTAATCTGCAAGCATATCAAATTGCAGATTTGAGGAGCGTTAATGAGCTCTGCCAGCTCATGGAATTAATGGAATTAATGGGTTTTTCTTTGCCCTTTTGTTTCTTCTTGGATGGCGGTAAGTGTAAATATTACCTTTTGTATGCCTTTGATCTCACGAGATTTTTAATTGTCAAAATGTGTTGTTATAGATACTAGAGGCGTTTGAGGATTTAGTATGACTCATTGAAGGAGGCGAGGATCTGTCAGTGTTGCCCTTGGAATAATGGTATGGATTGTTACTGCTAACACCCAAAAACAACATACGAACCAACATGGTAAGTTTGATGATGACAGAAATCCTCAAAAGCCAACATGGCATATTAAAATGAAAAATGGGACAATCTCTCCATGTCTCCAAGGCAAAATCTTACCTGTCAAACTAATAGGTCCCTCCAGATGTCTCTAGTAGTTCTTCTTTGTTTTTCGATGTTTTTCCCAAAATTTGTATTTTTGTTACTTAGATGAATTCATCTCTTCCTTTCACTCTATTTAAATATCATCCACTTCAATGGTCAAACAATCAATAGCGATTTTACACCTCATTCACAACAAAAACTGGTAAATATTTGTCCTTTTTTATTGGTCAAAATTGACCTTTGACTATTGAAGTGGATGATATTTAAGAATAGCCTCGTCCTTTAAACGACAATTGCAAATTCATCATTGTGATTATGCTTTCACCACCTAGCAAAAGCGGTGATTTCATTATGCCCAATTAAACATATAAGTTCCTAAAAAGCAGGAGTTTTATTTTGTTTCTCCCTCAGTTTTATTCAATAAAGATCTCCTTTATGTGTTACCTTATCTCAAGAGTGGTTTCATAAAAAAATTAGAGAAGAAGCTTTTCTAGAGTCGTGCAAGGATTTCTAAGAAACAATCTAAACTCTACCAAAATTTCCCTACAACCACCATCAAATCAAATAATTCATATTTTTTTTTTGTTGTCCTAGCATTCAGGTTCCCCATTTATCTTGTCTTGCAAGCATACCACAACTAAATGCTCATAGTAAGGAATTAAGAGGATTTGATATTGAAGACTAACATCAAACTTGCTCGGAATAAAGTGGCAGATTGTTTGGCAAAGTGGGCTTCAGATCTAATTTGGAAGTGGAATGTCTGTGATTGGGGTTTGTTACCTCAAGACTGTGCTCTAAGTCTGTAAAGTCTTAGTTCAGAGGATATCATTGATTAGTTGGGTTCTGTCCTAAACTTTACCTTGTTATGGGTTGATTGGACTTTGGTTCTGTAGGGTTTTCTTGCCGACAGCTTCTTTGTAGGCTTGTATCGTGCTTGGTGTTTATTGTTGGTTTCTTATTTAATAAATTTCTCAGTTGACTAGCTAGTGCATCCCTGTTTTTCTTTATATAAATAACCACGACCTGAGATTAATATAAACTTGATCATGTTTATCTAAGTTTAACATGAGTATAAGCAATCACCTTCTCATGCTTCCTGAGTTTTATATAAATCTATATAAGAAAGAAGAGGTATAAATTTGATCATGTTTATCTGAGTTTAATATGCTCAGCAGATTCTTTTCCAAATCTGTTTGCAAATCAGAATACATTTGTTTATCCATTAGATAAATAAGTTTCATCTGAAATTAACATGGTGCAAATCTTGATGATAAAAACCATGCCAAAAGGCTGTAGATCAAAACCATGTTGGTAGAAATTTGCCAGATTCAAACTTGTCAGCATAATGGGCTCAGCTTTTGAGGTTGTGACAGAAATTGATACAAATATAGTAGAAAAGCACAAAAACAAGAATCATGTGAAATGTTGATGTTTCCTGATCATCTATAGAAAGAAAAGGTGAGACGATTAGGGAAAATCTACTAATATGAATGTTAGAAAGGCATAGAAATCTATTTAAAAATAACCACTATGCATTCACCTTCTGATCTTTCCTGAGTTTTATTTTTTTAGATCTCCTTTTAGTATATCTTGCTTGCAACAATATACAATCATGTACTTTTTGGTATGGGATTCCATACTTATCTCAATTAGGTCAAATTGTAGTTTAAAATTTTTAGTACAGTTTTATCTATATGAAATTTGAGAGTCATCATGGAAAGTTAGAACACAGTGTAAAATTTCTCATATAATTTTTTTTTTTATATTTAATTATATCAACAACTTGACAAATTGAATTTTTAGATTAGATGGATGTATGCCTTCAGTCCTATGAATTATTTGTCATTAAATCAAATTAAATTTCAAAGAGTATTTGATTATCCTATGAGTTTAATGTTAGTCTTATAAAATTTTGTATAATGATTAGAAGTAGTTACTATTGTATAGATAATTATAATAGAATGTTGTAATAAAAATAATTATAGATTCTAAATTAAACATGTTTATTTATTTGTAATTAATAAGTTAAGTTATATTTAATTTCAATGTTAATTTAGTTGTTTACTCTAAGGTGTTAAGGTTAGGTTATAGTTGCATTTCCAAAACTTCTAAAAATTGTAAAAATTTAAGTTGTGGATTGAATGGGAATGTAATGGGTGCACTCTTTGTAGAGGCCATGATATACAACATACCTAACATTGTTTATAATACTTTTATTAACAATTACACTTATTGTGCAATCTTCCTTGAAAATAAACATGAAATTTGAAAGAAATAAAAATATTGTTAAAATCTAACAATAGAAAGTAGGGTATAAAGTATAGTTAGGAAGGAGTTGGAGTGCATTTGTTGTTTGAAAGGTCTAGAAATAAGATGTTGTGATCATATTTAGATGGTTCTCCACCCTCTTCCTAAGGTAGACATGTATGCATGGTCTTGCATGAGTTGAAGGTTAGGGAGATGCATAGATTTTCCAAGAGCTTTTTAGTTTCAATCTCATGTTGCTTCTAGACTATCTCCTTTTATGGTATATTTGAATTCCTTATTCACATATGAGATTATCAAGATATCCTATGGTTTGGGTGGTTGTGTAAGGACCCGACTCCTTATTAACATCCAATGCCTTCACTAACTTCCATCCCAAAGGATTCAAACTTTGCTCTGATACCAATTGGTGTTGTCACAATTAGGAGGGTCCATAAAGTGAACAATCTAGACCATGCAATAAGAGTAAACACAATAGAAGAAACTCAAATATAGAATGCAAATGTAGATTCAAATACTCAATTATCAATGATTCAAAATGTAAACATGTCAGCAACATGTGAGCTCACAAAATAGGGCTCACAGGCCTGATTCTCTAGTACAACATATATGCAAGATATAGCTTTGAAGCACTTTTCAGAGAAAATCTAACTTATGAGCTATCTCTAAATGCCTAACTACTTTCCTAAGCATCTATTACATGATTATATATCATCTCTAGATCATAAGAATACTCTGTGTCAGCTAGAGAACATTACAAACTCCAATGAAAGAGATGTAACATGTGTACACAGATAGGTTGGCCAAAAACATATGGAAATCCTCTGCAAGTGAATGAAACAATGTGCGGATCTCAGGGAAGGTCAACCAAGATCCAAACTAACTTGAATGATGTGGCATTTCACTCAGTAGGTCGAGGAAGTGCTCTACAAGTCTTCTCCTTTAGCTATTTGTCTGAGACTGTCTGAATGCTCTGCTCTGAGAAAACATTCAATCTTCTGATAGTGATATCTTTCCAGAAACTGATCCAAATGATCTGATTTTTGGATATGATGTGCATGAAGGTGTCTAGATGCTAAGTCTAGCTCCACAAGATCTAAAATGAAATTGCGGCGGAATACAGACCAAAATACAAAAAATGCTCCTAACTGAACTAATTATACTAAACTGGAAAAATCAAAGGAAACAAAATTAATGCAAATATTTTTGGTCGATGCAAGATTGCACTTGAACTCCTACATTAATAGGCAATGGCATCAGTATTCTGAGCTTCAACCACCCAACATTAGCTCCCCCACCCAAAATAGTTAACAGAGACATTGTTAGTCCCATTTTTCATTGTAGATGTAACGCGAAACAAACACAGGGAAACTTTTTATCGATAAACCCATTATATTGGTTGTGAAATATATCCAAAGCCCAAACAATGCTAATGGAAGCCTAAATAACACAGCAAATCTACCCATGAGTCACCCTATTTAACGTCACGTTCCCTGCCTCCACCATCACATACCAACACTTGGAACTACTTTTATTTGTTGATTAAACATAACATGGGAACTCGATGGTTTTCCTTACTCCTACACTTTTCCCAACAAATACTTCATGATTGGTGTTTAAGAAGTTCAAGAAGGGTTGACAGCAAAATATAGATACCATAATATGCAGGCAAAATTAATGTTTAAAAGAATTAGTGAATGCTCTGAAGATTAGGGGTAATAGATTTTTTAATATATCTTTTTAATATATCTATAATCTCTATTAATTATGTTCTTAAATAATTATTTTAAATAGGAACAAGAAATATTATGTAATTAATAAATAATAGATATTAATATAATTGAAATTAATTAAAATTAAAAACATATATTTTCTTTATAAATGAAATAGCACAAAATTAATGAGTATTTTTTAATATTAATTAGACTATTAAATTTTTGGGAGTTTCAATAGATTTTATTTGGTTGGTTTTATATCTCAGTAGTCATTTTTAATGTTAGAAAAACAAGTCATAAAGTGCATTGATGGCCTAGTTGTGGAACACCCATTAGTAAATTATATTTGATAATTGGGTGCCCATTGCTGATAGGCCTAATCTTTATTTTCATCTCAGGTTCACTTGAAAATAGAGACACAAAGAGATTACATGGGTAATTTAAATTGAAGATTGGAGCTTACTAATTTGAGCTCCTTTTATTCCTGTTTATAAGTAAATATATGGATTGATTTGTAGTTCTCATTGTCCACATTTCATAGCAATTAGTTAAACATTATTTATGAGCGTAGACATTTAGTAGCAATGAGTGGCGATAAATGACAATAAGTGAAAATAGAGACACAAAGATTACATGGCTAATTTAAATTGAAGATTGGGGCATACTGATTTGAGATTCTTCTATTCCTATTTATAGTTAAATATATGGATTGATTCATAGTTCACATTTTCCACTGTGATAAATGGAAGTAACCTTGTATCATCTTGGTTTGTGCCAATCGACTACAAATTAATCTATTCTAACATTACCCCATAAATTATTTTACCGATCACTTCTAAATGTCTCCCCATAATCTAGAAAAGATGGATTTTGACACAAAGCCTTGTTAGGTACCTATTTATAATCACTTATTCACTAAATTAAAATGTAGATATTCAAAATAACCCCTCAAATGACAACCATTAGATATTCATGTGACTTCTCTCAATCCTAAAAGATATGTCTAAAATAAACAAACTTAATCTCACATAAAGCCTTGGTGAAAAGATCAACTATCTACTCCTTTATCCTACAATTTTCAAGATGGATCACCTATTGTTGGATGACATCTTTGATGTGATGTTGATATACATCTATATGTCTTGTTCTAGCTTGAAACACTAGATTTTTGGACAACAAAATGGAGCTTTAATTGTCATAGCAGAGTAAAGAACGCCCTTCTTGATTTTGTTTAAGTATTGAAAGAATAGCCCATAAACAAGTTATTTCTTTAGCTGTCTCATTTGTTGTTACATATTATGCCTCTATAGTTGATAAAATAGTAGTAGATTTCTTCTTACTATAGCATGAAATTGGTCCAAAACCAAGAGAGAAAATGTTACATCCCTAATTTCTGACTTGCTATACTTTTACTTTTTACTTGGGCATAAGTAAATTTGTTGTGATGTTATAGACTTATGACAGGATATGACATGGAATTATATTGAATATCATTTATGAAATCACGGAAATGATTATGTTATGGTCGATTTAATAATTGTATTATGAGATTTGATTTACTAGTTGAATTTATTGAATAATGATGCACTGATTACTTATTGTTTGACGACAAGTGAAACAGGATTACAAGTTATCAACTCTCAGAGAAGAGAGAGAGAGAGAGAGAGTATCTTTTGAGAAGAGAGATATAGACCTTGGATTACGAGTGGTCTCTTTGCCAAATGAGTTTAGTGTTAAACAATAACGTGAACCAATGAGTCGTATGAGGTAAGTCTTGTCTTGCTAGTTATTTTTGAATCTAATTCGACAGGTAGTCGATATCTTGATTATCATCTAGTCAAGTCGATGGTGAGTCAACATAGTCATTTGTAAAGTAAACAATGTCATAGACGTAAAATGATTGTGTTATTCTTCTTGTGTCACTTGAGGTTTTTCTGTCTCTTCTTAACGTCAAGACGTTCTCATCAAGTTAGATGGCACAAATATTGTCGCCAGATTGTGATGGGGAGGTAAACTCGACCCATTCACATCATCTGAAATCCTTAGTGATCAAAATGGGAAAAATAGAGGAGTTTTTAACAACTTCGGGTAGAGGTTTTTCACAAGCTATGTGATATCTAAATGAAATCTTGAGTCTTGTTCTACGTTTGCGCCCAAGTCGTCTTTATCGTCGTAAAGCGCTTCAAGCATATGTCATAAACTCCTTTTGCAAAAATTGACGGACGTCGAATTAGAGACCTAGGTATGTTTTAACCTTTGTCGTAATGTAAAGGAATATGCTAAATTATATAGTTATATTTTTGTAGACATTGAGGAACTCTTTTATTCTTGTCTATTGACGGAATCAATTTGAAGTTCGAAGAGGGAATCTCTAATATTTTAGGGAGCAATTACTACCCACATTTTCTTGATAAGGAGTGCATGTCTTTTATTAAGAAGTCCACGATTTGTGGGCACTTGTTTTAACCAACTCTGAGTGGACAAGAGTGGTTAGGTTCAATTAGAGTTGTATTAAATATTATAGTGGTGAGTTCATTATAAGCAATTGAGCAGTACTTCTAAACCACGAACACCTATCAATTTATAGGATAATTCTTGTGCTTCTACGGCATATTGTTCGCTACCTTGTAGCACGTCTTTACTATTTTTGGTAAGTTGGCCTTCGTTTATTCTCTTGATCGACGTTGGAGACACTTTATTCATTTATAATCTACCACCTTGCTAGAACTAAAACACCACTATTCGGTGTAGTTGCAAATTTAGAGGTTTAGAAGCCTTCATTTTTGAGTAGTGGGGAGTATTGTTATTTCTGGTAGCCGCCACCTCGCCAATTTTGGAACTCCATTGTGGAGAATAACCGCAAACTGAGTGGAGGCAAAACCGTATTCTAGTAGTGGTCATATTTGGTGGAGGATGTTATGCATGTGGAGGAATCCTTTTGTTTAGGCATGGCCCGTGAGTGGTAGTCAGTTATTCCATCGTAGTAAGTGAGGATGCCACGACTGGAGGGGGAGTTTGAAATGTTTTGGGGGGATGTTTTTCCATCACAGGGGTGATTCCTATTGGTGTATTTTGGGGGGGAAGGACAGCAGTATTGTGAGAGGAGAGTTTTTTTTTGGGGGGCTATCGATAAAAAATGACTCTTGCCAATAATCAGCCAAAATAATTCATTCATGCAAGGGAGAGAGCTTGGTTATGTTGTGAGAGCACAGACTTTGGAGTCTTGAGCCGAGAGGATAACTTAGTTATCGAGGAAGATAGCATTGTATCTTAAGAAGACGAGAGGAACAAGAGGATAGACAGCGGCATCAACATAATAGAGGGACACTGGTTGTGGTGAGCCAAGCTAATTAGTCAATAGGTAATAATCCACACATCATCGGTATCCCTTTGTTGAGGCATGCTCAGGTAAGAGCCAAACCTCTTGTCTTAGTTTATATGCTTTCTTCTTAGAAGCATATTGTCAGAAACTCGTTGGATAACAATATTGTTTATATATATATATATTGCTGTGGGAAGAGTTTAAAAAGTGATACTTTTATATGCTTATTACGATGAGAATAAAGTATAAATATTGTTATGTAGTTTCATATTATCAAGAGTCCATAACGTCTAACAGAGATTTATATGTATGTATGCTCAATATGAACATACTTAGTTGGACACTGTGTAACAAAATATACTTATGTCTATACTTTCTTGCATACCATAGGGTTGAATGTAAAACAACTCTTTTATGACAGCAATGAGTGTGCATGTCATAAGATTCTAAGAAATTAGTATTCGTATGCTCACTAGAACACTTTAGTATAAATGTTTATTGTTATCATTAAGAAAACAATTTGTTACTAGGATGTTTAGCGAGAGATGTACCCTACATCAATCTTAGATGAAAACATTCATGCATTAATGAGCCAATATTTGCATATGTGTTAAAGAGAAGAAACCTTGGACTGTGATTATTAATGGATAGATTATTGATATAGTTTATTTACATTTTTGGAATCAAACAAAATTAGTCAAAGTATAATTATGTTGGAACCTTTAGTTAGGATATAACTAAGGTATACTCATTTATGAAAATAGTCTTGATTTGGGAAATTTATACAACCACGTAGTTGGAAGAAGACTCGAAATTGATCTTTCTTTTATAATATTACAATTATTATTTCCAAAAACCAATTCAATGCATTATTCCATTATGATGGAATAGGGAAGACAAATCCCTAGATTTAACCCAGTAGGGTAAAGTTATTTAATGTACCTTTATGGTTACATCTTGTCTTAGCTATTTCTATCTGGATCGACAATGAAGGGTCGAGTACCCTAATTATGAATGATTATATTTTCTTGTCAAAGGAGATTTTTCCTAAACGATAATGTTTATCCTTGGTATAAAAACCTATTTGATTGTTTTACAAGTCGTAAGCCTCAGATTTTGCAAGCATGCAAGAGGTACCATTAAATGATTAGTCAAACATTAAATTCAATATACATTCTGGTCACAACTTCTCTTACACTATTACTTGTCGACAAGGAGTGAATCTCAAATGTTGCAAAGATGCAAAGAGAGATACCTAAGAATGGATAATCATTCCATAATGTTAAAAGAGCAACGATAGTGTCTCATGATTTCACCTAATTCAGAAAGACTAGATTGGAGTTATATAAAACTCTTTAGTTAAACCTTAACTTGACCCAAATGTGGTATTTATTTATATTAAATCATTGGGATCGTTATATAGATCATGATTGAAGGGATGGAGTACCCTAACAATGTATAATTATTCTTACTTGCAAGAAGGGAATTAGATTCCTAGACTACATTGCTTAACCTGGGTAAGGTTATCATCTTAGTCGTAATTAATCTATCTATATTTATTATGAGAAAATAAGTCATGGACCTCGGATATTGCAATGATGCAATGAGAGTCCTTGTAAAGGAAGAAAGACGAAAGAAAAAGTCTATGGATTTTAGACAGTGAAAGAAAACATGTATTGGGTCGGGAAGACTAGATTGATGAAATCATCATGACTTCATAAGTTAAACGTAGTTGACCAAGTCGAACTGTAGGAATATGATAGTATCCAAGTCGAGTTGGAGTGGGTGAACATTACGACAACGTTCATTGCGAACATCAATCTATATTGAAAACTATGGCCATAGTAATGCATATGTCTCTGCATGCATTGTCGGTTCACTATATCTGGATTGCACATCCTATCGGGAATCATACTTAGCTAGAGGGTATCTAGGGTTGTATGATAGATAGAGTTGTGTAAGATAAAACACTATGTACTCAGAAAGGCAAATTTCCACTGGTCACCTTGGTCTATACTTCTCGTGAAGGGTAGGGCCACTTCCTATGAGGAAGATGTGTGGGAGACCGCCGGTCTGTGGTTGGAGGTAAATCACTAGAAAGATACTCTCTCTCGCAGAAGACATGCCGAGGCTTGCGATAAAGATGTCAAATTTCCAGATGCAGTATATCTCTGAGACTTGTGTTTATTGAGACTAAGTAAAACATTATCTGATTCAGGTATTTATAATTGATTTATTTTTGTAAACATCGTACTTGAGAAAGACAATATGGTTTATTGAATTTGTAATGAGATATCTTGTAATTGTAGTTACTTGACTATATGTTGAATAAAAGAAAAATTTTCTCTCTCATTTTTACCTTGTAAATTTACTTTATGGTGAATTTTTGGTTTTTACTATGTTTTTAGAACGTGGATGTTACATATGGTATTAGAGCTATCAGGTTCGACACTAGGGCTTATGAGTCCACTATGCTAACCTATAGTCAACATTATGCGGTTAGCTAATGTTCAAATTTTTCTTGTACCAGACTGACGTGGAGAAGAACAAAGAAAATAACTAGGAAGTTTGTTCCCCAGCATTTGCCTAGATTAGTGGTTAAGAAGAAACCTATTGAGGAGGTTGAACTTAAAGATAATATTACTTACTCTGAAGGTGCATGGCTGGAGGATTCATAGACTTTTGCTAATGCGCTTAAGCGTATTTGGCTAGAAACAAAATAATGTTCTGAACTGGCCAAGAATCCTACTATATCTACTGGTGTAGTAAAACCTAGTGAACTGTAGCTAGTACAACATGTCACTTGAACGTTGATGTTATGTTTCTATTTTAGGAAAAAGGTGTTGGAGTACTTGTGTGTACATCCACCCTCTATGTTTGTTAAACTGGAAAATTGTAAATCGACAGTGACATATAGTCTTGTCATATCAACAATATAAACAAGGATGTGGGTACTCCTAAATACTTTATAATAAAAATGACAATGTTTTGTATCAAGCTACTGATTGTTATTAGATAAATACGTTTGATATTTTGAGTCACCTAGATTCGGAAAAACTATGAAATAACTTGGTTTTCTAGTATGAGAAAAATCACAACATGTATCAATCGAGAATCAAACCAGAGTGAAAGTCTAAAAGAGAATAAACCTCTAGTTAACCTCTTGATCAAATGGGAGCAATCCTAACCATGTTTAAAACCAAGGAGATACTCAGTATTTTGGAAAAGAAAGCCTTTCCACCAAAGTTGATGGAATAGTGATTGAATCAATTAAAAATCTTATTCCTCTTAGAACTTTGGGATGAGTTACCTAGAAAAGTACCTTACCTTATAACAACTATAGGATTAATGGAATCAAAAGTCCCTTATAAGAATTATTGGCAAAAAGGTTTGATTAGATCTAGTATGTTACCATGGGGCGCACTAGATATTATTTTTGTCAAGAAGGACATAACTCTACAATTGTGTATTTAGTATCGTATGCTCATTGAAATCACGATAAGGAGCAAATATCTTTCACCATGTATTGATGACCTCTTTGATTAGATGTGTAGAACTGAAGTGATTGATTAGAGATCAATATGTCATCAATCAAGATTGAAGGATGAGGATACTCTTGAAATAACTTTTGGACAAGAATAGGCACTGTGAGTTTGCAGTGATGTCCTTTGGACATACAAATGCCTTGTTGCATTCATGAAAAATAGGAACAATGTGTTTAGAGGTTGTTTAGACTTGTTTGTTCCAAGTCTTTAGGAAGATATACTTAATTATTTTTAGCATGAAGGAGAACTTTATCCTTATGTGCAAGTGATTCTATAATGGTTAAGAGAAATTACAACAACACTAATGCTATGAAATTCCTGTTCTGAAGGACAGTTTGAGGGAAAAAAAAAATTGATGCCTCAGGAGATGGTTTAAGGGGTATACCTTTACATGATGAGTAATTAAGCAAGCTCTTGTGGTAAAATTTTAAAAGATTCAAGGTAGGATAGGTTTTCATTTTGAGACTCAAAGACTATTGAGTTTCAGAGAAAGAATATGTGTTTCTAATTCTTCTGAAATAAGAAAACTGGTGTGGGAAGAAGTCACATTCCACCATACCAGGACATCTAGGGGTGACCAACTACTAACAGATATAAAACCTCTTCAATTCTTGAAAGGAATAAAGAATTATGTTGCGAGATTTGTAACATATTGTCTGGAGGGCTAAAGGGAAAAAGTAGAACATCAACACCTGTAGGATTGTTGTACCCACATGACGTGCCATAGTGGAAATGGCAAGTTATTAGCATGGATTTTGTACAAAGTCTTTCTATGTCTGGGAAGAGACACGATGCCACTTTGAGATGATAAACTCTCGAAGGTAACACATTATATACCAGGGGATTGGATTGATGGAGCATCAGTGTTAGCACACATTTTGTGCAAGATGTGTTTAGACTGCATGGTTTTCTGAGAAGGTTATCTCAGATAGAAATACACGTGTAAAGTCAAAGTTTTGGCAAACTTGTCCTCTATGTTAAGGACTAAAATTTAAAAGAGTATAAGTTATTATCCTATGAACAGGTGGTTAAACTAAGGAAGTTAACCATGTTTTAGAAGATTGTTCCAAAACATGTTGCATGGATTAGCAATACAAGTAGGGAGACTACTTATCACGTGAAATTTTTGACAATACCTAAGTTTTGCTATTAAGATGGCTTGAATTGAAACATTGGACAGAAAGATGCCAAACTCCTATAAGCTAGGTAAGCTAGAAGATGGGATTAGCATTAGTCCGAAAATGTTATTAGAATGGAGAAAAGATTTAGCTGATCAAGAAAGATCGGTGGAAATCGATAATGAATAGAAAATTTACGTTGGAGTTAAGCATACACCAAGACAATTCTCGGTTAGAGAAGGAAAATTCTTTTAAGGGTTAAACCCCTGAAAATGTTGCCTAAAGAACGGAATGTATACTAAACCAGTTCCTAAGTATAAAGGACCCTTCAAAAATTTTAAGGTTAGAAATTTTATTGAATTCAAGAATCAATCTATTACCAGTTATTGCCAGGAGGCATCATGCTTTTTCTGATTTATATATGAGAAATATATTTATGTAATATATGAATACTATAATCTATAAATGATTTAAAAGTACAAGAACCTAGGAAAGGTTATGATCAAGCTTCTGAAATGCTTGAAGATCGCAAGCAATGCTTGTATAACGTAGAGGTTATGAAGTGTAAGGTCCAGTGGGACCAGTATGCATAGAATAGTTTAGCATGGGGAAAGAAATTACCATGAATTCTAGTAGAAATTTCCTCATTTACTTTATGTTGATAGCAGTTAAACAATGAATATGCTTTTAAGTTGCGTTTTGATGCTTTATATCATCGAGGATGATGAATTTTTAGGGGAAGGATATGTTACATCCCTAATTTCTGACTTGCTATACTTTTACTTTTTACTTGGGCATAAGTAAATTTGTTGTGATGTTATAGACTTATGACAGGATATGACATGGAATTATATTGAATATCATTTATGAAATCATGGAAATGATTATGTTATGGTCGATTTAATAATTGTAATATGAGATTTGATTTACTAGTTGAATTTATTGAATAATGATGCACTGATTACTTATTGTTTGATGACAAGTGAAACAGGATTACAAGTTATCAACTCTCAGAGAAGAGAGAGAGAGAGAGAGAGTATCTTTTGAGAAGAGAGATATAGACCTTGGATTACGAGTGGTCTCTTTGCCAAATGAGTTTAGTGTTAAACAATAACGTGAACCAATGAGTCGTATGAGGTAAGTCTTGTCTTGCTAGTTATTTTTGAATCTAATTCGACAGGTAGTCGATATCTTGATTATCATCTAGTCAAGTCGATGGTGAGTCAACATAGTCATTTGTAAAGTAAACAATGTCATAGACGTAAAATGATTGTGTTATTCTTCTTGTGTCACTTGAGGTTTTTCTGTCTCTTCTTAACGTCAAGACGTTCTCATCAAGTTAGATGGCACAAATATTGTCGCCAGATTGTGATGGGGAGGTAAACTCGACCCATTCACATCATCTGAAATCCTTAGTGATCAAAATGGGAAAAATAGAGGAGTTTTTAACAACTTCGGGTAGAGGTTTTTCACAAGCTATGTGATATCTAGACGAAATCTTGAGTCTTGTTTTGCGTTTGCGCCCAAGTCATCTTTATCATTGTAAAGCGCTTCAAGCGTATGTCGTAAACTACTTTTGCGAAAATCGACGAACGTCAAATTAGAGACCTAGGTGTGTTTTAACCTTTGTGGTAATGTAAAGGAATATGCTAAATTATATAGTTATATGTTTGTAGACATTGAGGAACTCCTTTATTCTTGTCTGTTGATGGAATCAATTTGAAGTTCGAAGAGGGAATCTCTAATCTTTTAGGGAGCAATTACTGCCCACATTTTCTTCATAAGGAGTGCATGTCTTTTATTGAGAAGTCCACGATTTGTGGGCACTTGTTTTAACCAACTCTGAGTGGACAAGAGTGGTTAGGTTCAATTAGAGTTGTATTAAATATTATAGTGGTGAGTTCATTATAAGCAATTGAGCAGTACTTCTAAACCATGAACACCTATCAATTTATAAGATAATTCTTGTGCTTCTACGGCATATTGTTCGCTACCTTGTAGCACGTCTTTACTATTTTTGGTGAGTTGGCCTTCATTTATTCTCTTGATCGACGTTGGAGACACTTTATTCATTTATAATCTACCACCTTGCTAGAACTAAAACACCACTATTCGGTGTAGTTGCAAATTTAGAGGTTTAGAAGCCTTCATTTTTTAGTAGTGGGGAGTATTGTTATTTCTGGTAGCCGCCACCTCACTAATTTTGGAACTCCATTGTGGAGAATAACTGCAAACTGAGTGGAGGAAAAACCGTATTCTAGTAGTGGTCGTATTTGGTGGAGGATGTTATGCATGTGGAGGAATCCATTTGTTTAGGCATGGCCCATGAGTGGTGGTCGGTTATTCCATCGTAGTAAGTGAGGATGCCACGACTGGAGGGGGAGTTCGAAATGTTTTGGGGGGATGTTTTTCCATCATAGGGGTGATTCCTATTGGTGTATTTCGGGGGGGCAAGGACATCAGTATTGTGAGAGGAGAGTTTTTTTGGGGGGACTATCGATAAAAAATGACTCTTGCCAATAATCAGCAAAAATAATTCATTCATGCAAGGGAGAGAGCTTGGTTATGTTGTGAGAGCACAGACTTTGGAGTCTTGAGCCGAGAGGATAGCTTAGTTATCGAGGAAGATAGCATTGTATCTTAAGAAGATGAGAGGAACAAGAGGATAGGCAGCGGCATCAACATAATAGAGGGACGCTGGTTGTGGTGAGCCAAGCTAATTAGTCAATAGGTAATAATCCACACATTATTGATATCCCTTTGTTGAGGCATGCTCAGGTAAGCGTTGAACCTCTTGTCTTAGTTTATATGCTTTCTTCTTAGAAGCATGTTGTCAAAAACTCGTTGGATAACAATACTGTTTTTATATATATTACCGTGGGAAGAGTTTAAAAAGTGATACTTTTATATGCTTATTACAATGAGAATAAAGTATAAATATTGTTATGTAGTTTCATATTATCAAGAGTCCATAACGTCTAACAGAGATTTATATGTATGTATGCTCAATATGAACATACTTAGTTGGACACTGTGTAACAAAATATACTTATGTCTATACTTTCTTGCATACCATAGGGTTGAATGTAAAACAACTCTTTTATGACAGTGATGAGTGTGCATGTCATAAGATACTAAGAAATTAGTATTTGTATGCTCACTAGAACACTTTAGTATAAATGTTTATTGTTATCATTAAGAAAACAATTTGTTACTAGGATGTTTAGCGAGAGATGTACCCTACATCAATCTTAGATGAAAACATTCATGCATTAGTGAGCCAATATTTGCATATGTGTTAAAGAGAAGAAACCTTGGACTGTGATTATTAATGGATAGATTATTGATATAGTTTATTTACATTTTTGGAATCAAACAAAATTAGTCGAAGTATAATTATGTTGGAACCTTTAGTTAGGATATAACTAAGGTATACTCATTTATGAAAATAGTCTTGATTTGGGAAATTTATACGACCACGTAGTTGGAAGAAGACTCGAGGTTGATCTTTCTTTTATAATATTACAATTATTATTTCCAAAAACCAATTCAATGCATTATTCCATTATGATGGAATAGGGAAGACAAATCCCTAGATTTAACCCAGTAGGGTAAAGTTATTTAATGTACCTTTATGGTTACATCTTGTCTTAGCTATTTCTATCTGGATCGACAATGAAGGGTTGAGTACCCTAATTATGAATGATTATATTTTCTTGTCAAAGGAGATTTTTCCTAAATGATAATGTTTATCCTTGGTATAAAAACCTATTTGATTGTTTTACAAGTCGTAAGCCTCAGATTTTGCAAGCATGCAAGAGGTACCATTAAATGATTAGTCAAACACTAAATTCAATATACATTCTGGTCACAACTTCTCTTACACTATTACTTGTCGACAAGGGGTGAATCTCAAATGTTGCAAAGATGCAAAGAGAGATACCTAAGAATGGATAATCATTCCATAATGTTAAAAGAGCAACAATAGTGTCTCATGATTTCACCTAAGTCAAAAAGACTAGATTGGAGTTATATAAAACTCTTTAGTTAAACCATAACTTGACCCAAATATGGTATTTATTTATATTAAATCTTTGGGATCGTTATAGATCATGATTGAAGGGACGAGTACCCTAACAATGTATAATTATTCTTACTTGCAAGAAGGGAATTAGATTCCTGGACTACATTGCTTAACCTGGGTAAGGTTATCATCTTAGTCGTAATTAATCTATCTATATTTATTATGAGACAATAAGTCATGGACCTCAGATATTGAAATGATGCAATGAGAGTCCTTGTAAAGGAAGAAAGACGAAAGAAAAAGTCTATGGATTTTAGACAGTGAAAGAAAACATGTATTGGGTCGGGAAGACTAGATTGATGAAATCATCATGACTTCATAAGTTAAACATAGTTGACCAAGTCAAACTGTAGGAATATGATAGTATCCAAGTCGAGTTGGAGTGGGTGAACATTACGACAACATTCATTGCGAACATCAATCTATATTGAAAACTATGGCCATAGTAATGCATATGTCTCTGCATGCATTGTCGGTTCACTGTATCTGGATTGCACATCCTATCAGGAATCATACTTAGCTAGAGGGTATCTAGGGTTGTAGGATAGATAGAGTTGTGTAAGATACAACACTATGTACTCAGAAAGGTAAATTACCACTTGTCACCTTGGTCTATACTTCTCGTGAAGGGTAGGGCCACTTCCTATGTGGAAGATGTGTGGGAGACCACCGATCTGTGGTTGGAGGTAAATCACTGGAAAGATACTCTCTCTCTCTCGCAGAAGACATGCCGAGGCTTGCGATATTTAGATGTCAGATTTCTAGATGCAGTATATCTCTAAGACTTGTGTTTATTGAGACTAAGTAAAACATTATCTGATTCAGGAAATTTTAATTGATTTATTTTTGTAAACATCGTACTTGAGAAAGATAATATGGTTTATTGAATTTGTAATGAGATATCTTGTAATTGTAGTTACTCGACTATATGTTGAATAAAAGAAAAAATTTCTGTCTCATTTTTACCTTGTAAATTTACTTTATGGTGAATTTTTGGTTTTTACTATGTTTTTAAAATGTGGATGTTATAGAAAACATAACCTATGGTAGATTTTCTATCATCTACACAACCTACCCAATCTAAATTAGAGTATAATGCAAGTGTTAGGTCTCCAAGGGAAAAATAATAAACTCCCAATAGTCAAAGTCCCTTTTACATATCTCAATATTCTATTTCTTGCCATCCAATGTGGAACCTTGTAAAACTCAAAAACCTTGAAACCATGCCTACTACAAAAGGCATATTTGGTTGATTGTGAGCCAAGTGGATAAGGCTAGCAACAAGTTACAAGTCTATAAGGTAGGATCAACAACCTCACCTTTGATATCCTTAGTCAACTTCAACCCTAGAGTAATTGAAGTTGAAACTCTTACAAAAAGCACAATAATAACTATGCAACCTTCATCAAATTCCTTCACATACAAGTTTGGTGTGAGGACTATTATGGAAGCCTTGAGTCTTAAAATACTCATCAATCTTAGCATACCAAGCCCTTGAAGCTTGCTTCTGAAAGCCATAGAAAGACTTCCTTAACTTGCAAAATAAGTGTTCCAATCTTGAACCTTATGGATGGGTCATTAAGAGCTCTTCTTCAATTTCTTCATTCAAAAAGGCATTCTTAACATCTATTTGGTGAAGAGACCACTTGAAATGGGCTATCAATAGTAGTCTTAACAATATTGATCCTTTCTACTGGACCAAAAGTTTTTTGTGTAGTCGATTCCTTCCTTTTTTGAGTACCCTTTGGCCACTTATCTTGCCTTATATTTTTCAATGCTTCCATTAGACTTGAACTTGTTTTTATACACCCACATATTTTTTACCGCATTCTGGCCCTTGCGTAAGTCCACCAATTCCCAGCTTATATTCTTAATCAAAGAGTCATATTCATTTTGATAGCTTGTTCCCATTCATATTTTCCCTTATCCTCATCATAAGTTTGAGGATCATTAGTCTTCATTATTGTGGTCATCAAGGCTAATTAACCTATTGAGTTCTTTGATATATTTCTTGAGGACTCTTGGTCTTCTGAGGAGGGCTATATTCTTTGATTGTATTGGAAGTTGACTTTGAACTTTTGTTGGAAAGTAAATTACATAAATTCTAAAACTAATAAACTATAATCGTGAAGTATTTCATTTTTACTTAGATCCATGAATGAATATGTTGATATTAAATTACAAGTGCTTCTTCGTTTTGAAATGACTATCTTAACATATTAGTGGGAAAAGGACACTCTTGATCTTTTCTATCATAGTTTAAAGAACGCTTAGTAAAAAGAAATTATATTGTAGTTTAACTTATAGAGCTCTCAATAAGTTATATTTTGTTCTATGATTCCACATTTTGGACCTCTTACCTATTTGCTTTCCATGATTATTAAGCATTTAAGCTTTGTAAATATTTCTTTTTACTAATGAATATCAGTAACATATGTAGGACAAACTAGGTTTTGAGCTCTCATATAATTACAATCAAAATTTCTGGAAATTTACTAATATTATAATTTACTAAGTTGATTGATACTTTATTTCAATAATATAGATCCATGAATGAATTAGGACTTCATGAAAATTGAACTACCCAACTATGTTTGTTCATATCAATATGTAATATAAAAAGAAATTTACTAATATAAGTGAAAGAAGACAACCTTTAATGTGATGGAATTTCAATAAGAATTGATAAAATAATTTAGTAGATTAAATAACTAATAAATAAAATAAAAAATATCTAACAAATTCTACAATTTCTTAAGAAAGTTATCAGCGTGCCCATTGAACCTATGGGTCCAATTGCTAGTATACAATCTATATAGGGAAAAAGGAAAGGGGCTGTTTGTATATCAGAATATAGATCAGGGACTTCAGACCATCTAAAAATATATTTTCGGCCAAAAAAGTTACTTGAACCATGGTCGATTAGAGAAGAGAAGTGGGGTATTGGTAAGAAGACAGGATGCCATTTCAGTATGCAAGCAAATGAATAAGCTTAAAGGCCGTATTATATTTAATTATAGACACAGGAGATGTGGGTACTGCAAGGTAAACATGTTTCTAACTCCCTGTACTGGAGATTCCTGATCACTGTGAGACATACTTCTTTTGCCTCGTTTCATGCTTGATCTAGCACTGTCTAGCAACTACTTGTCTCGGATTCCTTGTCAAACGTTTTGACAAATCTCTGATCTGTGATTTGTCTAAGGTTGCTATCACTTTTATACTGGCATCTACTAGATTCAACATCAGCAAGATTATTGAGAAAAACTATGCAGGATGCATCTAGGGAATCTCTGGAATGGGATACCAATCTACTTGGCTCCATGTCTTTAGCATAGGCTAGGCTGTTCAGCCTTGCATAATTGCAAGCTTGTTAATGTGTACCAATTGAGAATGGTTGTGAAATCAAAGAATTAAGCAACCAATCACCCTAAAAATGACAATAAACCAGATTCACGTAGCTTAGATTTGAATGTTTGTCCATCAGAAAAAACAGCTTTGCCATAACAAACAAGCTAATAGCCTAATTGACCACCGTGATGGGATAGACAAACTTTTGATACTTAAAATTATCAATTATAATTAAAGATTCAAATACTCACATTTCATTATGCCACCATTCAATCTATCTTCAAAAAAGGTAGAAACTATAAAGATAAATGTAGGACTATCTATTTAGTGCTGACCCCAGCTCCACTTGAATTTGAAAAGCAAATGAGTGCAATAAAGTAAAATGATAAATGTATAAGGCAAAGCCTGAATTCCTAACGATTAGAAATATGCTAAAGCTATAGATCTTGCTCCCAATGGCTGAAGGAGCTCCTAGATAGAAAAGGGAGAGTATTTTTGATAAGTTTTGTAAAGAAAAAGGTTTGACTGCCTCTCATATGATATACAAAATGTGTCTGCCATTAACAAGGTTTAAGCTCCAATACAGATGTCTGACATAAATTAAAAGTATCTAGAGCTGCTATAGAAGAGAAATGAAGATTACAGAAATTAACCAACTTGATCATTCCTCCTGGACATGTTAAAAATATCCTGCAAATTAGTCCATCATTATTAAATATTTACAAGAGTGTGTGAATCAATGATGATTACTTACTGCAAACTTCAATCTAATTTTATCACAGTAAAGCATGAAAATTTGACAAATGTTTGAAGTCCAAAAAAATATGGCAGATTAGCAATCGACCTATTATAGCAGTAACCCATGAAATGATATTATCTAGTTAAGGAAACAAATGGCATATGCAAATTGCAAAGGTCTTGGACAACTTACCTCACTAAGATCTAATAGGTTTCTTTCATGGTTTGAAAATTTTGGTTCAGGGAAATTTTGTGTTCTCTAGCGTTGCTTGATATTCTTTGTCAAGCTCAACCATTCCACTGAACTGGTGCACAGATTCATTAGTAATAACATTTCTAGGAGCATTCTCTTCAAATGGAGTTCCAACATAACCAGATCCACTGTTTACACAGCAATTTGCGTTCGTCCTCAGTTTGTCTTCTTGAAATGCAAGAATGTTTTGATGGCAAACACTCTTGAACACATCAGCATTTTTCATATAGTTCTTATTTTCCTTCAGTTGTCCTTTCAATTCCTGAAGCAAGTCTGCTGTCTGACTTAGTAGTAAAGACAACTCGTCAATTTTCTGTTTTCCAGTGGAAATCATGCCCATGACACCAATCCCTACTCCATAACTCAGCCATAAATCACCTGCAAGTAGAAACAGAACCAAAATAAAAGTTTTTATAAACTAATAGAGATTGTATCATTTATCCCCCAAAAAGAGCAATGATGTTTAGTCAACAAAGCTGTGATCTATAATGATAAAGCGTTTTCTTTTGCAATTGTGTTTTTCTAATGGATGAACTTAGAAAAACAACACACAAATGCAAAAATAGAAATACAACATTCAAGTTTCAACCATTCAACGAGCATCAGCAAAAATTATCGTCAGGTACTGTGAACAAATTTTAAAGCAATCTAGGCAATAAATGGTACTATATGATTTGAAAATATCCGCCCTAGTTTTATTACTCTTGTTGCTTAGTTTTTATAACTTTCTCTAAACATTATAATTTGCTAAGCAGATGGTTTTTTTGGGGTGCCACATGATAGGCTGATTTTCCTAGGCAGGGCCTAGTTTGCATGGCTTCGAGGCATAGCCCATTATACCCCTTTTTGGGGAATAGTCTCTTCATTACATCTGCTGTAATATATAGCACTATTTCATTTAAAAAAACAGCTCTGCTACATTTGTATATAGGTCTGTAAGTAAAACTCACTCAACATTTTGACAAACAAATAAGCATAAGTATTTAGCCAAATGCATGCTTCTATTTGGCAAAATAATTTCTTCACTTTTACAGCCCTGGCTGAATGCGTCTACCCTATAACATAGTCACTATATTCTTCCTTTCTTTGCAACTTGTAAGCTCCAGGCCACCTTCCCATTACAAATGGGAGAGTTAGGACCCTCTGTGGGATATGTAAAAGAATAATCCAATAGAAATTTTGATGGTCTATCTGAAATCTCCCCAGGTTTATATTTAATTAAAATATATATAAAAATAACATATACGCCTCAAAATGTGGAAGCTCTTCTTACTTGGTGCTATAGGTGCAGGGAGAGGATATTTTGCACGATGTATGAAGCAGAAGAAGAGAGAAACAAGACAATGTTTTCCCAAAAAGAAAGAAGTAGTTGAGTCTTGTCTTTTAAACTCACTCTTACACTCTTACATGCACATATGAAGGAGACTAGAATTGTTGGTGAGCAGTGCCACCAACCCCAAGGTAATGTGGGTTACATCTAATTTTGATTTCTTTTTAATCTCTTTTTTATTTTTGATTTTGATTTTGAATTGTCTTTTGTTAGCCTATTCTCTGTATATCTGTTGTTTGGGGTTGCTGTTTTTTTGCTGCATTTTGGACTGATGTTAAGCCGTTTTTGATGGTTTATATTGTATGAGCCTTTTTTTTCACCTTTAATCAAAAAATTCTTTACTTGAAATGTGCTACTAAAATACTAAAATATATAGCTTTTCTTTACTCTGTTTCATTAGAAGTTGTTGGTGTGTGGACAAATGTTTGATATAGAGCTCTTCAATACCCAGGATGCAATATTGATAATGACTAAGGCCGTGTACATGTCGGGTGAATTGGAGGGAATTTTTCAGTACTTAGGTGCTTTGAATTCATCCTGATCAAGCATGTCTCTAGCTATATAATTTGATCGCATTCTTAACTAGTCCTATATGGTAACATGTACACATGCACACTGAACTTACATTCTTCTACTAGCATGAAAACTCTTTTTTTTTTTTTTACTCTCTATCGCTTTGATTCTTACTCCTAACAACTATAGGCAAATATTAGCATGCTCCTTCACCATTTTTTATAATGAATTCAAAGCACCTAAGTATTGGAGGATTAAAAATTCTCTCCAATTCACCGAAGACATGCACATGGCCTTAGTCATTATCAATATCGCATTTGAAGAGTTCCATCATTTGTCCACAGACCAAATGAAACAAAGTAAAGAAAAACTCAAGAACTTTTTGGATTAAAGGTGAAAAAAAAGGGCTTTAAAGGGATCTCTTCCCGCATACAATATAAACCATCAAAAACAGTTATAACATCAGTGAAAAATCAGCCCAGCTTCACAAAAAAAGCAACGCCAAACAACAGATATATAGAAACAATAGACTAACAAAACACAAATCAAAATCAAAATCAAAAATCAAAAAGGGATTAAAAAGAAATCAAAATAGATGGAACCCACATTACCTTGGGGTTGCTGGCACTGCTCACCAACAATTCTACTCGAGCAATTCTAGTCTCCTTCATATCTGCATGTAAGGGTGAGTTTAAAAGAGAAACTCGACTTTAGCGAAGATTGTTATAATGCTATTGCTGTGTCTTGTAATGGCGGCCATTAAATCATGAGTAGGTTTCGGTGAAGGGAAAGTGCAGGCAACCTCCCAACATTATCTCCATTTGCATTGTCAATTCAGGCACGAACACCTCAGGCCCATATAAATTCCCCATCCCGTCTTCTTCCAATTGTTTTCTGATTCTCGCATGAACAACTCAACCTGAAAACTTAGGGCAAAATTTTATCCTTAAGCCAAAACTCTTTAGAAAAATGCAGGTTGATTTTGTGACTCAGAAACACCGGCTGTCTGACGTTAAAAAAGCAAAGGTATAAATTACTAGGTATAACATTAAGAATAGCATGCGCACGGAAGATGACAATACCAAAGGAAACTTTCTTTCTACGTGGAGTAGGTATAACCGTATACCTACCCTCTCGCATGCATCCACTAAGCATTCACTAGAAACAAAGTACGGGGATTCCTTTACCACTATTATAGTAGGCAACATGGAATCTGCAACTACAAATGGTGATGTATTTGATGCAACACAGTGTTCACCAATCCATTCATAAAAGTGATCTTGTATTTTACAAACCTAAATAATAGTTCTATCTCTAGTTCCCCTACCTATGTTGTTCAAAATGGCAAGTGAGTCAATCTCTAATGCAACATATTTAACCACACCTTTTCTAAGGGTGTTCACCTAGTCACTCATGCTCTCATGGAAAGAGTTAGTTGAGCAGTGGTGGGTAGGGGTTCTTTTGTTCGCATGGAAGTAGAACATCGTGGATGTTGATGGTGTTATTTGTTTGATTTATTCGTGTGTAAGGTTCATGATGGCTTTATATTGTTTATCAAAGTGTTGGATTCATGTAGTGGTTGTTATTCTTATGTGACTCAAAGGGTCACTTTCTCTTAGTCTCTTTAACTCGTTTTCCATGTAAAGACAAAATTTGTTGATTCTTCATTCTTCTAATGCTCTGAGTTCTTCAACAAGCTCAAGTTCTCTATTTTGAAGCTCCTCTATTCATGGTCTTTGTTGGTTTTGTTGCTCAATTATCCTCAAGATTTTTATTTGTTCCTAAATGATTTCCTTTTTGGGGTTTTCCTTGAGTTAGGTAGGTTTTCCTTATCTATTCTAATATTGTTTTAATCTAACATTCCTTCACTCTAGAGCACATCAAGTAGGAATGTTGAAATAGGGAGATGGGTATCCTTTTTTGTTT
Source organism: Cunninghamia lanceolata (assembly GCA_027924645.1). Classification (NCBI taxonomy): domain Eukaryota; kingdom Viridiplantae; phylum Streptophyta; class Pinopsida; order Cupressales; family Cupressaceae; genus Cunninghamia; species Cunninghamia lanceolata. The sequence goes on from BSBN01001271.1 coordinate 15,425,583, forward strand.
GAATTTGAGTTGCAATTTGTTGTGTGACATGTGCACTTCATGATTGAATTGAGGGTTTTTTGTTTATTTTCTTGTTGAAAATTGAATGTTTGTTGAGAGTTACAAGTTGTGTGTCTCATGATAGAATCAAGGGCTTTCATCTATTTTTTGAGTTTTCATGTTTTAGTGCATTTATAAATGGATTTACTTTAAATGAATATCGCTTCTTTTTTGGTTCTTTTTGAAAAAAATTATATATTATTTAATTACTATTGAAAATTAAAATATGAATATAGATCTAATATGGATTTTTCCTAAATACTATTTTATGATGTTTTTGGTGTTTTTGAACCTGAATTTTGATGTGAAGTATTCTAATAAAGAAAAAATGCAATTAAATTAGGCATAATAGAATGTAAATCTTGATCCACGGGAATTCTATGCACACATAAGGAGTGCTAATGAGTAGAGGAATGAGGTAGCTCCAAAATCGTAGGAGTTAAATATGAAGTGGATTATTCAAGTGCCTATCATGAAAATAATTTTAAAAAATGTTAAGTATAATCCTCATGGCCCCAATGTCATTAGTGAAATCTTTGAGATGACAAACCTTTGGGGTTAAGTGTTTGCATTCATAAATAAGTTACAAGTGTGTAGCATCGAAAATTGTCACCATGCATAATTTCACACTAGGTTTAGCTCTCCTTTTTGTGTGTTTGTGTATCCCCATTCGTGAAGTGCTTGATTTAGGACCTGATTAAGATTTAACAACAAATTTCATAATTGTTAAATCTTTGGGAGCTAGTTTAGCTTGGACTAGGGTACCCAACACATGGGTCTAGCCCTTTTGCCCCGATTAATGTATGAAGTTGTAGTGTAGACCTTGTTACATCAGGTGGTACACCTTTTGTCATCCTGAAATGGCCCTTCCAAAAGTAATTGAGAGTCATATATATGTAGCTCTATCTTTCTCATTTGTAAGGACGAAATGAAAGGATGATGAAGTGATATTTGAATGAATACTTGATATATGCTTACAATCTCTCTACAACTTTGAATCTCTCTACTTGTGAGATATCATTGTTCTATTGCACTAACCCTTGAATGTATTCAAAGAAGATTCTTTCTTCTCCAACATCTCCTAGTTTGTGACTAGTTTTGCAACATCAAGTCCAACTAGGGTTTCATGGTGAGATCATTTCAATACATTTTATTACAACATTCTTTATTGTATGTTTTGCCTCTGTTCACCAAGAGCATGAACTCTCTATCACACTTATCATCGTTGTTGTGGAAGTGGAAACACTTACACAGGGTTTGACCAAGGCAATCCCCTATACAAGCCCCAACATTTTTCCCTCATCTTATGTGTGCAAATCTAGAGTGAAGGTTGTTGATATCGACGAATGACGAATAGATGAAGGTTACAGAGTCAGAGATCTCTACACCAAAGTGGATCTTCTCTTAAACCATAGGACTAGGGTGCCTAGTGCCCATGTCCTACCCAAACAGGCTTTACTCCCAGTGACAAGTTCCTCTCTATCTGGTTATTCCATTTTTGGTATTGTTTCCTATCTTTTGTAGCTATTGTCTGCACTGTTACTTAGTTTTCTCATTAGATCTTCTCATTTGCATAGTTTAGTCAACATATTTAATATCAATCCCTAATCATTGCAACAAAGGAACAGAGTTCCCACCAACTTGTAGCATGGCTCTCCTTTAAAGATGGCAGCTAAGCCTATAGTTGTCGGTAGCTTGTGTTCCAATGTCTAGTGGGGAAAGATTGATCTAAGGGCTTCATTGTTGATTAGGATCTTTTCCCACATCAAATTTTGGTGAACCTGACATATCTTACACTTGCACTTTTTGATTTCGTTATTGTGTTTAGTTAGTTGAATGATTAAATAGACACATGTTAGTTGAATGATTAATTAGACACTCATTATTTCATATCTTATTTCATTTACTTAAATAAGAAAGAAAAATAACACTTAAACATTTTCCTTTCGTTCTCTCATTCTTCTATCCCTTAATCAACATATTTGTCTTTTCATCAATCTTTCTTCTCTATCACTTCCTAAGAGTACATGAACATCATAAAACTCCTAATTGCTTTATGAGTTTTGTGACCTGGTGCTCCAAATATGAACATCTTGTAAGAAGCTATCAAATCCTAATGGGCTCTCGTTCTTTAACTAGCTCCAGTGTTCCCAAATCAAAATTTGATTTTGATAACCTATTCATTCCATGAAGTTTCAGAACGTGATCATCCCTACATCACATCCCCACCAAGTGTCAATGATCTCTGAAACACAACCTTCCACTGACTCTCTTGAGATAGATAACTCCATAGCCCATGTTCTGGAGGATCAAATTCAGAAGATAGATAGTGAGCTACCTAGTTTCTAGCAATTCTTGGGCATGGAACATTTAGCTGGTGAGGATATCCCTCTTATAGACAATCTAAGAAAGTTGTTACTCAATGATCCATAAGGTGTGGAATTTCTATGTGGCTTTGCTCACATAGTGGATAACAACATTATGACATCGGTTAGTTGTGCAAAACTCCTCAACATGTCCTCTCAACACCAAATGGGGATGCAAGTGTCAATACCCATGTCAACATCTTCTATTTCAACATACGCTTCTTTTATTATCACCACCACTACATAATCTAGGAATAGTGCTAATGTTGGTTCTAGGGTAACAAGTGGGAACCTTAACTTTGCCCCACCCTCCTCTGGCTTCCATTCTATCCATCTAAACCTTGTTTCGAATACTTCCCAACATATTGTTAGCCACTCTTGTCCATAGTTCACTTACCAAAATGCCAATCACAATGTCTCTCAACCTATTGTTAGTTCATCTCCTTCGCATTATATCCATTCACAAGTCACTCCACCTACCAATCCCATCATAAACCATCTCTTGCAAAATACCAATACCCTACAACAATAATTAGCAACCATGAGTCATAGTCAATTCTAACCTCCCATTCCATATTATTACACTCATAGTCCATTATCCCTCTCTATCCTTAGAGCTCTACTACTTGATAAGTTTGAAGCTCCCCATTTTTAGAAGTACTCTAGAAAAAGGAGACCCTAATAACCATGTGTCAACCTTTACCACTTTGTGTAGTGACTTTCTATTCAAAGATTCTCTCTTGCATAAACTCTTTCCTTGGTCATTGAAAGACATAGCCTTGGATTGGTTTTGTTCCTTACTTGATAATTCAATTCATTATTCTCAACAACTTGTCAATCAAATTCTAAAACACTTTCAAGCCAATGTCAGACCTCAAGTCACATTGACTAATTTGGTTCATCTTAAGCAAGGAGTGAAGGAGAAAGTGATTGACCTCATTGGGTGTTATCAAGCCCTGTTCTTTCAAGTTCCATATTCTCTTCCAGATGATAATGTACAAAGGGTTTTCATTGGAAACGTGTAGCCGCAGATCTATGATAAGATTTTGTTAATGTGATATTTTTCATTTACACATTTTTGCACACTCTCCGTGATTACCAAATATCAGTTAGTCAGTAAGAGGGATCTTCCTCATTGGCTCTTGTTGTCAATCCAAAGTTGTTGCTCCATATTTTTAGTCATTCAAGAAATAAAACAAAAATTTTATCAAAATTAATTATAATTCTTCAAACAATATTAAATCACAAGTTGTGGCCGCAATGCCTTCTATTACAACCACCTATAAATTCAAACCAAGGAATCGACAATTTTCCCATCTATCCTAATCCCTTCATTCCATCATGTTGTAGATTCTTAATAATAACCTCATCCAGCTTCTGCCTATTTGTCTCATTGATACTTCTAAATTGCTACCTCCTCCTTTTAACCTGAAGGCCTTTAGTCAATATAATCAAACCCCTGGATATGACACTGAGTGATGGATGCATCTTAAACACAAAGTTAAAGAACTCATCGACTCTAATGTTATCTAGGTAGCTAGTGAGAATGATAAAGGGAATAAATCCTTAGCTCCGCCAAACTAAAACATGCAAATTTACACAAACCTGCTTCCTAACCATGCTACAAACCTTGTGGAACCATCTATCGATAAAGTGCCTAGTTCAATAACTTCTGATCTTCAAGTCAAGAACCTAAAGAACCTAGTTTCCTTGATCGATGCTTACCCTAACCAAGAACCAGATGAACCTAATCTTGATATTTCCTTTACCCATGTTGATGCCTTTATTCATGCACCTGACAATCCTCTCTACATTACTGCCAAGACTAATGACAAACCCACAAGGGGAGTACTCTTTGATCCTATATTTTTGGAAAATGTAGTTATAGAGGAGTTCCTCTATGTTTATGAATTATATCAAGACAAGTGTGAGAAATCAAAAATCTTGGTTAGAGTGCATGATGGCTCCACTTGACCTACTCTCATTGCCTTAACCATCTCCTTCTAGGTCAAACCAAAAGTCTTGGATGTGTCTTTTGCCATAATTCCAACCTCAGATCAATTTTATGTGAAGTTAGACTACTCATAGATTTCTTCCATTAAGGTGGCCCCTCCGTAATCCATAAGTGCCTAAAGTTTCCATTTCAAGGCTAAGTGCACATTGAATATCACAATGGGTTCAAGCCCTTGTCTCTCAATGGAAAATTTTCCCTTGATTACTTCTAGCCATAGCTAGTTGAACCCATTCGCCCTCAGAATGATTTATTTATCTCCTACCAGAAATTCAAAGCTAGTCTAATAGCTCAATTATTTGTTGGTGTCTCCTTATGTGCTATGATGGCTACTACCCTTAAGGTTCCTCAATCTTCTGCAATTGCAACAGTAGTTCCTCATATTATGTAGGTGGTGAGAAAACCACAACCCAAATTAGGAATCCTTCCCTGACCCTGAGTATTTGGTATCTATGCTAAGGTTCCACCTATGCCATCCTACCCAAGACCACGAGGCAAATTCCCTACACATACTAGACCTTCCCCACCATTGAGGATTTCTTTTGTTCCTCTTGCTTCTTTGGGGCCTAGAGGAAAGCATTCTATGGTGTAGGAGCTCTTCCCTATAGTTTCTCAATTATTTGTGGATGTCCTAGTACCTTTGCTTGTCTCTTTGGTATTGTTATCTTTCGTGTGCATGATATTCTTAATGTTATACCTAATAATTTATAGTTGAATCAAATATTGTCCATTCAACTAAAAATTCTAAAGTTCCTATTATTCTTAAAAGATATTTCATTTCTATCACCTAATCCTCCTAACCCCATGGATGTCAAGGCCAAATATTATATCTTCAGCAAAGTTATTTTCATCACTCAATTTAGTCAAACCTAGATTATTGTATCTTTAGAGCAAGTTCACATAATGTTAATGATTCTCTTCATGAGGACCTTGAACTAGTTGTTGGTGATCTCTTCATTTTGAAAGATCACATAATGTTCAAACCTCATACATTCTCTCTTTAGCCTTCCTTTGTTACCCCTACAAGTCATGATCATATTGACATTTGAGGGTTACAATTGTGTGAATAAAGAAGTAAAGAAACCCAAAAAATGTTTTTAATTGATAGAAACATATGAAGCCTTTTGTCTTATAAGACATAAGGAAATTCTAAAGTTCCTATCAAAATATTAATTACTTAAACTTGCTACTAACTTTTATGACATCAATTGGATTGTTAGCAGGATACAAGGCATGGAGCAGAGCCAACTGGAAGCTGGTGCATACATCATGCAGAGGATGGGAGCCAACCTAATATGCTAAAGGACACATCCCTATATGTAATAGACACAATATATATGTAGGATAGGGTAAGTAAGATAGGATATAAGATAATAGATGTTAAATAAAGCATGTATGTAAGATGATGAGGCAGAGACTTAGACCTATCAAATAATGGATGTATGATATTTGGTTGATGCGTATATATATAATATAATTACTTAAACTTGCTACTAACTTTTATGACATCAATTGGATTGTTAGTAGGATACAAGGCATGGAGCAAAGCCGACCGGAAGCCAATGCATACATCATACAAAGGCTAGGAGCCAACCTAATATGCTAAAGGACACATCCCTTTATGTAATAGATACACTATATATGTATGATAGGGTAAGTAAAATAGGATGTAAGATAACAGAAGTCAGATAAAGTATGTATGTAGGATGATGAGGCAAAGACTTAGACCTGTCGGATGCTGCACATGTGTGTGTGTGTGTGGAGATCTATTGGTATCTGATAATTCTTTGGTGTCTTATTGTTATGATATGTCTATGATACTTTGCATATGTGATTCTTGGTATTTTTCTATCAATCTCTAAGTACTTGACTAGGGTATAAACTGACTGCAAAGACTTGGATGAGGACTAGATCTCCGTACTGGTATCCCTCCCTAATTCTTGCCAACATGGATGTTGTTATTTCAATTAAATAAATTTATTATTGAGTTTATGGTATATGTAGCCAAGCCCCTTCTGTTGTGAAAACTCTCCACAAATTTTGTATGTGCTTGGTCATTAATCCTTTTACAGAAAATAAGGTTCAAGATGAATGTTGGTGGTTGGGAGTTAAGTGAGGCAAAAATCTATGATGAAAACTAGCATGCAACATAGTGACACCAATTCTATTCCAATTCAACCACCTAGACCTAGTCCCCTTCTAATTTAATTTTATTTTTCATGGTTCAATCTAATCTTGCAAAGAGGGTATCCCCTTTGTGACTAGCTCTTCGATATGGATTATTAGGTAGTTTTTATAAAAGTTTTGTTTTAGAGAACTAGTCGAACTTGTTGGTTGTAGTTTGGATATTTACTTTCTTAGATTTTGTTGATAATAATTGTGGGAAATTTAGTGTCTTGGACTACCTTATAGGAGACATAGATTTATATTTTCATCCTATTGGAATATTGAGAGAAAATAAGTAACATATGCTAAATAGTAAAAGTATCAAGCAATCAACAAAGAGTTCTACTATTTCTTTTTTTAGTCCTTCACCTTTGTAACTAAAAAAATTAACATTTTTCAATCTCAAATTTGAATAGTGAATAAAAAAAGGAGAGAAATGAAGGTGAGTATCTAAAAGAGAATACTTGTTTGCATGATATATCTAATAAAGTTTTGGATGAATTTTGAAGTGTTTGATTATTAAAATAGTACATACTTGAGTGAGTAAATAGTACATATTTGAGTGAGTAATAATAGGTTGTCATAGGAGATGTATCCAAATCCTTTTAAAAACTATAATCAAATCCCTCATTTATAACTCCCCTTACTTTAATTAATACAATAAATAAGACAATAAAAATATATATAGGATAGTAAAATCTAGATATCCAAAGATCAATTTCACTAAATGAAAAAAGGTGACAAATCAAGTTTTGTGTATTTTATTTAATTTTACATTTAGTGGGTCTAGAAAAGAATTAAAGATTTAGAAATGAAAAGGAGTTGGCATCTTCAAATCTTATAAGGGCATGGGAAATATTATAATTGAAAGGCTAGGATCATAATATTACACAAAAGTATTTTCTAATCTATGAGAGAAAATTCTTTTAAAATTTAGTTACAGAATCAAGCTATCGAAGTCATATTTAATTTCAATGCAATTTATACTTAATTCTAATGTACTTGAAATTTGAGGAGTTAGACTTTGAAAAGAGTTATATAACATTTTCTTATTATGTTCCGAGGATGTTGTGATCCTAATAAAGACATCAAAAATTTAAAATATATATTAATATGAAACCTATTAAAAAGTAATATATAAATATACAATGTTTATTATATTTTTCTAAGTAAAAATGAAACAAAAGAATTATCAAAATAATGAATCTAGTTTTCCAAAATTAAAATTAAAACAAGTGTATTACCAAAAAATAGTTTTGCAAATAAAAGTAAAGTAATGTAGATAAAATAAAATATTTTTTAAATAAAAATAAAAATTTATGTGTCCATGTATGTATGTAGTAATTAAAATAAAATAGTTCTAAAATAAAATAAAATAACTCTTAACTAATATAAAAAAAATTTATTCCCCTACTTATGGGAAGAAAAGGATTCATCTCATCCTCAATCCAAGAGCTAATGCTTGTTGGGATCCATGGGAGAGAGACCGGTGCAAGTTGAATTTTGATGGAGCTTCCAAGGGCAACCCAGGGGCCTTAGGAGCAGGTAGCAGCATCACAAATCACAATGGACATATTTTGGTCATCGTAGCTAAGAAATTACCAGAGGTCCTGACTAATAATGAAGTGGAGGCACAAGTGCTTCTACTTAGTTTACAATTATGTAATAAACGTAGCCTCACGAATATCCATATTGAAGGCAATTCACAAATCACAATCAATGCAATTCAAAATTGCTCCACCCCTAATTGGAGAATTTAAAACATTTTAGAACTTTGTTGGGAGGCTTTAAGCAACATGGAAGAATTTAAAATCAAACACATTTTTTTGTGAGGCCAATCAGGAAGTGAACAAATTGGCCAACATGGCATTAGAGATGCCAACTCAATATCATGAAGATGTATCATTGGAATCATGTGGATGGATATAAGTGTGGCCCTCACACGATCGACAATTAAGGAAGACCATAATGAAATTGTATTGCATGGAGCTTGGCTCATTCAGAGGGACTACAGGATAGGATGTAAGAATTTATGGTGATCATGAAGAAATACATGAGCTATCATGTGAGATATTTTATTGTCGAAATGGTAGCTATTGTCTCCAAAACTAACAGATTGAATAATGGAGTTGATGGTGAGATTGAGCCAAGAAAAGGTAGGTTGCCTTCCTAGGAGCCATAACTGATTTAAGGTTGAAGAAAATTTTTAAGTCAAGCTTGTCAGTTGTCTTGCATGTCATCAAGGTGGTATTGGCGTAAAATTCCAAAGTTGTGTCACACTTTGGGCCAACTTATCAGCATAAACAAATTTAAGTATTTCCAACTAAAAGTCAATTTTGGTGAAACTTATGTTCTATCTGGATTCATTCTAGCTAAATTAGATCTAGGCCACAACTTTTCCAATTGGAACCATCTACTAAAAACATATGTAGCATCACTTTAGAGCTCATTTACCAAAAAATGAAATTATTTGAAAAACTTGATGCTCTAACAACTCCTACTCATGCAAATAATCATTTTAAAATAATCTAAAAATACCCTTTTGTAGATCAATCAATCCACTTTGTATAAATATAATTTTTTAAACATTTAAAATAGTGTTTATATATTATTTTTTATCTCTACTAAAAGTAGGTCATCAACACCAAAGTATGGTGTTGATTGTCCTCTCAAGAGAAAATAGTAAAGTTTATAAAAAAAAATTGAAAAAAATATGATGCACTAGAGGAGAGATTCCTTGTCAAGATGACATAATTTTTTCCTATTTTGGATAAATAATGAAGATAAAAGTTGATGTCCCATCAAAATAGTTGTGTTTTCATTACACGCAACTTCCAAGATTTATTTAAAAATATATATTTATCAAATTGAAGAAGAAAATGATCCATCCACTAAAGTTTTGATCTATGAATACACAAAAAAATATAGAAGGAAAATAAATGAAATTTACTATATAAAGTGTGGCGTCCCATTCAACCTTATTTTTTAGCATTTTATCAACTAAATTATAGTGTCAATTTCACAAAATAATGCATTTAAATAATTTTTAATTTTTTTTAAATAAAAACATAAAATAAACTAAAAAATCTACATTTTATTAGTTTACATCATTTTAAAATTTAAAACATATACGTCACTTTGTAGAGATTCAAGTTAAAAAGTTAGATCAGTGTTGGTTGTTTCCTTTATAAAAGTGTGGCACAGGTTTATGCTTTTACCCATTGGGCAACATTTTCATGACCATTGCTCACCTCTATAATTAGAGAGGTGGTGAACACCATCATCAAGTCATATTGGTAGGGAGGGCTTTCTAAAGTGTTCAATGACACGGAGATAGGTCTAGGGTTTAGACCAAATAATAGAGTTTGTCCAGTGGTGCTTAGACCCTACAAGAGCCCATGGGTGCCATATATCATCAAAGTTGTGGGACACAATGTGGAGGATCAAAAACATTAGACCTGATGGGGGATAGAATTCCTCAAGATGTTGGCTAGGGTGATAGATTCATATGGGGAGGACTGGAGCTTTGTTGTGGTCTCTGGTTCGGGACTAGATATGATAGAGGAGTGTTCATAGGTTGAGGTTTTGTAAGTGGATAGCTAAAGATGCAAGGTTTGATATTACATTCATGCATAGGAGTCTAGAATAATAGTAGTATTACATAAATAGATTTTGTTGTATGACAATGTTAAGGCTAGAGTTTGTAATCATAATGAAGTTTATGTAATAGACTTTTTATAATCAAGAATCCCATATAGGAGAAATTTTGAATATGATCCTCTTCCTAAGTAGCCAGGTTGTTTTTTTTCTTTCAGTGCTAGTTTAGTTCAATGGGAGTGACCCCTAAAGGGTCACAATTCACTGATCAAATATATATATAATTTATTGATATTATATTTCTTGTAGATAAAAATTTTTAGAACATTAAAATAAAGTGTTATGTGTATATGAGTGTAGTGTAGCAATAAGTTGTCCTAGTTTGAATATGTGAAGATTTGTTCTTAAATCTCTTCAAGAACAATCTAAACGAGATTCCTTAATTGTGACCTTCCTAATGTTAATCAATAAAAAAGTTATATATAAATAAATAAAGAAGAAATTAATTTTTTAAAGTGCCACATCCTCGTAAGAACCTATTCTAAGACCCTTTAGCCCCGATGTAATTTGGACTAGGGTGGGGACTTCAAACTTAATATTAACTCTCTCTGTGTGTAAGTGTTTGTGTGTGTACATGCATACTTAAGTGTACGAACCTTTAATGGTTGCTAGTGATGAATGCAATATAAAATCTAGTTATGTTTCTTATTAATTCATTAATATACGTATATTTGATTGCATTTTATCTAACCTAGGCTGACCCAATTATGATTGGTGTGAGAAACATTGTGTGATTTGCAAGTGACAGGGTGCATGGTGAAGTGGATTTTGGGGATCCATAAAAAGAAATGATTCTAATGCCAACCCTTGTCAAAATATTGGCTTAACCTGAGACTCATCCAAAATAGAATTTGATACGTTCATCCAACACATAGTCAGTCTCATCCATTGATTGTCAAATCTATAGGTCTTGGTTAAGTCCACGATGAGATTAAACCAAGAAAAGGGAGGTTGCCTTCCTAGGATCCATAACTGATTTAAGTTTTAAGAAAATGTTTAAGTCAAACTTGTCAGTTGTCTTGCATGCCATCAAGATGGTATTGGGCAACATTTTCATGATCATTTCTCACCTCTATAGAGTTAATACTGACATCTCATTGATGCTTTTATGGTCTTGTTGGATCTTGGAGAGCCAAAGGACATAATTAGGGAGGTGGCAAACACCATCATCAAGTCATATTGGTAGGGAGGGCTTTCTAAAGTGCTCGACAACACAAAGATAGGTCTAGGGTTCAAACCAAATAATAGAGTTTGGCCAGTGGTTCTTAGACCCTATAATAGCCCATGCGTTCCATATATCATCAAAGTTGCAGGACACAATGTGGAGGATCAAAAACATCAGGCCCAATGGGGGATAGAATTCCTCAAGATGCTGTCTAGGGTGGCAGATTCATATGGGGAGGATTGGAGCTTTGTTGTCGACTCTGGCTCAGGACCAAATGTCATGCAGGAGTGTTCAAAGGCTAAGGGTCTACAGGTGGATAGCTGAAGATGCAAAGTTTGATATTACATTCATGCATAGGAGTATAGATTTTGTTGTATGACAATGTTAAGGCTAGAGTTTATAATCAGAATGAATTTTATGTAATAGAATTTTTATAATCAAGAGTCTCATATAGGGGAAACATTGAATATGGCCCTCTTCATGAGTAGCCAAGTTATTTTTTTATTTAGTGTTGGTTTAGTTCAATAGGAGTGATCCACAAAAGGTCACAATTCACTGATCAAAAATATATATAAAAAATTTATTGATATTATATTTCTTGTAGATAAAAAGCTTTGGAAAATTAAAATAAAGTGTTATGTATATATGAGTGTAGTGTAGAAATAAGTTGTCCTAGTTTGAATATGTGAAGAGTTGTGCTTAAATCTCTTCAAGAACAATCTAAACGAGGTTCCTTAATTGTGACCTCCCTAATGTTAATCAATAAAAAATGATATATATAAATAAATAAAGAAGAAATTAATTTGTAAAAGTGTCACATCCTCGTAAGAACCTATTCTAAGACCCTTTATTCCCAATGTAATTTGGACTAGGGTGGGGACTTTAAACTTAATATTAACTCTCTCTATGTGTAAGTGTTTGTGTGTGTACATCCATACTTAAGTGTACGAACATTTAATGGTTGCTAGTGATGAATGCAAACAAAAATCTAGTTATGTTTCTTATTAATTCATTAATATACATATAATTTATTGCATTTTATCTAACCTGGGCTGACCCACTTATGATTGGTGTGAGAAACATTGTGTGATTTGTAGGTGACAGGGTGCATGGTGAAGTGGATTTTGTGGATCCATAAAAATAAATTATTCTAATGCCAACCCTTGTCAAAATATTGGCTTAACCTAAGACTCGTCCAAAATAGAATTTGATAGGTTCATCTAACACATAGTTAGTCTCGTCCATTAATTGTCGAGTCTATAGGTCTTGGTTAAGTCCACCTGCTAGGTAATTGATACCTCAATACCTATTAGCTTTTGAATGTATTTCATTTAACATGTAGACTTTTTCATAACATCGATCAGGAATCAAATTAATGGTTTTTGGTTTACTAGTCCAGTAATAGTTAGTATTATTAGTAATAAAATGTGTATTAAGGAGTAAATTATAAATATTTTTTAGGGAATTATTATTATTACTATTATTATTGTTGTTGTTATTACTTTATCCATGCTCTTTCTTAAAGATATGAGTATTCAATTATAACAAAAAAATAAATCTAATGCTAAAAAATGGAATTGAACCAATAGTGAAAAATCACTTGATTGAGGAAGAAAAAAAGAAACAAAAGAGGGAGAATGTAGAGGCATACGGTTTTTGAAAGGCCAATATATGACCAAGAATGGAGAGGAAGGTGGCCAACATTCAATGCGTGGCCAACCCTCATGAATGATAAATCGTGGTGCCATACTCTTGCAATAAATCTTGTCCCTAAGTGTACCCTAAGATAGGTGGATGATTTGAAAGAAAAGACTTGAAGGAAGGACTAGAAAAGGAAGATAAATAGGTGAGTTGAGGGTATTAGAAAAGGAAGATAAAGAGGTGAGTTGAGGGTATTTTTACCTATTCCTCCCCATTTGGTTGAGCAAAAGGAGGCATGGGGAGAGAAAGGGGATGAAATTTGAGGTCTTAGGTTAAGTGTGAAGTCTTTTCATCTTTTTCCAATTGTCGGTGTTGATTCTCATGCCCTAGGGGACATATTTATTACTTCTATATGTTGTTCTTTCATAAATTGTATGTTGTTGTTTGTATGCCTGCAATATGAATTGTAAATGTTTTTATTTATACATTTTGGGTTCATAATATTCCTTAAACCTTAACCAATATGGTAGTTCAACCAAAAACTAGTGAGGAAGAAGAAAATAAGGGTAGGGAAATTAATTTATGTCCATAGTAATCTACTACAATGGTTAGGGGTGCCTTGACAGGGAAGGTGTATGGTTTGACAAAATGCCTCATTGTACTCATGCATCCTTGATGAAAAATAGGTTCAATTTGGGTAGTAGAGGCTTCAATTTCCATCTTACCCATTAGAGTTTAAATCGGAGACTTGAATGAGAGGAGGGACTTCTTTCACCTCACCCCTAAAATTGTAATGGATGTTGCTTATCTTTCTAACCTTTGCTAAATGTAGTGGAATTACTATTTAAGAGGGTTTCTTTTGAGTATCTCTATTTGAATGATGTTGAAAGATTAGTGAAAATCCTTGCAATCTATGTTCAAATATTCAGACTTGAAACTTTGGGTAGTTACGTAATATTATGTGTTATGAAGGATTATGATCTTAGCAATTTCGTTTATAAAAGGCTACACATAAAACAAATTTAGTTTTAGTTGTTCTTATTTGTTAGGAACTAAATTATATTGTAATATGGGGTAACTATTATCTAGTAAAGTTAGTGCACAAACTCTATCTGATATGACTTAGTGTAAGATTATTACACCTTGCATCTGATATAGATTAATAAGATTTGAATTACTATCTGATCTCCTCATACCAGCTATCAGAACTTATTTTACCTCTACCCTCCATTTGGGTATACTTCACTTGGGTAAAATTGTTGCCTATAACTTAATGGCGTTGGCTACTAAATTTGACATGAAAAGGACTAAAGTTGTTCTTACCTTATAGGATTGCATAGGGGCTAAAAAATGGTCTTAGTTATGCTATTCCTTCTATAGAGAAGTTTACTTCTCAGGTATATTAAATATCTTCAACATTGAAAGTAGAAGGTGTTGGAAACACTGTTGCTATTGCACCAAAAGGTTAACCTGTTAATGCCCGATACAACTGCCAGAGTTAATGAATCCACAGGAGGTAGTTAATCCATGTCACAAATCTAGTGAGAGATGCTAGCTCACTGCCAACAGAAGGAAAGATAAAGAGTACAGAAGTTTACCCGTGACTGTCTGGTCTCAAATCCTAAAATGTTCCTTTCAACAGAAGGGGTGGGACTAAAAGTTTTAGAAGAAAACCGACTTATCTCCAGCATAGAAGGGTTAGTGCATTGCTTTTTAGAGGAAGACTCAACATCGGTTGGCTCCCCATTGCCACTTTCATGTAAACAATGCTCCTGCATGTATGACTCTATAGCTGATAATGGAGCCCTCTAAACCTCAAACTGAGGTTTAACAGTTTCTTTGTCCTACTGATTAAAAACACCACAACCTATAGAAGCATGCCCAAACTTGCAGAAATTAAGACACATCACCTAAGATTCCTCGTAGGTGATTTAGGGTTAGGGTTATAGTTACAATAAAACACCAAAAGTCATTTACATTTATATGTATATATAGAACTATGGTTAGAATTAAGGTTGGGATAAGGGTTGAAATTAGGAATAGAATTAGGTTTAAGTAGATCTAAAGGTAGAACTAGGGTTAGGGTTCTATTATATATAATTAATATATAATATATTATAATAATATATCTAACCTATATTATAATATTATATTATATAATTTTTCTGAGAGGCAAATTGCAGCGGGGGTGGAGATGAGAGCACTTTTTTTTTTGTTGTAATTTTATACCAAAAAAATTAAAAAGAAAAAGAAAATGCTCTCATCTCCACCCCAAAAATAGCAATATAGGATAAGCATTTCAGGCCTTATGAAACATGCAACATGTAATATAAATGGCTAACGGTTATTTTATTTTATTCCACTTAAAAAACAAGAATCATAAACCGTCAAGCCAATAAGTACAAATAGCGGTTATGTAATAAAATAAAAAAAATGTGCTCCAGTTATTTATTTTATTCCACTTAAAAAACAAGAATCATAAACCGTCGAGCCAATAAGTACAAATAGCGATTATGTAATAAAATAAAAAAAAATGTGCTCCAGTAACCATCAGACTTCAAGAGCAATTTGTAATTATAAACCCAAAAAAATATGAAAAATTAAATTGCAAAAAAAAAAAAAAATCTAAAAAGAGAATATTACAGGGTGGTGAGGCATTTCATTTGTGTGAGGTGTTTAATCATGTAATGCCTTTATGAGTGTGAGTGTGCTCTATAAATAAGAGATTGCCCGCTATTGAAGAGCAAATCCGGTCCTCCATATGGTAAGTCTTTTCTGTTTTTGTTAGTATTGGTATTGGCAGCACAAATTACCACTTCTTTTGCTTAAAGGATGATTCTGTCTAGATCTTCAAATATCTCTTTATTGAAGAGTTGATTCAGTCTTTTTTTTTTTGTTGAAGACCCTATTTTTTCCTCTATTTCAATACTTGATTTGTGCTATTGTTTTACTATTTTTTTTTATTATGAATGGATGAATGCAAAGAGTGCCATAGATAAGGCATCGGCCTACATTCTCATGATGGTGGCATTACTTGTCACCTATTTCCTGCACTGATTCCATACAAGACCTTCTTTCTTCATATCACAGATTATTTTGCTCCTTATAGGCGATTATAATGTGGACGGCTTCATTTTTGGAGACTCGGTGATTAAACATTTTTAGGCATCTTCCTTCACTGTTCAAAGATGCAGCGACCTCCCTCCTTGGCGTTGGCTTCTGGACGATTGAAAAAAATGGGAATTCTCTTTTCAAGACTCAATAAAAAATGCATCAGGCCGCTGCGTATTTTTCTTTGCATTTTTCTTTGTTGGTTGATAAGTAGTCAAAATCTGAGACTTTGATTTGGGTTTATATACTTTTTTTAATTATACCAAATAAAATAGACAAATGAACAAGATTGAGTTCATAATTATGTAAAGCAAACCTAAAATTATATATATTAATTTTCATCCACAATACAGATTCATTCATTTTTAATCCATATCTACCTTTGAGAGATTACAATATTTTGTAATCAATAGATCCTCTCATAAAAACCTACATTTCTTTGGATGCATTTGCATGTTTTTTATTTTCTCATAGAATAATTTGAGAGTTTACTTCCTACAAAATGCAACTCTTGAAATCAGAAAACCTGAGCTTAGACAAAAAAAAAAGTTAGGGTTTGAAAAGAATGCAGAGGAAAATAAAATAAGATTGCAAAGCAAATAGAATCAAATAAAAATAATAATAATTCATGGCTATGGAGTTCCTTTCCATAGAGTCTCCCTCTCAGATTTACCACAAAAAATTAAATGAAGGAAGCAAATGAATGTTTTGTTGTGAATGAAAAGTTTTATATGACTTAAATAATTAGAAGTTTCAAAAATAGGAAAAAAAATTATTGCTTAAGTCACTACATAATATGTTCCTTATTTGTAGCCAACTTGCTTTAGCAAGGAAATGTTTTATTATTTCTTTTAAAATTATAATCATGCTTATTAAATTTATAAAGTGTATTAAAAATTATTGATTATGTGAGGTGTTTTTATCTTATTTTATTGATTTAATTTTATTTAAATAGTAAGTTTAAATTTTATTTTATTTTTGTGAGTTAACATAATGTGTGAGGTTTTTTTCAAATGTTTCCTTTAACCTTTTTGAAATTATAATTAGTTGAGATATTTATAATTAAATTTAAAAATGTCTATTACTTAATTTTTTAAAGGCCATATTCAAATTTATAATTAGAATTCTAAATGATATATTTAGATTTATTTAAATTATGATAATTAAATTTAAAAGGGTCTTTAGACATGCCAAATGTAGATTTTAATATTAACTTAAAATCTACATTTAAAAAAAATCTGTTTTATCAAATTTTTAATATTAAGTAAAAATAATGGAATTATTATAAAGGACTTATTATTCTTTTTAAAAAAATCTGCTTAATATTTTCTTAGTATTTTAAAATTAAATTAAATTAATAATGATATGTTAGATTATAGAGTAATATGTTAAAAAAATGAATTATGGTTACAAAATTACACTCCAAGTTTTAATGAACCTTATATGTATAGTTATTTTACTAATTTTAAGAAATAAGATAAAACTTTGAAGAGATTTCCCTCTTCATTTCTTTGGATGCATTTGCATGTTTTGATTTTGTCATTTGCATGTTTTTTATTTTGTCATAGAATAATTTCAAAGCTTCCTTCCTAATATGCAACTCTTCAAATCAGAAAACCTTAGCTTGGACAAAAAAAGTTAGGGTTTGAAAAGAATGCTACAATACAAATAGAATCAAATAAAAAATAATAATTCATGGCTATAAATAAAGGAAAATAAATAAAGGAAGCAAATGAATCTTTTTCTTGTGAATGAAATGTTTTATATGACTTAATTAATAAGAAGTTTCAACAATAGAAAAAAATAATTATTGCTTAAGTCACTACATGATATGTTCCTTATTTGTAGCCAAGTGAATGAAATGTTTTATATGACTTAAATTTCAAAAATAGAAAAAAAAAATTATTGCTTAAGTCACTATATGATATGTTCCTTATGTGTAGCTAAATTGATTATTTCCTTAGCAAAAAAATATTTTATTATTTGTTTTAAAATTATAATCATATGTATGAAGTGTAATCATTAAATTAATATATAACTCTATTCAAATTTATTAATTGTGTGAGGTGTTTTTTTTATTTTATTGATTTAATTTTATTTAAATAGTAAGTTTAAATTTTATTTTATTTTATTTGTATGTTTAGGGTAAGAATAAGGGTTAGGGTTAGAGTTAGGGTTAGGATTATAATTAGGGTTGGGGTTAGGGTTAGTATTAGGGTTATGGTTTAAATTAGAGTTAGGATTATAGTTCGATTAGGGTTATGGTTAGTATTAAGGTTAGGGTTAGGTTTTGAATTACAGTCAAGCTTAGGGTTAGAGTCAGGGTTAGGGTTAGGCTTAAAATTAGGGTTAATGTTGGTTAGGGTTAGTGTTAGAATTAGGGTTACTAAATTAGGATAAGCATTAGAGTTATATTTAGGGTTAGGGTTAGGGCTAGAGTTAGGGTTAGAATTCAGGTTAGGGTTAGGGTTAAAATTAGAGCTATGTTTAGGGTTAGAATAAGGGTTAGGATTAGGGTTAGGATTATAATTAGGGTTGGGGTTAGGGTTAGAATTAGGGTTACAACTATAATTAAGGCTAAAATTAAGGTTAGGGTTCAAATTAGAAATAGGTTTTAGGTTAGGAGTAGGGTTAGAACTATTATTAGAATTAGGGTTAGGATTAAAATTAGGGTTGATGATAGAATAAGGTTAGGGTTACAATTAGGGTTGGGGTTTGGGTTAGGATTAGAATTAGGGTTACAACTTTAATTAAGGTTAATGTTAGAATTAGGGTTTGAATTAGAGTTAGAGTTAGGGTTAGGGTTAGAGTTAAAATTAGGGTTAGTGTTAGAATAAGGTTAGGGTTATAATTAGGGTTAGGATTGGAATTGAGATTAGGGTTAGAGTTGGAATTAGGGTTACTAAATTAGGGCAAGCATTAAAGTTATAGTTAGGGTTAGGGTTAGGGCTAGAGTTAGGGTTAGAATTTAGGTTAGGGTTAGGGTTAGATTATAATTAAGGTTGGGGTTAGGGTTAGAATTAGGGTTACAACTATAATTAGGGTTAAAATTAGGGTTAGGATTCAAATTAGAGTTCAAATTAGAAATAGGGTTTAGGTTAGGAGTAGGGTTAGAACTATGTTTAGAATTAGGGTTAGGGTTAGGGTTAAAATTAGGGTTAATGATAGAATAAGGTTAGGGTTACAATTAGGGTTGGGGTTTGGGTTAGGATTAGAATTAGGGTTACAACTATAATTAGGGTTAATGTTAGAATTAGGTCTTGAATTATAGTCAGGCTTAGGGTTAGAGTTAGGGTTAGGGTTAGAGTTAAAATTAGGGTTAATGTTAGAATAAGGTTAGGGTTATAATTAGGGTTAGGATTGGAATTGAGATTAGGGTTAGAGTTAGAATTAGGGTTACTAAATTAGGGTAAGCATTAAAGTTATAGTTAGGGTTAGGGTTAGGGCTAGAGTTAGGGTTAGAGTTCAAGTTAGGGTTAGGGTTAAAATTAGAGCTATGTTTAGGGTTAGGGTTAGGGTTAGGGTTAGGATTATAATTAAGGTTGGGGTTAGGGTTAGAATTAGGGTTACAACTATAATTAGGGTTAAAATTAGGGTTAGGATTCAAATTAGAGTTCAAATTAGAAATAGGGTTTAGGTTAGGAGTAGGGTTAGAACTATGTTTAGAATTAGGGTTAGGGTTAGGGTTAAAATTAGGGTTAATGATAGAATAAGGTTAGGGTTACAATTAGGGTTGGGGTTTGGGTTAGGATTAGAATTAGGGTTACAACTATAATTAGGGTTAATGTTAGAATTAGGTCTTGAATTATAGTCAGGCTTAGGGTTAGAGTTAGGGTTAGGGTTAGAGTTAAAATTAGGGTTAATGTTAGAATAAGGTTAGGGTTAAAATTAGGGTTAGGATTGGAATTGAGATTAGGGTTAGAGTTAGAATTAGGGTTACTAAATTAGGGTAAGTATTAAAGTTATAGTTAGGGTTAGGGTTAGGGCTAGAGTTAGGGTTAGAGTTCAAGTTAGGGTTAGGGTTAAAATTAGAGCTATGTTTAGGGTTAGGGTTAGGGTTAGGGTTAGGATTATAATTAAGGTTGGGGTTAGGGTTAGAATTAGGGTTACAACTATAATTAGGGTTAAAATTAGGGTTAGGATTCAAATTAGAGTTCAAATTAGAAATAGGGTTTAGGTTAGGAGTAGGGTTAGAACTATGTTTAGAATTAGGGTTAGGGATAGTGTTAAAATTAGGGTTAATGTTAGAATAAGGTTAGGGTTATAATTAGGGTTAGGGTTTGGGTTAGGATTAGAATTAGGGTTACAACTATAATTAGGGTTAATGTTAGAATTAGAGTTAAAGTTACAATTATGATTTAGTATTAAGGTTATGATTAAGGTTTCAATTAGGATCAAGCTTAGGGTTAGAATTACAATTAGGGCTACTAAAATAAGGTTAGGATTAGGGTTGGGGTTAGCATTAGTATTGGGGTGAGGGTTATGGTTAGAGTTAGAATTAAGGATAGAATTAGGGTTATGGTGAGCATTAGTATTGGGGTGAGGGTTAGGGTTAAGGTTAGGGGTAGAATTAGGATTAGGGTTCCTATTAGAATTAGGGTTAGAATGAAGGTGGAATACTATTAGAAATAGGGATAATGTTAGAATCAGGTTAGGGTTATAATAGGGTTAGGGGTTGAATTGAGGTAAGGGTTAGAGTTAGAATTAGGGTTACTAAATAAAGGTAAGCATTAGAGTTACAATTAGGGTTAGGGTTAGGGCTAGAGTTAAGGTTAGAATTTGGGTTAAGGTTAGGATTAGAATTAGGGTTAATGTTAGAATCAGGTTAGGATTATAATTAGGATTAGGGTTGGAATTGAGGTTAGGGTTAGAGTTAGAGTTAGAGTTAGAATTTTAGGATTACTAAATTAGGTTAAGCATTAAAGTTACAGTTAGGGTTAGGATTAGGGCTAGAGTTAGGTTTAGAATTCAAGTTAGGGTTAGGGTTAAAATCATAATTAGAATTAGCATTAGGGTTAGAATTAGGGTTATTGTTAAATTTAGGGTTAGAGTTAGGGCAGAATCATGGTTATGACTAGAATTAGGGTTAGGTTTAGAGTTAGGATTAGGGTTCCTATTAGAATCAGGGTTAGAATTAAGGTGAAATACTATTAGAATTAGGATAAGAAATAGGGTTAATGTTAGAATCGGGTTTGGGTTATAATAGGGTTAGGGTTGGAATTAAGCTAAGGGTTAGAGTTAGAATTAGGGTTACTAAATTAGGTTAACATTAGAGTTACAATTAGGGTTAGGGTTAGGGCTAGAATTAAGGTTAGAATTTGGGTTAGGGTTAGGATTAGAATTAGGTTTAATCTTAGAATTAGGTTAGGATTATAATTAGGGTTAAAATCATACTTAGAATTAGTATTAAGGGTTAGGGTTAGTATTAGATTTAAAATTAGGGTTATAGTTAGGGTAGAATCAAGATTATGATTAAAATTAGTGTTAGGGTTAGAGTTAGGGTTGGGGTTCCTATTAAAATTAAGGTTAGAGTTAAGGTGAGTTACTATTAGGATTAGGGTAAGAATTAGAGTTACAATTAGGGTTAAGTTTAGTATTAAGGTTAGCAATAGTGTTTCAATTAGGATTAACCTTAGGGTTAAAATTAGAGATATGTTTAGGGTTAGAATAAAAGTTAGGGTTAGGGTTAGAATTATAATTAGAATTAGGATTACAGTTTGAAAAAGGATGACAATTAGAATTAGGGTTAGGGTTGGAATTTAGGTTAGGGTTAGAGTAAGAATTAGGGTTACTAAATTAGGGTAAGCATTAGACTTACAATTAGGGTTAGGTTTAGGGCTAGGGTTAGGTTTAGAATTTGGGTTAGGGTTAGGGTTAAAATCATAGTTAGAATTAGGATTATGGTTAGAATTAGGGTTATTGTTAGATTTAAAATTAGGATTATAGTTAGGGTAGAATCAGAGTTATGATTAGAATTAGGGTTAGAGTTAGGGTTAGGGTTAGAGTTAGGATTAGGATTAGGGTTATAGTTAGGACATCTTTTGGCGTATTTTAAATATATTATATTTAATATAAATATGTAAGAATTATATTTAATATAAATGTGCTATAATTATTATTATAATATATTATAATAATTATTAAACCATAACGTGTTGGAAAACATAATGCTATGGTTTTTAATAGGTTATGGTTTATCAATTTATTGTATTCAACTTATATAGTTTAGTTTAGGAATACCACTTAACAATTAAAGAAATTATTAAAAATTATTAAATATATTTTTTAAATTTAGATTTTTTTTTGTATATTTTAAGTATAATTTATATAATTTAAAGAAATTATAAAAAATATTTTAATTTATTGATAAATTTTTTGGATTAGGGTTTATAATAATTCTATAAATATAAATATAATATCATTATATTTAATAATGTAATACGAAATTAATTATACATTAATTATATTAATGTCTTATTATATGATATAATTATATATTAATTTATTAATGTTTGTTTATAATAATGTTATAATAATAATTTAATTAGGGTCAAATATTATTAATATTATTATAATTAGTATTTAATTAATTGGTATTTTAATTAGGGTCAAGATTACGATCAGGGTCAAATTTAGGGTTCAGGTTAGTGTTATGGTTATGATTATGCTTGTGTTCTGAATGCCACTAGCATATTTATATTAAATATAATATATCTAAAGTACACCGAGAGATATCCTTCTTGAGGCGCCTATTTTTTAAATCACTAATCCTAACATTAGGCACCTCAAGAAGGATATCTCTGAGCATACTTTAGATATATTATATTTAATATAAATATGCTAGTTATAATAATTCTTAAGATATATAATATAGTTAGAATTAAGCTTGCTGCTCCGGATGCTACTAGCATATCTATATTTAAAAGTATGTCTAAAGTATGCTGAGAGATATCCTTCTCGAGGCGCCTATTTTTTAATCAATTTACCACACATAGGTAGAATAGGCACCTCGAGAAGGATATCTCTCGACGTACTTTAGATATATTTTTTAAATATAGATATGCTAGTAGTAATAGTAAACATATCATAATATCAAGTGCATTATTCTATTATAATAATTATTTACCTTTCTAATTTTATATTTCAATCATTAAAATAAATAATATTAAAAAATATTTTAAACTAATCTTATGAAATATAAAAAGATATTTAAAATGGTTGATAGACTTAGAAATTTTTCATGATAGGGAAGTTTGGGATGGAAATTTTTAATTGCCTACTAAATTACTTACCCTATCAATCATTGTGGATTTGCATATGTCACATTTTAAATTTAGATTAAGGGAAACAGTACCTAATATTGATCATTATGATCAACAGTCTGACCAAAGTGCATCTTGATTGTAGGAGCATTTGTGAAGGGAATCATTAGTTTACATATAAGATCACAAGTAATAAAATAGCATCAATTAGGTACCATGTCACAAAAAAATTATACATAATAGAAACAAAAATGACTATGCATGTTTCCTTCCTACAATCCTAAAACAAGCACAAAGATAGCAAAGGGCATTCTTTGCTGCTTTCCATGCCCTCAAATTATGTTGTGACAACCTTTTCTCTTTCCCTATTGAAAATATTTAAGAAATTTCCAAATGATTAGATTTCAAATCACTCTAAAATAGATCATTATCTTTTGTTATCCAATTGACATTACTCTCCTAGGTAAACTAAAGGGAGACAAACAAGAAAATTGGACTATTTTTAAATATCACAATTTTTTCTTATATTTAAGGAAAATGAACATCTACTAGAGGCAAGGTCAAAGATTGAAGTTCTTTGTTATCTGGCAAATTGACAATCCTTGTTTTGAGTGAATTGCATAGTATACTTAATGGTAGAGTGCCTTTAACTTCTTAGAGTAGATTAGCTGACATAAAATAGGTTATACCAATCTTATTCAGTTGGAAAAACTTTATCCTCCTGAATAATTATTTGTGGGGGTAAGCTATATACAGAACAAACCCAAAATTAGCATGTTGAGGATCATGTTAGTTGACCCACCCTAAGAAAATGGAACATCCTGTAGATGATAAGTCTATAAGGGTAAAACTAACTTGATTATTTGAATGGAAATGATTCAAACACTTCATAATTGTCTAAATCAGTATGATATCTAACCTAAATATATATTTGGTTCTCTACTTGCTTTATGTTGTAAATAGTTCACTACTTTCCCTACGTTTAAAATTGAGGAAAAAAAGAAATGAAATGCTTTCCCTGGATTTTTTTTTTTTTTTAGAAAAGACGGTACTAGGATCCCTCAGACGTATATTAACCAAAATAAAATATACATAGAATTTAAACAGAGCAAGCCACCCAGGCCAGGCCAAAGCTAAAAAAACAAAAAAAACAACACATCAGAATATACAGAGTTAGCCAACACACGACAACGCATCATACGAGACGTAGGAGGAAGAAAAACAAGTAGGCTTGACACCATGACATTATCAACCAAAAAAAAATGAAAGAGCCACATCATCGGGAAGCTGGACCAGCCACCATGCTCATATCCATCACAGGCTCTTCTGAATCAACCCGCGCTGAATGCTCCTCATGTTCTAAATCCTCATCCAAGACCGTAGGATTCCTAGGGAGGTGAGGTGTATAATCGGGTGCATGAAAGTGGAGGAATTTGATTGAGATAAAAACATCTCTGTACCTTTGCCTCATGGATTTAGGAACTATGTGTCTATTCACTTTGAGGGCCCTCTCAAACTCATCGATGCACCCACACAATAGCCCTCGCTGCATAGCTTCATAGATGCACTCATAGGCATGCTCCGTGCATAGAAGATGCAAAGGAAACAATCCTCCAACCAACGCATCACCAGCCATAAGATCGTAATTCTGGATGTCAGCATTCCAGCGGTCCAAATTATACAGGTGCTTGTATATTAAACCAGTGGCAATAGGGTGCACAAAATTACCATCTAGAACAATATCCATAAAATTGGAGAGAAAGGTTGAAATAATTTCTAACCACCGGAGCTCATGGTCCTTAACACCATTGAGCCATTTATGGCTGTATATGTGATAGTTCATGCAGTCTGTCTCAAAGATCTATGTTAAATCAATAATTCGCACCTGACCTTTAATGATAGGCTCCCATGGGAGAGAAGGGAATAGAACTCAAAAGTTAGGTTTATCATCCTCCATGGATCCTAATTTGTTATCCTATAGCACAATAAGCCAATAAAGAACACTAACAAGGAGAAAGCCTAATAACGATCTAAGGCATCTAGTCAAGTTGGAGAAGTAGAATAAATAACTAGTCAAGGGACGGGTTGGCATGTCATCATGATGGGCTTCATAAATGTTTTGGGTTGGAGCAGCTGCAAAAATAAAAGCCAAATATTGTGATTGCTACCCACATAAGATAACCTTACAAGGATAAGATGTTACCATCTTCACCATAAATATCCCATCATGTCAAGCCCAAACAGTCACTATCAGGCGTAGGGGGAGATAAATGTCCGTAGATAGACAAGACACTAAGAAGCCCTTATACAAATATCCTTATTAAGTCTGCATTAAAGGAGAAGCTAGAAATTGGACTTTGTATGTCCCATCGACATTCCGTCTACAGAATGCATTAAAGAATCAATGAGTACTTCACTACTAGGAATCTAGGGGATGCTACATTGTTGCAAGCCATCTGTTGACTATAAATTCTATGTACTTCTGAGTCGAAGAAAAAGAATGAAATCTTTCTATCAAACCTTTTTGAAGGCGACAGTAAGTACCATTATATCTGTCACCAAAAAAATAGAAAAAAATCCACTTAGCACTCTCAATGCCCAGGCTGAGCGAACTTCCACCTCAGCTTCCATCTGGACAAACTATTGCATCCCTCTCTAAACAGGACTTTATCTTCATCAGAAGATCCTACAATGACTTGACAATCCATTCCTCTAGAACTTGATCAATGGCCTTATTTGCAAGCCAATCAACCACTTGATTTGCCTACCTATAGCAATGGGAAAGATGATAACTATTGAAATATAGTAACAATTGTCTGGCTTGGACCAAAATATAATCTACCCTCCAAGATTTAGAATGACCATAGTTTAAAGAATTAAAGATGTTTAATGAGTAACCTTCAATTTCCACACATCTTTGAAGCCTGAAGACACAGCAAGCTAAAAGCTATGCAAGAGTGCCCATGATTCTACCAAATTGTTCATGCCTAGGGGGATTTTTGTGGCTTTACCTAAGAGGAGATTACCATCATGTGATGTGATCACACAACCTGTGCTCGAGGGCCTTAAGTTTCCTCTACATGCCTTGTCAAAACTTAATTTTACGATATTTCTAGAAGGAGGCTACCATCTCACCCTTGTTCTATCAACTTTGGATATGCTTGGCTTCATGAGGCCGCTAGAAGAGATGGGTTCCAAGTATTTCCATGCTTTTATCATCTCATTATCCCATGAAGTCCATATCAAATTATGATTGATAGACCTTATCACTTTGGCCATGGCCACTTCAGATATGGCTTTATCAATGTTCTCACAGACTTTAGACAAAGGATATATTATTTTCCTAAAGATCATGTAGTTTCTCTCTCTCCATATCTGCCATAAAACCAACACCAAGTTGATATCCTAGATACATGCAAAAGTGGACTCCAAATGAAACTTAGGCCAACTTATAAGGAAGGGAAGTAAAGACTGGGGAAAGGGAGTGATCCAATTGAGCTTTCTCAACACCCATAATGTAAAGTACTCATTCCACATGCTAAAAATATGGAAGTAAAAATAGTTCATTCACTTAAACATTTAAAGGAAAGATAAAGCTTTCTAATAATAATCAATAATGTTACAATATATATAGATATCTTACAAACACCTATGCCACACCCAGGAGATAGCATAACCAAAGAATATACAAAGTTTCATCTCTTAGCAATCATGCCATACAATCATAATGATATAACATAATGTCAAAATTAAATAGTTATGAACAAGTATATAAATATGCATCCTCAGCCACCATAACCAACTAGTCTTCTGCAAGCCAAAGGACAAGAACATGGTTAAGGCACTTTTTCCACCCAACCATGAAGTACTACACTCCCCTAAAATTCTTCTTATCTTGAAGAATACCTGACCCTGTACGAAACGCCTAGTGACCTGGAACAATTGGTAGGAGGGAACACTCAATGCATCCCTGATGCCTATATGCATTCTAATCTAAAATTATCATAATCTTGCAAATAGGAAGTGGTAGAGAAATATATTAATATAAATTTGCTAGACATACATTCATCTATTTCACTAAATACATGGATTTGGCCAAAGCACTTTAAAATATCAGTCAAATCCTAAAAAAGAGGATCTGCCTTCTCTGTTATTCCACATTTGGCACACTATCTCGAAAGGTAAGCTCAACACATAGCAAAAATAATATATTTACAATTACATAATAATCTATAATAATACAAGCATTTGCTTAAAATCTGTTACTGGTGTTTTCTTACTAAAACAACATGAATACACCTCACCTACATCTCATACCTCTAACAATGAGCTACATGCATGATTTATTCAAGATACACATAAAAGATACAATTGGTTATATTCATTAACCCTTATTCACCTAATTATTTCCAAATAAAGTAGGTTTATAATACCATAACCATTAACTGCAACTGGGATTTAAAAAGCTACACATGATTAAATAATCTCATGAATGGAAAGTAATACGCCATTTAAGTGAAGGCAACAAAAGCTACAAAAATGCAAAAAAGTCTTGTTGTGATGCTCACAACATGCCCCATTTTGCCCTTTAGCAAAATGAGGACCCCTGCTGTGGCTTTTGCTTTTGTGTTGGTTTAGTTTTGCTTTCTTAGCGGTATGGGTAAAATGTCTTTGATGCTTGAAATTCAAGTTGCATAATTCTTGGTGAAAAACAGTTGTATCAATGAAGTCTGTGTCAAAAATCAGCTAGGGTTGCTTTTTGAACCACTTGAAAATTCTATGTATTTTAAGAGTTATGTCATTTTTGTGAAAGTCAACGCTAGACTAGGTTGGTCAACGTGTATCTCATATACATGGTCATTTGTGTGCATTTTTTTTGTTTTTGGTCTATCAGGTTATCATATACATCATGTTTAAAATATTGTGTTTGTATCTTTAATAGTTCAAAACATACTTATGCATGTCCGGACCCGACAGTGCATCATGTTGTATTTTATAGTGGTAGAGGTCCGCTAGTATAATTGTATATTACGGTGCATGTATCTTTTATAAAAATCCAAAATATGCATGAGCGGACCCGAGGGGAAAATTTAATTGAGTTTAGAGAATGAAGAGTGAATGGGCATACTTGTATGTATCATTGTATGTACAATCACATGTACAAATCTAGACACGAGTAGAAAAGTTAAACATTGTTAACTTTAGATTGTATGTTGAGATGCATGTATTAAATATACAAAAAGAAAAGATGCAATCACGGATTTGAATTTAGGATTAAATTGCAAGTAAAGTGCATTTATGCATAACTAGGGGTGGAAAAGTCAACATCACGCATGTATGAAAGTTGTATGTATATGATATACAAATGGGTGATACAAAGGAAGTATATGCAAAGTCAGACTTGAAGGGGATTTCAAATCACTTCATAAACTCGATGGGTCCGCATTTGTATGTTTGGCGATTGTATAAGATATACACGAATATATACAAACAAATATACAAAACAAACAAGAGGGAAAACTGTAAATGCATAAGGGTAATTCATATATGCTTTAGGATACAAAAGGCAAACTTAACGTCAAAAGTGCTATTAAGTCAAAATGTCGTAGTGACGTCGTCACTTTTTTCTTTGCATATTAGTAAAAAGTGCATGTATAAAATATGCAAATGCAAAAAGTGCAAGAGCCAACGTATACAAAATTCAAATTGTGCATTGAACAATAAAAGTAAAACGAAAATCAAATTGCATATACTGTTTGTTACATTTAATGCATATCTACCACAGGAAATACCTAATTGCAAGAGGGTAAAAAGGGATTTTGATTGTGTTAAACTTCACAATTGCATGTAGAGTTCAGTTGCAAAGCATTTTACAGATCTAATGCGAAGTACTATTCAAGGGCGAATTGTGATTTCAAAGTAGTTGCAGTGAATTCAAAGGGTAAAATCTCATGTCAACGGTATAAAGTCAACGATTGTGAATTTAGGTATTGTAAAGGGTAAAATTTGGATAATTAGTTTTTGATAGTTTGTGTATATCCTCCTTTCACCCTTGTACATTCAAGGACATTGGGTCGAGTGTCAATGCACTATCAGACCCTTGGTCACTTAGGAATGCAGGGGAACTTGGATTTGTATGATTAGATTGTCAATTATGCTTAATTATACATCAAAACCCTAATTATGCAAATATAGAAGCAAACAAATGAATACCAGAAAATGATGCTACAAAGAGATGTAAAATAATAGAGAAATATGCACCAGTTTCTAAATTTTGGGAAGTGAAATAGTCAAGGACTAATAAGCAGGTGCCCTAGTCCAATGCCCTGATTTTTGTCAAGATCTAGGAACTTGATCTGCAACTTGTTCCTGCTATCTCAGAGATTTCTCCATTGTGGAATCTAAAGGACTAATGAGTGGGCACTCAAGTCCAAGGCCCTATTTTCAACTCTGATCTATGAATCCAACACTCTGCCACACTATCGTGTAACTCCACTTTTCCTGCTTCTTCAACCTGTAACCTGCAATCATGGAAAAATCAGGAGGGGGGTTGTGGCGTTTAGAGGCTTGCCTCAGTCAAGCCCTGGAGAGACATTCAAGCCTTCCGAACACTGTTGTCAAATAGAGAGTGCATGCCCTTGGAGGATAGAGACAAAAACCAAATGATAGATGCTTGAAAACACAAATGATGTCACCTTGTAGTGAAGATCTCATGCAAGGAAGAAGCTCTTCATGCCAAGAGGAGATGGATGCTCAAATCTGCAAATACAAACACAGAAACAACACAAATCTGCTCTTGCCACACAATGAATGCCTTGAATCACCTTTAGAATGCATAAAGTTCACCATAGCCATCTAGTTTACAAATGAATGCCTAAACATGCTTATATATGTAACTACAAACACTCCCGCCAAGAATTTTGTAATTCAAACTCACCGTGACAGCAGAGGACCCAAATAACGGTCACAAGTCGACACCCAAAATTTGGGACTGACCCAAAATAAGGCAAGACTAGGGCGCTTGCACCCAAGTCCTCCCTCCCTATTTTGGTCAGGGTTAGGTTCAAGGGATCCCCCTAGGTCCCCTTTGTCATGAAACTTAGGGTTCATTTCATTGGGATGTCAAAATATGATGCAAGATGTCCTAAATGCAAATAAAAGACCCGGGAGCTAAATCTTATGAGGGAAAAGCCCCCAAGGGGACATTTTTGGACATTACATTTATCCCTCACTTTAATGTATGTATAAATGCGAGGCCAATACATGCATTAAAGTACAGTCAACAAACACAAAAAATATGCCAAGCATGGAGAAGACATGCCAAACACATTGAAGACAATGATAGGCACACAAAACATGGAAAAGATAGTTACAGTCACATAAAACATGGAGAAAACAATAGATGCATAGAAGATAGTTAATGCATGGAAGACATGAATGATTTATTTTTCTTTTCTTTTTCTCATATATATGAAATGCAAATGCAAGTACAAGGAAAGTAAACACACCTCCCATAATGTAGGAAGCACTCATTGTGCTAGTCTTTAAACTGCATATATGGGGCAACACACATACAAGATATGCCAAACCTCCCAAAATGTAGGAAGCACTCATTGCGTTGGTCTTTAGACTGCATATGGGGTAACAGACATGTCAAACAAAGCAAGCACGCCAAACACACACGCTTTGAAGACACGAAGAAAACACGGTGGACAAGCAATGGAGTATTCCTATTTCTAGGCTCATCACCATCTTAGGCACATTACAAGTACACACCGACGATTGCGCTCCACCACAAAAATCACCAAAGACACGCTTAAGGGTTGAGTTAGTCACAGAACCACTCCCCGCCTCTATAGAGGACTTTTTGAAAATAACAAGATAGGCACTCTCCGCAAGAGATACACTACCCCCGCCTCCACAGAGGGCTTAAGATGATTGATTGATTGATTGATTGCAAACAAACTCAGAGTGCAGGAAGGACTCATCGCCACCAGTCTTTAAACTGCACCTGAGGACAGGCACATTGCTAACATCTACAACAAACAGCTTACCTTATATATGTCCCCTTCTTAAGGTGGTTGCTATCACGCATCAATATTAAGCACGTAAGGTAGGAAGAAAACACACAAAGGAACACAGACTTTCGCAAAGCCCATGCCCTCCGAAGGTGACATGTACTTTACGATCGCCAAATGTTTCCACAAACACATCCCTACAAGAAACATGTTAATGTCCACATAATCATGATAAACAACAACATCAATGCATATGATCAATCACACAAAGAGCCAAGGTTACACTACAAATTCAGAGATCGAGGATAACCATGGGGCTATATCACAAAAATCTCAAAATTGAGTGTCACCAAGGCGAGATTCAAAGACAAACAAAGTGCACGGAGCAACAGTATTGTTAAGGTTTGTAAGTGAGATAAAAACATCATCAAAATCACTACGTAGGAAGCATAGAGTGCTTCTACTAGCTAAGCGTCGGATAAGATATTACAACCCCATCGTCATATTAGGAACTAAGTCCAATTTTTGATTTCTCACTAAAGGGACGCTAGGTCTACATCAGTATAAATGTTTTTCGTCATCCACCCGCTAGATAGAAACACTAGAGGAAGGTAAACAATAAATCAAAGAGGAGAACAAGTGTCTTAGGGACGGTCACGTAGGAGGGTGCCCCCAAGTCACCAACCGCAATGCTATGTTCGTAAGACACAACACACAACAATGAAAACAAAGAGAGAAGCAATATAGAAGAATGATGATACAAATAAAAGAAGGTCACAACAAGGTGGTCTCCTGGTATCCCAGACCTTACAAGAGAATCAGGGGTCATCCTAAGAGGCCTAAACAACAAATAACACATCACGGGGGAAGCACATCATGAGAGATAAAGAGTTAGAAATACTTACCTGTTAGAACCCAAATGTCAAGAACATACATATCTAGGAAGAGGCCACCCTTGAGAGATGCTATAATATTTGCTACAATAATTGTGGCTCATTTGCTCAGGATATCTCATATGTTGATTTGGTCTTGTTGATATTGCATTAACATTAAGTTTAGGACAACGAGAGGCTTTGGTGGGTTTCAAAGAGCGGTATCATATACCGGTTGTGTAGTGAATTCCAGCAACTTGTAAAGGTACTCTAATTCCTTATTGATTTACACCACAACCATTACCTACATAGTCATTATTTTTGTACAAAATTTCAAATCCATGACCATATAGAGAATCCAAATCCTTAGAAGAAGGTGAAGCCTCGTAGGTATCATAATTTGTAGTGTAATTGAGAGTATTATATTTATTTTCTACCAAGGAGACTTTACATTTCTCAGATGTTTCAAAAGACCGCTTAGATATGATTGATGCAACTTTTGATGTGTCAAGGATATTAATTTTATATTCCCCTATACCACAAGGATTAAAATCTAATGGGCCCCAATCATAACCAAAGAGTTCATTCAATGTTCTAGAATCTTGCGTAATATTTTTTGTGGCCAGAGGCATTGGTGACTCAGCTCATAAATTGTTTAAGCTCGTATGATTGTCAACTATTTTTTGTGTTTCAATATGTAAACAGTTATCTGGTTCAGGCTCAGCAAGAATAGTATGAAGTTTATCTTTGAATATAAATTTGATTGATTGATGTAGAGTAGAAGGAACTGCCCCTAATGCATGGATCCAGGGTCTACCAAGAATCATGTTGTAAGATAAAGAACAAGGCATGACATGAATCAAGGTAGGCACAATCACAGATCCTACTTGTATAGGTAGAGTTATAGTGCCCACAGATTGTCATCCAACATTATCAAAGCTACAAATGCTAATACTATCTAGTTTGGTTTGTTATGTGTCAGCCTTGATTTTGTGTAGTAGGTCAATGCTACAAACATTAAGAGCTGATCCATTGTCAATCAAAACTTGTTTTACCAATGTTTTATTTATTGTGACAAAGATTATAAGAGGATTATATTGGTTTTGAACTTCAATTGACGATAATTCATGTGGTTGAAAGAGAATATCCATTTTTGTTGCATGCATACAATCTAATAGAGTTGCTACATCATTTAGCTTAACAGCAGGTGGTACAATCACCTTTTGTAAAGCTTCTTTGAGCATTCCATGATATGTAGGTGATGTTTGTGTTAAATCCCAAAGAGATATCCTAGCTAGAGTGGCACGAAGCTGTTCAACAAGATCATACTCTTGAGCACTTTTATGAGTAAGATGAGGTGGTGGAGGGAGCATAGGTTGAGAACATGGAAGAGAGACAGGCACATGCAGTGCTTGCTTACTTTGCTTGTTATTACAGGTGTTGTATGTGTGAGCAATCACATTTTGAATACCCTGGTTTCTTTGAGTAATTTGCTTTGCGTAGTTGAAGATGTCATCAGGAGGTTTATCTTGAACTGTAATCACCGGCTTTAAGCAAGAGGGTGCACTAGGTGCCCCTTAGACAATCATCTTAGGAATGTTGCTACAAAATATATTAATAAATATTGAATTAACATTGTTTTCCTCTTGATTATACCCAGCATCTATCCCTAGGGGATTTAATGTGAGAGACCTTGTCTCATCCACTGATGCTACATCTTGGCTATGGAGAGAAATGGGATGAGAGGAAGGTACTGTATTGTTAGGCAGACTAGAACTATCCATAGTCTTCTCATCGAAGGTTCTTGAGTTTTCAATCAAAGGTGGAAGGTCTAATGGATTATCCGTAGAGGTCTCATGCACCAAATGAGCGTTAGGTGAATAGTCTTTTTCCACCCATGAAGAATCCTTCTTGAGATGGAGCCCTTTATCCACTAATGTTTCATTTTCCAAAGAGGGTAGGGTGATGTTCAAGAATGTGTCAATGATTTCATCCTCTTGTGCTATTATATCCTCATATGAGGAATCATTTTCTATTCTATCATCACATGTCTTCCCTATTAAATCTAAAGCATTAAGAGAACTTTCACTCTCATCATTCTCAATGTGTTTCGTCAGATCTTTTACTACCCAAGGGTATGTATTTATGAGAGATGTGAAGTTTTCATAATCAAATACATAGTCAAGGATTTCAAATGAAGTGCATTTAAATATATCCTTGTAATACATAGCTTGTAAGTAAGTGAGAACATGAGGATTCATATTAAGAAATTTGTAGAAACTATCAAAGTTTTTGATATATGCATGTAAAGATACCAAAGTGTAATGAGATGAATATTCCATGGTGAAATGTCTTTTAACATCAATGCAAAATCAGATTTATAAAGCTTTTCAATAGTTATGCAAAAGACAAGTGCAAAACTGTGCAAAAATGACCTAAAATGCTTAATTTTTTGTACTTTTTCAATGCAAATATATGAAAGAAAAGGTGTTGTAAGGAAATTGATTAGGGGAAGAAAATAATATGTCTGATGTTAGTACAATACAATAATAATATCCATAACAACACACTCTTGATACAAATCTACAATGATGACAAGTCAAAATCTAGTGAAAATATGCAATTTTTCACAATTTTTCAATTCCAAGACCTAACGAAAGAAGTGTTGTAAGGAATTTTAGGAGGTGAAAAAAATAATTGAAATGATATCAGTCACATCAAGCTATAAAACTCATCACAACACGCTTGGAGTGTGAATCTAAGTTAAACCGTAGGGCAAATATAGCAAAAATGTGTAATTTTTCACCAAATTTTCAATACAAGAGCCCGATAAAAAGGTGTTGTAAAGAATTTAAAGAGGGGCAGAAGATAATAACCTTGATAACATACAATTAGTGACAAAAAATTCTTTACAACATGCCTATAGTGCAAATCTAGAGAGTCGATAAGGTCAAATCTAATGAAAATCAAGGTTTTTCAAGCCCTAGGTTTTAGATCTTAATGCAAAATGCTATATGAATGTCTTCCAGTCTGATTTATGATGAAAATTTATCTTAATCAAATCTGAAAATGATTTTCAAACCCTATCATGCAAAATGCAAGTGCAAATCTAATGAAAATCCATGAAAAATGCTAGTTTTTGTTGAAATTTTCTATGTAAAAATGCAAATTTACACTAAAATGCAACACTAAAGACAAATTCAAATTTGAATGAGTGCCTAAGATCAGTAGAAAAATCTGATAGAAGATTTTACCTACAAACCCTAGTTTTTGGAATTACTAGGTTATATGAAAAATCAAAATTTCCAACAAAACCCTAGCAATTTTATGATGAAAATGCAATGCAAGCTATTGAATTTTTGAAATTTTCTGTAATTAATCTTAGATCTAATGCAAAAATCATAAATTTGATGAAATTCAAATTAATTAATGCAACTTGCAAACCCTAGAATGCAAGTTTTTTCAAATTTTTCAAATTTTATAATTTTTTTGTAATTTTTTCAATGCAATAAGATGAATGATAATATAAATGAATAAAATCAATGCAAATCTGAAGCAAAACAATGAAAAAGGTGCAAACAAGTCCAACAACATGGGTTCACCAAAATGTAAAGGGTAAAATTTGGATAATTAGTTTTTGATAGTTTATGTGTATATCCTCCTTTCATTGTACATTCAAGGACTTTAGGTCGAGTGGCAATGCACTATCAGACCCTTGGTCACGTAGGAATGTAGGGAAACTTGGATTTGGGTGATTAGATTGTCAATTATGCTCAATTATACATCAAAACCCTAATTATGCAAATACGGAAGCATATAGACAAATACCAGAAAATGTTGCTATAGAAGATGTAAAATAATAGACAAATATGTACTAGTTTCTAAAGTTTGGGAAGCAGAATAGTTAGGGACTAATGAGCAAGCACCCTAGTCTAGTGCCTTAATTTTTGTCGAGATCTAGGAACTTGATCTACAACCTATTCCAGTTGTCTTAGAGATTTCTCCGTTGCTGAATTTAGAGGACTAATGAGCAGGCGCCTAAGTCTAGGACCCTATTTTCAACTCTGATCTATGAATCTGACACTCTCCCACACTCTCCTGCAACTCCACTTTTCCTTCACAAAAAAATGGGGAGGGGGGTTGTGGTGTTTAGAGTCTTGCCTCAGTCAAGCGCCGGAGAGACATTCAAGCCTTTCGAACACCGTTGTCAGATATAGAGTGTGTGCCCTTGGAGGATAGAGGCAAAAACTAAATGATAGATGCTTGAAAACACAAATGATATCACCTTGTAGTGAAGATCTCATGAAAGGAAGAAGCTCTTCATCCCATGAGGAGATGGATGTTCAAATCTGCAAATACAAACATATAAACAACACAAATCTGCTCTTGCCACACACTGAATGCCTTGAATCACCTTTAGAATGCATAAAGTTAACCATAGCCATCTAGTTTACAAATGAATGCCTAAACATGCTTATATATGCAACTACAAACACTCCCGCCAAGAATTTTGTAATTCAAACTTACCGTGTCGGCATAGGACCCAAATAACGGTCACAAGCTGACACCCAAAATTTGGGACTGACCCAAAACAGGGTAGGACTAGGGCGCAGGTACCCAAGTCCTCCCTCCTGATTTTGGCCAGGGTTAGGTTCAAGGGATCCCCCTAGGTCCCATTTGTCATGAAACTTAGGGTTCATTTTATCGGGATGTCAAAATATGATGCAAGATGTCCTAAATGCAGATAAAAGACCCAGGAGCTAAACCTTATGAGGGAAAAACCCCCAAGGGGACATTTTCCAGCATTACAAGTATGTATCTAAAAATCCCACTTGCATTAATGAAATTCAACTATGGTAATTTTACAGTGATTACAGTAAAATAACGGGAATGGTTTAAATTAGTTAATCACTATGTTAAATTGCAAAATTTAAACATAATGGGAAGCCATACAAGATTCAAAAGGGGAAAAGAATAATAGTAGGGTAAAATGTTAAAACGGTAAATTTATATGGTAAAACCCTAGAAAATATGAATATGGTCGTAAAGTGAACATGTATCTTGACAGGATGCCGCCCAAGGGAAAGAAAATTGAGAAGATGGACGGAAAGGGAGAGAAGAAAGATACGAGGACTAAAGAAGAATGTTCAGCTAGGGGTTATAGTTCACAAATATACTCTTCAGGAGGAAAGGTAATTGACACAGAAATCAGCATTTTGTATTCTGAAGAACTGTTGGAGAAGATTAGAGCACCTGGGGCATCTCTAGCAATGAATAACATATGAGATGTGGGTTTGTATAATGTTGTGGGGTTCCCATTGGTAATAGAGGATAGGGACCTAGTTATTGAGTACATTCAGAGGTACGATATGAATTCTAGGAAGGTGAAACATAATGGGATGGTATTTGCAGATTTATCTATCGAGAGTATAGCAGAAACCTTTGGGTTGAAGATTATTGACAAGATGAAAGAAATAGATATGGAGCAATATGTAGCTGATTTCAGAGGAAATGAATCATCTTGTAAAAGTGCAATATTCTACGGATGGTATTCTCCAGACAAGAAACTGAAAGCAGCTGCGAGGGTTCCAAAGAACTTATACATGTTGGACTTCAAAGAGGATGTGTATATAATGATCACGTTACTAAGAAGATTAATGGGTTTGGCAGATGCTACTACATTTGAGCCGTGGATGTTTTCTGTGATCCAATTTAGCAAAGAAGAAACAAGGGACGTTCATTGGGCTTTGGCCATTAGTAACGCCATTTTCGCACAAGTTATGAGATTTAATAAGCAAAAGAGGTTCTTCATGTCATCTTATATTATCTATTCATGCACAACCAAGATGCATTTGAGTGGAATATAGAGGATTGTACATTGGGAAGTGGCCTAGGGCAGATGCTAGTGTATGATCATTACCTAGACCTATAGGAACAGAATGTAGGGAAGAATTTTGTAAGGGTAAATGATGTGTTTTCTATGTACCTAGTAAGGATACTGATAGAAGAAAGAGATAAAAGGTTGTTTGAAGAAGCAAAGAATGCAATCACTTGGCATAGTACGTGGTATATACAGTTCTCTACCTTTACATACATTAGAACAGAAGGGTTTAGGGGAAAACCTTTTAGATTACCAAGGTACCCATCAGACATAATAGTGTTGTTGGAGTTTACAAGGAAAATATTAGATGTTTATGCAATGTATAAGGCCAAGTTTAACAGAGGTAACATTAAATTTCTATTTGGTATTAGAAGGTACCAATGTTTTAATGAAGACATAGCTAAAGCCTCGGAGGTAGAGTTGCCATATTATGGCTTTGAAACTTTTGATTTAGCTAAACCTTTCAATCCATTCAAGAGGATCCAAAACTTTGTAGATAAAAAGTTTAAACATCAGCCACACCTTGAGGATTTCTAGGTTGATTGTGACAATGAAGCCAAAGTCAAGAAAAGGGCTCATCAGAGATTAACTCTTGATCAAATAAGAACATTGGGAGTACTTGAGGTACCCCAAGAAATCAAAGATGATGATGAGAAGACATTACATACAAGTTATGACATTAAAAAGGTTGTTGATGAAATTCTAACTGAACCAGACTAGAGTCAGCCTGAGGAGACTTCACTAGATAATATCTCAAGGCTGATATTAGCATATTCATATGTGTAGATAAAGGAGAAGATAGAATAATTAAAAGCTAAAGGAATAATAGTCACCTACCAGGGGAAGAAAGGGAAAAAGAGAAGCCTAGAGAATGAAGGCAATTTTGATGATTTCCTGAGAAGAAAAAGACAGGTGGTAGAGGCCAAAATAGCTAAAACAAACACTGGAGCCATGCTATTAGACCCTTATGCACTAGGGATAACAGTGGCTATCCCTTTAGTAACATTTACATCAGTAAAGGGAGGGACATCTACTACAACTATCACAACAGAGTAGGTTCCAATGCAAGCAACTGTAATACCTCAACAAACATCAACACCTATAGTGCCTTTACAAATACCTAGTGTCCCAAGGACATCAACAGTTCAACAACCACCTTTGGAGACACAAACCCAACAAGGAAAAATATAAGGGTTTATACAGGTTAAACAAGAAATGACCGAGGAGATGGTGGGAAAGGCATCAATGGCCCATGCATCTACAAAACATGATATAGAAATAGTGGACATGGACAATATTGAAGATGTGGATGATATTGAGGATGATAAAGATGAAGGTGATGGGGAAAGCGGTGGAGATAGCTTGGAGATGAGTAGTGAGGAGGAAGAAGATAGGCAAATACTGAAAACTCACCTCATGTTGGAAGCATTTGATGCAAGGGCATCACAAAAAGTAGTAACCACATCACAAGATCTAAAGATTGCCACATCATCAATAGAAGATTTAGAAATAATTGATCTATCTGATAACTTATTTCCTATAAACATCATGGAGGAAGTCAAAGAGGTTGCTAAGGAGATATTGAGAAATCAGGAAGAGGAGAAAGAAAGTAAGGATATGGATAACATACCAACTACTCAAGGAGAAGGTTTACCAAGTCAAGAAAATGTGCCTACAGTTGGGATGGAAGAACAACAAAATATTGAATAGCAACAACCTCTTCAAGAACAACCACCTCCACAATAGCAACATGACCAACAACAACAACAACAAGAGAATCAAGAACAAGAAGAACAAGAACAAGCAGAGGTAATAACAAAGGAACCTCAAGATGAGGTAATGAATGATAAGATTGCAGGTGCCAGTATAGAAATACCATCCTGGGTTGGATCAGAGGTAAGGCAAGAATCAACAGTACAGGTGATGCCAATTGACATAAAGAGTTTATTATCTAATGAAGCTTCTAGGAGAGGTAAAAGGAAGGCAAGAATTATGTCTGCAATAAAGAGAGATCTCTTGGGAACAAGGACTGTGCAGATGGTAGTTCCACAAGCAGACAAGGAAAAAGGAGAAATAGGCATGGAAGAATACAATGTCATAAGCATGAACCTTGGGCATGTTAACAAAGAGCAGCATATTGAAGAGTTACAAGAAATGATGGAGTTCACTGCTAATAAAATGAGGAGGGATAAACAGAAAATAATAAAATTGAAAGGGCAAATTGCCTAATTACAACAATTTA
This sequence comes from Cunninghamia lanceolata, assembly GCA_027924645.1. Taxonomy (NCBI): domain Eukaryota; kingdom Viridiplantae; phylum Streptophyta; class Pinopsida; order Cupressales; family Cupressaceae; genus Cunninghamia; species Cunninghamia lanceolata. Next base: position 15,466,014 of record BSBN01001271.1, read on the forward strand.
TCTAGGGAATGTTTGATCCTGCACAAAGTTTGCCAAAGTTATCTTTTGAATTAACTATTTTATCTAAGGAGAAGATAGGAGAAATAGAGAATAAAAAGCACGAAGCTAACACATTGGAAGAGTATGTCAAGAAATTTATTCAAAAGGGAGAAGAAGTAATAAAAATTGTAAACGGCAATTGGAACATCACCTTGACTGAGAAAACTAATTGTGCCAATATTCTGCAAAAATGTCAAGCAAGAATATTGCAGAATAGATATGAGCTAAAGAAACTCAATACCATGGAGCGGCATCTGGTATCATTGGTCAATGAAGGGGTGTTAATTTTAAATGTTGTTTTCCAAATACCTCAATGGAAGATGGAGTTAAAGTTTGAGGAAGGTATACTTAGACCTTGCATTATCAATGTGCAGGAGTTATAAAAAACTGATCAGGAGTTGTTAAAGAAACATGTAAAGATAGTACAGCATTTGGCAAGACATCCTTGTTCCAAAGTTCAAGTGTATGATGTAGGAACAACAGTAAAAGAATTCAAGGATATCTTTCAGCAATGCATTGATAATCCTGTGAATAAATTAAATGAAGAGGTAATGGAAAGGATAATGGAACTGAGTACTAAAATTAGGAAGTACCAGAAAAGAAGAGAGGATATGGAAAGCAAGGCACAAGTATTGAAGAGAAGCACATGGAAATACAGCAGTATACATGGGATGCTTCTCAAAGAACAAGTCATGCATCCATATCAACCTTGGCTAAAAGATATACAAATTACATGAGCAATAAGAAAGGGGATCTATAGGTAGAAGATACCAGGGATAGCGATTGAGATGCTTATTTCATTCATGTTATTATTCTTTTTGTACCTACAAAAAAGTCAAAGATAGAAGGTCAACCCTTGAAGACATTGGGACATTTCAAAAGATTCTAAGGGCATCTTTGCGACCAAAAGAATATTCTCTCAAGATATTTTGGGAGTGACAACTGGCAAAGAGCATATTCCAAGGATATTCCTATGTGCCAGCTGGTGCATAGTTGGCAAGTTTGTTTCCATCGTTGATATTATATTTTGAATCTCAACCCTTGATGAGATTTTTTGTAACCGATATGAAGGATCTAAGTCTATATAAGGATCTTTGATATACATATTTTAGTACACATGATTGACATAGAAAAGATACCAGAGCGTCTGCAAGAGAAGTGATTGAGGAAAATACTTTGAGATAGTTAATTGAGCAAGAATTTCTCTGTGTCTGTAGGAAGGAATATGTGGAACATCATGTTTCCTTGCTATATCTATAAAAATGTCTGCAAATTTTGATGATATTGTTGATGTATTCAAAAAAATTAAAGTCATGAAATATTGTAAATTTGAAATGGCTAACATATATTTGTATACACCTAAAAATGGTTCGAGTCAAATTAAATAAATATTTTAATATTAATTTTATTCCTATTCCTCTATCAATTAAATAAATATCCTAATTTATTTAAATGGTTGACATTTCTCTTATGCCTTTAATAATTAAATAAAATCAATTTATTTAATTAAAATACCCTAATTCCTCTATAGTATTATCTAATTAAATAATTCTAAATTATCTAATTATTTCTTCTAAAGTCTACGTCTTATGTTTTAATCCATGTCATCCCTCCATGTCGTTACAAGTATGGGCCTAACCGATGTCATTGACGTCAACATACTCCTGTTGCATTGATGTCAAGGATTGGATGAGCTGTGTGCTGAGAATATTGAGAAAATTAGTCCTATCAGAAATAAAGAAGAACAGTGAAGACAGTGAAGCTATATGAAGTGAAGACCCAAGCTCAGATAAAGATCAGAGAATGTGCATCAAAGGCTTTGTAGATATGTGTCTAAAGATGATCCAGTCAAGATTTGAGAGGTCCACATGAAGAATTGAAGAAGTTATGGCCATATGAGTGAAACTGGCTTTGGCAAGTGTTCAGAGGTGACAAAGTGACACAAATAGGTCTGGTGAGATCCAAAAATGTAATATCTTGTTCTATAGATTTGGTGGAGTGTTTAGGAAGCCAATGTGAATTGACAACTCAATTGGTTCATGGTCTGGAGGTTTGTAAGCATATATTCTAAATATGTCAGTGATGACAGAATGTGTTCTTGAGGTTCTGGATGAAGATGCGAATGATTTCAGTAAGCAAATGTGGTGTGGATGTTCTTGGTGATTCAGGCAAGCTTGTGGAGGTCTCTAGATTGTGTCCAATTTGTGTTGGTGGTCCGCATTGAAGATTGAGCTTGTAATTGAAGATTTACTTCTGGGTGATGATGTTCTTCCTAATCATGGCCGACCGGATGATCTTGAAGATGTTTTGCAAAGCATGGCATTTTCCTCAAAGAAGATTGAAGTCCCAGATATGTGTGGCTGACAGTGTGGTGATTCGTATGAAGTCTTTTGTAAGAAGTCAAGTTGTATTTGTGTATTTGCTCTGTAATAAAATAAAGTATGTATTGTGCTGACTTTGATGATTATCCCAAAGTCGATGTCTTGTATAAATAAGAGTTGTGAAGTCATTTCAAAGTATCTTGGTGGAGATGAAGAAGTGGTAGAGAAGAGAAGAGCAAGAAGCAGAGCAGAAGTATTGAGCTTAAATGGAACTGACTCAAGCATGGTGAAGATGTTAAACTTCAGTTCAAGTATGTAATCTTTATTATTATGTAGATAGTGTGTCTCTTGTAGGCAATGGGCCTCTTGTGAGTAGTGTGCTCGGGCAGTGAACCCTAATTGCCATGTGCCATTTATTCTTCTTATTCTTTAATAGAGAATACAATCTTGGGTTAGTCACCCCATGGTTTTTCCCTTAACCAAGTTTTCCATGTTAAACTATTATGTGTTAATGTGTTTCTACTCTTAAATTATTGCACTGTGCTTCCATGATTGATTTATTATTATGCTGTGGAATTACAAGAAGGATTTAAGTGTTTAAAGAAAATAAAGTTTTGAGACAATTGATTCACCCCCCCTCACAGTTGTCTGTCTTAAATCAACAATTGGTATCAGAGCTAAGTTCCTCTAAAAGAGCTTAACTGCTTGAGGACATCCAAGATGTCTTCCTACAAGAAGGATAGTCCAAGGTTTGATGGAACTAATTACACTCTTTGGAAAAGCCGCACGGAATGTCACTTGCAATGTATGGGAACGCAATATTGGACCATAACTTCAAAGAAGTATGTTCCTCCAAAGAATGGTCTAACAACTGTAGATGAAATCAAAGATGCTGAAGACAATCTTCGGGCTAAAGAAGCTCTACTAAGTGCCTTATCTGATTCAGAGCTGACAAATGTTATATATTTAAAAATTGCATATGAGATTTGGGAAAAACTAGAACTTCTGCATGAAGGAGACAAATATGTTAAGTGTGCCAAGCCACAGAGTCTAAAAGGAAAATTTGAAAACCTGAAGATGAATGAAGATGAGGATATCACTACATTTATGCTAGAAGTAAATGAGCTTGTTTGTGGCATTAGGTGTGCAGGTGGAATCTTGGATGAAGATGAGATTGTTGCAAAAGTTCTCAGATCCCTACCTCCTACTTACAAACACAAGGTTGCTGCTATTGAAGAATTCAGATCCTTATCAAATATCACAAGAGATCAATTGGTTGAAAAATTAGTTGCATTTGAATTGGCTGAGTTTGGAGATGCACCCCCTAAGAATAAATCTGTATTCAAAGCTAGTGCCTCTGTAAAAGGCAAACAAAGGTATGATTCAGGAGAAAACTCCTCAAAGAAACTATCATGGTATGAAAAAATAAGAAAAGACCTAGAAGAAGATGAAGTAGAATCTGCTCAACTTGAAGCGCTTATTGCAAAAGGACTACCAAGAGGATCTAGTAAGTATGAAGGAAAATTTCCCTTCAAATGTTTCAACTGCAACAAGATTGGTCATTTTGCCTCAAGGTGTTCGAAAAGATTTTCAAGGACAAATCCAAACAGATAAAGATTTCAAAAGAAATGTTACTATGTTCATGAAGATGATGATGATGGAGTAACAGATGATGAATCAGAGACAAGAAACAAATCTGGAAGTGACTGGGTGTTTATTGCCATCAAGGAAGAAGATCCAATGCCCATTAAATCTGTTAATCATAAAATTGTAGAAAGAGCTTTGGCTACCCAAGTTGAAGAAAAGGATGATTGGGTCATTGACAGTGGATGCTCCCACCATATGACTAGTGACAAAAATAAGTTCATAGATCTAGAAAGATATGAAGGAAGAGTTGTAAAATTTGGTGATAATTCTGCTGGCAGAATCAGAGGCAAAGGAACTATTTCTTTTGATGGAAAGAACAAAACCAGTGATGTATTGTATGTTGAAGGTCTGAAGCACAACCTTCTCAGTGTTGGGCAGTTGGTGGACAAAGGCTATGATCTTTAATTCAAAAATGAAAAATGTAAGATCTTTGAAAGTTTTGGAACAAAGGTTGCATCTGGTACTCAAACAAAAGGTAACATCTTCCACTTGGTTAGTACTGGTAAAAGTTGTTTATTTGTTCAATTGGATCAGAGTTGGTTGTGGCATAGGAGAATGTGTCATGTGAATTTTGATAATATCATCAAGATAACCAACACTCAGGCTGTAAGAGATCTTCCAAGACTGGTGAAACCTACCAATAGTTTGTGCAAAGAATGTCAGTTGGGTAAGCAGAGTAGAGTCACATTCAAAAATAAAGAAAAATATTCTACCAGATTGTTGGACTTAGTACATACTGATCTATGTCGACCGGCAAGAATCAAGAGTTTACAAGGTGATAGATATTTCATGTTACTAATTGATGATCATTCCCGGATGATGTGGGTGACTTTCCTACAAGAGAAATCTGAAGCTCTTGAGAAATTCAAAATATTCAAGGCTATGGTAGAAAATGAAACCGAATTAAACATAAAGTGTCAGGTTTGATAGAGGTGGAGAATTCACATCCGGAGAGTTCATAGAATTCTGTGAGAAACATGGGATAAAAAGATAGTTATCTGCTCCAAGGACTCCACAACAGAATGGAGTAGAGGAGAGAAAGAACCGGACCATCGAAGAAGCATCTAGAACCATGATGATGGAAGCAAATGTTCCTCAAATCTACTGGAGAGAAGTTGTAAGCACTGTTGTCTATACTCTTAATCAAGTACAAATCAAAAGCAATACTGGTAAGACCCCTTATGAACTCTGGTTTGGCATCACTCCTACTGTGAAGTATTTCAAAGTCTTTGATAGTAAATTTTACATTAAAAGAGATCAAGACCTTGATGGTGACAGGTTGTCATTGATGACAAAAAGGTGTTTGGTCCTCATGTCATATTTCAGGATGTCTTCAAGTGGGAGAGATTTAATGCAGAGACAATGTATTGGTTGTTTGAAATCCTTGATGTCTTGTGATGATCACATCATATGTGTCTTGCAGATGCAAGAAAGGTTGGTTCTTGCATTATCAGGAGTACATCATCTTGTGTGTTCTTTACAGATGACTTGTAGTGGTAGTGACTTGGTAATTTGATCTCAGTAGCCTTCATCATGTTGTCTGGTATACTCTATATCAAGGATTGATAGAAGTGATCACAAGTTAAGTTGTCATACCACTGAGTTTACAGATGCAGATATCAGTTGGATTTCATGTAAGTTTCTTCAAGGTGATGTCATTAGGTACTATGTGCTCTGATATAAGGTTTCTCAATTGGATCTCAGTTGAACAATATTTGATGTTATTTGATGTCATAGTTATCAGTGATGTGGTGAGGATAGTCTTGTGCTTCAACAAGAGGATGATGACTTGCAAATGCATAGAAGGTAACATTCATGGTAGATAAGTTTGCAGGACTAGATTGATCTATTGATGTCTATCTATGTGGATGTTGGCACTGATCGTCAATTTAAGGTGATATCATATCTTATGTTGAGACCAGGTATAAAGTGATCAAAAGAGTGCTCAAAAATTCTATACCTTCAAAATCCTAAATACCTTCAAAAATCCTATATTCTACTCTTCACTGTTTTTATTTACATTTTTGTCTTAATTAAACAGTGACTTTCTATTGAAGGTAAGGGTCACTTAAAGTGACCTGTTAGAGGGCTACCATCACATGATGGTGACCGGCCCTTCCTTAAAGCATCGGTCCTTATATGATATGTGGAGCACGTGGGGGATATGCTTTAAGCATAGAAAATTCAAAAGTCAAATGGGAGCGCGGTTTATGGAGTTGTATTTGAAGTTTTTTTTTTTTTTTTAAAAAGGAAACTAGTATGATATGGGGATAAATGTGTATTATTTATAAAAGGAAGAAAGCCCGATGGCTTTAAGCTTTTTAGAAACTTTGTTTAATTTCTAAAGTGGTCGGCCATACCACGTTTAGATTTTAAAAATGGAGATTTTTTTTTGTTTTAAAAGAAAGCTATCAATTGTTTAAGGTGATAAGTTTTTTTTAAAATTAGAAATTATTTTTTAAGAGAAGATTTTTTAAGGAGTATTCTATTTGCATACAAGAAGTTGGAAAGATATTATTATTGAAAGAGAATGTTTTTTTTAAGAGGATGAAGATTTTGAAGAATAATTTTTGAGGAGATTTTTTTGAAGATTGGAGATTGTTTGTGAAAGATTGTTTTGAGAGAATATGAAAAAATATAATGCAGAATGATTATATTTTTATGAGATCTTAAAAAAAATATATCAGATGATTCTATTGGAATTTGGTGAAGATGTTTGCAGAGTCTTGTGAAGGAGAAGATAAAGATTTTTTATTTGCAGAGAAGATAATCAAATTGAAGGAGAATATGAAACATCATGCAGAGATTGTAAATATGAGCAGAGAATATGAAAAGTTTTTAAATAGGGTTTGATATTATATGATCCTATTTTTTGATGGTTTTTGCATGTATTCATGGAAAAGATTTGTCTTGTAAGAAAATAAAGAATTCTATTTTATGAATTAGGGAGGAAATAACGTATTGAAGTTGTTTGTTAATATTTTTGTGAAGATAAAGAGTTTATTTGCAGGGAGATGAAGAAAAGGAAATTAAAAGGTCTCAAACATAAATCATTTTCTTCAGATCATAGAATATGAAAGGATAGAGATAAAACATATAGGAGATGAAGAGTGAAAAGACTTTCAACTTGTATAAAATTATTTTTCCAGGTGCATTATATGTAGGTTGTGAAAGACATAAATGAATAACACAGATGATGAGAGATTGATTACATATAGTTGTGAAGTGTTGTTGAAGAATCAAGCAGTGTTGGTGTTGTAGAGTGAATCATGATACAAGAGTGAAAAATCTGAGTTTGTATATGATTTGGAATGATCATTTGACAGGCACATGAGAGAGAAGAAATGTTATGTATTGAAACAGAGAAACCCTCTGAATTTGTGTTTTCAGTTTGTTCTGTAATAGGGGTTGGTGCTCCTTGAAGCTGGTGCTTCTAAATAGTATGCCAGTGAGGCTTGTAGGTCAGTGAGACCTTAACATTTGTCAGTGAGACACATATTGTAGCCAGTGAGGCTTCTTTGTAGCCAGTGAGGCATGTTTGATCAGTTAAGCCAGTGAGGCAGTTTAGAGTGGTTTTTCTACCCGTGGAGGGTTTTCCACTCATGCAATTCTTGTGTCATAATCTTCTTTGTGTATGTATGATTTACTTATGAAGTTTTGTTCTCTTTCTGTATTCACAGTCATGTGCATATGTATTTGACAGATCAATGCTATCTTTCTCTCCTTGTGCTCTGAATGTTAAAGTGTGTAAAAAGATTTGAAAATTCACACAACACTTATTCACCCCCCCTCTTAGTGTTGATTGTACTCCTACAGACCTTGGCAAATTTGATGCTAGAAGTGATGAAGGAATATTCTTGGGTTATTCTACTCAAAGCAAAGCATACCTGTGTTATAACAAGAGATTGAGAAAAATTATAGAAAGTACAAATGTGAAGGTTGATGAAGGCATTGAAAAACCCTCAAGGTTTTATGAATATGAAGAAGATGATCAGAATGATGTTTTGGTTCAAGAAGTTCAAGCCCCCTCTGAAATTCAGAACCGGACTGATCCAGAGAATCCTGAAATACAGGAAGAAGAGATAAGTTTGAATGAACATGTCCAAGAAATAAAAGTACAAGAAACTCCTAAAACTCCCAGGTATGTAAGACTGAATTATTCTGAAAACCAGATCATAGGTGATAAAAGCAAAGGTGTTCAAACAAGAAGAAAGATTGCTCAAGACTCAGAAAAGTATTATCTGATTTCAAAGATTAAACCAAAAATAGTAAGTGAAGCATGCAATGATGAAAGCTGGACTAAAGCAATGAAGGAAGAGTTGATGCAGATTGAGAAAAATCACACTTGAGATCTTGTTCCCAGCCCTAGAAACAAAAATGTGATTGGGACCAAATGGGTCTTTTGGAATAAACTGAATGAAGATGGTGAAGTAGTCAGAAACAAAGCCAGATTGGTCTGCAAGGGTTATTCTCAAATAGAAGGAGTTGATTTTGAAGAAACTTTTGCTCCGGTGGCAAGAATTGAAGCAGTCAGATTATTTCTTGCCTTTGCTGCCTTCAAGGATTTCAAAGTATATCAAGTGGATGTCGAGTCTACATTTCTCAATGGTGACTTGGAAGAAGAAGTATATATTGAGCAACCGGATGGCTTTCAATTATCTAATTAAGGTGATATGATCTACAAGTTGAAGAAAGCTCTGTATGGACTCAAACAAGCCCCAAGAGCCTAGTATGAAAGACTAGATAAACATCTTTTGAAGATTGATTTCAATAAGGGTACTGTTGACAGTAACTTGTACTTCAAAATTGATCATAAAAATATCTTGATTGTTGAAGTATTTGTTGATGATATTATTTTTGGAGGAAGAGATAGTATGTGCAAGACTTTTGCAAATCAAATGAAAAGTGAATTTGAGATGTCCATGTTTGGAGAAATGAATTTCTTAGTGGGTTTGCAAATCACTCAAACAAAGAAAGGAATCTTCATATCACAAACCAAATATGTGAAAGAATTGTTAAAGAAATTTGGAATGGAAGATTCAAAACCAATGAATACTCCCATGGCAACCGGATGTAAACTGAGCAAAGATGATGACTCTCCTAAGGCTGATCAGAACAAGTATAGGTCAATGATTGGAGGACTACTATATCTTACTCAAACTAGACCTAACATTATAAATGTTGTTGGTCTTGTTGCCAGATTCCAAGCTGATCCCAGAGAATCTCATGTCATGGAAATTAAGAGAATTCTCAGATATCTAAAGGGAACAGTTGAGTATGGCTTATGGTATCCTAGGGATCATGATTTCTCTCTTCATGCATATACAGATGTGGATTGGATAGGAGATGTGGATGACCGGAAGAGTACCAGTGGTGGTGTATTCTTTTTAGGGAAAAGATTGGTTTCTTGGTTGAGCAAGAAATAAGAAGCAATATCTCTATCCACTGCAGAAGCAGAATATATTGCAACAGCAGGTAGTTGCACTCAAGTATTGTAGATGAAGCAAATGCTAAGAGACGTCAGAGTGGAATATGAGGAACCTATCATAATCTTCTGTGATAACTCAAGTGCAATAAACATATCAAAAAATCTGGTGTTGCATTCAAAGACAAAACATATATCCATCAAGTTTCACTTTTTGAGAGAGCAGGTCAACAAGAATGAAGTCAAATTGGAGTTTGTACCCTCTAAGGATCATATTGCAGACATCTTTACTAAACCTCTACCTAAGGACTCTTTTGAGTATCTCAAGGAGAAGTTAGGGGTTATTACCCCTCCAGTTCTGAATTAAGGTGCACTGATGTACATCAGTCTAGTGGATCTCACAGTCATATCTTGTGATTCGGATTGATGATAGGAAGCTGCTACTAAAGGGGAGCAGTCTGTATGATTCTAATTGATGCAAGTATGTGCCCTTTGCCATTGATGTCAAAGGGGGAGAGAAGACATGTGAAAAACAAAAGTGGTTGTTGATCAAAGGGGGAGCAGTAAAGAAAGAGAAGACATATGAATGATTGTTGTTGATAGGGGAAGCTATGTCAGTCAGTGAGGAGTTCTTGTCTTGATGGTTAAAACAGTTTTTCACATTATATGTTTCTATCAATGACAAAGGGGGGGATTGTTGCAAGTATGGGCCTAATCGGTGTTATCATTGATGTCAACATACTCCTGTTGCATTAATGTCAAGGATTGGATGAGCTGTGTGTTGAGGATATTGAGAAAATTAGTCCTATCAGAGACAGAGAAGAACAGTGAAGCTATATGAATTGAAGACCCAAGATGAGATAAAGATCAAAGAATGTGCATCAAAGGCTTTGTAGATATGTGTCTAAAGATGATCCAGTCAAGATTTGAGAGGTCTACATGAGGAATTGAAGAAGTTATGGCCATATGAGTGAAACTGGCTCTGGCAGGTGTTCAGAGGTGACAGAGTGACACAAATAGGTCCAGTGAGATCCAGAAATGCAATATCTTGTTCTGCAGATTTGGTGGAGTGTTTAGGAAGCTAATGTGAATTGACAACTCAATTGGTTCATGGTCTAGAGGTCTGCAAGCATCTATTCTAAATATGTCAATGATGACAGAATGTGTTCTTGAGGTTCCGGATGAAGATGCGAATGATTTCAGTAAGCATAGGTGGTGTGGATGTTCTTGGTGATGCAAGAAATCTTGTGGAGGTCTGTAGATTGTGTCCAATTTGTGTTGGTGGTCTGCATTGAAGATTGAACTTGTAATTGAAGATTTACTTTTGGGTGATGATGTTCTTCCTAATCATGGTCGACCAGATGATTTACATGTCATGCGGATGATCTTGAAGATGTTCTACGAAGCATGGTGTGTTCCTCAAAGAAGATTGAAGTCCCAGATATGTTTGGTCGACAATGTGGTGATTCGCATGAAGTCTTTTGTAATAAGTCAAGTTGTATTTGTGTATTTGCTCTGTAATAAAATAATGTATTGTGCCGACTTTGATGATTATCCCAAGTTGATGTCTTGTACAAATAAGAGTTGTGAAGTCATTTCAAAGTATCCTAGTGGAGATGAGGAAGTGGTAGACAAGAGAAGAGTGAGAAACAGAGCAAAAGTATTAAGCTTAAATGGAATTGACTCAAGCATGGTGAAGATGCTAAACTTCAATTCAAGTATGTAATCTTTATTATTCTGTAGACAGTATGTCTCCTGTAGGCAATGGGCCTCTTATGAGCAATCTAGTCGAGCAGTGAGCCCTAATTGGCATGTGCCATTTGTTCTTCTTATTCTTTAACAGAGAATACAATCTTGGGTTAGTCACCCCATGGTTTTTCCCTTAATCGAGTTTTCCATGTTAAAATCTTGGTGTCATATGTGTTAATGTGTTTCTACTCTTAAATTATTGCACTATGCTTCCATTATTTATTTATTATTATGCTGTGGAATTACAAGAAGGATTTAAGTGTTTAAAGAAAAGAAAGTTTTGAGACACCTCACCAAGTTGCTCTAATAATTAAATATTTTTAATATTTAATTAAGCAATTATCCCCTCAACATGTGCCCTATTTCTTCTCCACGTGTTTCCTATGATTTCTCAATCATCTCCAAAGTCAAATACACTTGTCTTTCAAAATCCTAGTTTATCTCTCACATTCCAACAACCAAGAATCCTCCTTCCACAATCTTCTCAAAGTCTTCCACTTTTAACTCACAGGTCTTTGTGAACATCATGACATGTGGCTTATGGATCCACATATTCCTCTACCTTGTAAACGTAGTAGGAACATTTCCCATGATTATCTCCCTCATCTCAACTGTACATGTCACACACAATACCTCCAATCGTGGATCTATTGACACATGGACTTGGCCTCTCCTTGGCCTATAAAAAGAACCCTCATTCCCTCATTTCAAGAATCCAAGAGCTTTTGTAAACTTACTCTGCAGAAATTCTACCAACGTGCCTTTGGAAAAAGTATCCTCATTGCACTTGCATAATCTCATCATCATCACAATCATCCAACCATGTCTCTATATCTCCATTATCCATCTTCATAAGAGTTGCATTTGTTAGTTTAGTCTTCATTGCATTATCCATCTACAGCCATTCTCCTATTGTTATCTTCAATAGCAAGGAAGTACACACTTTTGAGAGCTCAACTCATTCATAAGATCAATACGAGATAGGCAACAATGGAAGCTACGAGGTGAATCAGTCTACGAAGATAATATCTTTGTTTATTGTATTTGCATCAATTTCATTGAGTTATTAGATATTTAGTTGTTTAATATTGTTATTCATAATTTCCATAACAATATTAGTAAATGCAAACATCGAATTTCTATGTCTATTCCAGAGTGTTATTTGATTTATGTGTTTTCTGATATATTTCTTGGAAGACTGTAATTCTGTATGTGAATTCGTGAAATGATCCGGATTAACATATAAGAGTTTATTTGTTTCTAAATTATCCAAGGTAATCAAAACTTGTCCACATGAGTAACAAAGCATAATGTTTGTTTGGATAATGTTTTCTAAACTTATCTTTTATCTTTTTTTTATCAGTAGTTTAAATAATTAGCCAAAACACAGTCATCTAAAGGAAATTGTCAAAGATTCTAAAAAATATAAGTGAATACTAAAGATCTTTGGTAATTTTTATAAAGTTTGAGATACAAAATTTGTTTCTTTGGAATTCATGCAAAGGTTGATAGTTTAAATGTTTGTTTGAATAATGTTTTCTAAACTTAACTTTTATCTTTCTTTTATCAGTAGTTTAAATAATGAGCCAAAACATTGTTATTTAAAGGAAATTTTCAAAGATTCTAATAAATATATGTGAATACTAAAGATCTTTGGTAATTTTCATAAAGTTTGAGATACAGAATTTGTTTGTTTGGAATTCATGCAAAGGTTGATAGTAAAGTTATAAATACATGTAAAGGATCAACGCTTTGATGATAACTGGGAAATATTTGCAGAGATTAAGTAACAATAGCCATTAATAAACATTTAAATCACATAAGGCCCCTTGAACAAACATCTTCACATTGAACCCTAAGTAAATCTAACACAGTCATGACCTGACTACCGAAGCCTTGGGATTGTGAATTATTACCTTATAATCCATCATATCTTTCAAGATAGATTAAGTTCTTTGTGAATTTTATCTCATGTTGTGTGTGTATAATATCCATATCAACAAGTTTGTTGTGATAGGAATAACATAGTCTACTACAGGAATAAGACAGAAAAATAACACAGTTTGTTGTAGAAAGATAGTAAGCTACTATAGATAACTACTACAAGAGTCCAACTAATGGAAGGATAGATTACAGCTACAAGAATATAATCAGCTACGGAAATAACAATAAGTTGTGACAATAATATAATAAGTTACGACAGGGATCTAGTTCATTACTGCAAAATAAAGAATGTTACAGGAAGATAAGAATCTCAATAATCTGTAACAGGGGTAAATAACTACTATGGGGATTAAGTAGATACATATTATTTAATAATTTCATAAATGCCAAAGGAAATATAGTTAAGTGAAGGCATGGACGTATTTACTTTTAGCCAAAATGTAAAATTAAACTGCTATAAGAATTGTTTACTGCTGCGACAGGAATAACAGTATAAGTTGTGTCAGGAGTACATAAACTATGATATGAATACAATCTACAACTACAACAATGCTAGAGTATTTATTTGGTTCAAACACTTATCATACTACATACATAGTCACCCATGCATCTCTATGCTGCCGCATTCTAGTGTGAGAACTAGAAGTAGATGGGGCTCCACTCAAGAGGAACAAAGGAAACATGCATGCTAGATATAACAATGGCTGCCAAGGCATACTTAAGTCATGATTGTTGAAGGTATAAATATGTTAAGTTATCATAGTCACATAAACACAAGGTCTGAAACATAATAGAGAAGACCAAAACTATTTTTAATCAGTCGAGAACACATAGTGAAGGCAACAAGTGCTAAAAGAGTTTAGCTAGCTACTACAGGAATGCACAATGCTGCTACAAAATAACAATCTGTAGCTATAGGAAAATAGATTACAGCAAAAGAAATACAGTAAAATATTATGATACAAAGGTTGACGCTAGGATCTTCAAGCCGTTGGCAACATAATATAGTTTAACAATAATATACCACATGCCAAGTAGAAAGGAAGTAGCAGGTCGATGGAAAACATAAGGCTATGGGGATGTTAATCTAACAAAAGAATAATACTAAGACCTTTATGAATCAGCAAATAGGCTAGAAAAGACATCATAAGAAAAACATTTAATATATGTTTTTGGTATAAGACATTCTACATATCCTATACTTTTAATAGACATCATTCTTGCATTTTATGGTTTAAGAAACATATCTGGTAACCACAAACTCTCCCCCTTTTTGTTGTTGCTAATATTTCTTCCTGTTGATGTTGGTATTTCTTCCTGTCACCGCCTTCCTATCACGGCTTCCTATCGCCGCCTTCCTGTCGTTGCCTTCCTATCATTCCCTCTTGTCGTGTTTTCTAATCCCTGCCTTCCTGTCGCTGTTGGTATCTCTTCCTATCATTACTAGTATTCCATCTTCCTCCCTCCTTAATATTGGCATCCATCCTCTCTGTATATACCCTTTTAAAGACTTTCATCCTTTTTAATTTTAGTTTGTTTCCTTAATTTTTCTATTTCTTCCTTTTTTATTTTTCAATGCCAAGGCTTTTTTGGCTTTTCTTCTTTAAAGCTTCTCAATATTATCTTTTAAAAATTATCCAACAAGGAATATCATATTTGCATATAAGGAAGAGTACAACATATTTTAATAATTAAATATATTTTTAACATTTATTTTACACATTATATCTAAAATGCTTTAAATATTAAATGTAATAATCTTAAACATTAAATCATTTAATTATAATCCTTAAAGAAACGTAATGATCTTATGATTTTGGAAGGAACATTTTTAAACAATGCTATCTCATGACTACTTAATTATTTTTTTATCCATCACGCAACCATTTCTTGTTAAAAGCATAGGTAAGATTATGCTACCAAAATGAAACGCGACACATCAAACCAAAACAATAATGCAACATGCAGTATGAACTACGTGATTTTGTGTGCATACATCAAAGTTCCTTCAAGCCAATTCTTGTCGAGTGGCTAGGATGCCTCTACCTTAACCATGCCCTTGCCTTTGACACTTTCTTGCACTCAATTGCACTCAAGTTTCAATTAATAGGTTAGTCAATAAACCACAGCCGAAGCAATATATAAACATATAAATCCATCATTTAATAGTTTTCTATTTGCATATATGAAACTGATAACATTTCACTTTGTATTCACTAACAATTTACCTATTAATAACATAATCACATTAAAATATCCAATAATTTAAAATAGAATTGAGTTCAGAGAGTTCGAGACGTGACACATAACCAACACTCCCTATTGAAAGAACATTGAAGAAGGAGGTGATCGGTGCTCTCCTCCATTTCCCCATAGATCACACATTTAAAGTTCAAACCTAGGTAGAATTTATGTAGCCGATCACCCATCAGAATCTACCCATGCAGAGCCAGCCAAGTGAAGGTGCCCACTTTAGGGAGAACAACATCATTCCAACATAAATGAGATGGCCAATCTGATTTGGGACCTACCAAGAGTTTTCTATATCCTTGCTTAATAGAGTACTAACCAAAAGTATGTGCCACCTAGATCAGCTCATCATCTTTAGGAGATAGAAAAACCACTCTATTCTTTAGTAGATTCTACAGGATTAACTTTTGACCAGCTAGGATATCACACTCCTCTAGACTCTTCTAGGTCACTTGTCATGGAGGGGAGTTAGAAAGACCAAAGAAATAATCTCTGGCCTTATGACCCCAGTGTTGTTTCAAGAATTCCCTAGCCTCTTTCAGATCATCCCTAGCTGATAATTTGGGCCAGCCATTCCAAGAATCAGTCCAGAAGTTTTTTTCTCACCATTATTGATTTTCCATGAAAGAATGGAGAGGATAACATCTATGTTTTTAATTATAAATTGCCATATTGAAGAGCCTCTCAAAGGATTTTGCACAGTGAAGATTCTTTCCCTATCTAGATTGTCCAGATACTTGCCTTGCATTATCCTAGCCTACAAAGAGTCAGATTTTCTATACACTCCCCAAGCTAATTTAGCACCGAGAGCTTGATTATGGAGCTCTAAGTTAAAGATACCTGCCCCTCCCAAGGACTTTGGTTTATAGATTTTGTCCCAAGAAATCAGGTGAACCTTTCTTTTCTCTAGAGAGCCTTGCCAAAGGAATTCCTTACAAATCTTCTCTAAGTCAGAAAGGATAGTTTTGGGGGGTTGCAAAGTTGACAACAAATAGATTGAAACAACAGATAGAATTGCTTTGATAAGTGTTAATCTCCTAGCCAATGACAACCACTTGTCTTTCCATGTCTCAATTCTACTCTTTAGCTTGCTTATAACTTCTTTCTATAAATCCCTTTTGGTCCAGATATATTTTCCATTTCTTGGTTTGCAATCAATTAGGTTATTATTCTAAATAAAACTTTTGAAATCATCATGTGTCCTAGAGGGATGAGAGATACCCCTGATTTCTCATCATCCTCCAAAATAGCATTAAAATCCCCTCCAAGGATAATTCTCTCATTTCTTATAATGCATAGTAGATTGCTGAGATGATTCCAGAGATTGAGTTTCTGTACCATTCCTATCGGGCCATAGACGCAAAAAATCCAAAGATCTTTTGAATCCAAAAGGTTAGGGAATTTACCTAAGATCCAATTCTTCCTAATGCCTACAACTTACATACATCGTATATACTTTCTCCATAGTACCACCAGCCCACTTGAGGCTCCATTAGCCTAGGATAGAAAAAAATTCCACTCCTTCCACTGACTAAAGAGCTGAGAACCTTGCTCCTGGGATAGCTTAGTTTCTTGAAGTAAAATAATATTTGCTTTAGCCTCATCAATCTGAAATTTGATGAGACGTCTTTTGTTAGGGCCATTACATTCCATGTTAGGACTCTCATTGCTCCCCACTCCCCTCTTTCTCAACACCTTGTCAATTGTAGATTGTTTTCCTGAAGCAATTTCAACATGTGCCTTATTATTTTTGTGTCTTGAACCCTTTCTGATAGAGACTGGAGTGCATACTACATCTTTCCTATCCAAAGTTGTCTGTGAGATGTCGAGATTGCCCAAGACCTAATCTGAACCATTTTCCAAAAGCACATCCTCTGCTAGCTCTTCATAGATATCACTCGCCACTTTGTTTGAAGTTTTTTGTAATAGAATTTGCAGCTTCTCATCCTCCATGTCATGAGCATTCTCTTCCATTTCTCCAACTGAAAAGTTTTCTTCTAGGCAAAACAACGGCAGGACCTCTGTTGCCTGATAAGGTGGAACTCTATAGTGCAATTCCTTGCTAAGACTATCTATTGATGATTGTTTTCAGACAAGTCAACAATAGAGTAAAACACTAGAGTATCCCACTCTCTCTTGATTAAAGCTCTCCAAAGGCTGAACTATGTGATCCAGTGAAGTAACTCTAAGGTTCCTTATTTATGATGTATGATGGGTTAACTCAGTGATTACATGTGATCTTGCTGATAATCACAAAGGGACTTACATTAGACTTCTTCATCTTTCATTCAGCTTATTCCTCCTTCAGTGTGGATGACATATGTACAAAACTTCAATGATAAAGAAAAGTAAAAAGATAAAGGTTTAGAAAACTAATCTAAGGTCAATGAAGTAATGATGATGCTTGAATAGACAAACTCCTTGATAAACCTAACTCCACTTCGCCAAGGATCCCTACAACTACATGAAGTTGGTGCAATCTCCTAAGGTATGCGAATGGTTTTCAAATCATGAAGGCTCATATAAGCACCCTTTGAATGGTGCAGCTCAAACAAGCATTCACAATCGAACTTAAACAAATAAGGCTCAGACTAACTTTACACAACACTTCATCAGCGATGAATGTCAAAAGCATGAGCTAGGAGTTGATCAAATATCCAATACAACATACATTACATCAAAGAGCTTCTAATCTACTTTTAATCTACTTTGAAACATCTCTCCACTTCATTAAGACACAAGAAATCATGTTACTCCACAAGACAACACTTAACACCAAACAATGCTGCAATGTCTTTGCATTAATCTTGAGAAATATTTACAACAACTTCAAGCACTCTTAGAGAATTTCAAGAGTCTCTTCTATTCTACTCCTACAAAACTATCAACTGAACTACTAAATTACAAATGAGGCAACAAGGCCTTTATATAGTAGTCCAGGTTTACAATGAATGGCTTAGATCAATTCGATAGCCAAGGGCTCAAATCATGCCACCTCAATAGGTAGTTACAACAACTTGCTATTTTAGTACAAAAGAGAGGCAATGAAGGCACACTTTCCAAGAAGATAAGATAAGATGGAATCTTTGAAGCATCTTCCACATAGGCGTCCTCTTTATCTTCTTTTTTATTAAATGATACATTGAATGTAGTCATATGATGTGGCTAATTATGATTGGATGACAATAGGTACATGCCACGTAGATGCCACCTTAGCATCTCTGATGAATTCCCAACTTGTATCATCTTGCATGATGTCTTTGATGTGATTTCTTTGATGATGAACACTTGAGATGTATCTTGTTGATCTTGCCTTGTTCATGTTTTGTAAAATAGATTTATGATAGATGTTGCTTCATTTGACTAACTCTGTGATGTTCCTTCTTCTTGTAGGTAGGTTGATCTTCTTGATGCTCCTTCATGAAGAGTAGATGATGATGATACTTGATTCATGATTAGAAGTAGGATCTCTCTTGGACTTGAAGATTTGAAGAGTCTTGAAGTTGAATGGATGAATGCCTTGGATTGTTTGATGATGAAGTGTTTCAATATGATGATCTTAACATGATGCCATTTGATGAAGAGTTCCAACAGATTGATGAAGAAGCTAGTGTACTTGCCATGTATCCTTGAACTTGATGTAGATGATGAAATGCTTCCTTGTTAATGATCTTGAAGAGAGTCTTTTAGGGTGTAGGTGTTTGATGATAACATCTCCCCCAGATGTAGAGTAGATGACTCTTCAAGGATACTTTAATGCATCGGAGGAACTCGAAGCTTTAGAGATGTTTTTGGAATGCTTGATGAAGAGAAGTTCTTCTGAAGCAGCTACATGATATCTTGAAGGTTGAAAGATCTTGAAGTAGAGTGGATCCCTTTGGAAGTCTTGATGAAGATGATGATGTCTTCTTCAATCAAACAGCTTATTAACTTCACTCTAGCATGAAGGTGACTCCAGATGTTAGCCTCTTTGGTGATTCCTTAGCTCCACCCTTATTCCTACAAAACAGAAAAGCAAAATCAATTCCTCTTGATACTTGATTTGATAACCCTTTCATGCATTTTTAATCTAGGTGCATTAGATACCAAATTAGCTGATTTCTTGAAAACAATTACAAATTTTAAACTAAGTATCAATCATCAGGAACGCATTAGCCTTCTTAATTGGATTTGTAGCATCAGATCTGAATTTTATATCTTGTTGTAGTGTTCAAAAAACATGACTTGAACCTCTCATTAGTGAGGCGCATTGGTTGGAAGTTTTGTGATCTTCTTGATATTGGCGCTCTAGATTAGCAAAATCAGATCTTCTTGAAAGTGGCGCATTGGATCAGGTTATAGGGATCTTCTTGATATGGTGAACCAGATCAGACTTAAGATCTTTCTCTTTCTAGAATGAACTCCATAAATTACTCCTAAGTTCTTGATATTGTTCTATAAGAATAACGCAGCAAATTGAGATTTAGGATCTCTTTGATATAAGCGCATTACTTCAAGATTTTGAACTCCATAGAATTGTATATCATAAGGCGTTGTGCTTAAAGTTTTTAAATCCTCTTGAAAGTGTATCAAAGCCTTCCCACATGTGGCGCATTGGATCAGGTTCTTGGATCCTCTTTAAAGCTTGCCTTGAGGATGTCAAAACTTGAATCAACACTTCTTCCATCATTTCTCAAACTAGCACAGCAGATAAGAAAATCAAATCTTCTTGAAATGGATCAGCATTACATGGAAATGGCGCATTACTTGAGGATCTTGAGTTCTTCTTCAACATGATATTAAAACTTAAACTCAAATCAACTTCCCCAAGATGGCGCATTGGATCAAGATTTCGGATCCTCTTCCTTAAAAGATGCTCTAGACTTCGGTTTGAGCTGCCTCTACAAGGTGGCACAGCAGATGGAACTTTTGGATCCTCTTTAAAGCTTCTAAAATCTGACTTTATGCAAGGTTTATCTCATCCTTGGAGGGGTGCATTAGATAGAAGTTTTGATCTCTCCTTTAAATGATTCCCAAAGCTTACCTTTCTTAGCTCCAAAGGGTGCATTGCTAGGTTTTGATCTTTGTTTGAAGGCTGTTTTGATGTTAAATCAGACTCCCCTAGGTGGCGCAGTAGATCAGAAATCTTGATCTTCCTAAAATTCACTTCTTTCCACTTAACATGAATCTCTCCATCTTGATCACAATGGATGAGTATTTTGATGCATGTTGCATTGGATCAGCATGTCACACTCAAATAAACTCTCCTCAAAGGCTGGCGCAGCAGATCAGAAATCTTGATCTCTTCTTATTATGAACACTTTGATTGAAACTCTAAACTCTCCTTGTAATCATACCTAGAAGAGGATGGATTGACTTTAAACTCCTTTTGGCGCAGCAGATTGAGATTTAGGATCTTCTTGACTAGCACATTAGATCAGGTTTTTAGAACCCCTTCTCATCTTCAATTTAGCTCAAATTATCTCCCAACTCAGGGTGGCGCATTAGATAAAACTTTTGGATTGGCGCATTAGATCAAATGTTTAAGTTCTTCCTGAGGCTTAGAAGAAACTTCCACATCTACCTTTGGCATACTAGATTAGAAGTTTGAGATGAGTGCACTGGATCATAATGTTAGGATCCTCTTCAAATGATGCCAAGGGAGATTTAGACCTTTATCAAATGAGTCTTATTTCCTTATTCTCCTATCTGACCTTAGGCGCGTCAGCTCAATAATTTGAATCCTCATCTTAACATTTTCTTGATAACCTTCTCTTCACCCAAATTTAGTCTTTCTTTATGGTGCTAGGGTTAATGATTTAATTTCTCCTTGCTTTGGTTAAAACATGCTTCTTAAAACTCCTCAACCCTTCCTTTTGATAAGGGCGCTCTAGATAGGATTTTTGAATCTTCTTAAAACTTGCTTTAAAGATGTTCAAAGTTGGCGCTTTAGTTAACAATTTCATTCTCCCCTTGAAACATCCTTACACTCTTCATTGTGGCAGCGCATTGGATAAGAACTTTGAATTCTTCTTGGAGAACTTAATATATCTTTAGCGCAGCAGATTGAGATTGAGATTTCTCTTTCAATATTAACACATAAACTCAAATCTACTTTCCCCCTAGATGGCGCATTAGTTGAGGAATTCATGTTCTGGTTGAAAAATACACACTAGATCATCATTCTACCTTCCTCATCAAGGGCGCATCAGTTTGGCATTTTGATATCTCCTCTTTGATGATCAAAATCCTCTCATTCTGGCACATTAGTTCCACATTTTGTTCTTGGATTAAAAGCGCACTTCATCAAGATTTTGCGCCATTCTTACATCCTGTCGCACTGGATCAAGATTTTGGATCCTCTGGAGCAGTTAGTCATTTTTCAGGGTCTCTCAGGGTAAAGGTCTATTGAAAAATATATTTAAGTATAAGTTCCACCGGATTTAACATGTAGAATCTAGAATTTGGAGGATCCACCAGATTTTAGACTCAGTCAATTTTTCAGGATTTCAGGATTTCAGGCTCCCAGACTTAGTCATTTTCAGGATCTCAAACATACATCAGGATGGTCTCAATATTCATGAACTGAATGGAATTTGATCAAGACTCTTCATTACTGCAAATTCATACTCCAGATAAGACCTCCAGTTATAAAGCAAAAACTTCTAGGAGAGACTTATTGTTGGATTGGCAGAGGAAACGAACCTAAGACATCATCCAGAACTAAATGCAAAGCATCAGAGCTCAAAAAAAAAGGGGTCCCCATTTGCAATGGGGCGATGTGTGATTTGGTCACAACACTATCCACTGCCACTGACTCTTTTGTGTTATTCCTCAATTCCTCAGTCACACATTCATCTAACGGCACAAAGATACCGTTTGTTTGACAAGCATTTTCTCCATTAGAGGGGGTGAAAATCACTTGAATGTTGCTTGCTTCCTCTTCTAAGGTGGGACCGTCTACATAACTGGCCTCCTTGGTCTGAGTTGAAGCCCCTGTCGTCTGTTTAGCTAGAATAGAGTCGGACACAAAGGGATCCAGAAGGCCTACTAGGGAAAGAGGGGGGGGAGGCAACCCTCTGAAGATTCTTTGCAGCATCTTGACTGGCCAGCTGAAGTCCAGGGGGGCTGATGTTGGTCTGTGTATCTTTTGAGGGGGATTGAGTGGAGTTGTTGGTTGTCCTTAACTCTCCCAAGTTGCCATCCGGCTGAGGGAGGTCAACAATCTCCAACCCATCTTTGAAGATGATGTCTTGAAACCAAACACCTTCAACAATTTCAAGCTTAATGCGATTGGGCAAAGTTTCCTTTGTTTCTCAAAGTATACACATCCTAATAGTAGAAGACCATAGAATGTCTGAACTGATCTCAATGCCCAAACATATGCCCAGTGAGTTCCCTATATCCGACAGAATATCATGCATGGTCTCTAGATTCCATTGGCAGATTGGGAATTTGTATCCAAAAAGGCAGGATCGAGATCTGTTCCTTGTTTATATCAAAGTTAGGTTTCCAGGCCTGATAGAAGATAGTCGTTTTGTCAAACTTCCAGACCTTCTTAGAGAGAACTTTGTCTCTATCCTCTTTGTTAAAAAAAGATAAGTGAGAAAAAAACCATTACCCAGATCCACAAACTCCTTAACCTGCGGCCATTTCAAAGAAAACCACTCCTTGAACTCATAGACAGAGAAATGGGGAGATAAGACCTTAGAGATTAACGCAGTCTCCTGGAGGAGAGATACTCTCTTCTTTAGACTTTCATTATTGAGGGGAATACAGACCTCTTGGTCGTCTTCCCTCCTTATCACCTTTTTATAGATGTGCTTAGAAGCCGTAGTTCTACTTTGAGTTGGTTTAGCAATCCTCAAGGAGGATCTATCTAGTTTAGCTTTGTGTTGTCTTTCCTGACTGTTTCTGAATCTCCCAGACCGCTTAAGATTTATCTGCCTAAAGAAAGACTTCCAATTACTTGATTGAAACTTCTGAGGTTGATGGTTGGTGACTTTATCATTACTCTGGAAAGCTTTGAAAGCCTCCCACTGGGTATTTAACGGCGCTCTGTGGATATGAGCATCTTTCCTAGAAAACCTTGTGTTACTGGAGCTTGTATTTTGTTTTCTCCACCTTTCACTATTTATGATGTTGTGGTCTTCGTTTCCAGGAACCTGACTCTCTTCACCGGAGTTCTTGAAAAACATCTTTAAACATAATCAAACCCTGTGAATTGAGAAAACCTGTAGAGAAACAACCTACCTATCAACAATCTTGGCCATCTTATTGACATTCCTTGTAGCTCCAATGAAAGTTTGCTCCCTGATATTCATGCTGAGTGCTTCAATACAAACATTATCAATATTGTGTGCTTCATCAAATACCACAATACACTCTTTCTGAATTTCCCTTGAAATAATCCCTAAGACACCAGCCTTTGGCCCTACCAAAGTTTCATAGGTCATGAAGCATATAAACCCCAGGCGGCAAAATTGCTTCAGTTCCTTGCTTGTCATAATTTTCGTAAAATTGACACGTTTCAATATTTGGGTTTTCTACTGCTAGAGCTCCAACCCAGGAAGATGTAAGCTTTCTGCAACCTGAAGAACAAAATATTATAAATTTAGAAACCTTCACTGATCTTCTTCGGTACTGGATTCTCAATTTCTTATGTTGGATCATAATCCAAAAAATGTTTTCCAATTTCCTTCAAAAACTTACATCTTTCACATTAAAATTTGGCAATTTTGTTAAATAAAAGAAATATTACAGCTAGGACAAAAGTTTCTACCCAGTTCATCCAAAAGAGTTTTGGCAAATGTCTACTTCTGCAATCTTTAAAGCCTGAAAAGAAATATTATTTTGTAGATATGTGGGCATATCTTCATTTTCAAATGGCCAATGAAAACATTATTTTTAGAGACCCTTCATGTTTCACATGAAGGGTCTTACGGATTCTTACAGAAAAGATATCCTTGCCCAAGCCTTTTTGAATAAACTGCGTAGAAACTTTTTTCCTTAGGAATTGAAAAAAAGCTTATGGATAGTATGAGAAAGAGCAATTGCAAAGGTATTAAGTTGCTCCAGAAACTTAGTATCTGAAATTTATTATTATGTTGTAGAATTTTAGGAGAATGTTCATTTTCGAATTTGGAAATCTTTATGGAGAAATTTTGAGAAAAACATCCTAGTTTTTGCCTTAAAAAACATAAGTTAAGGCAGTAAAATCATCTCCCCAACTCACCCACATCAACGCTCTCCCTAGAACTTGCGCTCTGAGACCATTTCATTAATGCAGAGGTTTTTTTTGGAATTGAGGCTGAGGGCCAGAGTTTTGGCACACTTCCGATTTCTTTTCGCTGGTATATAGCCTGAGTTGACCTGTTGATCAAAAACTTGCCCTCTTGAAAGAGAGGTCACAAGTTTAAATCCTGCAGGGGCAAGGTATGTATGCCTCATATTATAAACACAGTTAGGTGCTTCCTACATATTGGGAGTAAGAGTAGTCTCATATGTTCTAAGCCACCTGTAGACCCAAAATCAGGGCACCCGACATCATAGACTATAAAAAGATCCATTTTCATTTCCATTTGGTTTAATAAGTCGAGTTCTGCAATAACTTTCTCCATTTCGTGGACTGTGTGTGAGCAGTAAATGAGTTTCCGGACAGAGGGGTCAGATAACTAGTAGCTGGCAATGAGGAAGAGGAGGGTTATAGTTTTGCCTGTAGCAGTCAGCATTTCTAAGAGGCAGTGGCCTTTCGCATCCAACACTTGTTTCAGTTCTACCATGTACTGGTGTTGCTCTGGGTATATGTGCTCGTAAGGGAAGTAGACTGTCAGATTTTAGATTTTAAACTTCATCACGGAGGTCTTTGGAGCCTCTAAGGGCATGTCCCCATGGGGCTGCTTAGCTTATTTTGGCTAGCAGCCACTCAAATTTTTTTTTGGAGATATGTGTGGAGTTAGTGACCTTTGAATATTTCATTTTTTTGTTTATTTTAAGTAATTATCTTAATTTGTAGTTTTTTATTATATATAAAAAATATATATATCTTAATTATCTTAATTTAAAATAAAATAAAATAAAGGAGGGAAGAAAATATATGTAGTCACATGACATATTTTTATTATTCCATGGCTGCTTATTCCCAACTCCCCTTTTAGCGAAAGATTCTATATTATCTTTTTCCCATAATTATAAGTTTCCATGGGGCCACTCAACTGCTTAAATCTAAACAGAAAAATAACTTAAGCTGCTGCATGGGGACATGGGGTAAGTGACAGAGCTCTCCGGTTTATGCAAACACAAAACTGCCACACCCCTGTCACAATGCCAACTTGCCAACTTGGTACTTGAACATTAAATGTTTAAAATGCAATAAATTTTAAATAATAATTATATTTTTCACCCTTACTGTCACAGGATTGGCCAATAGGAAAACAGATAAACAGTATTTACTAAATTATCAAATAAAAAAATTAATTATAAACTATAGCAATTTTGTAAAATAAATTTAATACTCAATACGGATTGGTGCAATGGACAAATGAAATTGCATCACATAAATGCATAAGTATTCCTACCTTAATAGGAACTAAAAAAATGCTTTATAAAAATAACCTTTACCTAAGGTTTGACATCAGAATCATATATAAGTAGGTGCAAACTAAAATCATAATTTCATAATGCAAAAACAATTTATGAAAATGCCTTCAATGTTTCATTTTGATAAAAAATGCCTTCAATGTTTCATTTTGATAAGCCCAATGAGATGGACCTAAAAATGAGGACCACACTAGATCAATATGAGAAATGTTAAACTTCTTATATATCTATGTACATGCAACCATGCCCATAAAACATTTGAGGAAAAAGATCAATGTTCGATTGTGCTTTCTGTAGGAAGGTAAAAAGCTCAACCTAAACTACCAATCAACAACTCATTGTTTTCCTTAAAGCTTAACCTAAACCACCAATCAACAACTCATTGTTTGCCTTAAACCATGAAGAATCATAAATTCTCCTCTTACAATGTGCCTCATCTGTTGACTTCAGACATAGTACCTAATAGTCATCTTTTGCTCCTTGCATAGAACTGTTCAAAGTAGTAGCTGTCTCATTTGTAAATTACCAACTTGCCAGAAGAATGGTTAAGTAGAAGTTGACCAAAAGTTTTAAAATCTGGTAGCAAGAGTGTAAGTGGCATTCAGTTTATAGCTGTTTATATACAATCTATATAGGGAAAAACAGAAAGGAGGTGTCTGCATTTCAGGATATAGGTCAGGGACTTCAGACCATCTAAAAATATATTTTCGGCCAAAAAGGTTACTTGAACCATGGTCAATTAGAGAAGAGAAGTGGGGTATTGGTAAGGAGACAGGATGCCATTTCAAATCAGAGTATGCAAGCAAATGAATAAGCTTAAAGGCCATATTATATTTAAATATAGACACAGGAGATGTGGGTACTGCAAGGTAAACATGGTTCTAACTCCCTGTACTGGAGATTCCTGATCACTGTGGGACTTACATCTTTTGCCTCGTTTCATGCTTGATCTAGCACTGTATGGCAACTGCTTGTCTCGGATTCCTTGTCAAACGTTTTGACAAATCTCTGATCTGTGATTTGTCTAAGGTTGCCATCACTTTTATACTGGCATCTGCTAGATTCAACATCAGCAAGGGTATTGAGAAAATCTATGCAGGATGCATCTAGGGAATCTCTGGAATGGGATACCAATCTACTTGGCTCCATGTCTTTAGCATAGGCTAGGTTGTTCAGCCCTGCATAATTGCAAGCCATCTTTTCGCTGTAATCAAGTTGTTCCTTAGAGTCTGCAGTGGATTCCAAAGGTCCCTCTACGCAACGACAAAGTGGCCACCATGGCAATTGAGAATTCCCCTCCTGTATAGAACTGACGAGTGAATCGGAAGAGCTGTTTGAAAGAGCATGCATTAAGAACTGTCTTCTGCCATTGGCATTGCTTGCCCTCTCAAATGTTGAGGAGTCTTCACCTGAAAATCATAGTTCATTTTGAACATTCAAGAATCAGATAAATCATTCAAAAAAACATAAATGTAAGTACTAAATGTGAAGCTTACTTTCAAGAAAGATAAAATAGATAGAAGATGAAGTATTAGGTTTATGTCACTAGAGTAAATAGCTTGTAAATTAAAGATTCGTTGCTTCCACAGTTTATTGTCTTTAAAAATACAGCTTTTGGAAAAAACTGTTATTTTTTAAGATCAAGATGTCAGACCACTGTGAATGGTCCATTGTCAGGCGAAAACATGTAAATTATGGACATCATTTGGGACTTGCACCTCAGAACCTGCTTTTAGATTGGTAAAATTTTTGCTGCAGTAATGCCTCAGAAAGCACTTCTTTACCACAACTGTTATCTGTGTCGAATTACTAGGAATCCAAGCAATTAACGAGAAAGTTATGACACTATCTAGCTAAAAAAATAGAAAAATTTAAAAGCAAGATGAGCATTATGGCCAATGCCTGAAGTGACCCCAAATGAATGTTCAGCGAGACATCGAACTTGATCCTTCCATTGTTGAAGCTCTCTTTCTTTAGCACACAACCTCGCCTCCATTGACTTCAATTGCATGTCGAGTTCTGAAATTTTTTCTTCTTGCTGTTTTTCCAAAAGATCACGTAGATGCCTATCTAACTCATACGGTGAAACACCATAGTCATCCACATCAGAAATCTTTAACTGCGCCATTGGGGTCTTGTTTTCAGAACTATCATAGTGACCTGACAAACCATTAGCACAAAGCCCATCTTCTACCATAGCAATTGAGGAGGACTGCAAAATATTAGACCAAGAGACAAAAATTAGTACATGTCTAGAACCAGTATATATGATGTATGCCTACAAGATTCTTCTTTTTTAATTAAAACATAACGTATATCAGGTATATGATTGTGTCAGATACGAAAATATAAAGCAAACAAGCATCCAAAAAAACAGGTGCTAAGATTCAAACAAAACACCCACTTATAAGAAGCTCGGCGCTTGACTTGATCTTTCTATAAATTATTTAGCTAGACTTCTAGCTTGTTAATGTGCACCAACTGAGAATTGTTGTGAAATTAAAGAATTACGAAGCCAATCACCCTAAAAATGACAATAAGCCAGACTCACCTAGCTTAGATTTGAATGTTTGTCCATCAGAAAAAACAGCTTTGCCATAGCAAACAAACTAATAGCCTAATTGACCACCGTGATGGGATAGACAAACTTTTGATACTTAAAATTATCAATTAGAATTAAAGATTCAAATACTTACATTCCATTATGCCACCATTCAATCTATCTTCAAAAAAGGCATAAACTATAAAGATAAATGCAGGACTATCTATTTAATGCTGGCCCCAGCTCCACTTGAATTTGAAAAGCAAATGAGTGCAATAAAGTAAAATGATAAATGTATAAGGCAAGCCTGAATTCCTAACGAAATAGAAATATGGTAAACCTATAGATCTTGCTCCCTTGGGCTGAAGGAGCTCCTAGATAGAAAAAGGAGAGTATTTTTGATAAGTTTTGTAAAGAAAAAGGTTTGGCTGCCTCTCATAATGATATACAAAATGTGTCTGCCATTAACAAGGTTTAAGCACCAATACAGATGTCTGCTGCTATAGAAGAAAAATGAACATTACAGAAATTCCAAAAGCTCATCTTTTGTCCTGATGATGGATCATTGAGTATGATCCGAAACGTTGACACAAAAAAAGCAACACACAGTAATTCCAAAAGCTCTACACTCAATTACAGAAATTAACCAACATGATCATTCCTCCAGGACATGTTAAAAATATCCTGCAAATTCGTCCATCATTATTAAATATTTACAAGAGTGCATGAATCAATGATGAGTACTTACTGCAAACTTCAATCTATTTTCACCACAGTAAAGCATGAAAATTTGACAAATGTTTGAAGCCCAAGAAAATATGGCAGTAACCCATGAAATGATATTATCTAGAAAAGGAAACAAATGGTATGCAAATTGCAAAGGTCTTGGACAACTTACCTCACTAAGATCTAATATGTTTCTTTGATGGTTTGAAAAATTTGGTTCAAGGAAATTTATTTGTGTGTTCTCTAGCGTTGCTTGATAGTCTTTGTCAACCTCAACCATTCCACTGAGCTGGTGCACAGATTCATTAGTAATAACACTTCTAGGAGATGCATTCTCTTCAAATGGAGTTCCAACAGAACCAGATCCACTGTTTACACAGCAATTCGCATCTGTCCTCAGTTTGTCTTCTTGAAATGCAAGAATGTTTTGATGGCAAACACTCTTGAACACATCAGCATTTTTGAGATAGTTCTTATTTTCCTTCAGTTGTCTTTTCAATTCCTGAAGCAAGTCTGCTGTCTGACTTAGTAGTAAAGACAACTCGTCAATTTTCTGTTTTCCAGTGGAAATCATGACCATAACACCAATCCCTACTCCATAACTCAGCCATAAATCACCTGCAAGTAGAAACAGAACCAAAATAAATGTTTTTATAAACTAAATAGAGATTGTATCATTTATCCCCCAAAAAGAGCAATGATGTTTAGTCAACAAAGCTGTGATCTATAATGATATAGCATTTTCTTTTACAATTGTGCTTTTCTAATGGATGGACTTAGAAAAACAACACACAAATGCAGCAAATAGAAATACGACATTCAAGTTTCAACCATTCAACAAGCATCAGCAAAAATTATCTTCCTTATAAATACTCCGCTACAGTTGATAACAGTCACGCATCCTCAATTGTCCCCTGCTCTAGTGATATTCCTCACTCCTTTTTAATAGATACATAACACCTATCGGTTACAGCCTTAACTAGTCGTCAGTAGTAATCCACATCCATGAATGTCCAACTGGACTCAGACAATGGTCCCTTGGGAGGGATTTCTGTAAATTTTTCAGCAAGTGCTATGAACAAATTTTAAAGCAATAGGCAATAAATGGTATTATAGGATTTGAAAATATCGGCCCTAGTTTTATTACTCTTGTTGCTCAGTTTTTATAACTTTCTCTTTGAACATTATAATTTGCTAAGCAAATGGTTTTTTTTTGGTGCCACATGATAGACTGATTTTCCTCGGCAGGGCCTAGTTTGCATGGCTTCGAGGCATGATCCTATTATACCCCTTTTTTGGAATAGTCTCTACATTATTTCTGCGGTAATATATAGCACTATTTCATTTAAAAAAACAGCTCTGCTACATTTGTATATAGATCTGTAAGTAAAACTCACTCAACATTTCGAGAAACAAATAGGCATAAGTATTTAGCCAGATGCATGCTTCTATTTGGCAAAATAATTTCTTCACTTTTACAGCCCTGGCCGAATGCATCTACCCTATAACATAGTCACTATAATCTTCCTGTCTTTGCAACTTGTAAGCTCCAGACCATTACAAATGGGAGTGTTAGGACCCTCTGTGGGATTGCATGCCATAATAGAAACTACCCTTTTTAATAAAATATAAACCTGGGGAGATTTCAGATAGACAGTCAAAATTTATAATTTTGTTTGTAATAAAATGTCTCAGTATTTAAAGGACAAGTTTGAATAGATAACTGTCATGAAAAATTTGCTTGACAGACAGGATCAACCGTCAAATTTAGGTTCTGATCACGAATTCAGCATGTCTTTAGCTATGCCTAAGCACAGCAGAAAAGTGCATTCCCAAAACAACAAGAAGTCGGTTGGTTGTAATGTGCTCCTGCACCCTGTTTGCCAATGGCTTTGAAGCCCCTAAGTACTGAGGGACATTAACTCCATCAGATTCACCCTTAACTTACACCTGGCCCTTGGCATGATCAATATCATTTAAACAATAATGCAGGGTTCCTTGCACAATGGGTCTTTTGCATGGAGAAGCACCATCTCAACTATTTTGCCTCAACGCAAAGTACATATTGAACCATGACAGAACATAAAAGTTTTAAAAACCACATGATAGTAGATACAGTACACAACTGCAGAAAATTAAAGCACTGCACTCAACCATCAACAAGGATTAGACAGGATCCTCTTCTCCATAAATACTCCGTATCCAATTAAAGTTTAGTATGTTCCTTTCTCCCCTGCGCTGGTAAAATTCCTCCATCTCCTTTTAACAAGACATATTTGTCTATTTTTTTCACTTGGTAAATCTTTGTAACCCTGGAGCACTTGGACCACTTTGGTTACGAGTAGCCTTATTTCACGAGGGATTTACTAATGTCAACAAGTACTATTGATCACATTCTTAACTAGTCCTGTATAGTAACATGTAGACATGATTCTCAAACTGAACTTCCATTATGCTACCAGCATGAAAACTATTTTTTTTACTCTCTATCACTTTGAGCATGTGTCTTACTCCTAACTACTGTAGGCAGATATTAGCATGCTCCTTCACCATTTTTTATAATGAGTTCAAAGCACTGGGGGATTAAAAATTTCCTCCAATTCACCGAAGACACGCACATGGCCTTAGTTATTATCAATATCGCATCCTTCATACTGAAGAGCTCTATATCAAGCATTTGTCCACAGACCAACAACTTATAATGAAAAAGAGTAAAGAAAAACTATATATTTCAGTAGCACATTTCGAGTAAAAAAAAAATTGATAAAAGGTGAAAAAAGAGGGTTTTAAAAGGGCCTCTTCCCTCAAAAAAACAGCAACCCCAAATACAGAGAAGACAATAGCCAAGAGGCTAACAAAAGACAATAGTAAAAGGAACAACAGCTACCCAGCAAAGACAACACCCAGATCTTAAAGTTTATCAAACGCCACAGCTGCTTCCCATTCCTCATGGGGGGATTCGAGGTGTCTTTCCGCATACTCTGCGTTCTAGTAAAGAATTTCAATTCAGACAACCAACCTACTTTAAAAATGTGCAAATGCCTTCCTTGTGTTAATGCAAGCAGACGTTTGATTAACTGTGTTTTACTTAGAATCCACAGACCCAATAATCTGATGGTATCTTGACTGTGAAGCACTGTTGGCAAGTCACAACAATACCCAACAGGCTAAACCTCTTCCAACTCAAAATCAAAGAAATCAATGCATGGATTCAAAAGGAAAAAATAATTAAGAGTTTTAGCTTATGCTGATTTGAGAAAAAAGAAATCAAAATCAGATGGAACCCACATTACCTTGGGGTTGTTGGCACTGCTCACCAACAATTCTAGCCTCCTTCATATCTGCATGTGAGGGTGAGTTTAAAAGACAAGACTGGACTTCCTCTTTCTTTTTGGGAAAACAATGTCTTGTCTCTCTCTTCTTCTGCTTCAAACATCCTGCAAAATATCCTGTCCCTGCACCTATAGCAGCAAGTAAGAAGAGCTGCCACATTTTGAGTTTTGGCTTCTACAGAACAAAAACCTCAGCTTAAACTTCAAATCTGTGTGGTCTAAAGCTCTGAGTATCTCATATAATGTCAGCTACAAACTTTGCATATTCCTTGGGGCTGGAAATCGGGGGTTTTCTTATTTATCCAACAGATAAATGCATGTCTGCGGAAACCGTAAAGATAAATACAATTAGCTTAATAAGGATAGTGATTTGAAGTACAGAGGATTTCCCTCGGAGACTGTAGATTCTAAAATTCAAAATCTCAGCTGACCGCTTTATTATTTCCCTCCTTTTTAGCATAGTTCTTAGAAGTTATAATCTTGTTATTACCAAATATGGTTGTGACCATGGCGCAACGTTTGCTGGGGAGAAAAAATAGGCTATTGAGTTAGCCGAAAAAAAATTTGAAAGCCATTTTGAATTTAGTGATAAATAAACTATATGTCCCATGCACCGGATGCATTCTTATGGAGTGGAGAGCTGCTTAGATGAGGAAAAAATTGTTATCTATTTGGTATCTTTATCTTAAATAATTGGACTGTCCTTTATTTTTTACTTTTCAGATTTTCAGCAGCAACTGTATGTCACATTCGCATCAAGACCCATTAGAAATTTTACTTAGCACTTGTATGGGACCATATTTTTTCTATTTGGAATCTTTATCTTAAATAATTGGACTGTCCTTTATTTTTTACTTTTCAGATTTTCAACAGCGACTTTATGTCACATTCCCATCAAGAATCATTAGAAATTTTACTTAGTGTCCAATTTATTTTTTGGTTCCATAGTTTTTGTGATTTTCTTATTTTCAATTTTTTATTTTATTTTATTTTTTTGTTTTTTCCAAATTTTTTTAGTTTTTATTTTTTATTTTTCCAATTTATTTTTTATTTTTTATTTTTTATTTTTTACAATTTTTTTTTGCTTCGATAGTTTTTGTGATTTTCTTATTTTCAATTTCTTTTTTGGTTTTTATTTTTTATTTTTTCCAATTTCTTTTTTAGTTTTTATTTTTTATTTTTCCCAATTTATTTTTTGATTTTGTTTTTTTATTATTTATAATTTCTTTTTCAAATAAACTATGAAAAGAGATATCCCTCAACGTATCTTGTTATACTTCTACTCACCTTATTTCTACACATCTTAGGTTTAATTTATTTATTTTTAATTACATTATATTTTTTCTCATCTATTTAGTCACCATGGTCAACATACATTCCTTTATCTCGCATATTTATTATTTACTTATGCATTTAATTTCTTTTTTCTGTTTCATTTTCCTTTATTGGTCTATCTCCCCTCATGTTAAACTCTGTGCCCACACTCCCCTCTCTCTTTATAAGTAACCATATCTGCAATTGCAACTTACTTATTCTCTTCTCTTCATCTTGATGATGGATCACGAAGTGTGATCCAAAACGTCGATCTAAAAAAAGCTATACACGGTCTAATCCAGAAGCACACATTCTAACTTATCGTGGACTGTGGAAATATCATGTCTTTAATAAATATACTAGTCAAACTTCATTGGGAGGAATCTCAAAATATACAGAGCATTATAATGTTGCTATGTGGATACCATAACCTCTAAGTTAGTGCAGGAAACTTTTAGCCCTACTCATCAAGCAATTGCTAAAAAATTATAGACTCCAATTTGAGAGGAAAATATTCCATATAATCTTTTAACCATCTTTAATGAATATCATGGGACATATCTTTACACAAATTTAGAAGCAGAAGCCCCTTCTATTCAACTAAAAAAAATTGAAGTCTTATTATTCTTAAAAGACATTTCGTTCCTATCACCTATGTCTTCAAGAAAGTTATTGACATCACTCAATTTAGTCAAAACTAGATTATTGGATCTTTTAGAGCAAGTTCACATAATGTTAATGATTCTCTTCATGAGGACCTTAAACTAGTTGTTGGTGATCTCTTTGTTTTGAAAGATCACACATGTTCAAACCTCATACATTCTCTCTTTAGCCTTCCTTACGAGTCATGATCATATTGACATTTGAGGGTTACAATTGTGTGAATAAAGAAGTAAAGCAACCCAAAAAAATTGTTTTTAATTCATAGGAGCATATGAAGCCTTTGTCTTCTAAGGCACTAGGAAATGATAAAGCTCCTATCAAAATATCATATTGCTTAAACTTGCTACTAACTTTTATAACATCAAATTGGATGTTGTTATTTCAATGAAATAAATTTATTATTGAGTTTATGGTATATGTGGCCAAGCCCCTGCTGTTGTGAAAACTCTCCACAAATTTTGTATGTGCTTGGTCATTAATCTTTGTTATAGAAAACAAGGTTCGTGATGAAGGTTGGTGGTTGGTAGCTAAGTGAGGCAAAAGTCTATGATGAAAACTAGCATGCAACATAGTCACACTAATTCTATTCCAATTCAACCACCTAGATCTAGTCCCCTTCTAATTTCATTTTATTTGTCATGGTTCCATCTAATCTTGCAAAGAGAGTATGCCCTTTGTGACTAGCTCTTCAATATGGATTATTAGGTAGTTTTTATAAAAGTTTTATTTTACAGAACTAGTTGAAATCGTTGGTTGTAATTTGGATATTTATTTTCTTAGATTTTGTTGATATTAATTGTGAGAAATTTAGTGTCCTCGACTACCTTATAGAAGACTTAGATTTATATTTTCATCCTATTGGAATATTGAGAGAAAATAAGTAACATATGCTAAATAGTAAAAGTATCAAGCAATCAACGAAGAGTTCTACTATTTATTTTTTAGTCCTTCACCTTTGTAACTAAAAAAATTGACATTTTTCAATCTCAAACTTGAATAGTAAATTAAAAAAAGGAGAGAAATGAAGGTGAGTATCTAAAAGAGAACAATTGTTTGCATGATATATCCAATAAAGTTTTGGATAAATTTCGAAGTGTTTGAGTATTAAAATAGTACATACTTGATTGAGTAAAAAGTACATATTTGAGTGAGTAATAATAGGTTGTCATAGGAGATGTATCCAAATCCTTTTAGAAACTAGAATCAAATCCCTCGTTTATAACTTCCCTAACTTTAATTAATACAAACAATAATACAATTAAAAAAAATTATGATAATAAAATCTAGATATCCAAATATCAATTTCACTAAATGGAAAAAGGTGACAAATCAAGTTTTGTGTATTTTATTTAATTTTATATTTAGTGGGTCTAGAAAAGAATTGAAGATTTAGAAATGAAAAGGAGTTGGCATCTTCAAATCTTATAAGGGCATTGGAAATTTTATAATTGAAAGGCCGGGATCATAATATTACATGAACAATGTTTTCTAATCTATGAGAGAAAAATCTTTTGAAATTTAGTTATACTTAATTTCAATGTACTTGAAATTTGAGGAGTGAGACTTTGAAAAGAATTATATAACATTTTCTTATTATGTTCAAGGATGTTGTGATCTTAATAAATACATCAAAATTTTAAAATATATATTAATATATAACATATTAAAAAGTAATATATAAATATACAATGTTTATTATATTTGTCTAAGTAAAAATGAAACAAAAGAATTATCAAAATAATGAATGGCAGTTTTCCAAAATTAAAATTAAAACAAGTGTATTACCAAAAAATGGTTTTTCAAATAAAAATAAAGTAATGTAGATAAAATAAAATAATTTTTAAATAAAAATAAAAATTTATGTGTCCATGTATGTATGTATGAAAAGAACATAGGGATTTGATATTGCTTCTTTAGATGATTGATTTTATCCTCTTTTTCTCTTACTTTTTAAATTAAAATAGAAATTGCCTATTTATCTGATGAAATTTCCACCAAACTTCTTAACCATATTTCCTTCATATCCAATCTTTTGTTACAAACACTTTACTTCACTCTAGATTGTTAGCTCCTAGGTCCTTGTAACTACGATAGTAAATTTAAAGTAAATAAAAGAAAATAGTTTTAAAATAAAATAACTCTTAACTAATATAAAAAAATTATTCCCCCATTGATGGGAAGAAAAGGAATCATCTCATCCTCAATCCAAGAGCAAATGCTCGTTGGGATCCAACGAAGAGAGACTGGTGCAAGTTGAATTTTGACAGTGCTTCCAAGGGCAACCCAGGGGCCTCAGGAGCTAGCAACATCATCAAAAATCACAATGGAGAGATTTTAGTCGTTACATCTAAGAAATTACTGAAGGGGACTAATAATGAAGCGGAGGCACAAGTGCTTCTACTTGGTTTACAATTATGCAATAAACTTGGCCTCATGAATATCCATATTGAGGGTGATTCACAGATCATAATCAATGCAATTCGAAATCACTCCACCTCTAATTGGAGAATTCAAAACATTTTAGAACTTTGTTGGGAGACTTTAAGAAACATGGGAGAATTTAAAATCAACCACATTTTTCATGAGGCCAATCAAGAAGCAAACAAATTGGCCAACATGGCATTAGAGATACCAACTCAATATCATGAAGACGTATCATTGGAATCATGTGGATGGATATAAGTGTGGCCCTCACACAATCTGAAATTGAGGAAGACCATAATGAAATTGTATTGCATGGAGCTTGGCTCATTCAGAGGGACTAAAGGACAAGATGGAAGAATTTATGGTGATCATGAAGAAATACATGAGCTATCCTACGAGATATTTTATTGCAGAATGGTAGACATTGTCTCCAAAACTAACAAATTGAAGAATGGAGTCGACAGTGAGATAGAGAGCCAAAAAAAGGAAGGTTGCCTTCCTGGGAGCCATAATTGATTTAAGGTTGAAGAAATTTTTATAGTTGAGCTCTGTACATTCAAAATCGTGACTCTAGTTGCCTGGGGCTGTCGGGTCAGATTTCCGCACGCACACGAACCCTTTCCCTCCTTGTCACGGGGTGATCCACCACGTCACTCTCACTCACGTGGAATTAACTAGTCAAGAGGAGGCGAGACATGGCGAGGGTCTGGCTCGTTGGAGAGTTGGACTTCGCGGAGAGGGGTCGGCAAGTACTGCGGCCTTTGTTGTTGTGTGCTTTGTTGTATGTTTCATTCGATTGTTGTTGTAGTTGAGATAACCCTATGACCCAAAGGGTCACTAGTTTCCCTCCTTCTGTTTGGATTTCTAAGATTCCACCTCTGTGTGGGTAAATGATTGTTCTTGTTGATGTCCTCTAGTCTTTGTATGCGTTGTAAGAAGTCTTGTTGTATCTGTCGTTGTCTAGTTTCTTCTAACAACAAAAGGACAAATGAGTCTCCTTGTGGTTGAACGAATGTTTGTTGTTGAGGTCTTGGATGGATCTCTTGGATCTCATCACAGATAGCCCTCACCCACTCTCCTCTACTCCTAAGCACATTTGTGAATCAGAAGAGAGGAAATCGTGTGATTACTAACCTTAACCTGATCTAGGGTTTTGACCTAGTGTCTGACTTGTGTTTTGACTTTGTTTTTACCTTGTGATGAAATCAAGGGTTTGATTGGATCGTTTAACCATGGTTACCTTGTGACAGAATCAAGGGTTTGTAGTTTTGTCTATTCTAATGTTTCTATATGTATGCAAGCTAAATGATATGCAAAACGTCTTTTGGTATTTTTTAGAGTATTTTGGAAATAAAAGTGCTTCTAATCTATGAAAGGGAAATATGTATGCAATTCTATATGACTTTTCCAATGCAATGATAACCTATGTTTTTTTGTGTTTTTGATGTTTTGAATGCAATTTAATCTAAGAAAAGGGAAAATGCTTCTTCTAATAAACTAGATCTAGAAATGTGAAAGCATTTAATCTAACATGCAAGATATAACTATCAAGGAAAAAGCAATGTTTTATTGTTCCCAAGAGCAAATTTGATTCTCTAATTACTATGAATTGAAAGAAAACAATGAAGGAACTTGAGAGAAATGAAGATTTGTTAACTCCACTATCCTCAACAATCATTGTAATAGGCAACCTCGAATCCTTTTGTGGTAGCAGGTGATCCTCTTGACAACAAAATGACCCAAAGAAGCAGAAAGAAGCTTTGATGAAGCTTGTATGAGCTTGATGAGAACTTGGATTGAGCACAATGGCATAGAATGAAGCAACGTGACGCTACTTGGTTGAGAAAATAAAGCAAAAGGTACCTTGGTCCTATAAGAGCATTTGAATGCTAAGTTGGAGAGAAAATTTTGGCAAGAGTTGTGTGCACAATGAATTTGCCTCCCTTTGTGCTTGAGGGAGGGGGTATTTATAGGTTTTAAAGAAGGAATTGATTGGAGAGTTAACTCATTTGATTGATGAGTTAACAAGAATAGATTGGGGAGTTAACAAGGTTAATTACCCAGTGAACTCAGCTGATTAGAGAGTGATAATTGATTGGAGAGTTAACTCATTTGATTGATGAGTTAATAAGAATAGATTGGGGAGTTAACAAGGTTAATCACCCAGTGAACTCAGCTAATTAGAGAGTGATGAAGCAAAGATATCTTATCACTGAAGAAGAAATGGAGGTGAGGGAATGCATGGGATTGATTGAAGAGTTAATTTGAGATCAAATAGAGCTAATTATGCATGTGTGGGTGCATGAAATAGTTAACTCTATATCAAGGATCAAAAACCATGCAAACAAAAAGAAAAACGGGTGAAAACAAAGCAAAAACGAGAGAGAAACTTGAGTTTTTCCGCGGATTCAAAAATGATAGGGTCGCCCCTTTTTCTAGTAGGGTCGCCCCTAGGCGACCATGGGTTGCCCGGGGAGATCTGTGTTAGACAAGGTCAGATGCAAAAAAATAGGCTAGGAGATGGTAGAAGAGAGGAAAATGAAAGGTTCTGCATCAAGAAACAGGTCAGTCATGTGGAAGAATCCAAATCTCCACTTGTGTCAGTAGGATCTCCCGAGGGAGATATGGAAATAATAGGGGGATATTTGGATTGGTTTGACGAAACTGAAAACTGAAAGCGGGAGATGGATAAGGAGACCTCTAGAAGGCTTCTAGGAGGTGCACTAGAGGAAAAACAAAGGGGAAAGGTGAAAACTCACCTACAAGACTCTCACAAGGCTCAGGATCAAGGTCGAAAGCTAGAAAATGCAAGTCAACAAGTATCACAAGTGTCGAAAAGCGTCGCAAATGAGGAGAGAGGGATATCGACAAGGAAGAAACAACACAAGACAAGAAAAGAGGACACGTCATGAAGAGGCCTGCTGCTTAAAGGACATTATTTCATGCTTACATGTACGTGACAAGGATTTGAATCATCATAGGGGTCCTCATGGAGGTAGTGCATGATTTTTGTGCTTACAAGCTTGCCAGTTGTCCTACATGCCATCAAGATGGTATTGGGCAACATTTTCATGACCACTGCTCATCATTACAGAGTTAATACTGACATCTCATCAATGTTGATTGTGGTCTTGTTGGATCTTGGAGATTCAAAGGACATAATTAGGGAGGTGGTGAACACCATCATCAAGTCGCAGTGGTAGGGAGGACTTTCTAAAGTGCTTGACGATGCGAAGATAGGTCTGGGGTTCAAACCAAATAATGGAGTTTGGCTAGTGGTGCTTAGATCCTATAATGACCCATGTGTGCCATATATTACTGAAGTTGTGGGGCACAATGTGGAGGATCAAAAACACCAGGCCCAATGGGGGATAGTGTAGGAGTACACACAACATTGAGAGAGGGGTGAATTAGTGTTGTAACAAAATTTTAGTTCTTGTCAATTTTGACTAGTAGCTTTATCAAATAAAGAAATTAAAAGCTAATTATTCAACCATGTATGATAAATTTGTATTCACACAAGACAAGAGATCAAGACACAAAAATTATACGAGAGGAAAACCCTCCTGGGGTAGAAAAACCTCTCAAAAATGCCTCACTGGCTTAAGTTTGAAAATTATCATATACAAGGCCTCACTAGCTGATCAAAGTCTCACTAACAAAGTAAGGTCTCACTGACCCATACAATCAACTTGATTACAAATCAAAATCACCTCAGGGGATTACCCTGATTCTCTTTTGCACAAGACCTTATTCCTCCTTTATCTATCACTTGACAAACTTTCTCTTGGACACAATCTTTTCAATTTTGACAAGAAACCAATATTTGAATATATCTGCAAAGAACTTTGCAATTATAATTTCTTCAAATCTTCTCACTTGTAAACCTTCTTTGCTTGTCATACAATCTTCAACTTCTAACTTGATGATCCAAACAACAAACCACCTTGAATTAGAAAAATATTATAAAATTGTCCTCCACCAAATCAATTTCTCAAATAGGTAAATAACTAATATTTCAATGTCTTTCAATAAGACTTGCAGTCTTCATACTCAGGTAGAAAACATTCATTCTTAACATTCATCCTTAACTCTCAAGCATAAACACATTCAGTCTCAACTGTCTCTAAACCTTCATTCCTCTTTTACCTCAATAAAAATAAAAACCTTAAAAAAAACTTTCACCAAACTAATAACTTTATATATAATCAGAGAGAAGCATGTCGTGGCTTTCTAAATTCTCAACCCAATAAGAAAATCATTTACACAACCTTTCTATATTCTTATCTGATCTTCATTGTCCAAAAGGATGGAAAAACACCATGTTTTTAGGATTTTGTTTGAAAAAGCACGTCAAATTTAGAAGGTGCCCACAACCGTTGGAGTTCAAAAAGAAATTAAAAGACATCCTTTGGACTATCAATTCATTCCAGATCTTAAATAGTCTTTGACCATTCGATACACAATACCGCCATAAACTTTAAAGCAACACTTGTCAACTGGAGCCCCTAGGAGGTCGGGGCCGGTTTCCCACGAAGAGGAGGCACATAAGATGTAACTTAAGTTACATCTGACTAGATGAAACGATCACCACTCAAAAAGGCAAAAAGTGCACAATGGGTAGATTAGGGCTTACAAGGATATGTTTTTTTAAAAGCATTTAGCTTAGGGTTTTAGTGAATTTGTTCCTCCATGATCATATCAACTTTTGATTAGGACCCATTGATGATCATATCAACTTCTGATAAATTAGATTATAAACTTCTAATCAACAATGAAATTCTCCTTATCAACCATGAACAACAAACTCCTGATGATGTCATGAATACAACACCTTAATAAAAGAGTGACAATGCAACCATTAATGCATGAGTCTTGAAAACAAATGACTTTGTTTTGACTCATGATATAGAGGATGTCACAATGCCATTAAAAGAAACTGATACAGGTGAGCCCACTATCCACATTGCAGACTAAAACCCTTGCTAGAGTATGAAATCAATAAAACCCTTGTAAAATGCAGAAAGTACCTCAACCATTATGGCATAGTCAAGTGCCACAATACAACCCTTTGAGATCAACCATAGAACATCACCATATCAAATGACAATTGTTACAAACATCATCACATATCAAGAGATATCATCATCATTGATATCACATGCCATATCATTATATCATCAGGAGATATAATATCAACTATCAAGACCATCTACACCTTGAACTCCTCTGCACCTTGAAGACCATCAGCAACATGAATGCACAAGAGACAACCAATTTGACATCAATGATGAAGACAACCATACCAAACTAACAAAACTCCCCCTTTGTCTTGGCATTGATGTCAAAACACAAATTCACATAGTCTTAAAACATTTGGCATTGAAGTCCATTCAAACTCCCCCTTTTTGGCACTCAATGACAAGAACTTCACTTTAATTCATTTATAAGCTCTATTTACTGTCCCCTGTTTGTATCTCTCACTGAGTAAGAGTTGAATATACAGAAAACAAATACTGTCACTATCCTCTATCTGAAATTAGCAGTCAAATGAACTCTCTGAGATATTACTGTCAAAAAATGAGATGTCACTGAGATATTACTGTCAAATGAACTCTGCCTTTAACATTTGTAATGCACTGAACTCACTGAGATATTGCTATCATAAAATGCATTCAGATTATTGTCATTGCAATGTCACTATCAATAGGAAAATTATTAGAAAGTGCATAAAGCACTGAAGTTTGACACATAGTTTGATACAAAGACAGTTACAGACCCTTATAATTGATGCAAAGAATGCATATAATCATGATGTATTGCCAAAACTCTTTAAGATACCTTGTCAAATACTATTGACTGAGAACAACATGGCAACATGTTTGCACCACTGTCAAGTACTGCAATTACTCCAACTGAAGTCAAAGACACTGTCCAAACTCAAGAACACTGAATGCCACACCAAAATATGAAGCTAGATAGCTTTGCACCCTAATAAAACTGTCCAATAGCTAACCAAAACTTTGAACAAACAAAAAAACTATAATATAATTGGATTTCAGGACTTCATAAGACAACTAAACACTCCCCCTGAATCCAATATTATCATGAACTCATTGAAGAGAAGAAAGAGACAAAACCCCAAGCCTTTGTCTCAGGGATTCAAACACCTCTTTAGGCAATGGTTTTGTAAAGATATCAGTCAGTTGATCATTTGTATATACATAATCCAACACCACTTCATTTGCAGTCACCTTTTCTCTTAGAAAATGATATCTGATGGCAATATGCTTAGTCCTAGAATGCATGATTGGATTCTTGGACATTTTAATAGAGCTTGTATTGTCACAAAGAATAGATACAGGTTTAGTTACCTCCAGTTTGATGTCTTGGAGTGACTGAACCATACTACAACATGAAGATGCTGCAACATATTCAGCTTCAGCAGTAGATAAAGAGACCAACATCTTTATATGCAAGAAGAGTGATATCATTGTGTCT
This sequence comes from Cunninghamia lanceolata, assembly GCA_027924645.1. Classification (NCBI taxonomy): domain Eukaryota; kingdom Viridiplantae; phylum Streptophyta; class Pinopsida; order Cupressales; family Cupressaceae; genus Cunninghamia; species Cunninghamia lanceolata. Next base: position 15,509,469 of record BSBN01001271.1, read on the forward strand.
AGGATACCATAGTCCAAAATCAAGAGTACCCTTAACATATCTAAAAATCCTCCTAACAACATTTAAATGAGATTGTTTAGGACATGCTTGAAATCTTGCAACTAAGCAAACTACCTGCATGATATCAGGTCTAGAAGCAATTAGATACAAGAGGCTACCAATCATGGATCTATACAAGGACTGTTCTACCTCAGGTGAATCATCATTTTTGCTTAGTTTGTACCCTGTTTCCATAGGAGTACCCAGTGGTTTACATTCATCCATTTGAAACTTCTTAAGCATTTCTTTGGCATATTTGGTTTGTGAGATGAAAATACCCTTTTCAAGTTGAGACACCTGTAAACCAAGGAAAAAAGACAATTCTCCCAACATAGACATTTCAAATTCTAACTTCATGATGTTAGAAAATGAATAGCTCATATCATCATTATTACTTCCAAAAATGATATCATCAACATAAACCACTACAACCAAGATATCCTCACCTTTGGCAATATAGTACAAATTGCTATCTACCACACCTTTAGTGAATCCTTGTTCTGCAAGTACTTGTCTAACATGTAGTACCATGCTCTTGGGGCTTGTTTCAAGCCATACAAGGCCTTTTTCAATCTGTATACATGGTCTGATTTGTCTTTGCATTCAAAACCTTCCGGCTACTCCATGTAAACTTCTTCTTCAAGATCACCATTTAGAAAGGTTGATTTGACATCCATTTGGAATACCTTGTGTTGACACTCATTTTGACCAGGGGTTGATTTGTCATGATCAGGAGGTTTCTTCATTTGAAGCCTTTATCTTCTTGCCCATTTTTCTAAGTGTTGGACCTCCTCAGCATTTTTCAACTGCAGCATCATGTTTTCCTGAGGAGGAGGTCATCATCATCATCTTGTCTTCGATGATGATCTGCATCATCATGTTCCTCGTCGACTTGTTTTTCAACGTCATCATCATATTTCAACTGTCGGGTGATGTTTGGTTTTTATCATGATGATGCTGCCGAGCTACAGTGCGCCCTCATCTGCTTGCGAAGGTGATGTTTCAAAGTCTCCGGTGATCTTCCATTTATCACCTTGCGCGAGCATGATGATGATGTTGCTTATTCTTTGAATTGCTCGACCTAACTTGTTTTTTCCTAAGGGTCGTGTTCATCATCATCATATTTCCAGTTATCATCCTGCTGCTTGCGGAGGTCATCATATTTTCTGCCTTCATGATATTTCGCCGGGGTGATATTTTTATCATCGGGTGATCTTGGTTAACATCATCCTGATGATGTTGTTGAAGAGTTGTAATTGCGACCCGATATTCACTAGGGTCATCATATTTTGGAACGTCAGGATGATCTTAGTCAATATCATCCTGATGATGTTGTATCACTTCTTGTTCTTTGTTTCTCATCCTGATGATGCTGACGTCATCCGTATATCAGGGTGATATTTTTCTTTCTGCCTATCTGCATCATGATATTCGCGAAGGAGGGGGTGATATTTTCATATCACCCGGATGTTTGTTTGTTCGAGCATCATGATGATGCTAATATTAAGGAGATATCCGCCTGCTGGTTTCGCGTGTTATCTATTGAGGGTGATCTTTTCAAGCAGCATCATCACATTCAGTTATCGCCCCGATCTTATAGAGGAGCTACAGTGCAACCTGATATTTGAACATCAGGAGGATATTTCCAAATATCCGGTTGTCTTCCGAATATCATGATGATGTTGATATGATGATGACGTCATCAAGGTCCGCGGGGGTCATATTTCTAACACTGATCATCTTGAAGAGACCTCCTGATATTTACAAACATGATGATGATGTCATCCGGATATGAGGAGGTGCGCAGTATCTAGATATGATGATGATGTCAGCAGGATATGATGATGACGTCATCAGGATGTTCATCGGCCATATTTTTGTTATAAGCTCAGCAGGAGGATGTTCCTCCGAAGGATCAGGTTGTGCCGATTATCATGAAGGGTATATTTCAAATATCATGATGACGTCAGGGTGATATTTCGAACAACAGGATATCATGCTGCTGGAAGATGATGATGATGAAGTCTATACTAGTGTCGTCAGGAGCAAAAGTACCGACATGATATATGCTCATGACCTAGTATATAAGGTGTTAATGAGGTCATCGCGGGGTGCATGTGGGATATTGAGATCCTGCATATTCGAAATATCATGATGATGAATCTCGGTGGGAAATGCTCGCGATAGTCTGTATGATGTTCTTCCCGAGGCCGCGGGTTGGTGCACCATTAATGGCGAAGGTTGCAGAGGTATGGGCGATGGCGTGGGTCGATCTGGTACCCGACTGAAGGTGTCAATCAGTGGATGATGGCGCAGGGCTCGAGAAATCTTCCTGTCTCCTCCCCTACCTGCTGCATTCAAGTTTGGGCGCCAATCCGGTTGTGTTTGAGCGCCATTTCCATGATACTGTGTATCTGGCAAAATTTTGGTCAACCGTTGTAATTAATTGCTGAGCACCTACCTGGCTGTTATAAGCAGGTTGTGTTGTTCATTTGTGGTTGTTGAAAGTTGATGATTTTGGCTCTGTAATGCATGACAAGCTGATCTGGTTGCTCTGTACAGCTTACCTGTGAGTTTATGTATCTCTTGTTGTTTGTTTTTGGCATGAACCCACTGATTTCATGATTAAACTTATATGAGAAATGCTGATTGGCATGTGTTGTGTTAATTCTGTCTCCAGTATTGCATGTATCCTTCTTCTGAATCTGGATGTTTGGTAATGTTTAGATTCTAGAGCATAGAATTCCTGTGTTGAATGTCTGATCTTTTAACTTCTATTCAAGGGGTAGATTAAACTGTTTTCAGGTTGAGCATTGGGAGGGATATACTGCAGTAGGGATACCATAAGTAGAGATAACCTAACACTTTGTATTGGGAGATGCCTGTAAGGCAGGTATCACATATATCCCCTTGAAATCCAGTTTTAGCTGTTCATGCTGATCATTCACAGGTGTATGTCTACTGACTCCAGGCCCTGGATAGGCACCAATCATGCTTTGCTTTGTGTTATAACCATATCCAGCTTTGCATCCACACTTAAACTCCAAAGCAAAATCTAAAACCAACATTAGGACATTAGAGTTAGTTTAGGATCCTCAGTCCTCTGTCTACAACTGCAAATAGGCCCAAAGCTAGCCCCTTTGCCCTTATCTTTCAGTTTTGGTCTACATACAGGAGGACTCATCTGCTTTCTGTCAACATCCCAGCCTTGCATGCATATCCTCATGGATGTTGAGTAGGGAATACCCCCCTAGGTCTTGCAGAGCCTGAAGAAGAAGAGGAGATAAAATATAGAGTCTATCTCCTATACTGTTGACCCCCTGGCCCAGAGCTCCTGTTGATCACTGATGGCTACCTTGTAGGGATATCTGGGAATAAGCATCCAGTCTGGGAAAAAGTCAACAGAAATTGGCGACTCTGCTGGGGAGTGAGAAGTAAAAGTGCTATCTAATCATCTCCAGTGATATATATGTGACCCATCTGAGTCAGCAACAGAAGAAAACACCCTGGGGAACCTTGTGAAAGAACCCTGGTTTTCAGAAGAAAACAATTCCTAGCAATAGGTGGCGACTCCGAAGTAATCTCCCAACCGGTCAAAGTAAATTTATATGCAGGGGAGAAGGTCCCAACAAAATCCTCTATTTGAAGAGTTACCATTAACAAAAAGAATGATGTATAGAAGAAAGGGAACTGTCTCAGCTAGTCATGAGAGCTCCCCCAGAAAAAGTGATGATGTACAAGATACCCCTAGGCCATCAGGACAGCATGCTCCTTATTTTTCAAGTGCAGAAGCTGATATCCAAGTTGCATATGAGAGGCAACAGGGTGGTAGTTTGAGAATGAGGTCAGAGGTGTTCCAAGAACGCCCCTTTCTAGACCCAAGTGAAAGGTTTGAAGAGGCAGAGTCCCTAAGGGATGATGAAGATGATGACCCAAATGGTATGAGACCATCTACCTCCAGACCTAAGGATGAACAATTGGCAGAAGAAATCAAAAGCCTAAGAGCAGAATTAGAATACCTACAAGCCATGAAAATCAGAGATGATATACAGCAGAAAGTGCAAGCCTTGAGAACTGCCCAAAATAATTCAGTTCCTACCTTAGAAAATGCAAATATGCAAAGACATCAGCAAAGATTTGAAGTGCATCATCAGCATCATGATGACAGACAAAATGTGAATGATGCTAGGATACCACTAAACAATGCAGGAAACCAAAATGCAAATAGAAATGTTAATGTTAATCAGCCAAACAGACAGCCTATGCAGCTAGATAGATTCAGGCAGCTGGTGTTTGATGGTATTCCTGGGTATCCTAACCCCATTGATAAGCATCTGAGGCTGCAAGTGCCTAAGTTTTCAGGAAACAACACAGTGTCAGGAGAAGATCATCTAAAGGCCTTCCAAAATGTCATGGATAATTTTGAGGTTGAGCATGAGGATGTTTTCATGAAGTCATTCATGCAATCCTTAATAGATGAGGCAAGAGAATGGTACAGGAATCTGCCTGACCGGAGTATATCATCATGGGATGATTTTAAGAGGATGTTCAAGGAGCAATATGGTGATAAAACTGACCCTAGCTTCTTTGTAAATGAGTTCACCAGCATCACCAAAGGGTCAAATGAGCAGGTTGCAGACTTTAATGCAAGATTTACTAAAGTGTTGAACAAATTGCCACATCATATGAGGCCAAATGAACCAATGTGCATAATTTTGTACATTAATGCCTTTGATGCAAAGACTGCATATGGACTGAGAGATAAAGGTCCTGCCACTCTCAGGGATGCTTTCAGGATTGCAGTAAATATTGAAAACAATAGGAAAGCATCAGGCAAGACAAATAGAAGGGATGATGTAAAAATTCTGCAGAATCCAAATAAGCCTCAGAACACTCAAGGTAGTACATCTGCTCCTGAAGATAAGATAGACAAACTGGCAAATGTTGTTAAGGACCTGAGCTATAGATTAGCTAGAAGTGAAAAAGGGATGGGTCCTGATAGGCAAGTCTATCAAAGACAGGAAAAGAGGCCATCATTACATGATATGCCTTATAACACCAATTGGCATGATGGTAAGCCTGTATATCCACGTAACAACACAAGTCAGAGGGCTCAACATGCCAAGGAAACTCCTGATCCCCTGAAGAAAACTATAAATATTGCTGATGATGCTCCGTGGTGTATAATCTGTCAGATGCCACATTCACAGTCACAGTGCATGATTGCCCAATCTTTGTATGATAATGCTACATCTTGTAATGAGTGCAATGAGCCACATCATGTGCAGGATGATGATGTTAACATGATGTCCATAGGTAATGGATATACTCTATATGGTGCTGATGAGAAGACAGATGATCAGGTTCAGGCCTGCTAACAGTCCCCATATGATGAAGATCATGAGGATAATTATGTGTATGCTCAGAACTCACACAATTTTCTGAGTAGCTTACACCGACCTTCTGATGAGGAAATCAGAGCCTTCACAGCTGTAGCAGTTGCTCAGGTTAAGAGCAACTACAATCTCAGAGGTAAACATCAGGTTGGTAGCCCACATCAGCCAGAAGATATTTCTGCAGGACAGCAGATGCATGGTCATAAAGGAACTGAACCACAAAAAAGGCAGTGGGTAAATAACAAGCAGAACTTTAGATACAGAACAGGTCATGATTTCCAAGGACCAGAAAGCAAAACCCCTCAGGCTGAAGATCAAAGTAGAGGTTCCCAAGACAGGAATGATGATCAGGGAACTATGAGAATGAAAGCTAAGTCAGCTCAGGATAAAAGCAAGATTGTGGAGCAAGTTACAACTGCTGTACAAAACTGTGCTCCATTTGATATAGCCCAGATCCTCACTCAGGTAAAGGTCTCTGTTCCACTTATGGAACTCATGAAAGTGGAAGAGATCAAGAATAGGACAATATCCCTAATCTCAGGGGTACCTTTTCAAGCTAAGCAAAATGATCAGACCCAGGGTGAGAAACAGGTCATGTGCAATGAAGAAGATGAGACTCCTGAAGTCTATTTAGGAATGACCATGACAAAGTGTCCTTCACAGGTGGAACCATTTTATGTTTCCCTGGTTATAAATGGTAAAATAATTAGAAATTGTATGCTTGACTCTGGAGCATCTACAAATGTCATGCCTTTGGCTATCATGCAACAAACTGGATTAAAGATTGACAAGGCATGTGGGAAATGTTATGCTATGGATGCCAGAGAGGTACCAGTTATTGGAATCATGAAGGATGTAGATTTCAAGCTGGCAGCATTTCCTGAAAAAAGATACAAAATGAATATAACAGTGGTTGACATCAAGCCACAGTATGGTATGCTGCTGTCAAGAAGATGGGCAGCACTAATTGGTGGAAGTATGCAGCTGGACCTATCATATGCCATGATTCCAATGAATGGCAGGGATGTCAAGCTAATTAGAGAGCAAAGATCATCAGAGACAGTGGAAGACCAAGAAGCAAATGAACAGGTATGCTTTGTGGACACTGACTGTGATAACTTCAGGGTTGTCTCAGATGATACAGAAGATGAAAAGAAAAATGTCTGCACTGAAAAGCTAGATCAGCAAGGGTTATGGACCATGTTTTTTGATGGAGCTTGTGCAAAAGAAGGCTCTGGAGCTGGAGTTGTTTTCCTGTCTCCAACTGGTAAGCTCCTCAAATCCTCTTTCTTGCTGAGGTTTGATTGCACAAACAATATTGCAGAATATGAGGCTTTACTTTTAGGCCTGAATATTGCTCTCAAACATGGAATTAAGATGTTAAGAGTATTTGGAGACTCTGAGCTGATTGTATCCCAAATCAGAAATAAGTATGCTGCAAAGAATAAAAGACTGAAACAATACAAGCATGCTGTTTGGGATACTATTGAGTTATTTGATGCATTTTCAATTGGCTGGGTAGAAAGGTCAAAAAATGTTATGGCTGATTTCTTAGCCAATGTTGCAATAAGGCCAGATGACATCACTCTGTCAGGTGTCACAGATGTAGAAGTTAAAATTAGGCCTGCCATACCAGAAAACATATGCAGTTGGCAAGTTTTTAATGATGATAGGGATTTGCTGAAATTTTTGCACTGCATAGATGAGTATGAGAACCAACAGATTGATTTCCAAGCTTTTGTAGAAACTGTAGATGGAAAAGAGACCCTTGTGGGAAAAGAGATCATCCAGTTGAAGACTAACAAGATCCCTAGAGGGTTAGTGGCTTTGGAAAGAGCCTTTGACAGTAGAGACAAAATGGTCACAAAGACATCCCCCACAAATAAGGAGGATTTAGAAGAAATAAATTTGGGGACATCTCAGGCCCCTCAGAAGGTATATATTGGCAAACAGCTCAAACCACACATAAGAAGTATGCTGATTGCATTGCTAAAAAAGTATAAACATGTTTTTGCTTGGTCATATGAGGACCTAAAAGCTTATAGAGAAGACTTATTCCAGCATGAGATCCCACTGAAGCCTGAAGCTAAGCCATTTAGACAGAGGCAAAGGCCTATAAATCCTACCTTAGCTCCCAAGATGCAGGAAGAACTCAAAAGGCTCAGGGAAGCTGGAATAATTGTGCCCATCAGACATTCAACTTGGGTGTCTAACCTTGTCCCAGTCAGGAAAAAGAATGGTGATATTAGGCTTTGTGTGGATTTCAGGAACTTGAATGTATCCTCTTTGAAGGATAACTATCCATTGCCTAATATGGAAGCTATGTTGCAGAGAGTGACTGGTTGTGAACTCCTATCCATGATGGATGGATTTTCAGGATATAATCAGGTAAAGGTAAAGGAATCAGAACAATATAAGACTGCCTTTACCACTCCATGGGGAACGTATGTGTATGTTAGAATGCCATTTGGACTAACAAATGCAGGTGCTACGTTTCAAAGAGCAATGGATGTTGCTTTTGCAGGGCTAATTGATTCAATCCTGGCAGTATATCAGGATGACTTGACTGCCTACTCAAAGAAGGAAGAGCAGCACTGTTTGCATCTGGAGCAGATTTTTATAAGAGCACTAGAATATGGTATTTCTCTAAACCCAAAGAAGTGTGCCTTTGGAGTAGTTGAAGGAAAACTTCTGGGACATATTGTTTCCAAGGATGGAGTCAGGATAGATCCAGACAGAGTGGCAGCCATTGACAGGATCCAAATGCCAAAAACTGTGAAAGGAGTTCAGTCCTTCTTTGGACAGGTAAACTTTGTCAGAAGATTTATTCCCAACTTTGCAGAGATCACAAGGAACATTTCCAAGATGATGAAGAAGGATGCAACCGTCAACTGGGAAAGGGAAGCAACAGAATCATTTCAGAATATCAAAGAGGCAATAAAGATGGCCCCTGTTCTTAAATCTCCTGATTTTTCTAGGCCATTTCAAGTGTTTTCTTTTGCTTCCTTTCATACTGTAGCTGCATGTTTGTTACAGAAAAATGAAGATGGTTTTGAACAGCCCATTGCTTTCTTCAGTATGTCCCTGCAGGCCTCTGAATTGAAGTATGATATTATGGAGAAGCAGGCATATGCACTAGTTAGAGCCATCAAAAGTTTCAGACCATACTTGGTAGGGTCACATATAATTGCATATGTACCTCATGCTGCAGTCAAAGACATATTCACTCAGCAGGAGGTGACTGGAAGAAGGTGCAGATGGATAAACAAACTGCAGGAATTCAACATAGACATACAGGTTACTAAGTTGATAAGAGGACAAGGACTAGCCAAGATGATGGCACAGTCAAACTTGGAAGCATGCCAAGTTAATGCAGTCCAAGATGAGAATGTAAGTGTATCAGGATCTGAATGGTACAAGGATATTGTCTATTATTTGCAAAATCTGAATTGTCCTTCCCATTTCAGTGACAATCAAAAGAGGACTCTGAAGCTACATGCAATCAGGTATGTTGTTGTTCAAGGTGAGCTGTACTGGAAAAATCCTGATGGTGTGCTGCTGAGATGTGTGGATAAGAATATGGCTAACAATATTTTGATTGACATGCATAAAGGATTGTGTGGTGGCCATTATATTGCCCAAACAACAGCTCATAAAATTCTCAGGGCAGGATATTGGTGGCCCACTCTCTTTTCAGATGCACAAAAGTTAGTAAGGAAGTGTGACCCTTGCCAGAGATTCTCAGGAAAGCTGAGATATCATGGTGCTTTACCCCTCAGAACTGCACCTGTGGATGCTCCATTCCAGCAATGGGGAATTGATTTTATAGGGGAAATTGCAGACAAATCAAGTGGGGGACACAGTTGGATTTTGGTGGCAACTGACTACTTTACCAAATGGATTGAGGCCATTCCAACTAAAAGAGCTACAAGTAAGGTGGTGACAGACTTCATACTAGAGAACATCATCATCAGGTTTGGAGTACCATCTAAAATAATCACTGATAATGCTATGTGCTTCAGATCAGGTGAGTTTGTTGATTTTTGCAACAGGTATGGGATAAGCCTGTCATATACATCACCATATCACCCACAAGGAAATGGTCAAGCAGAATCAAGCAATAGGAGCATCATGAAAATTGTCAAGAGGATACTGGATAAGAACAAGAGAGCTTGGGACTCAAAGTTGAATTTAGCAGTATGGGCTGACAGAGTGACTGTGAAAAGGGCTATTGGGAAGTCACCTTTTGAGCTAGTATATGGTGCATCAACTAGACTGCCCATAAACAATCTCCTACCAGTTTACAGATTCATTCAAGAGTATGATGAGGAGATTGAAGATCCCATGACAGAAAGAGTGAATCAGCTGGTTGCATTGGATGAAGATAGAAGGAGAGCCCACCAGATCAATCTCAAAAGACAACAAGGGGTGAAATATCAGTTTGACAGGAGAGCTACAAAAAGGAAGTTTCAAGTAAATGATCTGGTGCTCATTTGGAATGCTAAAGATCAGGAAAAGGGTAAACATGGTAAGTTTCAACCCTTATGGATGGGCCCATATCAGGTTTGCAATACTCATGGGGAGGACTCTTATTTCCTCCAGGCCCTAGATGGTGAAATTCTGGAATTGCCTGTGCATGGCCAATTCCTTAAGTTCTATTTTGCATAATGACTGGTTGCTGTGCACATTTGTAAAATATGTATGTAGTGTAAATGCCTTGTACAGCTCGCATTTTTTGGCTTTTTGTCAGGTCTGCCCGGAGATCTGGTTCTCGCTGCAGGTTTTCACCTGCACGTCCCCATTCGGAGCCACTGTTGACACTCATTTTGACCAGGGGTTGATTTGTCATGATCAGGAGGTTTCTTCATTTGAAGCCTTTATCTTCTTGCCCATTTTTCTAAGTGTTGGACCTCCTCAGCATTTTTCAACTGCAGCATCATGTTTTCCTGAGGAGGAGGTCATCATCATCATCTTGTCTTCGATGATGATCTGCATCATCATGTTCCTCGTCGACTTGTTTTTCAACGTCATCATCATATTTCAACTGTCGGGTGATGTTTGGTTTTTATCATGATGATGCTGCCGAGCTACAGTGCGCCCTCATCTGCTTGCGAAGGTGATGTTTCAAAGTCTCCGGTGATCTTCCATTTATCACCTTGCGCGAGCATGATGATGATGTTGCTTATTCTTTGAATTGCTCGACCTAACTTGTTTTTTCCTAAGGGTCGTGTTCATCATCATCATATTTCCAGTTATCATCCTGCTGCTTGCGGAGGTCATCATATTTTCTGCCTTCATGATATTTCGCCGGGGTGATATTTTTATCATCGGGTGATCTTGGTTAACATCATCCTGATGATGTTGTTGAAGAGTTGTAATTGCGACCCGATATTCACTAGGGTCATCATATTTTGGAACGTCAGGATGATCTTAGTCAATATCATCCTGATGATGTTGTATCACTTCTTGTTCTTTGTTTCTCATCCTGATGATGCTGACGTCATCCGTATATCAGGGTGATATTTTTCTTTCTGCCTATCTGCATCATGATATTCGCGAAGGAGGGGGTGATATTTTCATATCACCCGGATGTTTGTTTGTTCGAGCATCATGATGATGCTAATATTAAGGAGATATCCGCCTGCTGGTTTCGCGTGTTATCTATTGAGGGTGATCTTTTCAAGCAGCATCATCATATTCAGTTATCGCCCCGATCTTATAGAGGAGCTACAGTGCAACCTGATATTTGAACATCAGGAGGATATTTCCAAATATCCGGTTGTCTTCCGAATATCATGATGATGTTGATATGATGATGACGTCATCAAGGTCCGCGGGGGTCATATTTCTAACACTGATCATCTTGAAGAGACCTCCTGATATTTACAAACATGATGATGACGTCATCCGGATATGAGGAGGTGCGCAGTATCCAGATATGATGATGATGTCAGCAGGATATGATGATGACGTCATCAGGATGTTCATCGGCCAGATTTTTGTTATAAGCTCAGCAGGAGGATGTTCCTCCGAAGGATCAGGTTGTGCCGATTATCATGAAGGGTATATTTCAAATATCATGATGACGTCAGGGTGATATTTCGAACAACAGGATATCATGCTGCTGGAAGATGATGATGATGAAGTCTATACTAGTGTCGTCAGGAGCAAAAGTACCGACATGATATATGCTCATGACCTAGTATATAAGGTGTTAATGAGGTCATCGCGGGGTGCATGTGGGATATTGAGATCCTGCATATTCGAAATATCATGATGATGAATCTCGGCGGGAAATGCTCGCGATAGTCTGTATGATGTTCTTCCCGAGGCCGCGGGTTGGTGCGCCATTAATGGCGAAGGTTGCAGAGGTATGGGCGATGGCGTGGGTCGATCTGGTACCTGACCGAAGGTGTCAATCAGCGGATGATGGCGCAGGGCTCGAGAAATCTTCCTGTCTCCTCCCCTACCTGCTGCATTCAAGTTTGGGCGCCAATCCGGTTGTGTTTGAGCGCCATTTCCATGATACTGTGTATCTGGCGAAATTTTGGTCAACCGTTGTAATTAATTGCTGAGCACCTACCTGGCTGTTATAAGCAGGTTGTGTTGTTCATTTGTGGTTGTTGAAAGTTGATGATTTTGGCTCTGTAATGCATGACAAGCTGATCTGGTTGCTCTGTACAGCTTACCTGTGAGTTTATGTATCTCTTGTTGTTTGTTTTTGGCATGAACCCACTGATTTCATGATTAAACTTATATGAGAAATGCTGATTGGCATGTGTTGTGTTAATTCTGTCTCCAGTATTGCATGTATCCTTCTTCTGAATCTGGATGTTTGGTAATGTTTAGATTCTAGAGCATAGAATTCCTGTGTTGAATGTCTGATCTTTTAACTTCTATTCAAGGGGTAGATTAAACTGTTTTCAGGTTGAGCATTGGGAGGGATATACTGCAGTAGGGATACCATAAGTAGAGATAACCTAACACTTTGTATTGGGAGATGCCTGTAAGGCAGGTATCACATATATCCCCTTGAAATCCAGTTTTAGCTGTTCATGCTGATCATTCACAGGTGTATGTCTACTGACTCCAGGCCCTGGATAGGCACCAATCATGCTTTGCTTTGTGTTATAACCATATCCAGCTTTGCATCCACACTTAAACTCCAAAGCAAAATCTAAAACCAACATTAGGACATTAGAGTTAGTTTAGGATCCTCAGTCCTCTGTCTACAACTGCAAATAGGCCCAAAGCTAGCCCCTTTGCCCTTATCTTTCAGTTTTGGTCTACATACAGGAGGACTCATCTGCTTTCTGTCAACATCCCAGCCTTGCATGCATATCCTCATGGATGTTGAGTAGGGAATACCCCCCTAGGTCTTGCAGAGCCTGAAGAAGAAGAGGAGATAAAATATAGAGTCTATCTCCTATACTGTTGACCCCCTGGCCCAGAGCTCCTGTTGATCACTGATGGCTACCTTGTAGGGATATCTGGGAATAAGCATCCAGTCTGGGAAAAAGTCAACACCTTGAAATTCTTATAAACTGAAAAAGCTAAGAACATTTTTATTGCCTCTAATCTAGCCACAGGTGCAAAAGTTTCATCAAAGTCAATCCCTTCAATTTGAGAATAACCTTTGCAAACCAATCTAGCTTTATTTCTAATAACTTTACCTTTGTCATCAAGCTTGTTTCTAAACACCCACTTTGAGCCAATAACATTTTTACCTTTAGGTCTTAGCACAAGTTCCCATGTCTTGTTCTTCTCTATTTGATTCAATTCCTCTACCATAGCTTTAATCCATGCTTCATCCTTGCTGGCCTCTACATATGTTTTTGGTTTCATTTCTAATATTAAGCACATATGTGCATGATTACTTGTAGCAGCAAGTCTTCTTCTTGTTAACACACCATCATCTTTTTCTCCTATTATCGGCTCTCTTGGATGATCTCTTTGCAATGTTTTTGAATGAGTTTTGGCTTTAGATTCAATAGTCTTTTCAGGAGTCTTTTCTTCCACTTGAACCTCCTCTTCCTTTCCTGAATGATGTTCTTCTTTGTTTCAATCAGCTGCACACATGGCTGCAAATTCTCATCCACCTTTACATTAGTACTTTCTATCACTTTTTTGAGTCTCTTATTGAAACATTTGTAGGCCTTAGTATGTGTAGAGTAGACTAGAAAAATGCCTTCATCACACCTAGACTCAAAACTTCCTAAGTTATCACCATCTCTCTTGATAAAGCATTTACTACCAAAATTTTTAAAATAACCAACATTAGTTGTCCTACCATACCATAGTTAATAAGGTGTATGATTAGAGTTTACCCTCAGTTGAACTCTATTTAGAGTGTATATCGATGTATGGACAACTTCCTTCTAAAAAGTATTGGGCAGATTAGCATCATGAAGTAATGTCCTTGCCATCTCCTTTACAGTCATGTTCTTTCTTTCAGCTACTCCATTATGTTGTGGAGTTCTAGGGGCAGAAAATTGTCTTTTGATTCCATGTTTCTCACAATACTCTATGAACTCTTTGGATGTATACTCTCCACCATTATATGATCTTAGACATTTGAGTTTGTAATCAGATTCATTCTCTACCATCTTCTTGAAAATCCTGAACCTGTCAAAGGCTTCTAATTTGTGTCTCAAGAATGTTACCCAGGTCATTCTAGAAAAGTCATCAATAAAGAGCATAACATATTTTTCACCACCTGAAGCTTTAGTCCTTGTAGGACCACACAAGTCTGAATGAACAAGTTGTAGAGGCTTAGAAGAGGTATACTCTTTAGATTTGAAGCTGACCTTAGTTTGCTTACCAAATTGACATTCTTTGCAAGTTGCATTATTTGGCTTGGAGATGTAAGGCATATTCCTTACATTTTGATGTTTGTTGATTCTCTCAAGATTATCAAAGTTTACATGGCCAAGTCTCCTATGCCATAGCCAGCTCTCCTCAATTTGACCCATGAAGCAAATGTGTCCATCTGTACTCCTATTTTCAATTCCATGTCGATTATATATGTTTCCACTTGTTCTTAATTCTGCTGTCACAACTTTTCTTGATTTCTTTTTGATCTCACAACCATGAGCATTAAATACAACACTGAAACCATTATCACAAATTTGGCTAACACTCAATAGATTATGTTGCAAACCATCAACATAGTAAACATCATGTAATGGAGTCTCATCATCTAAAAGAATAATACCTTTTCCTTTGATCAAAATGCAATCATTGTTGCCAAACATGACCGATCCTTTAGTAAGATCTTCAAAATTAATGAATTTACCTAAGTTATCTCCTGTCATATGATTAGAACAGCCACTATCTATTACCCACTGATCCTTCTTTTTGGCATGAAAAGCAGCTTGAATGTAATCATAGCTTCAATTTTCTTATTCAACATCTTAGGCTTCCAAACAAGCATTTTCTTATCAGCATTTGAAGAGGACACTTTGGAAAGAGTATTTGATCTAGTTTGCTGCACTTTCAGGTTAGGCTTACAAAACTTGGCTAAATGCACATAGTTATTGCAATTGAAACACTTAAAGTTTCTTAAAAACACAAAAGGAATTCTTGTCAAGAGATTTGCACTTCTTCTAAAACCAAATCTGCACTCATTTGCTTTGTGTCTATACCTGTTACAACAAAAATAATAACTGAGAAAATGCATATTATACTTGAAAGACTCGTTCCTTTTAAAGCTTGTTGTCTTCATGATGCTTTTGGTATTTGAACTTTGTCCTTCTTCAAAACCCATACTAGATTTATCTTTGAAACCTTTTTGTTTATCCAGGAGATCTTCAAGTTTATCACTGCTCTTGCACATATCAAGTTTCCTTCTCAAGGTTACAATTTCAGCTTCTAGAGTAAGACATTCTTTGACTTTGATATCTAACTCTTTGCTTGTGACATCAACAATTCTTTTACTCTCTTCAAGAGACAACTTTAGGTCTGCAATTTGCTTCTCATAATCAGTGACTTTGCTGATCATAATCTCATTGTCTTTTTGAAATTGATTTCTCTGAACAATTGTCTCCTTTTTAAGCTTCTTGACTTCACTTAGAGCACACTTCAACTCACCTTCAAGATCAATTACTGCTTTATCATTTTCAGATTGATCTTCACATTTCTTATTTTGATTTTCATTTATAACAACCATAAACAAAGTTTCTACACCCTCCTCAAGTGACTCCTCTGAATCACTATCAATTATATCAGCATTTTTTATGAACAAGCTCTTCTTCTTTTTGAATTGAAACTATTTCTTCTTAAATTGTGGCTTATTTTCTTCCTCATCACTTTCCAAATCTTTATATGAATAATTTGCAGCATAATGTCCTATTCTTCCACATCCAAAACATTTAAATGGAAGTTTACCTTTATATTTTCCAGTTGATCCCTTTTTCAATTTGCTAACAAATGAAGATTCTTGATCCTCATCCACTTCTTCGGAATTAGCCTTTACTTCCTTATCTTTTCTGATTGATTTGAATGTAGATTCTTTACTTGTAGGAGTATCACTACATATCCTCATCTCAAAAGTTGTGAAAGTACCATGAAGTTCATCAAAGGTCACTTTACTCAAATCTCTCTCCTCTACTACAACACTTTGGATTCATATTTAGGAGTTAGAGTCCTCAAAACCTTGGTTACAACGGCCTTTTCTTCTAAGGTATCAGCTAAGCCCCTAATATAATTAACAATCTCTTGAACTCTTAGGCAATAATCAGCCACCTTCTCATCATCACTCATCTTGAGACTTTCAAATTTTGCTCTGTAAGACTGTAATTTTGCCTCCTTGATTTTGTCATCTCCTTGATAGATATTGGATAGTTTATCCCATATGGCTTTAGCTAACTTGCAATCCATGATTTTGACAAGTATCTCATTTGATAAACCACAACATATTGCATTTTTGGCCTTAGCATTGTTTTCATATGCCTTCTTCTCATCAGGAGTAGATGGAGGAGTTGTGGCTGTATACTCATTTTCTATGGCAGCATACACATCATATCCCAAAGAAGACAAATATGATTACATTCTATACTTCCAAAAGACATAATTAGACCCATCAAATAAAGATGCCTTGTATGTTGAAAAACCTTCTTGACTTCCCATGACTAGCACTCCACTTATAGGACTTACCCAAGTTGATTAAGCCTCTAATTGGAACCGGACTTTGATACCAATTGTAGGAGTACACACAACACTGAGAGGGGAGGTGAATCAATGTTGTAACAAAATTTTAGTTCTTGTCAATTTTGACTAGTAGCTTTATCAAATAAAGAAATTAAAAGCTAATTATTCAACCATGTATGATAAATTTGTATTCACACAAGACAAGAGATCAAGACATAAAAATTATACAAGAGGAAAACCCTCCTAGGGTAGAAAAACCTCTCAAAAATGCCTCTTTGGCTTAAGTTTGCAAATTATCATATACAAGGCCTCATTGGCTGATCAAAGTCTCACTAACAAAGTAAGGTCTCACTGACCCATACAATCAACTTGATTACAAATCAAATTCACCTCAGGGGATTACCCTAATTCTCTTTTGAACTAGACCTTATTCCTCTTGAAAAACTTTCTCTTGGACACAATCTTTTCAATTTTGACAAGAAACCAATATTTGAATATATCTGCAAAGAACTCTACAATTATAATTTCTTCAAATCTTCTCGCTTGTAAACCTTCTTTGCTTGTCATACAGTCTTCAACTTTTGACTTGATGCTCCAAACACCAAACCACCTTGAATTAGAAAAATATTATAAAATTGTCCTCCACCAAATCAATTTCTCAGATAGGTAAATAACTAATATTTCAATGTCTTTCAATAAGACTTGTAGTCTTCATACTCAGGTAGAAAATATTCATTCTTAGCATTCATCCTTAACTCTCAAGCAGAAACACATTCATTCTTAACATTCATCCTTAACTCTCAAGCAGAAACACATTCAGTCTCAATTGTCTCTGAACCTTCATTCCTCTTTTACCTCAGAAAAAATAAAAACCTTAAAAAAACTTTCACCAAATTGATAACTTTATATATCATCAGAGAGAAGCATGTCATGGATTTCTAAATTCTCAACCCAATAAGAAAATCATTTACACAACCTTTCTATATTCTTATCTGATCTTCGTTGTCCAAAAGGATGGAAAAAAACCATGTTTTTAGGATTTTGTTTGAAAAAGCAAGTTAAATTTAGAAGGTGCTTGCGGCCGTTGGAGTTCAAAAAGAAATTAAAAGACAACCTTTGGATTATCAATGCATG
The DNA here is from genome assembly GCA_027924645.1 of Cunninghamia lanceolata. Classification (NCBI taxonomy): domain Eukaryota; kingdom Viridiplantae; phylum Streptophyta; class Pinopsida; order Cupressales; family Cupressaceae; genus Cunninghamia; species Cunninghamia lanceolata. Next base: position 15,527,186 of record BSBN01001271.1, read on the forward strand.
CCAAATCTTAAATAGTCTTCGACCGTTCGATACACAATGCCGCCATAAACTTTAAAACAACACCTGTCAACCGGAGCCCCTAGGAGGTTGGGGCTGATTTCCCATGAAGAGGAGGCACATAAGATGTAACTTAAGTTACATCTGACCAGATGAACTGGTCACCACTTAAAAAGACAAAAAGTGCACGATGGGTAGATTAGGGCTTAGAAGGATTTTTTTTTTTAAACATTTAGCTTAGAGTTTTAGTGAATTTGTTCCTCCATGATCATATCAACTTTTGATTAGGATCCACTGATGATCATATCAACTTCTGATAAATCAGATTATAAACTTCTGATCAACAATGAACTTCTCCTTATCAACCATGAACAACAAACTCTTGATGATGTCATGAATATAACTCCTTAATAAAAGAGTGACAATGCAACCATTAATGCATGAGTCTTGAAGACAAATGACTTTGTTTTGACTCATGCTATAGAGGATGTCAAAATGCCATTAAAAGAAACTGATATAGGTGAGCCCACTGTCCACATTGCAGACTAAAACCCTTGCTAGAGTATGAAATCAATAAAACCCTTGTAAATGTAGAAAGTGCCTCAACCATTATGGCATAGTCAAGTGCCACAATACAACCCTCTGAGATCAACCATATAACATCACCATATCGAATGACAACTGTTACAAACATCATCACATATCAGGAGATATCATCATCACTGATATCATATGCCATATCATTATATCATCAGGAGATATAATATCAACTGTCAAGACCATCTGCACCTTGAACTCCTCTACACCTTGAAGACCATCTGCACATGAATGCACAAGAGACAACCAATTTGACATCAATGATGAAGACAACCATACCAAACTAACAGATAGAATTCCTCAAGATGCTGGTCAGGATGGTAGATTCATATGGGGAGGACTGGAGCTTTGTTGTGGACTCAAGGGACTCTAGCTTGGGACTAGATGTGATGGAGGAGTGTTTAGAGGCTAAGGCTTTGCAGGTGGATAGCTGAAGATGCAAGGTTTGGTATTACAATCATGCATAGGAGTATAGAATAATAGTAGTATTACATAAATAGATTTTGTTGTATGACAATGTTAAGGCCAAAGTTTTTAATCAAAATGAAGTTTATGTAACAAACTTTTTATAATCAAGAATCCCATATAGGGGAAATTTTGTATATGGCCCTCTTCATGAGCTACTAGGTTATGTTTAGGGTGAAAAAGGGGGGAAATGTTTTGGTTTAGGTTTCAAAGCAAATCCTCGGGCTTCTCACCAAACATTCAAGGACATATCAACCGAGTTGAATCTCCACTAAGCGAGAGCAATCACCTATCAGGTTGGGCTGCCACTTGGAATGATGCAGAAGTTTAGATGTCTCAAACAATATCTCAATTTAATGCTCAATTACTCGTAAAACCATAAATATGTAAAACAATAAGCAAATTGATGAATTATGACAAATCCTTCTAGACTAAGGTAAAGGACAGAGATTGTTAACTCACTATTTTTCAAAATCTGGAATGCGGAACAGTCGAGGACACTGGCACTAGCACCCTTGTCCAAGGTACAGTTTTCGTCACGGAATCTAAATCTCCTTCCGACACTGATTTGCATTGTATCTGTTGCAAGTATGTGCCTAATCGGTGTCGTCATTAATGTCAACATATCTTTGTTATCATTGGTGCCAACTGTATCTTATTCTATTACTTGTTTAGAATACTTGTATGTTGGGGATATTGAGAAAATTAGCCCCTTCGGAAGGAACATGTGAGTTACAGAGAAGTGCAGTACAAACAGTGAGTTGTAGGCTAAAGAACAGTCCGGTAAACTGCTCCACATTTACTTCTGCTTGAAGATCGTGGTCTGTGGATTGGAAGCAAGTTAGAGGTATGACTAAGGATGCTACATTTCAGGTTTGAGCCCTTCGCATGAAGATCTGAGTGAGTTGTGTTCACCAGAGTAAAACCTTCTTTTTCTGTAAGTTCAGTTGGGACAGGAAGAAAGTATTATGCTCTGCATTCCTCCGCAATAAAGTATTTTGCTCTACAGTTCTAGAAGGAAGTCTGGGATGATGATAAGTGCCTACAGTTGGAATGGTTCATGGTTTGGTGGTCCGCAAGCTATCTTTCTTTTATAACAGTTGAAGATAGTGAAGTTCATGTGTTCCGATGAGAAGATTCCTATGGATAAAGTGGTTAAGGTTCATGCAGTTGCTCCTGATGATTATAACATGCTTGTGGATGTCTCCTAATCATGTTCCTATCTAGACTTTGGTCTGCGTTAAGAAATTGAGACTATGTTTGAAGATTGTTCCCAGATAATGTAGCGTGTAACCAGTCTTGGCCGACTTGGATAATCCCAGTGATTGCGGAGATCTCTAGAATATTGTGGAAGTGTGTTGTGGTGTGGAAGATCGTGTTTGAGTCCCAGTTAAGGCATGGCATGATCCACATTTCATTTCCTTTGCATAATGTTGTAATAGGTCGGGACCTGTTTTATAAATGTTTGTAATACCAACCTTGGAGATTGTTCCAATGGTTGATGATTGTGATGCCAACCTTGATGATCATTCCAAGGTTGATGAAGTGTATAAATACTTGTAGTTGAGTTGTGGAAAAGGTGTAAGTAGAAATGAAAAGATATTAAGAAAGGGCCAAAAGGTAGAGCATAGAAGAGGCAGAGGAAAGAAGAAGAAGAACAAAGCAGAGCAAAGGGATTATTGTACTTCAGTCACAAATACATAAAGGTGTTGATCATGGCAGTGAGCCGCCAATAGGGTTTAATAGCCCTCAGGGTTTAACAACCCTTATTGTAATCTTGCTAGGTTTAGGTTTGAGGCAGTGAGCCTGCTAGACCTAGTTGTTCTTCATGGCAGTAAGCCAATATGTTTAGGCCCGTGGAGTGACCAAGCTTGAACATCATTATTTCAAGATTGCAATATATATTGAGAGCTAATCCTCTCCATGGTTTTTACCCACCTTGGGGTTTTCCACGTAAAATTTGGTGTCTCTTGTGTTTGATGTTGTACTGTGATTAAGTTTCTGATTTCATGCACTCATTGTTAAATCATAATAATTGTGGATAAGTGATGAATGTTTAATTGCAGAAAGTTTTGAAGTTTTTGGGACAACTGATTGACCCCCCCTCTCAGTTGTCTGCGCATTTCAACAATTGGTATCAGAGTCTAACAACTCGAGGGAGATCCTAATGGAAGGAAAATAGATACTCTCTGATGCACCCGAATGCTCATCAAGAGATATCAAGAATAGATTGTCCAATGAAGTGATTCACGAAGAACAAAATGTCAACCATCAAAGATGCTTTGAAGCTTGTACTAGTGATGAAGACTGTTGGGTTATTGATAGTAGATGCTCAAACCACATGACATTTGACAGAGGTAAGTTTGTTAGTCTGGAAGAATACAATGAAGGGCTAGTCAGGTTCGGAGATGATTGCACTACTGAAGTTTGCAGAATAGGATCGACAAATTTTGGCAACAGACAGATTTCTGAAGATGTTCTTTATATAAAAAGTTTGAAACAAAATCTCTTAAGTGTTGGACAATTATGTAGGAAGGGATTCAAGTTTGTGTTTGAAAATGATTCTCTTGAAATCAAAGAAAAATCTGGAGCTACAATAGCAATTGCAAAAAGAACAAAAAATAATCTCTATCATCACAGAAAAAGTGACTTTCTTAGATACACATCCCAGACCAATAAAAGCTGGGTTTGGCATAGAAGACTTTGCCATACAAACCTTGATGATTTAACAAACTCAGTTTAGATTGTGAAGGACCTACCAGAGATTGATTACTCAAGCAACATCAGTTGCAGGAAATGTCAAAGATTGTCAAGAAAAGCATGGCAAGATAAAGAAAGATCCTCCACTAAACGATTGGAATTGATTCATGCAAACTTTTGTGATCCTACAAGAATACCAAGCCTCCATGGTCACAAGTACTTTATGTTTTTTATTGATGACTTTTCTAGAATGACTTGGGTCAGTTTCTTAAAAGATAAATCAAAGATTCTAGAGGTGCTCAAATTTTTTAAAGAAACCCTTGAAAATGAGCTAAGCATGGACATCAAAGGCCTGAGAATTGGCAAAGAAGAACTTATCTCAAATGATTTCAATATATTTTGTGAAACCTATGGGATAGAAAAACAACTCTCTTCAAAAATTAAGATAATGGAAGAAGTGAGTAGAACTATTCAGGAGAATGTAAAATTAATGATGGAAGAAGCAAATTTACCAGATATATTTTGGAAGGAGGCAATTGAAACCACTGTCTATACATTAAACAGAGTTCAGGTGACAACCAAAGAAGGAAAGACCCCTGCTGAGTTATGGTGTGGATCAATACCCACTGTGAAATATTTTAAAATCTTTGGAAGCAAATGCCTCATCAGAATGGAAAAGGACAATGCTAAGTATGAGGAAGGCATTTTTCTTGGATACTCATCCTGGACCAGAGCCTACCAGTGTTACAACAATAGATTGGGAAGGATTGTGGAAAGTACAAATGTTAAGGTTATTGAGAACATCCAGGAGAATTCAGTCTCAACCAATAAGGATTTGCAAATTGAAGAACAAGAAGGTTCCTAGACCACCAAATGTGATGTGGAAGATCACAAAGCTGCTGTGAATCAAATGAATATGTGCCTAATTGCCAGTATTGACAGAGATAACTCAAGAACTGCAGATGAAGACATGGATTTGAAAGAAGATTTAAGAAGGCAAATTAGGCAGTTACAGCAAACTCTAAAAGAGAACAATGAAGAAAAGACAAAAATTGAGAACTGTTTGAAAGACAAAATTAAAGTCTGCATGAAGCTTGAAGAAGAAGTTGAAGACTTGAAAGCTGATCTGAAACATGTACAGGCTCAAAGAGATCAATTCAATGTGAGTGCTACCAGATATGATAGGCCAATCGCAAAATAGAAAAATGATGATGACAGAGAAGGCATAAAATTTGGAAAAGTCAAAGGATTCAAAGCAAGTCAGGAAGAGGACAAAATCAGACAGATTCAGAATCAAAGAAGCAGAAGACTATCAATTAGCCAGCCAAACACTCAAAGCTATTCTTCTTTCAATGGTTACTACAATTTATGTAACAAATTTGGTCACAAGGCTAATTGGTGTAGAAATAGGGTGAATCAAAATACCCCATCATTCTCTAGTTAGAATTCCATTAGATGCTATGCTTGCCACAAAATGGGACATAGAGCTAATGAGTGTAGAAGTCAAGTGAGAAAAGGCTATGGGACAAATAGGACAATGGAATCCTTCAGTGGTTATTGTTATACATACAATAATTTCAAGTATAAGGCTAACCTAGGAAGGTCAAGGATGAATGGAAGAAATAATGATCAGAAAAATACTATGTGCTTAAATTGCAACAAGCCAGTACACATTGCAAAATTCTACAGAAATAAGAAGGATAACCAATTAGAATTAAGGGAACCAGTGGAAAAAGTTGATCCAGCATAAATCAAAGAAGAGATGAACAAGGTTTGGGTTAGGAAGGAAACAAATGAAGGAAGAGATGAGTCTGCTCTAGGCTCTGGAGCAGCTACTTCGGGAAGTAGATTGTGAATCATGGCTCAGGGGGGAGCCATATTTAAGATTCTAAATCCCCCAACCAGATAGTTAGTGCTGAGATCCGGCACAAAGATATATGTTATGGCAGTCCGCTCGGAAGGGTTCTGAATTAGAAGACTAAAATGACCAAGTATGAGTAGTATGCAAGTAAGTAAAGAAGTTTGAGTTTGTATGCCTCTTCATTTGAAAATCACCATATGTGATTCAGGATTGTTGGTAAACGTATCTTCTAGGAAGTCCCATTGTAAATTGTCCTAAAGTCAAACCAAGAACAATATGTAGTATCAAAGTACTAGGGTCCGCATCTCTCCACCGATGCCTATTCTGTACTACGATTCTAAAGTCAGTAATGAATATTGGAACTGAACTCTAGAGTGTCATATGCTCTGCATTGGGAGGCTTAATGGGACAGATGAATTAGTCACTTATGCAATTAAGGGAGAGGCTGACATGTAATAATGAACTGATAGTTACAATTGATGTCAAGGCAATGAAGGTACAATGGATTATAGTTTGTGGTACTCTAAGGATTGTGACTTTACTCTCAGTGCATATACTGATGCAGATTGGGCCGGAGATGTGGATAACAAAAAAAGTACAAGTGGAGGTGCATTCTTCTTGGGAAAAAGAATAGTATCTTGGTTGAGCAAGAAACAAGATTCAATATCCCTATCTACTGTAGAAGCAAAATACATTGTAGTAGCATGCAGTTGCACTCAAGTGTTATGGATGAAGCAGACTTTGAAGGACATCAAAATTGTGTATGAAGATCCCATTGCAATCTTTTGTGATAACACAAGTGCCATAAACATATCAAAGAATCCAGTGATGCATTCAAGGACAAAGCACATATCCATTAGGTATCATTTTCTGAGAGAAAAGGTGACAGAGAATGAAGTCAAGTTGGAGTATGTTTCTACCAAGCATCAGATTGCAGACATTTTTACCAAGCCTCTGCCTAAGGATACTTTTGAGTATCTCAAAGAGAAGTTAGGGGTTTGAAATCATGGAAAATCAACATGAAGGAAATGATAACAAATGTAAATCAAACGAATGCAAACCTCAATGTCGACTCACGATCCATTGATAGGGTTGAGAATGCCGCACCCATGAACATTCTAGCTTTACCCAAAGAGATGAATGTTGATTACTCATGATTTTGCAGCATAACGGTGAGATGGGGATGGATAGATGAATGATTGGATGAATGCAAGATAGATAGATGAGAGATTGAGAGGAAAATTCGGCAGAGTAAGGATGCTAGAAGAAGATTCGTTTCCAATGGCTCAAGAGAGGCTACCTTTATAGAAAAAGGCAAATTCAAATGGATGGTTGTGATTGCAAGTTATGTTGGATGATATGGACGGTCAAGATCGACTAGGGTTGGATTAGGGTTTCCCACTCAAAGAGGGATTGTAGTCACATGACAAGTGTGCGATGGAGAATAAAGGGAATCTAATTCAAATTTGAATTAGATTGACATGTGAAGGCATATTAAGTGGAAGATGGAGACATGTGACATGTGTCGCAATGTGATGAGAGGTGAGGGAATAATTCAAATTTTTAATTTGAATTATGTGAGACATGTGAAGGGGGCTTATTAACTAAACAAATGGGATTTATATAGTTAATTGGAATGTGATCAAGTGGGATTAATTAAATAAAGTGGGTTTATTTAGTTAATCAGGAAGATGATTAAGTTGGACAAATGTGATTAAGATGGGATGAACTAGGACTTAAGGGAACACATACAAGGTCATGCTGACAATGTGTTGTGTAACCAGGACCTAGGGCAAAGACATACAAGGTCATGTGTAAACAAGATCTAGACAATTTTTAGTGTCTACATTTGCCCCTCTTTGAGATGATGTTGCGAGATGATAAGATTTGTGTCGAGTAACATCATTTCAAAGAAGCTAAGGTATGGATAGAGTAAAAGGATAGGATGATGATGCCCCCTCGAGAGGATAGGTGGGTTGGACAAACATGGGTAGGCTCTCGAAATGAAAATGGAATTGGCTAAGGAAGAAAGACAAGGGGATGGGTAGAAGAAGGAATGGATGTGTTATGCTGCAATGAAGGTGAGAAACCATGGTGTTTGATATAGTACTAGACATTATGCACTAAGGTATAAGGACCAAGGTGACGATGTGTCTCGTGCCCTAGCATAAAACAACCTTGTCTAAATACAAGATATGAATATTAGCTGGGTTGGATTCAGATACAAATGCAAGATAAAAAGATAACACACACAAGCAAGCAAGCAAGCATGCACAAATGATACAAAAACAAACAAGGTATTGCCCCTGTCAAGTTGTAAACGAATGATTAAGTGATTGATTGATTGATGATTTGATAAATATAGTGTTGTCATGGCAGGGAACGATATATCCCTACATCAACACAAAGATGTGGGAACGATATATCCCATTGATGATTGATTGATTTGGCTTGCAACAAGATTAGGATCAAGACCATTGATGTGATTGGATAATTTGACAAGATTGATTAACTTGATTGGTATGGATAAAGGATGACTTGCATTTGGATCATTGCTTGGATTGATTGATAAGGATGAAATGGAAGAAGTGATTTGAAGGAGATTGATTTGATGAAGTGATTGAAGAATTGATTGATGAAGTGATGAAGATAGATGATAGAAGAATGATGAATGAAGAAAGAGGAATATCGTCTTGTACCTGAATCTAGGTACTTCCTTCGTATCCTAGATTGCCTACATACCCATGTCCATGAGATCAAGGTACTTACGATAGAGATGAGATGTAGTTTTGATTTGTGTTTTATTGATGGTAATGATGAAGGTGGATGGATTGATTGAGATTTATTGGATGTTTGATGATATATGATGTCATTGATGAGATGAAGTGGATTGGATTGATTGGATTTTGATTGATTGATAAATTGACTTGATTTGATGATGATATTATTGGATTTGTTTTGATGGATTTGATGTGATGAATTGATTGATAGATGATTGATTTTGATGATTTGATTGGATTTGATGATGTGATGAATTTGATGATTGGGATTGATTTGATTGGAAGAAATGTGATTTTGGTGATTTGATGTGGAATGGTTTTATTGCTTGGATTTTGTTGGATTTTTTTTTTTGGAGTTTTTGAAATGTTTTGATTTTTTTGGGTTTTTTGAAATGTTTTGATTTTTTTGGGTTTTTTGAAATGTTTTGATTTTTTTGTATTTTGAAATGTTTTGATTTTTTTGCATTTTTGGAGAATATTGATTTTTTGGAATTTTGGGAATATTTTGATTTTTTTTGTCTTTTTGAAATGTTGGCATTGGATGATCATTTTGATAGCCTTTATGTTAGGTACCAATGATAAGGGGGAAACCAAGTCTAGGTGCAAGGGAATGAATGGGATTGGACAAAAGGATGGATGATAGTGGATGGATGAAAGGATCATGATAAATGGATGGATAAAGGGATGTGCGATAGTAGATAGGATGAAAAAACTCACAATGGATGTATGCATAAGGTTGTGATCTCCAAAGGCTATGTTGCATAGGAATAACATGCCCTATTCTAGATAGTAGACTTAGGCTTTTTCATGACAATGCTTAGGACAATGGGATGATAGGATGGATTGGATAAGATGGATAAATGGGTAATGACTAGAGGATAATGAAAGGATTGGATCGGAAAGGACCATAGGATAATGTCGAGATAAGGTATGTCAAGAGATACCCAAAACATGTTTCAACAGTTGCCCCCAATCTTTATCGAGATCAAAAGAGGAAGGGAGGATGGATGGACTCAATATGATAGGTATATGTAGGCGGGTGTAATGGATAAGGATAGTAAGATAAAATATGATAAGATAGGACATGATAAGATGGAAAATAATGGGTTGGATAGTTTGGATGAGACAAGGTGCCCCCAAGTGTAAGTGACATAGAAGATCAACCTACACATGCCGCCTATTTACTAGGTTTTCATCATGGTACTTATCCAAGGTGTCTATTTGCCAGGTTTTCACCATTGGACGAAGGGATTTATCTTTACTTTTTTTATTTTTTTATTTTTTTATTTTTTTTTTACTTTTTTGACTTTTTGGATGGAAGAAGGTGGATATGGACGAGAGGGACTCAAGTGTCTAGTGCCATGAAAGGTGATAGTCCCATTAGAGAGGAATGTCGCATCGACCATGTCAAATGTGCTCGTCGATGTTGGTAGGGAGATGGCATGAAAGTGAGATGGATCAAGTAGATAGTGGATTATGATGTGGATTATGGAGGGATCAAAAGTGGATTATGATGTGGATTATGTAGGGGTGAAAGTGGATTATGATGTGGATTATAATGGACTTATGCAAAAGCATGGATGATAGGAAGGTGATGGGGGAGATACGTAGGATAATGAGTGAATGATGGAGTGATGGAGGTATGGAAAGGAATCATGACCAATGGTTGCACATACCATGATAAACATGGAAGCTTTTGATTGGATGGTGGTGTAGGAAGCAATGGTGATGTTTTCTTAGGAGATGGATGATTTAGGACTTTTGGAACCCACATAGACTTAGTATTTTTTTGATTTTTGCTCTTCATGTGGGATGTTTGAAATGTTTGAATGGAATGGCATTTTTGAATGGAGGGGGATGGTTGGGATTTTTGAGAGGTGAATGCCTCATTTGACTTGATTGATTTTTGTTTAGGGACCCATACCATTTTGCTTTTTGACTTTGCTTTTGGAGGTATGGGCTTGGATGGCTTTTTGGATGTACTTCGCTTTGAATTTTTGGATTGATTCTTAAGGTATTAGGACCCTTAGGATTTTTGGCTTTATATAAGGAGGCATCCAAATGTTTGTTTTTGAATCCCATGTGGTGGATGAAATGAGTGGAAGCTTCTTGTTCATACAATGCATGCATTTGTTGGTCATGATTAGGATATTTAGGGTATTTATGAATGATTGGGTAAGGGGGTGTTGGTAGCAATGGTGGGAAAGCAGATGGAGGGATATTTGGAGTTGGAAGAAGTGGAGGTAAAGTGGATGGTGGAAGGTGAATGGTCTCATGCTTTTGACGTTTGTAGGATGATGGGGGTGGAATGGCCACGTATGTTTTAGGAATATGATGGTGTTTATGATGGAAGGAAGTGGATTTAGGAAGTGTGGAGGAAGTACCAACATCAATAGATTGTTGACCTTGGGGTGTATATCCAAGGCCAAATGAGCGAGGAGGGACCTTGACATGGATTGGCTCCAAAATGCCTTGTTCATGTAGGCCTAAACCTTTGCCTTGGTAGTTCATGTTTTGGAGCATGCGTTTGACTATAGGACTAGGTGTAGTTTGGAAACTAGACTTGAGTTGATTATTAGATGGAGAGGGTGAGGTGCATAATGTTTGTTGGTGTTCTAAGGAGGAACACTCATGAATGAATGTGGATAGAATAGTAGGATATGGTGGATTTGAAATGGGATCAATGGTGGATGTGGAAGGATCATTGGGATCTTGCTTATGTTCATTTAGATCTAAGTTATTTGTTTGATCTTCTATGTTTGCTTTGGAGGCACATGTCTCATCATGACAAGTGGAAGGTGTAGGATCATGGCTAGGTGGAGAGGTCTCTTTGCTTTGAATGAAGGCCATGAAATGGGGTGAATGCTCAAGTAAGTCAACAAGACTTCCATTAGATGAAGCATGTAGGTCTTGGGTGTCTTGTTCATGAATAGTTGTGGGGGTATGACGAGGATCGAGTTGTTCATGGATAGGTTCTTCATAGGTATCATCTTGATCATAAAGAAGGTGCATGTTACGGATAGGGTAAATGGAGGTGATTTGATCTTGATTAGGACTAGGGCTTAATGTTGTCACATGATTAGGATTAAACTCTTGACATACCTCTTGACTTGCTTGAATGGAAGTGGAAGGCTCTTTAAGAAGCTTGATAGCTCGTAGATCACATGATGGGGTTAGAAGACTAGACAAAGTGTTTAAAGACTCATGGAGAGGCTGAAGAATAGGTGTTTGATGACATGGCAATGTTTTATTCCTTGCGAGTAGCCAATGGATCACATCCTTTGCAAGGGTATGGGTGAATGGGCAATATAGTGGATGGATGATAAGGGTGGATAGGGTTGGAGGCTTAGGATCATAATTAGATTGAGGGCTAAATGGATGGATAATAGGTTTAGGATTTGGGCTAGATGGAAAGATAATGGAATTAGAGGGTTTGGTTTTATCCAAGACAATCTTACCACAATCTTCTAGGTTCTTGACCAATTTTTGAAATTAGACACAAGTGGACATGGTATGGCCCCTATACCTATGGTATGAACAATAATGGTTTTCATTATAACCTCTAGGTTTAATCATAAATGGAGAATATTCTTTAAGCGGTTATAGCTCAATCAAATTTGCTTGGACCATTTTCTCTAAAAGTATCTCCATGGAATCTTTGAATGAAGGATTAGTGGAACATGGGGATGAAGGTGATGAAGGCGATGAAGGGATTGATAAAGGTGTTGGGATGGGACTCGTTGGCTCACGTGTTGGCATATGATTGGATGGTGAAGGTGACTCAAAGGAGGTACTTTCTAGGTTGGTTTCTCCCTTGTCAAAGGATTTTAGGTCTTGCATAAGATGACTTGGACTTTCTTGTTTTATGTACATAGGGCCATTTGGACTTGCTTGTTGTTCTTGTAGGGACATTTGATTTCCATGTGGATAGGTTTGGTGATGAGGTGGCATGATAGGATTCATAGGTGAAAGGTTTTGTGAGGTGGATTGTTGTGGACATTGGGTGATGTTGGAAGTTTGTTGAGAAAGCAATTGGGATATGATGGCAATGGAGTTAGGATCATTGGATGGTAGACTTATGGAAGTACTTGCGTTTGGGGTGTTTCTAGGAATAGTGAGGGTGATTTGTGGGATGGATGTGACATTGTTATGGAAAGATGTTGGATAAGGTGATGTGGAATGAATGTGATAAGTGGGTGGATTAGTTTGATATTGACCTGGGACTTGATGTTGTGGGAATTGTTGATGTTGTGGTGACACAGGGTCTTCTTCCTTTCTATATAGCCAACTAAGTTGCCTAAGTTGGTTAAGCATTCATTTGATGCCATAAGGATCATTCTCATAGGTTTTGTTTAGAAATTCCATGTCCATGTTTACAAGTGATAGATGTGGAGAATTGATTGGCTAGGTAGAATGATGATATATAATGGCCAGAAATGATTAAGATTTTACTCAGATGAGGATGGAAGACTTATCTTCATTAATCAATTAGCCCGAAGCAACAAGATAAACATCCAACACCTTGCACAAATTTGAAGCTTCCCTGATTGTAGCCATACCCATCAAAGCAGTGTCATCTACAAACTGCAAGTGAGACTATGGAGGTAAACCACCTCCCCACCCCCACCCTTGAATGAAACCTAACTCCACATTCCTTCTTATCAAACGTCCCAAACCTTCAGCAAGAAGAAGAAACAAGGAGAGAGGGGTTCACCTTGCCGCAAACCCCGAGAGGCACCAAAAAGCTCAGAGTGCTCACCATTTATTAACACAGAGAAGGAGACTGAAGTAACACAACTCATAACCCAATAAATCCACTCATCCCCAAAACCAAAAGCACCAAGAACCTTCCGAAGGAAGGACCATTGAACTCTGTCATAAGCCTTAGCCATATCAAGCTTGATGAACATCACCTTATCTTTGGAACTGGCCATAGAATGAATGGTTTCAGTTGCGATAACAACCCCATCTAGAATCTTCCGTCCCGCCACAAAACCACTATGTTCCTCAGAGATTAGCACTTTAAGCCACTTTTTCAACCTATCAGCAATCCATTTAGAGATAATTTTATAAATCACATTACAAAGAGAGATAGGATGAAATTGACTTAACCTATCCGCCCCATCACACTTTGGGATGAGAGCAAGGAAGGTAGAATTCAAAGCCCATAACATCTGTTTATTCTTACGAGACTCCTGAACAACCGCCAACAAGTCCAACTTGATAATCTCCCAGAATTCTTGAAAGAACTCAATCGGGAAACCATAAGGGCCAGGAGCTTTCCCCCTCTTCATTTGAAACACAATCCCCTCTAGCTCCTCAATCAAAATATCACTCATAAGATTCTCATTCATCTCCCTAGAAACCAAATAAGGGATACAAGAAAGGACCTAAGCTTCCTCATTAGAACCCCCCTGCAAGTCCTCCCTAAATAATGAAGCAAAATATTGCAAAGCTTCATGCGTGATTTCATGAAAAGAAGAAAGAGTTTCACCCCTGTCATTCACCAGAGCAGAAATAAAATTGCCATGTCTCCTGGCTTTCATCGAGTTGAAGAAAAAAGCAGTATTTTTATCCCCTTCCTGAAGCCACTCAATACGAGCCTTTTGTTTCCAAAAAGCTTCCTCTCATAGCTCACACTCTTCCAGTGCTTTCAAAGCTCTAGTCTCTTCCCACAGCAGGTCCTCAGTCACTCCATCCTCTCTGATCAACCTCGTAATACCATCCAACTCAGCCTGGGCAGCAGTCTTAGCATGGAAAATGTTTCCAAAGCATTTTCAATTCCAACGTTTAAGCTGATACTTGACAAATTGAAGTAACTTAGCAAAAGTATACATTGTTGTACCATAAGTAGGTCTACCATACCTCCACCACTCAACAACATAGTCATGGAGAGAGGAGTCACGCAACCACATAAGCTGGAACTTGAAAGAAGGAGACCGAGGCACACGAGCTGAAGAAATAGCCAACTTGATAGGCCAATGATCTGAGCCCCTCCAATCCAAAATTTTAGAGCTAGAAGACCACAACCCACCAACCCAGTAGCAAGAAATTAGAAAGCAGTCAAGTCATTCCGTAATGCAATTATTCCTGATCCTCTGATTGTTCCAAGTAAATTGGCCATTAATGGGCTTGATATCAACAAGATTTAAAGTTGAGATGTTATCCTAAAGTAGCAACACAAAAGGCTCAAGCCTCGCAATACCACCCCGCTTCTCAGCCAACTTAGAAATAGCATTGAAGTCTCCAGCCATAATCCACAGATGGAAAGGAACCATGCTTCAGACAAACCGGATATGGGACCACAAAAGTTGCTTACCCTAAAGTTCAGTAGGTGCATAGATATTGGAGAAGAGAATAGACTATCCCATCTCAAAACAAGACGCAATCATAGAGATAGAAGATTGAAAGGACAACCACTAAAGAGGGTGGATCTTCTAAGGATTTCATAAACAAGCCACTCCCCCAGCAGACCCTTGAGTACCAATACACTGGCACTCTCCACTCCCCTACAACTTAGACACTAAACCAAACATAGACTCCATTGATAACTCAGTCTCCTGCAAGAAAAGAACATCAAGAGATTGACTTCTAACCAAATCACGAACAACTTTTTGTTGAGGGCCACTGTTCAAGCCCCTTACATTCTAGGATAGAACAATCATTTCAAGGGGCTCGAAAAATGAGAATCTAGAGTCTTAACAGACCTTGACTCTACCAAAGTTTCCCTTGTTAATTTAATCTTTTCCAAATCCTTTTTTCTACCAAGCTTGGCAGACTTCTCCCTAGCCCCTTTTTTTGGATCCTTTTGATGAAGACCCAAATGAGAAGAAGAAGACTTATTATTCTTCACCCCCTCAGTACCTGCATTCAAAACAAGAGGAGATCCATCCTCACCACCCTTCTTCACTACTATAATAGGAACCGATTCCACCTAGACTTCCATTTGAACATTTGTGTCCATTTGCAAAGCACTATCATCCTACAAAACCTGAGTAGCTTCAGAAAGAAGGCCCTCCTGTCCTATACCCAAAGCACCCTGATCCAAATCCACCAAGCCCAGATTCACTTCTTGCTGGCTGAGATCATCTAAAACTTCAAATCTGTTGAAAGAATCTTCATCCTGCCTTTCCTTCAAAGTCCTCTTTTGACCTCGATTCCTGTTTCAAGCCTTGACTGGAATGAAACCATCAGCCTCATCCACATCACCAGGAATGGGTTCCTTCCCCTTTTCAACCCTAGGGGGATTGCAGGGAGGTTGAGAAGGCTGGGAATCCACAGGCCTAGCCTTTGGGCATCTCGTCTGCAAATGTCCATATTCATGACAGAGATGACACTAAAAAGGAAGAGTCTCATAGTCCAACTGTTGCACCCAAGAGTAAGAACCCGCACACATATCCACTGAATCTAGCAAAGGTTTACTTAAATCAATCTCAACACAGATACGAGCAAAAGTCATCACCTTTTTAACTTGAGTCTGCTGTGAAGCACCAACTGGTTTTCCTAGCATCGAAGCCAGCAAGTGCAAAACATCATCTCGCCAACATTCCACAGGAAACCTCAGAAGCTGAACCCACACCGGAACTCGGTTTAGAAGCTCTTCAATAGGATTGAAGCCCACATGCCAAGGTTTAATAAATAACCCAATCTGATTATGAAAATAGGGGCCTCCTTCAAAGGCCTTGTTGCGATCCGCCAAGCAATTGAATGAAACCATGAAATAGTTATTTGCTAAAAGCATAACCTCCATTTCTCCCTTTAGCATCCAAGTCCGTTGGGCCCATGATTCAAGAAATTGTAATGAAACACGCATCCCCATAAACTTGTACAACAATGCATGCTTTGAATAATAGTCAATATCTTCCGCAATCATCTCCAGCGGGACAACCAATTTTGGCCTCTCCTCACAACGTTCAAGACATCCATTGATCTTCGTAATCCGTGTACCACCAGACAAACTTGAACCAACCAACCTCGGATCTGGTGAGAACAAGTTATTATTAAAAACTTTCGAAGCATGTGAAGGAGAATTCGTACCAACCACTGCTGAGCGAAAATCCAACTTGGGACTAGCCCCTGAAGACTCCCCGATCGGCATTGAAACGAAACAAGACCCAAGGTGGGCATGCAGGTCCCCAAGAAAAAAAGAACCACCACTAGGGTTTAACTGACCCACCACCCAGCACTACCTTCGAACTGCAGACCTAAACCAACCAAAACAAAAACTCCACCCGCGGCCTCCAACCAGGCACAAAACCCTCACACGCTCAGGGAGAAAGAGACACCGATGCAGATGAAAAAAACTTTGCACTAATAAAAATCAGAACCCCAGACTTCCCCAAAATGCATGCACTCCCCACACTTCACACGACCAAGAAAAAATCAGAGGATCGGGCTAGGGCACGAACGCCCTAGCTCGACATCCAGAGCAAAAAATCGACATCCTTCCTTCAGATCCTAAAAAAGTATCTTTCAACCTAACATAAATTTGTAATTTAAAAAAGTATCTTTAGTGCATAAAAGATATATATTCAATAAATCAACCTAACATAGTTTTGTAATTTTAAAAAGTAACTTCAGTGTATAAAATTAAATAAGAACTAATTTCAAACTAAACTAAATAAGAGAGAACTAAAAAAAATTATATTTTTTAAAGGACTAAAAAAAATTATAATGTTAATATAAATAAACACTATTTTCATATATATCAATGCAAAATCTTCTATATTTTTTAATAGAATTAAATAAGAACTAATTTCAAACTAAATAAAAATCTTATTAAATTATTTTTTAAAGAACTAAAAAAAATATTATTAATTTTAAAAGAATAATGGAAAAGATCAAATTAAATAAATTTAGAAATTTTATTTAATTTTAGAAGAATAATGGAAAGGATCAAATTAAATAAATTTAGAAATTTTATTTAATTTTATAAGAATAATGGAAAAGACCAAATTAAATAAATTTAGAAAATTTATTTAATTTTAGAAGAATAATGGAAAGACCAAACTAAATAAATTTAGAAAATTTATTTAATTTTAGAAGAATAATGGAAAAGATAATGATAAGATAGATGATGGAGGAAAAAGTTGAATTTAGAAAATTGGAAAGATCAATTATAAATTAAATAAATAAATTAAACCAATTTCAAACTAAATAAGATTAAATTTAAATCTTAACTAAACTATTTTTTTAAAGAACTAAAAAAAATTAACCATCACCAGATATTTTTGGTTTTTATTTTTTATTTTGTCTAATTTCTTTTTTGGTTTTTATTTTTTAGTTTTTTTCAATTTCTATTTTAGTTTTCATTTTTTATTTTTTCCAATATTTATGTTTGGTTTTTATTTTTATTTTTTTTTCCAATTTCTTTTTTGGTTCCATAGTTTTTGTTTTCTTATTTTCAATTTCTTATTTTGTTTTTATTTTTTATTTTTTCCAATTTCTTTTTTGGACTACACTTATACAATTTTAAAAGAAAATACAACTTTTAAAGGATTTTGTGATTCTTCCATTTTTTTCGTTCAATTTTTTTTGGTTTTTATTTTTTATTATTTATTTTGTCCAATTTCTTTTTTGGTTCCATAGTTTTTGTGATTTTCTTATTTTCTTATTTCAATTTCCTTTTTAGTTTTTATTTATTATTTATTTTGTCCAATTTCTTTTTTGGTTCCATAGTTTTTGTGATTTTCTTATTTTCTTATTTCAATTTCCTTTTTAATTTTTATTTTCTATTTTTTCTAATTTCTTTTTTGGTTCCATAGTTTTTGTGATTTTCTTATTTTCTTATTTCAATTTCCTTTTTAGTTTTTATTTATTATTTATTTTGTCCAATTTCTTTTTTGGTTCCATAGTTTTTGTTGGACTACCAAAAAATTGTGGGACTACCAAATTTATTTTTAGCAATTGGACAACCAAAAATTGGGACTACCAAATTTTTTTATTGCTAAAAACTGTGTGCACATATAATGGCCTATCGGCCAAAATATACAAGGTGTTATAATGTGGCCATGTGGATATCAAAACCTCTAAGTTAGTGGGGTAAACTTTTAGTCCTACCCTTCCAGAAATTGTTAAAAAATTATATGCAAAAAATTGGACTCCAATTTGAGAGGAAAATATTCCATATAATCTTTTAACCATCTTTAATGAATATCATGAGACATATCTTTACACAAATTTAGAAGCTGAAGCCCCTTCCATTCAACTAAAAATTCTAAAAGTCCTATTATTCTTAAAAGACAATTCGTTCCTATCACTTATTCCTCCAAACCCCATGGACATCAGGGCCAAACATTATGTCTACAAGAAAGTTATTGGCATCACTCAATTTAGTCAAACCTAGATTATTAAATCTTTTAGAGAAGGTTCACATAATGTCAATGATTCTCTTCATGAGGACCTTAAACTAGTTGTTGGTGATCTCTTTGTTTGGAAAGATCACACAATGGTCAAACCTCATACATTCTCTCTTTAGCCTTACTTTGTTACCCCTACAAGTCATGATCATATTGACATTTGAGGGTTACAATCGTGTGAATACAAAAGTAAAGAAACCCAAAAAAATGTTTTTAAATGATAGGAACTTATCTTTTTCTTCTAAGACACTAGGAAATGATAAAGCTTCTATCAAAATATTAGATTACTTAAACTTGCTACTAACTTTGAAGACATAAAATTGAATGTTGTTATTTCAGTGGCATAAATTCATTATTGAGTTTATGATATATGTAGCCAAGCCTCTTTTGTTGTGAAATCTCTCCACAAATTTTGTATGTGCTTGGTCATTAATCCTTTTTATAGAAAACAAGGTTCATGATGAAGGTTGGTGGTTGGTAGCCAAAATGAGGCAAAAGTCTATGATGAAAACTAGCATGCAACATAGTGGCACGAATTCTATTCCAATTTAACCACCTAGATCTAGTCCCCTTTTAATTTCATGTTATTTGTCATGGTTCAATCTGATCTTGCAAACATGGTATGCCCTTTGTGACTAACTCTCTAATATGGATTATTAGGTAGTTTTTATAACAATCTTATTTTAGAGAACTAGGTGAACTTGTTGGTTGTAGTATGGTTATTTATTTTCTTAGATTTTGTTGATAATAATTGTGGGAAATTTAGTGTTGTGGGCTACTTTTTAGGAAACTTAGATTTATATTTTCATCATATTGGAATATTGAGAGAAAATAAGTAACATATGCTAAATAATAAAAATATCAAGCAATCAATGAAGAGTTCTAGTATTTATTTTTTTAGTCCTTCACCTTTATAACTAAAAAAATTGATATTTTCCAATCTCAAATTTTACTTTCCAAGAATCCATAAACAAAAAATTAGAATAGTGAATTAAAAAAGGAGAGAAATGAAAGTGAGTATCTAAAAGAGATTAATTGTTTACATGATACATCCAATAAAGTTTTGGATGAATTTCAAAGTGTTTGATTATTAAAACAACTCATACTTGAGTGATTAAATAGTACATATTTGAGTGAGTAATAATAAGTTGTCATAGTTCAGACACTTAAGATGTTGTATCCAAATCCTTATAAGAACTAGAATGAGATCCCTCAGTTACAACCTCCTTAACTTTAATTAATACAAAAATAATACAATAATTTTTTTTTACGATAATAAAATCTAGATATTCAAAGATTAATTTCATTAAATAGAAAAAGGTGACAAATCAAGTTTTGTTTATTTAATTTAATTTAATTTTAATGGGTATAGAAAATAAATAAAGATTTAGAAATGAAAAGGATGTTTTTGTTTTTTTTTATTTAGCAATGCTAAATTGAGAAGGACAAAAAGTAGTTCTAAAATGAGAAACTGCAGAAAAAGAATAGTAGTACAACTCATATAAATAGAGCATAAACAATACAAATAGACAAGATGCTATGCTTATAATAGAAAATGATAAAAGCCATAAAGTTTCTACAATGATTGTACAAAAACAATGAAACTTCATAGCTTGCAATCATTACTATGCAAAGGTTAACCTAGAACAATAACATATAAAGCCATTAATCAATACAATAAAACCTTGCCCAAAAATGGGTTGTTCTTGCACACTGAACCCATCGATGAAAAATTCAGACATAACCCCTATAGAAACTAGCATAACACAGCTCAAAATGATTGGCTCCCTTGTAACTATCATCAAAATAGTCATCGACATAAAAAGACCAATACTACTCATAATAGGGACCACCACTAAATAAGTCTAGGAATAGAAAAAAATAAATCAAAGTGCAAGAAAAAGAACCAAGAGCCATCACTTGAAAAAACTACATGTATAAAAACACAACTCCAACCAACTGAAAAAGTTTGGAATAGTCATTTCATGCAGTGGAAAATCTTTTGAGAAAGGGTAGAATCTAGTATTTTCTTTCTTTGGAGTTGGTAAAATTGTAATTTGATTTAAGTTGAAGCTTATGACCAATCTTTAAATTTTTCTTTGATCCCACATGTAACTATGCAAAAGGATAAACAATTCAAAAAAGGACCTCAGAGTAAATCCTTAAAATTACCACTTCATGATGAAAGTTGGATTTAAAAAAATGCCATACATCTATTCTTCCAAATTTCCAAGAAAATAACATGTTTGATAGACTCAAAAATAATTCCTTTAACTAACAAAGAGGGCATCTAGCTAGTTGGACTATAATGCATTTCAATCTGTCTCCAATAGGCAGTTTGCAATATAAAATTTTCCAAACCATGATTTGAGCATCTGCATCAACTTTGGATTTCCATGTTTGCATGCTCAAATTAGTCAAAATTCTTTCATTGAATCTACATTTTCACTTAAGATTCAAGTGAGGATTTAAAAGTACACTAGGAAGAAGTTGAATGTAAATTCTCTTCAAAGGAAATGCAATGAAGTGATAAGAAGATAGCCATCACTAGTCTTCAAGGAAATTACATGAAACAAGTGTGTACATTTTCATGGATAGCTCTAAAGGAACCAATGATTGAACAAAAGTAAGAAACTTAACAATTTTATTGTTTAATCTAGATGGATTTTAAGGCCTTGCCAAGGTACCCAATTCAACATAGTAAAATCTCACGTCACCAAATTGATAAACCCCTTTTTTAAACAAGTAGTAGGCCCAACTAGGAAAGCTTATGACAATAGGCTTACCATGATATTGAATGAGCTTATTCCAACATATTGATGAGGAAGTAAAACTAAACCCATATTGAAGGGAAGACTCTCTCCACTCTAAATATTGGCAAACATGTTGCCAAGCTTTCCAAACATATTATAATGGAGGTGAGGCTCTAACTTTGAAAGAGGCGAGAAGGATCTTATCCCACCAATTAATAGCATGCCATTTACCTTGAGTAGTAGCTAAATTAATTCTATGATGAACTAATATATTCCAAGGTTCATCCCCTCGACTAGCTCTAGTTATCCATTTAGCAGATAAACAAATCCTTGAGTTTCTGGATCAATAAGTTCTAGACCACCTTTGTACTTTGGATATATACAATGAGCCTAAGATGTGAATTTAAAGCCAATGTTACCATCCCATTTAGTCTAATGGAATTGTTGAATGATTTTGTTCAAGTTTTTATAACCTTTGTTGGAAGGCATCCAACGAGATGAATAATAAATATGCGTGGTGAAAAAGATTCTATTAGCAACTTGGATTTTACAAACCAAGGATAAAAACTTGTTACCCTAGTTAAAAAGTTTGCTATTAGATTTTATCTTGATTACCATGCTAGTGATTGTCTTAATGTACATTATGAGTTGACTACCATCCTTAGTCAAAGTGTTAGCATGATTATTATAGGGCTGAGAATGCATTTCTTAGGTATGAATCTTGTTACATGGCCCATGTAACAACCCTTTTTTGACCTATGAATATTGCTTGGGGGGGGGGTCCCCTGATGCAGCACATCTCAAACCCTCAAATGCCAAATATGCAACAAACATAAATACTCATTTTATTGAATTCAAACTTGTAAAAAGATTACATAAATCTGCAACATTACAAAAAACAAACTTATTACATTTGGCCTTCCATGGCTTCTCATACAAGAATCTCTCCCTTTCCTGAAAAAAAGGAGTTTTGAGAGCAAGAAATATGTGGATGAGAGGGAATGGAAAAATAAATGAAAAGCTGAGAGCATAAGGAAAGGGAGAGATTCTTGTATGAGAAGCCATGGAAGGCCAAATGTAATAAGTTTATTTTTTGTAATGTTGCAGATTTATGTAATCTTTTTACAAGTTTGAATTCAATGAAGTGAGTATTTATGTTTGTTGCATATTTGGCATTTGAGGGTTTGAGTTGTGCTACATCATCGCCCATTTAGGTAAAACATGGGGGCTTTAAGAAGTCAAAATTTTTATGATATTTAATTTAAATTCCTTTCTCATGCCACATTCGATGGCTTTGGGGGAGAGTTGGTAGATATTTAATGCAAAAAATATCTTGTGGGCAGATAAGAAGAGTATGTGGGAATTAAGGAGTAGAAAATCGTTGGTAAAAGAAGGAAGACTATTTTTTTGCAGAGGCACTACGATTCAGGGGACCCTTAGTTTTGAAAACCACGATTTGGGGAGAACAAAACATGGATAGCTATACCAGGAAAGCACATGAATTTGCAAGTTGGAATGAGAGAGAGAGAGAGGATAGCGAAATATCCTAGGCAAGGATATCATTTGCAAGATTAGAGGTGCGCTGAAGGGGAGTGTGATTTGATTGAAGGTATTTACATCTGTGCCTTGTTTTTTCAGCACATAAACCAAACTTTGTTTGCTGCAATTCTTTTTAAGCATAAGAAAACCAAAATCCCATTACTGCCTTTAAACACTAAAAGATGTTTGCTACTATTTTATTAAGCACATATCCATGCTATCGAATTTCTAGATTATTTGCAGCAAGATCCACGGGGTCCAAATGTTTGTTGAAGCATATATGCTAAGCATTTAGGTATTAACCCTAGACCATCTTCTTGTCCTACCAGAGATAACATTAGTCCACCAAGTGAACCATGTGGCCAATTATATATGCCCATTGACAGGGCATTCACTATCACCACAACTTTAATATAGAGAATTTTGTGTCTTATTCCAGGTACAACTACAAATTCAAATGGTTAAACTAAGGTGTTTACTCATTTTAGAAGCTGTAGATAAGCTATTGGGGAGCAGATAATATAGGGCATTTAGTAATGGCTGCAAACCAGCACCTTCAACAGTGCCTTTGAAATTAGGACAAGAGTTAGGTGGTCGAAAAACATAGTGAGATTAATTTATTTTCTTCTCAGGAAATTAAGAAAACTTATGCCAGAAATATTTATTTCATTGCAAGATATTTACATTGTCTCTTTCCTGAATTTATTGTTAACATGCAGAACCATTTACTTATTCTTTAGATTAATGGGTTTGCATAGAAAGATCACGTGGTTTCTGATTTATAATTTGTAGTGAAAACAAAGGGGGTCAATCCTATAGTGAATGTAATGAGTGCATCCATACAATAAAACTGAGACGTAATGATAGAGATTGAAAAGATCTTAGTCCATGGAACCTTTTTATTATTCAATGCTTTCTCTGAAAGAGATTTTTCATTATAACTTGTCTTAAGATTATTGAGTGGCTGTTGTTTGGATCATTACAGTCATTTTCTTCTTATTTCCTACCTGGTGGAAGACATCCTCCTTGAGTTAAAGAATGATACGACACTAAATACCTTAGATACATTGATCTGTGTTTGTGCATTGAAAACAGGTCACATAATTTCTAATTATGAAAATCTGCCATGCAACACAAGGACCTAAGGGAGCTACTGGAAGAGGGAAAATTAAGATCTCGTTTTCATAAGTCCTTTTAACATTTCTTTTGTTATGGTAAATATGGTAGACAATATGTCAAATTTAGGCTGTGAGAAGACTTGCAATGCCTTTTGCCGTGCCTTTTCTTATAGTATCCGTGCATTCCTTTGTGAAGAGTGTCCAATTGGGGTCACTAGAATTATTTCACAAGTGACCTAACTGTCAAGGGCTATTTTCAATAAAATTGCATTGTCGTCGAAAGCTTTTGTCTTGTAGATCACTTTGTTCTTGCTTGGCTGATTTGTATATTTAAATAGTGTTTGTTTACTTGTTGGATTTAATTGATGGTATCATGGAATGTGACTGGTTAGGGAATTGTTTTAGCTCAGCTTTGTATACCTTGTTTGGTTAAATGAGACGAGCTTAGGTCTAAGATATTGAGCCCTCTGTATGGCCTTGAGTGCTTGTAAAGGCTAAGGATGCAACTAGAAGGCCTATCTGTCTACGGGGCGTCGAGTTATCCGTCTGTGGGGCGTTGATTCAGGCATTTTTGAGTCTCCTCGTTGGTATGAGTAGTGTACTTAATTCCGTGTGGTGCCATCCCTTCGAGCACACATGATGACTCCCCATCTGATTTGCACCCTAGTGTCTTGTACCTTAGTAGTCGTGAGTAGTACCTGACCTATGATTGGATGAGTGTCTCTATGTTACGACACTAGCTTTATGCTTTGTTTTCCATGTCTACTCTGTGATTGATATGAGTGTTGGCCATCATGTATACCCTTACTTGTTACTTCTATTTGGGCCTTGTGACTACCTCTGAGCACCAGTTGGAGATGTTCTTTCTCTCCATTACCTTACGAGTTAATGTACTTATTCAGTTATTGTATCATATTCATGCTTACGCCATTGTTCTTGTATATTCTTTTATGTAGTTATACTCTTTTGAGAGAATGGATGTAATCATGTAATTTAATGAGAAGAAATGTGATGTTGTTCTATAATTGGCTTATAGATTCTAATGTGGGTATCGGATCCGCTTGTGCTATGGTGTTTATGGATTTAGGTTTATATTTGGAATGGGTTATAGGAATATTTGGGTTGGTGTTTAAAATGAATGTAGTTTTATAATGTTTTGATCTAGAGGGTGAATTAGTCCCCTCCTTAGCCATAGATGTTGTTGACATATTGAATCACCAATCGTTTCTTGTGTATGTTATCTAATTATGTCAAAAAAAAATCTTGTCCTCTTTTGGCCCTAACCCTTCGGGATTGCGCCCCCCATGGAATGTTACATCTGGTATCAGAGCTCATGTTCACACACTGGGAACTCTGGCGTACTTGAGCCTTCTATGTTTCACTGTGTTTGGCGTGTGTGGTGTGAGCTTTTTATATCATTTTTATAGTATTGATTGCTTTCATGCCTTAGCATGGCATTAGTGGGTTAAGTTATAACCTAATTCTTAGAAATCGTGGAGGAAATAGCCTCCTTGCCCTTACCTTACTCAATGGGACTTGAGTGTTGATCTTGGTTGAGAGTCTCCCATGGTTAAGAGTGATCACTCTCCCATGTTATAAGATGAGGGTGGGAATGTTCTACCTTATGTGTTTGCGGGTTGAAGGGAACTTGGGTTGCCTAATTACCCTTGCTTGGATATGCTCTTCTTGTGTCTTCCCTTATGTTGCTAGTGAATGAAATGACCCTAATTGGTCATGAATTGCTCTTGTAATTCCTTCTTGTATTATAGATGTAAAGGATGATAGGATGTAGCTATTTGCGGATGTGGACAGATTAGTTTGATTGCTCCATGCTCTCTTGTAAGTGTTGGATGATTGTTGATTTTTCTTATGTGCTTGAGTTGCTACCATTTATCATCCTTGATAACATATTGAAGTCATTGGAATACTAATGGTGCCTTCAAATTTTCCTTAGTAGAATTTGCATGTTTACATATGATGAATATTAGATGGCATGTAATGTCTTGAATTGAGATGAAATCTATCTTTCTCTCCTCTTCTTAGTTGTCAATAGTTGACAAGATGTTAGATTGAGGGTAAGTGCAAGAAACTCGGTCCACATGTAGGGGAAGTCGCGTAGGGAAAAAAATGCCGACAGCAACGGGTACCCATTTTCAAAGAAACGGGTACCCATTTAGGAACGGGCGCCCGAACCTAAATGGGTACCCATTATAATGGGTACCCGTTTAGGTTCGAGCGGGTACCCATTTAGGTTCGGGTGCCTGTTCCTAAACGGGTACCCGTTTAGCTTCGGGTGCGTGTTACTAAATGGGTACCCATTACTAAATGGGTACCCATTACTAAACGGGTACCCATTTTCAAAAAAACTATATATTTTTAAAAAATAGCCCTGTGGGCTCATTTTCTTCCACTCTAGCCGACAGTGACAAGAATAGCGGATGCCTTAGAATGGGTACGCATTGTTGAAGACTACACGAGCACAACACCAGAGATTTTTTTGCCCTCTCACCTCCTCCTGCCACCTCGTCACTACTGAGCTCCTCCAGGTTGGTTCTTTGCTAGTTTTTAGCTTGTTTTAGATTTTTTTTTGTGATTGTAGGATTAAAATGAAAACTAGGGTTTTACTTGTTATTAGAGTTTTATGATTTTTTTGTGATTGTATGTTACTGTAAACCCTAAAACTATGTTACTACAAACCCTAAAACTATGTTACTGCAAACCCTAAAAAACCTAAACTATAAACCCTAAAAAAACAAAATATAAACCCTAAAACCATGTTGTACTGCAAACCCTAAAAACCTAAACTATAAACCCTAAAAATCCAAATTATAAACCCTAAAACCATGTTGTACTGCAAACTCTAAAAACCTAAACTATGAACCCTAAAAAACTAAATTATAAACCCTAAAACCATGTTGTACTGCAAACCCTAAAAACCTAAACTATAAACCCTAAAAAACCAAATTATAAAGATTTAATTTTGTGTGAGTATGATTCAAATGCATTCGACTTTTCAATGACTTTTAACGGGAACGTAATAGCATTCAAAAGAAGCTTTATGAATTGAATTATTGTGGTCAAACAAAATTTTATATTGAATTGACTTGAAATTCCAAACAAGCCACTATTCCATCCTCCTAAAAATGCAAACCTTATGTATTTATTACCTTATGCTATGTAGAATTCCATGATTTGTCCATGCTCAAGTATTTCTCATCTCACTTTCCTAATATCAAATCCCACTTTTGATTCCTATAGGCTTGTAGTTGGATCTTTCATGTTTTCATTCATCAAGTGTTGAGTTCCAAAGAGTTAGCTTACCATGAGCCACATTGAAAAGAAATACATTTTTCAAAAGTTATTAACTCATCTACATGCATACCCATCTATCATGTCATTACTAGCCTAGTCTAATGTTTAGGGATGAGCCCTTGCATATTACTCTAGTTGCATGGGGTTAGACCTAGGAGGTTGTTGGCCCATGCCCCAAAGTGCAAATTTTTATGTTTCTTATGTGCCTTATTGCTTTGGTAAACCCTACATTGACAAGTGATTGGAAATATTATACACTGGGGTTTCATGTTTGTTTGATTAGGCTTTTAGTCTAGGCATTTGTCTTAATGAGATTCAAGTTGTCTTGTGTATGTATTTCTCCCACAAAAGCATGTAAATTTGATGTATCTTTAGATTTTGTTTGCTACTAAAAATATAATCCCTCTCTTCTAGAAATATTACTCAAACTTTAAGAAAAGGGGAATAAAATAGATCTCAGGTAGAGAATATGAAACATCAATAAGGAGAGAACAACTTTGAGCCAAGTCATAGGGTATGGTATCCCCTCTTCTTTTTCAAGATTTGCAGAACCTTGGAGGGTGATCCTTGAGGTCTCTCTAATAGGATAATTAAAAGGAAATGAAGAAATATGAATAAGTTCTTAGAAACCATGAATAAGATGTACACAAGCATGCATACCCCATCTTATGTGAAAAAGCCACCTTTGTCCTTCCTAAATCTTTCCTTCACAAGATTATCATGGTTGTTCAAATTGTGAAGGTCAAGCAATCACTTAGGAAAATGGTGGTGTGATTGAATGGAAGAGATAGAGGGTTAAACCATGCATTAGAACTCTTACATCTCATGAAATATCAATCTCATTATGTTTAATTTGATTTAATGTGATAAATGATCAAAGGGTTAGATAAATAATGTGATAAATGATCAAAGGAAATAATCAATGATAGTTAAACAAACTTGAGACAATAGAAATAGAAATTCACACCGGATTAGGAAATAGTAAACTATAAATACAAGGGTTTAGATGCACTTGTAGGAGATGGTTACCACTACTTGAATGGACTCAAAATAAACATTAACTAATAAATTTTTGGGTGTGTTTAGAATAGTTTACTAATAATTTCTCTATCTAGAAACCAATCAAGACAAAAAGTAGAAGATGGTGCAAAATAGTAAAATATGTCACAATTGAGCTTAACTAAGCTAGAAGTAGGATAATAGAGAAATGGGAAGAATACACTTGGCATGGGCTATTGAATGCACTTTTAAATTTGGACTATATAAGGTGTCAAAATGTTTCCATTACAATTTTGAGAAAAATGATGATAGGATAAGGTTGTTAGGTAGAGTGACACCTTGGGTGTCACATGGCCCTCTCCTAGTACCTTGGTGTATGACTAGGACCTAGAAGGAAACCTTGTCCACTATGTGAAAATGATCTAAAAATTTAGACATAGCTTTATCTTGTGATTTTTTGCATAACTTCCTCTTGGTAATTTGTGAGATTTTTTCTAATTATTCCATATTTTATCTATAAATACCAATTCTATAGAAGAAACCCTCTAAAAAATGGTTAAAAAGAAGAATGAAGTAGGAAGGAGAATATAATATTTTAGGGAAATGTTAGATTAATTTAAGGAGACATTGGTATGTAAAACTAAAGCTAGGTAAACCAAGGTTTGAAGGAGAAAGAGGGAATTTAGGAGATGGAAAAATAAGACTCAATGAAAAAAAGTAAAGAGGAATAATATGGATATAGAGAGGACTAATATGGGAGAAGAAAAGAAATAATATGGAAGATACTTGATGAAAAATAAAGTAGAAATGATAATCTAAAATGAAATTGTGGAAAGAAAATGGTTTAGAAAGAGGTAAGGAGAAGGAATGTGAGTTTGAAAAGGGAAGATAAAATGTATAATAGAGGAAGAATGGAGTTAAAGCCAACAAATATAGTAAACACTAACATTCCTACACTTATTCAAGAAAGATGGCTCCAAAATAGCAATCAAGTGGAAACTTCACAATTTTTCTATGTTCAAATGGGGAGAGGGAGGCCTATTTTATATATTTTCATACAAAAATAGAAGTCCAAATAATGTGATAAATGATCAAAGGAAATAATCAATGATAGTTAAACAAACAAGACAATGGAAATAGAAATTTGTGCACCGGATTAGGAAATAGTAAACTATAAATACAAGGGTTTAGATGCACTTGTAGGAGATTGTTACCACTACAAATGGACTCAAATGGTTTAAATAAGGGTATACAAGATATATTTAGGGTTGAGGCATCATCATTTGATCATATTATATGATAAACTTGTGCATGTTTAATTTTCAAGTATTACTTGCTCTCTAAATTTGTGGATATTTTAAACTTTCATTTATAGATCTATTAGATTAAGTTTAAATTTATAGATCATATTTGTTTGTAAGTTTTCAATATGTATATATTTGTGAAATTATACATTTGTAAGTTTTTTATATTGATACATATTTGGAAATTTGCAGGAGACATCTAATGGATGACCAGAGTCTAGATGAATTTTTAATAGATGACATTCTTTATGAAAACTCCCCACCCCGTGATCCACCTCAAAACCCCCCACCCCCTCCACTTGATAAGGCCCAATTGCGGCAAAACATTAATGAAAATATTAATGCAATTAAGGAGAACATTAATTTGATTAATAATCAACCTCACTTGATGCCTCCTCATGTGGTTCGGTTTGCATCTTCGATGCAAACCATTATTGATTCTGTTAGGTCTATCGATGCAGACCTAAATAGATTTCAGCTTTGACGGGAGGAGAGGAGGCAATTCTATGCAGATGGTCTTTCATATAAAGACATCCATGACCTCCACATAACAAAACAAACATTAGCCCCATTTTTTCGTCACCCAAAAACTAATCAACCTATAGCTGTAACAAAAAAAGAATATCAATTAAGTGGTGTACGCATGAGGCGATTTTGAGACATTTTTGGGATCGGTGGTGGATGGTGTTTGATCACCCACCACATGCTCATTGTGAGGTACCGCTATATTTTTTGAGAAAATTATGGGTGGAGTTTCAATTGGGTCAAAAACCCAATTATTTTGATATGAGAGAATTTCAGGGTGCTGGTCGTGGCATGCCACAACACAGACCAAGGGCACGAGTTGACCTAAAATTGACCCATTCCTCCTGCTCCTATGGTTGCTCCTATTTTGCCCACGATTCCTGCACCTATTCAGCACCAGGCAGTGTTGTCGACATTAGGAGCATTGAGTAGACTCTCGGGCAATCTCACTGAACAAGCTGCCCACATGGCAGATGAATTCAGTGGTGGAGAGCATCATGGAGGAGTCGATGCATCTCATCATAGAGCCTCAGGCATGTCAGGGGCACATTTGTGTATAAATTGCAATCAACCTTGTTATGGTCCTGCTCCTACATCCACATCAGATGCAGCTATAGCAGAAGTGGAGTCATACTTGGATCTACTATATTCGGATGATAATCCTACACAGGTACATTGACCACATTTTATTAAATATTTCAAGTACATAATTTGAACGTATCAAAATTTATATAAATAATTTAATGAATTAGTATATAATTGTGAACTATTTGTTGTATAGATCTCAAGTCGCTCTAGGGCCACATCATGATTTGATACATTGAGTTTTGTATCGACGGCTGTAGAGATTAGCACACCTTACGGGGTAAACTAATATATCTTAACCCTAAAACCATATGTATCTAATTCTAGTTTAAATTTTCTTCTTGAAACTTATCAATATTATATTTTAAATTAACAAGTGTATAAATAAATAAATAACTATATGTACATGTATGTGAAACACTACTATTGCAGCGAGGCTCAGGTCATGTGGTAGTTCCCATGCCTGACCGACCATGCGGCTCAGGTGTTTCTTCCACTGATCCTCCATCGTCAGCTGTTATGCCTGAGTATTCCCTGGTGTGTGTTTTAAAAATTTGTACTAAGTTTCTTTTTTGAGTTTATATAAATTTATATATGCACCCATATATATGTAAGTGCATGATGATAGGAGTGATACTATTGGTCAAGTTGCTAGTCAGGGAGAATTTCATGAGCCATCTACACATTTTGAGGTCCTAAACTTTACTAAATTTTCTATGTGCAATTTCTAGGTCTTTATATGCTAAATAAATTCTAACTTATTTCAAACTTGCTTTATTTGAAATTCTAGCAATTAGCAGGTCAAACTTTTGGTGAAGAAGATGAAACAACTATACCACCTGCACAACAAAATGTGGGAGTAGATGAGCATGATTGCACGGTAATTTAAATGCACACTTTAAAGCCTACATTTAAATATTTAATTTCATATGTCATTTTAAAATTTTTAAAATCTGATTGCAAGTTTTTTTCTCTTGTGTATAGCATGAGGTAGATCCATCTATTTCACGAGGAAGAAAGAGGCCTCTTTCATATTTGAACTTGAGTGATGATCATACCTGACATAGATGTTTATTTCATAGACTGAATTGTATGATGTGCATATTATTTTTTATATATGCCATGCCAGGACTTTGACTATATATGTCGAACTTGCTATTACATGTACTTCTAGATATATTTCAGTATTTCATGAACTATGATTTGTATTATTTATATGCTAATGATGAGTAGATGTTTTAGTACACATTTCATGGGTCCTACCTATATTTTATAGTATTTCATGGACTTATCTAGATAGAGATCTACATGTATATATTATAGAGTATATGCTTGAATGTATTATGCATTATGGTTCAATAGTTCTTCTTGAAATAGTGAACAATCTATTAACTGCCTCACAAACCTAAATTAAGTCAATTTACATAGTGGAATAGATAGGTAAATGGTGTTACAATTATCTTAGAATAGATAAGTTTGGTGTTACAATTATCTAATAGATAAGTTTGGTGTTACAATTATCTATTAGATAAATTTAGGGCACTTTATAACAAGGTAATTTACCTAGGATAAACCTACAAAATCATGATAAAAGGATAAGGATGTTAGACTCACTTTGATAGTGTCCAAACAAAATCTTCCTTAAAAAAACATTCAAAACATGATTCAAATGAAGCATTATGGCTCAATAGTTCTTCTTGAAATAGTGATCTCACATACTTGTATGGTGAAAACTTCTATTGACAATCATGCAAATTTGACTACTTGTCTAGGGTACACCTGCAAAAAGTAATGTTCAAATGTACAAGTAAATTAACTATATATTTACATGAGTCGATACAAAATTTAAGACAAGGGAAATAACATAGAAGCTGAAATGAGAATGAAAGAATTTATATACCAAAAACACAACACATTGATGCATTATGTAGTTCTAGATAACATGTTGAATGTGAAAGCCATAATGTAAGTATATACAATTACCTAATTTGCGTTCACTTTTAGTTGAAGACTACAAAAATGACCTCACATACTTGTATGGTGAAAACTTCTATTGACAATCATGCAAATTCGACTACTTGTCTAATGTACACCTGCAAAAAGTAATGTTCAAATGTACAAGTAAATTAACTATATATTTACATGAGTCGATACAAAATTTAAGACAAGGGGAATAATATAGAAGTTGAAATGAGAATGAAAGACTTTATATACCAAAAAGATAAAACATTGATGCATTACATGTAACTAGATAACATTATAGGATACATTTAAGAGGATGGATTTAGGGGATGTAAGAGTATGGTTTACATACCTAGAAATTTATTCCATTGTAACATCTACATCCTCATTTTTTGTAATGCATCTATAATTGACTCATGTTCTTCCATCGAAAGTGTCCATAACTATTTTTAGAAGGTTTGCTTTGATATCTGACTAGTTTTATATTTGTTGCCACAATCAAATGTGAGTAGTGTATGATCTTCTTATGTGTTTCATAATCTTCAAATGCAGGCAAACTATTCCTTCTTATTAGATATTTTCGTAGCCAAGTGCCAACAACCACAGAACCTGTTGGATACTCCATGTTATCATCATCTACTCTAGGATGTAACAACTTTTGTTTTGTCTCAACACATTGAGCCAACCAATACTCGGTTTCCTCTTCATTGCCCTTAGGTGCAACAACAACATACACATGTCCTACAAAAAAATTATGTAATTCAATAAAGTGTGACATGTATCTAAATCACATAAATTTGTGCATGCATACATATATAATTAATTATATATAGATGTACAAAAAAATGACAATAAAAAAATAATGAAAATAAAAGTACCTTCTTGTACAAGGTCTGAAACACGATCATAGTCATCTGATGCAAACATTTGATTATCATCTTCAATTGTTGTTTCAAGTTGATCTTGTGTTTCTGTAGGTGTCAAGGATCTTTGTTTCCATTCTCCAACCCATTCTGTATTTTCACATGCTCCCCAATCACCTGTAATACAAAATTGACAAAAACATGCAAGCTTCCTAGTCCATATAGTCCATGTGCTTGCATTTGAACTCTTAAATGAATGCCATTTTGTTGATCCAGTTATTATCTCACAATCAAGTCGAGTAGGAATATTCTCTTCTTCAACTAACCAAAAGAATCGTCGAATTGTAGAGTTATGACTTGATCCCGTAGATAATTTTTCATTACACCAATCCACAATTGCACGTGCATCTCTAAATTTGGCTGCATCCTCAAATTTTAGTTGCTCTCTAGCAAGAGTTCTTTTCACCCATGCTCCAGCTCCATCATGTTCTCCTTTACCATGTCCAGCTTCAAAAAAACTCCACATATGTTGGATATTGATTTCTTTGTGAGCCCTACATAGCCAATAAAACATTCTTGCATTTTTGAATTGCCCTGTACAATTATCTAACCATATGAAATGTTGTGCCATCTGGATTCCTCTTTCTTTTAAACTTTCATAAAATTTTGTGAAACAATATTGCACAAACTCTGAAGAGTGTAACCGGTTATCACTTAAATAGAAATGATACTCCCTCAAAATTTTTCTATTATCTTCTATACTATCATCTGCATGTCTATATACAATATGAACAAATATGGCCACTTGCACTGAATTATAATACTGAGATTGAATTTCCTCTTGTGGAGCAAGAGTATAGTTTTCTGCAAAGTCAACCACTGATAGGATAGTTCCAATTGGAAAGGTGTTTTTACATGAACGGAATTGTCCATCAAGCCACCGAGCATATTGGGAGTGTTTGACATATTTGGATACAATATTATCCTTAAAATCTTTGATGAATGCATGCACACAAATTTTTTCAGTGACTAACTCACAACGCTTTCCAATTTTTCCATCCTTTAAAGAATATTCAACATTCTTGAATCTTTTCACATCCACTAATTGTTGTCCAAATTCATGTGAAATATTTTCATTCATACATTCTCCTAACAATGAAAAGTTGCCACATCTATTGCATTGTCCAGAAATACATGCTTTTGAATTAAATAAGTATCCAGTAGATGTTTCACAAAACAAACTTGCTACAAACTCCTTAATTGTTTGAGGTGGTATATTAATACCACATTCCTGCATAATTTTGTCAGTATGCAAAGTAGAACGTATATATCGAAAAATATCATAATAATAACGAAATTGCACATGAGTTTTACAACAACAAGAGATTCGTTGTTTATTAATGTTCACATACCAAGGTTTACATTTCTCAAAAGATCTTTGGCTTATGGTAATATTAAATGGTTCTAACACTAAATCATCTAGCATTTTTTTATATAATTCAGTTTGAGTCATGTCTAATAGATGTTTTGGATGAGGATCACGAATTTTAGACCCCACTCGTAATTTTAAAACATCTCTAACATTAGATGATACCCTTGTATTATCATGCCAATATTTTACAATTAAAGATTTGATTTCACTATTTAATTTCATGTCATACCTTGGGAGTCTACCACTAAAACTCCAACATTGGTTAATTGAATCTTTTTCAATAGATTCTCTTCTCTTTGCTGCTCTTCTCAAAGTTTTAGGATTTATCTTTAGAATTTCACTTGTCTTACTTATCATTCTTTTATTAGAAGATGATTTATTGACTAAAGCAGTTGTTATAGCTCTTCGTGCTGCATTGCTATCTTTAGATCAACTCTTTTTACCAATAGAATCAATAGCATTAGCAACACTAAATAAAACTTGTTTGATTAATTCATCTTTTTTTTAGGTTTTACAAAGATGCCTAACTTTTTCATTGCTTTTCACAATTTCCACATCTTCATCAATTGCATCATAAGTTGACATTGAAATCCAAGACTTTTTCTATAATTTTTTTATTTATATAATCTATTTGCATGAGTTCTCATTTGCCTCCAAGAAATCTTACCAGGAAGATTATCTAAGACATTTCTTTCAATCTCAAATAAAATATTTTCATTTTCACTCCTAAAAGGGATATCATTCTCATTCATATCATCAATAGATGGGTTTGAAGACATACCTGGATTTGTTTCTATAGTCATGTTTTCCATATCATTGAAAGTTGGCTTCGAAGACACACCTAGATTTGTTTCTATAGTCGTGTTTTCTATATCAATGAAAGTTGGCTCCAAAGACACACCTGGATTTGTTTCTATAGTCGTGTTTTCCATATCATTGAAAGCTGGCTCTGAAGACATACCTGGATTTGTTTGTATAGTCACATTTTCCATATCTTCGAAAGTTGGGTTTGAAGACATACATGCATTTGTTTCTATAGACACATTTTCTTCCACATTCACCATTTCCACATTTGCATCATCTACATTCATCCCATCATTTATAGTCTCTTGAATGTCTTTCTCTTCAATACTCATGGAACTAGATGCTTCAATATTCTTCATCTCTTGAATCCTTGCTCTTCTATCTCTTTCCCTTTTTGCTTCCTTCTCTTTATTTGCTTCAATTTCTTGAGGTGTTATTACCCTCCTTTGTTTTTTTCTTTGACGTTGATTTGATCCCATAATTACCCCTCCTTTGTTTTTTAATTTGAAAATTTGAAGTAGAATTAGATGTAGATCCTTT
Source organism: Cunninghamia lanceolata (assembly GCA_027924645.1). Taxonomy (NCBI): domain Eukaryota; kingdom Viridiplantae; phylum Streptophyta; class Pinopsida; order Cupressales; family Cupressaceae; genus Cunninghamia; species Cunninghamia lanceolata. The sequence continues at coordinate 15,563,680 of BSBN01001271.1, forward strand.
GTTCCATAGATTTTGAAGTAAAACCTGTAGATGTAAAAACAAAAACTTTTTTTCTTTATTCCTCTTGAAAATAGCTCATGCATTTGATTTCACTTCAGAATTGTTCATATAATTGACTCCTTTCAAAATCCAAATAGAATATGACCTGTCAAGAGATTCCACAAAACACTTGTAAGTAAAAAAATGCAGAAATTATCGCTGTCGCGCCGTACTGATCAGAGTTGCAAGTTGCAGGGATACAGTAATAGTACGTTTTTCCCTAATATGGAAAATAACGGGTATAATAGAAACAGGTACCTGTTATATAACGCGTACGTGTTCTTAAAAACATAACGGGTACCCGTTATATAACGCGTACCCATTTTTTAACAGGTACCCGTTACGTAATGTGTACCTGTTTTATAATGGGTACCCGTTATTTGAAATTGGAAATCTCCGCCTGCCTTTTCCCTTCCCTTTGCTTGGGTTTTAGGCTCGGGATAGGTATGGTTGGCCGACCTTGAGCCTTGGACCTGCAAGTTTTTTTCTAAGTACAGAACAAGAAGAAACACTGAGTTTACCTATATGGTTGAGGACCTTTTTGTCTGAATTTTTTTACGAAATGAAAACCCATTACAGATGACATTGTCTAGTTTTCAAATATGTAATTTTTTTTGTTATTGGACATGTTCTTCTATTTATTATTTAATTTATGAGCAAACTAGTCCAAAAACTTGAAATGACAGGTGTTTGTATTTTTTTAATAACTTTTAAGTTTTAAATTTAAAAAAAAAATTATATGTCATCTATCTACACATCATTCTTTACACAATAAATTTTTTTGTTTTTTAATTTTATGATTTTTTTTGCTCAAATTATGTTGGCCGTACACGAGGGGTTTTCAAAAGTAGCAATTAGGCTTAATAAACAATTAATAAAAAAATATTTAGAAAAAAATTATAAAAAAATATCCTCATCAAACTTAATTGTACTACACATCTTTTCCCAAAAAGAATTTTAAAAATAATTTTATTTAGGTCAAATTATGTTGGCCGTACACGTGCATGGTATGGTTAAAAAAAGTGACTTTTAAATAGTAGTTTTTAGAAATGCCTATTGAAAATCAATTTGTATCATCTGGGTATTGAAAAAAATTACATATTTGGAAACTAGACTCCGAGTACTATATTTTATATTTAGTGACTTTTTTAAAGATTCAATCTCTAAGTGCTTCAAATTTTAAGGTCAAATGTGACAAATTCTGAAAATCAGGGAAAACACTTCCACTTTTTGGCCAAAAAGTGGACCCAACTTCTTGCACTGACCCTTGATGGCTTATGGATTTAATTAGAATGTGAAAGTTGCAATAAGTAAAAGAATTAGTGAAGAATAACTTATGCGTGTTATGGTTATGTGTTGAAAGTGATTATATGTTAATTAGTGCCTCCTTATTTAATGAACTTGAATGAGGACGGTAATTGCTTAGTGGATATATCTTGATGAAATTTGATCTTCTCAATTGCACTGTGGATTTCAATGAGACTTTATGGCTGAATGTTTGTATTTTAATGCAACTGCAAATACTTAATGTAGGGTAATAGGAATATTGCATATCTTTCCTGATGAGCAATTGCATGCCATTGACATAGCTGAGGTTACTTATGCTTATATGTATGGATGTGAATGTTGAGAAATGACTAGGGTTCCTCTACCAAACTCAGTTAATTGTGTTCCTAGTTCTCATTTTCTTATGAATGAATGGTATTACTGTGACTTGTGACATGATGTCGCATTATGTGTTATTATGAGATGTATATCATACGTGATTATAGAAGTGACTGTAATAGTGGTTGTAAAAAATGTTACTTATGTTTATGCATTGATGTAAAAATGGTAGTGATGATGCTATACATGTTCATGCACTATTGTGTTATGTTGAAAGCATTACAATTGAATCTATGATATTATGGGTAAATGAGTTACCCTTTTGAAAAGAGGAAAATTAGTATGGCTATTTGGGAGTACCTATTTTTGGGTAGTTGTATATTTTGCATCATGTTGCATAGTCATGTGTGGGCTTATATGGTTATGCTTGGGTAAGAGAAATTGCGATTGTATTCCTATTGAGTGTTGTGATTAACCAGTGCTTGAGATGTGTGCCCATGGGATGGTGATACTGTGTACCCATCCATGGAGGGTATGTTTGGATTATGTGTATGGGAGGAAACAATACCATCTCTGTGTTTTTGTGTTGTCACCCTATTGACTGCCAACCTGAGGGTTGTTGATAAGTCAATATGTGGAGGGTAGTAGCAGCAACAAAGTTCCTTGGGAGGGAATTGCATGGCATACATATAATGGCAGTGTGAAATGACGACGATCATTTCAACCTCCCAGGAAAGTCTCACTACTTCCCCTTATTAATGGACCAGATACTTGGTTCATACAGTGTTAGCCTAATCTGCATAGTTCTTGAGGATGATATTAGTTTATGGTATGAGAACCTGTGATAGCTATGATCTTACCCTGATGTGATTATTTTAGATATGATGCCACCACCCCACTAATGTTCTAACACAGTGCTGGTGAGGATGCCGTGTCATTGATGGTAGCGAGCTGAGCTTGAGGACATGATGCCACATACCTAGATACGTGACAGTGTAGTATATATGTTGTGTTCTTACTTGTGTTGAGAGGAGTGGTTGGTCACACAGAGTAGAGGGTTTGCTCAAGAGGGCCTTGATTCTGATCGGTTGGCGTGCGAGTGGAACCTAGCCATGTGCACCTTTGGCTTAGTGTGTTACCACATGTGCTTTCTCCATAGGTACACACTATGTGGGATGTTCCTCTGAGTAGGATATTTCCATGTGGTATATAGCCATAGCGTGCTTTCTCCACTTGGAGTATACCATGCGCAGTCGTACTGCATGAGGTATGTGACTTGGGAGTTTCGGAACAATACTTTTCCATGTGAGAGTTGCGTGAGTTGGCCGCACCCACATGAAGGACTGTGGAGACAGTCACACTTGTTTTCCTCCTTCCTTGTGTGGTGACTAGCGATAGTCACGTAGTGTTGTAATGTGTATATTTCAGAGTTTGTGAATCTTCCTTTCGATTATTGGTGACTTTTACTTTGCTTGTGTGGACAAGCACCTTAGTTATCTTGCTTGTATTGGTTTAGCCATGAATGATTTTATTGGCATGTAACTCGTGTGGTTACATTTGATTTATTGTTGAAGATTATGCGTATTTTTCTTACTTTATTGTTGGAATTGAGATTTACTTTTCCTTATTTATATTTTGGTGGCTAAACTTATCGACTTTTCTATTTTCAAATGTTGGTCTTGTGTTGTGATGTGATTCTTCATCAGGTATGGTGAGATCCACCCGTTTGAGTGTATACGAGGAAGTAGATGCAGGGATACCCTTGAGGATGGGGGTATGTGTGAGATGTTCTAAGCTCTAATTCACTACCTTCCTATTGTTTGACTATCTCTTGAAGGCTAAAACCCTTACACAAACAAGAGATATGTCATTGCGGCTTGTATGGAAGGGCTCATTAGGTGGCTCAATGCCATCAAGACACATAGTTATTGGTTATGGACTCATGGATATTTTGGATATGGATGGTACTACGACATCCATGTGAACCCCTAATGTATCATTGTGATGTGGATGAGTATGTATGTATATGTGGGTTGTACAATTGTCATGTCTTTAGTTGCATATTAAATATAGAAGAGAACAAAATTTACATCATTATGCCTTGAAAAGTGACAAACTATTGCATTATATGTAAAGAGATGTCATGCATGCTATGAAATTAGAGGTTGAAATTATGTATATGTGTGTTTGTGTACTCCATTTTATAGATAGCTACATATGAAAAGTTAAAGAATTGGAAACTTTGTATATTGAAAAGTACATTTTGTTGCAAATTATGAGATAATTGTGTGGTTTATGCTAGAATTACATGCATATATGTTTATATACTGTTATCAGTGCTTTCGAATGATCATGGACAGGAAAGGGTAAAAGCACAAAGCTGTGTCACACTTTTATAAAGGAAATGGCCAACGCTGATCCAACTTTTAAACTTGAATCACTAAAAAGTGACATATATGTTTTGAATTTTGAAATGATGAAACTAATAAAATATTTATTTTTTAGTATATTTTATGTTTGTATTTTTTGAAAAATTTTAAAAAATTATTTGAATATAGTTTTTAATAAATTGACACTATAATTTAGTTGCTGATAAAATGCTGAAAAATAAAGTTACATGAGACGTCAATCTTTATATAGTAAATTTTATTTTTTTCGTCAATTTTTTTGTGTATATTTATAACTTGAAACTTTAGTGCATGGATATATTTTTTTTCCAATTTTGATAAAAATATATTTTTAAATAAATAATAAAAAGTGCATGTATTAAAACGTAGTTGTTTCCATTTGACATCAACTTTCATATTAACTATTTATCTAAAACAGAAAAAAAATTATACCATCTTGATATAGATTCTTTTATTTAGTGCATCATTTTTTTTTCAATTTTTTTTAATAAGTTTTACTATTTTTCCTTGACATGGTAATCGACCTAATGTTTTGTGCTGATAACCTACTTTTAGTAAAAATAGAAAGGAAAATATAAATAATAATTAAACTATTAATATATATATATTTTTGAAAACTAAACTTATAGATCTACAAAAGGGTTTTTTTATATTTTAAAAAAAATGTTATTTACACGAGTAGAAGTTGTTGAAATATCAAGTTTTTCAAATAATTCTATTTTTTTGGTAAATTGGCCTCATAGTGGTACTACATATGCCTTTAGCCAACAATTTTAGTTGGAAAAGTTGTGGACATATCTAACTTAGCTAGAATGAATCTTACAAGATCATATGTTTGACCAAAATTGATTTTTAGTTAGAAATACTTAAATTCATTTGTGCTGATAAGTTGGCTGAAAGTGTGACAGAACTTTGTGCTTTTACGTCATAACACTCATATCCGAGAGGCTTACGATGTCATGACCCTCTTCCTGATGACCATTGATGCTTCAGCTATTATATGATATATGCACATGTGCTTTGATGTGTGTTTGGAGTGTTGTAGGTACTAAGTATCGACTCCGCCTAGATTCACAGGCCTGAGCGTACTCGTATTCCTCGATGGTGGTTACTAGAGATAGTCATAGACCCTATACCCTACCCTAGCCCACTACACCTGGTTAGTGTAGTGTTCCTGTGTTGTGGTCTTACCATCCAGATTACCTTATGGTCATGTGTAGTTTGCTAGTGCGGTGGTTGAGGCTTTTCTCCTTGGTTTCCATTAGTTGTTCGATGTGGTTTCCTTGGCATCATTCTTTATTTTGATTGGAGAAATTTGTTATATGCTAATGTATTTTTTTGGTAGGAAATGAGTGCCTTGCCTATTCCTTACCCATGTTTTGGGATTGATTGCATGTAATTGTGCATGTGATAACCTGATTTTTATAATTGTATCAAGTTTCATGGACTAGTGTGTGCTTTGGCTGCATCTTAGTGTTTGCAACCTTCTAGGAGTAAGCCTAGTCCTAGGGGGTAGGATGTAAGAACCCTTTTTTGACCTACAAATATTGCTTGGGGGGGTCACCCATTTAGGTAAAATGTGGGGGCTTTAAGAAGTCAAAAATTTTATGATATTTTATTTAAATTCCTTTCTCATGTCACATTCGATGGCTTTGGAGGAGAGTTGGTAGATATTCAATGCAAAAAATATCTTGTAGACAGATGAGAAGAGTACATGGGAATTAAGGAGGAGAAAATTGCTGGTAAAAGAAGGAAGACTATTTTTTGCAGAGGCACCATGATTCAAGGGACCCTCGGTTTTGAAAACCACGAGTTGGGGAGAACAAAATAGGGACGGCTATATCAGGAAAGCATATGAATTTGCAAGTTGGAATGAGAGATAGAGAGAGGATAGCAAAATATCCCAGGCAAGGATATCATTTGCAAGATTAGAGGTGTGCTGAAGGGGAGTGCGATTTGACTGAAGGTATTTACATCTGTTCCTTGTTTTTTCAACACATAAACCAAACTCTATTTGCTGTAATTCTTTTTAAGCACAGGAAAGCCAAAATCCCATTACTGCCTTTAAACACTAAAAGGCATTTGCTGCTATTTCATTAAGCACATATCCATGCTACCGAATTTCTAGATTATTTGCAGCAAGATCCACGGGGTCCAAATGTTTGTTGAAGCATATATGCTAAGCATTGAGGTATCAACCCTAGACCATCTTCTTGTCCTACCAGAGATAACATTAGTCCACCAAGTGAACCATGTGGCCAATTATATATGCCCATTGATAGGGCATTCACTGTCACCACAACTTTATAGAGAAGTTTGTGCCTTATTCCAAGCACAACTACAAATTCAAACAGTTAAACTAAGGTGTTTACTCATTTCAGAAGCTATTGGGGAGCAGATAATACAGGGCATTTAGCAATGGCTGCAAACTAGCACCTTCAACAGTGCTTTTTGAATTAGGACAAGAGTTAGGTGGTTGAAAAATATAGTGAGATTAATTTATTTTCTTCTCAGGAAATTAAGAAAACTTATGCCAGAAATATTTATTTCATTGCAAGATATTTACATTGTCTCTTTCTTGAATTCGTTGTTAACCTGCAAAACCATTTACTTATTCTTTAGATTAATGGGTTTGCATAGAAAGATCACGTGGTTTCTGATTTATAATTTGTAATGAAAACAAAGGGGGTCGATCCTATAGTGAATGTAATGAGTGCAACCGTACAATAAAACTAAGACATAATGATAGAGATTGAAAAGATCTTAGTCCATGGAACCCTTTTGTTATTCAATGCTTTCTCTGAAAGAGATTTTTCATTATAACTTGTCTTAAGATTATTGAGTGGCTGTTGTTTGGGTCATTACAGTCATTTTCTGCTTATTGCCTACCTGGTGGAAGATGTCCTCCTTGAGTTAAAGAATGATACGACACTAAATACTTTAGATACATTGATCTGTGTTTGTGCATTGAAAATTGGTCACATAATTTCTAATTATGAAAATCTTCCACGCAACACAAGGACCTAAGGGAACTACTGGAAGAGGGAAAATTAAGATCTCCTTTTCGTAAGTCCTTTTAACATTACTTTTGTTATGGTAAATATGGTAGACAATATGTCAAATTTAGGCTGTGAGAAGACTTGCAATGCCTCTTGCCGTGCCTTTTCTTATAGTATTTGTGCATTCCTTTGTGAAGCGTGTCCAATTGGGGTCACTAGAATTATTTCACAACCGACCTAACTGTCAAGGGCTATTTTCAATAAAATTGCACTGTCGTCAAAAGCTTTTGTCTTGTAGATCACTTTTTCTTGCTTGGCTAATTTGTATATTTAAATAGTGTTTGTTTACTTGTTGGATTTAATTGATGGTATCATGGAATGTGACCGGTTAGGGAATTGTTTTGGTTTGGTTTTGTATACCTCGTTTGGTTAAACGAGATGAGCTTAGGTCTAGGATATTGAGCCCTCGTGCATGGCCTTGAGCGCTTGTAAAGGCTAAGGATGCAACTAGAAGGCCTATCCATCTGTGAGGCGTCGAGTTATCCATCTGTGGGGTGTTGATTTGGGCATGTTTGAGTCTCCTCATCGGTATGAGTAGTGTACTTAATTCCATGTGGTGCCATCCCTTTGAGCACACATGATGACTCCCCATCCGATCTGTACCCTAGTGTCTTATACCTTAGTAGTCATGAGTACTACCCGACCTATGATTGGATGAGCATCTCTATGTTACGACACTGGCTTTATGCTTTGTTTTCTATGTCTGCTCTATGATTGATGTGAGTGTTGGCCATCATGTATACCCTTACTTGTTACTTCTGTTTGGGCCTTGTGACTACCTCTGAGTACGGTGGGGTGGTCTCTTATGAGTCCACATGGTTGGGAGGTGTTGCCACCGCCACTGGGGATCGGTGTATAGGTTTTGGAGTACCAGTTGGAGATGTCCTTTCTCTCCGTTACCTTACCAGTTGATGTACTTATTGAGTTATTGTATCATATTCATGGCTACGCCATTGTTCTTGTATATTCTTTTATGTAGTTGTACTCTTTTGAGAGAATGGATGTAATCTTGTAATTTAATGAGAAGAAATGTGATGATGTTCTATAATTGGCTTACAGATTCCGGTGTGGGTATTAGATCCGCTTGTACTATGGTGTTTATGGATTCATGTTTATATTTGGAATGGGTTATAGGAACATTTGGGTTGGTGTTTAAAATGAATGTAGTTTTATAATGTTTTGATCTGGAGGGTGAATTAGTCCCCTCCTTTGGGTTGTACATTCGGCCATACTTGGCCATGAATGTTGTCGACATCAAATCAACAACTGTTTCTTGTGTATGTTATCTAATTATGTAAAAAAAATAATCTTGTCCTCTTTTGGCCCTAACCCTTCGAGGTTGTGGGGAGGAATGTTATAGCCCACGATGACTAGGTTCTCAAAAATGCCTAGTAAGATATCACTTTTTTATGAAGAGAGATAATTGTAACACTACTATACATGCTATCATGCTAGTAATAAGATAGTCACTAATATCAAAATAGAAGGAAGGTCATCTTAATGGTGTTTGGATAATACATATCATTTGATGGTCAAATGGTCACATGTCATTCTAAGACAATCCTATAGATAACTAGGACTACCATCATGGAAATCAAGACTGTTATGTTGAGGTAGGTAACTACATATGATATTTGTACCGAGAAATACAATCATATCAAACTTAGATAGTCATCATACAAAACATAATCACTTACCTCAAAAGGAAGACAATAGGAAGATGCTCACTCTGAGGAATGAGATCATGATATCTATAGATGTTGGCATACCTACCTATTTTATGGAGATGGTGAGTGGGCTAATAAACTTAACTCTTTGTTTCAAGGATCCTTATAAAAGACTATACTAAAATTTCTTGTATCCATTGATTTTTTGAGAACCATTGATGAAGAGAGGATGAAACTTAGTGGGTGTTGGATGACTATCTTAGAGGTGTCTTGAGAAGAATGTTACATGGAAAGATGCCTCTATTTTCCTACACCCTAAAATATGTTACAAGGAATATGGCTGGTTTGAATAGGTGGATATAGAATGGTAGCCAATTTGGCATGATTTATAGATAAACTTGAGAGATAAAAATTCTATAATTGGTCAGATTTTATTTTCTAGAGTTTTATTGTATGAATATATTGCGAGGACTTAGGTACTTTGACCATGTTTGGTTGTAGGAGCATGTGATGGAGGAATGCAAATTTGGTGAAGTTTCCCATGGCAACCAAATTTTGTAAATGATTGATTTAACAAAATTGATTTAAAATACAAGGATGAATATATTTTGATGATTTATGACTAAAATAAAGAGTTTGATGCTTTGACTATTTTAGTGAGACTATTTTATGAGATGTCTGTCGAACACTCCCCTGATATGTGCTTCACCATCATGATAATCATAAATTGTTAGCCTGAACGCCAATTCCCCACATTGAAGAAAGAATTTTGAACCAAACCAAAACTAATTGAGTGTGTATATTCTTGGTCCTGAGTGAGATCAAAGATGTTTTAAATGAAGGTAGAGGCTATCTCTAAGCCCTTAATGTTCCTTTCCTCTGACTGAAACAAGTAATAGTTGAGCACGCATCTCACCATGAACTCAACACTATCGCATTCAACCTCAAAAATTTGGCACATAAAACAATATTCATCACTCCCTGATACATAGGTTCCCCTTCTACCAGTGGGAGAAACACACATAGGATTGGATTCCGCATAGCCATTAAACAACAAAGGGGAAGCAGTGAAGCCGATGTCAAAAAACCTAGCAAAAAGGATGCCAAAAAAATTAGATAGAAAACATTATATAGGCTAAGTCATGATGATCACCTAATAAATGGACATGATGGGGGATGTACACTCAAGACCCATCAAGCCCCCATGGCTAGATACTTGTGTTGGAATAAATGAACAATCTCTAATCAAATTGTAATCATCAAATCACCAAGATATGATACCAATTGGCGAGATACAAGGCTTTGACTACTACAATATAGAAATCTGAAAATTGTATGCAAATCTAAAAATAAGTTTGCTTAATCCTTGAAATACCATGAAACAATTCAACTTCTTCATGATGCTAAAATTAGCCACTCTAACATGCTTGATAAAACCACCTTAGATGAACTTATAACAACAATAACATCACCATAAGATAGCAGCAACAAAGAGGCACAAATTAGCAACATAAGAATGCAAGATCTCACAACACAAGGTAGCAATGAAACAAAAGAATAAATACATAACACAATGTTTACGTGGAGAAACCCTTGCGGGAAAAAATTCCACCAAGAAGAGAGGCCCAAGTTGTATTATCTTCAAAACAAGATTACAATACATCCACTTCCAATCTCCTCTTCATTCTTCAATCCAGCAACACTTGTGTACAGAAAATCTCTCACTCAACTTGCTACCTCCAAGCAAGTTTTCCTCTCACTGTTACTCTACCAAACTTCACTCTCAAGTCTCATATTTATAAAAAATGAGTACCCACCAAAGAAATTCATGGGAGATGGACAAAATCCAACTTTTCTATATTGGGATACTCCAAAATCATCTTCTTACAGATTCCATTACACCTGTCATAGGCATCTTCCCAATATAGTCGCCTAGAACCAAGAATAAGAACTTACAAGACAATAATAGTTGTCATATGTTGTCGTAGAATCTTTTACACCTTATGACAATTGTAAGTTGTCATAGATGCTCTTACAAACTTATGACATGTGTCATAACAGCCCAAAAATACATTTCCCTTAGATAGGCACCAAGATTCTCGACCTTATCTCATTTACTATTTACCGAGATTCCTTGAGCAGTAATAGTAACTCTATAACAAACTACTGGTGAAACATGTACATTCCTTATGGGTAATTACAAATTACAAATAATACATGGAATAAATACAATATTGGGATTTACAAGGTTAATGGCACCTTGTCCCAACATTCTCCCACTTGACATTATACATTGTAAATCAACCCATAGGAAATCAATAAGGGAATAAACATCCCTTAGCCAACCATGTATCATTGATTATTCAACATGCTTTTGTGCTCCAACAAGATACCTGCAAAAGCAACCATGATAACCACCATCTCAAGCAAGAAATCCTCACATCATGTCACCCATGATAGGACAAGGAACATGCCAAGGTGAAACATATCAACTGTCACTAAAACCTGCACCAATCTATACATGAACACAAGCATCAAATCCAAATGATAACAAATGACTCTGAGTGACTACCACACTCATACCAAATTGGAATAACAACCACAACAAGTTGCTAGCTCATCCAAACTATCCATACCTCAAACCAGGGTAAGCAAACTATCATAGGTAGAACTTCATTCTATCAACATAACAAACTAAAATCTGCAAACAAGTCCCTGTATATCCACCATCCTGCAAAAGAAGGCTCCAAGGTAACAACACACATAGACATGTGATAAAAAACCACTGAAGTAACTCACTACAGTAAGTGTAACTAGTCCAAGAGAGGTGTACCTCTCATACAGAACACATATACCTTCTGGAACTCCCACTGCACAGGTAATGTCAAATTTGAAATCAAGATCACAACATTAACAAGTCCTCTTATAGCACTTCACATAGAGGATGTGGCTAAATCCTCTATCATAGTATCAAAGAAGCATACAATGATATGCAAAATACATCTCTCATTACCAATCCAAATAACTCTCCCAAGTCCTCCAAACCAATGAAGAAAGAGATCAAGGAGCTACCAAACTATTGCCAAAAAACAATGAAGTACAAACAATAGCACATGACTCCATTCAGAATCTCAACTCCATAAACATAAGAACCTTCAAGAAGAAGACAATGTACCCAGAAAGAGAGAACCTGCAAATCAAACTGTGTCCTTATACCACAATAACATGTGCCAAACTTTGTAAAGTAAGATCTCCTTCAACACTCCCAAACTGAAAGGATATCAACAACTAGCCATTCAACTCAAATGAAACATGGCAGCAATATATGTAAACCTCTTGAGCACAAAAAGTAGATAAAACTAGCCAAACATTCCCACAACATAAGGGAATATGCCCAATGCCACTAACCATCTCTTGTACCTCTCCTACCAAATCCTCAGAACTAACCCAAGTTCAAGATTACAAGGAGAACAATGGAAATACATAAAATCAAGCATCTACTTCTCAATAAGCCCTCAAAACTCAACTTGCAAGACTAATGCACAAGAGAAGACAAAATACATATAAAGAATGCATCTAATAATCAGGCGGGCAACACCTCTTAGATCATTTACCTGCCGAGTAGACCAAGAGTGGGATACAAGATTGTTCTGTGTATACAACACCAAGCAATATAAGCTTTCAATAAAGACAACGTTCTCATCAGGTCTATGATGGACTTGTTGGCAAGAGACACTACTATGCAAAATAGGTGTTGTCATTGATGGCAACTAAGACTATTCCATACATCTGCATAACATAACTTGCTCATACCGGAAGTTAGAACAAGAATTTATCTAAGTCCGGGTTGCCAGAAACAGGGCATGTGACAGGCTCTGGTATCTTGGTCCAAATCTCTCCGATGGTAAATCATAGTGTGCTGGGGATCTGAGGGAGTCTTAAGGATTGTCAGGACAATCTAAATCCAGAATTTTAGTCTCCGGTGATGAAGGATTCAAAAGTTATTAGCATTTGAGTACTGGGTCCTAATATGACAGGGTAGTTTAGTGAAGAACATGCCAACTTGTGTTAGATCCTTGTGCGGATCTAGTAGAAGTGTTTTGGTGAGTTGTGTATGGGATATAATATTAGTGGCCGATATGAATGGTGACTTGCAAGTGTTATTTCTGGTATGCATCAATTTTGATGTATGGATTTAGTCGATAGAATAGAGTACTTGTATTGTTAAGTTCTTCATAAGGCTGACAGATAAGTGATTGAGTTTGTTGATGCAGATATATATAACCGATGGATTCAAGTGATGTGGGGTGTGAAAGTGATGCAAATATGGAGTAAGTGCGAAAAAGGCAGATAGAAGTGTGAAAGAGAAGAAATCTGAGGTCCAGATTATGGCAGAGCAGTAAACAGGGCAGAATAAAGATGAAGTGTGTAAAATTAGTATTTTGTGCTTAACTGGAACTAAATTCTTGCATTGGCAGATGCTACTTATTAGTTCAACAATCTGTAATCCTTTTGTAAACATTTTTGTAGGCAGTGAGCCTCTCTTGAGCAGTGAGCTCTGGGCAGTGAGCCCGAATGCATGTGCATTCCCCTCTTTGTAATACTTTTAACAGAGTATAATCTTTGTGGGTTAACCCCCACCATGGTTTTTCCCTTAACCAGGTTTCCACATCAAAATCTTGGTGTCAAGTGTGTTATTTATGTTTCTGCTCATGTTTTATTAATTCTTGATTTTCATGATTATGTCATTAATCTATTAAAAAGTGGTGAAGAATTAGCTGCATCAATCTTTAAAAGTTTTATGATAACTGATTCACCCCGCCCTCTCAGTTATCAGCCCTAATTCCAACAATTGGTATCAGAGCAAGGTTCCTTGAAAGAAGCCTAACAGCTTGAGGAAAATCTGGGAAAGAGTCTTAATGGGTTCACTTAGAGAACAACTTTAATTGGCTTTAGAAGATCTTGATCGGTCCAAAGCATAAATAGATGATCTGAAAGAAAACCTCAAGCAAACCTCAAGGATGCTGATGATTGCATTAACTTACTAAAAGATAAACTAAAGAAATCAATGGAAAAAAGGAAAGAACTACTTCATCAGCTAGCTAATCTTATTGAAGAAAATGGCATGAATGAGGCTTTGGAAGAAAAGACAAAGGAATGTGAGAAGCTGACAAAAGAAGTTTCTGTTCTAAAACATGAGATGGAATCTGGGGTAATGAGACTAACCAAAGAAATTGAGCAAAGGAAGAAGACTGAAGAAGAAATAAATCAAACCCTAAAAGAAAGAACTGAAGAATGCTGCAGATTGGATAGAATGGCTGGCCATCTAGAATCTGATCTATAAGAAAGCAGAGACAATGAGAGAGAACTTGAAAGGCAAATTGTCATTCTCAGACATGACCTAGAAGTTGTAAATGAATACAAGGAGAAGTTCAAGATAAGCTCAGCTAAACTTGAAGCACTACTTGAAGGACAGAAAAATGTTGATGACAAACATGATCTTGGATATGAGAAAAGCGAAAGCTTTGGATCCGGGCAAAGAAATTTTCAATCAAGGAATGGGAGAAACAGACCTAGAAGACCTCCAGTAAGACAACCTAATGCTCAAGGATATCCATCCTTTAAAGGAAATTGCTTCAAATGCAATAAATTTGGTCATAAAGATACTCAGTGCAGAAGTAGAGTAAATCAAAATGGTCCATCCTTCTCCGGTCAATGCTTCAAATGTAAGAGGTATGGTCATAGATCAAATGAATGTAGAAGTATGATAATGAATAACTCTAGAGGAAATGGTAACTCTTTCAATGGTTACTGCTTTACTTGCAATGGATTTGGACACATGGCTAATCAGTGCAAATCAAGAAGAAATCAAGTATATAAGCAAAGAAATGTTGTGTGCTTTAATTTCAATAGATCTGGTCATATTGCAAGATTCTACAAAAGTAAGAATAATGAAAGAAGAGCTCCGGTAAACATAAAACTGGTTGAGCAGAGACAAGACAAAGGCAAAGGCAAAATTGATGTGAATGAGATCCAGAATGAAATAAGCAAGACATGGGTCAAGAAAAGTGTTGTGAATGATAGTAATGGGTCTACACTAAAATCCAGTTCTGACAATTCCTCTGGGAATTAGATAAGGAGCTTTGGCTCAGGGGGAGCTACTTTAAAAATCAAATTCCCCTAGCTAGTAAGTCAGTGCCTGAATCTGGCATGATGAGATAGGATAACTTGGGTTATTACAGGTCATGTGAAAGGATTTCTGAAAGAAAAGAAGTGGATATGGCGATTTGCGGAGCAATTGAAGGTCGACTGCATACAAAAATAGTGTAACTGGATGTGTAAGGGTAGAGCATTTATTACAAAGGAAAATTAGGTTTTGTGGAGCTTAAAAGGGCCATTCACTCTTCATTTAAATCACTTTGCATTCGAAGATAGCAAGAAAAAGAGTGTCTAAGCTAAGATTTCAAGGATTTGAAGCGCGACCGACAAATTCATTCACTAACCCTAACTCCGTGGAAGAAAAAGGCATTTATCTGTGAAGCCTTGAATTTGTAATCTTTTGCAATGGACACTCCTCTTGTTGTTGATATTTCTAAAAGGCCTCAGCCAAACTTTAAGAAGCATCCATACAAATTAGTCGAAATCAAACATTTAGGAGCATTTTTTGGTGTCCCATACAGAGTTCTACATGTTGAGGATATTAGGGCATACATCCACTCTAGCATTGATGAATTTGGAAACCTAAAACTCTTGGATTTGTTTAACAACTACATAAGGGATGATAGCTATAAATTGAAACTGGAATACAAAGCCCTAGAAAGCAAACATTTTCTACAAGTCATTAAATTTTTGACATTTGATGAGAATACATGATGAGTTCATATGGCTATTGAAACCATTCAATATTACAAAGGATGTTATCAAGATTGTAACTAGGTTAAATTCAACTAGTGGATTACCCATGCTGAAGGCTGTGAAAAACCAGATAGTGATCGATGCTACCGGTGCCAAGTTTGACAAAAGGACAATGACCATCAATGATATTATAGAACTGGATGTTAAGTTTGCCTCTATGGTGATTGGCTACAAGATTTACCACTCAAGTAGGGAGAATTCTGTCTCCGGAACTGCCATATATGCAACATATCAAATGTTGAAAGAAAATGCAGATTATGACCTATGTGAGTTGTTGCAGAACCAACTGATTGAAAATTTGAGCAAAATAAAAAAGGATAAGAAAAACACTTTTAAATATGGTTCCCTAGTTATATGTTTGTTCTTCTATTTTATGAATGAAGTACCTGGAATACAAGGTGTGCATTGGACAAACGACAGACCGGTTCTATGGCAAATAAGAGATCATCTACTCAGCATTGGAAACTCAAGTGCACAAAAGACTGCAATCTGGGGTTACTTTAAATTTTTTTAAAAAATGATGCATTCTAGGGAAAGAATCCCTAAGTAAGTAGTTGAGAAGTACCAAGATGAAATCTACTTTATGGTAGACACAAATCAGTGCCTAATGGAGGCTGTGGAACCTAGAACCATATGGATTATGCCTATGGGCTATGAGGTTGATGAGAAGATCTTGGACATGTATACTCAACATCTCCTAAACAAATCAAAAGACACCTCTATTGAAAGGTTTGGAACGTATAAGGAGCTAAGTCTAAAATTACATGTTGAGCTTAGGCAACCAAAAATTAAGAGAAAAGTTCAGAGGCAAGTTGAAAGGTATGTTGAGAGAATTGGCCTAACCAAGGAAGCAGTGAAGCAAAATAGAGAAAGAATTGAAAAGGCTGAAAAGGAGAAACATGATAAGAAACAAGAAGATGCTCCAGTAGAATCATCCTCCACTTTAAGAACTACTAGAAGCTCTAATGCTACCTCTGTTCCCTTTAAACTTGCAAAACCAGAAGACAAATCATTCAGTGAGGAAAAGAAAAGAACAAAATTAATGGAAAAAGGCCATATGCAAGTTTGGAAGAAAATGATGAAGAGAAAACAAATACTGATGATGAACTTAAGGAGCTAAAGGCCACAGGTGCTAAAGCTATTAAAGTATTAGAAGAGAAGATTTTCAAAAGCAAGAAGACAATAAAGAGACAAAAATCAGAAGTTGATGCTAAGAAGAAAATTCCCTCTGTGAAAAGCATTGTCAAGAAAATCACTATTGAATGGAACTTAAAACCATTAACTAAATTCTATGATCTCTGCAATAATGCTGACAAAAGACTCTTGGAAGAAGCTACCATCAAGTACCTAAATGTGTTCAATTGAGCACTGGTAGAAATTTTGTCAGAAGTTCCAAAAGGTCTAAGGGATATATTGGAAATTAGGAAAGAAGTTGGCAAGGCAAAAGATATGGAGTTGAGAGAACATGTACTGACCACTATGTGTCTGGTAATCTCCAGTAGAGAAGTAGACAAAATCTTCAAAGAGGTCAAAAATGAATTTAGGAGTAAAACAAGAATGAATAAACTAATAATTGGAGAGATAGATGAAATAGTTCAAGAAAATGAACAAATTTTGAGAAAGGCTTTGGATAAGAACAAGTTCTTTGTTGTGTCAAATGAGCCTGTTGATGACACACCCATCCTGGATGAAGAAGAGCAGCAAAAGGATGAGCAACAATATGGAATAGATGACTCCTCTATTTCGGAAGTGGAGTAAATAAACAAGGAAGATACATAAATGGTGGATAAAACTGATGATGCAGGAAATACTCTAACTCTTCCTGATCAATCCAGAAAAGAAGACAATGATGAGAATACTGCTACTACACAAGATCCTCTGGAACAAATTTCAAATTGTGAGGACAAAGGAAAGAATCCCCCAGCAGATGAAATAGAGAAAAGTGAAGTAGAGAAAGAAAAAGAAGTCAAAGATAAGGAAGATAAAGCAGAAGAAGATGGTGCAAATGTTGATGCACCCAAACAAAATAGTCCCATCACTGAGAAAATCCAAGGAAAGGAAGGTCGTCCAGAAATTATGGCAAGAGACACTGTAGATGCAGTGAAGAGTTTTTTGAGTAAAGAGATGCTAGAGTTTGATGAACCTAAACTGATTCAAGGACCACTCAACTTGGATACTTTCTCTCTGATCCAATTGATGAAGATAGCATCTTTCACACAAGCCAAGGCAAGAGAAAAGGTATTGAAATCTCACATAGAGGACAATGAGCTGCTAGGCATTGCATCTGGTATATTGGAAAAGATAATGCCAACTTTCTAGAAGAATCCATATAATTCTCCCTCCAGAAATCTGAAGAGCCTTGTAAATTCTGTAAGTGGACACTTTGAGTCCTTTGAAAAATCTATAGAAGTTAAAGTTCAGAATAATTTTAATAGCAAAAGATTTGATGCACTCAAAGGCATGATTGGGTTAGAGAGATTGGTGTTAGATAATAGTATAAAGAGTATTCAAAATGCTCTTTTAGGAGGTAGTATATATAAGTTTTATTTATCTACTCCCAAAGTCATAGAGCATATAGAAGATAAAATAAAGGACTCCAAACAGAAATTGTCAAGTATATCCCAAGCTTTTGATCCGTTGATAGTATCAGTGGCAAGTAAGGAATGTCAAGCAATCAGCCTAATGGAAGAAATAAAGAAGTTGACAAGAAAAAAGGAGAACATTGAAGCAAGAATGGGTGAACTTCGGGGACTGATTTCTCTTAAGATAGAAGCAATGTTCAATGCTATGACAGAAGCCCAAACTGTTGTACAAACAGGTGATCCCATTTTCCTCTAGAAGGCTAAAGCACAAGTATTTTTTCTCAATGGCCACATTTCAACTTTGAATAGTATGAAGAAGAGTTGGGATATAGAGTTGGCCCTACTAAAAAATATTTTTGGAGATATACTTAAGTATATGTAAATACAACTTAAGGATTGGTTGTACATATGTGGCACTGTATACAAAATTTTTGGGTGAATTTTGGTTTGCGAATTCCATCCTTTGCCATTGATGTTAAAGGGGGAGTGAAGAGTAGTGAAAAATGAGGAATCCAGCAAAGGGGGAGCTTTGGAAACAATAGAGAGCACAAGTGTACAGAGTAAGGGGGAGTAGCTCCAACACTTAGTCATTTTTCACTAAGTGTTGCCATCAATGCCAAAGGGGGAGATTGTTGGCAAGAGACACTGCTATGCATAATAGGTTTTGTCATTGATGACAACTAAGACTATTCCACACATTTGCATAACATAACTTGCTCATACCGGAAGTCAGAACAAGAATTTATCTAAGTCTGGGTTGCCAGAAACAAGGCATATGACAGGGTCCGGTATCTTGGTCTGGATCTCTCCGGTGGTAAATCATAGTGTGATGTGGATCTGAGGGAGTCTTAAGGATTGTCAGGACAATCTAAATCTAGAATTTTAGCCTCTGATGATGAAGGATTCAAAAGTTATTAGCATCTGAGTACCGGGTCCTAATATGACAGGACAGTTCAGTGAAGAACATGCCAACTTGTGTTAGATCCTTGTGCAGATCTAGTAGAAGTGTTTTGGTGAGTTGTGTATGGGATATAATGTTAGTGGCCAACATGAGTGGTGACCTATAAGTTTTCTTTCTAGTACACATCAATTTTGATGTATGGATTCAACCAACAGAACAGAGTACTTGTATTGTTAAGTTCTTCATAAGGCCGACAGATAAGTGATTGAGTTGGTTGATGAGGATATATATAACTGATGGATTCAAGTGATGTGGGGTGTGAAAGTGATGCAAATATGGAGTAAGTGTGAAAAAGGAAGATAAACAGGGAAGAATAAAGATGAAGTGTGTAAAATTAGTTTTCTGTGCTTAACTGGAACTAAATTCTTGCATTTGCAGATGCTACTTATCAGTTCAACAATCTGTAATCCTTTTGTAAACATTCTTGTAGGTAGTGAGCCTCTCTTGAGTAGTGAGCTCTGGGCAGTGAGCCCGAATGCATGTGCATTCCCCTCTTTGTAATAATTTTAACAGAATATAATCTTTGTGGGTTAACCCCCATTGTGGTTTTACAATTAATCGGGTTTCCACATCAAAATCTTGGTGTCAAGTGTGTTATTTATGTTTCTGCTCATGTTTTATTAATTCTTAATATTCATGATTATGTCATTAATCTATTTAGAAGTGGTAAAGAAGAATTAGCTGTAGCAAGCTTTAAAAGTTTTATGATAACTGATTCACCCCCCTCTTAGTTATCAGCCCTAATTCCAATAGGACTCACATCCATTTCCAGGTGTAGGATCCTCGGTCTTTACTATTGAAAAACTTCCATAACAAGTAACCATTTCAACACATATCTCTTAAGTATAAGAGATTTCTAGCCTAACCCAAGTCTCTCTAGTATCCATGAGCACTTCACCAATCAATCCATGCCAACTTCAAATGCAACCTGCAAAATCATGAAGCTCCAAGAAAATGATTAATACTCAAAACCAAAGAGAACTACATCCTTTAAAAAGGAAGAACAATAACACCTTTACCAAAGACTCTAAGGGTCCTCCATGAAACAAGATGTTAGAACCTCTTCAAATCACATGAAGATAATCATATCTTGCCAAAGCTCCCATTGAACCATGATACCGAGCTATGCATGGCAACAAGATAAACATCAAACCATCACTGTCAAAAGATCCCACTGAAACATGTAACAAAGCTATCCATGACATCATGAAAACCATCTCCTAAATGAAGATCATCCATGGCCTCAACACAATCAAAGAAAACCACTATAACAACAACAACTCCCAAAAGGTCAAGTAAACCATAATCTCCAAACTAAGAAGATAGAACACACTATGTAACTGCACAAAACTCCCACTAAAAGTGATACTGAGTTGTAAACATGCTATCATGACCTACATTATTACCAAAACTCCACTAAAAGTGAATAGAGCTTTTCATGTACCATAACTTACTGCTATAGATTCTAATGAACAACTATATCAGGTACTCCAAACCATCTTTCTATCTTACTGCAATAAACATACAATGTAATCAAGGTGAGCAAGAAGAGGTCAACCCAATAGAATCCTCATCAGATAATTTACAAGATCTGCACTCATGCAACATCTCAAAGGAGAAAAACATGGTCAGTGCTCCAATCTCAAAGAACTAAAAAATAGATTCAACCCCACATCAGTAACATGCAGAACAAAGATAACTAGGAATAACATGTAGATTTCCAAGACTCAAACACAGGATCAATGATAGACCTGATTTGCCAAACAAATCCACATAAGAGTAACCATAGATCATAAGAACCCATCAAGTAGCCCTGCAAATCTGTAACTGTTTCCATCCAGAATACTCTAAGAGTTTGAATACAATCTTTCCACAGATCTACAAAACCCAGATTTTTGTTAACATGTAAAACCTACAAAACCATCTCTTTGTAAATCAGAAATCACTTAAATATCTAGATATTCACACAATACATGCCATCTGAAATAATGAAATATCACACATCTACGATTCCACAACTTTTTGAAATAGGAAAACTGTAAAACCTACATATCCAAAATAACATGAATATGAAAAAGGAGGAACTAGGTTGTCCAGGAGTTTCCATATCACTAAAATACCAACTCCACAACCCACATGCAATTGGTGGTAAATCATCCAATGCTTTCATGTAACCAAGGGCTAAACCTATGAATCCAACATAAGCACTCCATACTATAGTCCAAAAAATAAATGTTCTTCCATGTCACCAAAGCACCAAAATCAACCACCTAATATGAAAACCCATTCACTTCACATGACCACAAAGTAAAGGAACATAACCACCATGCAAGATGATACTCACATATTGTCAAACTGGAGCTCCAGATCACTACCACAAGATCAACTCCATGAAGATCCATAACCCTGAGCCTCAAGAGCCCACCATAGATTCTATTAACAATATCCATCTGAAAGTTAGATACCATGGCTTCCAATCTCACAGATCTGCAAAACAATGCCAATATACAGAACACCCACTGCAGCCCAAAAAACCTCCAAATCTACAATCCTTCCAACAAATTCACAAGATTTACAAGCTAAATTTAAAAAATGGAGGAATATCGAGAACCAAATTACCATGAATCCATCACATGCAAGCCCATGCAAGCCCATGCAAGTACATGCAACTCACATGCAACCACATGCAAGCAACATGCAAGTACATGCAACTCACATGCAAGAACATGCAAGCACATATGAGCACATGCAAGCCATGGAACAACCTTAAGCTCTAATACCAATTGTTAGAATAAATGAACAATCTCTAATCCAATTGTTAATCATCAAATCACCAATGTATGATACCAATTAGTGAGATACAAGGCTTTGACTACTACATTATAGAAATCTAAAAATTGTATGCAAATCTGAAAATAAGTTTGCTTAATCCTTGAAATACCATGAAACAATTCAACTTCTTTATGATGCTAAAATCAGCCACTCTAACATGCTTGATAAAACCACCTTAGATGAACTTATAACAACAATAACATCACCATAAGATAGCAGCAACAAAGAGGCACAAATCAACAACATAAGAATGCAAGATCTCAGAACACAAGGTAGCAATGGAACAAAAGAATAAACACATAACACAATGTTTACGTGGAGAAACCCTTGCGGGAAAAAAATCCACCAAGAAGAGAGGCCCAAGTTGTATTATCTTCAAAACAAGATTACAATACATCCACTTCCAATCTCCTCTTCATTCTTCAATCCAGCAACACTTGTGTACAGAAAATCTCACTCAACCTGTTACCTGCAAGCAAGTTTTCCTCTCACTGTTACTCTACCAAACTTCACTCTCAAGTCTCATATTTATAAAAATGAGTACCCACTAAAGAAATTCATGGGAGATGGACAAAATCCAACTTTTCTATGTTGGGATACTCCAAAATCATCTTCTTACAGATTCCCTTACACCTGTCATAGGCATCTTCCCAATATAGGCGCATAGAACCAAGAATAGGAACTTACAAGACAATAATAGTTGTCATATGTTGTCATAGAATCTCTTACACCTTATGACAATTGTAAGTTGTCATAGATGCTCTTACAAACTTATGACATGCGTCATAACAGCCCAAAAATACATTTCCCTAAGATAGGCATCAAGATTCTTGACCTTATCTCATTTACTATTTACCGAGATTCCTTGAGCAGTAAAAGTAACTCTGTAACAAACTACTGGTGAAACTTGTACATCCCTTATGGGTAATTACAAATTACAAATAATACATGGAATAAATACAATATTGGGATTTAAAAGGTTAATGGAACCTTATCCCAACAACATGGACAATGAGGTAAATGCTTCTGACACTAGCCATAGAGCCATATTTAAGTTCTGCAAGCCACAAATATTTTTTCTTAAAAATACATGAGTGTTGCCATCATGTGGAGATCCCAAAGCCATCCTAGAGGATATATAGAAGGGAGTTCCGTGCGATTTGTTGAGGAAGCCCATTTAAGGCGATAAGACAACCAACATATTGATTCAATATGTCCAAAAGAAGTAACCCAACATCCACATCAAAGGAACATTAAATGGTATACGACAACTGTTCTTAAATATCATCCACTTCAACAGTCAAAGGTTAATTTTGGTCAATAAAAATAGGACAAATATTTAACAATTTTTATTGTGAATGACATGTAAAATTGCTATTGATTGTTTGACCATTGAAGTGGATGATATTTAAGTAGAGTGGTATACGACACATATTAATGAATGTTGGGATTGCAAAGCTCTACAAGATATGCCATTAATGGAAAGATTTCCAATTATACCTATTACCTATTGTACCCTCTGGCCTGGCCTGCACTGAAAGATAAGACATACTTTTCAAAAGAATCCACATGGACTAGGCCACCTCTAAAAAGCATTTTCCATACTAGCAAAAAATCTGCTTGACCAAACACACTGAAAAAGCTAACACTCGAAGACCTTTAAAAAAAACCTCTAATCTCGCCAGAGCTATGAACACTAACAAACCAATCCTAGCGCCTAACAATGCATCATTCCCATTACATGGTCGACATCACCACACAAGTACTCGGGGACTACAAACAATGAAGCCAACCATAGATACTCACCAAGACAAAATAGCTCCCAGGTGCACTTAAGAAAAAACTCTTATGCCTCTAGACCACCACTATCCTCATTGATACTATCCGACATTGGAAAAGAACAATCACCCTGAGCAGGGTTGTAGAAGGTTTCTTAGTGCACTTGATCGATAACTTTATTGGCCAAGAGATCTGCCACCCTATTCCCCTCTCTATAACAATGGGATATTTGAAAGGAGTCCAACTTATCAATCAACGCCCAAGCTTGTCGATAGTTGAAAGGAGTCTTAACTGCCCTATAATCTTATTGAGATATAATTAAAATTGTAATTTTAAAATAATTAATGATAAAAAATAGAAATTGTGAGGTAAGTTAGTTTGACTCAATTGTTTAAACAAATGTAACATGAGCTTGCAAGTCTCAAGATTCATAGAAGCATGCTTGATTGATTTGATAGAGCAAGGTTGCTAAGTTTTGTTCCCCTCGAGAACAGATGCAACCCTAATTTTGAGTATATAAACTTAAGAAATATCGATGAACATAATGGTCAAAATGTTTTGTACAGAAACCATGTCCATGGATGTGTAATCCATCTTATCCATCATAAGAAAAGTTTGTTCAGTGATCCACAATGCAAATGTAAATATTAATGAAGGCTCTATGATTTAGATGCAAAGAAAACCATAGAGAAACATTCCACCCACCAAATTTCATACGAATTTTATTATTCACTTAATTTTGGTTCCCTTTCTCTTTTAAATATTCGAGACCATCTCTTGTAGCAATTTTCTTTGCCACTTCTTTCTTGATATTTACACCCGTTCCAACATCCCATCATCTATATATACTTCCACAACTATCATTTCCTCTCCAGTCACTTTATGGTCTCTATACTCAACACGCTTGAGCATTCTTTGACATAATTCTTGAAGTTTAGAAATGGGATTCCTCTCCAATGTCTTTGAAGTGGCCAATGGGTCTAACAAAATCTCGAGCATCTACAAACCATATAGTATTTATAGAGAAACAAAAGGAAAGATTGTGTCAATATACACAATATTTTATTAGGTGAATGAAACTGTTACGAACAATATCTTAAGATCTGGTATGAAAAAAAAAATAGTTGATATCTTGTACTTAATGCTTGAGACTGTTTACATTTTGAAAGATCTCTTTAAATAGGCAACAATTGCTAGTAGTTTTGCATCTCACTCATGTTAGAAACTAGTAAATAATCATAAGAGACCAAAAAAAATTCTTTAATAATTCATTTAATATTTAAGAATAACCTTCATAAAAATCTATTTTTAACCTTAAAAAATAGTAAATATTTGATCTAGTTTAATACTAAAAACTATGTACCATTTAATAACAACCCATACGAGGTTGCCCAAACAAATCAAAACCCTTCAAGTGGATACCAGAGAAAATGATTTTTTTAATGAAAAATAGAAGAGGCAAGTATGTTCACTTTATATCTCCCAAACTTCTTTTACTCATCGTGAATCCGACTTAGTACAATCCACACCCAATCATGACCCATGAAAAAGTCCATATGGTCCTTCCACACATCTAGCTTCTTCATCTCAATTTATTGGCATTAAGGAAGGTACCCTATTTGGTCCAGCTGGAGGAGTGTCCTACGGAGTTTCTCGAACTTAGTGTGGTCATCTTAGTGATTGTCTAATGAATATACTTCCTTATATCTTTTGTATATACTATGTCTGGTAGGATTTCTGAAAAAGCCCCCTCTTTATCAATCTCCATAGTCTTGTGCAAGTATTTCTTGTATTTTGGCCTTGGCTTGTTAGATTCATCCACCAGTGTAGGAGTTTCCATTGATTTCTTCTTATAGTTCTCAGCTAGGATTTGCTTGTTATGCATTTAGCTAGCAACAATTTTAGAATGTAAAGTTGTAATCACATCATTAGGGTTCCTTATATACTTTTCAATCATATCATTATGCATTTAATACATTTTCTTGTTTTCATCTTCCCAAGGTTTTTTATCAGTTAATCCTTCCCACACCCTCTTAACAGTAAATTTTGTTTGTCCTATAATACATTAATGTACATATGATACATGTTTTATGAATTTCCCACGTTATCTTCTTGTGCCATTAACATACCCTGCTGATGAATTTCCATTCATGTCTCATAGTTTGATAGCTCCTAATTTTGAAAATTCATCTATAAGGTAGGGTCCAAGCAATCTTACCTTACGATTTCATTATTTCTTAAATTTACTATCATAGAGTAGTACTAAGTCACCCTCTTTGAAAGTTTTCAACCACAAGTTTCTGTCATGCCAAGCCTTTTGTCGCTTCCTTTCTATGTTTAGGTTATATGCTGCAATGAGCCTATTTTCATCCATTTTTTTTAGATTCCCAATTCTTTCAACTAATGAATATTCCTTTATTAACTGCAAGGTTAATACGGTATGAAAATTTGGAATTATAAAGTTCATAGGTACTGTGGCATCCATCCCTTATACTAGTTCAAAGGGTGTAAACTTTCTTGTGGTAGGTACTTTTATGTCCTAATCTTGTCTATTGCCATTACACATTTTAGTTATGGTTGTGCCTATTATTTTGTTTAGCACTTCGCCTACTCTGTTTGATTTGTAGATGGTAAGGTGAGCTCTTGTTGTGTGTGATCATGAAAGTTTGTAGTAGTTCCAAAATCATTTTATTCACAAAGTGTTTACCCTAGTCACTAGTTATACTTAGTGGGCATCCAAATCTTGTTATTATATTCTCGTAGAAGAACTTAGCAACTGTCTTTGTGATGCAATCCTTAGTAGGTTCAACTTATGCCCATTTAGTTAAGTATTGCACCCCTACATGATGAATCTAGCTTTAGAGTGTTTGGCTGGGGGGTCTATTGGTCTGATGAAGTCAATTGCCCATTTCTCAAATGGAAGTTGAGCTAACACTAGTCTAAGCAGCATTTGATCTTTGGTGGTTGGTTTCCCTAGAATTATGATCTGCTATCTCTTCATGAGATTCACTTAGTATAAATTCTCTTTCATGTTCATAGACCACTCTTCTTATGATATCATCCTCTCCTAAAATATGTAATTCTCCCTCTATCAATGTATAGGGTAAGGCTCTCTACATTAAGGATTGTTTATCATGCGGTGTCATATCCTTTGGAAATTTACTTGTAGAAAGTAAGCCTGCTATATTGAATGTAATTCTTTTGGTACCACAGTTACCATGAATAAGTTTGTGCCAGGGAGGTCTTCCTCCTGACTGTCAGGTTATTCCCCTGTTTCAATTCTAGATAAATAATCTGGTCGCTAATTATGTTTCCTTGGTTTCACCACTATTTTAAAGTCAAATTCCTAGAATAAATGTAGCTAGCGATAGATTCTTCCTTGTGTGACCTATTTATTTAGTAGGTATTTTAAGGGCTTATGGTCTATATAATAGATAAATGGTGTTGATAGTAAGTAGTATCTAAAATTTTGTAGTGCATAGACCATTGATAGAGCTTCTCTTTCTATCATCATATAGTTTTTCTCTGCCTTTGATAATTTTCTACTAGCAAACACTATAGGGAGGTCTTTAGTCCCTTTTGGTCATGCTATAAAAAGTATATGAAAACAACATTCTTTCATGGTGATTTGGAGGAGGATAGTTATATGACATAGCCATAGCACTATGTGGTAAAAAGTAAAAGTAATTTAGTTTGTAGATTAAAGAAATCCTTGTATTGCCTATAACAAAGTCTTAAGATGTGGTACAAGAAATTTGATATATCCTTTGAGTTTTGGATTTGAGCGTTCTATATCAAATCACTATGTTTATTATAAATTTGATGGTGACTGTTTTGTGTTTATTATGTATTATATATTGATGATATATTATTGTAGACACTTAAATTTGTCCATGTCTTACCCATTACCTAGTCGACACATTATTAGAGACATTATAAGACATTTTTTCCTAATCCCACTCCTAATCCCATCCTAATCACCTATCCAATTAATTAAATAAATCTTATTTATTTAATTAATCTCCCCCTCACATGTTCCAACTAATTCAAATTAAAATATTTGAATTAGGTCTTCACCTTTCATCACATTCAAACACTTGTCCACCTCTCAATTGAATCATGTGTGGTACTACAACTTTCATTTAATATCCTTCACATGTCCAACTAATAGGTCAGCCCTATTCTCCTTTGTACACTTGTCACATGACTACAACTCCTAATGGAGTGGGAAAACCTAATCGATCCTAGCCATCCACATTGTTCAAAATAACTTTCAATCCCACCTGTTCATTCAAATTAGCTTTTTCTATAAAGCAAGCCTTTCACAAGCCATTTGCATATGAAGCCTTGGAGTACTGTTATGTTGCTGAAATAGTGAGAAAACAACATTCCTCCAGCAACAACCTTCGAAATCTTGCATTCTTATGTGAGGTTGAGAAGAACAATGGAGATAAATCGGGTTTAGCATGGATTCAGTTTGCATTTGAGTTTATTGTTTTGATTTCCATGTTATCTTGTGCTCTATTATGCTAGTTAGGGTTTGATATCTTTCTATTTTAGTTTCAGACCTGATTTTTGCCCTAACGACAAATGGTGAACCCAACATGAATCCATGCAAATCTAATAATTTTTGTCAATTTTTGGAAGGCAACTTTTGCAGGTGACCTCCAGGCCTGAAACGGACCTCGTCGTTGTGTCTGGGAGGCCTCGTAGGTGAAGACTGACATAAAATTTGCTAGGTTTTGCTCCCTAAAATTTTTTGAATTTTTTTTACATTGGCAGACTTGTATAGTACAGATCTATACCGTACAAATCTATTGTATGGACTACATAGCTTTCTGTGGTCGTAGGTCTCTGTGTTTTCAATTTTGTTTCCTTCGTAGTTTCATTTTTCTGTTGTAGGTTGTTTATGGGTAACAGTCCTTGTCGACTGTAAAATCATTTCCTGTCAGCTTTGGTCATTCTGTCGACCTACATTTATGGTGCATTGACCTCTTCTAAAAACCCTTTTATCTCCCATCTCCCTGTAAACACTTCCCCATCATCACTCGCTCATAATCCCCACTCGCCGCTTTGCATATACTTCCACCATCGACTACCTTTGAAAAACCCTTCCTTTGCCACTATTCATGCTGACCTCTGCTTAAACTCCGCCCGACCACGGCTCACAAAACTCTGCTCACTAGTTCCAAAAACCTGCTGCCCACTTTAAACTCTCTGACCACTGCCTGGTCACCTCCCACTACTTGCCTAAACTTCATCCACCGCCCATTTCGTGCCATCGCCGCCCGGCCTAAAAACCTGATGCAGATCCTCAAACACAACATCCTATTTTGGTGTTGCAGTCCTCAGGAGTTTGGTCATAGTCCTCAGGAGTTTGGTCTCCATCCATGAAGAACCCTAACCGTGACCACTATTTGAATATCTTTTGAGCTATGCGGTGTTTTAATCTCTCGGTCATATTAGTGATCGACAGAGGGGAGAGGGGCCAGGGGACTGTCAACTCTTCTTTTCTTTTCTTTTATTTTTTGCACTCCTTCCTCCCTTGGTCATATGGGCAACAAAGGGCATTGCCTGAATTAAACTGCTAGTTTTCTTTAAACCACCCATGTGAACAACTTCACCGCTGATTGCTAGTGGCTTGCTCAAATGGTTAGATTGTGCCCTTGCTCTTCTACATGCCCTAATAAGGCATTTATTTCTTTTTCTCATAACTCGGGCGTACGATATTGAAAATCTGCAAATAAGGGCTCATTGGAAAGATGACTAAGTGAAATTCACAACAGTGCATGTTTAGTCAGGCGACTATACAGTTTTATCCTCTTTTTTTTTTCATTTAAAGTCAACATTCATTTCAAACTTCAAACGAGAATAACTTTTGCAAAATTTATCCAATTTTTGAGAATTTTTTTAAAAAGTGCTTAGAATTTCATCTAGATTCTATTCATGATAGTCATTTTGCTATATCTCATCATCTTGATCAGATTTTACCAGATTTCATCTTTTTCACATAATACACTCGTTTGCAAGTTTACTCACTTTCTTCTTGTTTTCATGGCTTCTAGGTGCATCTAAGGAGCTGGAACAACATTGGAATCAATCATACATAGAAGATTGGAAGCAAAAATATTCAGGTGCATTCCTTCTAATCTTTCATTTCTCATCAATCATTGCTTGCAAACACACTTCAATTTGGGCATAAAAAGAACATTTGTTTGCATCACACATTTCGATTTGGGCATCTTAAAATGAACATTGCTTGCTGTCACACATCAAAAATCAGGCATAAAATGAACAAGTGTCTTCCATCACACATTTGACTTGGGGATAAAATGAACAAGTGTCTTCATTTCTTGGTGAACTTGAGTGAGATTAGTGGTGTTTATTCTCTTCTCATGCACTTTGTATGACCTTGAGAATAAAAAACACCTCTCATCCATTCATTTTCACACCACACATTTCTTTTCTTAAAGGGAAATTAATGAGTGCGAGTGTGAATCAAGTGTGCGTGTGTATGCTCTCTCCTCGCACCACAAGGTGATATTGGAGATCAAAAACACCCACTTGGTTTTCTTTTGTCATATCTTTCCTAGGAGGCCTACTTGGAGACACACCACTCTAAGGGACAACCTCAACTCTAGCATTCTGGCGGAGTATAAACAACGAGGTGTGAATTGAAAGACACCCTCTTTGGAAGTCAAAATCTTGTCACTCTTGGCTAAGCCCCAAAGAACTTTATACCTTTGGGAAGTGAAGGTGAAGGGTGGGTTATCCCTTTCTCCCCGCTATGTGGCACTATTTTGCTTTCATTTCATGGAATTGTGCCCCTCGTACCTTGTGTATATTGGGGACATCCTTAGTCAACTTGTGCATCCTAGAGTAGGACCTAATTGGCCATACCTACCTGACTAGTCATAGGGCTTGTTGATGTGTCTTCTTCATGTGCTTGCTTAATCATCACATTCTTCAAAATTTCAAAAGTCAAACTTGCTTATGTATCTTGCGTGAGTGATTCATGTGTGTACATGTGTAATCATTTGTTTGCAAATTGCCAAATCAAGATATAAACACCAAACACATAAAGACAAGTCATTCTAAACATTCTTTCCAACACATTCACTTCGAGTCATCCATTCACTCTATCCTAATCACTCCACATCATCATCACCCTAGTCCTAATAAACACTAGTCAAAATGGTCCTAATCCTAAGCAAGCCCAATCCTAATCATAAGCCCAAGATTATACTTAGAGGAGGCCACTCCTCTAGTTCAAACAATGATACAAAACCTAAGCCCAAGGTCATAATTCAAGGAGGCCCTTTTCCTAATCCTAATGTTGAGAACAATCCAAGACCAAAGCTCATACTTTTAGGGGCCCCTCCTACTTCTAATGATGACAAAAATCATGTTGCATATCTTGAAGAACAAGATGAAATGTAAAGACTTAAGCACATGTGTGACACTATGCCAACATTTGAGAACAAGGTCCTACCACCCAAACTCCAAGACCTCATTCAAACACTTCACCAAGTACCCCAACCCCTAGACCAACAAACCTTACAAAGACTTAAAGCCATCTTTCAAAAATTTCAACAAATCCAATCACCTCAAATATAACGCCTCCTAGTCCAAGCCCACCAATTCATAGCCACTTGTCAAATCCAACAACCACAAGCTCAAAAAATTCCACCTCAATCCTATGCATCACTCCCCTCCAC
This sequence comes from Cunninghamia lanceolata, assembly GCA_027924645.1. NCBI lineage: Eukaryota > Viridiplantae > Streptophyta > Pinopsida > Cupressales > Cupressaceae > Cunninghamia > Cunninghamia lanceolata. Next base: position 15,595,245 of record BSBN01001271.1, read on the forward strand.
TTCATACCAACCCAATTCATTCACACATCAAGTCAATGCCACATCAACTAATCCAACTTTTTTCCATGTCAATCCTACATCAACCTATAAATTCATTCCACAACAAGCACATGTGAGCCTAAGTCACTCTTTGCAACAAAATCAAATCCCTTTTGGTCCTAATGCCACCTTTGACAAGGGAAATATCAATCTAGTTCATGCACCCTATAAGTATATTATACCGCCATCCAATCAAAGGCCTATCCTAAAACCACCATGTCATAGTCCAAATCCATTGGTCCCTACACCTTCTAACCCATCAAACCCTTCATTACCCTTACCATCGCCTAATCCTCCATCAACTTCATGCCCTAAATTCAAGCATTTCAAAAGTAAACCTATGGAGTTACCCAAATCCACCCCTACACCTACAAAGGATGTGACCTAAGGGCTACTAGAAAGGAGTCAACCATGTCCTTAAAGTCCTATCCTTGAGCCTACAAAGGAACCTTCCAACACCATGTCCATTTCTACAATTCCATCATGTCGCCCATAACCCCTTGAACCCATTCGAGAATGTCCCCCATTGAGTCCAAGTCAAAGTCCATCATACCCTCATGTGGTTGACCATATAGAACATGCCAAGCCTATCCAAGAGTCATCACCTTCCACTTCCAATCAAGAAAATCAAGAGGTATGTCAAGGGTATAATCCTAAACATGTGGAAACATCAAGCCCTCATTCTAGTCAAGATCAAATCACTTTCATTCAACCCATCCATAACATGTATCTTTTCCATGATCAAGATATTATCCATGATGAAGAACCTATCCATGAACAACTTGATCCTATTCATACCCCCACAACCATTCATGATCTCAAGATACCCAAGATCCACATACTTCATCTCATGAAAGTCTTGTTAACCTACTTGAGCATTCACCCTGTTTCATGGCCTTCCTTCAAAGTAAAGAAACTTCTCCTCCACCTATCCATGATACACAAACTTCCACTTGTCATGATGAGACACTTACCTCCCAAGCATGCATAGAAGATCAAACAAATAACTTGGGTCTTAGGGAACATAATTATAATCAAGATCCTAATGATCCTTCATCATCATCCACCATCGACCCCATTTCAAATCCATCAACATATCCACTTGGTCTTACCACCTTCATTCATGAGTGTTCCTCCTTAGGAAATCATCAACCATTGTCCACCACCTCACCTTCTCCATCCAATAATGAACTCAAGTCTAGTGTCCAAACTACACCTAGTCCCATAGTCAACCGTATACTCCAAAACATGAACTACCAAGGTAAAGGCTTAGGCCTTCATGAACAAGGTATTTTGGAGCCCATCCTTGTCAATGTCCCTCCACACTCATATGGCCTTGGATATACACCCCAAGGTAAACAATCTCAAGATGTTGGTACTTCCTCCATGCCTCCTAAGTCCACCACTTTCAATCACCAATCCTATCATGTACCCAAAACATATGTTGCCATTCCACCTCCATCATCTTACACGTGTCAAAAGCATGTGACCATACACCTTCCACCATCCAATTTACCTCCACTAATTCCAACTCCTAATGTCCCTCCATCCACTTTACCACCACTTCTCCCAATGCCAAATCCATCCATTTACACATTCCCTCACATTCCTAATCATGACCAACAAATGCACACATTATCTAAGCATAAAGCTTCCACCATGTCCATGGGGTTCAAAAACAAACATTTGGATGTCTCCTTTCATAAAGCCAAAAATCCTAAGGGTCCTAATGCCTTAGGACATCAATGCAAAAAGTCAAAGCAATCCAAAAAACTATCCAATCCTATACCTCCAAAAGCAAAGTCCAAAAGCAAAATCGTTTGGGTACCTAAGTAAAAATCACGAAAGTCAAATGAGGCATCATCTTCCATCCAAAAATCCTCTTCCATCCAAAAATCCCATTCCATTCAAAAGTCTCAAATTCCTTCATCCCACAAGCAAAACAAAAGTCATAAAAATTCTAAGTCTATGTGGGTACCTAAACTCATACATCACCCATTCACTAAGCAAACATTACCATTGCTTCCTACACTGCCTTCCAATCATAAGCTTCAATGTTTAACACGGTGTGTGCAACCGTTAGTCATGGTTCCCTTCCATTCCATGACATTTCCACATACCTCCATCTCCACATCTTTCAGCCATTATCCTACATATTTCATCCATCACCTTCCTATGGTCCATGCTTTTGGATAAACCTTTCATCCATCCTTGTGCATAAGTCCTTCCATAAGGGTGTGTCCAAGAAGTTAAGTCCACTTTTTGGCCAAAAAGTGGAAGTGTTTTCCCTGATTTTTAGAATTTGTCATATTTGACCTAAACATTTGAAGCACTTAAAGTTGGAATCTTGAAAAAAGTTAGTAAATATGAAATGTAGTACTTGGAGTCTAGTTTCCAAATATGTAATTTTTTTTAATACCCAGATGATACAAATTGATTTTTAACAGGGGTTTCTAAAAACCACTGTTTAAAAGTCACTTTTTTTTAATATACCATGCACGTGTATGTCATCCATATTTTGACCTAAATAATCATATTTTTCTAAATCCTTTTGGGAAAAGATTTTTAACTCACCGAAGCACGTTTTCGATATTTTTTGTAATTTTTTATTGAATTTTTATTTTGTTAATTTTTATTGGCCATTTTTGGTGTTTTAAAAAATCGTCGTGTACGTCACGCATAAGATGACCTAAACTTATCATTTTTTGATTTTTTTTTCAAATTGAAAAGAATTGTTTGAAGTACGTTTTCGTACAATTTTTTTACAAAAAATTATTTTGATAAAAAGTTATTAAAATATTAAAAAACCCTGATAATTTAAGTTTATAGACCTGTTTCATCAGAAATTAATTAAAAAATAGAAAAATAATCCAATTGTAAAAAAAATTACATATTTAGAATCTACACTGTCCCATCTATAATGGGCTTTAATTTCATCAAAAAATTCTCCAAAAAGGCCTTTAGACATATGCCCATTGAAGTCACTATTTTGTTGTGACATTGACATGACCTTCAACTTGCAGGTCAAACTAGGTCCAAAGCCAACGGTCAGGTTCCCAAGCATTTTTTCCAAACCAAAACCCATAGCAAAAATTGGGTTGGAAATTCAAATTTTATAAAATAGGATCTCATTCTAGAAATGGGATCCTGTTTTGAAATGCAATCCCGTTTGAAAATGGGATCCCATTTCTAGAAAATGAGATCCCGCTTTTGGCTCGGGATCCTGAAGCATAACGGGATCCCATTTCATAAAAAGCGGGATCTCGTTTTGGTTTACCCGATTTCGGGTTTTTTTCTAAGTCCAAAACTTCCACCTTAAGTGGACTCATCTTTGTGCATTTATCCATAATGCACATCATAATCTGCTATCATCACCCTACCTAATCCACATCATAATCCACTATCTACCTAATCCATCACCCTTTCATGCAATCCCCTACCAACATTGATGAGCATAATGAGACTTGACATGGTCCATGCGATGACATTCATCTCTAATGGGACTATCACATTTCATGAAACTAGATTCTTGAGGCCCTCCTATCCATATCCCCTCTCCTATTCAAATGTAAAAACAAAATCAAAAAATTAAAAAAAAAAGTAAAGAGAAATCCCTTCGTCCAACGGTGAAAAGCACCCTTGGTGGTGCCTTGGATAAGTAACATGATGAAAACTTGGCAAACAGGTGTCATGTGTAGGTTGATTTTCTATGTCACTTACACTTGGGGGCATGTTGTCTCATCCATACCACACTATCACTTTCATTCCTATCATACCATTTCCTATCCTATCTTACCATCCTTATCCATTACACCCACACATACTTATCCTATCAAGTCCATTCATCCTCCCTTCCTTCTTTTGATCTTGATAAAGATATGGGGGCAAAATGTTGACAAAATGCTTTGGATATCTCTTGATATACCTCATCCTTTATGTTTAGGGTGAAATTTGATTTGTTTAGTTTTTTGGGTGTTTTGATGTTTGAATCCTCCTTTCACCCTATACATTCAAGGATCTAGGGTCGAGTGGCAATTCACTATCATACCCTAGGTCACTGTGAGATGTAGGGAAACTTGGATTAGGATGTTTAATTATCAATTTTCCTTTTCTTATGCTTAATTGACCATTAAAACCCTAATTATGCAAATACAACAATAAATTGACGAATAACGGAAAAAGATCTTGCAGAGAGATGTAAAATATCAAATCATAGAGTACTTGTTTTCGTGGTTCCGAGGCGGAAAAGTCAGGGACACAGGAGCGGGCGCCCAAGTCAAATGCCCTACTTTTTGTTAGGATCTGGAAAATCAGTCTGCAACTCTTCCCTACTGTCCTGGAGATTTTCTCGTCACGGAAGTTGGAGGACTAATGAGTGGGCGCCCAAGTCCAAGTGGTTGTTTTTCCTTCTATTATGCAATTCCAACACTCCAAGATGCCTTCCTGCAACTTCACTTTTCCCAGCTCCGCAACCTATAACCTGCAACCATGAAAAGTTTGGGAGGGGGTTGTGGTGTTTAGAGGCTTGTCTCAATCAAGCCCCAGAGGACACTTAAGTCTTTGAACACCGTTGTTAGATAAAGAATGCATGCCCTTGGGAGGCAGAGGCAAAAACCAAAGGAAATGATGATGAAAACACAATATAATGTCACCTTGTAGTGAAGATATCATGAGAGGAAGATGCTTTTCATTCCATTATGAAATGGACGCTCAAATCTGTAAACACAAACACATAAACCACACAATTCTACTCTTGCAACACAATGAATGCCTTGAATCACCTTGAGAATGCATAAACATCACACTTGCCATCTAATAATGCTTGCAACTACAAACACTCTCGCCAAGATTTTCTTATTTCAAACTTACCATGTCAGCATAAGACCCAAATAGCGGTCATAAATCGACACCCAAAAATTGGGGCTGCCCCAAAATAGGGAAAGACTAGGGCACGGGCACCCAAGTCCTCCCCCCTATTTTGGGCAGGGTCAAGCTCAAGGGGTCCTCCTAGGTCCCATTTGTCATGTTACCTAGGAATCATTCCATCGGGATGCCAAATTATGAAGTAAGATGTCCTAAATGCATGCAAAAGACCTGAGAGCTAAACCTTATGAGGGAAAAGCCCCCAAGGGGACATTTTATGACATTACACTTTCCAAACCAAACAATCCTATCACCATCCTTTTCTCATAAGCCTTGTCATGAAAAATCCTAAATATTACACCAATAATGGGGCATGTTAGTCCCATGCAACATAGTTCTTGGAGATCCTATACTTTCTCTCTTACGTCCATCCATTCCATTTACTATCGCCTATCCTTTTATCCATTCCATTCATCCAATCCCACCTACCTCCTTGCACCTAGACTTGGTTTTCCCCTTGTCATTGGTATCTAGCATAAAGGCTATCAAAATTATCATCCAATGCCATCCCAAAATATTTCAAAAACACAAAAAAATCAAAACATTTCAAAATTCCAAAAAAAATAAAAACATTTCAAAAGTACAAAAAAACCAAAACACTTCAAAAAGACAAAAAAAATCAAATATTCAACAAAAATCCAAGCAATAAAATCACATCATCAATCACATCATCAAAATCAAATCAAATCACATCAACAAATTCTTCCAATCAATTCTCAAATCATCCAATTAAATCACATCAATTTCTTCAAAATCATTCCAATAATCATCCATCAATTCTTCCAATCAATCAATTCATTCATTCAAATCAATCATCAAATCAATCACAACATCACTCCTTCAAACAATTCAATCCAATTCCTCAAATCAAATCATCATTCGATTCACATCATCAAATCATTTCCTCAACTCAATTCTTCCAATCAAAACAATTCATCAATTCATCTAAATCACATCAATCATATCCAACCAAATCATCAAATCACTTCTTCAATTCAATCATCATCAAGTCATTCCAAGCAATAATCCAAATGCAAGTCGTCCTTAATCCATACCAATCAAGTCAATCAATCAAGTCAAATTATCCAATTACATCAATGGTCTTGACCCTAATCTTGACGTAAACCAAATCAATCAATCATTAATCAAATCTTGGTGTTGATTCGTATGGCCAACAACACTAGTATCAATCAATCAATCAACTGTCTTATGTAGGATATTGTATTGTTGAAACTAGACCAGGCATCTTATATGGCATGTTTCATTTCTTAAAACCAGACATTGTCATTATCATAATCATCAATCAATCAATCAATTAATCATTCATTCAATCAATCATTGGTTTATAGCTTGACAAGGGCAATACCTTGTTTATTTTTGAATCATTTGTACATGCTTGCTTTCTTGCTTGTGTGTGTTATCACTTTATCTTACATTTGTATCAAATTTAAATCTGACCCAACTAATATTCATATCTTGTATCTAGACAAGGTTGTATTATGCTGGTGCACAAGACACATTGTCACCATGGTCCTTATACCTTAGTTCATAATGTCTAGTGCTATATCAAACATCATGGTTACTCACCTTCATTACAGCATAACACATTATTCATTTCTTCTATCCATTACCTTATCTTTCTTCCTTGACCAATCCCTTCCATTTCGAGAGCCTACCCGTGTTTGTCCAACCTGCCTATGCTTTCGAGGGGGCATCATCATCCTATCTTTCCATCATCCCATTTCATTATCCTTTTCATCTATCCATACCTTAGCTTCTTTGAAATGATGTTACTCGACATAAATCTCATCATCTCGAACATCATCTCAAAGAGGGGCAAAATGTAGACACTTAAATTTGTCCATGTCGTACCCATTACCTAGTCGACACATTATTAGAGACATTATAAGACATTTTGTCCTAATCCCATCCTAATCACCTAGCCAATTAAGTAAATAAATCTTATTTATTTAATTAATCTCCCCCTCACATGTTCCAACTAATTCAAATTAAAATATTTGAATTAGGTTTTAACCTTTCATCACATTCAAACACTTGTCCACCTCTCAATTGAATCATGTGTGGTACTACAACTTTCATTTAATATCCTTCACATGTCCAACTAATAGGTCATACCTATTCTTCTTCACACACTTGTCACATGACTACAACTCCTCATGGAGTGGGAAAACCTAATCGATCCTAGCCGTCCACATCATTCAAAATAACTTTCAATCCCACCCGTTCATTCAAATTAGCCTTTTCTATAAAGCAAGCCTTTCACAAGCCATTTGCATATGAAGCCTTGGAGTACTATTATGTTAAGATAGAGTGCTTCTGGATTAAACTGTGTATGTTTTTTCATCAACGTTTCAGATCATGCTCAATGATCCATCATCAGGAAGATGTCCTCTTCCTGATGATGGATCATTGAGCATGATTTGAAACATTGATGAAAAAATACACAGTTTAATCTAGAAGCACTCTATCTTAATTCATGGACTGTGGAAAACTCATGCCTACCATTACTATTATGTTGCTGAAATAGTGAGCAACCGACATTCCTCCATCAACAACCTTCAAAATCTTGCATTCTTATGTGAGGTTGAGAAGAGTAATGGAGATAAATCAAGTTTAGTGTGGATTCAGTTTGCATTTGAGTTTATTGTTTTGATTTCCATGTTATCTCGTGCTCTATTGTGCTAGTTAGGGTTTGATATCTTGTTGTTTTAGTTTCAGACCTGATTTTTGCCCTGACGACAATTATTTATTGCTAAACGGACAAGAATGATTTCTTTGTCCACTACTAAGAAAAAGTATATGGTAGCTACTCCTGCTTGTAAAGAAGCCATTTATCTTAAGAGATTGTGTTTCTAGATATTGTAATAAAACATGGTGTAATAACAATTTATTGTGATAGTTAGAGTGTGATCTACCTAGCTATGAACTTGACATTTTGTGCCAGAACAAGGCACATTGACATACAATATCATTTTTTCAGATATATGGTCAAGGATAGTAAGGTGAAACTAGTTAAGGTAGAGACTTTGATGAATGTTGTAGATTCGTTAACTAAGCCTATGAGCACATAGAAGTTTAGATGATGTTTGGAGTCTATGGGCCTTTTGGCCCATATAAATTAGATATTGGTGTTGATACTCCCTTCTTTGCTCTTGCAAGGTGTTCAAAAAGTGGGAGAATGTTGGGAAAATTGTCTCAACATTGTTATTACAAAAAAATATGATTTTTCAGTTATAAAATTGAACAAAATCAATTTTTGGGCTATAGAGTTGGATTTTTGGAAAAATAAAATTTTTAGTTTGTTTAACACTACTTATAGGGTATCCAATGTGTAGCTCTCTTCAAGCTATACAATTTTAAGAAAAGTGCCCAATCAGCCTCCCGAATCAAAAGTTATGTCCTTTGGAAGTTGGGGCTCCTGTATTAGAAAATGTAAAAACATGTTAGACACAAAAAAGAGCTGTAAGGAACCCTAATATTTGATTGGAGATAATGGAACCCTAATATTTAGGTGCCACTTTTGGGTGGTTTTGGCTCATGGTTTCCTAATTACCATTTGATGGTTTCATGTATTGTATCTCCTATATATTAGGTTCTTGAGATGGAGGTTGTGTGTGAGAGTCTTATAGATTTTAAGTTACCTCCATATCTTTGGTTGGTGATACTCCTATGAAAGTTTTCTCTACAAATATATTGTAATCTTATTAAGATTTCTAAATAATATATTGAGCTACTTTAGGAGTGTGGGGTTTCTTCTGAAAGGGTTTTCTCCATGTAAATCATTGTGCTATGGTATTATTTTTATTTATGTTTATATTTTTTATAATTTTGGTAACTCTTGAAGTGTGGTATTCCCATGAGCCCTTAAGTATGGAGGTGATGTCATTAGAGTAATGTGTCATATGATCTTATGATGATGTGGATGATTCGGTGACTAATGAAGCTCTTGGTTAAAGTTTTGTGATATGTCAGTGTAGGGTTACACTAACCATTCATCTCATTTGGTATGTACAACTCTCCTACTCCCTAAGCTCAGTTTATGTTTGAAAGAAGATGGGCCTTGAGGACATTGGATCATTTTGATTGACTACTACTACATGTCAAAGGGGGATATCATGTGGTCATCATGATTGACTAGAAATATATGCACTAAAGATCTTATGGGCCTAAAGATGCGTGTTCTCAGTATTCTTATGGTGTAGTAATGTAATCATAGGTTGTGATACATGTGATGGGATCAAATTATTTTTCATTGTTCTAAAGTACTAATTAGCGATATCGGTATATCAATGTCTACATGTGGTTGGTTGATTAATAAGGTGTAGATATGTGTGTTGGTCCTCACATACTTATCTAGTGCAAGAAATAGCTTTTTGATGTTGTGTGACAAAGTTTACAAGTGGTGAGAACATCTTAATGCACCGATGGTGCTTTCAAATTTGAGTGTCATGATCAATGAGTAGTGAACGTAGGAGTTATTGGATGTGGGTAGTTGTTATTTCAATATGCCAATGAGTGAGGATCTCAAAGAGGCCTATGGCAATTGGTGAAAACCTACAAATGGTCAATCCAACCTAGTGGATTATGATTCAGTAGATCTGATGGTTGTATATAAGACTTGAATAAAAATTAGAGCTAATCTCATGTAAACAAAATCAAATATTTGTGGCAAGGGACATTGTTCAAACATTTAATTGAGATCAAATTCTTGTGGAAAAGTTTGGTGGTTTTAAGTTTTTACATGTGGTCGTATGGTATTTTTGTCTATTTCTATTAGAAATCTTATATAATGAAGAAATTGTCTCTACCTATTTAGAAACACATGATCTAATATGTACTCCATGATTCAAGAAATTAATATGTAAGAGATAGTTACCTTGAAATGATTTTGAGTTTGATTTCAAGTGGAAATGGGATGTGTTGTGCAAGTGATAAAATCTACTCTCAAGGGGTTTATATAGGTGAAGGGTCCTCACGACTTCGACATATGACAACCTACCAAGGTATTTTTAAATACATGTATCCACTAGTAATAAAAAAGAGTAGAGGAGAATTTAGTGTGGATCAAATGAGAAAAAAAGAGAAATCTAGTTGAGTACTGGGATGAGTTCATAGAAGCTTGAGTGCTAGGTATTTTATCTAAGTTGTTCTGTGCAAAAATACCCATCAACATGTCATAATATCATGCATTCCAATAATGTTACATGTCAACCTACGTGCTACCATACCTACTCTAAAGATTCACTTTATTCATGATAGAATAACCAATTCTTAGCCATACACCATGTAGTATCTACCATAGCAACATTGAGATATGAGACATTACCACCCTAAACAACAATCTAACTCCACCATATTCTTATTGTATAATCATATGACAATACATTAGTATTCTATGATCATACTTGTTAATAGGATCTTGAACAATCCCAAATATTCTCACTTGAGAGCTTTTCGTAACTAAATAACACAACAACAATAGAAAGTTCCTTATGAATGTGCAAGTAAACATCCCAAGTAAAATGACCATATTAACAAGAGTATCATATGAATTTTCTAAAATCTTTATAAATATTTTGGGTAAGTGCAAGAAGATGGGGGGCCAAAAAGTGGCCAAAAAATTTTCAAAAAAATTTAAGTCATAACGCGAGCGCGTTATAACGTGCTCGCGTTATGGCTTGGTAATGACAAGCCTCAGGCTCGTCATTATCGAGCCATAACGCGAGCGCGTTATAACGCGCTCGCGTTATAACTTATTATAAATAAAAAAAAAGCAATGCCATTTCATTTCATTCTAATTTTCTCCTCTGCCCATGGCTTCAAAACCCTCAAAAACGCGTTCGCGTTCTACAAAACACCAATCAACACAAAAATCTTGTCGATTCATCGCCAAAATGCCGCCGCGACGTCGAGCACGCCAAAGGGGTGAGTTATCTTTGTTTTTTTGTTTGAATTTCTTCCTAAATAGGTAGGTTTTTGTTGATTTTTGATGTATATTTTGTTAATTGTAGGAAATGTTAATGCACCTCCTCCTCCTCCTCCTCCTCAAAATCCACAAAATCTTGAGGAGGAAATACCTGCAGAACAACAACCTCCTCTATTCATTCCTCGACATGCCCCTGGAACACAAGATAATATAATGGGGGAAATTGAAAACAACAAAAAATAAATTGAAGATATAATTGCAAGGTTGAAAGATCCTTCCACTTCAACCTTGCATAGGTCCACGCTTGCCGAATCTCTTGAGTCTATGTTATCAAATGTAAATTTAATTAGCAAGCAAATAACTAGTTGGACCGATAAAAAGAGAGAGTTTAGAGATTACTATGCAGATAAATTGTCATACCAAGATGTCAAAAAATTACAAATTACAAAATTAGACTTGTGTTCAATTTTCACAAATCCACAAACAAATCAACCTCCACCCATTACATGCAAGAGGTTCCCTATCCATTAGTGCAACAACCAAGCGATAAGGGACAATTTCAGGTAGAGGTGGTGGATGGTTTTTGACCATCCTCCATGCAATAATAATGAGGTCCCGCAATACTTTTTGAGGAAACTCTACTACGAGTTTGTCTTCAATAAAGTGCCAAACTATTTTGATATGCGGGACTTCCAGGGTAGAGGTGGGGGCTCAGCACAGGATAGACCAGGGGCACGTCTTGACCCACAGCAGGTAGTGAGACGAGTAATCAGCAAACCAGCCCACGAGCATGTTTCTATCCCTTCCATTGTGAAGGAGAGTGTTGAGGTCGATACACTGAGGTCGATTAGTGCCTTGACCCAGAGCATCATAGAGCATGCCGATCCTGCAACACAGAGTGGGTTGGGAGATAGTGCGAGGAGTAGGGTCCCACAGCATACTTGCCAGGCTTGTGGGTCAGCCTGTGGTTATGACCCCATGGACAGTCAGGACGCAGATGCACAAGCTACATCTGCAGCTGAGCAGATGGTGATGACAGATACCCTCCTGAGTGAGACTTTCGGCCTTGATACTCAGGTAAATATTAGCAAGTTTATTGAATTTAATTTATTAAATTTCATTTTTGAAATACAAGATTAACTAATTTAAATTGATGATTTTAATGAAATTTCAGGGTCATAGCGTCGATGCAATTTTCAGTGGTTCTCCACCTACATTTTTCACTAGATCATCTACTGTCGAGGTATGTAACTAGTAAACAATTATAAATATTACATGTGAATAGCATCGTTATATGAATGGTATTCTAATTTCTAATTTTGGATGTTGAATAGGTTAACACTGTAGATTTCATGGCAACACCTGCCAGCGGTGGTGGACTTCAAAGCTTTACGGAGGTAATAAAATAAATAGTTTAATGAATGAATTGTACTTACTAAATTTTTGTATGTGATTTGTGTGTTTTATTGTGTGTACTTCCATGTTTAGATGAATGTGTGTGTATGTTAGGAGCCATGATTTGCATCACTATTATAGTTTTCGTAATTGAATAATGTTGTTTTATTTCCAGATGATGCAGGCTGCGGATACACCTCCCCATGTTCATAGGGCAATGGAGTAGGGTGTGGCCTCTGCGATTCATAGCTCTATGGCATTGACAGGGGTATGAGGCAGATTAGTAAATTTCAATTTACATTCATTGTTATAGTTGTCTATTTTTGAAAAATCAAAAGATTATTGATTTGAAGTTTAATTTCTATCTGGATGGTTTCTATAGGACATGACATCACCAGGGCCTATTCCTGCTACTGAGGCAAGTGAGGAGATAGATTATATGTTAGCGGTAAGTGATTATTTTGTTAAATGTTTTATTTTTTTATAACATGTAATTTCTATATATTAATGTCTATACTTTTTTTTGTAACAGGTAAAGGTGTAGGAAGAACTAAATAGGAGGAGTAGCCCTCGGGTTCGTAGTAGACCACCCACATGCATGTCTCCATCCCCTAGAAGATCAAAGGCTGCTCGTGATTTATTCTCTTCACCAGCCAGAGGTGAATGACTTTTTATTGTGTTCCTTTGTTGTATGCCTATATGGCATTTGTGGACATATATTTTGTATTGTACATAGTTGACATTGTATGCCTATATGGCATTCTTGTAAGCCTATATGGCTATTTTGTATATATGTTATACTTATATCGACAGATATTGATGTATGCCTATATGGATATTTGGTTAATACAAATCTTTTTTATTGATGGCGTCCATACTTGCATTATAAATCCACTTTTGAATGGATATTTGTAGATGGCTACTTCAAATATTTAAAGTCTGATTGTATTACATAGGATGTTTGCATTTTCTTTGATAGGCTTGATAGGCCATGGATTACATGATAGTGTTTGATGGAAAAGTATGGTACTAGAAGACTCTAGTTCATTCTTAATAGGCTTGTGATTGATAATATCTTTGCATGATTGCACTTGATCTTGGATCATGGGCATGTTGTTAGGATTTTGATTGCATTGTGATGTTTGATGGATAGGCATGGTGTAAGTGTAAGATACCCAACTAGTTCTACGAAAATTTTTCCTTACTTAAACACTTTTACTTGCTAACAATTCATCAACTACTTCAATAACATAAAGATATACATCAAGATAACTATTTGAATGAAACAACATTAGAGTTGGGTACTTGTCTTGTTACTTGATTCAATCAACTTGCAATGTCTTATTACATGAAAAATGCTTTCAATAGCATGAAGTACAACTCATTCAATGGAAATACAAGGACAGGCCTTGAAGCCTTGATGTTACAATGTCTTCCTTACTTGAGCAACTCAATTAAACTCAATGATGTCAACTGAATGTCAACACCTCACAGTATCACAAGGGAGTATCACCTTGCTTGTTGAGGGAGCATCACCCCAACACTTGAAACTCGCAGGCCTCAAGATTACAAGCTCAATAGCTTTACAGAGAGAATTTTGTCAAATAAATAGATACCAAATGAATGAGAGAGCTCCTCCTTTTATAGGCCTTCCAAAGGAAATGAAGGCACATTTTTTAATGCATAAAGAGGAACCAAGGCACGTTTCCCAAGAAGCATATCCAAGGGAATATCCCATCTTGATGACTCATTCTGAGTTGGCAAGCTTATCAAGAGACCTTGACACTTATCCCGAAGACATTCTGAGGACCAATGGGCATTCAGACAGTTGTAACAACCTTAACCACTTCTTGAAACACTTTAGGCGCAGTTTTAGGGTTCTTCTAACTGTGGCGCCAGCTGTGGAGGATCTCACCAGGAAGTGCGCCTAAATTCTCATCCTTGGAAGATATTGTCTTTGGAAGTGAACTCCTTTGGATCCACACTTAAACATTTGAAGATTTGGAATGTTCAACTCATCACCTCACAAGGTAGGCGCATATTTGAAGGATTTACAGGTTTTTCTGACTTTGAGGTGACCTCCTCCTGAAGTTGCGCCTTGTCAACATTAGGCGCCACTTAGAGTTTATGGATGCTCTGGATTGTTTCCAAGAGTAGGTGCCAAAACATCATCATTAAGAAAGTGTTTTAAATGCTAGGCACCCAAATGAGCCCTCTGGAGTCTAGGCGCTCCTTTCATGCATTCTGTGTTCTAGGCGCTAATTGAAAGGAATGGAGAACAGGGTAGGCGCCTTCCAAACTAGGTGTTTCCTTGAGGTGACAAGGACTTAGAAAGTGCGCCTAAGGTGAGCGCCTTGAGTGAAAAGGTCTAACAAACATCTTTGAACCCCCTTTCAAGGTTAGGCGCATTCTAGAGGTGGAAACAAGTAGAAGGTGCGCCTTGGCTTCCTTTGTCAATTCTTTCAAGTCTTTGTCAATCTCAACTGCAAGGATGATCTCCTAATCCAATTTTGATCCTCTGGAGATGCAAATAGCTTTTCATTTCACTAGGCGCCATCAGTGATGATCATCAACCAAAGCGCATTTCAAAGGTGAGATAGGCAAGTGAGGCGCCAAACTAGTCCTTAAGACTTATCTCCTTCTATCAAGTCAATTTCAACTATGTGAGAGAGTTCTATTCTAGGCGCAAAATGGAAATGTTTCATCAATTGGTGCATCTTACAAAGCTCCCAATTCTAGGCGCCAGAGCCAAAGAGTTTTTCCCAACACATGCACCTGGGCTAGGAATTCACCTAAGAGACATCACTTAGCTTTAAAACTTTCAATCTATAGCCATCTGGGCTAGGCGCTCCAATGGAGGATCCTTGAACTCATGCATTGGCGCCTTCTAGTTCTAGGCACCCATTTTGGATGATTCATCCTGATACTAGCATCCAAAATGACTAGACTCTCTTCATCATCCAATTCACTTAGAAGACTCAAGTTGGAGACTTAGTTGTCTATCCATGTTCTCCGGAAGATTCATTGTACCTCTATGCACTTAGGCGCCCTAGTTGATGTGATTAAAGTGCTTCAAAGCCCCATGATTCTTGGTTAGGCGCACATTTGACATTGAGCAAGCAAGAAAGTGCGCCCTGACTCTAGGAGTCCTGCCTTAGTCAAGTTTAGCATCTAGACTTAACTAATTTCAAGTTTCTGACTTTGTTCCTGCAAAAAACAAAAGTTAAGTTAGTCAAAAACCAATTCATTCCCTCATTATTTCAAATTAGCCTCCGGGAATGAGGAATAGGCTAACTCATTCTTCATTTGATGATTAGGCCAGAAACGGGGACATGACAGTAAGATACCCAACTAGTTCTATGAAAATTTTTCCTTAAACAATTTTACTTGCTATCAATTCATCAACTACTTCAACAACACAAAGATATACATCAAAGATAACTACTTGAATGAATCAACCTTAGAGTTGGGTACTTGTCTAGTTATTTGATTCAATCAACTTGCAATGTCTTATTACATGGATAATGCTTTCAATAGCATGAAGTTACAACTTATTCAATGGAGATACAAAAGAAAGGCCTTGAAGCCTTGATGTTTACAATGGCGTCTACACTTGATCAACTCAATCAAACTCAATGATGTCAACTGAACGTCAACACGTCACAATATCACAAGGGAGCATCACCTTGCTTGTTGCATGGATGAACGTCATAGTTGCAAGACTCTTAGGGTTAGGCGCCAACTGAAGGTAGTAGAGACCAGACTAGGCGCCATCCTAAGCTAGGCGCTTCCTTGAGGTGGTAGAGACATGGATGAATGTCTGGTGGGGTTTGATGACTCTATATTGACACTCAAATTCACTTAGGTGCAATATTAGTGTTCTTCTAACTAGGCGCCAGATAGGAGGATTCTCAGGGGTTTTGGCGCCTAGGTTACAACTTGTCAATTTCTTAAAGAATCTTTGAAACACTTGACTTCCAAGGATTATCATCTTAAGAGTAGATGATGATGACATGAAGTAGAGATCTCTCTAGGACTGGATGAAGCCTTTCTTGATGATAAGATGAAGATGAAGTGATCCTTCATGATGACCCTTGGAGTGACCCTCTTGGAGTTGTGGACTTTGAAACTTTAAAGATTGAGAGATCTTGAAACTCGGATGGATGAATGTCTATCATTGATGAAGTACACTTGCAAGGTATTCCTCGGAGAACTTGAATGGATAGACGCCTTGAAATTTCAACATGACATTAGTGATGAAGAGTATTGACATGTTGGACTTGATGTGACCTTGCTGAAGGCACATTTTCTTTCTTAGCATGATCATCCCAAACCAAGGTGCCAACTTGGAAAACCCTATGAAGGCGCCACTATCTGGAATTTCTTCCAAGGTGTTAAAACTTGACATCTTTTCTTCTCTAGGTACTATCTCCTTCAAGGCACTCTTTAAAATCATTGGAAGTGCTCAGGACTTGCCTTAGTCCAAAGCGCCACAATCCATTCCTTAAAGCACAAAGAATTCTCAAAGGCGCCCCTATTTACCTCTAAGCACTCAAATATCATTTAGATTCAAGGCGCACATTTAGCTCCAAAGCGCAAATTTCCATCATCAACCCATCAAGGTGCATCATCTTCCCTTTATATCCCCTTCAAGGCGCAGACATTCACTTCTTCAAACTCAAACTCACTCTTTGGCGCCAGAATAGGTGTATAACTTCAAATAAGGTGCTAATCTTAGGTTTCTAAGTACTTAGTTTGATCTTAAGGCTATCCTTCCTCTAAGCACTCTCTTCAACTCCCTCACTGAAGGCCCTCTATAAGTTTGGGCGCATTTCATCCCAAGGTGCTTCAACATCATCCAAGGCGCAAATTCACTCTCCAAGACAAGGTGCAAAAAACCCTATCCTAAGGCGCTCAAATCTTGCTTCTAGACCTAGGCGCAGAAACATGAGATTGTGACTTCAATCATCATTCTTGGTTAAGGCACACAAACTCTCATTCAAGGCGCATATCTTTCTCCAACAAGGCGCATATATTCCTCCAACAAGGTGCATATTCAATTCTAGGGCGCTCTATCTTGGATTAAATCAGGGTATCTCCTCAACAAGGCGCTCCAAACCATACCAAGGCGCTAAAATACTTAATGCAAGTTCTTCAAGTGCTTATCCAACTTGATTCCTCCAACACAGGGCGCTCAATCTACTTTCTCAAACTTTCAACTCAAATCCTCACCTTATATTCTCCAAGGCAAAAAGGTGCAATTTGATTGAGGGAGCTAAAACTCTTAGGCGCACTTATCTCCCTGAACTTACCTCTCTTCTTCCCTAGGCGCCAGAAACACCTCTTTATCTCAACTAGGCACTTATCTTCTCTAGGCGTACATGGTCTTCAAGGCGCATTTCATTCATCAAGGCACCTATCTCTAACAATCTCAACACTCAAAGGGACTCAAAACTCATCTGGACACCATCACTTCCCTAAAGGCGCAAAATTGGTGTAGATACATTCCATTTATTAAGGATCATTCTAGCGCCCAAATCTTGTCAAAGCAAAGGATCAATAGGTTCTCTCTAAGGCGCACTCCAGGGTTTGATCTTGCAAGACTTCTCACGTCAAAAGTTTGACCAAGACACTCAAGGCGCTAGTCTTTATCATCTAACCCTACAGTGCACTTACTCATTATGATATACTCCTCAACCTTGTATTCAACCTTGCCCAAGGCGCATATTCACTATAAGGCATTCTCACTTTGTCAAGGCTCAGAGGGCTTCAACTTGCTAAAGGGTAGAGGTCTAGGTGCATATCTGACTTGAAGCTCAAGGCGCTCCAACCCTCTTGCTCTAAAATTCCTTCTAGGCACTAAGTGACTTCTCCAATTCCTTGAAAACATTTGAAGTGTTTTACCTTCTCAAGGTGCTCCTTCGAACTTGACTCCAAGGTGTTATAATCTCAAAGGTGCTGACATCATCTCAACCAAAGGCACTCAATGATTCATCCCATATCTAGGCGCTAAAACACTTAATCAACCAAGTCATTCAAGGTGCCATTCAGTAAACTCATCTTCCATGATATTCCTATCAAGGCGCATATCACTTCTCTCATGGGCTTTAGGCACTCAGTTGAGTGTTTCAATACTACTTAGGTGCCAAATTCATTTTAATGCACCAAACACAAAGAGCTTTCAAACACTGGGCGCTCACAAAGAGTCTTCCAACCTTGGGTGCTAAATTAGGTCTTTGCAACTATCCAAGGCGCATATCTTGGTTTGAACAACTTATGGTGCCAAGACAACTTCTCATTAGGGCGCTCAAAACACTTGTGTTTACATTTGAAGTGATTTACCTTCTTAAGGTGCTCCAGACTAACCTGACTTCAAGGTACTCCATCATCATCCTTAAGGCGCTAAAAACATCATCTCCACTCTAGGCAAAAACATCATCCAACTCCTTAAGGACTTCACTGTCAAAGTCTGAAGGCGCTCTACCTAGACCTTTCCCCTAGGCGCCAGAACTCCTAAGTGCTCACCAGATATCTCTCTTCTTCAAGGCGCAAATCTTCCTATGCTATGATTGCCTCTAAAATGTCGATTAACGTGATGTGAGGGTGCAAAGGCTACTCCAATCCTCAGTGAGCGCCTAGTTTAAACAAGGAGAAATAAAGCATTCAAAACTATCCAAATGATCATCCCCTTCCTAACGTCTTCACTGCTCTAGAAAACCTTGGCCAAAATGACACATAAAAACTCCTATGCAAAGCACCTGAGCAAGAAAAGAGGGGGTCCCCAATTTGATGGGGTGATGTGTGATTTGGTCACAACAGTTACCCTTTTGGGGTGATGTGTGATTTGGGGTGATGTGTGATTTGGAGGGCTCAATTCTTCAAGGCGCCCATTTTGTTCACCACTTGTAGCATCACTTGTTCAAGGCACATGTGTGATTTGGTCAAAAACAGGCGCCTAGAGTGAATAGGCTTTCATCCTGACTTAATACACTGCCTCCTTTTGACGATTTTTGGGGCAGTAGAAAACCTTTCACCACAGGCAAATGGCTCAGAGCTATAAAAAATTGAGAGAGGTTATTGTAGAGGCACTCTACGTGATCGCGTTGCCTTAGACGGAATGTTTCTAAGTGACACGGTTTTTGAGTAACATCTCGTCAAAGATTGCTGCCTTTTTGCACTTTGGACTCTTCAGGGATATAGTCGGTACAATGTAGCTCCGACTGTTTCGACATATTTGGGTGAAAAATAGGACCATGCCTAGTGTAAATGTACCCATTCAGATGCGTTGGAATAGTCAGTTTGGTCACATCAGGAGCAGGACGAAAGTTACACCCCTTTGCAACTTTACACTGCCTCCTTCTGATAATTTTTGGGGCAGCAGAAAAGCTTTCACCATGGGCAAATGCCTCAGAGCTATAAAAAACTGAGAGAGGTTATTGTAGAGGCACTCTACGTGATCCCGTTGCCTCAGATGGAATGTTTCTAAGTGACACAGATTTTGAGTAACATCTCGTCAAAGATTGCTACCTTTTTACACTTTGGACTCTTTAGGGATATCGTCGGTACAATGTAGCTCTGACTGTTTTGACATGTTTGGGTGAAAAATAGGACCATGCCTAGTGTAAATGTACCCATTCAGACGCGTTGGAACAATCAGTTTGGTCGCATCAGGAGCAGGACGAAAGTTACACCCCTTTGCAACTTTACACTGCCTCCTTCTGACGATTTTTGGGGCAACAGAAAACCTTTCACCATGGGCAAATACCTCAGAGCTATAAAAAACTGAGAGAGATTATTGTAGAGGCACTCTATATGATTGCATTGCCTTAGATGAAATGTTTCTAAGTGACACGGTTTTCAAGTAACATCTCGTCAAAGATTGCTGCATTTTTGCACTTTGGACTCTTCAGGGATATCGTCGATACAATGTAGCTCTGACTGTTTTGACATGTTTGGGTGAAAAATAGGACCATGCCTAGTGTAAATGTACCCATTCGGACGCATTGGAACAGTCAGTTTGGTCACATCAGGAGCAGGATGAAAGCTACACCCCTTTGCAACTTTACACTGCCTCCTGATGATTTTTGGGGCAACAGAAAACCTTTCACCACGGGCAAATGCCTCAAAGCTATAAAAAACCGAGAGAGGTTATTGTAGAGGCACTCTATGTGATCGCGTTGCCTCAATGAAATATTTCTAAGTGACACAATTTTCGAGTAACATCTCATCAAAGATTACTGCATTTTTGCACTTTGGACTCTTCAAGGATATCGTCGGTACAATGTAGCTCCGACTGTTTTGACATGTTTGGGTGAAAAATAGGACCATGCCTAGCGTAACTGTACCCATTTGGATGCGTTGGAATAGTCAGTTTGGTCGCATCAGGAGTAGGATGAAAGTTACACCCCTTTGCAACTTTACACTGCCTCCTTTTGACAATTTTTGGGGCAGCAGAAAACCTTTCACCACAGGCAAATGCCTCAGAGCTATAAAAAATTGAGAGAGGTTATTGTAGAGGCACTCTACGTGATCGCGTTGCCTTAGACAGAATATTTCTAAGTGAAACAATTTTCAAGTAACATCTTGTCAAAGATTGCTGCATTTTTGCACTTTGGACTCTTCAGGGATATCGTCGGTACAATGTAGCTCCGACTGTTTTGACATGTTTGGGTGAAAAATAGGACCATGCCTAGTGTAAATGTACCCATTCAAACGTGTTGGAATAGTCGGTTTGGTCGCATCAGGAGCAGGACGAAAGTTACACCCCTTTGCAACTTTACATTGCCTCCTTCTGATGATTTTTGGGGCAGCAGAAAACCTTTCACCACAGGCAAATGCCTCAGAGCTATAAAAAACTAAGAGAGGTTATTGTAGAGGCACTCTACGTGATCGCGTTGCCTTAGATAGAATGTTTCTAAGTGACACAGTTTTCGAGTAACATCTCGTCAAAGATTGCTGCCTTTTTGCACTTTGGACTCTTCAGGGATACCGTCGGTACAATGTAGCTCCGACTGTTTCGACATGTTTGGGTAAAAAATAGGACCATGCCTAGCATAAATGTACCCATCCAGACGTGTTGGAATAGTCAGTTTGGTCACTCATGAGCAAGACACCAAAAATGCAAAAGTTGCTTTGTGCAACTTGACAACATTGACACTTTTTTGCAACATGACTCAAAGACTCAAATTGACCCCAAATGACTCAAAGTGACTTAAAATCACCTTGATTTGGTGCCCAATGTACATTATAGAGGTCGAGGCAATCCTTATCATTCAAACATCTTAGATGAGCGCATAGGAAAGGAAAAAGCTTTAAGTTTCATCATCATGAGCGCCTAATATCAAGAGACTTTAATGGCTCAAACTTTAGCATGGAGTCCTAAGGTACATTTCATGTCTCCTTTCATCCAGTTTGGCGCCCTTATGTAGATTTTTCAACTTGATTTGGCGCCCTATATGTGAAGGAAGATCTAAAGGCATGAAAGTGGATGTCATATTGCAAGAGTTTGGATCATCAAAATTGAAAGAAATAAGTCTATTAAGCTTGGGCGCCCTTGGTCTTCTTTTCATTCATTATGAGCGCCTTGGGAGAATGGTATATAGGTCATCATCATGATTGGGCACCCTGGATCCAGAGTGTTGGAGAGATCATCAAATGGTGTCTAGTAGGGTGAGTTATGAGTTTGGTCGCATCAGGAGTGGGACACTAAAAATGCATAACATGATGATGTAAAAATGTGTACATATGTGTAAAAATGCAGGAGGAAATAAAAAAAGACAAACCTTACAAATTAATGTGCATACTTACAACTTAATGTAACATAACTTTACAAAATCAATGTGATACTTACAAATTAATCCAATGAACCATCTAGGTTTGCTCTACTCTTTATTGTGTCAAGTATTGCTTCATGGTCAGACTCACGCACCTTCCACAATATTTTGATCAAAGGTCTACCCCGATACTTTATCAAATGAACATTGGATGCCACGACAAGGTTTGAGTAATGAAGAATCTTCCGATGCATGTCAAAGTCCTGAAATAGCCAAATATTAACACTCTTATGTGGGTACCTTCTAAGCCATGTTTCAGTAATAACCACTGATCCTGTAGGGTATTCGATGTTTTCTCCATCTGTAACAGGGGCCTCCAATTTCTTTTTGGCCTCAACACAACGACATAAGTAATAATCTGTTCCCTCTTCATTATCTTCATCTGCAATAACTGCATATACATGCCCTACATTGATATGTGTAGCAAATTAGATGAAATTAGTCAACATTACAAAAACACTACAAAGTAAGATGACATTACTTGGTTGAACTAGATGAAATTAGATGCATATACGTGCCCTATATTACCTGGTTGAACTAAATCTGATATGTGGTCAAAGTCGACTGACAATTCCATCTGTGTTAGTTCTAGTGCCGTCGGGGGTCGATACGTGTCAAGTGGGCTAAGATAACTTAACTGCCATTCGTCAACCCACTCCTTTGACTCGCACTCATCCCAGACTTGAATTGTATAGGAAGAACAAAAGCATGACATCTTTCGTGTATGGATACTCCATGAACCTGCAATTGAGCTTCTGAAAGAGTGCATCTCATTTGATCCTGTCAGTGTACAAGAATCCTCATATGGTGCAATGTTAGTATCATCTATCAACCAAAAAAATCTATGAACTAAAGACTTACCTTCATTACCTGGACCCATGGAAGCATCACACCACTCAACAATCGATTTTGCATCTATCAACTTTGCATTGTCTTTATACTTTAACTCTTCTCGTGCTATGGCTCTTTTGATACATGCTCCTGCACCATCATGCTCCCCCTTTCCATGCCCGACCTCACAAAAGTTCCACATATGTTGAATACCTGTAAAATTATGCCTCCTACTTAGCCAATAGAAATTCTGCGAGTTCTTGAATTGTGACGCACAATTATCCAACCAAATGATATGCTGACTGAACGATATGCCCCTTCTAGCCAAATCATTGTAGAACACCTGAAAGCAACCTTGCATGAACTCCGTAGAATGCGTGCGATCATCACTAATATAGAAATTATACTCCCTTATGATCTTTCTGTCATCCTCTGTACTATCATTCGCATGAATGAATGCGATGTGCACAAATATAGAAACCTGTGTGGAGTTGTAATATTGTGATTGCACCTCACACTGTGGCTGTAGACTGTAGTTCTCTGCAAAGTCGATGAGTGAAACAATGCTACCAACCAGAAATGTGTCCTTGCATAACTTGAATTGCAAGTCCAACCATCGAGCTCTATGGGCATGTCTTGCATACTCATACACTATGCTGTCATGAAATATAGGCATAAACTGATACACTGGAATCTTTTCAATAACTAATTCACACCTCTTTGCTTCTTTACCATCTTTTGTATTGTATGCCACTGTTTTATACTTGCCAAATCTACTAGTTCGTTTCCAACCGCATGTGTTATTTCCATATGTTCACATATTGGCAAATGTTGCAAGCCACCGCAACGATGACATGTGCCATCCAAGCATAATTTCTTGTAGAATATTTGACCTTCCTCTCTTTCACATAAAATTCTTGATATGAAGTCTCTTGAAGATGTTGGTGGGGCACATATGGCACAACCCTGCAAATCATTGTTAGTATGCATATCTAAACATATAGACCTATAAGCATCAAAATGGTTAGAAAATTCAATATGTAATCTACAACAACAAGTAGTGCATGTGTGATTTATCTTAACATAGAAAGGTTTTAGCATTTCAAAATATCTTTGACAAATTTTAATTTGAGGATACTTCTCTAGAAATTTACCATAAAACTGTGTTTGAGTCTCATCCAAAAAATGCTTTGGACGTGGCTCGCGATTCTGACTACCGATTCTCCTTCTTACCACATCCCTTTGATTCAGAGATACCCTTGTGTAATTCTTCCAAAAGTCTTCAATTAGTGATCTCAATGCTTCAACAATTGGTTTATCTTTTCGTGGTAGTCTCCCTGAGAACGCCCATAATTCATTGGCATTAGTGTCCTTAATTCTTTGGTGTCTTCCAACGGCTCTTGATAAAGTTTTCCTATTAATTCTCAATTCTTGACTTGTCTTTCTAATGAGACGAGCTTTCCTCGTTTGACTACTTACTATAGTCGATGTAATCACACACCGTGTTGCATTACTATCTTTTGTGCGTGAGGTGTTACCCACACTCTCATACGCACTCATTAGATTCTTGACAATAGATTTTTCACCTGAAGCCTCTGATGTTCTCAACCCAAGAATCTTCATGATAGACCTATACTTTATACTTCGCATCATTTCAACGAATAGTTGACATCTTGCAGTCTCATTTAACTTTTCAAAGAACAATCTCCAAATCTTATTAGCATATCTTCTACAAGTGCGTTTTGGAATCTTACCTTCCATTGGCTACAAAATATTCTCATCAATATCAATCAAATACTTTGGCTTTCTATGCAAAATTCTAGGTGGTGTCAAGTTAGGTAAATTCATCTCAACATTAGGAATTTCATCAATATTTAAATGAGATGGGTTAGATGGCATACCTTCGATCGAAGATGGAATAGATGACATACCTTGAGGTTGAGGTGGGAACGATGGCATACCTCCTTCATCACATGTGAGTGATGATGTACTCTCAACTTGAGATGGGGTAGATGGTGTCCCTACATGTTGACTTGCGGTAAAGGACGTGTCTCCAACTATGGTACTCAAATCTCTCGTACCACAAAGTTTTTGCATTCGTTCTCTTTGTGCCACCAATACCATATCTCTTTGTGATGGTTGTGGTTCCTCTTCAATTGGTATGTCTTCATTTATCGTGTCCAATTTCCTCTTCTCATGAAGTTCCCTCATAGCCATTGCTTTCTTTGCATTCTTAGCTTCTATCTCTTCCTGTGTTGGTTTAATTCTTGATCGTTTCCTTGGCATGACGGAGAATTTGTCTGTAGCATGATAAAGAGACCAATATTAGTTCCTAAGAAATGAATACATGATAATAGTGGGATTGTATTTTTTTTATGTTGTAAGGATTTATTCTTGTATAGTTTGACATCATGGTATGAACTAAGGTTTATTTATTACACATAATTATTAAAGAGCTCAAGTGTAGAAAATATACATGGCATCATGTGAGATTGTAGGTTGCTTTCTTGATTGGGAATGTGTCTATTTTAAACATGTATGATAAAGCATGATAAAGTAATTCAATTTGAAATAAGGAAAATGTAAAGAACATGCATGTAAAGACTTGACATACCTAAATAACGAAGATTTGAATGGAGAGAGTACCCAATTATGTAGTGTTTTTATCTTCTTGCATCAAACTCCTCAACAATTTGAGTTTTTCACTACTTGGTTCCTTTTCAATGTTAAATTCTTAAAATTGAATCACAATTAACATTGCAACACTACAAAAATTGAAACTTGAATAGATATATATCAAACTTGGTGTGAAAACTATGTTATTTCCTCCTTCTCAAGTTGGCAAAGTAGAAAAGGTGGTGGAAAGATCATGCAAAGGTGGTACAATGTGTCAAATGTGCATGTGAACTTCCCAATAGCATGAAAGCACTTCTTTTTTGTCAGAGCACACATAGAATCAGTAAGAAAACAGAGCATGTGGGCCTGGATCAGGGGGGTAACCATTTTTTTACTATTTCAATAGAAATACAAAACGCGAGCGCGCTATAACGCGCTCACGTTTTATCCTGCTATACATTCATCACATCCTTTGCATTGATCACATCTTTTTCTTGCAAGGGCTTGCCAGATGCTCCACCATATGATAGGCATAACAATGAAGGGGCAAGCCCTCATAATCAAGTTCATGATAGAAAATGCCCTCAACCCTCAATGTCAAAGCCTAATCCCTAAACCCTCAACTCTGATCCCTCGACCCTCAACCCTCAATGTCAAATCCTAATCTCTCAACCCTATCCCTAAACCCTCAACCCTCAACGTCATCCTAATCCCTCAACCCTATCCCTAAACCCTCAACGTCAAATCCTAATCCCTCAACCCTCAACCCTATCCCTAAACCCTCAACATCAAATCCTAATCCCTCAACCCTCAACCCTATCCCTAAACCCTCAACGTCAAATCCTAATCCCTCAACCCTAATCTGTCATCCCTCAACATCAAATCCTAATCCCTCATCCCTAAACCCTAAATGCTATCCCTAATCCTACACCCTCAACAGACTTGATACTATACCTTAAACTCTAATCCCTTATCCCTAAACCCTCCAACCCTATCCCTAATCCTTACAACCCTCAACCCTAATCCCTCATCCCTTAACTCTGATCCATCAACCCTCAACACTATACCTTAAACGCTAATCCCTTCAACCTCAACCCTAATCCATCATCCCTCAACTCTAATCCCTCATCCCTAAACCCTAAATGCTATCCCTATTCCTACACCCTCAACATAATCGATACTATACCTTAAATCCTAATCCCTCAACCCTTAACTCTGATTCCTCGACCTTCAACCCTAATCCTAAACCCTAAACCCTCAACGTCAAATTCTAATCCCTCAACCCTTCACTCTAATCCCTCAACCCTAAACCCTATCCCTAAACCCTCAACACTATACCTTAAACCCTAATCCCTCAACCCTAACCCTAAACCTTGTCCCTAAACCCTAATCCCTCAACCCTGAACTCTCAACATTAAACCCTAATTCATCAACCCTAAACCCTAATCCCTCAAACCTAAACCCTATCCCTAAACCATCAACCCTCAACACTATACCTTAAACCCTAATCCCTCAACCCTCAACCCTAAACCTTATCCCTAAACCCTAATCCCTCAACCCTCAACCCTAATCCGTCATCTCTCAACTCTAATCCCTCATCCCTAAACCCTAAATGCTATCCCTATTCCTACACCCTCAACAGAATCGATACTATACCTTAAACCCTAATCCCTTAACCCTAAACCCTCAAACCCTATCCCTAATCCTTACACCCTCCACACTCTACTTTAACCCTAAGCCCTCGACCCTAAACCCTATCCCTAAACCCTTGACCCTTGAACCTCAACCCTCAACCCTCAATGTCAAACCCTAATCCCTCAACCCTTAACTTTGATCCCTCGACCCTCAACCCTATCCCTAAACCCTTGACCCTCGAACCTCAACCCTCAACCCTCAACATCAAACCCTAATCCCTCAACCCTTAACTCTAATCCCTTGACCTTCAACCCTAATCCTAAACCCTAAACCCTCAACGTCAAATTCTAATCCCTCAACCCTTCACTCTAATCCCTCAACCCTAAACCCTATCCCTAAACCCTCAACACTATACCTTAAACCCTAATCCCTCAACCCTAACCCTAAACCTTGTCCCTAAACCCTAATCCCTCAACCCTAATCTGTCATCCGTCATCCCTCAACTCTAATCCCTCATTCCTAAACCCTAAACACTATCCCTATTCCTAGACCCTCAACAGGCTCGATACTATACCTTAAACCCTAATCCCTCCACCCTCGACACTCTTATTTAACCCTAATCCCTTGACCATTAACCCTATCCCTCAACCCTCAACCCTCAACTCTCAACATTAAACCCTAATTCATCAACCCTAAACCCTAATCCCTCAAACCTAAACCCTATCCCTAAACCATCAACCCTCAACACTATACCTTAAACCCTAATCCCTCAACCCTCAACCCTAAACCTTATCCCTAAACCCTAATCCCTCAACCCTAATCCATCATCCCTCAACTCTAATCCCTCATCCCTAAACCCTAAATGCTATCCCTATTCCTAAACCCTCAACAGACTCGATACTATACCTTAAACTCTAATCCCTTATCCCTAAACCCTCCAACCCTATCCCTAATCCTTGTACCCTCCACACTCAACTTTAACCCTAATTCCTCGACCCTCAACCCTATCCCTAAACCCTTGACCCTCGAACCTCAACCCTCAACCCTCAACATCAAACCCTAATCCCTCAACCCTTAACTTTGATACCTTGACCTTCAACCCTAACCCTAAACCCTAAACCCTCAATGTCAAATTCTAATCCCTCAACCCTAAACCCTATCCCTAAACCCTCAACACTATACCTTAAACCCTAATCCCTCAACCCTAACCCTAAACCTTGTCCCTAAACCCTAATGCCTCAACCCTCAACCCTAATCTGTCATCCGTCATCCCTCAACTCTAATCCCTCATTCCTAAATCCTAAAAGCTATCCCTATTCCTAGACCCTCAACAGACTCGATACTATACCTTAAACCCTAATCCGTCTACCCTCGACACTCTTATTTAACCCTAATCCCTTGACCATTAACCCTATCCCTCAACCTCAACCCTCAACCCTGAACCCTCAACTCTCGACATTAAACCCTAATTCATCAACCCTAAACCCTAATCCCTCAAACCTAAACCCTATCCCTAAACCATCAATCCTCAACACTATACCTTAAACCCTAATCCCTCAACCCTCAACCCTAAACCTTATCCCTAAACCCTAATCCCTCAACCCTCAACCCTAACCCCTCATCCCTCAACTCTAATCCCTCATCCCTAAACCCTAAATGCTATCCCTATTCATAAACTCTCAACAAACTCGATACTATACCTTAAACTCTAATCCCTTATCCCTAAACCCTCCAACCCTATCCCTAATCCTTACACCCTCCACACTCTACTTTAACCCTAATCCCTTCAACCTCAACCCTATCCCTAAACCCTTGACCCTTGAACCTCAACCCTCAACCCTCGACGTCAAACCCTATTGCCTCAACCCTTAACTCTGATCCCTCATCTCTCAACCCTAACCCTAAACCCTAAACCCTCAACCCTCAACGTCAAATCCTAATCCCTCAACCCTAAACCCTATCCCTAAACCCTCAACACTATACCTTAAACCCTAATCCCTCAGCCCTCAACCCTAAACCTTATCCCTAAACCCTAATCCCTCAACCCTCAACCCTAATCCATCATCCCTCAACTCTAATCCCTCATCCCTAAACCCTAAATGCTATCCCTATTCCTACACCCTCAACAGAATCGATACTATACCTTAAACCCTAATCCCTTATCCCTAAACCCTCAAACCCTATCCCTAATCCTTATACCCTCCACACTCTACTTTAACCCTAATTCCTCAACACTCAACCCTATCCCTAAACCCTTGACCCTCGAACCTCAACCCTCAACCCTCAACGTCAAACCCTAATCCCTCAACCCTTAACTCTGATCCCTCAACCCTCAACACTATACCTTAAACCCTAATCCCTATCCCTCAACCCTTAACCCTTAAAACTTAAACCCTATCCCTACACCCTCAACACTTGACACTATATCTTAAGCCTTAAACCCTCATCCCTAAAGCCTCAACCCTCAATCCTTAAACCTTCAACCCTAAACCCTATCCCTAATCCCTCTACCCTCGACACTCTAACCCTAACCTCGACATTAAATGCTAATCTGTCAACCCTAAACCCTAATCCTAAACCCTTAACCCTCAACCCTCAACACTATACCTTAAACCCTAATCCCTCAACCCTCAACCCTAAACCTTATCCCTAAACCCTAATCCCTCAACCCTTAACCCTAATCCATCATCCCTCAACTATAATCCCTCATCCCTAATCCCTAAATGCTATCCCTATTCCTAAACCCTCAACAGACTCGATACTATACCTTAAACCCTAATCCCTTATCCCTAAACCCTCCAACCCTATCCCTAATCCTTACACCCTCCACACTCTACTTTAACCCTAATCCCTCGACCCTAAACCCTATCCCTAAACCCTTGACCCTTGAACCTCAACCCTCAACCCTCAATGTCAAACCCTAATCCCTCAACCCTTAACTTTGATCCCTCGACCCTCAACTCTATCCTTAAACCCTAAACCATAATCTGTCATCCCTCATCCCTAAACCTTAAACGCTATCCCTATTCCTAGACCCTCAACAGGCTCAATACTATACCTCAAACGCTAATCCCTTATCCCTAAACCCTCCAACTCTATCCCTTATCCCTTAACCCTCATGATTAATAGCCTTGAACGTAAAAAAATTTGAGTGGGACATAACGTGAGCACGTTATAACGCGCTCGCGTTATGTCATACATGACAAAAGATAGACTTGCGAGAAAGAAAAATGCAAGGCAAAACATAATGCGAGCGTGTTATAACGCGCTCGCGTTATTTCTTGCTTTGGGAATCCCAAGCCTTGGGCTTGGGATTTGCTTTGGATTTCCAACCCAAAGGCTTGGAGTGCCTTATGAATAGTCACAGATGTGTTTTTCTATATTCTTCAAAATTTCACATAATTTCGTTCGTGCTAACCCTCAGATTTGCACGTGTTTCAAGGTTGAACAAATCGAACACATGGGTAATGTTAGGCTTTCTCTTAGGTATTTGACGATGTGATTTTTTTCACATTTTAACAATGTTAAGCCTTTCATCTTTAATTTCTTTTGTTTGTGTGTCCGTTTTTAGGCAAAAACCACTGTTTAGTCTTTTTTTCATTGTAAAATAACTATTCATTCAAATTTCAAAAAAATTACATATTTAGAAACTAGACTCCATTCTACAAATATTAAAAAAATAAAAAAATGATTTTCAATTAGTTTTCAAAATTTATAGGGGTAGCACGGCAAAAATTCTATTTTTTAGGATGTGTCCACTTTAAAAATTAGTAAAAAATTAAATATTCATCAAAAAATTATTAGAAAAATCGGGCATAAACTACATGCTATTAGCTAATTTCTCACTGAAGCGATTTTAAAAATACCGAAAAAAAGTTGACCTTTTGAGGGAGCCACAAAACATGCTATGTTATGTTTTTTTGACAGAAACAACACCAATTTCTGTGGCTCCCTCTTTTGAACCCCTTAATCTGTGCCATTTTCAAAACAAAATAGTAGTTTAGAAAGTAGACTCGGAGCACTACGAATATTGTTTTAGTTGCATCTCCAAATTTTGAGTGTAACTATGCTCAATTTCTCATCCAAGGCCAGTATTTTCTGATTTCAGAAAAAAAGTGGCCACTTAAGACCCCTTTTTGGCCCCCCATCTTCTTGCACTTACCCTTTTCTTAAATAAATTTAAGACATTTATCCAAATAAAAGGATTGGCTTCATAATTACTATTCACTAGATGCATTATCTCTTTTTATATAATATCATTAACTTTTTAAAATATCTATTAGATTTTTAGAACTTAGAAATGTAAGAGGATGTGGAGGATGATAAACTATACTTGAGTTTTTTAGGCGCAAGAAATTTCATTGCACAATTCTTTAAATGACAACGTATATCCATAAAAAAGGAAAATTAATCAAGTGTACTTTTTTTTAATAGTAGGTAGAAGTGCCTTAAGAAAAGTGTATAGAATCTCATCGTCATCAATATGATGTTTGAGATTAACACATAAGGATTAGAAGAAAATACAATAATTATTAATGATCAGTTCATTATACATTTGGGAACATCTAAGTAAATCATTCAAATTTGTTTACAAGCCCATATTACTATGAAATTATTTTAAGAAAGATGTCATTAGATAATGAAAATAGGATGATCCTTAAGGTTTATGGAAATAATTTAGATATGATTTCATATTTTAAATTTATACATGCAGTGAAAGATTATAAATGAATACTAGGATCTCCTTTTTGATAATATAACTAAAATCAAGGTGTAAGACTTAGCTCTTTATAGCCTCTTCATTAGATACAATATTTGATAGGATAGAAGGCTGAAACCCTATAGTAAAATTGTAAGTCATGTAATAGTGTGAGAGAACTCAAATCTAAAACCTTAATAAGATGGAAGGATGAAAACCTAGAGTAGAATCATAGGGCATATATGAATGTTAGGTTATTCAAACAATTTGTGGTAGAACTACCTTAATAGAATAGGCTAATCAAATATATGCAACAAATAGAAAGCATAAATTCATCTAAACACAAATGTTTGAACTAATAATTGTAATAGATACATGAGGATTAAATAAGAGGATAGAACCTAGTTTTAGGATCAATTATGAATAAATGATGTTGATATTGTTTTGAATCACTTCACTTCTATCAAATAATTTTTAGGATCAATTGTGAATAAATAATGTTGATATTGTTTTGAATCACTTCACTTCTATCAAATAAATTTTAGGATCAATTGTGAATAAATAATGTTGATATTGTTTTGAATCACTTCACTTCTATCAAATAATTTTTGGCCTCAACCAAACGGATGTCTCAATATTTGTACTTATCTCAAAAACTTTATGTCCCAATTTGAACCTTGTGAATTTGATCTTAACTACCACAAACTTAATTTGTTATACAAGATTGATTTGTAACCTTAAATATTATTAGACCAAATATCTTAAATACATCTATATTAAAAATTTGGAAAATATATTCTTCAAAATAATTATTGTTTCAATATGATAAATTCAAAATAAACCTCTAAAATAACATCTACGTAACTATATTTAAAATGTTTTAACTAATAATCAGAGGTCTCAAAACTGTCTATAAGAAGAAACCTCAAAATAAAAAAATAAACAGTAACTAATATATTCACAGTCCTCTCCGCTATTAATACTTAAAGGCTTACATTCATATAATCTTATTGAGATATAATTAAAACTGTAATTTAAAATAATTAATGATAAAAATAGAACTCGTGAGGTAAGTTAGTTTGACTCAATTGTTCAAACAACTGTAATGTGAGCTTGCAAGTCTCAAGATTCATAGAAGCACGTTCGGTTGATTTGATAGAGCAAGGTTGCTGAGCTTTGCTCCCCTCAAGACCAGGTGCAACCCTAATTTTGAGTATATAAACTTAAGAAATAGCCATGAACATATTGGTCAAAATGTTTTGTAGAGAAACCATGTCCATGGATGTGAAATCCATCTTATCCACCAGAAGAAAAGTTTGTTCAGTGATTCACAATGCAAATGTAAATATTAATGGAGGCTCAATGATTTAGATGCAATGAAAACCATAGAGAAACATTCCACAAACCATGTCCATGGATGTGAAATGCATCTTATCCACCAGAAGAAAAGTTTGTTCAGTGATTCACAATGCAAATGTAAATATTAATGAAGGCTCAATGATTTAGATGCAATGAAAACCATAGAGAAACATTCCACCTACCGGATTTCATACAAATTTTGTTATTCACTTAATTTTGGTTCCCTTTCTCTTTTAAATATTTGAGACCATCTCTTGCAGCACTTTTCTTTGCCACTTCTTTCTTGATATTTACACCACTTCCAGCCATCTCATCATCTATATATACTTCCACAACTATCTTTTCCTCTCCAGTCAATTTATGGTCTCTGTACTCAACACGCCTGCCCTTTTTTTGACATAATTCCTGAAGTTCAGAAATGGGATTCCTCTCCAATGTCTCTGGAGTGGTCAATGGCTCTAACAAAATCTCGAGCTTCTACAAACCATATAGTATTTGCAGAGAAAGAAAAGAAAGATTGTGTCAATATACACAATATTTTATTAGGTGAGTGAAATTGTTACGAACAATATCTTAAGATCTGGTATTAAAAAAAATAGTACAATAAAAGATGAAAGGTGAAAAGACACCAGCAGGGTAGAGTTTATATAGTTGATATCATGTACTTAATGTAAGACTTTACATGTTGAAAGATCAACAATTGCTACTAATTTTGCATTTCATTTATGTTAGAAACTAGTAAATAATCATTTTATTTTTATTTCTAAGTTGTGACTCTTGGTCTTCCATAGTTGGCTTCTAATGTGGTTTCTTAACAAAAAGTGGATTAGTGACTCTTAGTCTTCCATAGGTGATTTCTAATGTGGTTGCTAGTAAGGAGCTTGTATTAGATGTATTAAGTGATTTCTAATGTGTTTGCTCCAAAGGAACTTGTATTGATTTCATATTGATACTGGTATGAGCAAAATATTTGTAAACGATATGCAAAAAAAAAAAAAAAAAAAAAAACTGAAAAAAACTAAACTATGTACAAATTAGTAACAAGCCCATATGAGGTTGCCCAAACAAATCAAAACCCTTTAAATGGATACCAGAGAAAATGATTTTTTTAATGAAA
Source organism: Cunninghamia lanceolata (assembly GCA_027924645.1). Lineage (NCBI taxonomy): Eukaryota > Viridiplantae > Streptophyta > Pinopsida > Cupressales > Cupressaceae > Cunninghamia > Cunninghamia lanceolata. Next base: position 15,629,639 of record BSBN01001271.1, read on the forward strand.
AAATAGAAGAGGCAATTGTGTTCACTTTGTACCTCCCAAACTTCTTCCACACCAGAGCTGATGTTCTCCATTAACCCACCACTGCTATCAAGAAACATTGCCCCTGCTATTGATTCAACTATATTAAACAAAACTGAGGGTGGGTTCACATCGTTACAATTGTCTTCAATGTCTTTAATGAATTTTTTCACCTACATGACACCAAATGTGAATTTTCTTTAAGTAAGAATTAATCATTCTCCAAACCTCGATCAAATATTTTAAAGAGTTACCTTATCTTCGAGTGATTTATTTGCAAAGGTGAGATGCTTATGAACTTCTAATTTAAGAACAGCAACTCTTGCCAACTTCGCATTGTCCATAATGTTAGACCTTAACTTGGTTAACATGCCTGGTTGATGGTTGGGATAATTTTTGTATAAATACATTGTTATTGCTAGCTTGAGGAACAAATTCCCAAGGAACTCCATTGTTTCATGAAATTTCAGGCCTTCTGATTCAATGGCTTCATCGCATATCTTGCATCGTTTAAAAACGTTGAGAGTAAGTATCTCCAAACGCTGACAAAATGTATCTTTCAGCAATTTTCTACTCTTGAATTTGTAGTTTAGTTTTTCTTCTATCTCATCCAAGACATTAGACTTATATGAAGGATTAGCGAATTCATGGATTAAATTCGCAATAAACATTTTCACTTCATTACACTTGCACTGTGCAGACACTGGTTTTTCTTTTGAACTCTGTGTTTCTTTCATCAGCCCAGTTTCGCTTGAAGAAGGCTTTTTTATGGAACTAGACACATCAGTATTATGTTCATCCTTGTGATGTTTTGTCACTGGACTTAGAGATGGCTTCATCAAACGCCGGAAGACCTATAAACATTAGGGAGGTTTTAATAAATAATTAAACACAAGGAGTTCAATACAGTGCACTTCAAATATACAAAAATAATTAATGCAGAGAGGCATTCTACAATGACAGTAAGGGGTGGAGTGTAATGATATGAGTGTGTTAATTTTTTTTTTTTTTTTTTACCTTTTACTATTAATATCTAATAATAAATATAATATAAATCCAAAATAAGTAGCCTAGAAAAATAAAGATATGTTCTCATCAATAGACAACTTTGGTTAATATTCTTATCCTTCTCATTTTCATAAGAATTGTAACAAGAAAGTGAAATAAAACTTAAGAAAAATAAAACTAAAGAAAAATGTTAGAAAATCAAATATTGTTAAATGAAATCAACTTTTAAAAAAAATTATGGGTTAAGAAAGAAAATATTTTATTTCTTAATTTGAGTTTTTTTTTTTAATTTGTTAATTATAGTTTAGAAATTGATGGACATAGGGTTGGGTGAAGGAAAAAATGTCTTTACTGTCAATTTTTATTTTATTTTATTTATTTTTAATATAATTCTAATGTAAAATAAAATACTTCAAATTGATATCTATTCACATTTATAAATTTACTTAAGATATCTATATTAGTATGTATTTCATTGCATTCTTCATATTTAAGTTTAACTGTACCATTAAGTCTCTTTTTATAGTTCATGATGTTGGGTGATCTGATTTAGGTCTACAGTTGGTTTATATCATATAAGACTACGTCATACTCTTAATGCACAAGACACACAACTGTACTTCTAACATGAGCTACACATTCCCTACCCCTTCAAACATTTGAATGAAATTTACTACTTTAAATTTATATTAAAAAAAAATTTCCTTACTTTCCAAACTTTATCAAATTCAAATTCACTATCCACAAGCACAGCACCGGCTATGGCTTCAATAACATTTGCAAGAACTTTTGGAGGCTTCACATTGCCATCAGATTTAGATTTGTCTGTCATAGCTCCCAGGCATTCATTAGCCTGTAAAAACACATCAATCATGAAAAATCAATATGGATTAAGTAAGGAGTTTTAAAATGTCTCAATGTAACTAGCTTACCCTATTTTTGGTAGAGTTTTAAAATGTCTCAATGTAACTAGCTTACCCTATTTTTGGTATCCTTATCTAATAGGAAGTTGTGAAACTCATGTTTTATAGCAATCCTTCCAAGGACATCATTTTGCACATTTGTCCTAACTAACCGAACAAATGTTCCTTTATCTAATGTTGATAAAGTCGTGTATACATGTATGGCCATCACAAACTCTAATACCGCATCTCCAAGGAATTCTAGTCGGTGATAGGATTCAAATGCTTCTTTCAATAAATCTTTGTTGTTGAATCTGTAATCTAAAATGGATTCCATCTTATGTATGTCAACACTAAAATTTATCCTCTCCATTTTCTCAGCCATAAAGTAAACCAGAATAACCTTTATAGTTGATGTACTCTGTGTAGTTGATAATTCCCTGAAATTCCACCACAATTACAGGTTTTAAAAAATAAGAATGATAAACAAGAGTCGCAAATGGATTTTATGGTGTTTTGAGAAAAATGTGTTCGAAACTTTTCTCATTTATATTATTGCAAAAAGATTTCCAGGTTTTGGGTTGCGTCGATTCCCTACAGATGGAGCTCTGCTTAGTTAAGCTAGCGTTCTAATAATAAAAATGTATTTTTAGCCTTTTTTTGGGGGGGGGTTACTTGCCTTGGGTAATACTATTGCAATGAGTTTTTTTATCTAGTGATTAATCTCTATAATAAACCAACGAAAATGGAGTATTATTTTTCATGTTGAATAAATTTTAGGTTTTACTAATGAGATAATTTTAACACAAAATTTAACCAAAATCATTTATCACTATTGTAATTGGCTCAAAATTTGAGCTCTAAAAGGTTGATTTTGTGGAAATACTATTTTGACTAAAACAAACACATTAAAATCAAACAAAAAAGTTTGGGTGGAAGGGAAGTATGGAATAGAATGAAACAAGGAGGTGACAATTGTTTAATTAAATTATGAGTGACTAAATTCTTGCGGAAACAAATAATATTTTTTTTGTTTAAGTATGCAAATATTATAATGAAAATTGTAATATTTAATAATATATATATTATTTATGAATTTGATATTTTAAATATTAATGAAATAATATAATTAATTATATATTAATAATAGAATGCATATTAAATTATTGATTATACAAATTAGTACAATTATATTATATTGTATTTAAATTTATGTTATATTATAGTAAAATGAAATATATATATATATATATTAATTATTAATATATTATATTATGTAATATTCATATTCATATTTAATTTTTATTTATTGTATATATTAATTATAAAATTATTTTTTTGTATTAAAATCGTAAATAAAAAATGATTACATAATCAATTGTATCTATATGCTAGTGAGAGATCACGTCTAGGGTCTAATCAAGATCAACATCAGAGGGTATAGATCATTTGTATGTTGTATATGATACAAACATTGATCAAAATACTATGTTGTTTTTTCTGAGTATAGTCAGATAAACTATAGAACTATACATTGTATTACTTATCCTAAGATATAATTCATCTACAAATCTAACTATCATATGCAATAGACCCACTGCTGTCATAATGACCGACTGTCATAGCTTTGTCAAAATTTCTTGCTCTAACTATAGAAATCATTCTCTTTCCAAGGCGGATCAATAGATAACAACTCTTCATTGGATCCAACTGTTTGTATAGTGAAGTCTTGTCCTTGGATAATATGAAATCTTAGCCCTCTTTGGAGGTTGAGATTAGTCTCTAGAACCTCAGTAAAGTCCTACTTGTTGTATTTCTTTTGGAAGGCTAGATAACTCTGCTTATATGGAACATTATCACCTTTATTGTAAGGCCAATGTCTCCCACATTTCACCTCTTCTTTGTTGATCTCCATTGTTCCATATTTAAGGAAGTTTTGAAACTTGTCCTTAGATAATTCCATAGTGAGTGTTACCTGCATAGAAATAGAGTAAAATATGAGTTTTCTTAAAGACATAGATAGCACTCTCCTAGTATCCATAAACATATCCTCATTCCTAGCTTTCCAGATAGCCCATAAGATATAAGAAGTCACATTAAGCCAAAACAAGGTATAAGAGTGACTTAAGCCATTCACAAAACCAAAAAGAATCTCTTTCCAAATTATTTTACCATTATCTCCCCACCCAACCAGATCATAAAAGAACATATTCCAGATTTCTTTAGCAAAGAAGCAATCAAAGAAGATATGCCTAATGTTCTCAAGTTGTTTGCAAACTGAACAAAAGGTACCCATAGAGGAAGATATAGCAAGTGGGAGTTTTTGAATTGTAAAATTATAAAATTTTTATTTTAAATATCAATAGAATATTATAGTTGATAATATGTTATTAATAATATTATGATTGGAATAAAAGTATATTTTTTGGACAGAAAGGAGCGATGTGGACGGGAGTGGGGTGTGAACAGTTGCAAGCTCATAGCCATTAGAGGCTGCAACTTGCATGTTTGCAACTATGTGTTGCATGCTTGTGGGGGTGTTTCTTTGGACTGGGGGTGCTGATATTTGTTTGGACAGGGTATTTTGCGGATCGTGGTGTTTGGATCTTCTTTATTTTGGCTTTTTCTTCTTCTATTGTTCGTTTGGTTTTGGATTTAAGTTTGTGGGGTAGTGCAAGGGTTCAGTCCCATTTTTTCCTTTGGTGATTGATTTAGGAGAAGCACCCAGGTATAAATCCTCTATGGATTTTTTGTGCATCTTTGAGAGTGAGGTCATCTTCTCCCTCAAAGAGGGCTATAGAGAAAATCTGATGTTTAATGATTTAGGGGTGGGAGGTTTTTCTCCATCTGGAGACCCTCGTATCCTAAAAATTAATGGATGCCTAGAGACCTGAGCAAAGATAGACCAGTTTTGGTGATTCAACCAGAATCAATTGCTGAAGATGTGGAGTATTTTTCAAATCGTGCCTTGATTTACAAATTCATGGGAATGTGTGTTTCACTTCCTTTCTTGGAGGCATGGGCTTAGCAGACTTGGTTACCCGAGGGTGAAATGGAAGTGATGTTGTTAGCAAATAGCTACTTTATGGTTGTTTTTAATTGCATGGTTGATCACAATAGGGTTTTTGAAAGGGAGCCCTATTTTCATAACCAAATCAGTTTATTCATTAAGCTTAGCACACTGGTTTTAATCTGTCGGAGGATCTTCCAAATCATGCTCCTATGTGGGTTTGCCTCCCTTGGTTCCCAATCTAGTATTGGTCAAATGATATTTTGCAAATCGTGGCTCTACTTTTGGGGAAGCCGGTGGGTCCCTCAACATATGCAAGATAGAAAGGTAATGACTTTTGCTTGCATTTGTGTTGAGATTGATTTGAGTAACCCCCTTCGAGATTCTTTGGAAATTCATGTGGGTATGTCTTCTTGGATGCAACAACTAGATTATGAGACTCTTCCTTTTAGATGTCGGTTGTGCCATGAATATGGGAATTTGTAGTGTAGATGTCCCAAGTCCAGAGCCTCAGATTCACAGTCTACATAGCCTCCTCGCAATCCCCCAAGGTTGACAAAGGGAAGGCTCATATTCCTGGTGCATATGCTGATAATGAGGGATTCACTCTTGTTTAACTCTTGTAACAGGAATTAGGGGTAGAAGAGGACTTTTAAGGAGTGGTAGGAAGGGGACACTTTTAATAGGTTTGATGTGTTGGATGATCTTATCCAGTAGGAGGTGAATCTGGGAATGATGTCTCTGGATCAAGGTGCCTTGATGGTGGTTCAAGAGGGCAATATATTGGATAATTTTCAGAATACCTAGGAAGTTTGTGCTTTGCAAATGGATACTGATATCATTTTGGTGGATTCAGGGGTTCCTGAGGCCCTAGAAGCTATGGAAAAGTTAGGGGGAGAGAACTCTCTTCCATTGTTGATGGTGGGGTCTATTTCAAATTGTTGGGATAAGGTGCCATTAACCTTGTAAATCCCATTATTGTATTATTCTATTCATTATTTGTAATCACCCATAAGGGACGTACAAGTTTCACTGGTAATGGTAAAAATTATTTATTGTCCACAGTAATTATGGATTTACTGCACGGTAAGTCCCAAAGTTATCGACAGTAGTTACGGGATGTCATTTACTATGGTAAATGGTAATTGGTCAAAGTGGGGTGCACATGTGGAGGAATAATCTATTTTTAGTATTATGATACACGTCATAGATGTTGTAAGAAGGTGTAAGAGATTCTATGACAACTGTAAGTTGTCATAAGAATCTATGACACTTATAATAGCATATGACGCGTCAGAAGATGTTGTAAGTGGCTATTTTTTGGCCCCCAGGTGTTCAATCTTGCATAGGCACTTTTTTCCAAGTGTAAGATGCATGTATGACAGCATTTATGATCCCGTAAGAGCCTATCCTTGTCCATGGATGCCCAAGGTTGTGTTGTTGACTCTTGACAAGTGTTCTGAGCTTGAAAGAAGTCATTTAACGTCTTGAGGTTGTGTAAATTCTATATAAACCATAGCATAGTAGATGAGATGCATAATAGTTTACAGGTACCCAGCATCTACTAGAGTGAAGGTTGAAGGACAGAGGAAGTGAATGTATTTGTAATCTCCTTTTGTGAAGATAATACAACTTGGCCTCTTTTCTTGGTGGAGTTTTTTACCCACAAGGATTTTCTCCATGTTAAACACTTGTGTTATGTGCTTCATTCTTCTTCTGGTATATTTTTGTATTGTGGGTTTATGATTTGTTACAATCTCCATTGTTAATAGCACACAATTAAAGATTGCTGAAATTATCTTGAATCAGATTTTCATTGAAGTAGTGTTGCTTTCATTTCTAACATTTGGTATCAGAGCCTGGCCAACTTTGACTCTTGGGTGGTAGTGTGGAAGCTATAGCTGTAGTGGAAGATTTGGTTGTGTTTGTTTTACAGATCTTGTGTTGTTAGTATGGTTGCATCCACTATTGCATCAACCTCTCAAATGGACATTGAGAAGTTCAACAGAATGAGGTATGAGTTGTGGAAGCTAAAAATGGAAGATTTGTTGGAAGAAAGAAACCAATGGTTGGTTGTTCAAAAAGAGAAGAAACTTGACGATCTCTCTCGAGATGAGTAGGATAGACTAGATAAGAAGGCACAGGGAATCATCTAGTTGTGTCTTTCAGACTCTATCCTGTTAAATGTCGCAAAGGAGGAGACCACATACAAATTGTGGAATCGGTTAGGTGAAATCTACCAATCCAAGAGTACAGTAAATAAACTTTATTTAAAAAGGAAGTTGTTTTCTTTGAAAATGAAAGAGGGTGAGTCGGTTGCAGAGCATTGAAATTCTTTTAATTTATTGTTGACTCAACTTGCTTTAGTAGATGTTGAAGTTAATGAGGAAGATAAATGTCTTGCTTTAGTAGATGTTGAAGTTAATGAGGAAGATAAATGTATCTTACTTCTTTGTTCTTTACCCAAGTCTTGGGAGAATGTTATCCTTTCTATCACTACTAACCTCACGAATCTAAAGTTGGATGCTCTTGTTTCAGTGCTAATGTCACAGGAATTGAGGAAGAAGAGTTTAGATAGTTCAGGGGATGCTCTTAGTGTCAGGGGAAGGTCTAAGGAAAGGGGACCTAAAGAAGATCAGAAAGGGGCTAAGGACAAGTCTAAGGGCCGGTCTAAGACTCTTGGTAAAAAGAACAAAGTTAAATGTTGGAACTGCGATAAAAGGGAACATGTAAAGGAGTACAAAATCCCAAGAAATAGTGGGAGAGTGCTTCGGATAAGTCCTCGAATGTAGGTCAAGAAGTTTTACTTTTTTACATGTAATCTTGTTTCTAATGAGAACTGGTTGGTTGACTCAGGATGCTCATTTCATATGACCCCACATAAGGAATGGTTCTCCACATATGATGAATATGATGGAGGTAATATCTACCTTGGTGACAACTCTTCATATCCGATTGTCAAGAAAGGAAAGGTATTGTTGTGTTTCAGTGATCGAAGGATTAAAACCCTCCCTGCATGTTCCTGGATTAGCTAGAAATCTGATTTCAATTTTGAAGTTGAATGATTTGGGAATGCATGTGACATCTGACAAGCATGGCTGCAGATTAGTGAGAGGGAACTTGGTGGTAGCGAAAGGGAAGAGATTCAAAAACTTGTTTAAGCTTGAATCCACTATAGTTTGTAATGCCTCCTATGTATCTGAGGCTACTATTGAAAATACATGTATGTTGTGGCACTGTAGATTAGGCCACACAAGCAATAATGTATTAAAAACTATTAAGAATAAAATTTGTTGGATGGTTTCTCCTATTCTGATGAGCACTTTGATTTTTGTGAGCATTGTGTGTTTGGTAAACAAAATAGAAAATCATTTCCTTTAGGAAGCAATAGAGCAAAAGAGAAATTAGAAATTATTCATACGGATGTGTTTAGACCTGTGGATAATGAATCTATTGAAAAATCTCATTATTTTATCACCTTCATTGATGATGTATCTAGATATACATGGATTTATTTTATGAAACATAAATCTAAAGTTTTCACTAAGTTTAAGGAATTCAAAGTCTTAGTAGAGAACCAATCAAGTTTAAAGATAAAAATATTAAGATCTGACAATGGAGGGGAATATTTCTCTAAGGAATTTGATGAGTTTTGCAAGCATGCAGGTATAATTAGAAAAAAAGACAACTATGTATACACCACAACATAATAGTGTTGCAGAAAGGATGAATCGAACAATCATGGAAAGGGCTAGAAGTATGTTGAGTGATGTATAGTTGGATAAATACTTTTGGCTAGAAGCTGTGTGTACTACTTGCTACTTGATAAATAGATCTCCTTGCAAGGCTCTTGATTCAACACCTTATGAAGTGTGGACAGGTAAGAAACCTTCTATTTCACATTTAAGGGTTTTTGGCTGTGAGGCTTTTGTTCATGTGCCTAAGGAAAAGTGATCTAAGTTGGATCCAAAAGCTGAAAAGTGTACATTCATTGGATATGGTGATAATGTGAAAGGTTATAAGCTTTGGAATCCACTAACCCACAAGATTATATTTTCTAGAGATGTTATTTTCAGGGAACTTAGAACTATTTTTGAACCTGAGCAGCCAAAAGAAAAAGAAGAAAAGATAAAGAAGGTGCACCTTGATTTAGAGCATCAAGATGCACCTTAGGAAGAATAGAATGATGGATTGGGGCATGAAGAAGAAGAAGAAGATTCAAGTAGTTCTAATGAAGATGAGTCTGTTGTTATAGAAGTTGTTGCAGATGATCATGTGTAGAAGAACGAGTAGAGTCTCTTACTCCACCCTTGAGGAGATCCACAAGACAATGGAATCTAGTTGATAGATATAGCCCACTAGATTTCCATTGTGTATATGTTTTATTGAGTACTAATGATGAACCTAGATCCTACAGAGAAGCCATTTGTACAAATGATAGTGAGTCTTGGTAGATAGCCATGCAGGAGGAGATGATGTCTTTAGACTCTTGTAACACCTAGGATCTTGTTCGTTTGCCCAAAGGAAGAAAGGCCATAGGATGTAAGTGGGTCTTCAAGAAGAAATTTGGAGCAGATGGGTCATTGGAGAAGTACAAGGCTAGACTAGTAGCCAAGAGCTACTTCCAGAGAGAGGGAGTTGATTTTGGTGAGATATTCTCTCCTATTGCTAAATTGACTTCTATTGGATTTCTCTTATCCATTGCTGCAACTTATGATTGGGAGATTGAGTAAATAGATGTTAAGACTGTGTTCTTGCATGGAGAACTTGAAGAAGAAATTTATATGCAACAACCTACAGGTTTTGAGGTAAAAGGAAAAGAACATTGGGTTTGCAGGTTAAAGAGGTCTCTTTATGGTCTAAAATAGTCTTCTAGAATGTGGTATCAAAACTTTGACTCATTTTTTTTGAAATTGGGTTATGTTAGAAGCGAGGAGGATCATTGTGTTTACATTTATTGTGTTGATGATTCTATACTAGTTATTTCTTTGTATGTTGATGACATATTTTTCAGCAATACTAAGGGTATGATCAATGAGCTTAAAACCCAACTTTCAGGTGTGTTCGAGATGAAATATCTTGGTGCTGCAAGGTATATTTTGGGAATGGAGATCAAGAGGGACAGAGTTAATAGAAAGTTTTGGTTGTCAAAAAGTAAGTATGTGAATTCTATTTTGCAAAGGTTTAGTTTGCAAGACTTTAACCTAGTTAGAGTTCCTTTACCCATTGGTACTAAGCTTTCATTAGATTGTGTCCAAAGACTGAGGATGATCTTGAGGATATGTCTAATGTACCATATGCTAGTGCTATAGGGAGTCTAATGTATGCAATGGTTTGTACTAGACCAGATATTGCCCAAGTAGTGGGAGTTTTGAGCAGATTTATGTCTAACCCTGGTAGACAACATTAGAACTATGTGAAGAGGGTGTTTAAATATCTTGCAGATACTCCTGATCATTGTTTGGTTTATTTTGGTATTGATAGTGTTGATAAATCTTTAGACATATAGGGTTTTGTTGATGCAGATTGGGCATGTGACTTGGATAGTCGAAGGTCCACTAGTGTCTATGTGTTTACTCCATTTGGAGGTGTAGTGAGTTGGATGAGTAAGAGGCAGCCCACAGTTTCTCTGTCCACCACAAAAGCAGAGTATATGGCTGCTACTCATGTCTCTAAGGAGGTAGTTTGGTTGAGGAGACCGTGTATAGATATTGGATTTGATTGTAGGATTATTTAGAGTGGTTGTGGTAGCCAGAGTGCTATCTGTTTGGCTAAGAATCCCATGTATCATGCTTGAACTAAGCATGTTGATGTTCAGTATCACTTTATTCGAGAGTTAGTTGCAAATGAAGAGATTGAGTTGAAGAAGATAGACAATCAAGAGAATGTTGTAGATTCATTGACTAAGCCTATGAGCATAGAGAAGTTCATGTGGTGCAGAGAGGCCATGGGCCTTGTCTCTAGTGCCTATTATTTTTCATTTGATTTCCTATGGATTGATTTACAATATATAATGTCAAGTGGTAGAATGTTGGGATAAGTTGTCATTAACCTTGTAAATCCCATTATTATAATATTCCATTTATTAATTGTAATTACCCATAAGGGATGTACAAGTTTCACCAGTAGTGGTATAAATTATTTACTATCCATGGTAATTACGGAGTTACTACACAGTAAGTCCCAGAGTTACCAATGGTTATTATAGGATGTCATTTACTATGGTAAATGCTAATTGGTCAAAGTGGGGTGCACATGTGGAGGAATAATCTACTTTTAGTGTTGTGACGCACGCCATAGATGTTGTAAGAAGGTGTAAGAGATTCTATGACAACTATAAATTGTCATAAGAATCTATGACACTTATAATAGCATATGGTGTGTCATAAGATGCTGTAAGTGGCTATTTTTTTGGCCCCTAGGCGTTCAAGCTTGCATAGGCACTTTTTTTCAAGTGTAAGATGCATGTATGATAGCATTTATGACCCCATAAGAGCCTATTCTTGTCCATGGACGCCCAAGGTTGTGTTGTTGACTCTTGACAAGTGTTATGAGCTTGAAAGAAGTCATTTAATGTCTTGAGGTTGTGTAAATTCTATATAAACCATAGCATAGTAGATGAGATGCATAACAATTTATAGGTACCCAGGTTTTGCCGGAGTGAAGGTTGAAGGATAGAGGATGTGAATGTATTTGTAATCTCCTTTTGTGAAGATAATACAACTTGGCCTCTTTTCTTGGTGGAGTTTTTTTACCCGCAAGGGATTTCTCCACGTTAAACACTTGTGTTATGTGCTTCATTTTGCTTCTGGTATATTTCTGTATTGTGGGTTTATGTTTTGTTACAATCTCCATTGTTAATAGCACACAGTTAAAGATTGCTGAAATTTATCTTGAATTAGATTTCCATTGAAGTATTGTTGCTTTCATTTCTAACACAAATAAAGGAAATAAAGCTTCTCCTTCTTTGGGACTTCTTCAACAAAATCTCAAAAAGGGGGTTCCCGAGAAGGCTTTGAAGGCTTGGAGAAAGAAGGACTTAGAGAAAATTAAGATGATGGGGGAAACGTTGGTGGAGTCAAGATTTGTCAAGACTCTTGATTCTCACTTTTCCAACCCATAGAAATGATCATCCTTTCATGGAATGTAAGGTGCTTGAATAGTGGCCCTCGACAAAAAGCTATTTGAGATTTGGTGAGAAATCATTCTCTTGATATGCTCTTTTTATAGGAAACTAAGTTGTCTGTTGAGAATATGTGTGGTTTGGTGCCTAAACTTTAGAGGCATGGTCAGTGTCAGTGCATTGGTGCACAAGGTAATGTAGGGGGTTCGGCTTGTTTGTGGAATCCATTGAAGATTTGCCCTCTTTGGTGGATGTCCTGTAAGACCTCTATCTCGGTGGTTGCTTCGATCTTGGAAACTAGAGAAACTACTCTTCTTACCAATATCTATGCTCCTACTAATTTTCCTGGTAAGAACCACCTGTGGTCTCACATCTATTTTATTTGGATTTATACTTCTCCTTTTCCGTAGATTATTGATCGTGATTTTAATGCCATTATTGATCTGGAAGAAAAGAGGGGTGAAATTTTGAGGATATAGCCTTCTTCTTTTCTTCTCTGTGATGATATTTCAGCCTTAAATCTTGTTGCCACTAAGCCTATTAATGATCAATTTACTTGGAATAATAGTAGACTTGGAGAGGATTGTATTTCTAAGAGGCTAGACAAGTTCTTGTTTTCTTATTTTTGGATAGGGGGCTCTTGGTCTATTTGTTCTAAGATTCTAGATTGGAGGGGTTTGGATCATTGGTCTATTAAGTTATCCATTCCTTTGGCTTGTGCTGCTTGTTCTCCCCCTTTCAACTTTCAACTTATGTGGCTACGGGATTCATCTCTATAGGATCTTGTTGCTCAGTGGTGGT